>JAPQVY010000001.1:31453423-32728966 GCA_028535165.1 Quercus tomentella
GAAGCTTCCCACGTGCCAGAGCCCAAGCGTTCAGAGCTAAAGGACATTGCCACAAGATAATGACAAATGGTCTCATCTTGCTGGTTACAGATTGTGCACATCGGATCGAGCTGAACCTTTTTCTGGGCTAGATTTACTCGAGTGGGGAGAATATCGGAGCAAGCCCTCCAGATAAACACCCGAACCTTTGGAGGTATATTCAACTTCCAAACCTTATTCCATACCGTCTTGTCCCTATCTGCAAGTGAGTGTTCTCCACCTGTTGGCTGTTGCAACCGAAGAGCTACACGGTAGGCGGATTTCACTGTAAATTTGTGAGCTTTGTTCTCCGTCCAGGCATAGCATATCCCTTGATCCCAGATCACCTAGCTTAATTCTTAGATTATCAGCTCTTTTATTCTCGTTGATAAAATTTTGGATCAATGCTGTTCCATTGTTTTGTACCCGTGGTGATTAAGTCACAGACCCGTAAGCTTCGGTCAGCACCAGGACGAAAGCTAGGAGGGAAGGGAAGTCATTTATTACTTTCCACTCCTATGGTACACCCATCTCCAATCTTCCAAGTGCACCATTCTCGGATTATATCCCTAGCCTGGAGTAAGCTCCTATCAAACGATGGACTAGACCCAAGTTCAGCTTCCATGAAAGGGCACGTGGGGAAGTATCTAGCTTTGTAAACATGGTAAAACAGTGAATGGGTTCCCTGAATAAGCCCCCAAGCCTGTTTTGCCAGCATCACCAAGTTAAAGGTTTTAACATCCCTAAATCCCATACCCCCCTTGGCTTTCAGGTTGCAGAGCTTCCGCCAGTTGATCTAATGTATCTTTTTCTCGTTTCAAGTTTGGCCCCAACAATAATTTGGCATAACCGAGTTGATGCTATCACAAACTTTCTTGGGGATACAAAACAAGGTCATTGAATAGGTTGGAATACCCTGTGCGACGGTTGTAATCAACACTTCACGACCTGCCTTGGAGATATACATCATATGCTTTTCTTTCCAACCCGTTACCCTCTTGGTGATGCACTTCTGAAGCTCCTTGAAAGTTGCTACCTTTGTTTACCTCCTATCATAGTTAAACCCAAATATTTCTCACAATCAGTCATCACCTGTACCCCTAACAGCCCACGTATCTCTTCCTTCACTTTGTGCCTCGTATTCCGACTGAAAAATAGGGTGGTCTTCTAGCGATTGATTGCTTGTCCGGAGGCAGCTTCATACTGAGCCAGCAATGCTAATAAATTTCTACAATCCAGTGGTGTTGCCTCACAAAATAATAAACTATCATCCGCGAAGAGAAGATGAGATATCTACACCCCTCCTCGACAAGACGAAATAGCATGCAGCTAGTTCGTATTCGTTGCCTGTCTCAACAGGGAGGACAAGCCCTCAACACAAAGCAAGAAAAGGTAAGGAGATAGGGGGTCACCTTACTTAATGCCACGGGTGGGGGTGATAAATCATCTTGGTTCTCCATTGATGAGTATCAAATATGTTGCAGTAGGCACCGTTGCCATGGCTAATTCCACCCATCTCTCAGGCAAACCCAATTTGAGCATAATTAGTAAGTTGCTCGTGCAATGCACGGATTATTTTGTAATATTTTATGCAAAACGGTTGTTAAGGAATCTTTTTTCATGCCACATGACATTATTACTTCATTGGCAACCCACGCCACATCAACATATTATTGAATTTTGGGTAAATCTCCTTTAAAGCCCAAAATAGGCTTATATCTTATCCAACTACATGGATTGGGCTCACATATCCCACAAGATCCTTACTTCAAGAGGCGGATTCATGGTCCACATTTTCCTCTTCATCAATTAGGATCATAACCCACGACATCATCAATATCAACATATGGATCAGGCTCAAGCAATGAATCAAAGCTCACGGCTCATATTACCTCCCTCATATTCATGGAAAGCGGTTTCTCCAACTAAAGCCCATATTTACACAAAATGACAACAAAGCCCAAGGTACGTCATCTCATCTTCAGCTCATGATCTAAGTTCATGAGTCTCTTTGGGAAAACTTTGGAAGTCGTGGTTTGGAGAGCCAAGAAGTATGTTTAGTAAAGCTCTAGCGATTTAAAGTTGATAAAAGAAACATGTTTGGCATGTCTTCTCCAACTCCCTGAACTCTAATGAGTCAATGTGTAGCGAGTAACATATAGTAAGCCTCTCTCATCACATAACACTTAAAATGATAAAACTCTTCATTGCTCTTTTCCTAAAACTTAATCTTCATCATATGACAAATATTCAAAAGCTCCAGCCATCTAAATGCTAACCAAATAACCATTTATTCAATCTTCAGCTATTGCTATACGAATTTGGAAACCTAATCATATTATTCTACATAAATTACATTACTATTTTCAGTTAAAATCCAACTCAAACATGACTAAATTTGATTGGCCATCTTTAATCTTCAAATATAAAATATTTATGATATCTTTAATACCCAGCTGTCATCTTCCATAATCAGACCAAATATTCTCCTACCAGCTGCCAGAGCAGAGCATTAAATGCTCTTCTTACTCACCAAGATTAAGTCACAACACAATGAGACCTTGACTAGATCTCCAAAGCTTTATTAACTATCAATCAATCATTCTATTACTTACTAAAGATGTATTGTAATAAGATCATGGACAAAAAATATAAATACCCAAAAGAGGAAACCTTTCCAGCAAAACACCAGCAGTGTGTTTAGCACTTGATACCTGGTTTACAGTGACATCACCGGCCATTTAATGCTCAATCCTAGTAGCCAGCTGCTATACCCAAAACAACAAGATATCCTTTAAAGAGATCTTACCATTTTCAGCTAAACCCAAGAAATAAATGCTGAATATTCTCTTCAGCAGCCTGATATCATCTAGCTGACCTCATCTACTCTAGCCCCAAGTAACAACTATCTTATGATTGCTGTGACAGATTTTTCAGACAGCTATGACAGTTTTTTCAGACAATTGGGACAACTGTTTCAGAACTGATGGGACAGTTGATCTAGCAGCCTTAACATTACAAATTTTCCCTATTTGGCTAAAAACAAAAACCAACCAAAGAAACTATCTTTTTCTTGCTAAAATCCTTTCCTTTTTGGCTGGTCTTTCCTTCAACTGATATTATCCAAAACAGCAAAAACCCCTTAAAGTTGAATATACCATTTTCGACCAAATCCTAGGATGGATTTTCTAAAGATTTATTGCTGATCGGGACAAATTTTGGTTGAGATTTTTTGCTAAATACTCCATTAAACTCAGCTATAAATAGAACCATCATCAACACACCAAAGCACAGCAATAGAGAAGAACAACTCTCTCATAAACTTTCTATTTTCTCCCTCTGATTATCTTTTTAAGCTCTTAATGAGGTTTTGAGCTTCTAAGTTCTTAATTTCCAAATTAGAAACTAAGTTCTTCAGCCTTTAGCTCACAAAATGCCCCTCATATCACTACTCATAAGCCCTTATCCACCCCTAGCAAAAAATCTCAGCAACATTGCTACATACTCTATTACACCATTACTCATCTTATGCTCATTTTCTCACTCTCCATATTCAAAGAATACATCTATCTTGCTACCCATACCTTTTAACACATCTTTCTCCACTTTTCTTATAAAATCCCATGTCTTGGAAGACAACACAAGCTATCACTATAATCTTTCCAACAACTCTAATATCATTAATTTACAATCTTATATATCTCTCATGCATCTTACAAATTTTATCTCTCACAACCTTTCCATACATATTTCTCATATATATTACAAACCCATTTCTCACCAAATACCCACACTTATTACTCATACAAATTACAAATACTACATCCCACAAAACATCTATAGCCACTACTATCTTCATACTTCTCAAGAGATATCAAACACTCATACTATAGCTCTTCTCCTAGAAGGCACAAATACTTCTTATAAAAGTCCTTCTCATGGAAGGTACAAACCTATCTTACAAAATCTCTTCCCATGGAAAAAAATACTATTCATAACTTCACAATATCTAAAAGAGCATTATCAAAGGGAAATTCATTTAAGTGCATGATAAAGGGGACAAACTTAACCAACCTCTACACACAGCTAGACACACTCTCTCTCCCTCCAGTTACACCCATTTTTTCCTCTTCAATCTTGAAGCTATCATGACAAATTGTCTCTCCACCACTGGAGTCATTTTACAGGAATACTATCAACTGATTGACGTTATACAACTGGAACTACAAACCATACAAAGATAAGTCACTACGTCTCCATATCTCTAAATCTACATTATTAAATACATTATTACTTCACCTTTAAATACATATTACTTTATTTCAACTACTATTACAACCATTAATCAAAACTATTATATCAAACACATATTATTTATTTATTCAATCATTATCATGATTCTTAAACTTTGGATTTTACCCATTTTGTAAGCCTAAAAATACGCTGGAAGCCATTGGATTACGTGGCCCAATGTTGAGTTCCAGACACAACTCCCTAAACATATTCGGATCTAACAAGGTCACCCCCCCAATGGACAACACGTGACTGCGCACCGAAAAATAGCCCCCGACAACGGTTTTGGAGAATGTTGCACATATATTATAAAGAAAAAATAAACTAAATTAGAGTAAAGAAACATATTCATTTTGAGCTTCACTGCACTTTTGTAGCATTCTAAAGGAAATATTTTTTTTTTTTTCAAATTATGAAAACAAAAATAAATGCAAGAGTAATAGGACCATGAAAATCAACTAAGTTGTGTTGTGTTCACAGACTGCATACCATGAAATGAAAGCATGCCCAACTCTCTTACCTTCTTCCACTCATCAATAATGCTACATTAAAACATGGTGTGGGCAAATGCGTATGCATGTGTCTTATAGATAATTTAAAATCATGGTAGAATATGACTTTATATTGCGCATCAAATATTCTCTCTACTTATTATATACCTAAAATAAAAACTATCCAACCAAATTATCCAAACTTACAGCATATTTAAGCCCCTAATTTAAAAATAAAAAAGAAAAAAAATATATTCATAGAGGTTTCAGCGGCTTGATGGTAGTGGAAGGCTAGTATGACGAAGGTGGCAGTTAATAGTCCTTAATTTTTTTTTTTTTTTTATTTTAATACTAATATAATGGCTCAAGCAATTAATAAGATAACAATAAGATAACAGCAAAAAAAAAAAAAAAAAATTGAACTATTAGGTAACAGTAAAAAAAAAACTTAAGAAAAGAAGTAAAAAAATGCTAAATGCAAAATTAGATCGCCACATAGCAAGACCTCATACACTCTTACATGAGGTCTCTACTTATATATATATATGGGTTAAGTTCAAGTTACACCTGGTGTAACTCTAAGTAATGTTACACCAACCAATAATTTTTAATTGGATGCAAATTTTGACAAATCCACCATTAGATTACATTATCTTTGTACATTCTCCATGCTTGCAAAATTTCAAGGGGATCAAAGATCAATAGTCATGTCATCAATCAATTATTTAAATTCAAGTTTTTATAGTTTGAAATAATGCATAAAAGATTAGTTTGTGGATCAAATAGTAAATTACATTTGATTGACATGAAAATTTAGCATGCATATTAAAAACATATAAAACATGTAATTCAACGGTTGGATTTTCAAAATATGAATTCAATAATAAGTTATTGAGTGATGTAACATTACTTAGAGTTACACTAGGTATAACTTGAACCCAACCCTATATATATATATATGTGTGTGTGTGTGTATATATGTATATATTGATTGATTTGTTTGACGAACCTCCATTCAACTATATCATAAGTTTTACTGATGTCTAGCTTCATAGCCATATGCCCAATTTTCCCCCTCTTTCTATTTTGCAGTCGGTGTAGTATCTCAAAAGCCACCTTGGTGTTGTTTGTGATTAATCTGTCTGGCACAAATGCACTCTGGGCATTAGTTATGACTCGCGGTAAGATAACTTAAAAACGCATTAAGAAAAAGTTGCTCTAGCTCGGCTTTAATTTTCTCAAACTTCTTATACAGTAACATCTCCTTCAATACCAAGCCCTCTAACACCACGAATTTCATAAACAATTTTAAAATTTTAAAAATAAAAACCTAACCAAGAAATTCTTGGCTCATAGGTCCTCACGTCAGTCCTCTTCCCTCTCTCTAAATCTGTCACACAAACATCAAAAGACCAATTCAAACTCACTAGTTTCACTTTTTTTTTTCTTTTTTCAATCCTTCAGTTGTGAGTTCAAACAACTCTAAGAAAACGAAAATTACAGTTCTTTTTAATACATTATAATCTGAATGACAAAAATTGAAACCCAAACCCAAAATTCAAACAGAATATTTTAAAAAAAAAAAAAAAGAGAGATTTCTTTAAAGCAGAAAGTTTTCGAAACAAAACAACAACAATATCTACCTTCAGTAAGTGGAAGCCATAGCCTTAGGTTTTTTTCTGAGCGTTTTTGAGAATAGGTGAGCCATAGAAGCTTACCATGGTGAACGATTTTAGGAATGGCTCTAGGTCTTGCCAAAAGCCCTCAACTCCAAACCAATTTAAGGAGGTTTATTGTGGCAACATTTTCAGTTGCCGCATAATGGTTGCCATGAATTTAATATTTTCTTGTAGTGATTATTCCTATTTGATTACGGTAATCAAATTATTTTATGATTTTCAAAATGAAGGTATAGATTAAAATTCATAAGTGGTTTATGAAACAAATAGTTGAATAATAATTACACAGTGAATACTACAAAGGAATTATTCATCCAAAGCTTGCATTATACACATGAACCTAAGAACTGAAGAAAATTTTCATCACATTTGGAATATATATTTATAACTTGGAGACCATGGGTAATATAGATCACTAAATCAAAATTGAAGGCCTTAACTCCAATGATAAACTAGCATAGCAACTGGAAAATTTGAGACAGTGAGGGAGAGATAGAAGCCGTCCCACATTCCCAGTGACTTTTTTTTTTCCCTTTGTTATTATAAATTTATTCTCTAGGTGGTGAAACTCTAGATATGGTAATGGAGTTCAAAACTCTTCATTAGGGAGCTACATCACTTCTATTACTGCAACTCAAACATCTAAAAAGATTAGTTAAGGCTCTTACCTTACCTCTTCAACCAAGGAAAGAGGTTGAATGGATATATCAGCTTGACAACTTCGCTCGCTTTTAGAGTTTCTGGAAAGCTTAGAACTTCAGAAGCAAATATCTCAAAAATTTTAACTCCATGCATCTTTCAGCATTGGTCATTTTGAAGTACGCACTCCTGAGTAAAATTACTTGAATCTTCAAAATTCAGGAGTTACTTGAGGGAACACAAATCTAGCAATCACTTTTGCTTCTGCTGCAACAATGTCTTCCACCCCACAAACAACCATGAGAAGATTCTCCAATTACTTGAGACATCTAGCCACTAGGCACTGAGTCTGGCAATAAACTTCCATAACTAGGAATATTTGTTTTTAGATTTGGAAACTCAAAAATTCCGTGGGGGTCCTTATTCCATACATATTTAAATTTTGGTACATGTTGCAAATGCAATTCTTTCAATGGAATGACAGTTACATCATGCGTTTCTTTAGCATTTTGCCCTTGCAGATCAAATACTTCTTGTAGTGAACCACAATCAGTTACGGTGAGCATCTCTAAGCTCCGAAATTTTGTCAGCATATTAGATTGAAATATGTTCATGAGATTTTCACAAAATCTAACATTTATTTTCTGAAGCTTGCAAAAGGAATCTGGGGCAAATTGATTGTGCCATATGATTTTCAGGTCATCCACGTAGGATATTGCCAAATCTTCCAAACTAGGGAATGCAACCTGCAGGGTTCATCCAATGTGTTAATGAAATACCTAATCATAAAAACTCACATAACCGAAGATGAGTGTTGGTGATACTGACAATAAACTAAATCGGGAGGAAAATTAAAAAAGATCTACCTCTTCACTGAAGAGAGGTTGTATAGCATTCCAATGAATTTCCTCTGAATTCATTTCCTTGACTTCTTTGCAGAACGTCATCGTCATGTCTGAATTGGAAGGTCTGGATATGAATGTCTTCAATTTAGGGCACTGATTTATGTTCAGCCGCTTCAGTGATGGAAATTCAATATTTCTTCCGATGCAGAATCTTTTAAGAATTGGAAGATCATTTAGCATCAAGCCTTCTAGTCGAGGGAACAACATCTTTGGAATTATTTCTTCTTCTTCTTCTTCATCTCCTAAATCTTCTGTGAATAGTATCTCTTCCATAACCTTACAATTCACTATGTGAAGATTCTTGAGCTGCACCATGGATCTCGCTATAGAGCATGACAGTAGATATTTGAAACTATCAGAGCCCCACACTCCCAAATACGACAAATTTTGAAACCTTATGGATGTTTGCATGTTTCTTAATTTGCAAAAGGACCTTGCCCAATGTTGGTTTTGCTGTTTCTCTTCCAAGTCTATTAAGGACTGCTCCAAACTTTCCAAGTTGGCGACCACAACCTACAGCAACATATATTTAATTCTGTCTCAACTCTTATAAACTCAAATCCTCACAAATATATGTACAAGTTAAATATGCTAAAAGATTTCTATTTTTAGATTCTTAAAAACAATAATTTAAAAAAAAAATGCAGAAGATAAGGAAAGCGGGGAAAGTTTAAAAAATATATACCGCTTCATCAGTTGGAGATTGCAACGTTATATGATCAGGATTCTCCACTAAATTCGTTTCCATGAGTCCTTTACGAACATCCATGTTTGTACTGGCATGTCTGAATGCAAATGTCTTCAATTTAGGGCAATTGTTCATGCTTATTGTCTTCAATGATGGAAATTTGGCATTACTTTCAATGCAGAAGCTTTTAAGAATTGGAAGATCTTCTAAGAACAGGCATTCTAGTCGAGGAAACAAGGCCTCTGGAAGTATTTCTTCTTCTATGAGTAGTATCTCTTCCATTACCTTGCATTCCATTATGTGAAGATGTTTGACATTCACCATATATCTCGCTGTAGGGGATGACAGTAGATATTTTAAACTACCAGAACCCTGCACTTCCAAAAATGACAAATTTTGAAACCTCTTGGCTGCTTGTATGTTTGTTGACTTGCAAGACGACCTTGCCCAATGATGGTTGTGCTGTATCTCTTCCATGTCTATTAGGGACAGTCTTAAGATTTCCAAGTTGGGGAACACAACCTGCAGCAACGTACAGTTATTCTTTCCCCTTCAACTTCCCCATAGATGCACAAGGTAGATATATAGGGTATGCACATGCATTCTGAAATCACAATATGAACCTAGCACATGTTTGTTCTTGATTATTAGTACCATTCATGAGCTTTTTGTGTATGATTAATCAAGAAGCAAAGAGAGGTTTAAAATCAATACCGATGTGGTCTAAAACCATATGTTTACACCCTCCTATGATATTCTGCCACGTCAGAATTTTGTAAGTAAAGCAACACACACCTTCACATGCTACTTTATTCTACAAATAACCTATAAAGTCCCGTATTACTGTGATGAATCCTCCTATTTCTACTAAAAAATATGTTTTCTAGGCTACCATACAGACTTTCAGAAATAATCCAATTTCTGCCAAATCAACATTCACTATGTTAACAACGCATATCAAATACAGGCCCAGCATGAGTTTGGAAATGTTATTGTAGAACATGGACTTGTCTTTTCTTTGGATATAACAGATTTGTCTATTATTTGATTTTAGGGCTGAATCGGGTCTATAACAATTTGATAAGTATTTTTATACGTTTACGGTAAACAACTGTTTTTCTACGAAGAATTCACATCCTTGACTTCATTTAAAAAAAAAAAAAAAAAAAAAAAAAAAAATACTCATTATCATATCATGTTAGATCTGGTGTCAAAACAAACCAAACCGGTGAAAGGAAATTAAAGCCACAAATGGAGATGAAGTTCCCTTTATTTTGCTGGAGGAGTTGGTTGACGTTGATAGGAGGACATGGCAGTCAAGATGATCAACTGTGGTCTGTGGTTTTGCAAATGCCTGTGGTGAAGTTGTTATTGAAGTTTTTCAGCTTAGAGAATTCATATCAAGCTCAATGCATTTTTAGTCCAAAAAACCCTAATTTTGTTATTTTAGCTGACCTACTATTTGTAGCAAAAACAAAAACAAAAAAACAAAACAAAACAAAAAAAAAATCAAAAATCTAATCTACTATTCAAGACAAGTCTCAATACTGTCTTTATTCCACTTATAAATGTTATTTTCTCATCCCAAATTTTTTTTTTCCTTCACCTCATACTTTCCAAATTCATATTTTCTCTCAAATCACCACCGATCATAAATACCCAAACACAACCACATCAAAACCAAAACAAACCCAACCACCGAAGTCGCCAATTCACCTCAGGATCCAACAGATCTAACCCTGGGTTTCAAACCAAGTGTGTTGAACCTCGAGGATGGCTCAGTGGCTCACCGCGGAGATCATTCACATCTAAGATCATTCAAACATTTACAGCAGAGATCGTTCACATGTCCACGGCTGAGGGTGGATTGTTGATGGGATTCCGGATTCTACCGTGTCCCTACTCCCTAGCCCACTTCATCTGGTATGTTAGAGAGAGAGAGAGAGAGAAAAAGAGGCTTGGAGTAGAGCGAAGGGAGTGTCAGAGAGAGGTGAGAATAAAAAAATGATTCTTAAGGATTTTTTTTTTTTTTTTTTTTTTTTTGATAATCGATTTTTAAGGATTTGTTGATTTACAATATCTCAACAGAATTATTGTATTGAGGAGGTACTGTTCAAATTTTATGTATGAATGTTTTAAGTGGTGAATAAAATTTTAGGTAAAGTTCTTTTGTATAGCCTAATGCTAATGCTGTTAGAGTATTCACGCAGGCCTCCCTACTTAAACAGATTTAAAAAAAATAAAAATAAACTAATATTTTTCAACGAATTTTTTTCTCTCTATCTCTCACTTAGTAATAATATTATCCTATAATGTTTAAATGTTATCAAGTTTATAATTTTCTCCGATGTTTGATTTGTCCTTGCAAACGTATATTAATACAGAAAACACAATTCATCAAAAATTTCATTGTAAGAAGACTACTGTTATAATGTTGCAATTTGGGTTTTTATGATTAAAGTTCTAATGTACTAAAAATACCAATTATGTTGTTGGCCTAGTATGCCTAAATGCACATGAAAAAAAAAAGACTAGTGGAAACTTTTTTTTTTTGGGGTAAGTAACGGAAAATTTATATTAAAGAAGAACACAGCCCGTACATAGGAAATGTACTAGAGAGGCAAAAACATCAAGAAACCAAATTACAATGATCAAGAAAAAGATGGTAAAACTAAACACCATTCAAGATGAGTAAAAAAGAAAAAAGACTTAAACTCAAGAATGGACCGTTCGCGACCCTCAAAGCTTCTAGCATTCCGTTCCCGCCAGATACACCACAACAAACAGTGCGGCACCATCCTCCAAATAACCATATTATGATGACGCCCGAAATTGTATGACCAACAATCCAACAAATCCACTACCCTTTGCAACATCACCCAACAAATACCAAACAAGCAAAAGACCATACTCCACATCTCATAAGTTATAGGACAGTGAAGGAGGAGATGATCTATAGATTCCCCACACCTTTTGCACATATAGCACCACTCAAGAACAACAAAATGCCTCTTCCGAAGATTATCAATAATTAGAATCTTGCCTAAAGCAGCAGTCCAAGAGAAAAAACAACCCGGGAGGGGGGGAGAACCTTCGATTGCCACATCATTTTCCATGGGAAAGAAGTGGCGATAGAGGGGGAAAGGGAGTGATAATACCCGCTCACTACGAAACCTCGACTGCTGGCTGGCTTCCAACAAAGTTTGTCACAGCCGACACCTTGCACCTTTGTGGAATAGATCAAAACCATACACGAATCAAAAGATTGTGACTCTTGATCATTCACCAAACGGCGAAATTGTAAGTCCTAGTGGAAACTAAACTAAGAGGCACAAACCATGAAGTTGATTTAAACTAATGCATAAGTGAGACATATTGTCAGACACATGGTGTACATCGCAAGGAGTCAATTTCATATTGAAGACCATTTATGTTTACCTAAGGGAACCATATATATTGGTTCTAATCAATACTGATGTACCATTTTAGAATTATTGCTATATATATATACACACACACACACACGCACTAAACTAATTATTTTGCAAAATGCTAAAGATACTACAAATTTATAACACACCATTTTGTGAATTGATGTGATAATAATTATGATTAGTAAATGGCATTTTCATAATAAATAATAAACAAATATCAAAAAAATTTTAATGACTGGTGACGTTAGTTTCAAGAGGCTAAGTGATGAAATTTGTGGTATCTTTACGATCATTTATACTTTTTTTACCCTAACTATCTTACTAACATTTTTTTAACCTTCTTTTATTCTCATCCACTTATTCTCTCAACCTTTTTTTTTTCTTTTTTTCATTTTTCCTTCTTTTGAACTCCTCCACATGCTATCATCTTCAGTCAAAAAGATAAATAAAAAAATCCTCCACATGTTCCCACTGGGGTTATTCCAGCTTGAAAGGCCACATTTGTAATAAGAGATGCCAAGTTGCCAACACCATCAATGCATGTTGATGCTTAACTACTGGCCTCTTTGAACTCTCTTTCATGGTTATTGTTGAGGTTAGAGCTTTAGTTATCCGAGGAACTTTTGTTGGAGCCCAACCCATTAATTCATGCACAATTGGATGTATGTCTTTTACACTTAAAGCGCTAGCACCTCGTAGAATTTCCTCAATCTCCATATCCCTCAAATATCTGGGTCTCTGTATCAAAATGTCTAAAGTTGTAGGGCCAGTGCAACCAAATTTGAAAAAGCAAAAGAAATAGAGAGAAGCGGTCACAGAGAGAGAAACAGATCTAAGGCAGAGAAGAAATGAAGAAGAAACGAAGAAATAGAAGACGGAGGAGCACACAGAGAAAACGAAGAAAAAGAAACAACAGCAGTCTATACTCTCAGAAAACACAGATGATGTAAGAGTATTTGCATCAGTTGCTGTAAAATAGCATAAAATCCCAAATTTGCTTTCAATGTAGCCATTCTTAGGCCAAGGAAGCTTTTCTTGGTCATTGTTGTAGCCCTTCTTCGGTATTTTCCAGACAACATCTTCCTATGTATGCATGTTTCCATAGTGCCCAATCCTTAGTCTCTTCCTGTCTTCCAAGGTCATTTTTCAAGGCTTTCTTCGTGGCTTCTTCAAGTTATTTTCATGGTCATTTTCCTGGTTTCTTCAAGGTAATTTTTCAAGGCATTTTTTTCAGGGATCTTTTCAAGCTTACCCAACATCAAGGTTTCATCGAGCTTCCACCTTGAGTTTGAGAAGGGGTGTTAGAGATATGTTAACCCAATGTAATAGGCCCAAGTCCAATCCTTCCAGTCTAGGGTTTAGCCTACTATATATACATATATTATAATTCATTGTAATACAGAATTTGTACTACACTCTAATATATTATTGATATAACCTTTTAGGGTTTCCTCCGTGGACATAGGCCATTAGGTTGAACCACGCAACCCTCATGTGTTATTGTGTTCTACACTTTTTGCTTCTACTTCTACATCCATACTAACATATTTAACATAGTGTATCAATGCTAGAATCTAACATTTATACACACCTCAATACTATATCACCATTTCAATTATATATTATTTCCTTCCTATTCACATTTTTAATCACAAAATCTAAAACCACATACACCCAACACAACTCACCAAAATCCACTCCCAACTCTACATTCTCTCAAATCACCACACCCGAAAATCCATAAACACCTAAACACAACCACCAGATTATTGCTAGGTGCACGACACCAACATCCAGCCCATGCAATTAAAGGTCCTTATCTGGGCTTGTCCAAAGTGGGGCCAGCAAGAAGTCTAATTCAATTTGTGCTAGAAATTCATGGTTACCAGAGGCAGCAAAGGATTCTTATAAAAAGTAACGTGAAGGACTTTTTATGTAAAAAAAAAGGTGAGAAAATAAGAGAGCCCCCTGATAAAAAATTTTAAATAAATAAATAAAAGAGAGAAAAAGGAAGGGCTTGCACAAAAATGTGTCTGCGTGAGCATAGAAACAAGTTTTCTTTAACCGCGATAAACACATAGGAACAAACTGGAGTTTTCTCGAGGGAGAGGTTTTTGGATATTACAACTGAGGAGATTTGTAATCAAAGCGAGTAAAGACAGAGATATTATTGTATTTCGTCCTGTTACTAAATATTTGTAACCAGTGCAGATATTATTGTATTGTAATCAAAGTGAGTAAAGATAAAGATGTCACAGCAGAACAGATCCATTTCGTTCTGTAAGAGCATCAGCATCAGTGCATGCAAAAAATTTGTAAATTTACACTTCTAAAACCTACTTTTTTTTATTTTATACTCTCATTTTTACAAAACACCCACATCAGTTTGTCTATTATACACATTTATTCAAATAAAATATTCAATCCACACCCACCATCTGTTGGGGGGATTAACCCGAATCCCAACTTGTGAGAAACAAAAAAATAGAGAAAACACACGCCAAAGAAAAACAATCACATGCACAAGACAATATTTACGTGGTTCGGCAATTTGCCTACGTCCACGGAGTTGTAGGAATTTCACTATTATCAGGGAAAGGTACAAAAGTGCGGCTTCAAGATTTTTCACACACTCAAAAAACACGGCAACAACCCTATAAAACCCTAATCACCAAAGTCGGTTCCACAATGGGCTAAACGGGCCAAAAAAAAATTTCCAGGGGGCATTGCCCTCGGACCCCCAAGAGGCTTGTTCATGAGCGCTTCAGCTTAGGCCTATCAACCCAAGCCTTCCACTCCATGGACTAAACCTCAATAAATCTCCCATTAAAAACCACGCAATATTATTCGGGTCGTCGAATCGAATCAAACAAAATTAGGCTCCACAAAACCCAACACCATCAACCCACAAATCTTCAACTAATTCATTCCTATCAGACACAAACAATCAACAAAATTTATAAAAATAAAAAAACACAATTCTACCTTTCTAAGCAGCCAAACAAAAACCCAGATAGAAAAAAAAAGCAAAATAAAGAAAGCAAAAGAAACCCAGGTAGAGAAGGTGTAGATGGGTCTCATGGAGCTCTAGTGGGCCCACCAATTTGTAACCAATCCCCACCGCCTCGGCCTCTTTCTCCCTTGGAGAGTACTCTCTTCACCAATTCCAGTTCGTACTCCTTGCTACTCACACCCACTTCATATTTGATGAGAAATGACGAGTGTTGGACCAATATTGGGTGGGTTAGAGAGTGGTGAAAATGTGGGAGGCGAGAAAGGGTTTTAGGGGTTGGTGTAAAGTTGTAATGTACAACTATGTGTTTTGTTAGTTTTAATTTCGTGCCAAATTTGAATGTAAATTTATTCAATCTTTTGTATCCTGTATTTATTGTGAAATTTAATTGTAAGGGTTGTGTGATAGAGAGAGAGAGTGTGAAGACTCAAGCTATTGAAGACTGAAAAGGTTTTCGCGGATAGCTCGCGACTTAGCATCCCGCGAAGTGATGCATGTGCCCTGCACATGACTGGAATGCAAAGAGTCAATACAAATGGAGACAGCTGTGTTTTGCGAGTATCTCGTGGGTAAGGCCTTCCTGCGAGACACCCGCAAAACATTCTGTTTTGCCAGACTATACTATCTGATACACACTTTCTGTATCCACACTATATATACCCACATTACCCACAAATGTTGAGGAGTGCTTCAGAGAGAAAACCCTAGCCACAAACCTTGAGAGTTAGAGATTGTTATACCCACAATCCTCTACACAATTGCTTGTTGATTTTCCTTAACTCCTACCTCTCCATTTCCATATCATTGAGAGGTTAATAGCCCAAACACTTACCACACCCTTTCAGAGTGTCAAGTGAGGTTTTGGTGCTGCTGGGAAGCATTGGAAGAAGCCAAGGATGGCAAATGCAACATGGTGCTTGTTGCGGGATCCGGAGAGCTAGATAAGACACGGTTCCGAGAAGCCTTGTTAGAGTAAGAGCTTGGAGGGCTTAGGTACATCGGGTAGATTAAGCTTGGAGGGTCTCTTGCTAACCCTTGTATCTCAACTGATTTTCTAGTGGATCGATTATCGCTTGGAGGGCGGTGGAGAGGTTTTTCGCCGAGTTCTTCGATTTTCTCTTCGATAACACATCGGCGTATTATCTTGTGCTTGTATCTCTCTTCCCTACTCTTTTACATTCCATTTTACTACTGTGTTGTCTTGATTATGAATTAGAGTAGCTTGTTTGTTTATCCGCTCGCATTTACACTATTCCGCACTTAGTATTAAGTTAGTGTAAAATCTATCGAGCCGTAACTGTAATTTGGGGGTCTAAATAGCTCATGTTTTTAACACATTTTTGAGCTTTTAGTTGGGTTTTGGAGAGAGGAAGTGGGAGAGGGAGAGGGAGGGAAGGGAGAGATGGGTTTGTGGAGAAGAGGGTAGAGGTGTGGCGGGTCAAAGCGTGGAGACACCGTCTGTTCGCCATCAATGACTCATTGAGGTCAGTTCTGACAGAGTACAGTGAGAAGAACAGTGAGATTGGTGGCTCAAGCCACGGCTGCTGAGAAAGAAGAAGAGTGATCGGCGGCAATGGAGAGTGAGGTGAGAGTGAGCAACAGAGACAAGGAGAGAGAAAAAATTATTAAAATACTAAATGCAAGTGTTACAGTAACCGTGCATATATGCACGGTTACTGTAGCAAATGTGCAAATATGCACACTTTTAGAAGCACTGATGTAAGCATTTTTGAGGCAAAATGTGTAAAAATTGTGTCTTTTTCTAACTAAATATTTGTCTAATAAATTATATCAATCACAATGATTCACATTTTCTCTCTTTAATGACAAGTAATATAATTAATTCACAAATATAATACTATATAATAAGTATTATACATGAACTACACAGATTATTTTGGTTGTTTTCTATGGATTCAGATTTTCCGTAATTTAATTTCAACTTAAATATTCATCATCACTGAAACAGTGCTGGACACATCTACGTGTGAAAAGAGTGTGTGCATGCCTTGGGTGTGAGATCATTATTTGGAAGATTAAACTTTGACATACCTTTTCGTGTAGAATTGGCATCCGAAAATCAAGACTTTTCTCGGAAATGATTTCTTGGGCATCAGTTATGAATGAATTTGGTGTGCTTAAGAAGCTCATAAGCTTTGGAAGACGCTCTAGTGCCAAGCGACGTAATTGAGGAAACACGATTGTATAGTCTTCTATTTCGCCCTCTTCTTTTATGACTATTGCACCCAAAACGCTGCATTCTCTTATCACCAATTCTTGGAGTTGTGAAAGGCCCTCAGCTATGGAAGAAGAGAAGACAAATTTCAGTTGATCACACTGTTCCACTTTCACAACTCTTAGGTTACGAAAAGATGTCGAGGGAAGCTTGTCATGACATATTTCTTCCAAGTTGATCATGTTTTTTAGAGAAAAAGTCTCCAAGGCGGGAAAGACGATATCATTAGTAACCAATACCCTTGAGTTGATAATATGCTTGATCTCGGCATTATTTTGGAGATGGAGATGCTTCAGTTGTTGAAAGCCTTTCCTATCCAATTCATATAGGACACTCTTAACACCCTTTAATTCATCTAAACAAAGATGTTCAATATCATTCAATAACATTTTGATCCCGCTCTCAAATTGTAAGCTTGTATTCAGCTTGAGTTTTAATTCTCTTGAGCTTTCATGCTTATCAGACCAGGCCCATGCGTCTCCTACAAATATTCTGTATCTTTCTAACTTTTCAAACAATAGATCTTTTGGCATAACGCTGGCATCTCGAATGTGAATCTCTAAAGTGATCAAATGTGACAAATATTTTAGCTCAGTAAGGCTTGCATTAGTTCTATCAGTATTGAGTCCTCCATTCTCCCATTGAACAAAACTGTTTCCCATATACAATGCTTCTAATTGCACCAAGTTTGATAGGACATTAGGTGGAATCACTTCAAGTTTGGAACAATTGCTCAAATCCAACAATCGAATACGAGTTAACAACCCTATTTCTCTTGGCAATTGGGACACCTCGGATCCTAAAAGGCTAAGAATTTCTAAATTCTTAAGCTCTCCAATTATAGCCATGTCTCCTAACACACAGCCATCCAAACACAGAGTCTGCAGATTTCTAAGAAGATGAAGTGAAGAAGGAAGTGATGAAATTTTCATTTCCGTTAAATCTAAAACTTTGAGTTTTCCCATCCCCTTAAAGAAAGTATCTGCGATCTGCAATGAATGATTTCCACCATCCACATAAAAAAGTTTCAATTCAGGACATTCCATTTCATCAGGAAGCTCATGAACATCTCCACCAAAAAGAGAGAATGCGGTGCATCTTTTGAGTGCATCCACATCCGGCCATTCTTTTACCTCGCCACCATCTCCAACCATAAACATATTATGATGTTTTGATGCAATTAAAATAGCAACATCACGGACAACGTCATGCATATGAAAATGCTCACAAGAATGACGACAATCTAACAATAGACAGGAGTCTCTCAGGTAACGAACTAGTCTATATAGTCTGTTTCTGGCTTCTTCCAATGTATTAACGCCACTAAATATACTCAAACCATAAGAATATTTCAATAAGTCAAGAAATTGAATGCTGTTACCCATTTGAGAACATAGCAAAAGGAAGAATTGTGCCTCCTGACTTTCAAGATGATTATAACTCAGCTCAATAGAAGAATATATAGTTGACTGCATTTTTGTGAGGTGACCAGGACCCGGTCTTCTTAGTAGTTGAAGAGCATCCTTCCACTCATATAAACTCTTGTTCTTTAATGCCTTAGAAACTGTTACAAGTGCAATAGGAAGACCTGCACACTCTTCAGCTACCTCAGTAGCGGTGGGTCGCAAGTTAGGGTCTTTAACAAATTCACCCACCATCATCTCAAACAAATTCCATGCTTCTTCTAAGGGTAAAACATCAAGTCGAAAATCCTTTTGGGTGCCCATCTCACAAGATAGTACATCTTGATTCCTGGATGTTACCACTACTCTGCACCCCTTACTAGGAATTCCTACTGCCTCTAAATCAAGTTTTTCCCATATATCATCTAAAATAACAAGTACTTTATTGTGCTTTGTTAACCTGTCATTTAGCCGGTTTGCTCTTCCTCGTATAGTCTCCATATCAAAAAGCTTTAGACCTAGCATGTCTGCAAGTTCTCCTTGAATTCGTCTCAAGTCTAGACTCTGCGTCACTTCTGCTATTGCCACCTCATCGAATAATTTTTCTTTCTTTACTTGCGTTGCAAGTTCTCTCACAAATGTAGTCTTTCCCACACCAGGCATCCCCCATACCCCAATCACATAGATACTTGGATCTCCTAATGCATCAATAAGTCCCTCCAAAATTGACTTTCTTGACTCAAAGGTCATGTAATCCCCATATATGGTAGTCATTGTCCCCTGTGAGGCAGGACGGAAAGAAACTTCTTTAAAGCTGCCATTTGTCAGGACTTCATCAATATCTTGCACAATCTTCTTTGCTTTCTTACTTTGCTGATGTCGTAACTTCAAGTATGCCGCCTTGGAACACCTAGTCTTTGCCTTTTCTTCATCCTCAAGAACTTCTTTGGCCTTTCGCATAATCACATCCACATTTTCTAACCACCTGTTAACATCAGCTTCAATTTCTTCAGCATTTCTTATAGCAGCATCAACGGAATGTTGCACCCTATCTCTAGCACCTTGCAACTTCTCTACCCGTTTCTTCACATCTTGAATGTTGCTATTGTAGTAAAATGAATAACTTAGACACTGTACAACTGGCTCAACCGTGTACTCAGCAATTTTTGCTGCAATTGAAATAACAATCTCCATTCCTATTTCAGTATATATATATATATATATATAACCTCTTTTCCTTCTGGATTTTGTGTAGTGTGGAAGCGGTCAAACTCAAAATTAAGAAAAAGACAACTAGACCCGGCAATGAAAATAAATCGTAGAGAGGAACTAGTAAATACACTCTCCTTGGGCTATTGAAAGAGCAGAGTAAAATGAAGTTGGAAAAGGAATCCAACTTAAACAAAGTTAAAATGGAGGCCAGAAGCACGTATCTCTCTTAATATGAAAATGAATAGGACACGCAAGATGAAAAGATTGCAGTAGGGTATAGTATAGATTAAATGACCATGATCTATGAATAGTGACTCATGGAAGAACTAGAATAGTATGTACAATCTCCCACAAAGGAACAGATGTCATGTAACCGACCAACCACACCAATCATGATTTGAGTTTAATGCTTCGCCAGCCTTCCAGTCATGCCTAGTTCTGAATTTTAAAAGTGCGTAAAATTAGTAAACGCAATGAATAAATCATAAAATGGTAAAAGAATGGATAAATCATAAATAATAATGGTAATATTAAAATTCAAATAAATTTTTTTTTTTTTTTTCTTGTTGAACAAAATGACAACACCCACAAACTCATACGACTAAGGATCCCAGAGGGACTTGTCTAATACATTCCTTAGATCTTATAATACGGGTCTAGCTCTAAAAGAGTTTAAGACGGATTTTTTTAGGTTCAAATAAATTCATTAATAGCATTATTTGTAGTCATATTTTTTACACAACATTAGATTTTCTTTGATTCTAATTATCTATCAACTCTTACTCATTTGCAGCCTAGTATCACAAAAATCCATTAATATAATATAATCCGAATGTTATTTTGCCTTTTTATCCTGCCACGGGTGTATACAATATATTTTGAATGTTCTGATAAGAAATTATTTCCCTGGCTAATTCCTCTCATGTATAATACTTTGGGAATTTATTTCAAATATATTACACATCATTGAAAATAAAAGACTAGTATAGTTAAGAATAAGAATGTATATATTAACGTTTTTTATTTGAGAGAAAAATGTATATATTAACTTAATTGACAAATATTTAATTATTTTCACTAATTTAAGTACATTTTTTAAAAAAAAATAATTAATTACATTTGTTCTTAAATATATTTTTCTTCTTTGGTTTGATTGTGTTTTCATTATTGACATTTTTAAAGATACTCTAATACCATGTTAAATAAACCTTTTATTTATTTAACATAGCATGAAAGCATCTTTAACAGTTATATTAGCCTAGTCATCTATAAAGTTGTGATTTACAACTATGTATATGTTGGCTTTAATTCCATGTTAAATTTGATTGTATTTTTGTTCAATCATTTCCCTGCATTTTTGTGGGATTTTATGTAAGAGCTGTGTGTGAGGGTTTTGTGAAGAATCTGTGAAGAAGTGGTTTACGCAACTTGCTCGCAATTGACTCGCAACTGTTGACCCGCAAAACAAGCCACATAAGAAGCACATGCTGGAATTTGAAGAGTCTATGACAAGTTGGATTTCGTGAGTGACTCGCAACTCAAGCCAAGTCACGAGTGACCCGCGAAACTCACTGCCTGTTGCTTTTTAAGTGGGACTTTTCTCATTTTTTATCGACACTATATAAACCTTCATTACCCACGAAATGTAAGAAGTATTTTTTGAAGAAACTTTAAGAGAGAAACCCTAGCCAAACACTTGAGAGTTAGAGATTGTTTTACCCACAATCCTCTACATCATTTCTCTAAAGTTTCCATTTACTCCCACCTCTCCATCTACACATCCTTGAGAGGCTCTTGGTCCAAACACTTACCTCACCCACTTTGAGTGTTGAGAGAATTTTTGATGCCTTTGGGAAGCATTGGAAGAAGCTATTGAGTGGCAGATGCAATCGGGTGGAATTGCGGGATCCGGATAGCTAGTGAAGACAAGACTCTGAGAAGTTCGTTAGTAGCAAAAGCTTGGAGGGCTCAAGTACATTGGGTAGATTAAAGGCTTGGAGGGTCTTTTTGATATTCGTGTACTCCAACTTATTCACTAGTGGATCAATTTCAGCTTGGAGGGTCGCAAAAAGGTTTTTCGCCAAGTACTTTTGTTTCCTCTTTGATAACACATCTCAATGTTATCTTAGATTTGCATCTCTCTTCCCTACTCTTTAAGCTTTACATTTATTGCTTATTGTACTTGCTTATGGCTTAGAATAGTGTTCCAGTTTATTGCACATGTTTTACTCTTGTTCCACACTTAAATAAGTTAAAGTAAAAGCAATTAAGCCGTAATTTAAAATTGGGGGTCTAAATAAGCATTAGTGTTTTCACACTAATTGAGCTTTCAATTGGTATCGGAGTGGGTACACTTTTTGGATTTCATTATCCTTGTGTGATCCTAGACCCCTTTTGAGATGGATAGATCTCAATCCCTCAACACACCTCCTTTCTTTGATGGGAGTAACCATGCGTTTTGGAAAGTACGTATGCATGCCTTTCTATGTGCTATTGATGAGACCGTTTGGGATTCCATTGAGAGAATGGGTGGGTGAGACCAACAACACCCAAGGCCGAGTGGGACAAGGCTGCACTTACTTTGGCAAATGCCAACAGCAAAGCTATTAATGCAATTTTTGTGGAGTTTCTATTGAAAAATTTCACAGGATCTCTCATGTAAAGACCGCTAAAGAGGCGTGGACTATCCTCAAGACTACCTACGAGGGAACCAATAAGGTTAAAGACACCAAATTACAAATGCTCACTACCCAATTTAAGGAAGTGAAGATGAGTCGTTCGACTCATTCTATGGGAGACTCAATGAGATTGTCATTGCCAAGCTCAATCTTGGAGAAAAGATTAAGGATGCCAAAGTTGTAAGGAATGTCTTAAGATCCTTACTCGAAAGTTTCCGAGCCAAAGTCATTGCCATTGAGAAGAGTAAAGATTTGGATGAGATCAAGATCCAAGAGCTTGTTGGCTCTCTTCAAACTTATGAACTCAGATTGCCCTCTCACAAGTCTAGCAAATCACTTGCTCTCAAAACCATAAATGAGAGAACCGGTGATTCCTTGGATGAGGATGATGTTGAGAAAGAGGTGACATATCTCACAAAGAACTTCCGAAAGTTTCTTAAGATGAAGAACAACTGGAAGCCGTTTGGCAAAGGAAAATTCTCATCCTCCAAGAATGACAAAAGAAACTTCAAGAAGAAGGATGTAAAAGAGTCATCACCATCCCAAGGAATAGTTTGTTATGAATGCAATGGACATGGGCACTTGAAGAAGGAATGTCCAAACTATTTAAGAAGAAAGGGTAAAGTGTTAACAACTACCCTTAGTGACTCGGAGAGCTCAAATTCAGATTCGGAAGAAGAATGCGATGGTGATGGTAATTATTCAGCATTTATGGCAATTACCTCGGTTGATTCCAAAGATGAATTGAGTGATTTGGTTGAAGAACTTGGTGTTCACTCCAAGGTTGAAGAAGATGAAGTTTTGGTTGATGAGGATGTGTACCTCGATGAAGGTGATAAGAAACTTCAAGATGTTTACGAAGCATTGCTTGAGGATTGTGGCAAATATGCTAAAGTTGCTAAGAGTGCAGTCAAGAAGATGAAGAAAATTGAAGAAGAACACAAAACCACTCTTGCACAACTTAAAGATGCCAAGTGTGAAGTTGAAAAATTGAAAGAGGAGCTGCTGAATGCTTACTCAAAGATCAAGTTTCTCGAACTTGAATTGATTCTAGCTAATGTCAAAAAGTGGAGCGCATCACAACCAAGAAGCTTCATAATGTACTTTCATCTCAAAAGCCTTCCACAGACAATCGGATAGGGCTACACCAGTGAAGGAAGTTCAAGTGACAAACCAAGGGAGATGAAATTTGTATTAGCGAAGCATGTAGAGAAGCCCAAGATTGAGATCCCTTTTGTGGAGAAGAAGGACATTGGACCAAAATCAAAGGCAAAAGGGAAGTCATTGCCTAAGAATCAAAGAGGACCTCAAGTGAAGCATTTTAATCACCACTGTGACATTCAAGGGCACACAAGACCAAATTGTTTCAAGCTTCATGCTCTCAAAAGGGCTAATTCTCTGCATGCTCAAGGAAATATAAGAAGAATGCCAAGAGGAAAGCAAGCTAAGGGAGAAAATGATTGTTAACTCATTGGAGATGTCATGGAAATGCTTAAAAACATCTCATCTTGCCTAGTTAGCTTCACCCCAAGGTTTAAGAGTTATGTTGGTCGTACCCCTCCGTCTAAGGATCTCACCCAAAGCACCCGTGCAATGTGGGTGAAGAAGGGTACTCATGCATGATTATTCACTATATCCATGCATTAATACTTCCAATGTATTAAAGTATAGTTTCAAGCAGCATGTCATATGTATTCTTCTTGCTTCAATGCTTCCTTCCTAGCATGTTTCTTTTAATGCTTTTTGCCTTGTTTGCTTTGTTTGTTGATCTTACTTTAATGTTTTTTGTTTTATGTGAGTAAAAAAATCCAAAAACTCATAAAAAGTATAAAATCTCAAAAAGTTTGATCGCTTGTGTTGTGTCATATCACATGTTGAGTTTGGCCAATACTTCCGTATTAATGGTGTAGTGCATTTACGAGCTTAACTTGTTATGTATACACATTTTAAGTGTGAGTGAAATCTAGAAATCTATGTTTGTTTGTTGTAAATAAATCTTCAAGCTTGTCATGAATATCTAACCAATAGTCTTAATTGATCTTGATACATGCATAGACTTGATCCTATATATCTCCTCACATTTATTTATTTCAAAAAGTTCTACAAACGTCAATCTCTAAAAAGAGAACTGAAAAAGTCTTGCTTTGAAAACTAGTTTGACTAGGAAAAAGAGGAGCAAAATGTATGATGCTAAAGCCAAAGGCTTATTCTTTAAAGAAATAGCAAAAATTTCATGGCATCGTTGCTCAAAAAATTGAGTTGTATTAATCAAAAAGTATGACAAATGAAAGCCAAATGAAAAGCTTTCAATTAATGTAAACACTTTGGTAAGGGGTCATGTTCATTTCCACTAGTGAGATAGGTCACTTGACTTCGTGCTATTTATGCATGACTTGATTGAATTGAAAACACTAGTGTACATTATGCTCTTAAATCTCACTGTGTAAGAGTTTGGTGAAAAATCTGTGAGCAAGTGGTTTTCGCGACTTGCTCGCGACGGACTCGCGAGTTTGACCCGCAAAACAAGCCACGTGAGAAGCACATGCTAAAATTTGAAGAGTCCATGACAGGCTAGATTTCGCGAGTGACTCGCGACTCAGGCCAAGTCGCGAATGACCCACGAAACTCACTACCTATTACTTTTTGGAGTGACTTTTCCCATTCTTTACCAAAACCATATAAACCCTCATTACCCACAAAATGTAAGAAGAATGAGTATTTTCTTAAGAAACTTTTGAGAGAGAAACCCCAGCCAAACACTTGAGAGTTAGATATTGTTTTACTCACAATCCTCTACATCATTTCTCCAAAGTTTCCATCTACTCTCACCTCTCCATCTACATATCTTTGAGAGGTTCTTAACCCAAACACTTACCTCACCCACTCTGAATATTAAGAGAAGTTTTGGTGCCTTTGGGAAGTATTGGAAGAAGCCATTGAGTGGCAGATGCAATCTGGCAAAATTGCGGGATCTGGATGGCTAGTGAAGACAAGACTCCGAGAAGTCCGTTAGTAGCAGGAGCTTGGAAGGCTCAAGTACATTAGATAGATTAGGCTTGAAAAGTCTTTTTGATATTTGTGTACTCCAACTTATTCAATAGTAAATTGATTTCGGCTTGGAAGGCCACGGAAAGGTTGTTCGCTGAGTACTTCGGTTTCCTCTTCAATAACACGTCTCGATATTATCTTGTATTTGCATCTCTCTTCCCTACTCTTTAAACTTAATATTTATTGCTTATTGTACTTGCTTATGGCTTAGAGTAGTGTTACAATTAATTGCACGTGTTTTACTCTTGTTTCGTACTTAAATAAGTTAAGAGTAAAATCAATTAAGCTGTAATTTAAAATTAAGAGTCTAAACAAGCATTAGTGTTTTCACAAAAATTGAGCTTTCATCATCCATTTCCATTAATAAGTTTACCGTTTATAATATGTTTCTCCATCTACAATAATGAAATCCCTGCATTCCATGTACAATATGTGTCACTCCACAAGTATAACGGTATAAGTGTTTGTGGGGATTTGGCTTACTTCCAGTATTTTTTTTAACTGAATAAGTGATAGGGGGTTCTAATCTTCTTCTTCTATATTTAGTTAGTGGATAATCTGACAGTTTCTCATTAAAACAAAAAGAGATTCTAGTTAAAAAAATACTGAATATAAGCCAAGCCGTAGAGAGTAAGGGCTAGAGTCGAAGTACTTCACTAATATACACTTATACACTTAAAATAGGTTAAAAATGAATTTATATCTTATATATAAATAAATAAAACTAGTATTTCATGAAATAGTTAATCATTAAAAGCACTTAGCGGTGAGATTACTAATGAAAATGGAAGGCAAGATCACTGTGAAACACAATCAAACATAAATGGCTAAAAAAAGAAACAACCCCAAATTTGAAGGTCCCTTGTATTTTAGTCTTTTAAAATAGTGGAAACCAGATGTTCTTTTGGAAAATTTAAAAAATAAAATAAAATAAAATCTGGATCGTGAAGATCTAGATTTTTTATATCTATAATTTGTTCCCCGCAACCCCAAAAACTTAAATTATATGGCCATTAACAACATTTTGCCAATTGCTCCGGAAGACAGTGTTTAAACCGATCGAGAAGATAACAAGAACAAATGTGCAAAAGAGTAAAATCATAGGGAAATGCATGGGAATTAAAGAATCTGGATAGTAATGTACTAGTAAATCTGGTCACTACAACGCATATGACAATGACAAGCACATCAAGGATAGACAGTAGAAGCACGTACCTGATAGCTCTCTTTCATCTTTACTCCTCTGGCTTAAAGTTTTTTTTTTTTTTTTTTTTTTGAGATAGCGAAGATAAGAGTGAAGAGTGTACAGCAAATATGGCTACTAAACTGAATACGAAAATCAAGATCAAGTCTGGCTCTGTAAAAGGATTTTAGACTCTAGAGCATGGAAAATGAATCATGAACATGAAACACACTGAACCAATAAAGGAGGAAAACTTACTCAGAACGTTTAGTCAAAAAGCAAAACACAAGTAACCAATCAAAATAAAAAGGTACTGACAGAATAGAAATGGTGTGACCCACTGATCCCGCCAGAAACGCAAACCTCCAAAAAGCAAAGAAAAAAACAATTGCTGTCCATATACACAAAAATTGAAGATAAGAACGCAAGGTTTTGCACGGTTATTTTGCCAAAGGGTGTGTTATCGGGTATAGTGTTTCTATCTATTAGGAGGATTCAACCAATAAAGGAGGAAAACTTACTCAGAACGTTTAGTCAAAAAGGCAAAACACAAGAAATAGCATTTTCATCCGCTCTCTCATAAAAAATGTCATTTTGACATATTAAAAATCTATTTTATCATTTTAGTATATCATTTTCTAACATACCATTTATCAGATGTTCTATACTTCAATTCTATACATTAAAATAATATTTACTACACATTAAAATAATATATTACTTCCTCCCTATCCCTATCACTATCATCATCATCATCACCAATGGCCACAACCGGCACAAACACCGACGGCCAACATCAGCAACAACACCAACAGCCACCACCGGCACAAACCCACATCCACCAACGCCACCTCAAAAAAAAAAAAAAAAAAAAAAAAAAAAAACACAACCAAAGAGACCAAACCAAACAAACCCACATCCCAAACCCACCACCGGCACAAACCCACATCCATCACCGGCACAAACCCACACCACCACTAGACATCCACTACTGGCACAAACCCACATCCACCACCGGCACAAACCCACATCCACCAAATCAAACAAACCCACATCCCAAATCCACCAAATCAATTATAAAATTCAACAAACCGCATCCCATCCACCAAATCAAACAAACCCACATCCCAAACTGCCTCCGTCGCCGTCGCTGATGGAAGTTTTCACTTCCGGCCACCGTGTCCTTCACACTGGAGTTCCTCTTCGTCGCAAAGTGGGTCAGTGATCAGTGGCGAGCCTGGGTGGTCTCTGTCTCTCGGCATGGCAAGATCGGTGTGGCGAGATCGGCGTGGCGAGAAGGCGTGGCAAGAATGTCAGACAGAGAGAGTGAGAGATGTAGACGGAGAGAGACATCTGATAGGAGGAGAGAGAAAAAACGAATTAAATAAGCCAAACAGTGTTTGGTATTGATGTCCGTACCGTCTCATATTTGAGACGGTACTGTAGCCATGTCTCAAATTTTTTGAGATTTGGAAGAGCTGATGAGGGATGGTTTTTGGTGTTTGGTGTGCCAAATGCCAAATGCCAAATATTTGGCATTTGGCACACCTGATGAAAGTGCTCTAACCAATCAAAATAAAAAGGCACTGACAGAATAGAAATGGTGTGACCCACTAATCCCACAACCACTAATCCCACCAGAAACGCAAACCTCCAAAAAGCAAAGTAAAAAACAATTGCTGTCCATGTACACAAAAATTGAAGATAAGAACGCAAGGTTTTGCACAGTTATTTTGTCAAAAGGTGTATTATGGGTATAATGTTTTTATTTATTAAGAGGGTTTATAAAATTAGTTATTATCTTTTTAATTTTTTAAAATACTTCTAATTTAATTAACTTATTCTTATTTTTAAAATAAAAAAATAAAATGTTAAAACCGTAAATCGACAAAAATTAAAAACAAAAAACCTAGCCCATGTTTTATAAAACTTCCCTCTACTCCATGTTTCTCTTAAAAATAAAAATAAATAAATAAATAAATCTACCTCATGTTCTATATATATATATATATATATATATATATATAAACTGCCCCAAGTTCTTATTAAAAAAAAAAAAAAAAGGAACAACATAAAGATCTAAATATAAGCAACAACACAAATAGATATGATAAACAAACACAATAAATAGATACTGTGCATATATAAAAAGAAATCTGCAAATAATTAAAAACTCACAAACCAAATGCGTGAAAGATGGATGATTCAGATCAAGTCTTGTGTTTGACACAATTTCCTTAAAGCAAATTTCGCCCTTCACACAATCACTATGATGCTTTGAAACTCATGGACGTCTGCCTCCCAGGATAAAATGATCTACAACATGAAAACGAAGCACACAAGGTCGTGCTCTGCGAACTACTCAATGTCTCTTTCTCTCTCTTTGACACAAAATGAATGCACACAGATATTCTCACAATGAGAGTTTTCTGAAAAGTAGTTTTTTATGAATGAGGGACTATGAAAAATTATACGTTACTAAACAGACACTCTGTTTCAGTGATAACTGCTGTGCACAGACTAATTGACTCAAAAATTAAAATAATAAAATATTATTATTTGGACAAATAGGCCCAGTCCACATATGCCAAAAGCCTAACCCAATATCCAACTCATGAGCATATAAACTCATATTGATAACTCTCTGAAAATCAGTAAGTCGGATGGTGCGGACTTTGATAATTTAGAGGTCCTGAAAAAGAAAACAAAGATCAAAAGAGACTGAGGTTGACCAGCCACACGTCCTCTGATAATGAAGTTAGTTTTTCTCTTCAAAAAATATAGAATTCCAAACTCCTGGGGGTTGTGTTTTAGGAAGTAAGAACTTACCTTTAATTGTCAGAGATAAGTGTTTATATGGATTTATGGAAACGGTTATTTATCTAATAACTTCCCCTAATATTGAGGAGCTCGGAAGACTCGGTGATAACTTCCATAACCGCTATGGAAGTTACATCGTTTGGTCTTGTTTTCCATAACCGTTATTGGAAATGGTTTGTAATAATGAACCTCGGTTCTTGTGCTTGGTAGGAATGTGGGGGTTGTTCAAGGCTTGCCTTTGAGGGGCACGCTTAAAATGTAATGAGCTCGTCCATTCCTTCTTTTTGGACGGACGAGCTTATCACGGACGGGCGTGCTCTATACCGTCCATTTTCTCATTCCTCCCTTAGACGAGCCTTATGGACGAGATTGAAGTTAGGCTCATTTTATAACACCATCAGTTGCCCCCTTGTCCATGGGTCGTCTAAGGGAATATGTAACCTGACCCCATTTCTTGAACACACATATTTAATGTCAACGATTAGATGTGCCACATGTCATAATTCTGTTGGTAACTAGTCGCATCGATACATTTTTCGAGGAGTACGCCATGTGTCATCTCCTGGTTGGTTGCGTCGTTTCAAGTGCTTAAGTCACTTGCCTATAAATAGTAGAATTCCTCCTCTACCCTTTACATTTCTGAAATTTCCTCCTTTGACATCCCTCGTCTTTATAGGAGGACAAACAATTTACCACAAGGAAATTCACGTTCTTGGTTACCTATTGCAGGTATGCCCCCACCACCATAGGTAATGTAATAGTGCCTATAGATTACACCTTCATTCCTCCAAAACCTACCAAGGGCGAATTCACTGGACAAAGTTGATCTTGTCCAAGCTTCATTTGTTAAAAAGCAAGATAATACAAGATGTTTGCCGAACTTCCATTGTCCACCAACACCCTTCTAGTTGTATAGTCAACGATAAGTAAAGTGATGACGATAGCATCATCATGAGGGTGGTGAACTCTTTCAGCATCCTCGTCCATGAATGTGATGGCTTGTTCTTTCGTGATCCTTGTCCTTGGTGATCGTCTAGAGAGTTGGACGTTCTGCACTACCTTCAAGTATGTCTTCCTTGACTTGGACGATTGCCCTGTTGAACTTCCCCCTATGATAACTCTTATTTCTCCAAGCGGGGGTCGTGACGACTCTTCCATTTTCCCCTTCAACTTCTCATCCTTGTGATCTCGTCCAAGGAAATTTCTCAATTTTCCTTACATATTGAGATTTTCAATCTGCAACTTTAAATCAAAACACTCGTTCGTGTCATGCCCATGGTCTCTATGGAAGCAACAATACTTATTCCTATTGCGCTTACTGGGATCTCCCTTCATTTTCTCCGGCCACTTCAAGGAAGGATCGTCCTTGATTTGCATGCGAACTTGCTCAAGTGGCATATTTAAGGGGGTGTATTGTTGACTCCGTGCTAAAGAGTCTAGCTTCTTATTATCTCGGTCTTTCTTCTCTCTTGTCCACCCCTTCTTTGGACGAAGATCTTGGTCAAAGTGGCACGAGGGATCTGCCTCCATCCTCTCAACTCTCTTCCTCTTCTTGGCTATAATTGCATCTTCTGCATTCATAAAATTTTGGGCCGAATAGACGAGTTCAGCCATGGTCTAGGGCTCTTGCTCATACAGCTTGTGGATGAAGAGGTCACAATTAACCCCATTATAGAAGGCCGCCAATAATATCTTGTCGTCCATCTCGTCCACTGTCAGGACTTCTTTGTTGAAACGAGTAATGAAGGACCGCAAGCTTTCATTTTCCCCCTATTTTATGGTCAACAAGCTGGACGAGGAATGCTTGTGCCTTTGTCCTCTAATGAAGTTATTAACGAACAACTTACTCAACTTTTCAAAAGAACTCATTGTACCCGGAGGTATCTTATTGAACCACACTTACACTGGCCCTTTGAGGGTGGTAGGGAAGGCTCTACACATAATTTCGTCTAGAACTCCCTAAAGATGCATTGTGGTCTTGAAAGTAGCAATATAATCAAAAGGGTCACACATTCCATCATACGAATCCAAAGAAGGCATCTTGAACTTTGGAGGCAAGGGGTGACCATTGATGGAAGCTGTGAAAGGGGAGTCAGTTCTGTGAACTAAATCTTCTACGAGGTTTGCCCTTCTCATATTCTCCCTCATCTCATCCATGGCCTTCCTTATTTGGTCCATTTCCCTTTCCAAGTGTGGTACCCTTCGCGAAGTGGTACCCCTTGATTGGCTTTCGGGCTCAACATTTCCTCTACCTTCTTAACTCTAGGCTTGTCTTTCAGTGTATTCTTCATGGTGTTGCCTTCTTGAATTAATCACCCTGGTCAACTCCTGGTTCTGACGGGTCAACTCCGCCATGCCGATTGCCATGGACTGCACATTTTGAACAGAAGATGGTTACATGACTGGTGCTGACTGACGGCCGTGATGGGGATTACTTGAAGCATCCCTACTCTCCTGATGACCTGGACTGGTAGCCCTCGATCTGGTCCGAACCATTCAACCTTTTTTCGTAGAAGGACAAATCGTAAGACAAACTTCCTTCCCACAGATGGCGCCAACTAATAACTATCTGAAAATCAGTAAGTCGGATGGTGCGGACATTGATAATTTGGAGGGCCTGAAAAAGAAAACAAAGATCAGAAGAGACTGGGGTTGACCGGCCACAAATCCTCTGATGATGAAGTTAGTTTTTCTCTTCCAAAAATATAAAATTCCAAACTTCTAGGGGTTGTGTTTTAGGAAGTAAGAACTTACCTTTAATTGTCGAAGATAAGTGTTTATATAGATTTATGGAAACAGTTATTTATCTAATAACTTCCCCTAACATTGAGGAGCTCGGAAGACTCGATGATAACTTCCATAACCGCTATGGAAGTTACATCGTTTGGTCTTGTTTTCCATAACCGTTATTGGAAATGGTTTGTAATAATGAACCTCGGTTCTTGTGCTCAGTAGGAATGTGGGGCTTGTTCAAGGCTTGCCTTTGAGGGGCACACTCAGAACGTAATGAGCTCATCCAATCCTTCTTTTTGGACGGACGAGCTTATCACGGACGAGCGTGCTCTATATCGTCCTTTTTCTCATTCCTCCCTTGGACGAGCCTCAAGGACGAGATTGAAGTTAGGCTCATTTTATAACACCATCACATAGATTATCTATTTCCTTTCCTATGTGGGACTCATGATTTTTACCACTTTTAATAACATCTAAGTAAACATAGAAAACATCAATTTCATATTCACTCCATGCTACTTTTCCAACAATCCCCCACATGAATAGAAATTGATAAACACAATGAAAATGATGATGCAAACACATAAAGAGTGTGAGGGTCCTTTTTTTGACAAAGTCCAGGCCCAAATTGAAGCAAGGACCCTGGGCCCGGTTGTTATGGTTTGAAGGATCTGGGGATGGTTCACTGAGCTAAATGGCTGTTTACAAACCAAGTAATGCACAGAGCAGTGGTTCTACAAGAAATACATGCTAGCAAGCAAGAATATATTGGAACAGCAAGCAAAAGCAAAAAAAAGAAAGCAGCAAATGTAATAGTAGAGGACACAAATAAATTTTAGAGATCCTTAGGTCAATATTAAATATTTCGTTGTCTTTTCTCAATTGCAAATTACAAAATGCTCATTAAGACATGTTACAAGGTCCAAATAAGCTCAAAAATTGCAGACTTAGATGACTATTCAAGCCTCTAGGACTTGCAAAGTTTGAATCCCTTTGAATCCAAGTATGTTCTATAGTGGTTGTCTGAGATACCGGGAAATATCTCTCTCTCCTTTTCTACTTTTCTCAGTTTTGACCAAGTTTTCTTCTCTGATTCTCTTATGCTCTTCTTCCCTCTTTCGCTGTTGGCTGCCTTCCCCTTTTTATAGTGTCATTCCAAGGGTCCGAGATCCTATTGATTCCCCTCCCTTGCTCCTCTGGGTACCAGAGCCCATTATGTGTCTATCACCTAAAAGACTGATTCTTTCCCTATTCCTCATAATTTCCTCCTTTTGGTGCTGTTTCTTTAAAAGTCCATGGCTTATTTTCCATTCCAGAGCGTACTTAGGGAGTAGTTCTTTATTTCTTGTCTTTCCAAGCTTCTCACCCTTTCAAACTCAGCTTTTGGTCGCTCTCTCTTTGTCATTTTTCCCAAATGGGCAGAATCCACTCTTGCTGGGTTGAAGGTTTTCCCTGCTGCCTCCCTTTATAGCTCCTCATTCTGGGTTCCCTGGGGTACCGTCCCTTTGGTCATGAATGGCTATCCTAAGCTTTTAGCTTTCTTGTTGCATCACTGGTTCTTTGAGAAGGACATATCTGTCCTTCGTTTCTTGTGCCTTTTTTGTACTCCCTTTGACCTGTCTTAATCCCGTCTCACGCGTCCCGGGGATCCTAAACCTTTGACAGCCTCCGGGATCCTGCCTTAGTTCTTCCCACTGGGCTCTCTCCAATTCTCTAGTCTAGGCATGCTGGGCCTTCTCTCTTTCTTCCCTGAATTTTATGAGTGCTAGGACCTGTCTAATTCCCTTGTAGTAAGCTCAATCTCTTTTTCAGATTTACTTTTCTTTTCATGGCCCGTTGTGTTATTTCTATGGGCCTTGGTGTTCGTGATTTTTTTGACCTCAACAGAGAGTAGAAGAAAAGTTACTGTATTGGGAGAAGTAGCTTGTGGCTTTGAACTTTCCTTTGTGAAAGACTATCGGATATACTGGCTAACTAGTGAACATGATGTCTTGAACTGTTCAGTCGTTTGTGTATACCAAGACAATAGAATTCATACAACTCCTTTTCGGACATTTTTCGATTCTTATAGTTGTGTTCATTTTGGCCCTGAACATATCATGGTAAATTCATGAAGTGTTTTAGAGAATTCAACCTTGAAACTTTCATGGAAGCAGCCCACTTCACACTCATATAGGTGATTCTTATTAAGAGTATCCTACTATACCCCACTTGGAATTCTAAGATATAAGAATCATTAAAAGAAAAGTTTACCCTGAACATCGCTTACAGGCATCACTATTTCATCATAGGAATGGGAGGGAGATGTTATCTCCATACTGATAAAAAATAGTCTTCATGATTCGGTTGTTCCTTTGAACCTAGATCTTGGGATCTCCAGTCAGCTAGGTTGGGTTGCCATCCTGAAGAATTTTAGGTAATAGGCTTTAACCTCATTCCCCTCGATGAGCAGTTTACTAGCTCTCTACTCAATCAATTGATTACGGATCCGTTTTATAATCTAGAAGTACTTCCATTAGAGAGCAATTGCCTCATGGTAATATGTCTCTGACGAATATGTCAAGACCTACCATCACTATGTGTACTACCAAGACACTTAATTGGTAATTACACATTTAGAAATAGGTAGCATATTTCTTATGTCATTGTTTTGTATCTCAATCAAAACCTCTTTAAATATGCCACCTCCTTTTTAAGAAGACACCCTCACATTTAAAGAATTATAAAAAAGTTATTTGACTTTTTCCATAATTCATCGTGTCTTACAAATTTTCTTTCATTTCTTCTTTGTTTCGTCCAGATGGATTGCACCATTCACTCCACACATCACCGTTTTGCAGAACCATTTTTTCCACTCAATGTTATCAATGATCATAATCACATATGTTCATTAAACGCATAATATAACATTGGGTCAACAAATAGTTATTGCAAAGAGACAATTTCACAAAACAGTGAATACAAATGATGGCCAATCCAATTCATCACGTCCATAAAGGTTCAAGTAATATAATAGCTGATTCTCAAAAAAAAAAAAAAAAGTAATATACTAGCTTAGATTTATATTACAAGCTCACATGGCTACTTAAGCATATTAAAAGATCTGACTACTCTAGCCTGTCATTTTATATATCTAGGCCATGAGAACTCCTTTTCCTTCTGTAATATGCCAAACTACTTATTTCAAAAAGCAGTCAAGAGAAAAGGTGTAAAGAATCATTTACACAACTAAAGAGAAGCCGAAAAATAATAAATAATTCTAGATATTTTACATCGACCACATATATAAGTCAACTAAAGATTATACATATATGCTTTTACAATACAAAAGTACATAACTACAAGTTATATATATATATATATATATATAAGTCATCCCTATATTACACACCTACAGTATCATACCACTACAATATCACACTTTAAATTATTACAAACCAAATCCACACTTGCAATAATCCAGATTCACTCTCTATTAATTTTGAATAGCCCATTACTCATATAACCCTTTTCCACGTACATGCCATTCTTTGTGAGCACAAACTTGTCAGATTCAATGATCAATTTGAAACCATTCTTACTCAACAGTGACTAAGAAACAAGATTCTTACGAATATATGGCACATGCAACACATTATTCCAAGTAAGTTTCTTACCTAAAGTCATCTTCAATATTACCTTTCCTTTTCCTACAACCTTAGAGGTTGAGGAATTTCCCATGAATATTTCTTCTCCAATGTCCACAGGATGGTATGAAGAAAACAAATTCTGATCTAAACATACATGGCGAGTAGAACTACTGTCCATCCACCATTCCTTGGTATCTCCTCCTATCAAGTTCACTTTAGAAATCACTGCAGAAAAGTCTATATCATCCACATCTTTAGAAAGATTTTTCACTTCAGTAATGTTGGCTTGAGAGCCTTTCTTGGTCCCTTGATCTTGACGCTTATGGCAATCCTTAGCAGGATGCCCCATCTTGCCACACACATAGCATTTTCCACTGAACTTTGTAAAGTTACCCCCACTAATTCCTTGCTTTGAGCTTTCACCAGAGTACTTCCTTTTATTCTTATTATGCTCCACAATGTTTGCTTTAGATTCCATGTAGTGATTCCCTATGGCTTTTTCTGAAAAACAATTGTCTTCCTCAATTCTCAATCTTACAATCAAGTCTTCTAGCCGCATCTCCTTGCGCTTATGCTACAGGTAATTTTTGAAATCTTTCCATGATGGAGGCAGTTTCTCAATGATAGTAGCCACTTGAAATGATTCACTTACAGACATACCCTCAGCAAATATTTCATGTAAGATTACCTGTAGCTCTTGCACTTGACTAAGCACAGTTTTGGAATTTACCATTTTGTAATCCAGAAGTTTGCCCACAATGAACTTTTTAGTTCCAACATCTTCTGTCTTGTATTTCTTATCCAAGGAATCCCACAATTCTTTTGTTGTCTTAATTGAACTATACACACTATACAATGTGTTGTCCAATCCATTCAGAATATAGTTTTGCAGAGGAAGTCAGCATGTTTTCATGCTTCCACAGCAGCAACCACTTGCCTATCTGTCTCATTTTCCTTGAGTTTTGGAGCATTCTCATACAAGAATTTTGCCAAATTCAGGGTCGTGAGATAGAACAACATTTTTTCTTGCCATCTCTTAAACTCAGTATCATTGAATTTTTCTGACTTTTCTCCATAATTAATAAGAACAGTAATAGAAGCAGCAGCAGGCACAACCTCATTTGACATTTCTATCAAAACAAAACTCCATCATATTGAATTCTCAGGGCCTGTTTGGTAGAGTGGTTAGAACCACTTTTTTTCACATTTTAAACAACATTACACACTTTTCCACACACTTTTTACCTACACGTATATCAAAAACACTCAAACAACATTACTCAAACTCCTCTACTCAAAATCCAACCGAAGCATTGTTTTATATTACACAACAATCCAAAAAAAATTGACACGGCATTGCATTCAAGTATCACTTCAAAACAAAAATAATATAAAATATAAAAAGCCATCTAGTCCCTCTGTAATTTCAGAATATACAAAGGATTTTGATTGTAAAAGTATTCTACACAGGTACCAAAGAAATACAATCAAAATTCAAGAGAACATTTTTTTTTGGTAAAAAGGATAAAGCATTAACAACTAAAATACCTCTAAACCAGAGGCAACAAACCGATCAAACAATGTTCCAGCAGAATCTAATCTAAGCAAAAACACAACATCAAAAGGGGGATCCATAAAAATAGTAAAATCCTGATCCATAATAGCTCCCCTTCGCGCTAGTGCATCAGCATATTTATTTGCCTCTCTATAGCAATGTTGGATTCGCACCAAAGGGATCTGTTTAAGCCCTTCTCTGCAATTAGCAACTAGAACATCAATGCCGTTTGCTTTCTCCAAGTCTTTCTCCAAAAGATCAACTACCAACTTTGCATCAAGCTCAAATATCACCGTTGGGATTTTAAGGGAGATACATAAGTGAATTCCATCTCTTAATGCCCATAGTTCAGCTGCAACACTAGTGGCACTACCTATAGCTCTTGCGTAACCTTTCACCCATTTGCCATCTTCATTTCGAATCAATCCACCTCCTCTAGTCAAGTCGGGGTTACCCATGGACAAACCGTCAGAGTTTAACTTAAACCAATTGAGGGGTGGAGGCAGCCACCTTACCTGAATCTTTGTTTTTGATTGGTTGTACTTCTCGGTGATGCCTAGGTAGGCTATCTTGGCAGCTTTGGCTAATGTCTCAACCTTTAAGTCCTTGCAAATGTTTGGTTTCCCAAAAACAACACTGTTTCGATGCAACCAAAGACTCCAGACAGCTATGGGGAACACAATGGCCTAGTTAATCTCAGAAACACCACACTGTTGCTTAGATTTCTAGTTAAGCCTCAACCAGTCCAGAAATTGTGTGCCATAGAAATTAGCAACAGAACATAGGGGAGAGAAAGAGTTCCAGAAAATCCGTACCTTTGGGCAGTCCCTAAGAGCATGGCTGATCGTCACAGGGGCTAAATTACACGGGGGGCACATTGGAGAAATGTTCATACCTCTTTCAGCAAGAAGGCCACGCATAGGAATGCTTTTATGACAACATTGCCAAAGGAAGCACTTGATTTTAGGAAGACTTGGAACTTTCCACACCCACACTCCATTGAAGGAACGATTTATTGAATAATTTTCATTGGCATTGGCTAACCAGTATGCATCCTTAAGCTGGAATTCGCCGTTGGGGGATAAACTCCATGATAGTCTATCCTCTCTTGACTTAGAATAGGGAATAGGAGTGGCTTTCATTTCCAAAAGAATATCTTTAGGAAAAGAAAAAGAGATCCCATCCTAGTTCCAACCATGGAAACTAACTATATCCTTCAATCTGACTTCTTCCTCACCTCTGTTCAAAGGGCCATAAATGCGGCTTCTAAGGGTACCCGTGCTCAGCCATTTGTCACACCATAGCAAGAGGTTACCGTCTTTCCCAGCAACCCATTTAGCACCCTTGCTGACAATGATCTCTCCCTTTTTGATACCAGACCAGGTGGAAGAGCATGAAGTGGGTGTGAGAATGTTGGTGGGTCTTCTCCTCAGCCCCCGGTATTTATGGGTTAGAACACGAACCCATAATGAAGATTTTTCAGTTCTGAACCTCCAATTCAGCTTAGCCAACAATGCAGCATTCTTCGGTTTAGCCGCTTGGATACCTAGGCCTCCTGCCTCCTTCTCTCTCGTGACTTTCTTCCATCCTATAAGGTGAAGCTTTTTCTTCCTATCCGATGAGCCCCACATGAAACTTCTATTCAATCTATCCACACCTTCAAGGATTTTAGAGGGAAGGGGCACACATTGCATAGTATAGTTAGGAATGGTAGAGGTCACTGTTTGAGTCAAAACAATTCTGCCCTCAAGAGATAGCAAATTTGCCTTCCAACCAACTAGTTTGCTCTGAATGCGGTCAATAAGAAATTCGAAATCTTGAGGGGTACCCTTATGTTTAATGGGGAAACCCAAGTACTTTTCAAGGGAGGGGGTGGAACGGAATCCCAACACTTCACATAATTCTTCCCTCATGTTCTGATCTACATTTGGTGAAAAATAGACCCGAGATGAATCTGCACTAAAAACAAATCAACAACTGACAATCAGCTTTGTAGACTAGACAATACATAGCCAACACAGCAAAAGAGGTTATAGAGCCACGTGAATCACTAAGGTCATAAGCATATATAATATATAATATTGTATCCAACAAATATTTAAAATTCCGGATTGCAAACACAATTCGTACAGTGATTGAACAAATAAAACCAATCCCCAGCCAAACAATAATTCAAGTTTCACAAATATCCTAATATAATATAATTTAATGTCAAGCATCAAATCAATTTTTTCACATGCTTAGAAAATATCTAAGACACAGAGCAAACCCTAGCAAATATGACAAAAATCCTAATCCAATATAATAATCAAGAAGAAAAAGATCAACAATAACAGTATAAACAAACCATATTCTGCAGTCAAACACGAAATTCAACGTTTTCAAATATTAAAGTTCACAGTTTTAACAGATATACACAACTGATAAACACAAACCCAGTTTTGCCAAAATTTTGCAAAGAGTAAAACCAATTGCCGATAAAGTGTTTTTAATCATCACAAAAATCCTTTCACCGTGAATCAAAAAATAAATTAAAACATATGATAAAATCTGCTTTAAGACTGTTGGGTATGTTTCAACGGTTTACTTTGTGATTAAGCAAAAAAAATAACATACAGATCTAAATATAAGCAACAACACAAATAGATATAATAAACAAACACAATAAATAAATATTGTATATATATAAGAAGAAATCTGTAAATAATTAAAAACTCACAGACCAAATGCGTGAAGGATGGATGATTCAGATCAAATCTTGTATTTGACACAATCTCCTTAAAGCAGATTTCGCCCTTCACACAATCACTGTGGAGCTTTAAAGCTCACGAACGTCTGCCTCTCAGGATAAAATGATCTACAACACGAAAACGAAGCACACAAGGTCGTGCTCTGCAAACTACTTAATGTCTCTTTCTCTCTCTTTGACACAAAATGAATGCACAAAAATATTCTCACAATGAGAGTTTTCTGAAAAATAGTTTTTTATGAATGAGGGACTATCAAAAATTAAAATAATAAAATATTATTATTTGAATAAGTAGGCCCAATCTACATATGCCAAAAGCCCAACCCAATGTCCAATTCATGAGTATGTAAACTCATATATTATCTATTTCCTTTCTTTTGTGAGACTCAGGATTTTTACCACTTTTAATAACATCTAAGTGAACATAGAAAACATCAATTTTATATTCACTCCATGCTACTTTTCCAACACTTTTTTTCATTCCTAATGATGTAATGAATTGTCAATGAGTTAATTATCCAAATGCGTAGTGGCAAGGAGTGCAGACATCGCATTTTATACCCCTTACGACTTGGGCCTTCATTCACTAATGATATTAAAATTCCAAAGCCCAAGGTTGGTTTAGGGTTCGATCAGATGAAAATTGACTTGAGGAAAGTGTTTATAGAAAATATAACTTATTTTTGGACCAAATAAACTATTTTTGAGAAATTAAGACCATGGAAACCCTAGGGCATGCGTACGCATACACACATATGTGCACGCATGCTCAAGATCTGTGCGCACATGCTAGGGTTCTAGAAACTATGAAAAGAAATGTTTTCTGCATTTAAACTTAGTTTGGAACAAATCTCACATCGTTTGGGAGCCACCCCAAACCCCTATTTTTCGACTATATAAAGCCATAAATGGCACATTTTCAAGGAGGACAAATTCTGGTAGTAAACACATAAGATTCACTAGGAAATAGTGAATCAAAGATGAAGTTTTTCACAAAACATCCTCAAGTCAAATTTTATTTGATTGAGACATTTTCTGGTCTTAATCTTTGAGTTCTAAAGTTTACTAACTTATTTTGAATTAGTTGTGACTAGATTGACTGAGGGTGACGGTCAAAATCAAGCTCTAGAGAGTTCCAGTGTTGAGGTAAAGTTTCTAATTTTGACTTTTCACTTTCCTTTGCTTTTTTTTTGTTTTTGTGTTTATATATGTGTTTTATTTGCTTTAATATGCTTGTTTAGTTTAGGTTTACTTTGTGTTGTGTTCTAAGCATGTTAGATTTTATGTTTTTTTGAGTTTGTTCTATTCTGAGTTTTTGGGTTAGGTTTTTGGGTGTGTGTGCATGTGCATGTGCATGTTTCTTGCATGCATACGCATACTTGAAGTATGCGTATACATACAGTTGGGATGCGCACGCATACTCTTGCCCAAAAACCCTAATTCACTCCTGTTTGCCTTTCCCTTGTCTTATTCATAAGTTCTAGCTTCTATTTAGCCTATTTTATCTGTCCTTGAGTCTCTGTTTTTCTGCTTTGTTTTGTTTTGCTTGTTTTACCTCTTTTATGTCTATTAGGGTTTTGATTTGTTTGAATACCATGCACATGCACATGAAAATAAACATTCATTGATGCATAGGTGCTGTGATACAGTGAGATAAGCTAGGTAAGTCATGCATTCATATGAACATGCATTGGTTTGAATATAAATTTGTCTTGATTAAATGATATGAATATTTTTGGATTGGATGCCATGTCTTTGGTGTTTGGATGTGATAACATGATTGCTTGATTCTGCCATGTGATGTTTCTGCCCTTAAAGGTTTGTGTTTGTATGCCTTGATAGATAAATGCTAAGTTTGGGGATGATTATGCCATGTTGTGTGTTTTAAATGCATGCTAATGTATGTGTGGATTAGAATAACATATTAAAATTGTCTTTAATGAGATTAATATTTAAAACACAATGAGTGGAAGCCGACTCACGGATCAGGTGGGGTTAGGTGTCTAACACCTTCCCATTCCCATACTTAAACTTCAGACACGTGCTCTGGTAGAAGATCAGTCCTTTCATAAAAGGCGTTATATTTATGGTTCCTAGACCTAAACTAGGTGGCGACTCCATTTACACCCTCCACCATGGTCTATCTTAGGCCAAGACCTACTTCTTAACTGCAAGGATGACACCACGTTGTGGGCACTTATGCTCACAGTGGCGACTCCACTAAGGATAGAGAGTTTGATTCCAATGTGTTCTATTTCTTAATCTTAATAAAGGCTTGCTTAATATTGTTTGCACACACTTTCACTTGGTTCTTTTGTCCCTTGCCATGGTTGGTGATGAGTGGGAAGTTGGAGGCTCCATTTGAGCCAAAATCTTCCGAAGTTCATCCCACCAACTCAAGATCCATGCCATCACCTATAATGGGCTTTAGAGTACACTAACAGTTTGCAACCGATCCATTACAGTCCAATTAGGCCCAAGGTTGGAATCATGGCCCACCTAGTTGTGAGTGACCTATTGATCTATCCCTTTAGCTTTAAGGAACCTACCTACACTTAGAGAGATCCTAAATCCTATCAAAAAAGGATACCCTTTTATATTTCTTGTTTGTCCAACCATATACCTTGTGTTCACCTAATTCTAAAAGACAAATAAAAGATGTAAAAATCTGAAAGAATGACCTAAAAGTTATGGCATGCCCTAAGATATTGGGATAAAAAGAAAAGAAGTTCTCACATATAACAGGCTTATCCCAAAATCTGAAGGCATATCTTAACTTGAAAGGTTCATAGGACCATAGCTTAGTTGCTACCATAAGCTCAAAGTCAAAGGACTCTTAAAAAGGAGAACCTTGGGCCTAAGGTAACAAATATGCTATGGGCCTAGTATCTAACATCTTACAAAGTCAATATGAATTTCCAAAATCTTGGACCTTTTTATTGTACAAGGCCCAAAATTATGAGAGATTCATGGGCTTTAAGAGGAAGGCCACAATGCATTCTAGCTAGAGGGATACTTGGAAAAAAAAAAAGAAAAAAAAAAAAGAAGACAAAATGAATGAAAGAAAAGAAGAGCTCAAAAGTGATGAATACATTGTTGGCCCGTATTTGAGACCACGGGTTGAAAATCTCTAAGCACATTCTTAGATTCAGGATTTTAAGGAAGTTCCTATGATTAAAGAAAACCTTCTTGGCCATGCAAATATGGTGGCCTATATGAAGTTCATGAGGGAAAAATTCACTTCACACCTTCCATGTCATAATCACTAGTGTTGTGTATGAATTAAGCTCCTTTTTTTTTTTTGCTAAAAAAAATTGGGAGTCTTTAGATTTTACAGAAGTTTTAAAATTTGGATTTTACCTTCTGAAATTATATTTTGTTTGCATTAGTAATCGTTTTATCCATAGTTTTCGTTAATTGCCACATAAACTTATCATGCATATTTAATTTATCTAATAAAATGATATCACGTCATTTTTGTAACCTAAAAAAACTATAAATAATTTTAAAAATTGACGTGGCTTAATAAAAATAACTTGATATCATTTTATTAAATAAACTAAACACATGTGATAAGTTTATGTGACATTTAACGAAAAAGATGAATGGAGATGCTATTGATGCAAATAGAATATGACTTCAGGTGCTAATATCCGAATTTTAATACTTTAAATATAAAATTTAAAAACACCCAAATTTAGGGTGTTGTCTGTACTTTAGATTTTTTTTTTAAGGATATATAAAATTATGAGCTAGCTTTGAAGGATACTTCAATTATTAGCATATACAATGCTTTTTATGAATTTAACAACATGTGGTGGATGGATGTTACTCCACCAAATTTGTAATATATCAGATTTGAAATAATATCTTATCTAATCATTCCATAAATATATTTAAACACATGGTGGAGTTTCACATTAGCATTCCATTTGAAAAGAATCCTAATAAAACCAAATTAGTTTGTTTAAAAGAGTTTAAATTCAATAAAAATGCTATACAAAACCTATGATTTACACCCTTCAATGACAACATGTTACGTTAACTTTTCACAAATTTAAGAATAGGACTTGGTACATACAATCATTCCTTACATCAAGTACCATCCAACCAACAATAAAATCTCATCCTTCTTCCCTTGGAACAGAAGAACCACCAAACCTCAACCTACAAGAGACGCCGCCAAAGTCTACCAAAGAGATTGCAAGAGTTTGAAATTTTTTTTGGTCACCAATACTTGGCTTTGTGTGTGACGATGCTCAAGTCCTTGCTTTTGGTCATTTTTGTTGTTGGGTTCTCTTCAATCTTCCAATGTCCAAGCTCTCAAGCAAGCCCAAGTGCTGACGACGCAAAGCCAGTGTTAATGACCCAAAAAAAAAAGTTATTTCCAAACTCCGGTTGATTTCAGTAGCGTCTCCGACAAGCTAAGGTTCAGTTCAATGGTTCTGAGGTTAGGGTAGGACATTGGGGCGTTGATTTTGGTTTGCTTGTTCTTTTGTCTGATGTGAGTGAAGGATTGTGTGCGGCAAGTCCTATTCTTTAATTTCTGAAAACTTGATGTGACATGTTACTATTAGAGTGTGTAAATCATGTATTTTGCACCGCATTTGTATTGAATTTAAATTCTTTTTAAAGTACTAGTTAGGGCAATACTGCAAGACACTTACTTGCCTTGGAAAAAAAGTAATAATTAAGATCAATTCTAAATTTTATTTGTATCATAAAACAAAAATATGAATCATTTGATTTTTAAAGTATATAAAGTTTTATATTAATCAGAAGAGACATTAATTTTAAGAATTTTGATAATTATGTTATAAAAAGTTAATCTCATTCGCATAAGAATTTTGATCAACCACAAAATTAGGTTAGCTATTTAACATATAAATATTTATTTAACTATAATAGTTTTTTAGTACCTACTTGCTAAAAACAATATATATACTCTCTAAAAACTTCTAAGAATAATATCTATGGGGGCCAGTTAGTTAGAAGGTACTAGTAAAACTGTATGAGTTGGGCCTATGGCCCAATCCGAGGATATCAACTAATCCAAGGATGGTCAAATAAGATTATTACGGGAATGGTAAAAGAAGAAGAAGAAATAAGTGTTATATATGATAGACCAAAGTATGTCTGAGGAGAAAAGTCATCTCGAAAACGGAGATCCGAGGTCAGTATGAATGTCTTGTCATCCTGAACATCCTTCAAGATTGCATCACGATTAGAAGTCGGATATTGGATAAGTGATGAGTAAAGGGAGGTAACAAATATCTTCAAAAGCTGCTACCTCCACATTAAATGCATCCCAGCTAACTCTCTGACCGCATTAATGTGAAGGTGATACCTGAACAGTGGTTAAACAGCCTTACAGCTGCTAGTTGAAGGTTCAGGGAGGTGTTGGATGGGACAAGGAGGAGTTCCTAGAAACTAACTTACACGTGTATGGTAGATATGATACCAAAATGATAGTATATAGTATGGATAGGTGGCCTAAAGGAAAGAGATCGGAAAAACTAAGAAATTTTGGTAATAAACCTTTGAAATCTTGTAACCATGTTCGTCAATAAGATATCGAAACATAACTCTTCAGGCCATGCCAAGGATAGATTTTCTTATCTTAATTGTGTTTAATGCTCTTAAATCAACAATTGTTAATGTCTTCCTTATAGAATAGAACTAGTTCTTTCACCCACGCTTTACAAATTCATTGTTTGGGCTTGTTGGGCTAAAACCCAATCCTATATTGGGTCCAATCCAAATTCAGCCCTTACAATTGGTGCCGTCTGTGGGGAGAACTTAATCTATTCTAAAAGTATTTCGAGTACGACGTCTAAGATGGAGGAGTCAGGTCTGCACCAGACAGCAATAGGTCCACATCAGGTAGATGCGAATCTACACCAAGTAGAATCAAGGGGGTCTCAACATAGCAATCCGTGTAGGAACCTCAAACGGAGAGGAGATCATGAGGGAAGTATGCACACAGCTCATACTAGTAAAAGTTAATCTCGAGGGAAGAGCCATGTTTCCCATGTAAAGAACGATAGAGAGATGCAACGTGAAATCGATGAGTTGAAGAGGGAATTACGCCACGCACGGCGAAGGCATTCATCGCCCAACTCCGAGCTGTCCTTTGAGGAGACAGATGGTGCTAGTTATAGACGGAGATCCAGAACCCCACCTAGCGAGTCTTTCTCCTACGACGAGGAGTACCACCATAGACATAGGTACAAGAGCCCGCCTCGCAAAGGCCCGGGGAACGACGCCATGAACAAGGCGTTGAGTCAAGTTTCTAAATCACCCTTCACACGAAACATAGAAGGCGCGAATCTTCCTCAGCGATTCCATCAACCCATATTCACCATTTATAATGGTCGAACAGATCCAGTGGAACATGTCAATCACTTCAATCAAAGGATGGCCGTTCATTCCAAAGATGAGGCCTTGATGTGTAAGGTCTTTCCATCCAGTTTGGGCCCAATAGCGATGAGGTGGTTCAATGGTTTAAAGGCAAATTCCACTGACTCTTTTAAGAAGCTCACTTGGGCCTTTGGTGCTCGCTTTATCACTTGTAGCAGGGTTCCTCGGCTTTTGGGATCCTTATTATCTATGTCCATGCAAGATGGGGAGACTCTGAAAGCCTACTCAGATAGATATTGGGAGATGTTTAATGAAATAGAAGGAGACTACGATGATGTGGCCATTAGTACTTTTAAGGCTGGCCTCCCACCCGAGCATGATTTGAGGAAATCTTTGACTGGTAAGCCTATTACCAGTGTGCATCAACTTATGGACCGGATTGACAAGTATAAAAGGGTAGAAGAAGACCAACTGCAGGGGAAAGGAAAGGCTAAGGTGATCCCTCAGGAGAGGAGAGATTTCAGGTCAGACCGGTACAATAATAACCAACCTCGGAAAGACTTTGTTGGGCAGCCAGGATCTGCCAACACCCAGGTGGTTAATGCTGTGTTCCGAGAACCAGTACAACAGGTCCTAGAGAAGATTAAAAACGAGCCGTTCTTTAAATGGCCGAACAAGATGGCAGGAGATCCTATGAGGCGTAATCAAAACCTTTACTGCCAATATCATTAGGACTATGGACACACCACCGAGGATTGCAAAAATTTGTGGGACCATTTAAACCAACTGGTCCGAGAAGGGAAATTAAAGCAACTCTTGCATCATTCTAGTGGCCGTGGAAGTCAAACGGGTTTGGAGCTTCGGGGAGATGCTTCTTTAAGACTCCCTCTCGGCACAATAAATGTCATATTTGCTACCCCAGGGAGGATCGGATCTTGTCCTTCTAGAGTAATGTCAGTATCCCGTTACCTAGATGAGGAATCCAACTCAATACCTAAAAGAGTCAAGATGGGCATCCCACTGGTATTAGGTTTTTCAGATGAGGACAAACTTGGGACCATACAGCCCCATGATGATGCTTTAGTGGTTACACTTAGAATTGGTGGGTATGATATGAAAAGGGTGATGATCGACCAAGGCAGCGGAGCTGAGATAATGTATCTTGACTTATATAAGGGGCTAAATTTGAAACCTGAGAACTTAACAGCCTACAGTTCTCCTCTGGTGAGTTTTGAAGGTAAAATGGTCATTCCGAAGGGTCAGATCAGATTACCCGTGCAGACTGGCCCGGATGTGGTGGAGGTGGACTTCATTGTTGTAGATGCTTTCTCTCCATACATGACCATTATGGGCAGACCCTGGCTTCATATCCTTGGAGCCGTCTCCTCCATTCTTCACCAGAAGATGAAATATCCATCTATAGGCCAGGTCTTGGAAATATTAAGAAGTCAGTCTACGGCCAGGCAGTGCCTGGTAGCAGCCATCCAACATCGGCCTGAGGTTGAAATCTCGGCCACTGCTGAGAACGACTTCTAGCAATTAGAAACTCTGGCGTTGCCCTTTAATAACCCAGCTGACGAAGCGAAATGTGAAGATCTGGAAAAGGTAATCGTTGGCGATGATTCGAAGAAGTTTTTTCAAGTTGGATCTCAACTGCCTCTGCAAGAGAGGGAGCAATTGGTTGAATTTCTTAGAAAAAACGTTGATGTGTTCGCGTGGAACGCATATGAAGCCCCGGGTGTAGATCCAAGTTTCATTTGTCATCATTTGAACGTTAACCCTTCCATTACTCCAAAGAGACAACCACCTCTGCGTCCGTCCAAAGAGCACGTCGAAACTGTCAAAAATGAGGTAACAAAGCTCAAATAGGCGGGGGCTATCAAGGAAATTTTATATCCTCAGTGGTTAGTTAACACGGTGATGGTGAAAAAGAAAACTGGGAAATGGCGTGTGTGTGTGGACTTCACAGACCTCAATAAGGCTTGTCCCAAAGATCCTTTCCTTATGCCTCGGATAAATCAGTTGGTGGATGCGATGGTAGGCCATCATCGAATGAGTTTCTTGGATGTCCTTCAAGGATATCACCAAATACCACTAGCGCTGGACGATCAGGAGAAGACAGTTTTTGTCACTCCCACTGGAAACTATCACTACAAAGTGGTGCCCTTTGGTCTGAAAAATGCAGGGTCTACTTATCAACGGATGATGACTAAAATGTTCGAACCACAGTTGGGTAGGAGCATCAAAGTTATATTGAGGATATGGTTGTAAAGAGTAAGGTAGTGTCCGAGCATGTGGGAGACCTCACAAACATTTTTGAAGTTCTGAGGAAGCATAAGTTGCATCTGAATGCATCCAAGTGTTCGTTCGGTGAATGGACCGAGGAGTGTGCTGTAGCATGTCAACAGCTTAAAGAGTACCTATCTCGGCCGCCCATCATGTCCAGTCCTGAGGTGGACGAGGTCCTGTTTGCCTACTTGGCGGTAGCCTCTCATGCGATAAGTTTTGTTTTGATACGAGTAGACAGTGGCATACAATGACCAATCTATTACGTAAGCAAGTCACTTCATGAAGCCAAGGTGCGGTATTTACCACTAGAAAAGGCTATCTTGGCGGTAGTGCATGCTACACGAAATCTCCCCCATTATTTCCAAGCACACATCGTGGTTATCCTAACCCAGTTTCCACTCAAGTCAATACTTCGGAGCGCGGATTATACCAGGAGGATTGCCAAATGGGGCACGATTCTAGGAGCTTTTGATATCAAGTATATGCCTTGTACCTCTGTAAAAGGTCAGGTCCTCGCCGACCTAGTAGCTAAATTTGCCGAATTTCCTAAAGAAATAGATGTGAAGCAGCGTGGCATGGATGAAAAATTGGTTGGCCTAATCTCCACACAATACCCTTCACCCTGGAAAGTATATGTGGATAGGACAGCAAACCAGTGGGGATCAGGATTGGGGCTGGTTCTGGTATCCCCTAAGAAGATCACTATTGAAAAATCATTGAGGTTGGGGTTCTTGGCTACAAACAACGAAGCAGAATATGAAGCTTTGTTGATGGGAATGGCGATGGTCCAGAAAATGGGTGGAAAGGTAGTAGAAATGTTCTCAGATTCAAGATTGGTCGTAGGCCAGGTAAAAGGGGAATTGGAAGCTCGGGATGCAAGGATGCAAGAATATTTGGGTCAAGTTAGGCGTATACAAACAAAATTTGAATTCTTCGACATATCGCATGTCCCTAGAAGTGGAAACACCCATGCAGATTCCTTGGCTACCCTTGCCACTTCCTCAGCGCAGGATTTGCCCTGAGTGATACTTGTCGAAAACCTATGCACCCCTACCCCAATAAAGAGAGACTTGCTCTAGGTCCATCAAATCAAATTAGGGCCGAGTTGGATGGATCCTATACTGCTATTCCTTGAAAGGGATATATTGCCTGAGGAGAAGTCAGAAGCTGAGAAAGTACGAGGGAAAGCTACTTGGTTTTGGCTGTCCGAGGATAAAAAGTTGTACAAACGTTCTTTTTTTGGACCATATCTACTCTGCGTACATCTTGAGGCATCAGAATTACTCCTAGAAGAACTACATGAAGGAATTTGTGGAAGTCACACAGGAGGAAGATCTTTATCTCACCGAGCCATTACTCAAGGATACTGGTGACCGGGCATGCAAAAGTAAGCACAAGAATATGTTAAAAAATGTGATCAGTGTCAGAGATTCACGCCGAACATTCATCAGTCCGAAGGAGTTCTTAATACTCTTTTTAGCCCTTGGCCTTTTTCTCAGTGGGGCTTGGATATTATGGGTCTTTTCCCTAAGGCAGTAGGAAATAAAAAGTATCTGCTGGTCGGCACAAACTATTTCACCAAATGGATCGAAGCTGAGCCTCTGGCTATGTGAGAGTGCCTTTTTCTTTAGCACGCAGGCCCAAGGATCCTGGGCCAAATAGTTATGGTTTGGTGGACTGAACTTGATTCACTACAGCTAAAGGGGCTGTTTAAGAACTAAGTGGTACACAGGGCAAACTTCCTACAATACATATAAACTAGCAAAGAGAATATTTGTATTGAATAACAATGAAAACAGCAAAAGGAATGCAAAGTAATCAGGAAATACGCAGAACAATTGCTGGGGATCCTCAAATTAATAAGAAATATTTCATTAGTTTTTCTTAATTATGGTTATAGTGTGCTCACTAAGACGTGATACAAGGTTCAAATAAGCTCAAAAATTACAGACTTAGATGGCTATCCAAGCCTCTAAGACTTGCAAAGTTTGAATCCTTTTGAATCCAAGTATGTGCTATAGTGGTTGTTTCTGGGATACCGGGAGATATTTCACTACTTTTTTTGAGTGTTTCTACAGAGTTTTCTCAAGGATTCTGTTGTGATTTTCTATTGTTTTCTCACCGAAATTTTCTTGCCCTTTTGCCGGCTGCTTTCCTCCCTTTTTATAGTGTTATTCTAGAGTTCCGGGGAACTATTGATTCATCTGTTTTGCTCCCTGGGTACCAGAGCCCGTTTTGTGCCCGTCACCCAGAAAGTTGAGTCTTTCCTTGTTTCTCATATTTTCCTTCTTTTGATGTTGTTTCCTTGAAAGCCCATGGCTGACTTTCCATTCTGGGGTGCGCCCGTTCCTCAAAACCTCTTATGATTCAGTTTTTTTGGCCGTCCTCCTTCTTTGTCATTTTTCCCAAGTGAGCGGAATCTATCTCTGCTGGTTCGAAGGTCTTTGCTACGACTTCCCTTTTTATATCTTCTCATTCTGGTTCCTCGAGGTACCGTTCACTTGCATCGTGAATGGTTACTCTAAGCTCCCTGCTTTTCTTGCTGCCTCTGGTGCCCGAGAAGGACATTTCCCCCCTTCGTTTCTTGTGTTTCTTTTGGCGTTTTCTTGTGAGCTGTCTTAATCCTATTTTAACTAGGTTATACGTCTCGGGGATCTCAAACCTTTATCAATCCCCGAGGATCCTGACTCAGCTCCTTGCACCGGTCATTCAATTTTTGACAGACTGGATCTTTTCTTTTTCTATTCTTCCTTCTTTCCTCATAGGCTTTAAGGCTTGCCCCTTTATGGCTTTCGGGCTTCAACCCTCTTGGGCTTTTTCTCAGGTTCACTTTTCTATGGCCCTTTGTAATTTCTTTGGGCCTGGATGTTGTAATTTTTAGACCTCAACAGGCTAATATCAGAGACGTGGATGTTAAAAAGTTTATCTGGAAGAATATCACTACTCGATTCGGGGTTCCCCATACCCTCATCTTGGACAATGGCCTTCAATTTGATAGCAAAGCTTTCAGGAAGTACTGTTGTGATCTTGGGATAAAGAATAGATATTCCACTCCAGCCTATCCACAAGGAAATGGGCAAGCTAAAGTTGTCAATAAGGTTATAGTGAGCGGACTTAAAAAGAGGCTGGATGATACAAAGGGAAGATGGGTGGAGGAATTACCACATGTCCTTTGGACGTATTGAACAACACCTCGTCGGTCAATTGGAGAAACCCCATTTTCAATGACGTATGGGGCCAAGGCTGTAATTCCTCTGGAAACTAGTTTCCCAACGCTGAGAACAAATGCATTTACCTCGGACGACAATGATGGGTTGCTAGAAAAGAGTCTAGATTTGATCTAAAAGCGAAGAGAGAATGCAATGGTCCAACTGGCCTACTACCAGCACAAGCTCAAGCAAGGTTATGATACCAACGTAAGGTTAAGACCGTTAACCCTAGGAGATTTGGTATTGAGAAAAGTTTTGGGCACTACCAGGAATTTGGCCTGGGGAAAGTTAGGGCTTAATTGGGAAGGACCATATCGCATCACTTCCGTGGTAGGAATAGGTGTGTACTATTTTAAGGATCTAGATGAAAAAATTGTACTCCATCCTTGGAATATAAACAACCTAAAGAGGTATTATTATTAATAAAAACAGTCCTGTTTAGTTCCTCTTTAAATCATTCCAATCATGTATCATGATTTTCCCAGTTTATTGAAGTATTAAACAGAAACTAAGTCATGTCAGGTTCCTCGGACCACAGACTTAGTGGAAATTAATACCCTTTGACATCTATTGAAGTATTAAACAGAAATTAAGTCATGTCAGATTCCTCGAACCATAGACTTAGTGGAAATTAATATTCTTTGACATCTATTGAAGTGTTAAACAGAAACTAAGTCATGTCAGGTTCCTCGGACCACAGACTTAGTGGAAATTAATACCCTTTGACATCTATTGAAGTGTTAAACAGAAACTAAGTCATGTCAGGTTCCTCAAACCACAGACTTAGTGGAAATTAATACCCTTTAACATCTATTGAAGTATTAAACAGAAACTAAGTCATGTCAGGTTTCTTGAACCACAGACTTAGTGAAAATTAATACCCTTTGACATCTATTGAAGTATTAAACAGAAACTAATTCATGTTAGGTGCCTCGAACCCCAGACTTAGTGGAAATTAATACACTATGGTACCTATTAAAGTGTTAGTCAAACATTAACTCAAGTATTGAAAAGAAATAAGCTCCTGATTCTCTCTCTCAGATCACAAGGTTTGTTATCACCCAGTAAAGATGTAAACCGAAGTAAGCCCATGAGCATCACTTAAAGCATTTTAGGGTGCCTTGGACTTGGCTGTTATTTGGTCAAACATTGGAACATTTTCTTAAAGTTAAACTTGTCAGAATTGATAGATTCAAAGTGTGTCTTAATAGTACTACCGATTCAATAGTTTAATCCAATCTGATTACCGATTAAAATATGTGTAAACTTTGTTTTTATGTAAGCAACCTTGTACTTTTATGGTTCAAACAAAGGATAATCAAAATGAAAATCATGTAAGTAAAGAAGTTAACTCATACAAATTTGAGAAAGTAAAAATGAATATTTCATTAAAACATGTCTTGGAAGAAAGAAATTCCATTACAGAAATTGTAAATACATTACAAAGATAAAGATTCACTGTTTCAATTTTATCTGAAGCTTGTCTTTGGAAGTCTTGTTAGTTGGTTTAGTCGCTTCAGTAGGAATCATTTTTTCTTTCTCCTTGGGGTCTCCCTCGATAGGCATGGTAATTGAAGCTAAGGCATGTTCAAAGCCTTGGGAAGCTGCCCCATCTTGTGGAACCTCTGCGGCCTTGTCCGAGGATGTTTCCTTGGAAACTTCAGGTTCCTTTGTTGGCTCCTGCTGATTGGGAGGAAGAGGATCCTGAGGCTGTGCTTCTTCGACCGGATCAACAATTGTAGAGGCCACTTCACCTTGGGTGGAAGGAAGGTCCGAGGCTTGTATGGCTGGTGGGAAGTAGATGTTTTCTGGCCTTCTCAGCTCAGAAGAAGCCTCAACCCCAGCTCGGTTGAGGGCTTCCTCCCAAGTCTGAGCACAGTAGGTTCGACACATGGCAGGGACCTTTGCCCGGAGGGCTTCCTCGGTCTCGGCTACGCCGATGTCGTAGCCATGCTGTTCAGCCTCGTCCCAAGCCTTCTCGGCCTCTATTTTTACCTTCTCGGCCTCAGCTTTCAACTTCTCAGCTTGATCTTTGAGCTTCTGGGCTTCTTCTAGTTTCTTCCTAAGGGCGGTTATTTGTACTTTGGAAGAAGCTAGCTAATCATTGGCATCACGCAGGCGCTACCTCTAATCCTCGGCCTGCCTCTGAGCGCTTTCCATAGCTGATTCAGCACTCTTTTTGGCCCTTTCCTCCTCAATCAGCTTATTCCTTAGATCTTTGTTACTTTGATCAGCAATGTTGAACGACTGCACAGCTGCTACGTGCCTTTTCCTCTCGTTGTCCAACTGTTGATAGCAAGAGTTGGTTATCTCCTCAACCCTAAAAATGGCTTGGACAGCCTAAAAGAAAAGGGTTAGTAACGTAACAAATAACAGTAAAGATAAAAAAAATAAAAAAAATAAATAAAAATAAAAAAGGGATAGCATCATACCATGCCCAAATATCTTTTGAGGTTGAGGAAAACCTCATTCTTCCTAATATTCCACAGCTCGGCCATATCAGTAGGGTGTACCTTCAGGAATTGGAATACCCTCTAGAACGACGAATCCTTCGTAGGCAACACTAATACGGTGGAGTCGAGGATCATTGGCTCTTATCACGCACTTGGGGGCTTGAAATGCGAGAGAAATGGGTGTGTACCCAAGGATTAGGTGCGCTACTCGCAATTGACCGTCGGCTTCGTTCACGAACACCTCGGATCTTAAAATTCTGTCTAAGCTCTTTCTGTTGATTAAGCTAAGCTGAGGTTTAGTAGTACTTCTATCTGCAAAATCATTAAAATGGAAGAAAATTTTGTTAGAAGCAGAGATAGCAAATAATAAAAGAGAAATATAAGCCAAGAGGCATAAATTTATGACTATACCCCCACCTGGTTTTCCCTCCTTAGTCGGACAGGGTAGCCCATCATGCCATTCCCCAAAAAAGATTAAAAAATCCTTCTTTAGCCCTTTGTTTGATGTTGGGAGGCATAGGATTAACCTTACTTCGGGATACCTTGATTTAAGGTAATATTCCTGCCCCGTCAAATGGTGTAGGTTGTACACCCAGTTCACATCATGGTGGGTCAAGTTCAAGTTCATTCTCTCATTTAGGACTTCTGTACTCCCTAATACCCTAAACATATTTGGGGCACATTGTGTGGGAGATAGTCTAAAGAACCTAAGATAGTTCCTCGTGATGGTACCCATGGGAATGGTCATCCCTCCATCTATGAAGGCGATCATTGGGATGACCACCTCTCCTGTTTTCCTAGCATCTACCCATTCCCCCTGGGCCGTGTATCTCATGCCCATTGTTGATGGGATTCTGTACTTAGCCCTAAACTTTTCTTTATCCTTCTCGGATTCAACTAAACGCTTAAACTTACCCATTTTCTAAGAAGTTTTGGGGAAAAATTAACAAGTTTGAAACGAAAACTAAGAGGGTTCAAGGAAACTTACAGGTTTGAAAAGAAGGTCCTCGAACAAATTTTTAGTATTTGTAGACGCACAAAGAAGTAAGAGAGATTGACAGGTTCAGTGTATGCGCTCTAGGACTGTGTGTTTGTTGAAAGTAGGAAAAGGGATTGATTTGAAAAGCTATTTATAGTGGCACAGAAGTTAAAACTGGAAAATTCCCGCTCATAAACTTAGGAAAATCCTCCACCGTTGGATTTACATCCTGCTGTTGAACGTGGGGGACAAGGGTGCCGCCAAAATTTAATGATGGCACGCTCTGGATGCCGAAGCGACAGAAGCGTGCCTTGAGCAGGTAAAAAGGCATTTGGGAGTTCGGGTAAACAAGATATAACCATAAACAGGATGGGCTGAGGATATCAAAATCCTCCTTTCCTCCCGAGGAGTCGAAAAACAAGATTTTGAGGGGCTATTGTGGGGGCCAGTTAGTCAGAAGGTACTAGTAAAACTGTACGAGTTGGGCCTATGGCCCAATCCGAGTATATCAACTAATCCGAAAATGGTCAAATAAGGTTATTACGGGAATGGTAAAAGAAGAAGAAATAAGTGTTATATATGATAGACCAAAGTATGTCCGAGGAGAAAAGTCATCTTGGAAATGGAGATCTGGGGTCAGTATGAATGTCCTGTCATCTTGAACATCCTTCAAGATTGCATCATGATTAGAAGTCGGATATTGGATAAGTGATGAGTAAAGGGAGGTAACAAATATCTTCAAAAGTTGCTACCTCTACATTAAATGCATCCCAGCTAACTCTCTGGCCGCATTAATGTGGAGATGATACTTGAATAGTGGTTAAGCAGCCTTACAACTACTAGTTGAAGGTTCAGGGAGGTGTTGGATGGGACAAGGAGGAGTTCCTAGAAACTAACCTACACATGTATGGTAGAGATGATACCAAAATGACAATATATATCATGGAGAGGTGGCCTAAAGGAAAGAGATCGGAAAAACTAAGAAATTTTGGTAATAAACCTTTGAAATCTTGTAACCTTGTTCATCAATAAGATATCGAAACATAACTCTTCAGGCCGTGCTGAGGACAAATTTTCTTATCTTAATTGTGTTTAATGCTCTTAAATCAACAATTGTTATTGTCTTCCTTATTGAATAGAACTAGTTCTTTCACCCACGCTCTACAAATTCATTATTTGGGCTTGTTGGGCTAAAACCCAATCCTATATTGGGTCCAATCCAAATTCAGCCCTTACAATAACGAATATCATCATCTTCCAACAATAAACAACTAAGTTTTGCTAAGAAATTAAAAAAAAAAAAAAACAAAAAAAAACAAAAGGCATGTGTCATTGAATTTTTCATTAGATAAATTATAAGTTTTGAAAATTTAAACCTAGAAAATCAACGTTCTTTAGATAACAAATAAAACACCTAATATCATCATTCTAACTTTCTAAAAATTTCTATCATTTAAAACTTAAAATACGTAAAGAAAATTTTTAGGATGTTAAAATTTAGCAAGAGTAATTTAGATATTACACAATAAAATATTTTATGAATTATAAGCTTTCTTTAGGGGTTTAACTGAGAGAATAACAATATAATATATTTGCTGTTTTCCAAAATATTAAGGGAAAAAATGCTTGATTTTAAAGTTTAAGAAAAAATTGTAAACTACTCCAAACATAAAGGATGAAAAATGTTTTTTACCTAAGTTTTTGTTTTTGTTTTTGTGTGTAAAACTATGTGTTTTTACTTAAAATAGTGTGTAAAGAAAAAAATATACAAAAAGTCAACCCAAGAAAATTGTATGTGAAATAGTGAATTTTGGCTCAACAAAGTTGATTAAACTAACAAAAAATTTCTAAAAACACAACAGAATGACACAACATTTTCATAATACATTTATAATTTTGTTATATTTTATTTTAATTTGTAAAGAATTGACAGCTCAACAGTTTTGAAAATATTGTGACGACGTCAAGATGTCTTAACATTTTTCACACACAAAAATGTTATGTTCATGACATTTTCACAACAAATTATAAGTAGTAGGTTACTACAAGTTGTTATTGGTGGGCAAAAAAATAGTTTCATTGGTAAGTTTAAATTATAACCAATAACAATTTACTATATTTGATTTGTTATGAAAGTATTGTGAAAATTATTGTGGTTATAACACTTCTTTTTTACAATACTTTTATTTTTAGTTGTAACTGGTTCTAGTATGATATTTTATTATTTTATTTTGACCTATAATAAATTAACACCTCAATAATTGTGAAAATATTGTGCCAATTTGTGATGTTAATATTTTATTATAATGTGAAACAACGTGAATTGGACAGACCAAAAATAATATAGCAAATATACTACAACTTTATGCATTCACAAAAAAGAAAAAAAAAAAAGCCAGCAAAATAGTGAAAGTTGAACAAACCAAAACTACTGTAACTTTTTCTATTCATTCTTTTTATATATAGAAATATACATTGCACTTACAATGTAAATTTATATTGTGAACACATAAAAATTGGCAAATGTTGTATACATTTGCAAAATTTGTACAAATTTTTTTTTTTGTGTGCAAATGTATATAATATTTGCTACTTTTTGTGTGTATACAATGTAAGCTTACATTACAAGTAGAAAGTAAACATATAAAGATCCTTTAAAAAAAAAAAAAAAGCTCAAACCAAGTTTGTGAACTTGAAGAAATAAAATAAAAAATAAAAAAAGGGAAAAAGGCAACTCACTAAATCAAAAATATTTTTCATAACATTGTTTATGAGCTTATTAAATGTATATAATATTTGTTACTTTTTGTGTGTAGACAATGTAAACTTACATTATAAGTACAAAGTAAACATATAAAAATCCTTTAAAAAAAAAAAACAAAAAAAAAGTTCAAACCAAGTTGGTGAACTTGAATAAAAAAAAAAAGTAGGGGAAAAGGTAAGTCACTAAACCAAAAATACTATTCATAACACTATTCATAAGCCTATTCTCTCTTTTTATATATAGAAAAAGATCAAAAATCGATGGCTAAAAAAAAAAAAATGAATAGTACATATTGAACAAACCAAAAGTACTGTACTTTTTACACATTTACCCAACAAGTATCACAACATTTTCACAAAATATTTATTTCCAGTTGTGATTGGTCACAGTTTCACATTTTATTATTTTATTTTGACTTATAAGAAATTGACACCTCAATAATTGTGAAATTTGTTGTGTCAGTACGACAATATATATGCGGGTTCTTATAAATATTTAAAAGAAAAAAAGTACAAACGGAAGACTAAAAAAAACTGTAGCTACAGTGCCACCCTAAGTGGCACTGTAGCAACTGTTCACAACTTGAAAAAAAAAGAAAAAAAAAAAAAGATAAAGGCTCAATAAACCAAATGTGTATCTAGGGGTATTACCGCTTTTTATATAGCTAATAGATATAATAATTAGCTTGCCGTTATTGCAACCCAAAAAAAAAAAAAAAACAAAAAAACAAAATCTCGACCTTGACATAAGTATATATAATTGTATGTAATACAAAATAAAGGATTTTTTTTACCTTTTTTGGCTTATTTTAATATTGATACGTAATTTGTTAAAATACAAAAATTTGATAGATGACATAGTCATTATTTATCACTTCTTGATTACCTTGAATTTTTTCAAATATAGAGAGTATAAAAAAATATATAATCTAACCATGAATTTGTCAAAATTTATATTCAAACATTAAAATATTGAGTAATGTAATATTACTCAAAGTTATATCAAATGTTTTTAATTACATGATTATTTATTTATTAAATGACTTAATTGGTTTTTTTTAAGGGTTTAGATGACGTAATAGGTTATGTGAGTAAAATATGGATTAAAACTAATAAGGTTTTGTTTTTATATATAATGAAAATTTTTGACTCTAGGCTGACTTATTCTAATATTGATACAAGAAAATATATTCTAACAATGGATTTGTAAAATTTTATATCCAACAATAAAATATTAAATAGTGTAGCATTGTTTAAAATGACACAAAATATAAGTCAAATTGAACCTATATATTATAATAATCTTAAAATGGTCCATAAGTTATGAATCATTACCAAGTATTTAATTTCTTAATTTTATCAATCCAAAACAGGTAACGCACGGTATCTATAACTTTGTGACAGTGAGATGGAGCAAAGGAAGGAAATTTCGCTGAAATGGATGGACTAGAACTTCATGCGTGCATCTTTATTATCTCGGACATAATAATCAAAGCAGGCGGCCTGGCCTATATTCAAGGTCAGAACGCACCATCATATAATAAAATCCACATTATGTTTTTTGTTTGATTAGGCTCTCTAGAGAATAGAGAACACTAGTTTTTTGGTTTCATTCATTTCATTTTACTTTTCGTGATTCCGGGGAACTTGGCCATTCATTTGACTTTTATATGCCTTTATGATTCTTCCATTTTTTCTTGCCACATCGTATGAATTGTGGACATCCTCGGCCGTGTTTTTCAAAAGATTGGTCCCAATGGCAGCTAAACTGATGTCATTCATTTTTCATGACGTGTCTTCTCTCTATTGGCTGGGATTACAAGGTCAGCATGCTGACTTTGTAATCCCAGCTAATAGAAAGAAGACACATCATGAAAATGAATGACATAACCTTAGCTGCCACATCATTCTAACACATCCACAGATTTTAACATCGTTAGTCCTGTCCGTTAACTCATTTGCAAATTTCAAAATTTCATTTGGGAATTGGGCACTGGGCAGGTTAGTGAGAGATTTCAGAAGGTAAAATTTCATTTGGTAATTCGAACTCTTTTAGGTTTTTTTTTTTTTTTTTTTGGGTAGAATTCCTGTTGCCTTACTTTTCTTTTATATTAAATGGGTCAAGCCCTAATGGTGTTCCATTAGTAGTATTATGCTTATTTTCAGGTCTATATGCAAACAATTAAGGGAAATTTTGATTACAATTATGAGATATACTAATTGGCTTTCATTGGTTGCTCTGTGGCTTTCTACTTTGGTGCTTTTGCAATTAGAGGTTCACAATTCTAGAATCAATTACAGCAAGAAGCACATGCACGATTAATGTATAAGCATCTTGATGCAGGAGCACAACCAAAATAATTCTTAGGATTTATTTTTTAATTTTGTTCTTTATTTTCCTCTTTATATTCCTGCATCACATATCTTGTTTAATTCCATTAGTGTTGATATGACATGATGTCACACAATATTTTTAGCAACCATGCACAGTTCTTTTTAATTGACGATTGTGATTGTGAATGTTTACTTGCAGATAGGATTAGCATTGAAGCCCAAATTAGAACAATTGAAGTTGCTCTACGAATGACTATGGGAGAAAAAGTATAGTTGCATGAGTTGGGGAGATTTTTTTTTATAGAATATGGAGGTTTATTTATCAAATACAATGATGAGGACAATTTGAATGTAAATGGGGGAGGATGGGGAGAATTGTTCTTTCCCTTGAAGTTTAACTCTGCAAACTCTCTTGTTAGTTTTATGAGTTTTTTAATTTTTTGAGCTCTTCTTTATATCATCATAATAGAGGGAAAAGATTGTACCATGTATGAGTTTTTTTTTTTTAGCTCTTTTTTATCATGGTAGAGGGAAAGGAGATGTTGATTGTAAATGACTATAATAGAAAGGAAGTGCAAAAATGTTGGTGAACCTCTTTAACATTACTTTTGCATGTTATGTTTCTATTTTATTCTACATCTTTGAATCAAGTTCTTCATAGTATGGAAAAATTATTTTGTACATCCAATGTATTACAAATTCTTGCATAAATATTTAGGTTTCATGTGTAGAACTCACATGTGAAGTGTTTGATTGATCAAAAAATGAAAAAAATTTGTAAAAAATAGATCTCAGTAATTTTATTTTTTGTAGCTATCTATAGTAGGTTGTATTAGCAATGATGGGACCAAACTTGCACTCCAATGGCATTAGCATTTTTGAGTGGTTGTGATTTCAGTTTATATGGGTATTGATTAACTAAACTTTTTAAAAATATAAAACCAGCCCATATGAAACTGATAGCCACTGCTTGTGATAACTTTACTGGTTTTTGCTTGGTTAAAGAATTCATAAATCTTGAAGATATTAATCTGGAGTACTCTTCCAGCCTGGGACAATAGCTATTATATGGAAGCTCAGCTAGCACACATTTTAGTCCTCATCCGTGGTACACGGAGATAACTTTGGTAGTTCATAAAGAATTTTCATTAACAGTTATTGCCCTTGTTGATTCAGGTGTTGATATGAATTGCATACAAGAAGGATTAATACCCTCTAAGTATTATGAATCAACAACAGACAGATTAACTCAGGCTAATGGTGATAGACTTAAAATAAGTAATAAACTAACTAAGTCATACATATATAATAATGGAATCAAGTTCAGAACACCTTTCTTTTTAACAGATAAGTTGTCCTCTAAAGTTATATTAGGAAATCCTTTTTTGGCTTTAATCTACCCTTTCTTCACGACAGATAAGGGAATATGTACCAATATTTTGGAAACAGAAGTTTTCTTTAAGTTCCTCCTACCCCCATTCCCCAAGGATATACACTTATTGAAAGAAATTTCCATCTCAAAGGATAAAAGTAATGATGAGATTCCTACAATGGCAGACTTAGTGATAAATGATGATGAGATTTCTACAATGGTAGATAATACTATTCTACCCAGTAGCAGTAGTACTTAAGTATATATATACTTAAGTATGTGTATATGTATATATATATTTAAAAAAAAAAAAAATTTCCTACTTTTGTTGACTATTCTAGTCTTTCTTTTGTTCCTACGTATCTTTCCATGATTTCTCCTATCTCTTTGCCAGGATCTTTGTCTTGTACTATAGGATCATGACTTTTAGTTCTTTCTTGTCCTTTCTCATCATATATTTATTCCCATCTAGTTGTCACTTTCATAACGGCCTTTAATTAGTTAATTTTAAAATTAACGGTTAATTGCCTGGCAAGCAAGATAGCCATTCCAAGGCTAAAATCTCAGACCAAATTCTGCCAAAATAGAAATCTTTAATACAGATTTCAATTAAAGCATGAAGGCGTCTCAATAGAGACAATATCCCTTTAGAATACAAGGTCAAAAATGACAGTGTATTCAAGTGATGATCAAATAGGTTTAACAGACAGGATAGACAATTGCGCCAGATCACTATCCCCTTGCGCCAGATTAGTTTCCAACAAATACAAACAGATGTTCCAAGTCATTTCTACTATTCACAAGCATGCGTAAAAAGAATTCAGACAAGGACAAAACAGATTTTAAAAGTCACAGCTATTCCAGAGTTCCAAAGTTATTACCAGTTCGTACGAAGATTCTCAAATAGACCCAACAAAGTCTAGACAAAAATGGACATAAAGTACAGACAGGCAGTTAAAGTTACTACTGTTCACTAGCATGCGTACCCGGACAGAGTGTGCTAGATAGACTACTGTTCATAAAACTTTTACTATTCAAGATTCTACCGACAGATTAACTTGAGTTCACTTTACTTAACTCAGGTTAGTTTTGAAGACTTACCATGGTTCACTCCATCTATAAAAGGATAGACTCCGAAGATAGAAGACAGGTCCAATCTTAAGGTCCAATCTTAAGGTCCATTTCTAAGGTCCAAATTTCCAGTTCAATTCTAAGGTTCAAAACTTAGGTCTAAGATAGCTCTCCCTCTCCCTCAGAAAGATTTTTGTAATCCTTTCTCTTTTGAAATCTTGTAACCCTTCCTTTCTAGATAGACATAATCTTGTAACCCTTTTACAGATTTTACTTTGTAATCTTGTAACTCTTCAGACAGTGTTTATTTCCAAAGCTTGTAAGAAAGACAGTTTGTTTTCAAGTTAATCAAAGACAGAAGTATTTTCAAGTAAGATTTTATTGTTTCTGTTTTCATATTCCATACTCTGTTTTAATTTATTTTGACTATATCTATTTTGCTATTTTCTTCTTTATCATCTATTTTATCATTGTTTATGCTTCTATATTACTGTTGTGCTCTCTCCTGGGTAGTTAATGGTATCAGAGCCATGGATGGTAGATGTATGAGTTTTATTTCTCTGCAATTAAGAAGTTACTAGGAATTTTATTACTGCATAGCCACTACTTGCTCCTTGTTAGCGTTGGTCAGCCTAAAGACTCGTTGGCAAACCATAGTTTCGCGTTGGTCAGCTCGTGATGTTAAGTCGACGGACAGGCGTTGTTTGGGTGGTCCCGCAATGGAGTTTCCCGGGGAGGTGGTCCCGATAGCAAGGATACCAGTGGTTAGTAATAGTTCCGCCAGTAATTATTAATTGCTTAGAAAGAGAATAAATACATTTATCAGCTCATAATCTGTTTGCTTGTTCACACTTAGGCTAGGCACACACTAATTTGAAACATGGACTATGATGATATAGATTATGATGAAGGTTATAGCATGAAAGATATAGATTATAATTGGTCAAATAGTGATATGGATTATGAAACAAATTCTGAATCTGACAGTGAAATTGATGATTATAATTATAATAGTAACACAAATAATTGGAGTACTTTAACAGGAGATAAAATCAACTGACAGACTAATAAACACAATAATAGTTTTTTAGACAGAATTAATAAAAAATTAGAATCTTTAGAAAATATTGACAGATCCACTATATATACTAAAGTTGAAAAGAAAATTGATAGTTTTTGGACCTCTATGAAAGAATGAAAGCTTTAAATTCACCTTTGAAAAAAGAAATAGAATTTGAATCCCATCATAGATCATCTTTTACAAAAACCATGACAGATAATTGGTATATATATAATAATTCAAAAGAAGAAGTAGATAAGAACTTACAGACATTAAAAGCAAGCGACAGAAAAGTTGACGAAGAAATTGGCCCAATTAAAGAAAGAGTAACACGTATAGATGTAAAAGAAAGAAATACTACAGAAAGTGTCAGAAATATAATAAATGAAGACAAAGAAAGTGATAAGATAAGGAAAGGTATAGTAAAAGAAACACTACAAAAATTTGAAAGACAGAATAGTGAAAAACTATGTAAAAAGTTAAAGACAAAAGAAGATGCAGGGAAAGTTATAAGAAAAGACATAGAAAGACAAAAAGACATAATAGAAACAAATGATGAAAGAAGAATTGAAAGACATAAAGATGAAGATGTTACACGTAGAAAGCTAGAAGATGAGATAGAAAAAGTCAATAACAGTAATAATAGTCTAAAAGAAATGGTGGAAAAGCAAAACAATAAAGAGAAAGCTAGCTCAGTACAAATTATATGTAAGAAGCTAGAAATAGAAAGAGACGGACGAAAGAGCCTAATAGAGACAAAAAAATAAAGAAATAAGAAAAGAAATGTTAAAAAAGGATAATGGTACTCTTGAAGAATCTCTACGTAGACTAGAAGTGAAAGAAGAAGAAAGACTAAAATCAATAGAGATAGTCAACAAAAGAAGGAAAAACAATAATAATGATAGTTTAAAAAAAAAAGGCAAATAGTGATAGTGTAGTAAAAGTAAAAGTGGAAAAAGACAAGAAGTGTAATAGCTCAAAAGAATTGTTTGAAAGACAAAACAATGAAATAATACGTAGGAAGTTAGATACAAAAAAGATAGAAAGAGATAGTGTAGTAAAAGATAGTTCCAAAAATAGGAATAGTTTTAAAGAAGAAATTGATGAGAGACTCAAATCAATCGATAGAACTGAAAATAACAATTTAATAGAACTGGCTAAAAAGATAGAAATTTTAAATTTACCAATAGAGACGAAAGAAATAGAAAAAGACATAACAGTTTTAGAGATTACTGAGTTATCAGAAAATGAGAAAACTAACAGACATGTTAGTAATACTATTTGTCATAAATGCAAAGGATATGGACATACTAAAAAACAATGTGATAGACATAATAAAATCATTAAACAAATTAGTAAATTAGAATTTGAGAAAGATATAATAAATGAATTAATGGAAATATTTAATGTTAGCCAAAAAGAAATAGATCAAGTAAAGAAAGAGTTAAAATCAACCAACCCACTTAAGATTAATAAAAGGAAAAGAAAACAAAAAGACATACTAATAAAACTGACAGAAAATTTACCGAATCACCATAAAGACAAGAAAGAATATTTATTAAAATTGAAAGACTCTATAGAAATACCTATTGCTTGTAGTAGGTGTAGGAAATATGGACACCATGTTATGGATTGTAGAAAGAAAGAAAAAGACAAGAAAGAAAAGATAAAAATGAAAATAAAACAAAATGATGTAAAGATAAAACCAGTAGCTCTACCAGATTTAATGACAGAAGCAAAAATGGTAAAAAAGGAAATTAAAGAAATTAAAGAAGAAAATTCCACAGACATGAATGAGCGAAATATTGCAGAAATAATAAACTTAAAAGAATTTTCTAATCCAACAGATAGAAAATTTGATGATGATGATGATGATGACAATAGATAGAATTTCTTAAGTTTAATTGACAGAGTAATTTTCCAAAAATGGCATACAGAAATTACTTTAGTAATTAATAAAGAGTTCTCTTTGACAGAAATTGCTTTAATAGACTCAGGCTTTGACATGAACTGTATACAAGAAGGATTAATACCTTTAAAGTATTATGAAAAATCATTTGAAAAATTAACTCAAGCTAATGGCGAAAAGCTAATAATTAATTATAAAATACCTAATATTCATATATGCCATGATGGAATATATTTTGAAACAGCCTTTGTTTTAATTAAAGACCTTCCTTCTAAAATTGTTTTAGGAACTCCTTTTATGGCTTTAATTTATCCCTTTTTAGTGACAGATGAAGGAATTAAAACTAATGTATTGGGAAAAGATATATTCTTCAGATTCATTGTACCACCTGTCTTGAAAGAAAAACACTCTTCCAAAAAGGCTACTATTTTAACAGATATCAACGAAAGAGGAATCTATAGAGCTGAAAGAAGTTTGTTATCTTTAAAGACAGAAATATTACTTGTTGATCAATTGACAGAAAATGACAAAAAGAAAGTTAAACAAGACAAAGAGACAGAGGTATGTTCTTATTCTCCTATTGCTTTTTTACATAAGTACCAACATAAAGTCCAATCTACAGGAGAACTTAGTAGAAAAGGCATAAAAGACGGAAATATGGATGCAATCTTTTGTAATCAATATGCATGGACTGACAGTATATGGACTGACAGTATGATAGAAGTACCAAACAAAATTATAATAAATGACATATTTACACCCTTTATAGCATCTTTAAATATTCATATAACAGATATTTTAATAAAAGAAGCTTTGACAGACTCTCCTTTATTAATCATTAAAGAAAACATTAATTGTGGTAATTTCTTGAATAATGACAGATTTAATTATAATCCCCTGATAGATTGTCCTATTAATGAAAGACTTTACGAAGAAACTTTATTTCACATATTCTCACAAGATGAGATATATAGTAGTACATGTATGAATAGAATCATACTAGATTCTAGAAATATTCTGAATCTCACTTACTTTGACAGACCCCATCATGACTACTCTAATACTGTTGCTACTCAGCAAGAGCACAAAAGTGTACAAAGAAAAGTTTGTTTTATAAATTCTTTTCTTGCTTTTCTTATAAAATATTTCAAAAGAATTTCACAGACAGACATTGGTAAAAGAATTTCAAAATTAAATTTTAAAGAAGCTTTGCAAGAAAACATTTGTTCCAAACATAATCCTCTTCCCAAAACCCAATTGCACACTACTATGAATAAAAGATCCTCTCAGAAAGACAAGGGCAAGGCACCAGCGGTGCAACCCAAAGGTATCTGAAAGCCTTCAGTAAAAATTTCGGATATGCATGAAGGCGTCTCGTTAGAGACAATATCCTTTCAGGATACGTTGCTAGCAGAGGCAATGTATTCATGTGGTGAAAACAGTGTAATTCTGCAAAAAGTGCTCCGCACTGATCTCATGTTTCAGGACAGAGAATTTACAGACCTTCCTCTTCATATTAAACTACTTCTTAATAATTTACAGGCAGCCTTCACCCTCAGACAGAAACCCTTATTCCAAATGACCCTTCAGGCTTTGGAATTACATCTTGTTAGCACCGGGGCATTTATTGAAGCACTTGGCTGTCAACTCCTTGGCAAGGAGGATGGAGATTCAAGCTCCACAAAGACAGGACTACAGTCTCTAAAAAGCTATCTTATGGGAACAAGCTTTTCAAAGCTCCACCCTAAGATTCAGCAAAAAACGAGACTTGCTATTAGAGCCTTACCCCCTGAAATCCAACAGAATATATTAACTCATAAAGCTATAACAAGTTCTTATGATAGATGGATGTATCTTTTTAAAGTATTAGTCTCTACAGCATTTATCAGAACAGAAGACATGACAGGTGATATATGGTTATCTCATAAAGCTACATGGTATGAGAGCTTTGGAAATTCAGATAGAGTTTATGAAAGAACAGGAGACAGATATAATCCATACCCAGGATTACTTATCAACACAGAGATAGAGGATCCAGTAATCTGTGATCCTTTATGGTTATCTGAAATGCTAGAAGCAGGGTTTATTAGCAAATTAATTATAACTTCTGCAATTCAGATTAGTTTATTCCCCAAAGTCATCGAAGAAGCAGCAGCACAGATTGGAGGACTTAATTATATGAAGATGGAAATCTGGAGTACTCCTCCAGTTTGGGACACTAGCTATTATATGGAAGCTCAGCCAGCACACATTTTAGTCCTTATCCATGATTGGGGTTGTATCCCTGAATATAACTGGTATACAGGAGATACTTATTTATCACTTGATGATCCAGGTGCTCTGGCTCAAGAATGGTCTAATTTCATGTGTAACAAGATTTATGAAGTACAGAAAGAATTAGATAGAGGTTTCCATTTATATGGCTACACCAACAGGATAGCTGTGTATGGTCCAAGACCTTCAGCAAGAAGGCTTATTGGGAAAAGAAGGATTGTTAAGGATCCCAGATTGATGATAGCTAAGGATCATGTTCCTGTTTTCCTTATTATTTCATACTGTGCTTTATGTAATGATTATGGAGTGCTCCATGAGCATGAACAGTATGAGGACAACTCTGATCCGCTAGATTATGATAACTACGCAGATACAGATTGATAGACAGATAGACAGAATGCACAGACAGACAGAATGCTCTCCCATACAGATAACGGCGACAGATCACTATTCACTGGAGACAGATCACTATTCACCAACATGCATGAATAGCTTCTAGACAGATCCATTACAGTCCAGATGAATACAGACAGATTTTAAATCACTACTGTTCACTAGCATGCGTACCTGGACAGATTGCCAGACTGCCAAATAGACTACCTTTACTGTTCAAGATTCTACCGACAGATTAACTTGAGTTCACTTTACTTAACTCAGGTTACTTTTCAAGACTTACCATGGTTTATTTCATCTATAAAAGGACAGACTCCGAAGACAGAAGACAGGTCCAATCTTAAGGTCCATTTCTAAGGTCCAAATTTCCAGTTCAATTCTAAGGTTCAAAGCTGAGGTCTAAGATAGCTCTCCCTCTCCCTCAGAAAGACTTTTGTAATCCTTTCTCTTTTGTAATCTTGTAACCCTTCCCTTCTAGACAGACATAATCTTGTAACCCTTTTACAGATTTTACTTTGTAATCTTGTAACTCTTCAGACAGCGTTTATTTTCAAAACTTGTAAGAAAGACAGTTTGTTTTCAAGTTAATCAAAGACAGAAGTATTTTCAAGTAAGATTTTATTGTTTCTGTTTTCATATTCCATACTCTGTTTTAATTTATTTTGACTATATCTATTTTGCTATTTTCTTCTTTATCATCTATTTTATCATTGTTTATGCTTCTATATTACTGCTGTGCATGTTAGTGAATAGTAGTTTTCTATCTGTGAGAATCTGCGTGCGAATAATATTCTGTCAAAATATCTTTCTGGATCTGTCTGCATTCTGCCATTTTATCTTTTGATCTTTTGTCTTGTCTGTCACATGTCATCTTTTGTCTTATCTGTCACATGTCATAGGGGTCTTGGGAATCTTGGAATGCTTCTAGGTGAGTCCTGTAGTTTGGGGAGGAGGATTCCATCACTGTGTCATCTTCATCGTCTAAAATTTGTGATGCAGCTTCAAGCAGTTGCTTCTTGAGCTGTCTTCTGTCTGAAACAGAGGCAAGCTGGCACTGAACTTGACTTTTTTCTAGAAAGAAATTAGAACTTTCTGTCTGGGAGGAAGAGGCCTTTTTCTGTAATTCTTGGCAAATATGATCAAAATTAAACTTATTCCACCATTTTAATTTAAACCTTCTAGCGAGCATAGGAAAAGGATACTGGGGATGCTTTTCTATCTTGTATTCCCATCTAATGATCCATGGGAGATCTGGAAACCTGTAAAAGAACTGTAAAAGATGTGGAAAATCCCTAAGATGTGGTATCTTTGGTTCTTTCTTGAAACTCTCATAGGCTTTTAAAAGATCAGGGGGAAGAATCATAGCTTCAGGACCATAGGAATTCCACCAGTCGATAAACCATCTTGGAATCATCATATCTTTCTTTCTGTACATATCAAACCGGAAAAACCAAGTATGCCTGTTAATATTATTTTGGAATAAAAGGAATCTATCCCAAGCTTCCATATAGTCATTATAATTGAAAACTGAGGCTCAAAAAGTACAGAAAAGTTTCTGGTGATCCAGGGTTGTGCTTTCCACTGGGCAGGAGTGAGAATCTGTTTTATAACAACTTTAGAGTAACCAACTCTGTTTGGTTCCTAGGAACAAGGCATATGTGTTACTAATATTGAGTCTGTATCTACTAAAATATGCTCATAAAATGTTTGGGTCTTAAAAGTTTCTATCTTAGGATGTTCCTATCCTGGTGGTAAGAGCTGTCTGACTAGAGAGAAGGTGTCTGTTATGTGCTGGTATTCTGGTTCAATCCATAAAATAAAATTCCAAGAGTCTTTTGGGAGTTCAATGCTGTGATCTTCTTTTGGGGTTTGGGTTTGGGTTTGGGTCTGGGTTTGCGTTTCCTGAGAGGTAGAGGATCTATATTTTGGTTGGCTGGAAGGAGAGGCCAAGGGAGGAAAAGAAGATGCGACTACATTAAATGGTTTCTTTAAGGGAGGGGTTGAGGAGGTTCAGGGTAGGGCATAAGTCTGTTTGGATGTTGGATTGGGGCTTGGGGAGAGTAGTTGGAAAGGGTTTGGACTACAGGTTAATGGGGTTCTTTCTTGAGATTTATATGAAGAGAAAGTGGGTGAAGTGAAAGAGGGACAAGGGAGGAATCTGCTAGGGGGAGGAGGAATCAAGGGAGCAACATAAGACTGTCTGGTTCTGGGTTTTGGGGATTTGCTCTTATCTGCAGGGGAACTCATCTTCCCTGTAGAAATTCACAGGTTAGAAAATCAGGAATCGAATTAGTTTCCCCTTTAATATATTCAATATCAAAGTAAAAAACGCTTAAAATAGCCTGCCATCGAGCAAAACTCTGTTTGGAAACAAGATTTTGAACATCTTTTTGTAAAACTTCTTTAGCACTTTTACAATCAACTCTGATTAAAAACTTTTGATTAAAAAAATCATTTTGGAATTTTGAAATACATAGTATGATAGATAAAATCTCTTTCTTAATAGTGTTGTAATTCTGCTGGGTAGCTGACCAAGAGCCAGAATAAAATCTAACAATTTGTTCTTTAGCATCATTTTTTGCTACTTGTTTTAGAATTCCACCATAACCTGTGTTAGAAGCATCTGTCTCAACAATTTTGAAAGTATCAGGAGAGGAGATAACAATACAAGGGAGTTGCTTAACATATTTTTTAATCTGTCTAACTGTCATAGTATGTCTGTCTGTCCAAGGTGGAGGATTCTTTTCTAATCTTTTATACAAGGGTTTGCATATTTTTCTTAATCCTTGAAAATAATCTGAAACATAATTTAAACTGCCAAGAAATCTCTGTAATTGATTTTTATCTTTAATCTCGTCTGGGAATTTATCTGCAAATTGAATAGCTCTGTCAATAGGACTTAAAGTTCCCTTATAAATATTATGACCTAAAAATTGAATTTTATCTTGAAATAAACTTATTTTAGAGGCTGAAACAACTAAACCGTTTTGTTTGATTACTCTGAGAAATATATTTAAATGTTTCCAATGGTCATCTATTGATTTAGAAAAGATTAGGACATCATCTATATAAACAATGGAAAAATCTGTGAAAGGTGTAAGTATGTCATTCATTATATTTTGAAATTCATTAGGTGCATTCTTCAAACCAAAAGGCATAACATTCCATTCATAATGACCGAAAGGAACTGTAAAAGCAGTTTTGTATCTATCTGTCTCATCTATCTGTATCTGCCAAAATCCACTTTTCATATCAAATTTAGAAAATATGGTTGCTTCATGAAGTCTGTCAAGAAGATCTTTCTTATTGGGAATAGGATATCTTATCCACTGTAATGCTTTATTTAAAGGTTTATAGTTTATAACTAATCTTGGAACTCCTCGCTTCAATTCAGCCTGTTTATTAACATAAAAAGCAGCACAACTCCAAGGAGACTTGCTCTTTCTGATTAATCCTTTAGTTAACAGATCTTCAATTTCTTTCTTACAATGTTCTAATAATTCATTATTCATTTGTATTGGCCTAGCTTTAGTAGGTATCTGTCTTTCATTAAAATCTTTTTCATAAGGTAACTGTACTATATGTCGATGCTTGTGCCAAAAAGCAGTAGGGAGATTGGAACAAATCTCTGTCTCGATCTGTTGTCTGAATAATTTTATTTTATTATTTAGTATGGGGTCTGTTAATTGATCAGCAATTCTTTTGTATATTATTTCTGACTTCAAAGATTCCAAATGTCTATTCTTTCTATCAATTCTTTCTTTATCAATTTCCTTTACTATGGTATTAAGTGAATAAATATCTTTTGGAATCGGTGGGAGAATAAATTTAAAAAGTATATCTTTCCCTAGCATAGTAGTTTTAATACCTTCTTCTGTCGTTAAAAAAGGGTAAAGTAAAGTCATAAAAGGATTTCCTAGAATGATTTTAGAAGAAAGGTCTTTGATTAAAACAAAAACTGTTTCAAAACAAACTCCATCATTACATATGTGAACACTAGGTATTTTATAATTAATTATTAGCTTTTCGCCATTAGCTTGAGTTAATCTTTCAGATGATTTTTCATAGTACTTTAAAGGTATTAATCCTTCTTGTATACAATTCATGTCAGCTCCTGAGTCTATTAAAGCAATTTCTGTCAAAGAGAACTTTTTATTAATTACTAAAGTAATTTCTGTATGCCATTTTTGGAAAATTACTTTGTCAATTAAACTCAAAAAATTCTGTTTATTGTTGTCATTATCTAAAATATCTTCTTCTAATGAAAGAGGGTCTATCATGGGTTTAGAAAGTTCTTTCAAATTTATTAACTCTGTAATATTTTGTTCATTTATCTCTGTGGAATTATCTTCTTTAATGTCTTTTATCTCTTGTTTTACCATTTTTGCTTCTGTCATTAAGTCCTATAGGGTTACTGGTTTTGTCTTTTCTTTCTTATTTTTAGCTTTCTCTTTCTTTCGACATTTTGTAGCATGGTGTCCATATTTTCTACACTTAATACAAGCAATAGGTATTTCTATAGAATCTTTCAATTTTAATAAATATTCTTTCTTGTCTTTATGGTGATTCGGTAGATTTTCTACCAGTTTTATTATTATGTCTTTTTGTTTTCTTTTTCTTTTATTAATCTTAAGTGGGTTGGTTGATTTTAACTCTTTCTTTACTTGATCTCTTTCTTTTTTACTAACATTAAATATTTCCATTAATTCATTTGTTATATCTTTCTCAAATTCTAATTTACTAATTTGTTTAACAATTTTATTATGTCTGTCACATTGTTTTTTAGTATGCCCATATCCTTTGCATTTATGACAAATAATATTTCTAACATGTCTATCAGTTTTCTCATTTTCTGATAATTCAGTAATCTCTAAAATTGTTATATCCTTTTCTATTTCTTTCGTCTCTATTGGTAAATTTAAAATTTCTATCTTTTTAGCCAATTCTATTAAACTGTTATTTTTAGTTCTATTAATTGATTTAAGTCTCTCATCAATTTCTTCTTTAAAACTATTACTCTTATTGGAACTATCTTTTCTTTCTTTGTTGACTACTTTACTAAACTATCTCTTTTGTAGCTAACTTCCTACGTATTATTTCATTATTTTGTCTTTCATACAATTCTTTTGAACTATCATCATTATTTCTAGGACTATTATTTGTCTTTTCTAGACTATCATCTTTTTTCTCTTTCTTTGTCATGTTTGTTTGTTTTACTATGTCTTTTCCTATATCTAATCCTTTACGTAGAGTTCCATCTTTTGAATTGGTTTGTTGACTTTCTATTCTTTCTAACATTTCTTTTACTTTACCTTTCCTTATTATTCCTTTTTCTTTGTGTCCTTCTAGCTTCATTTTTTGTATTGTCTATTATGTCATCTTTCCCATCATTATTTTCTTGGCTTTCTATTGAACTTCTTACTTTTACTACGTCTATCATCTTTTGCATTTCTTGGCTATAGTCTTTTCTATCATGCCAATTATCTGTTACTAAAGATGATCTTTGATGGGGTTCAAATTCTTTTTCTTGTTTCAAAGGTGAATTTAAAGCTTTCATTCTTTCATAGAGGTCCAAAAAACTATCATTTTTCTTTTCAACTTTAGTATATGTAGCGGATCTGTCAATATTTTCTAAAGATTCTAATTTTTTATTAATTCTGTTTGATTGATCAAAAAATGAACAAAATTTGTAAAAAATAGATCTCAGTAATTTTATTTTTTGTAGCTATCTATAGTAGGTTGTATTAGCAATGATGGGACCAAACTTGCACTCCAATGGCATTAGCATTTTTGAGTGGTTGTGATTGCAGTTTATATGGGTATTGATTAACTAAACTTTTTAAAAATATAAAACCAGCCCATATAAAACTGATAGCCACTGCTTGTGATAACTTTACTGGTTTTTGCTTGGTTAAAGAGTTCATAAATCCTAAATTTGCTTTGAGCAATCTAACATAATATCAAATACATTCTATTTGAGATTAATAATTCAGACATCCTGTAAACATCGACTTGACATAGAGATAGAGGACTAATTGATACAACATCAACTTGATAATATCCAAGAACAAATAATAAACTAGTGACTCAATCTGAAAAATCTACCTATTGGCTAAATTCTAATTCCAATAGACTACTAATAGCTCCCTTGGATAAAGGAACACTCATGCTTATCCACGTTGCTTGAAATTTGCTTCTTATGTTGCTGCTGCAAGATATTCATACTATTTAGCTAGCCTAGAGTCCCCTTGTTGAATGGTGATGCTTGTTTGAATCATAACAGAAGCTAGCCACTTTGTCCAACAACTTCACTTAAATTGGTGTGGAATGGATTGCAATTACTAGTGTAAAGTAGATTGAGAAGCTGCATGTCTGCAGACTCCGCATCCATGTTGAAGCAACCAACATCAAGTTTAACCATAAAAATTATCCATAGGCTGCTATCAAAATCACAAAACAAAGAGAAGTTGCACTTCACAACATTATATAACCAGGGTGGCATTATGGCATCTTGCAAATTAATCCATTGTGTTCCTCATAGCATTAGAGAGTATAAATAAAGTCTCTAGGAAGATCTATAGCATAAAACGCAATCATAATCAAAATAACAAAAGAAAAGTGAAATATTGTAATTTTTTTACATGATATAGGACAAATATTTTCATAAACTTATTTCAGTTTGAGAAATAAACTATTCAATACGCCAGATTTAACACCTAAAAAAAAAAAAAAGAGAACTCCATAAACATGGATATAAAGCCATAACAAGTACAGAAAAACCAAAACTCTATGAGGCATTTCAACAAACACTTTCTATGCCACCAAAAAATAATAATAATAAAAGTTGGGACATTGCCGCTTTGCCTAAATCAAGCACTTTTGATCCCAACCACTCTCAAAAGTTATCTGATCAAATCAAATCCAACAAAAACTAAAACTTTTTTTTTTATAGGAAACAAAAACAAAACTATTACTCATATTTAACAATCGATAAAGTTAAACTATAAATCAAATCTAAAACCCATGTCCATGTATTACAGAACCTGAGATTCCAACAAAGTGCCACTAAAGGAACACCATAAGGCTTGACCCATTTAATATAAAAGAAAAGTAAGGCAATAGGAACTTGACCCAGATAATTTTGAGCTAAGAAGGGAAAAAAAAAAAAAAACTAAAAGAGTTCGAATTTACCAAGGAAAAAAAATTAAAATAGTTATCTAGCCATGAGATATCCGTAGGCCTGGGCAAGAACAAATGAAGTAGAAATAGAGAAGAAGTGTTGCCAACGTTGTGGTGGAAGGAAACAAGAGCAAATAGTGATGATGATGAACATGGAGATGGACCATCAGAGAGAGAAATAAAAAAAAAAAAAAAAAAAGGAATTTTCAAAATAATGAATTTTGAAAGCTTACCTTCTGAAATCTCTCACTGACCCGCCCAATTCCCAAATGAAATTTTGAAATTTGCAAATGTGTTAACGGACAGGAATAACGATGTTAAAATCTGTGGGTATGTTATTTTTCAGCTAAACTGATGTCATTTATTTTTCATGATGTGTCTTCCCTCTATTGGCTGGGACTACAAGGTCAGCATACTGACTTTGTTGTCCGGACTACCTAATAATTTCTCCCAGTGGCTGTGGAACCTTATTCTTTTGTGTCTCATTAATGGAGCCTGCACAATAATTTTTATGTTATGTTCACACGAATTTTTTTTTTAATGAGAATATAGTGTTCACACCATTATTCATGGCTTTATTGAATTTTCTGACATGAAAAGTTTGAAGTTGGTGACAGTCTGTGGACACGTGAAGTTTTTTTTTTTTTTTTTTGACTGAAGAAGGTAACGTGAAGTTTATTATTTATCTGCAACTCATCACAACTTACTACATCAGACCATTATTTTATTTTATTTTTTTTGATAAGAAACGTGGATAACTTTTCAATTGACCGAAACAGAGAACATATTTGTTATATCTTTGAGCACTTGGTCTACAATAATAGGTGAAATGTCTTCCACCCAAATCTTACGCGTCGATAGAGTTTTGGCCATTTTAGCCATCAAATGAGCTGCTTCATTTCCTGAGCTGCTTCATTTCCACACCTGCAAACATGAGAAGCAGACCATGCCTTAAAACAGCTAAGGCTTGGCAAAGATCCCTCAACAACTTTCTGCACAAGCCACGGGCAACACTCAAAATTCTGCAATGCTTTTATAACTACTTGAGCATCCCCTTCAATTATGATCTCCCTTAAGCCCAACTCCCCTGCTAACTGAATACCTTCCTGCACAACCCAAGCCTCTGCCTCCAAAGCCTTCAGCGGCAACTCCACCCGCTTGCTCATGGCACCCATCAACAGCCCCCCTTCATTCCTTATGACCACCCCCACTCCGTAACTTCCAGACTCCTTAAAAACAGCCCCATCCACATTTATTTTATACCAGCCACACCTAGGAGGAGACCAATGAGACTTTGGTGATTTAGAAGGCTCTTTCAGGCAGAGGTTTTCCTGCCTAAACTCCTTTACATATTCTGCTACTTCTTTTATAATTCGGCCTTCATCTTTATGTTGCCCCCCATGTTTGAGAGCATTTCTGTGATTCCATATGCTCCAAGCCGTGACTGCAAAAGTCTCCCAATCAACGTCGGGTTTCCTCTCTCTAATTTCCCAAACTAAATCAAGGAACTCTTGTGAATAAGACATGCCCCACAGATTCACACATCCCACATTGTTCTCAGTCATCCTCAATGTGAATTCCCCTAGCTCTCAATCGATGTTTTGTTGGAAGTATGTCTCTACAGGATCTCCACATGAATTGCTTAATTTTGTTTGGGCATTTTAACTTCCAAATCAAATTCCATAAGGATCTCATCTTATCATTTTTTGAGGCACTCCCTGCATTCGCATTGTGGCCATTCACCTTCAAGCATTTTTTAGCAACCTTGTATGCACTTTTAACTGAAAACCTCCCATTGGCTGTCCATGCCCAAATTAAAGAGTCCTTCAGCAAGCGAGGACTGATGGAAATCCCAAGAATTGTATCAGCTTCATGAAGGAGGAAAGAACTTCTTACTTTACTTACATCCCACGATCTAGTCTCCTTATCCAGCAGCCAGGCAACCTTGCATGATTCCAAGCTAGTTCTCGGGCTAATTACTTTAAAGGAATCTGGAGTGAGCAACCACCTATCCTTCCAAATATCAATTTGCTCACCATTTCCAACCACCCACCTTGACCCTGAAAGCATAACATCCTTTGCTGCAAAAATGCTACGCCAAGCATATGAAGGGCGTTTGCCTAGCACGGCCTCCTTAAAAGGCCTATCCGCAAAATATCTTGCTTTGAATACCCGGTGCACTAAGGAGTTAGAATTCTGTTGGATTCTCCATCTTAGCTTTGCGAGAAGGGCAAGGTTGAAAGCTCTTAAATCTCTGAAGCCCATGCCCCCTTCTTCTTTTGGAATATAGAGCTTCTCCCATGCTATCCACGCCAATTTTCTCTCCTTATCTTTCTGCCCCCACCAAAAGCTGCTCATCATTGCATTTAACTCCCTACAAAGTGAATCCGGCAACTTGAAACAACTCATCGTATATGTGGGAGTGGCTTGGGAAATGGCTTTGATTAAAATCTCCCTTCCGGCACTTGATAGCAATTTCCCTTTCCATCCCGCTATTTTCTTGCCCACTTGATCCTTAATGCGGTTAAAAGCCTTCCTTTTCCCCTTTCCCACTAGTGGTGGCAAACCGAAATACTTTTCATGATGTTGGATGATTTGGGCCCCAAAAATCTGCTTAAGTTGTTCTTGTACCTCCCTCTTTGTGTTCTTGCTAAAAAATAAGGAAGTTTTATCCTTATTTAGTTTTTGCCCCGACTCACCCTCATAATCCTCCAAGACTTTAAGGATTCTTCTTCCCTCATCTACATTTGCCCTACAGAAAACAATACTGTCATCCGCAAAGAATAGATGGGATATTTGGGGCGCTCCTCTGCAAACTGAGATTCCCCGAATGTTTCCATGCGCTTCCTCCTTTCTTAGCATTGCAGACAATCCCTCCGCACACAACAAGAACAAATAAGGAGAAATTGGATCCCCTTGTTGAAGCCCTCTTGAAGGAATAATGTTTCCTTTTGCTTCCCCATTAATTAGCACTGAATAAGAAACTGTACTAATACACATCAACACTAGAGAAATCCATCTCTCATTAAAACCCAATTTTCGCATAATCACCTCCAGGTACCGCCATTCCACCCTATCATATGCTTTGCTCATATCGAGCTTCAGAGCCATCAGAGCCTCCTTGCCTTTCCTCTTTCCATTGATACAGTGCATTGTTTCAAACGTCACAAGGACATTGTCCATTATTTGCCTCCCTGGAACAAAAGCACTCTAAGATTCATTAATAACCTCGGCAAGAATCTTCTTTAGCCGATTAGCAAGCACCTTGGAAATTATCTTATAGCTAACATTGCATAAGCTAATAGGGTGAAATTCAGTAATTTTTTGGGGGGACTTAACTTTAAGGATGAGACAAATAAAAGTTTCATTCAAGCCAGAGGGCATCACCCCCGTATTAAGAGTATGTAACACACAATCAATGACATTTGTACCAACTACATCCCAGTATTTTTGATAAAAAATTGGGGACATACCGTCTAGGTCTGGTGACTTAGTTGGGTGCATTTGCTGAAGCACATTCCAAACCTCCTCCGCTCTGAAGTTGGCTGTCAAAGTTGCATTCATTACCGGGGTCACTTTAGGATGGATAGCACTTAGGCTTGCTTCAAAATCAGCAGGCTTGTTTGACTTGAAAATGGAACCAAAATACTCCAAAATGATGCCCTCAATGTTTCCTGGGTCAACCTGCCATCTCCCATCCGAGTCCAACAACCCCACAATACCGTTTCTTTTACGTCTCTGACTCGCAGTGGCATGAAAAATTTTTGTGTTTCGATCCCCCCACTTCATCAACATAGTCCTAGTCCTTTGGTTCCACATTATTTCCTCCCTTGTCAATATTTCATTAATCTCCCATTTCAGCCGCTGAGCTTCCTCTGTCTTTTCATGAAGGCTGTTCATAGACTCCAGATGTTGGAGCTGTTCTCTCTTTTGCTTTAGTAATTGGTTCACATTGCCAAATTCTCTCCAATTCCAACTCTTTAGCCTTTCCTTACAATTCCTCAACCTATCAGCCAATTGAGCATTAGGCAAATTCCCCCCAAAGTCCCATGATGATTCCACAACTTCCCGGCATCTGGTATCTCTCGTCCATATGGCTTTAAACATAAATCTCTTTTTTTGTGGTCTCCTATTCTGATCCCTTTTCAAGCATAACTTAATGAGGCAATGATCCGATATAGACATAGAAGAGTGAAACACTCTTGCATCCGGGAATCTCAGCATCCAACCCTCATTGGCCACAGCCCTATTCAGTCTAAGTTTGGTCCTTTCTCCCCCAAAACGTCTGTTACACCATGTGTATTTCTGCCCAATAAAACCAAGATCAACTAAGCCGCATCTGTTCAAACAATCCTTGAATTCCGCCATTTGTTTTGCCTCTCGCACAGCACCACCCAACTTCTCATTAGAATATAGTATCTCATTAAAATCTCCCAAAACCACCCAAGGCAAATTGCATTGTATACTTAGTGAATCAAGTAAGTGCCAAGAGATGTACCTTTTATTGGTTTCCGGATGACCATAGAAGCCGGTGGCACGCCATGGCTCAGAGGATGGTGAATCACGGACAACCACATCAATATGCGAATTCGAACAGCTTTTAAAATCAATCATAGTACCTTCTTTCCACAATAACGCCAAGTCGCCACTTCTTCCGTCACTGGGAACAATAATCCCCTAAGTATAATTAAGTTTATGTTGAACACCTTTTATTCGATTGACGCCAGCCTTTGTTTCTGCTAGAAAGACCAATGTTGGGTCAGTTGCCTTCACTTCGTCAATGAGGATTCAAATTGCCAGGTTTGACCCTAGACCCCGGCAATTCCAGGCTAAGAGCGTCATTTGGCTCGGCAGTGCTGCCTTGCAGCCACCGCCTCACCGCCATCCATTGTGTTTTCATATTCTGAGACAACATGTTTATTTTTCCCCTTTCTGCGTTTCAGTTCCAGAGCATTTGGGTCTAACTCTATTAATGGTGTTGGGCACTCCCTTTTTTGTTTTGTTGGGATTTTTTTTTTCTTTGGAGCGTCTGACTTAGTGCTCGTTTGGATAGAGCGTTGCGTTGCGTCTGACTTAGTGACCAGTTTTCTGTGAACAATGCATCCGTGCACTGTTCATGGACCCACGAATTTCATTTTTTATTAATTTTTTCATTAAAAATGGGTCCCACGGTACTATTCACACATTTAAAAATTATTTTGCTATAGTATTTTCAGTTTTCAGTTTCAGCAAAATAAGTTCTATCCAAACAGACCCTTAGGGTCTGTTTGGATAGAACTTATTTTGCTGAAACTGAAAACTTATTGCTGAAAACACTGTAGCAAATAAGTGAAAAAACGTGGATGATATTTTTTTATAAAGATACTGTAGCAGAGCTGAAATTACTGTAGCACATAAAAACCAAAGTTCAGCTCTTTTTTTCCCCTTCTTCTATTCACTCCTCACCGTGCCCTTGTGCCTTCAGAGAGTTCCCTTCTTCCTTTCCTTTATTTTTTTCTTTGATTCTCTGTTACTTCACTTCTCACTCCCTTGCTCACATCTCTCTCTCGTTCAAGCTCGCCACCGGAGTTGGGTTGGATTCGGAGTGGTCACGGCGTGGTGGAGTCGGTGTAGTCCCGGCGTGGCGGAGATCGAAGTGGTCACGGCGTGGCGGAGATCGGCGTGGGCTCGGCGTGGAAGAAAACGAAGTGGTCATGGCGTGACGAGATCGGCATGGGCACGGCAGATTCCAATGGGTTTGTTTGATTTTTTGCTATTAATTTTTGTCTTTTGGGTTTGGATGGGTTGGATTTTGGATTCCTATGGATTGGTATTTTGGATTCTGATGGGTTTGGGTTGGATTTGGATTGGTTGGTTGGGTTGGCGTGGTGGGCTGTGGTGGTGGCATGGTGGGTATAGTGGGTTGTTTGGTTGTTTTTGCTATGGGTTTGTTGGGTTTTTGGTGGGTTTTGTTTTGTTTTTTTTATTTTGGGTTTTTGGTTCCGGTGGGTTTGGTGAGCAAAGGGCAGTGGTGGCGTGGTGGGCATGGTGGTGGCGTGGTGGGTAGTGGGTTGTTTGGTTGTTTTTGCTATGGATTTACTGGGTATTTGGTGGGTATTTGATGGGTTTTGTTTTTTTTTGTTTTGTTTTTATTTTTTTTTAAATTTTGGGTTTTTGGTTCCGGTGGGTTTGGTCGGCAGAGGGCAGTGGTGGCGTGGTGGTGATTATTTGTTTGGTTGTTGAGCAAGTGAGGGAGAGGCTTGGTGTCCATGAACAGTGCTTCAACACGCACCGTGGGTAGCGTATTGCGTTTTCTCTTTTCAGCCTGCGTTTCCTCAGCACAACGCGTGGGTCCCAGTATTTTCCAAACGTAAACGCAAAACGTGGTTGCAAAACGTGTATCCAAACACTGCCTTAATCTCCCTTGCCAACCTTTTCCAATGCTTAGATATTGGGCCCATTTTTTCAGCAACCCAGCCCACATTTTCTTCAAAACTCATTGCCATAGGGCCCATTTCGTTCTCAGATATTACCTCCTCCAAACCGGGTTGAGTGGGGTTTTTGTTTGGCGCCAGCTTGAATTTAAAGGGCGGTATAGTCTTGTCCGCATCAGCTTTTTCCCACTGCATAGCCATCTTCATGTCAGGTTGAGTTGATGAGATTCCTAGGCTATCATCACCTAAACTAGCTTCCTTTTCCTCTGTTTTCTCTAGACTCCCACTGACCTTTCCCAATTCGTGTAAAACACTCCCCACCACCTTTGGGCTGTCAGAACATTGGAAAAACTCCCTTTGGGCATTGTGATTCACGCCTGGTACTGACCGCACCTGCTCACCAATCTGCCCCTGTTCAGCTCCGGCCACCCTTCTAGGCTCCACTACCTTCACCGCTGCATTCTCGGTATACTTCTGCCGGTGTACCTGACTTCTCCCCTGACCAGAATAGGCCGTATCCCCTCCATACCTCTTCCATGGATCACCCCTCAACCAAGCCCCATACTGTAGGCTTCCTTCCTCTTTCCCTTCATTTACTAGTTGCCCCTCCGGACATTCTTTAATGGCATGATCAAGCATTCCACACCTGTAACAAAAGTTTGGTAACCTTTCGTACTTGAAGATTACCCACCTGTTCTCACCTCCTTCAATTTTTATCTTCTTCCCACGGATGAGTTTCTTTGTGATATCAACGTTCACACGTACCCTCAAGCATCTCCCCCATTGGACACCTGAATCCGATACATCAACATCCAGCACTTCCCCTAGTGTAGACCCGATTGCCCATCCCGTTTCCTTTGTTCTGCTCTTGAGAGGCAGATTGAAAATCTGCACCCAAAACGGATAGTGCTTCATCTCAATATCCCTAGGAACGAGCTCCCCCTCGAACTCCTTCATCACAATCAGTTGTTTTTCAAAGCTTCAGGGACACATTTCAAGTACCTTTTGTTTATCCTTTCCATCACCGAACTCCACAAGGAAAATTTCTTCATCTATTTCCGAAATTTACAGTCCTCTATTCGGCTTCCAGAGCATTCTCAAGTTCTTCCTCAGCGTGTCTAGATTTAAACTCCTCATGGTCAGAATCTTCATAACTATACAGTTTTTTCCCACAGCTTTCACAGCCTTTGTACAGCTACTTTAGTTCTATACCCTCATCTTCCTCTTCTGTAACCTTTAGTTTACTCCACAGTTGTTCCAGCTCATCAGCCATTCTGCTTTCACGCACAGTAACGTACACTACACCAAACACTACTAGCAGTCTCACAGTCACGAAACCAGACCTCACGCTGGGAGGTCACTAAACTCGTGTAAGAGAAACTACAGGACAAACACTGCTACCACATGTCCAGAGAACATGAGAGCACTCTTTTGCTAGTCAAAAGCTGATAGAGCAAAGTTATTGTTTCTGCTACAGCATTTTTACATTAGACCATTATTAAACATAGATAATGTGAACTTTATTATTGTCTATCACTCAGGATAAATTTGTATTATAAGAATTTGCACAAAGGAAAATTTTTTCAAAAATATATTTATAAAATGCTCTTCCAGCATTCAGATAATCAATTAAGCTAGGATTAATTACACAATGTTTTTTTCTTTTTTTTTTTATACAACATAAAATTTCTACTATAACCTAATCTAAGTGTATATGTACGTGAAACTTCCTCATAGAGATTTGAACTCTGACTCTTACCCTCCACATTTCACAAGCACTTATGGAGTAACCATCGCACCAAGAATATGCAGTGATACAATGTTTTTAAAGTATAATAGTGTGGTATATTTCCTCTAACATAATAATGAGTCCACTAATTAAATTCATAATGAAATTTATTATCCATGTAAAAATAAAGAAATACGCTATTATTATACTTCTAAAATATTCTAAAATATAGAATAATATTTTCCATTAAACTAACTCAATGTTCAATCCCTCCACAGTTTTAACCATAACCCGTTGGCATGATTTCATTCTAATAATTTAGATAGAGATTCTAAAAAATAAAGAATTTTAATTTCTTAAATACACACTTTTTCAAACTTGACAACCATCAAGTGCTAAGCAAGAAACTTAGTACCGTTGTTGCTATAAATTGACATTTAGGCGCTGGTGGTAGACTTCCAACCTTGGTATCCTATTTCCAAATTACAATTATAATGGAAGAAGTGCAGCTGCTTGGATTTTGGCCTAGCCCCTTTAGCTATAGAGTGATATGGGCTCTGAAGCTGAAGGGTGTGAAATATGAGTACATAGAAGAGAACCTGCACAACAAGAGTGATAGGCTACTGCAGGGAAAAAATTGGCCTTTGCCCTTTTTAAAAAAACAATCCAGTATTTTGCTATCTTTCCGAAACTAATTAGGGAAATGCCCCTCTTTTGAAACTCGATTTTCTCAAAATCGAGTTAAGCCCTATAGTGACGTTTTTAAGGACCCTATAGTGACGTTTTAAGAACCTATAGTGGCATTTTGTAACTCGATCTCCATGAAGTCGAGTTATAGGTAAAAAAAAGAAAAAAAATTGCATGTAACTCGACTTCATGGAGATCGCGTTACAAAACGCCACTATAAGTCCTTAAAATGTCACTATAGGCTTTTTAAAACACCACTATAGAGCTCCAGATGAAAATTAATAACGTGTCTAATGGTTAAAAAAAAAAAATTAGCTTTCATTGACGTGATAATAAACTAAAATTGTATTTTGCCCGTTTGTCATGTGAGCAATTTTTATATAAGATATAATAGCATGGACTAAATTAACACGACACTAAAAGATTAAGGACCAAATTGACACAATTGAAATATTAGGGATCAAATTAAAATGTGGTGTAAAGATAGGGACCAAATATGTAATAATAATAATAATAATAAGCTGATTTTGGTAGATTTTGTTTGGCAATTCACAATTTCACATAACTGCTTCATTTATTTTTCTTTATTTATTTATTTTTTTGAAACCGCTTCATTCCTAATATAAACTGAACTTAAAATGAGATCAAATCAATTTTAACTGTTTTAATTATTTGATTTTTTTTTTAATGGATATTTACTCTCCTGCTATATATTAATTGTACTTAACCTTTGACATGTACTTGTGTGTATATTTTGAAGAGCTAAAACATGTTAGTAACATACATTGGTAATTAAAAAATAAAGAAAAAGATGAAGAAAAAAATACTCATACATTATTAACTATACTCTCTTTCTTTCTCATTTTAAATTTAAAATTGGTTTCCTTAATTTCTAAGCCACCTTACGACGTCTCATTTGCGAATTATGTTAACATATGTGAGTGTTATACATGATAGAACGTGTTTCCACCATGTGACTCACTATTCAGTATTCATGATTCTTTTTTTCATGGACTTTTAGACTCAAACAATAAAATGCCCCAATCTTTGGATAGACAAAATTAGGTCATCATAGCCCCACAAATTTCATCGCAACCAAAAAAAGCCCATCGTAGGAAACTAACTAATGAAAAAAAAAAATGTGATGAATTTAACAACACATGGTGAATGGATGTTACTCCACCAAATTTGTGATGTTTTAGAATTTTTGAGAACTTGATGTTTTAGATTTGAAATTATATCTTATCAAATCATTCCATAAATATATTTAAACACATGGTGGAGTTTCGCATCTGCATTCCATAAATATATCATTTTGGGTAAATTACGAATTTGGTCCCTAGCCTTTATACTGAATGTCAATTTGATCCATAACGTTTTAAATGTATCGATTTAGTCCCTAACCTTTTGATAGTGTCAAAATAATCCTTACCATTAAGGGATGGATGAAAAATGCCAATGTGACTAACAACCAAATTAAAAAACTATTTTATGCCACATTAGATGACACATGTACTACCACGTGGAATAAAATTTAAAAGAAAAATTTTCATGATTAATTCATGTTTTTGTCCCACTTGAAATTTCATTGTTAGTTTGTCACAAAACCAATAATTCAAACTCCATTCATTCAATTAGTTCTCTAAGGTTGCGTTTGTTTTGGTGTAAAACCATTTCAGGAAATGATTTTACACCTCATCAACTGTTTGGTTGCGCATGGAAAATAGAATTTTCCGGAAAAGCATTTCATTTGACCGTGTGTTTTATGGCTTTGACCCGAAAATTGGTTTACACTTCTATTTTCACTTCAAACCATTTCCAGACTCAGACGCGCAAAGAGAGAGAGAGAGAGAGCTCAAGCACAGACACACGGCCGGTGATGCCCAGAACCCATCCTCGCTGGTAATGCCCAAAACCACCCCTCGACACATGGCCCTGCCATCGCATGCAAGCCACTCCGTTGACCCATCCCTTGTCCTCGTCCTCCGCTGACCCATCCCTTGTCCTCGTCCTCCGCTGACCCATCCCTCATCCTCACCAACCCATCCCTCATCCTCGTCCTCACCGACCCGATTTCAATCTCTCACTCTTTCTTCCTCTCCCTCTTTGTTTGACCGAGTTTGAAAGTTTAATGGTTTTATTTTGATTTTTTTTTCTTTAAAAAGTTTACATCTTGCAATTTTCTATTATAAATTTGTTTGGAAGCTAAGAAAATAGTTGAGAAAATGTGAGAAAATGGTTGAGAAAATGTGAGAAACCAGTAGAAAATTTGTATTTTTCAGAATGTTACCAAACACCTGAAAATATTTTCCAATACAATTTTCAAAATGCAACCAAACACTAAAAAAATATTTTCCTTTCCAGAAAATATTTTCACCTGAAAATATTTTACACTTGGAAAATATTTTACATTCAACCAAACGCAGCCTAATTCTTTTTATTTTTCCACATAACAACGTAGAACAAACAAACCAAAACAAAATTCCAATTTCCCTTATCATTCCCTCACTTATCCACCTTTGTTCTCCGAGCAGCCAAACAAAAACTTCAATCCCTAGAACCTTCTCTGCCATTTTCGCTTAAGCTTTATTAATTTCTTTTTATTATTATTATTTTTTCTATGCTTTGGAATCTCTCTCTGTCTTTGAGTCATTGCTATGCTTTTGGACCTTGGAGGGGACTGTGTTGGTCTACACAAATGCTTTCGATCTGAAATCCTAGAAACTAACAAATCTGAGTTTCAGTTTCAGTTTTAGTTGAAATTTACATTTTGATCCAACTTTGTTTGGATCTATCTTATTGGAGCTTTACAAGTTGCATGTTGTGTTGCATTTGATCTCGTTTTGAATTTTTATGGAATCAATTTGCTTTGGTGCTTGAAATTCTGATTTTGATCGCTAATTTGGCTAACGAAGACCCTTTTTTTTTGTTTTAAATAATTACATGGATTTATGGAGAATAGATGAAGATGAGTCAGAGAGTTTAGGGATTTTGGTGGTCACATCACATTTCTTAGTTTTAATGTAGTGTTTTTAATTTTTTTTTATTTAAAAATTTGATGTGGTGGTACAGTTGGCAAATGATGTAGCACTAAAAATAATTTAAATTATTCTGTTTGATACATCAACTTTTTCCATCCAATTAATAGCAGTAGGGACTAAATTGACATAACGCTGAAAAAGTTAGGGACCAAATTGACACAATTGAAAAGTTAAGGACCAAATTAAGATATGGTGTAAAAAATAGAGACCAACTTTGTAATTTTCCCTATCTTTTTTTAGCAAAACAGATATATATAACTCTATGAAAAATCAAGTCAAGGCCACTGATATTATTAAATCTATAGCTTAACCCTTATAATTATAAACCTTAGGTTTTACCCAGTAAGGGGGAAAAACTTTCCAAGGAAACAAACGTACACTAACAAACCCTAGAAGAGAAAGAAATTAATTAAAAGAGTTTTTTATGGAAAGAATAATTAAAAAAGTATGCTTGAACTTGTTAACTTTTTGTATTTCTTAAGGTAAATTAGTATTTTACACCCTAACGTTTTCACTATGTGTCAATTTGATCTCTGGCATTTCAAATATATTAGTTTAAGTGGTCCGGTTACATAGAAGTTAGTAACTTTTTCATTTTTACATAAAAGTTTCCTAAAAGGGCACACGTTAGTAAAACCTATGGTTTTAAAAACCGGACCGGACCAGCTGGTCCGATCAGTTCAACCTCCAATCCAGTCCGGTTATGGCTAAAAACTGAAAATAGCTTAAAAACCAGGGAAATTTGAAAACCGACCAGTTCAATTGAAGACCTGAGAATCGGCATGGTCGAACCGATTGCTAACCGGTTGGGATTTTTTGTCCTTTTCCCAACCTAAAACTGCGTCATTTTGGCTAAAAACTAACCCTAATGACTCACGCCTCTCCTAAACACTCTCATCTCTCACGCTTGACTCCTCATCTCACGCCTCTCTCACGATCTCAAGCTCTATTAAGCTCTCTGCCTCTCTGCCTCACTCAACTCAAGCTCACTTTCTTTGAAATCATGAATATCCCTCACTCTCTCTACCTCACTCTCACGGTCTCACCTCACGCATGCCTTTGAAATTTTTTTTCCCCTTCTCATCCTCTCGGCGTCTAAAGCTATGAAGTGTTTTGGTTTTTTCTTTTTCTTTTTTCCTTCACTCTCATGGTCTCGCCCTCGCCCTCTCTGCTCTCTACTTCTCAGTGTCGAGTAATATTCTTTTCTTTTCTTATGATTACTTGATTTTGATTTTCTCGGTTCTTTTTTTTTTTTTTTCATTTCTCTCGGCTTCATCTCAAGTTCTCCTTTCGTGAGTTCACTGGTAAGTGGCAACTTCAATTATTAGTTTACAATAGCATTTTAGTTTATTTGTGATTTTGTGTATGTTGTGGATTTGATTTACAGAGCATTATTGTTTGTGAAATATAGTTTATATAGTATTATACTATTGTTTGTATATGTTGTGTTGATGAATTTATTTGTTGATAAAATGGTTGCTGTCAGTCTAAAATTATTAACTATTGTTTGTTTATGTTGTGTTGATGAATTTATTTGTTGCTAAAATGGTTGTTGTCAGTCTGAAATTGTTGAGTGAAATAGAGTCCACCTCTGTACCATCTAATGAACATGCTTCTACCACCAGGTCTAATGCTAATTCTTCATCCGTGAGAGTGAAATGTGATCCCACATGGGATCATGTAACTGAAGAGTTGAAAGACAGAAAAAGTAGCTATAGATGTATACATTGTGGGAAAATTTATAATGGAGGGGGCATCAATAAGATGAAAAGACATCTAACTAGAATTAAAGGTGATGTGGCTGCATGTACAGGTGTACCTTATGATGAGAATAATCCTATTCAAGTTGAAGATGAAGAAGATGAGAATGAGGATGATGATAATGATGTTAGTGGTGGAGCATTTCGTTCACATGATGATATTGATTTCAATTTTCTTCATACAAATGAGGCTCGGGTCTGAAAACTTAGTAGTTTGTTTGAAACTTTAAAACTTATTTGCTATTTGGATGTAATGAACTTATTTGTTATTTGCCATTTGGATGTAAATGTAATGAGTAATGAACTTATTTATTTGGTTTTGTTAAAAGTTTATCTATACTATTATTTAAGGGGCTTTCCCTATTTGGATTCTTCAATTTTGATACCCAAAATATCCTCAAATTTACCAGTTTGTACAACTTATATGTAAATTTGCTAATTTAAAAACTCCTGAATTTTAGTAAAATTTAAAAAAGCATTTTACAAACTATTTGCTCCTTAAATAATAGACTCCCACTCTTCAAACACCACACAACCTTCCCACTAAATCAAAATCTCCTGGGATCAGTTACTACTTTTATATCTCTATCTCCCCCACCTTTACTTGCTCTTCTACTCATTTTTCAATTCCAAATAATCCCATTTTACTCCTATTTTAGATTCAGTTTTCACCTTGCACGCATTATTCCATTAGAGAAAAATTAGAATGAATTATAGGGCTGGTGACTCACCAATCTATCCTTCCATCAAACAATTTTAAAGAATTTTCTTCAACTCTTGCCTTTTCAACCAAAGCCCACGATGATGGTGAGCAATTCCTAAGATCCCCTGAATTGCACATTTCCCATTGTTTGGATTTTTCCTAAGTTAATTTCATCAATTCAACTACATTTATAAATGAAAACTAAAACTTTGAAAACATGCAATAGGAATTGACGGAGAAATGCATACAAAGGTTAGTAATGCAAAACTTGATTTAACTATTACGTATTTGTTTTTATGTTGATGTGTTATTGGTTCTTTTCCATGTAGCCTTTTCAAATTGAATAGAAATGACCTGCTCTTATGAAAAATGCCAGAAATTATGATACTATTTCAACAAAAGAGAAATTCATTCATGCTAAGATATTCCTCTAACAATTTTAGTTTCTAGCCTTGGGTACATGCCAATAAAAAATGGCATATAAAGTTACAGTCTCATGTAAAGGTGAATAAAAAGTTATCTTCAAATGATTTTTTTTTTCTTTTTTTAATAAAAGAGTGTCATTGGAATTATAGTAAACTACATATTCATGATTATGTCATATGTTTGTTTCTGCTAATCGATTGTTTATATTGGCAGGTGTTAAGTCTTTCAATTGTTCTATCTCTATGTCTATTGGAACGGAAATCTCAAGCACAAAGCAAAGAAGTTACGACTGGAGTTAAGTCATACTGTACATATTTTTTCCAGAAATGCTATGTTCACAATATTTTTACAACAAACCCTAAGTGCCACCTATGATTTGTTGTGAAAATATTATGGACGTAACACTTTTCTTTTTTTCAGTAGTAGGGTGAAACATTTATTCCATAAATTTTAGTTTTTCTTAGTAAGATTTTGTTCCATAAATCTACATATGAACATATGTGTTCAATGCTATATCGGTGTTCATATTTTGGAGTGACTCTAATGACACTTTTGGTCATATTAGTAGTTTAAAATGCATAAATATTAACTAGCCTTTGAGCACGCGCGTAGGAGGTTCTTCTATTTTTTGGTAAAGGTTAATAATTTGCATCTATTATAAATTTGGATTACTACATTTTTCAATCACAAAAATACCTACAGGTGTGATGAGCGTTTGTACCAAATATTAAAATTATTAACATTTCTTCAGGCATAACACTCATCACACTCCTAGTTATTTTTGTGATTGAAAAATGTAGTAATTCCAATTTATAATGAATGCAAATTATTAACGTTACCAAAAAATAGAAGAGCCTCTGAGTATGCACTTTTGATGCAAATTATTAATGTTACCAAAAAATAGAAAAGCCTCTGAGCACGCACGTGAGCATGTGCTCAGAGGCTAGTTATGTTATGGATGATTGTTTTGTAATGTTATTATGTTAAATTCTTTTAAAAGATGCTATATACTTATATACTTGTACTTTTTTTAAAGGAAACATATTTATTACTATTGGTTTGTTAGTTTTAGTATATTAAAAAATTATCAATTATTTATATAATTTAAATAAATAATAATTAAATTATTTATGACATCACCGGTTTGACCATCGGTCGGACCGGGTCCGACCATAAAACCGGTAATTAACTCTTTTTCTGGTTCTTTCACCGTATCGGTTTTTCAAACCATGTTAAAACCCTTAGTTTAATAACTAACCATTTGGTATTGTATTAAAATAAACTCCATGATTAAGTGATGAGTAGAAAATGTTAACATGATTAACATAGGGATGACAATTTTTGCCCAACCTGCGAGTACCCGGCCTGGCCCGATCCTAATGGTCCGGGTTTTACCCGGTCCGATTAGGAATAGGGTCGGGGTATGAGTTTTTTTTAAAAAAACCCGAAGTGGATCTGGGTTGGGTCTGGGTTTTATAAAAAAAATCAGAAACCCCACTGGAAACCCGGCTCGGATATAACCCGATTAACCTGAAATTACAAAAAACCCCTTATATATATATATAGCTATAACTAACCCTAAGTCCCTCATTTTTTCAGCAGTAGCTCACACCTCCTTCAGTCCCTCCTTACCCTCATTTCATTTCACCTCACAGCCTCACACCTCCACCTCTCATCTCCAGCTCACAATCTCATTCACTCTGTCTCAGCTCTTTCACTCACTGTCTCACACGGCCGCCACTCCCTCTTCATCTCTCAGCTCTCTCACTCACACGGCCACAAGCCCACAAGCAGTCAAGCACAGGCTGTTAGGCACAGCTCTCAACTTCGTTTCGTCCTCGCCGTCGCCGATCTCACACTAAAACACAGGCCTCTATCCCTCTCATCTTTCTCACCCATGGCCTCATGGCCTCACTCCACCTCGATCTCCATTTTTATTTTTATTTTTTTTGGGTTCAGTTTGTCTCAATGTGAGTTTGTGTTTGTGTTTGTGATTTTGAAAGGGAAAATCATAGATCTAAAATTTGTGTTTGGTTTGTGATTTTGAAAGGGAAAATCACAAATCTGACATTTGTGTTTGGGATTTCTGTGTTTATGTTTGTGACCGTGTTTGGATTTGTGTTTATGTTTGTGACCGTGTTTGGATTTGTGTTTGTGTTTGTGATTTTGGGCCGAAAAATCATAAATGGAAGTTTGTGGTTCTGATTTTGGGCTTGGTTGGGCATGAGGGAACGGGGCCCGCGAAGGCCCGACGGGGCGGGTTCGGGGTTAAGAAAAAAATCCGTTTAATAAACGGGCTGGATCCGGGTTTCTAGGACAGACCCGCAGGTCGGGTCCGAGTATGGAAAAACCTGGCCCGAACCCGACCCATTGCCATTCTTGATTAACAGCCAAAATAAATTTTAAAAATAGTCTTATGCCACCCAGGATGCCATGTGGCCTAAACTATTAAAAAAAAAAAAAAATCCATGTAACCACATGGGATCCTTATCCATTTTAACTTTTAAGCAAAGAATCCTAATAAAACTAAATTGGTTTTTTTTAAGAGATTAAATTTTGTAATGATGTGGTCACAGCCTCCAATTCTAATATATCACATCATCATATTACATATTAAAAAATAGGCACAACCACACTTAATCAATTCTAATACCCATTTAAAAATCTAATTTAACTATAAGTTTATTGAGATGTTATTAACTTATTATATGTGGTAGGATGTATTGAGTTTTAAGTAAAAAATTAATGTGGCAATCTCTTATTGAATGGTATAAAACATAGATTTTACGCCTCTATCCTTACCGAACTCTTTTAAAAAAAGTTTAAATTCAATAAGGATGGGGTGCAAAGCTCATGGTTTACACCCTCCAATAATAACAAGATACGTTAGCTTTTCACAAATTTAAGAATAGGACTTGGCAGTTGGCACACACAATCATTCCTCATGTCAAGAACCATAAAATCCCATCCTCCTTACAAGTTTTTTTTTTTTTTTTTGAGAAATCCAGACCTGAAGGCCAAGTGTTTATTTCATAATAACTCAAAAAGATTACAAAGAGTCTCGAGTTACTAGGGGAGCTATATCATTAGCAGAGGATTCAATCCAAACCTGTAGCTCATTGCCAGAACCAGATTTCTTGGCAAGAAAATGGGCAACTGAATTGCCTATGCGTTTTACATGAGAAAAATTACAACATCGAAAATCATTTGCTACAATCAAAATGTCACTTATCACGTGACCATACTCTGGATTGGCCATATCTCTTGCTAGGATAGCCTTGATAATGACCTCAGAGTCACCCTCAACAGAAACTTCAAATATGCTTAATTCCTTCGTAAAATATAAAGCCCTCCTACATGCCAATGCTTCAACCACTACTGGAGAAGATGGCAGGTGAATTCTTTCTGCCAAGGCTCCAAGAACACTACCTGTATGGTCACGTACAACTGCACCCAACCCAGCAGCACCTAACTTTTTGAAAGTGGCCCCATCAAAGTTAACTTTATAAAGTGGAAATATAGGAGGGATCCACCGAACAGCTCTTTCACTTGACAAAGATCGATGACCCTTGCTACATTGCACCTGCTGAAAATCTTGGAGGTAAGCCACTGCTCTCTTTCGAATCTGCTGTACCTCAATGAACTGCTTCCCCACTCTTACCGAGTTTCTTCTAGACCAGATAAACCAGAAAATCATGGCCATAAGATTTACATCTAACCTTTCCCTCATCTTTAATAACATCTCCCACAAATCAGCAAACAAGAAAAACTTGTACCTGAGTAATTTTGTTGTCACTTCATTTGACTCCCAAATGGGAATAAGGGAAACACAACTCCATAAAACATGCACTATGTCTTCATTGTTAGATTTACAACTGGAGCAAAAAACTGATCTAACAACATTTCTTCGCCAAAGATTATAGAGAGAAGGGAGAGCATTATGTGTAGTTCGCCAAATCATGTGCTTGACTTTGTGTGGAACTTGTAAATTCCAGATGCTATTCCACATCAAGTGGTTTCGATCAAGACTTGGGCAAGATGGCAGTACCTATCTGTTCACACCAGCAAGGAGTTTATAGGCACTACAAGTTGAGAAGGTACCTTGAGGGGTAGGGAGCCAAACCTGCTTATCTGCAACACCTTGGAAACTCAGTGGGATGCCGAGAATAATACTAGCTTCCTGAGGGATGAAGTCTTGCTTAACCAAATAGACCTTCCAGGTGTGTGTCTCGGCATTAATTAGATCACAAACTCTAGCTTTAGGGGGCAGAACTGATAAGGGAGAAACTATTCTAGAACACGAAGTTTTTGGCAACCACCTATCCCTTTGAATTTGTATAGATTGTCCATCACCAACTCTCCAGACCGAACCCAACTCTATGACATGTCTCTTACAAATAGACGTGTTACTAATCACAAGTAATTCAGATAGGAAAATGTTAAAAATACTATAAATTTTACTACATAAATTTTATTTATTTAATTATTTTTATACAAGATAAAAATTCTACTCTAACCTAATCTAAGTGTATATGTATGTGAAACTCTCTTCTAAAGACTTAAATTTCGCACCATTGCCCTCCACACCTCATAAAAATTTATATTTGTGGAGTGATCACTGCACCAAGGGTGCGTGGTGGTCTCCATAACTTTTATAAATTGATGTGACAATGAATATGATAGGTGGATTTCAACAAACTATTGAATGCATTTTTGAGTGAATATTTGTGATTGGTGATATATATCTTTGTAATTCTCATGTTGTAAATTTTATAATATTTCTAGTATTTTTGTAAGCCTCATGTCATTGATCACATTCATTACAACACTAGTTTGTAGTAAAATTTGTTATGACTTTAGCATTTTCTCAACAAAAAAAATAAAATCATATTAAAAAGTAAAAAGAATGGATTTTAAAAAAATTATTATATAAAATACTAGTTAAATATTATTTAAATGATAACATAAAAGCTTCATTTAAAGATTTCACCTTAGGCCTCCGAAACACTTGGGCCGGCCCTGAAGTCTAACAAACAAATTCTCTAACTGAAGATTAACATGGGTAACTATAATTAAAAGAGTGACAAATACTTGGGTTATAAGCCAATCGACTGTTAAGAGTGACACAACATTATTACGAATTAAATTCATCTCTTGTATTTGAAATATCTTGTCTCTTATCCAATAGATGTGCTTCAATATTACGGAATGCATCCTGAATCTGTACACCATATGACACCGTTTCTTGTACAGGTATAAAACTTCTAGAACTCTCTCAATCTAAATAAAACTCAGTGTTTTATTGAATGATGAAAGTGTGTGAATACAAGCAACTGAGCAAATACATAGACTCTATCCTATATATACATGATCTAACTAAGCCAAAATTGAAATAACAAACTTCCCATTTGGCGGGAAAAGCACTTACAAAAGTCCAGCTAATCACACACGTGTTAAGTATGCTAAATTCCCTAACTCCCTAACCCACGTGGTATGAACTCTTCTGAGCTACGGATGAACAGCTCGTGATCTGGCATAGCTTCTATGACTTCCAGTAACTCAATGCTAGCCCATGTTTGCTCTGCTGTCACTGAACTATTGGTCCTTGACTTTCCAACTATACTAAGCTGATCTTCCATCTTGCTAAGACACCCTGCATCTACTGCATTAACCCTGCTATGATGCACTGTACACGCAGTGTCTCTGCTTTGACTTCTTGCACTTCTAGTGTCAATTAATCCATCAACTTTAACAGATGTACTTGAGTAGAAGCTGATACCAATTTGAGTTGTCAATGCGACATTGTTTCTCTCGTCACTTCCATGCGGCTTCACCACAGCCATGCTCGCGAGCTTAATTGTTAATAATTAATCAGTCCTCATTGTTGGCATAGGTTGTTGATTTGTTCAATAAAATTGGCGTCATTCATGATGCATCTCAGTCAATTGGATGCATCTTACTTGAGCTTCAAAGACAAAGAAGGGCCTTTGTGAAATCCAATTGATTGAGATGCATCACGAATGCCGAGGATTTCCTTGAACTTGAATAGCCTAGGCCAGCAATGAGTGCTATTTAATTTTTTTTAATTCAGATCAATGTAATTGTTTAATCATGCCCAAAGCAAGATATAGACTACGGGTGAGTTTGGTTCAGCTTTTTGAAAAAGTGCATAATAAAAAAGTGGAGTTTTGTAAAAGTGCATAATGAAAAAGTGGAGTTTCAAAAAGCCGAGTGTTTGGTAAAAACTGTTAAAAAGTGCATAATGAAAAAGCTGAGTGTTTGGCTAGCACTTATAAAAGTGGCTTTTTGAGGGGTAAATGACCAAAAAGGACAATGTATATATAAGGAAATTTATTTCATACTTTTTTTTTTTTATGTGAGTTTGTTTCATACTTAAATCAATTACTTCATCATACTTAAATCAATTTTTCTCTTTCTAAAAAAATTATTTTTTTCTTACCAATATTAGCTAATAATAATCTACCACTTAAGATTTATTGTGAAAGTATTGTGATAAAAATTGATACTAATTTTAATTTGAACGTACTATTAAAATTATTTTTTTCTCTTTCTAAAAAATTATTTTTTCTCACAAGTGTTAGCTAATAATAACCTACTACTTAATATTTATTGTAAAAATATTGTGATAATATTTCCTTCTTTTTCAATTTTTTTCTCCTCCACTCACTTACCGCATTTTCTCCTTTTTTTTCTTTTTTTTTTCCCTCTTTTTTTCCAGTCCACACACGTACCCACTGTTTTCCTTTATTTCCTTCTTTCCTTTCTTTTTCCATATCACTTCTCCAAGTTCCAGAACGTCCCAGAGAGCTCTCCTTCTTCCTCTTTTTTTTTTTTTTTCTTAGCTCTTCGTCTGCATGATTCTTTCCCTCTATCCCATCAAAACACACGAATCTGAAAATACATGATTCTTTCCCTCCAAAACACATGATTCTTTCCATCCACATCAAAACACATGATTCTTTCCCTCCAAGTTCCAGATCGGTGCTTGATCTCTGCCTTCACCGCTGCCTGTCTTCCTCTCCACCGTTGCTTGATCTCTTCCCCACTGCCAACGACATGCGGCGGAAATGGGTCAGCTCGGTTTTTTTTTTTTTTTTTTGGTTATGATTTCATTATTGGGTTCCTTTGTAAAATTGTGTAAAATTGGTTTGATTTTGTTGATTTTGTGTTTGGATTATCAAATGTTGAAATGGGTTGTGGTGGTAGACCGGTGATTGTTGGGTGGTGCTCTGTTTGTATTTGGTTGATACTTTCTTGACCGGTGTTGGTCTGTAACAGAGGAGCGGAGAAGAGAAAAGGGCAAAGTTTATTGGTGATGGGTATTTCGGTATTTTCAATATTGCAACGGTAATAATACAAAACGCGCAGAGCGCGTTTTCATTTATGGACCCTCAGGGGTCCATAAGCCATTCCGCGTTTTCCCTTAATTTTTTCTCAATGCTCAAAACGCAACTTTTATAAAAAAGTTGCGTTTTGAGCTTACCAAACGCAAAACTGGGTTGAGCTTTTTTGAAAAAGCGCTTTTTGGGCTTCAAATGTTGAACCAAACGGGCACTACATTGGATAGCTTATGCTTATTGCCCAAGTATGTGAGGGCTAATCAATTTTTTAATGGAGATTGTAATTGTTTAATCATGCCAAAGCTTGTGCTTATTGCCCAAGCAAGATGTGGACTACATTGGCCACTATAAAATTGACTTCGTTGGGTAATCACATTGCTCTCTCAAACATGGCTGAGGTGAAGCTACATGGAAGATGGTCTAGTCCATTTGTTTACAGAGTGATATGGACTTTGAAACTAAAGGGCATATTATATGAATACATTGAAGAAGATCTGTCCAACAAAAGTCCTCTGCTTCTACAGTAATCCTGTGCACAAGAAAATCCCAGTACTTGTTCATGGTGGAAAAACAATTTGCGAGTCCATGATAATCGTTGAATATATTGAACAGACATGGCCACTGACTCCCTTGCTGCAACTGACCCTTACGAGAGAGCCAAGGCTCGAGTCTTACTATTTGCTGCACAGGTAATGAGCTGAAATGCTTATGCCTCGTGTCAGTATGATTACTTCACGTTTTTTTTTTTTTTTTTGGGTCCATGTTTGCAAAATTAAGGACATTTTTCTTTGGGTACAAATCCTCAAGAAGTAGATGGAAATCATTTACATCTATTCCATTCCTAAAAAGTGATTAAACTTTTACATTGACCATCAATCTGTCACAGTCCCTTTTTAATTTTGGGGTTGAGACCGGTTAGGGGAAAAAAATTGACACTAGACATTAACAGAGGCGAAATTAGAAAAATAAAATTCAATACCTAAGAAAAAACCAAGCCAGGTTTCATTTAATAAAAACAACCTAGTACTCATTACGTCTTAAACTTTGATAGGCTCCAGCTGCAATTTTGTCAGTATTTCGATCCAATGGCGAGAAGCAAAAGAAGGCCCTGAAGGACAGTTTGGAAATGCTAAAAATTATGAAAGAGCAGGGCCTAGGTGAGAAGAAATTTTTTGGGGGAGATAGAATTGGTATAGAGGACATAGCATTTGGGACAATTGCACACTGGTTTGGTGTCATTGAAGAAATAATTGAAGTAAAAGTGCTGGAAGCCCATGCATTGCCCCGCTTGCACGCATGGAAAGAGAATTTTGAGGAAGTTCCTATAATTAAAGAAAATGTTGTTCTTTTACAAGAAGAGTCGTATAGAAATGTTGTCAGCATCTCAGTGATTTACTTTGTGTGTGTCTGTACTGTTATTTTGAATAATAATGAAGAGTTTTTTGTTTTTGATAATCAATAACGAGAGGTTAATGGTTATTGTCAGTGTAGCGAGAGGTTATTATTAGTAAGTCATTACACTAATGTATAATTGGAGAAATTATAAGATTCACATGGTGGACAAGTGACGTGGTCCACCATTCCACTAAAATACTCACATCTATTTAAAATTGCTGAGTTAAAAAAAAAAAATTAAAACAGAAACTGATTACTGACTCAGCAATTTTAAACAAATGGGAGCCTTTTAGTGGAATGATGGACAAGTGACCTGGTCCACTGGAGGACTGTATAATTTCTCGTATAATTGGGTGCACCCACGAAACGGCTTTATAATTTTGGATTCACTAGCATCTAGAGCGCTCGGTCCCATTTCAAATGAATACAACTTGATGTCAAGCCCAACCCGCCATCTTTCGTGTAAAGTTGTGATTTACAACTATGTTTTATGTTGGCTTTATTCCATGACAAAAAGTGTTGTAATTGCTTTAATTTTGTTCCTTGTATTTTGTGGGATTTTAGTGTATTAGGTTTAATATTAAGTTGGTGAAGACTCAAGCTAATTGAAGATTAAGTGGATTTCGAGAGAAGCTCGTGAGAAGCTAACCTGCGAAATAGCCACGTGAGAAGCACATGGCTGGAAGCTAAAGAGTCGTGCCAAGCTATCAGTTTCGCGAGTGTCTCACGGATAAGGCATTCCCGCGAGGTAGTCGCAAAACATTCTGCTTTAAGGATTTTAAGTGTGACTTTCTTACCCTTCATCCATACTATATATACCCTCATTACCCACAAATGTAATGAGACCATTCAGAGAGAAAAACCCTAAATAGGTTTTCTACAACACACACACCCATATTTTAGAAAGAGAATTACCCATCCTTAGTGAGAAATCATTGTAGCCTCTTTTCCTTCCCTCTCCCATTGTCATACATTGAGAGGAGATTTGTACTTAAACACAACTCACACCTTTTCAGAGTGTAGAGAGTGTTTTGGAGCTTGGGAAACTTGGGGGATTTGCCAAAAGAAGCCGATAAGGCTTGACGGATGCAATCAGAAGTATTGCGGGATCCAGAAAGCTAGACAAGACACAGTTCCGAGAAGTTTTGTTAGAGTAGGAGCTTGGAGGGCTTAGGTGCATTGGTAAATTAGGCTTGGAAGGTCTCTTGCTATTCGTGTATCCCAACTTATTGTCTAGTAGATCGATTTACCGCTTGGAGGGCAGCAGAGAGGTTTTTCACCGAGTTTTTCGGTTTCCTCTTCAATAACACATCGGCGTGTTATCTTGTGTTTTCATTCTCTCTTCCCTTACTCTTATGCTTTACTTTTATTGTTTGTTGTTCATGTTTATACACTAGACTAGTATCGGTTGTTTGCACTTCATTTACTCTTGTTTCTGCACTTAGATAAGTTAGAGTAAAATTAACCGAGCCGTAATCTTTTAATTGGGGGTCTAAACAAGCTTGTGTTTTAACACATTTTTGAGCTTTCATCTCACAAGGTTCAAGCCCACTCCCTAATTTCCTGCCTAAAGAAGCATATCATAAGTTTAAGAACTAAAGAGTAATTGCATCACAAATAATCATTCAAAACTAAAACATATTTTAATATCACAAATAAACAATCACAATAAATAAACCACAACAACTAATAAGTTTATATACGTAGAGTTTTGAAGGGTATATTGGTAAGGACAAAACTTAGGTACAATACCTTAGGTGTTGTTCCTTAGATTTCTCTCTTAAAATTCAGTCATGTGTTTACTTAATTAAAAAATACACTTCCATCTCATAAGAAAAAATTCACGTGACAGAATCTTAAGAAGGGAACCTAAGGAACAGTACATAAGTATTGTACCTAAGTCTTGCTCTATTGGTAAAATGACATTTAGTTAAACAGGTTAAACAGGTTTCATGGGTTGGATACGAACGCAACACTTTCATTAAATAGGTCAATCATGTCAACTCGAATATGACACGAACTTGTAAAGCCTTTCAACTCATAACCTGCTAACTTTTTTTCGTGTCTTGTCATGTTTGCAGGTTATGTCAGATTTCGTCACCCCTACTGCGTACACTAGTGGAGGAGCTAGAAAGTTTTTTCTGAGAGCCAAGCTAAACAATAAATTCAAAGAATAACACACACACACACACACACACACACACACACACACTCATATAGAATGTTTGTAATTTTGATTTAATATATGATATTTTCTTATGTATACAAAAATATTTATATCAAGTAAGTCTTTACATCTTTGCAAAAAATAATAATAATAATAAGGAAAAAAAGAGTAAATCTTGACATGTCTAAAAAGTAAAAAGTAAAAATATACAAGTCAATTTAATAAAAATAAAACATAATTAAATTATGTATGGTATACATTAAATACACTTTGATTTAATGAGCTATGTATGATATAAGAGTAATTAGAAAAAACAAATATGTATTAGTCAATTATATAAATGCATTACATGTTTTTAGTAAAAATCTAAGGGGCCATTACTTGAATTTATGTCTAAAATTAAATATTTTTACCAAAATTACAAGAGACATGGAGGATTTTTGAAAAGTCAAGGGGATGTGATTCATGCGATGGAAGAGTCCAATGTTCTAGTGCAATAAAAGGTTTTCTCTGTAAGTTGTCTATGAGTTTTAGTATCTAGATAAAGGTTTTACTTGCATCGTGATAACTTCTCTTTTCATAGCGGATTTGCAGGGAAAGTTTTCATTCAACTTTTGAATTGATAAGAGAGGAAGAGATGCACTTAATCAATCTTTTATTATTTGCCATAAAAATATATAAGAGAAAGAAATGTAGAGTCTAATTTCTGTTTTTTATTAATGTCAATTCTTATAGGTGAAGTCATGGTCAAACTATCTCCCCATCTCAAGGAGGTCCTCTACTTTGTTTGGCTGGTCGATCTTCCTTTCTCTGAATTGACATATTGATCATTTGGTGTATTAGGGAGGGATTAACATTTTTAATGCATATCTAATCGTACCAACATGATCCCACTGATTTTCTTTCGATCAGAGCATCAAGCAGCGCAACCCTTAGAGCATCCACAGCAGTGGAGCTAAAAATTTAGCTATTTGGCACCACAAAAAGTTATTTTATCTATTTTACCTACTTACTTTACAAAACATGCTGCAACAGTGGATCTATTTTAGCTTTCAACATAATAAAATAATATAAACATCACAATAAAATAATATATCTACTACAATAAAATTTTACTCTAAAAATAAAATTTTCTACTAATATTCTGTGAGTGAGTGTGAAGCAACAAAAGCTCAGAGAGAGAGAGAGAGAGAGACGAAAATGGTGGTTTTTGGCAGGAAGAAGGTGGGCCAGGTGGTGGCCGAAATTGGTGGTAACGGTTTGGGCCAGATTCTTGCCACCGTGGCCACAACCTTCCTCTTCCGCCTCTTCTCTGGCCTAGGCCCAGCTCTCTCGCCGGAGGCCAATCAAGAAGATTGCGATGACTTCACCGGAGACTTCAAATCTGGCGATTCCACTGTCGATGATAAAGTCTTTTCAGTCACAATCCAATGGCGCAACATCACTTGCTCTCTCTCCGATAAATCCTCCAAATCAGTCAATTCCTTCTTTTCTTAAATTCAAATTTTAATTTTTTGTGGAAATCTAATATTCTATCAGAGAAGTGGATCGGTTGGGAGAATAAAAGAATATAAAAAATAAAAAAACATATATTATTTTAATCCAGCTAATTCGGCTAAGAATATATATATATATATATATATATATATTTTTTTTTTTTTGGCTCTCAACTACCGTGTACAGTCATATATAGCTATGCACTGTAGCAATGAAGGTAAAAATTTTCCCTTTAACTTCACTACTGTAATATGGATTTTTGTGTTTTGATGAAACTAAAATAACTATATAGCTATTTAGCATTACTGCTGTGAGTGCTCTTATACCTATACTTCGGGCGTGGCTCCAAAGGGTATATAGTTTGTGTTATGTCTAATGCTTAACATAGGCGGGTTGGTTTCTTTGCCATCGTTGGGGAGCTCTTGGTGAGGAAACCTTAGGATAAGTTGCTAAAACAAATACTATACTTCCAAAGAAAGACTGTTGGCAACAAGTGGAGACATTTATTTAGCTTCATTCAAAAGGAAATGCATGCAAGGTTAAGCTCAATAGCTTCAACCATTGTTATGAATTTCATTTTGTTCCGGCCGGAATGGCCGGAAAATCTCGTACCGGTGTGTAAACTGGAATGATAATACCCTCCATTCCACCTCGGATTAAATTTCGCCCCATTTCGGCCCGTTTTGGGCATTCCGGTCAATTTCGGCCGAAATTCATTTTCCGGCCAGTATGAATTCTGGCTTCTTATTTTCCCTTCTTGAACTTAATCACTGTCTTTTTGCTCCTAGTCTCTCTCTCTCATCTCGCACTATCTGACCCTCTCAACTTTGACAGAAAAGTTGAAAATAAAATTGAAGAGCAAGATGAAGCAAAAGTGGTGTGACTTCACTGACTTGTGAAAAAAAGAAAAGAAAAAAGGAGATGAAGAAGATAAGAATAAGAGAAGAAAAGAGCTCAAGCGTGAAATTATGAAGAAAGACTGAAATCTGCAATAATGAAAGATTGAAGTAGCATTTGAGCAGGTAGTGTACTAGTCACGTGGGTGGGTTGGGAATTGGGAAAAAGTAGTCAGTAGGAAGTTTCCTAGAAACCCACTTGCGTACAATTATCAAAATGTGAGTTTTATTTTTTTATTTTTTTTAAAACCATAAAATAAATGTTTTTTTAAATAATAATCCCACTTTATTTTAATAGAAAACTATATTAAGTTAATTATTTTACATAATAGTAAGAATAATATATAAATATATATCTCACTTGTGTATAATTACCAAAATGTGAGTTTTATTTACAAAAAAAAAGCATAAAATAAATGCTTTTTTAAAAAAATAACATCCCACTTTATTTTAATAGAAAACTATATTAAATTAATTATTTTACATAACGTTAATAATAATATATAAATATATATTAGCAGTAATTCCGAAACGGTTTCCAAAATGGTACTCGAAATTGGCCGGTACCGAAATATTCCATTCCAATAGACAAATCGAAACGGGTTTCGAAACGGTATTCATAACAATGGCTTCAACTACTTGAATTTTCGATATTCTTTTTTATTTCTCATCAAATGAATGACATTATTTTTGGGAAATCTAGTCTTTCTTAGCATGATATTGGGAATATTTTTGCTATTACTCAAACAAGCATTAAATATTGTGCTTGTATATTCGTGCATCTAGCAAAGCAAAGAAATGTTCCGTTCTTTTGGGCAGCCCAATGACATTAAATTTTTGTGTATGAATCTATTGACCCTGCATCGAAATGTTTGAAATTTGAACCCACTTTCAAAAAATCATAATTAATTGTTGTTTTATCAATAGTTGATCATAAAAAATATTTAAAAAAAAGCCTACCTAATTCAACTCTTTCGAATAGTTGACAAAGTGTTGCAAATTTGTCTACAAAAGCAACATGCAATCAATCTCTTTTCATTTTGTTTTATTTATTTATTTATTTATTTTTTTGACAAAGTTTAATTACAAAATTAGTTGTAGTATAAAACTACAATCTTACTCAATATCTTTTTATTTGAGATAAATTTTGACAAATCCATTATTGGATTACATCTTCTTCTTATATCCTCCATGCTTGCAAAATTTTTAAGAAATTAAAGATTAATAGCTATGTCTTCAATAAATTGTTTAAATGACAAGTTTTGGTAGTTTAAAATTATGCATAAAATATAAGCTTATAAATTATATAGTATATCATATCTAATTAACACAAAATTTAACATGTATTAAGAGTGTAAAGAACATGCAATTCAACGGTTAGATTTTCAAAATATGTAATTGTTTGGTTCTGAAGATTTAGGAATAAATATTTAAAATCATATTTTATTTGTGTTGGCAAATCGAGAACAAAACATGTCTAGTCTATGTATTAGGCAATACTTAAAAGTATAGGTTTCAAGCTTCAAGTTTAGTTGACCGCAGAAAAACGGAGTCAATTTCAGTCAAGCTCGATCAATCGAGAATCGCAGAAATCAAATTCTGTAAAAGTTTTAAACAAGGCCCAATCCTGCGAAAACGTTTAGGGTTTTGTTCTAACTTGTCCACATATAAAAGGGAAACCCTTGCTATGTTTTTCAGACTTTTGGAAAACTTGTGTGTTACTCTTTGTGAGATCTAAAAGGTTTTGTACCTTCTAACTACACAAGAATCTACCGGAGCAAGATCTACAATCAAGCAATGGTAGAACCTAGTGGCTGCTACAAGATCATTACTGCTAGTGATCTGAAACCTTTGAGTGGGATCTCAAAGTCACAAGCAAGTGTAGCAATAGATTTAGGGTTAAATTTTTTGTAAAAACTTCGATTCTCTTATAGTGGATTTACTTTACCTTAAGGATAGTTGGGTCAAATTCTCCCTAGGCTTTACCTTAAAACGGTTCGTTTCATCGGTTTTCCTAAGTCATTATATCGTAATGTTATTTACTTTTTCGCTTTTATGCATGATATGATATATGCTTGTTTAACCTATACCTGAATAATAAACCTAATAATCAACTTGAGTAATAATGTTTATTTTATTGAGTAAGGTTATACCATTAGGTTACAACAAATTTTATAACTAAACTTTATCCTTATTTTTTAAAAACCATAAAAGAATCCTTTATCCATATATTTCATAAATTTTTACTAATCTCACAATTATAATAGTTGTCAAATAAAGAAGAATGGAAAGGAGGCTAAGAAGCGTATGAGCCCCAAGTTTAACTAAATGAATATAATTTTTCCATTTCTAATTAATTATTTTTACAAACTCAAGGAGATCAGTTTAAAATCTCAAGGAGGTCAGGTTAATTAGTAATTAATAGTTAGTACATGCATCAAGATTTTCCACATTATCGGTGCAATTTGCACGTTCAAAACTATTCAGGTTCCACCATTGAATTGATCATAAAAATATACAAACTAATTGACCATCAAAATCAAGTATAATTTAGGGTGTGTTTGTTTGGAGGTGAAACGGGATGGATAGAAAACTTTGGAGAGAAAATGAAAAATAAAATTTTTTTGGAGTGTGTTTGGTTAGGTGGGAAAGAAGGAAAATAAATGCTGGAGCCCAAGTGTTTTCTCCCTAGACTCACCAAAATGTTTTCTCCCCAAAATGGAGAGAAAACAGAATGGAGATGCATTTTTTCTTGATTGACAAAATTGCCCATGTGTTTGTCTAGTTGCCTTTTTTTTCCTGGGCAGTAACATTGCTTCTTTTTTTTTTTTTTCTTTTGATTTTTCTAGGGCTTGGGCGTGCCTCTCTTTCTTCTTCTTCTTATTATTATTATTATTATTTTTTTTGGGCAGTAACGTTGCCTCTTTTTTTTTTTTCTTTTGATTTTCTAGGGCTTGGGCGTGATAGTTTTTTTTTTTTAACTAGATGTGTTTTTTTTTTTTTTTACATGATTTTTATTTTTTTAACAAATTTGGGTGATTGCTCTTCTTTTTTTTTTTTTGGTTATTTGTCACTTTTTTGTTTTAGTTGGGCATCATTCTTTAACAATGGTATATGAGTAAATTTATTCAAACTCATTTTTTCCATCCCTCCATTTTTCCACTCCCAACCAAACAAAAATGAGAGAAATTAAAATATTTTATATCCATCCACTTTTCCATCCTCCCACAATTTTTTTATCCTCTCACTTTTCCACCCCTCCAACCAAATGGACCTTGAACCATCACCTTTACAAGTCCGAGAGTTGTAGTTCGCTGGCTTAATCCATTCATAAGTGAGTCCTTGATCTGCTTTGAACTAATCTCAAATCATTTCATGATTTCTCACTCCCGTTTCGATTTGACTCCTTTGATTTTCCCTTGATTATTAGTTAATTCTTGTTTTAATTGCTTCATAACTCAAATCTACTGCAATTATTGACAATTGTTACTGAAGATCATTATTAATTAATAGCAAATTATACGGTAGTTTCCTCTTGTTTAATAATGAACAGATAAAAGTAGGTTGACTTGGGGGTTGCAGGTGAAGAACATATGTGTCATGAAATATTTTTTTATTAAATAGAAAATTAGAAATACTTCTGGCACATGCTCATATTTCATTACTTATTGCACAATTCGAAAGAAAAAAAAATTGTATAATTTCAAATCTTAAAAAGAAGGAAAAGAAAATGTGTAGTCAAACTAGCTACAAACTTATTACCCAAGAAAGAGAACACCATTGTTGGTATATAAATTGACTTGGCATGGTCCTAGACCTCACACCTTGATCCCCCTCATTATTAATGGAAGAAGTAAAGCTATTAGGATTCTGGCCTAGCCCCTTCAGTCATAGAGTGATATGGGCTCTAAAACTGAAGGGTGTGAAATACGATTATCTGGAAGAAGACCTTCCCAATGAGAAGAGTCAATTGCTATTGCAATACAACCCAGTTCACAAGAAAATCCCTGTCCTTGTTCATGGCGGCAAACCAATTGTGGAGTCCTTAGTCATTCTTGAATACATTGAAGAAACATGGCCCGACAATCCATTGCTGCCAAAAGATGCCCATGCAAGAGCCTTAGCTCGATTTTGGATACAGTTTGGATTACAGAAGGTAAGTTTGATCTTCATTGGGATTTCTTTTCTGATACTTCTTGTTACAAATCTGATTTCTTTTCTACTAAGTAGAAGAAAGCATATCTCTTTTGTTAACGCAGTAGCGCATACTACCGAATTAGAAAAAGTTCTTCTGTAATTTTCTTTAAGATACGTGGGCCCTTTATTTCTTGGTCATTTAAGTTGACTTTTATCTAATGCAGGCTAAAAACATTAAAATTATTACAAATTTTACTATAAAACGTGTACAAGTTTACAAATGATATAGTAATAAATATGATTATCATAATCTTAAAAAAATAAATAAATATCTGAATTTTTTTTTAATGATTAATGACACATCAATTTATAAAGAAATTGATATAAAGTTCATGTGTACTAAAATTTTAATTTTCTTAATACTTTTTTTTTAAGAGAGTTTCGAGCGGGAATTGAACCCCAAATTTATTATTCAACCTTCTTTACTAATTAAGTTAACTAGAACTCACGTAATCTTAATACTACTCTTTTGAAAATCTAACATGATCGTCTGAGTCTTTTGCTGGGCTTATGTAAGCCCAATATGGTCTAATCCAGGAATAAACATTTTTAGCACGTGTAATTTAAAACAATATTTTTGACTGATTCTATATATTAATTTCTAGGCCCCCATTTTTCACGCATTTTTCCAAACCACTGGAAAAGAACAAGAAAAGGCAATAAAAGAGGCACAGGAAGTTTTTAAGATCTTGGAAGAGAAAGCTCTAGGGAGCAAGAAGTTTTTCAGTGGTGACAGTATAGGGATGGTTGACATTTCATATGGATGGTTAGCTTATTGGTTTTCTGGCATGGAAGAAGCGGTGGGTGTCAAAGTGCTAAATCCGAGAACTTTCCCACGCCTGCATTCTTGGATTCAGGATTTTAAGGAAGTTCCTGTGGTCAAAGAAAACCTTCCTGACTATGCAAATATGGTGACCTATATGAAGTTCATGAGGGAAAAATTCACTTCACACCTTCCATGTCATAATCACTAGTGTTGTGTATGAACTAAGCTCCTTTTTTTTCTGCTAAAAAAAACTGGGAATCTTTAGATTTTACAGATGTTTTAAAATTTGGAATTTACCTTCTGAAATTTTATTCTGTTTGTATTAGTAGTCATTTCATCCATAGTTTCTGTTAATTGCCACATAAACTTATCATGCATATTTAATTTATCTGATAAAATAATATCACGTTATTTTTGTAACCTAAAAAAACTATAAATAATTTTAAAAATTGACGTGGTTTAATAAAAATAACGCGACATCATTTTATTAGATAAACTAAACACACATGATAAGCTTATATGACATTTAATGAAAAAGATGGATGGAGATGCTGCTAATGCAAATAGAATATGACTATAAGAGCTAATATCCAAAATCTAATACTTTAAATATAAAATCTAAAAACACCCAAATTTAGGGTGTTGTTTGTACTTTAATTTTTTTTTTTTTTAAGAATATATAAAATTATGAGCTAGCTTTGAACTTTGAAGAATACTTCAATTATTAGCATATAAAATGCTTGTTATGAATTTAACAACATGTGGCGGATGGATGTTACTCCAACAAATTTGTGATGTATCAAATTTGAAATAATATTTTATCTAATCATTCCATAAATATATTTAAACACATGGTGAAGTTTCACATTAGCATTCCATTTGAAAAGAATCCTAATAAAACCAAATTAGTTTGTTTAATGGAGTCCAAATCTCCTATACCATTTTTCTTGCTCCACCAATAATAATTTTCCCTATGTCCACCAATTTAATTCAAATCTAATTTTCAACCTTTATTATTTAGTTTCCTAAAATAAATAAATAAAAAATCCAAATCATCCCCACCAGCCACCATCATAGTTCCTCCACCACCACCAAAAATAACCTTTGCCGACACCACCAAGAGGAGATGGTCGGCGTCATCAACAACCAGCCACCCACCACCGCAAGTTATCAGTTACCCAAAAAATAGAAAATAAAAAGAACCCCACACACCCACACCAGCCACCACCACCAACCTTCATCGATACCACTAGGAAGAGATCTCGGGTGACATCAACAGCCATCCACCATTGCCTCCTTGTCTTCAGATCCATGACTGATATTAGTTTTGTGACACCTTGTGTTTGTGGGTACTCATGGGCCATGACTACCTTTCTTCTTCAAATCCATTGATGGTACCTAAACATGGCAGTAGTGCAGCATTGATGGTGTCGCCATCTCTACCTAGCAGCGTTGGACAAGGGTGGTGGACCATTGGTGATTGATTGGTGGTGGATGTTGGTTATAATCCTAAAATACTTCACCTCACACTCACAATCTCTTCAACTGCCTCTCATCTCTTTCTCTTCAACTCACCACTCTAACTCATGCTCCTCTCCCACTCTCACTCACTCTCCTCTCATGTCTCATGCCGTCGACCACCGAATGTCAACCGCCCCTCTCTCATGCTCTCAGCATCTCGGCCTCACTCTCTTTGTCGAAGAAGACGAAGACGAAGACGAAAATCTAATATTCTCGCCGCAAAGCCTCTCCGATCTCACCCAATTTCGTTCAATATTGCTCCCTATATTTGCTTTGCATCGAGTTTAGTGATAGCTAAAGCCAACGACCACAACCACGGTGATTTACAACAATGGTTTTTGATGTTCTTCTTCTATTTTTTCTTTATTTGATTAGTGGGTTTGGGGATTTAGATTCTCTTTGTTTAACCTGTGGGTTTGGGGATTTAGATTTGGTTGTTAAGATTTGATGTTCCTTGCATGTGCTTGTTTTAAATTTTGAATTCAAATGTATTTGGTTTCTATGAATAGTTTGATTTCAAATGTATTTGGTTTCTGTGAATAAGAAATTTGAATGGGTATGGTGGATTTGATTTGAGATTTACTTGGATTTGTTGTTTGTGTTGCTGTGATTCTTTTTTCTCAGGAAAACATAATTTTTTTTTTATTGATTGGGCCATTGTTAGGGGCTGAAGATTAGGCCCTAAAGTGGCCTGGTTGGGCGAGGCCCGGTGGGGCGAGTCTGGGCCCCAAAAAAAAATCCATTTAATAGACGAGCCGTGGGTCGGGTCCGGGTATGAAAAAACCCGGCCCGAACCTGGCCTGTTGCCATTCCTATTTAAAATATATAGAGATTAGCTTGCCGTTATTGCAACCCAAAAAAAAAAACAAAGATCTCGACCTTGACATTAGTATATATATTTGTATGTAATACAAAATAAAGGTTTTTTTTACCCTTTTTTTTGGCTTATTTTAATATTGATACATAATTTGTTAAAATACAAAAATTTGATAGATGACATAGTTATTACTTATCACTTCTTGATTACCTTGAATTTTTTCAAATATAGAGAGTATAAAAAAATATATAATCTAACCATGGATTTGTAAAAATTCATATTCAACATTAAAATATTAGATAGGTTCAGGTTACACCTTATACCATTTGTAAACCGTAGATTTGTAATTGATCTAATAGTTTAAAAAAATAGCATTAAATGCTAATTGACTTACACCTTATTCACTTAATTAATAGCAATTTTGTTTCTCTCTCCTTATTTATTATTTAAAACCTTTTACATATATTCCCTTCTTTGCCAATGACTTTACAAATATATTTGCAATACTTTCTTTTTTTTTGGTTGAGTTCGTACTATTTTTTTTTTTTTTCTTCTTTTAAGCCTGTCATAATCTAATAGTGAATCTGGGCTAACCCTGGTGCAATTGCTCCCTTCTCTTTTGGCTCTCTGCTAGGCACTTAGCTCCTCCTCATGGGCTGGGTTAAGAGCAAGAGATGGGTGGACTTCTTCAACCCAGATTCACAATCTGTGGAATGGGCTACACCATGGTTGAAGACGGCTGAGAATTTTTTATTATGTAATAACACCAATGTGACAAGAGATACCCTACAACGAATCATCATAGAATAAGATGTGATGATGGATTATTTAACGGCTTGCTTCTCCGGAATAAGCCTGCACATATGACAAACTTGTGCAGGCAAGAACTATTAAATGAGCACGAAATGGCTAAGAATATTGTGCAGTTTCGCATACCTTTGCTCTCTCAATTGGATTTACGTTGGCATTGGCGGAAATTGTTAAAGATCTGAGGCAGAGAAAAGAGTGTCTATGTACAAAAACCCTTGTAAACTAAAAAGAAACTGTACACTAATTTTATTGATTCCGTGTACAGTGTCAAATCCTTTTTTTTTTTTTTTTTTAACCTTCTTTTCAATTTTTCACCACAATGAAGTAAGATTGATTTATGGTTTTGGACGCTGGTGTTTAAAATGTGATCCCCAATAAGATCTGATGTAACCTTTTTCCCATTTGAGAGTTGGAAATATTTTACAGATTTTAATTCGCATGTGTCACTTTTCCTTCTTCAACTCAACTTTCCAAAATTTCAACTGCATCTTTGAGGGATTTGAGGGATTTGAGTGATGGAGGAGAAAGAGAGAGCAGAGAAAAATGTGAATTATGGAGGAGAGAGAGAGAGAGAGAGAGAAAAACATAGACTCTTTTTTTGGTTTAGAGATAGGTATGGAAGGTAATAAATAAGGGATAATTAATGAGATTATAATTAGAATATTATCATTAATGAGTGTCTTTTTTAACCGTTGGATCTACTTAAATCCAATGGTTTAGAAAATGTGTAACTCTTTAGAGTTATACTAGGTGTAACTTGAACCTATCTCTTAAAATATTAAGTAATGTAATATTACTCAAAGTTATATCAACTGTTTTTAATTGCATGATTATTTATTTATTAAATGACTTAATTGGTTTTTTTAAGGGTTTAGATGACGTAATAGGTTTTTTTTTTTGAGAAATATAAAATGGGGGCCTTTATGGCTATATTACACCCCCAAGCAGGGCGCTAGAGGCCTCGGACGGGGTAACCCAATCTCGGGGGCCCGCCCGTACCTCTGTGTGGAGAGTTACTCTAGGCTAACTTACTCTAATATTGATACAAGAAAATATATTCTAACCATGGATTTGTAAAACTTTATATCCAACAATAAAATATTAAATAGTGTAGTATTGTTTAAAATTACATGAAATATAAGTCGAATTGAAACTATATATTATAATAATCCTAAAATGGTCCATAAGTTATGAATCATTACCAAAATATTTAATTTCTTAATTTTATCAATCCAAAACAAGTAACATACGGCATCTATGGGCTCGTTTGGTTCGTGTGTTTAAATAACAATTTTCATTTTTTTGGAAATACGTGTGAGTGAAAAAATGTGTAGAATACGTGTAATGTTATTTAAAAACTGAAAACATGTGTTTAAACTTGCATACCGAACAGACCTATAACTTTGTGACAGTGAGCTAGAGCAAAGGAAGGAAATTTCAGAGAAATTGATGGACTAGTACTTCATGTGTGCATCTTTGATTCTTTAGGGGGTGTTTGGTATATACACTTAAAAACATGTGTTTTATTATTTAAAAATATGTGTGAAAATACGTGTGGATGAAAAAACGTGTAGTAATACGTGTAATATTGTTTAAAAACTGAAAACATGTGTTTGAGTTGTCGTACCAAACGGGCCTTATTATCTTGGACTTGGAGTTGGACATAATAATCAAAGCAGGCGGCCTGGCCTATATTCAAGGTCAGAACGCACCATCATATAATAAAATCCACATTATGTTTTTTGTTTGATTAGACTCTCTAGAGAATAGGGAACACTAGTTTTTGGTTTCATTCATTTCATTTTACTTTTCGTGATTCCGGGGAACTTGGCCCATTCATGTGACTTTTATATGCCTTTATGATTCTTCCATTTTTTCTTGCCACATCGTATGAATTGTGGACATCCTCAGCCATGTTTTTCAAAAGATGAATGATACGTAAATTTCCTGTGGTCCCAGTGGCTGTGGCACCTTGCCCTTTTGTGTCTCATTGATGGGGCCTGCACAATAATTTTTATGTTATGTTCACACCATTTTTTTTTAATGTAAATATAGTGTTCACACCATTTTTTTAAAATGAGAATGTAGTGTTCACACCATCATTTCATGGCTTTATTGAATTTTCTGACATGAAAAGTTTTAAGTTGGTGAAAGTCTGTGGACACGTGAAGTTTATTATTTATCTGCTACTCATCACAACTTATTACATCATACCATTATTAATATATATATATATATATATTAAAAAAAAATAGATCATAATAGATAATGTGAACTTTATTATTGTCTATCACTCAGGATAAATTTGTATGATAAGAATTTGCACAAAGGAAAAAATTTTCAAAAATATATTTATAAAATGCTCTTCCAGCATTCAGATAATCAATTAAGCTAGGATTAATTACACAAAGTTTTTTTTTTATATATACAATTACACAATGTTTTTAAAGTATAATAGTGTGGTATATTTCCTCTAACATAATAATGGGTCTACTAATTAAATTCATGATGAGATTTATTATCCATGTAAAAATAAAGAAATTTGCCATTTTATACTTCTAAAATATAGAATAATATTTTCCATTAAACTAACTCAATGTTCAATCCCTCCACATTTTTAACCATAACCCGCTGGCATGATTTCATTCCAATAATTTAGATAGAGATTCTAAAAAATAGAGAATTTTAATTTCTTAAATACACACTTTTTCAAACTTGACAACCATTAAGTGCTAAGCAAGAAACTTAGTACCGTTGTTGCTATAAATTGACATTTAGGCGCTGGTGGTAGACCTCCAACCTTGGTATCCTATTTACAAATTACAATTATAATGGAAGAAGTGCAGCTGCTTGGATTTTGGCCTAGCCCCTTTAGCTATAGAGTGATATGGGCTCTGAAGCTGAAGGGTGTGAAATATGAGTACATAGAAGAGAACCTGCGCAACAAGAGTGATAGGCTACTGCAGTACAACCCAGTTCACAAGAAGATTCCGGTTCTTGTTCATGGTGGCAAAGCTATAGCTGAGTCCCTTGTTATCCTTGAATATATCGAAGAAACTTGGCCTCAGAACCCTTTGCTGCCAAAGGATTCCTATGAAAGGGCATTAGCTCGGTTCTGGATTAAATTTGGAGCAGATAAGGTAATTTTGACCATGACAATCCTATCATGCATGACTTTTAACAAAATCTTTTCTATTTCACTTGAAATGGAGTGTTCATTTTTAGGTTAAGATTTTATTTCTTGGATGTATATAATGACACGCCATTTAAAGTTTCAAAATGATATGATATTGGATACACTTTTTGATTTATAATATTAAATGTAAACCATAAAATTGATTAATTTCAAATAGAGAGGATTTTAACGTCCTCATGTTGTCAAATTTAATTAATCACTTTTCTATTAATTACCTGAGTTCTGAATTACTTCTAGTTATAATTCTTTTTTCTTGATTTTTGTGAGAAGTCTCATATCTCCAACTTTTAGGAGACATTACATTTTACTATCCAAAAACTATACTCAAAATTACACTTTACACTCTAAATTTTCAAATTGCATGGTTAGCACCCTAAACTGTACTACGAATTACACTATGCACCATAAAGTCTGGTTTTCTGTCCAAAATAATGAAAAATTGATGGCAGGGTGCAAATTGTGTACACAGGTTATAGTTTAAGGTGCTAACCATGTATTTTAAAAGTTTATGGTTCAAAGTATAATTTAAGGTGATAAAGTATAATTACTCAGTTTTTAATTATGTTAATAATAGGGAATGGATGGCAAGTAGAGAAATAATTTCATAACACATAACCAAATCAATCACAGTCTCTCTCTCTCTCTCTCTCTCTCTCTCTCTCTCTCTCTCTCTCTCTCTCTCTCTCTCTCTCTGTTTTTTTTAATGCTAATAGCTTATCTTTCTGAATCATCAAGGGTCCTATTTTCTCGGCATTTTTCCGATCCACAAAAGAGGAGCTTGATCAGAATGCAATAAAAGAAATAGTGGAATATCTGAAAATCTTGGAAGAGCAAGCTCTAGGGGACAAAAAGTTTTTTGGTGGCGACAATATAGGATTAGTAGACATAGCATATGGATGGCTGTGTCACTGGTTTATAGGCATGGAAGAAATGGGAGGAGTTAAACTGCTAGTACCAAGTACTGTGCCTCGCTTGCATGCATGGGCTGAGAATTTCAAGCAACTTCCTATAATCCAAAAGAACCTACCTGACTATACAAGAATGTTGGCACATTTTAAATCATTGAGGGAGAAAACTACGGGCTATGATGCCCGCTAGCTGCTTGCTTGAATCTTATTTTATCAGAATCCTAAACAGAGAAAATATGTTTCTCGATTAAAATTTGAAAGTGTATAAGGTGTCATGTCATTTAAAAATTTAAATAACGTGACACTACTGGTGCATTTATTTCCAGCGGCTGTGTTTGCGTTTTTTTTTTGGCTGGTCCATGGCACTATTTATGGACCAGCCAAGTGCTAAATACGGGTGAACAGTAATTTGTAACAATAAAAAATATTTTCCTATAGTGTTTTAAAGAATAAGTTTTCAGTTTTCAGTAAAATAAGCAGTATCCAAACGCACACTACATATAATTTTAGATTTTTAACATTTAATCTCAATCATGAAATTGATCTATTTCAAATAGAGAGGTTCCTAATACTCCTGGTATATATGTTTATATATTTTTCATGCTTATGTTTATATATTTTCAATGCTTGTGTATAAGAAGCGAGAACCCTTGTGAGGGTGATAATATTAGAGGATAATAATAATAGGGGTAAATTATGTATTTGGTCCCTATCATATATATAGACCATATTTCAATTTGATCTCTAACCTTCCAATTATGTTAATTTGGTCCCTAAACTTTCAGAACCATGTCAATTTAGTCCTTACTATTATCTTTTAGATGAAAATTGATGACGTATCTAATGGCTAAAATTAAAAAATTAAAAAAAATTAAAAAAAAAAAAGCTTCCATTGACATGATAATAAACTAAAATTGTATTTTGCCCATTTGTCATGTCAGCAATTTTTATATAAGATATAACAGCATGGACTAAATTAACACGACACTAAAAGATTGAGGACCAAATTGACACAATTGAAATATTATGGATCAAATTGAAATATGGTGTAAAGATAGGGACCAAATATGTAATTTATCCTAATAATAATAATAATAAGCTGATTTTGGTAGATTTTGTTTGGCAATTCACATAACTTCTTCATTTATTTTTCTTTCTTTATTATTTATTTTTTTTTATTTTTTGAAACCGCTTCATTCCTAATATAAACTGAACTTAAAATGAGATCAAATTTTAATTAATATATAGTTTGTCTAAATTTAGATTTAAACTATTTTAATGGATATTTACTCTCCTAGTATATATTAATTGTACTTAACCTTTGACATGTACTTGTGTGTATATTTTGAAGAGCTAAAACATGTTAGTAACATACATTGGTAATTAAAAAATAAAGAAAAAGATGAAGAAAAAAAATACTCATACATTATTAACTATACTCTCTTTCTTTCTCATTTTAAATTTAAAATTGGTTTCCTTAATTTCTAAGCCACCTTACGACGTCTCATTTGCGAATTATGTTAATATATGTGAGTGTTATACATGATAGAACGTGTTTCCACCATGTGACTCACTATTCAGTATTCATGATTCTTTTTTTCATGGACTTTTAGACTCAAACAATAAAATGCCCCAATCTTTGGATAGACAAAATTAGGTCATCATAGCCACAAATTTCATCGCAACCAAAAAAAGCCCATTGTAGGAAACTAACAAATGAAAAAAAAAAAAAAAAAAAAAAAAAAAAAAAAAAAAAAAAAAGAAAAGAAGAAGAAGAAGAAGAAGAAGAAGAGAGGAAATTTGTGATGAATTTAACAACACATGGTGGATGGATGTTACTCCAACAAATTTGTGATGTTTTAGATTTTTTGAGAACTTGAAGTTTAATTTATATTTGAAATTATATCTTATCAAGTCATTCCATAAATATATTTAAACACATGGTGGAGTTTCGCATCAGCATTCGATAAATATATCTTTTTGGGTAAATTACAAATTTGGTCCCTAGCCTTTATATTGAATGTTAATTTGATCCCTAACGTTTCAAATGTGTTGATTTAGTCTCTAACCTTTTAATAGTGTCAAAATAATCTTTACCATTAAGTGATGGATGAAAAATGCCGATATGGCTAATAGCCAAATTAAAAAACTATTTTATGCCACATTAGATGACACATGTATGACCACGTGGAATAAAATTTAAAAGAAAAATTTTCATGATTAATTCCTATTTTTATCCCACTTGAAATTTCACTATTAGTTTGTCACAAAACCATAATTCAAACTCCATTCATTCAATTAGTTCTCTAATTCTTTTTATTTTTCCACATAACAACATAGAACAAACAAACCAGAACAAAATTCCAATTTCCCTTATCATTCCCTCACTTATCCACCTTTGTTCTCTGAGCAACCAAACAAAAACTTCAATCCCTAGAACCTTCTATGCCATTTTCGCTTAAGCTTTATTAATTTCTTTTTATTATTATTTTTTCTGTGCTTTGGAATCTCTCTTTGTCTTTGAGTCTTTGCTATGCTTTTGGACCTTGGAGGGGACTGTGTTGGTCTACGCAAGTGCTTTCGATCTGAAATCCCAGAAACTAACAAATCTGAGTTTCAGTTTCAATTGAAATTTACATTTTGATCCAATTTTGTTTGCATCTATCTTATTGGAGCTTTACAAGTTGCATGTTGTGTTGCATTTGATCTCATTTTGAATTTTTATGGAATCAATTTGCTTTGGTGCTTGAAATTCTGATTTTGATCGCTAATTTTGTAACAAAGACCCTTTTTTTGTTTTAAATAATTACATGGATTTACGGAGAAGAGATGAAGATGAGTTAGAGAGTTTAGGGATTTTTGTTCTTAGTTTTACTGTAGTGTTTTTAAAATTTAAAAAAAAAAAAAAAAATTGATGTGGCGGTACAGTTGGCAAATGATGTAGCATTAAAAATAATTTAAATTATTCTGTTTGATACATCAACTTTTTCCATCCAATTAATAATAGTAGGGACTAAATTAACACAACGTTGAAAAAATTAGGAACCAAATTGACACAACTAAAAGGTACCAAATTAAGATATAGTATAAAAGATAGGGACCAACTTTGTAATTTACCCTATCTTTTTTTAGCAAAACAGATATATATAACTCTATGAAAAATCAAGTCAAGGCCACTGATATTATTAAATCTATAGCTTAACCCTTATAATTATAAACCTCAAGTTTTACCCAATAAGGGGGGAAAACTTTCCAAGGAAACAAACGTACACTAACAAACTTTAGAAGAGAAAGAAATTAATTAAAAGAGTTTTTTTATGGAAAAATTAATTAAAAGAGTATGCTTGAACTTGTTAATTTTTTGTATTTCTTAAGGTAAATTACTATTTTACACCCTAACATTTACACTATGTGTCAATTTGATCTCTAACGTTTCAAATATATTAGTTTAAGTGGTCCGGTTATATAAAAGTTAGTAACTTTTTCATTTTTACATAAAAGTTTCTTGAAAGGACACATGTTAGTAAAACTCTTAGTTTAATAACTAACCGTTTGGTATTGTATTAAAATAGACTCCATGATTAAGTGATGAGTAGAAAATGTTAACGTGATTAACAACCAAAAAAAATTTTAAAAAAAAATTTTAAAAAATAGTCTTATGCCACCTAGGATGCCATGTGGCCTAAACTATAAAAAAATAAAAATAAAAATCCATGTAACCACATGGGATCCTAATCCGTTTTAACTTTTAAGCAAAGAATCCTAATAAAACTAAATTGGTTTTTTTTTGTAAGAGATTAAATTTTGTAATGATGTGGTCACACCCTCCAATTCTAACATGCCACATCATTATATTACATATTAAAAAATAGCCACAACCACACTCAATTAATTCTAATATTCATTTAAAAATTTAATTCGACTATAAGTTTATTGAGATGTTATTAATTTATTATATGTGGTAGGATATATTGAGTTTTAAGTAAAAAAATTAATGTGACAATCTCTTATTAAATGATATAAAACATGAATTTTACATCTCCATCCTTATCAAATTTAGACTCTTTTTAAAAGAGTTTAAATTCAATAAGGATGGAGTGCAAAGTTCATGGTTTACACCCTCTAATAATAATAACAAGATAAGTTAGCTTTCCACAAATTTAAGAATAGGACTTGGCACACACAATCATTCCTCATGTCAAGAACCATCAAATCCCATCCTCCTTACAAGTTAGAACCAAAGAACCTCCGAACCTCAACGGCCTACAAGAGACGTCGCCAAAATCCGTTGGAGATATTGCCAGAGTTTGGAAAATAACTTTTTTTTTGGTTGACCACCACTTGGCTTTGTGTGTGACGATGCTCATGCCCTTTTTGTTGCTAGACTCGCTTTATGTGCAAGCTTTCAAGCAAAATACCGGCAGAGACATTGCCGAATTTTGGAAAAGAACACTTAGCTTTGTGCGTGACGGTGCTCTTACTTTTTTGTCCATTTTTGTAGTTGGGTTCTCTTCAAGTTTCCAATGTGCAAGCTCCCAGGCAAACCCAAGTGCCAACAATAAAATAAATAAATAAATAAATCAAGTTTTGGTGACCCAAAAATAAAATAAAAAAGTTATTTTCCAGACTCCACCGATTTGTGAGGTTATTAGGGAAGGACGAAGGGATTTTGATTTTGGTTTGCTTATTCTTTTGTCTTATGTGTGTGAACAATTGGGTGTGGCAAATCTAATTCTTTAATTTGTGAAAACCTGACGTGAGATGTTATTATTGGAGAGTATAATAAATCATGAGTTTTGTACCACAATCGTATTCAACTTAAATTCTTTTTAAAATATGTATCCTAACAAATGAGATTAACCCGCGCCCTTAATGCAACCAAAAAATAGAGTTCGACCTTGACATAAGTATATGTATTTGTATCTAATACAAAACAAAGGGTTTTTCTTTTTTAATTTTTGTTGGCTTATTTTAATATTGATACATAATTTGTAAATTTATATAATAATAAAAAAATTCATAGATAATATAATTAATACTTATTATTGAGGTCCATTTTGGCAAAAAGAAAAAGTACAATGGCAAGAAGAAGCCCAACAATATAACAAGGGGTGAAGAAAGAAGAATTAGCAAAGTAAGAAAAACCATTAGACCCAAATGGCAGGAATAATGGTACGCAAGCCCACAAAATAGTAAAAGAGCCCCAAAGAAAGTAAATGGGCCCAAGGGAGCCCCAAAAAAGGAAGTAGTAAGCCCAAGAAAATCGTAAGAAGTAGAAAGTAAGCAAAGATGGGCTGGAGGAGCTCAAAGAAAGGAATTAGTAAATGGGGTTGGTTCAAAGGCCAATAAACCCAAAAGTAAAGGATATGGTAATTGGGCCGAGAAAGTCCAAAAGATTTAGCAAAAGCCCATGAGAATGTAAGAAGTAGGAAATAATGAGATGGGCCAAGGATGCCCCAAGGAATGAAACGAGCTAAGGATGCCCAAAGGAATAGAATAGGCCGAGGAAGCCCAAGATGATGTGAGAACTGACCTGGCAGAAATACTGGGTAACGTAAACTGAGGGAAGAAATAATACATGGCAGGCTCAAAGGAAGCCCAGCAAACGAAAGTGAAACAATGTCATGGCGGGAACAATGTAGTGGCATGGCAGGAGTACCACTCAGTCCACAAACCAAGGCTGAAAAGAGATAGGGGCCGAATTGAAAGAAGCAAAGGCCTACATCCAAGCAATACCCAGCCCAAAGAAGAAACAAGATGTGAAGAATAAAGACCCAATGACTCACCTACGTCACAAAATGTTAAGCAAGCGGCAGAACACACAGCAATACCAGACAAACCCACAGGTAATAGCAAACGCGTAAACACCAGACAAGCAATGGACTCACATGGGAGTGGAGCACGCACAAGACTCAAGCACCACCAACTTGTACCCAGCCAATACAAGGTGGGCCACGGGTCAAAGGTAAGAGAGGGTGTGGTTTGGCGGTAGAAAGAAAGGAGAAGCCTATTTTAGGGTTCCCGCTCAAACTCTTTTGGGGGAAATGTCCTGATGGGATGACATACTACCCAAAAGAGGCAAGGATGAGCTGGAATCACTAGGTGCATGCTATAGGAGTTAGTATGAGAGAATACCCAGCCCTTATTTGGATAGGAATGCCACGGATAGTAAGAAAATAAAACAAAACTCTATTTGTCTGGGAATGGAACATGGCGCAGTCAGCACAGGGTAGTAGTGGTGGCTAAGCAGCTAGCAGACTAGTGGGTAGTCTGGGAAGGACACCCACAACAAGCCAAAAGTGGTTGAGGGGTAAAACGGTAAATTTAACCATAGCAGGCAGTATAAAAAGGCCTTAGCCGTGCACAGTAAAACAACAACAAGGAAGAACGACAAGAAACATAGAAAACAAAGAGAGAAATAGAAAGCAAAGAAAAACATAGAGGAAAAACAAAAAGAAAGAAAATAAGAGAGTAGTGAGGAAACAAGAGTGTGAGGAGTGATAGAGCATGCACCAATAGGTTACTCACTTCTCTCCCTCTCAATAGCCCATTCTCTAGCAAGTTAAGAGTTTGAGATTAAGCCATTTAGGCCCATTTTCCAAAGTAAGCAATTTCTGTAGCAGAATCTTCCTGTGAGGTTACCTACATTGGAAATTGGTTCCCTTCTTGAACTTAAATCTGCCAAGGGACCAAGTTCAACAAATTAACCCCCTTCCTTCTTTTATCATAGTTGTTCAAGTACTAACGTTATTTCTTCTGTTGCTTATTCATTCCTGCCATACTCATATTATTGTTTATTTTTCCTGTTGTAAAATCGTTTAAACATTATCTTTGATACTTTAGTTAGAATATTTTAACTATCCTGTTGTATTATGTTTCTCCTACCATAACGTTTTTGTGATAGTATTCTCTGCCGTGGGCACATGACCAAGATCTCTGCCAAGGGTCTTAGCTTGCGCACAAGCTGGCTTAAGGTGAGTTTCAGTTAAGCCAATCCCGACTCTCTTACCTCAGAATCATTGGGTCATAATATGGCAGGAGCAGTCCAGCCCAAGATATAAAAAAGGCCCACCACACTTATTAGTCCTTAATCACCCTGAATTTTGAAAGTACAGAAAGTATAAGAAGAAAATATAATCTAACGATGGATTTATCAAAATTCACATATAATATAATATATATATATATATATATATATATATATAAGAATTTATCAAAATTCACATCTAATATAATATAGGCGAAAATGCACTTTTGGTCTCTACATTTTGGGTCTATTCTCAATTTGGTCCCTAAATTGATTTAGCTCCTAAGTCAGTCCCTGATTTTTAAAAATTGTTTTTAAAATAGTCCCTGCCGTCAACCCAGTGACAAAAAATGCTGAGGTGGCAAACGGAATGCACTATTTGCTGACGTGACTAATAAAATAATTAAAAATATATATTTAACATTTTTTAAATGCCATGTTAGCATTTTTTGAATTAAAAAAAGCCATGTTAGTTTAATTAAAAAAATAAAAATAATTTATATTTTTCAACTTCAATTTAATTCAAACTAAATTAAAAAAAAACAAACAAACAAACAAACAAACTTTTAAATCTAATTTTATTATTATTATTATTATTATTATTATTACTTTCATTATTTTTTAGGAGGTAAGAACACAAGAACTTGTTCTTCATGTTTTCCCTGAATCCAAGAACAATCAAACCCAAAACAATGCAAAATTTCATACAAAATCCCTATCCTCCACCAAAACCTCTAGAACATGAAAAAATCATCAAACCCAAACCCACATGAGAAAACCAACCCAGAAAACCTCCAACTCAAAAAAATGTCAAACCCAAAAACCTCCAACCCAGAACATGAACTTCATTCTTCATGTTTTTCTCCAAATCAAGACAAACCCAATTGACTAACCCACTTAAAATCAATCTCAGCACAAAAAATCCATACCCACAAATTGAAACCACCACCAACAACCAAAACAACCACCACAATCACCCACACCACCAACCACAACAACCACAAATCACCACCAAAAACCCACCGCCGAAAGTCAAACCCAAACTCAAACAAAACCCAAGACCCATACTAAAACTCAAAACACCCAAACAAAATCCAAATTCCAAATCCAAAGCCCAAACCATCCGCTGCCACTGCCACCACCACTACCACCATCAACATCCACCACTGCCAAATCCATACCCACAAACCCAAATAATAATAATAATAATAATAAATAAAAAAAACAAAAAAATAAAAAACAAAACAAAACCAAATCAGATCCATTTTCTGCCATAAACACCAAACCCAAGATTCGCGGTGGCCCATGGCGAGCAAAACCATGGCCACACACGAGCACCAATGGCCCCACGCCAGCCCACGGTGATCTGAATCCCACTTATGCCGATCTGAACCCACCAACGGTGAGCCACGACCACCGAAACGCCACCACTCAACCAGAAATCACCAATTCGAAGAGAGGGAGACTGAGATGAGGAAAAAAGAATAGAGAAATAGAGAGGGAGAAGAAGGCTGAATCGGTGATTTCTGATTTAAGGAGACCGAGTGTGAAGAGAGAGAGAGAGGGAGTTTGAGATTAGTGGTAGAGAGTGTAAAAGATTTTTTTTAAGCTGATGAGGTTGACCAAAAACAAAAACAAAAAGAATTAAAACGATTATGAATTTTTATTTTTTTAAGAAATGATTTTAGTTTAAATTAGATTTAAGGTTTTTTTAAAAAATTTAATTTACATTTTTTTAAAAATTTTCTTAGGGCTGGCTTTTTTTATTAATTTAAATGCTGACATGGCATTTAAAAAATATTAAATATTTTTTTTATTATTATTTTATTAGCCACATCAGCAAACAGTGCATTCTGTTTGCCACCTCAGTATTTTCTGTCACTGGGTTAACGGTAAGGACTATTTTAAAAACGATTTTTAAAAATCAGGGACTGACCTAGGAGCTAAATCAATTTAGGGACCAAGTTAAGAATAGGCCCAAAATGTAGAGACCAAAAGTGCATTTTTACCTATATATGTGTATATATATATATATATATATATATATATATATATATATATAAATTGAGTAGCGTATTGCTTTAAAGTTATTCCAACTTTGTGATAGAGACCTTGGAGCAAAGGAAAGGAAAATTCGGTGAAACCGATGGAATTCATGCAGGTATCAATTCAAGGTCAGAACGCACCATGATATAAAATCCACATTATGAGAAAACAAGTTTTTGTTTCATTAAAATTCACTTTAATTACTCCCACCGTGTGTTCATGTCGTTATGATGCTTCCATTTTTGTTATTGCCACATCGTATGAATTGTAAACACCCTACCTCAGCACTCAGCAGGCATCCCGGTTTTGCAAAAAGATGAATGGCTTGGCTATGTAAATTAGAATTTTTTTTCCATTTAACTTTATTATTAGAAGAATTTTGTTAGTTGACAAGTTGGGAAAGAAAGTGGAAAACTAGCATCTCGAGTTTTAAAAACTCGAGTTCCAGACTTCTGACTCACTGACGTGGATAAAAATTCCACATGGAACTCGAGTCTCTAAGACTCGAGTTCCAGTGGGTACTAACCCTCCAAGAAGAGGAAGAGATCCATGGAGAAGAAGAAAAAGAAGAAGAAGGAGAAGACCTAAACAAAACTATCTGTAACCTCTCAAGTCTCATTCAATTTCATCTCTCTTCCATAGCTTTTTCTTTCAAATCATTCACATCTTTATGAGTTGTGTGTAATTTGTTCAGATCATTTGCTTGGTGATGGAGATCGAGAACTGTACTGTAGATCGACGATCAGGATGTGCTTGATGGAGACTGGGTTTGTGTGTGCCGTGGGTCTTTTTCTTTGTTGTGGATCTTCTTCTTCATTCTTTCTTTCTGTTGGGTTTCCTTCTTCCTTCTTTCTTTCTTCTGGGTTTTCTTCTTTTTCTAGGTTTGTAGTTCTTCATGTTGGGGAGATAAACACCTTGGGGAGCTTCCTTGAGTAATTAATATAACATATAGAGACACACTTTAACTCAAAAGGCCTAAGCCCAATGGGTATGTGCTCAATTATGTTATATTAACCACTTATTCTTCTCATATTTATTCAATGTGGGACTTCACTCACATGTGTAACCCAACAAATCTCCCCCTCACGTGTGAGTCTGCCTCTTTTATGGACTTCAAGACCTCTGTGTGGGCCATGAACAAATCCTACTCACTCTCCCTTACCTAATGGGCTTTTCACTTCATCAGCACGTCATCCATGGGTCTCTCGTACGCCATCCATGGGAACCACGTGTCAACCCGCACGCACCATCCATGGGAACCCCGTACGTCCATGTCCATGGGAACCTCGCACCATACCATTATTTAGCACCATTAGCAATATTCCTTTGTTGGGATTTTTTCTTTTTTCTTCTCCAGGATCTTTATGTGTGGGCCGTTTAGGCTTTCTCTGTCCCCGTTGGGTAGGGACCATGAACACCTCACCACCTTCGCCGCACACCACCATGGGCTCTGATACCACTTGTTGGTAAGATAAACACCTTGGGGAGCTTCCTTGAGTAATTAATATAACATATAGAGACACACTTTAACCCAAAAGGCCTAAGCCCAATGAGTATGTGCTCAATTATGTTATATTAACCACTCATTCTTCTCATATTTATTCAATATGGGACTTCACTCACACGTGTAACCCAACATTTCATCCTGTGTATTTTGAAATCGAGTGTAAAAGACTTGAGATCTATTTGGCATAAACGTATCCAACTCAACAAGTAGGAAGCAAGTTTTAAAAACTCGAGTTCCATATGAAACTCGAGTTTCTATAACTCGAGATGCTAGTTTCCAAATACCTTTCATACTTGTGCTAACTTACTATATTTTATATCTTTACTGTGTTAGTATGCAAATATCCCCATGTAAATTATCTGTGGGCCCACCTAGCTTGTCCTTTTGTACATGGAGATGGAGCCTGCAGAATAATTCATGTTCACACCATTACTTCACGACATGGTTTTAAAAACCGAACCGGTCATCGAACCGTTTTTTTTTTAATTTCCGGTTCAACCCCGGTTTTTGACCGGTTTTTGGCCGGTTTTCCGGTTGTTGACCGGTTATTGACCGGTTTTGAGGCTTTTAACCGGACCGGATTGGCTCCCGGTTGAACCGGTCGGACCGGCCGGTCCGGTTTTTAAAACAATGCTTCACGACTTCATTGAATTTTCTATTATAAAAAATAAAAAAAGACTTTAGAAAATACCTACTTCTACTTATTTATATATATATAGAGAGAGAGAGAGAGAGAGAGATTGATTTAAAGAAAAAATACAAGAAGTTTGTTGGAAAATCCCTAATTTCTTCTAGCTAGCATATATAGGAAGAAACATATTGTAAGACTGTCACGTCATACCCATATATAAAATATTCCAATGAAACAAACATTTCAACCACTCTCAAAAAAAAAAAAAAAAAAAAAAACATTTCAACCAAAGCGCGACCAATTCAAATTCCTAATTAATAAAGTCACCATATCCATACGTTCAAAAATAAATCATAGAAATTGACAATTTCACATTCATTAATTAGTAAGCAAGAAACTTAATTAATTAGTACCGTTGTTGCTATAAATTGACATTTAGGATCTGGTGGTAGATGTCCAAACTTGGTATCCTATTTACAAATTACATTAATTATAATGGAAGAAGTCAAGCTCCTTGGATTTTGGCCAAGCTTTTTTGGCTATAGAGTGATATGGGCTTTGAAGCTGAAGGGTGTGAAATATGAGTACATGGAAGAGGACTTGAGCAACAAGAGTGATATGCTACTTCAGTACAACCCAGTTCACAAGAAGGTTCCGGTTCTTGTTCATGGTGGCAAACCTATAGTTGAGTCCCCTATCATCCTTGAATACATCGAAGAAACTTGGCCTCACAACCCTTTGCTGCCAAAGGATCCTTACGAAAGGGCATTAGCTCGGTTTTGGATTAAATTTGAAGCCGATAAGGTAATTTTGACTCGGAAAAATTAATATCCTATGATGCATGTTGCATCTTTGTTAATTGAGACTACTTAAGAAAACACTTACCCATGAAATCCATATTTAATTTGCTTGTAGTGTACTTGAGTTAGTCCCATTAATCTAATCATTCAGCACTATATTATAGTAACATTTTTAAACTAGTCATGAATAGTTGTTCAGGTTCAACTTGAAGAGACATTTTTGAATTTTCAGTTTTCTGAAAAACTTTACTGATGTTCAACAAATCTTTCTTATTTCACTTGAAATTGAGTGTTCATTTTATAATCAAGATTTTTTTTTTTTTTTGGATTTTACCATTTATATATAATGGCACATCATTTAAAATTTTAATGACGTAGTTTTTGATATACTTTTATATTTGTAATATTTAATGTAGACTATATATGCAATTGATCAATTTCGTATATAAAATATTTTAATACATATAAGTTGTCAAATTTAATTAATCAATATTCTATTACTTGATTTCTGAATTACTTCTAGTTATAATTCCTTTTCTTGATTTTGTCAGAAGCCTCATATCTTAAACTTTTAATTATGTTCTAGGGAAAGGATAGCAAGTAAAGAAATTAGTTCATACTCTAACATAACCAAATCACACAGTCACTCTTTTCTTTTTATGATAATCGCACAGTTTCTCTTTATCATAAAGGGAGTTATATTCTTTCCATTCTAATAGCTTATCTTTCTGAATCATCTATAGAATCCTATTTTCGCTGCATTTTTCCGATCTACAAAAGAGGAGCTTGATGATCAGAATGCAATCAAAGAAATCGCGGAATATCTGAAAATCTTGGAAGAGCAAGCTCTAGGGGACAAAAAGTATTTTGGTGGAGACAATATAGGATTAGTAGACATAACATATGGATGGCTGTGTCACTGGTTTAAAGGCATGGAAGAAATGAGAGGGGTTAAACTGCTAGAACCAAGTACTGTGCCTCGCTTGCATGCATGGGCTGAGAATTTCAAGCAACTTCCTATAATCAAAGAAAACCTACCTGACTATACACAGTTGTTGGCACATGGTAAATCCTTCAGGGAGAAATTGTCTGCCTCTGATCTACCCAGTACTTAATGCCCGCTAGCGGCTTGCATAAATCTTATAAATCCTATCAGAATCTACTATGTTTCATTTGAAATGAAGAAAATTCCTTTATCGATTAGAACTTTTTATTTCTAGTATTTGACAATGTATACGGTGTTATGTTATTTAAATATTTAATAAAATGACGCTAGATACATTTTTAAATTTGTAACATATATTATAAATTATGAAATTTATCTATTTCTTGCTAATACTCTATCTGACATATGTTTATACATTGTCCATGGTTGTGCATATGATGGAGAACATTTGTGCTTTAATTAATGGGATTGGAAATATTAGAGGAGAATAATAATAATAATAAGGATCTATGTAACGAATATTACGCTGATTTTGGTAGATTTTGTTTACCTATCCACATAACTGTTTCATTTCTTTCTTTCTTTTTCTGTTTTTTGAAACCGCTTCATTTCTAGAATAAACTGAACTTAAAATGAGATCAAATCAATTTTACGATGGATTTACCTTAAAATTTCTAGAAGATGCTAATCTTGCATTTGAATAACAAATTACTAGCTGAAATGCTAAAATCTTAGAAAATATATAAAAGCCTAGCTAGCCTCCAGTAATCATGTACCTAAAAGAACCATAAAATATATAGTACCACCCGCAACAGACTGTCATACTCATCATCCCCCCAATTTTAATCTTTTCCTGCGTAACCAAAGGTCCAAAAGAAGGGCTCACATTCCACAGTTTGTCATAACATGTCACTAAAACTTGTTATTTGTTTTTTTTTTCTTTGTTCTTTGGAGAGAGCCACTAAAACTTGTTAGTTAAGTGTTGAAGTTTTGAGTTCCTTAACAACGTACAACCCAAAAATGGCCAAAACAAAAGTTGTGGTTGTAACAAAAAAACAAGAGTAACGAGTTTATCTAAATTTAAGAAATTACACGTACTTGTGAGGGTGTGATCTTTTATCTATGGATATAATTTGTAAAGAAGTTGATCAGGATGTAAGCATGATAACAACCACAGAGATCAGAGTGAGGGCAAGATTTCTATATAAATCCCATGCCCATCAGCCAAAAAGAAAATAAGCTTTCCAAGAGTTGGTCAAAATGTCTAGATATTGGATTGAGCTCCTTGTCATTGCTAGTTTAGCTTGCCTATACACATGCTCATCAGGAGTAGAGATTTCATATGATTCAAATGCCATCATTATCAATGGAGAGAGGCGGGTGATATTGTCGGGTTCAATCCATTATCCACGCAGCACCGTGGAGATGTGGCCAGATCTTATTCAAAAGGCAAAGGATGGTGGGCTTGATGCAATAGAAACATACGTCTTCTGGGATCACCATGAGCCTCAGCGCCGCAAGTATGATTTCTCAGGAAATCTAGACTTCATTAAGTTCTTCAAGCTGGTTCAAGAAGCTGGACTCTACGTCGTTCTACGTATTGGTCCTTATGTATGTGCAGAATGGAACTATGGAGGTTTCCCTATGTGGTTACACAATTTGCAGGGTGTTCAGCTAAGGACAGATAATGAGGTGTACAAGAATGAAATGCAAACATTCACAACCAAGATAGTGAATATGTGCAAACAAGCAAACTTGTTTGCTCCACAAGGGGGTCCAATAATCATTACGCAGATTGAAAACGAGTATGGCAACATCATGGGACCTTATGGTGAAGCTGGAAAATCCTACATCCAATGGTGTGCTCAAATGGCCACATCGCTCAATGTTAGTGTCCCTTGGATTATGTGCCAACAAGCAGACGCTCCACAATCCATGATAAATACTTGCAATGGTTTTTATTGTCATAAATTTACACCAAACAATCCTAAAAGTCCGAAAATGTTCACTGAGAATTGGACCGGATGGTTCGGGAATTGGGGTGGCAAAGATCCCTTCAGAACTGCTGAAGATTTGGCATTCTCAGTTGCACGATTTTTCCAACTTGGTGGAGTTTTCAACAACTATTATATGTACCATGGAGGAACCAACTTTGGACGCACAGCTGGAGGTCCATACATCACAACTTCTTATGACTACAATGCTCCACTTAATGAATATGGAGATTTCAATCAGCCTAAATGGGGGCATCTCAAGGATCTCCATGCTGCCATCAAACTAGGAGAAAAGATACTCACTACTGGCAATAGGACTGACAAACAATATGGCGACGGGGTTTATTTGTCTACATACACTAACGCTAACAATGGAAGCAGATTCTGTTTCTTGAGCAATTCAGACACTTCAAAAGATGCCAACGTTGACTTACAACAAGATGGTAAGTACTTTGTGCCTGCTTGGTCTGTCAGCATTCTTGAAAATTGTAACAAGGAAGTCTACAACACTGCAAAGGTTAATGCTCAGACATCCATTTATGTCAAGAAACAGGCTAGTAATAGTGGTGGTGAACCACTTTCTTGGATGTGGGCACCAGAGGCCATGAAAGACACCCTACAAGGAAAAGGTAAATTCAAAGCATCTCTACTCCTTGAACAAAAGCAAACTACGGTTGATTCCAGTGACTACTTGTGGTACATGACTAGAGTTGACATGAATGATCCATCATCTTCTTTGAAGAATGTGACTCTGCGCGTAAACACCCGAGGTCATGTTCTTCATGCTTTTGTTAACCGGAAATTCGTTGGTTCTCAATGGGGCACCAATGGCAAATACAATTTTGTGTTTGAGAAACCTGTATCTCTAAAGCAAGGGGCTAACACCATTACTTTACTCAGTGCCACAGTTGGATTGCAAAATTATGGTTCTTTTTTTGATACGGTGCCTGTTGGTATAGTGGGGGGTCCTATAGAATTGATTGGAGGCAGTACTACCTGGAATATATCATCGAACCAATGGAGTTACAAGGTAGGATTGGTTGGTGAGGCCAAACAAATGTATAATCCAAATAAAGCCCATCAGAAGAGGTGGAGAACCTCACAGAATATTCCTGTAGGGAAACAACTGACATGGTATAAAACCACTTTCGAAACCCCTTCTGGTACAGACCCTGTGGTTGTGGACTTGCAAGGTATGGGCAAAGGGCATGCTTGGGTGAATGGGAACAGCATTGGGCGCTTTTGGCCTTCATTCCTTGCTGATGCCAATGGATGCAGTGATTCATGTGATTATCGTGGAGAGTACAAATCTGATAAATGTGTGTCAAACTGTGGCAATCCATCCCAAAGGTGGTACCATGTTCCCAGATCATTCCTCAATAATGACAAAAACACTTTGATTTTGTTTGAAGAAATAGGTGGAAATCCTCAACAAGTGTCTTTCCAAACTGTCACAGTTGGAACTGTGTGCGGAAATGCATACGAGGGTCACACATTAGAACTATCATGCCAAGGTGGGCAAACCATCTCAGAAATCAAATATGCAAGCTATGGAGACCCTCAAGGAAAGTGTGGTTCATTCAAGAAAGGTTCTTGGGAGGCTAGCAACAGTTTCTCTGTTGTGGAAACGGCATGCATTGGGAGGGAGAGTTGTTCCATCCCTGTGTCAGCTGCAACATTTCAGATAACAAACCTTGGCACTGGCAATGGAAGACTAGCAGTGCAAGCAATCTGCTAAGTTAATTAACTTCACCTCTTTGTTGTATTTCTGAAATTATTAAAAAATATATATTGCATTGTTAAATAATCTCTCCATTTTTATATATGATATTTCTCATGTTCTACATCCGCACGTGACAATGGATCGATGTCAATAGGACAAGATAGGATCAGATCAAGTAGCCCCATCCCTCACACCGTCTCTGTTTTTTAGACTAGAGCAATGAAAGTTGATGTTGGACTTGGAGTCAAGCGAGTTAGAGGTATTTTGCTATCCCAAATGAAGTGACTTTGATATTGACAGGTAGAGATAAAAAGAGAAATAAGACTGCTACAAAAGAGAGAAAACAAGTGTTTTGGAATTGGTAATAGAATATGTAAGAAAAATAATAAATTATAAATGAGTTAGGTATAAAAATAGAAAAAATAATATATATATATATATATATATATATATATATAATAAGAATAATAATTGAAATAGATATATACGGATCATGTGTACCTAAATATTCTTCTCCAGTATCGAAATAATTCCCTCCGGATGGCTAAATGGGTTTTCTTTGCCTCAAAGAGAGTATCAAGCACCCATAAGCAATGACATTCAATTTTATTTGTGTTCAATCATGTTAATTTTATCGTCACCAAGTCATGTTCTGAGTTGATTTATGCTGATACCATTGAGTTTGTATGCAATGTTCTGAGTTGAATCATGTTGAAAGGTGATTCATGATGGTGCCATGGGGTTTTTCACCATAAGTAGTTATCAGGACTAGATTACCATGTATGGTGGTTGACAACGATTCAGTGAGGTTATATTTTATTCTATTTTTCTTCATATTCTGTCTTGATTTGTTGCTGTTTGTAATGTGCATAGGTGTTTTGATATGCGAGTTTTACATAATTTTAGTATAGCCAAACAATTATTTTTGTATGGTTTTGAGAATTTCATACTAACAACGAAAACTAACACATTTTTCCCCAAAAACATTTTCAACCGAAACGAAGTGTTTACTGTTGAAAGTTGAGACAAATGAAGCTCCTTAAGTTGGCAGGCATCCGCCTAATACATAAAAACCTTATCATAAGAAGAAGAAAAAATGGTATATGTAAACACCTAACCATGATAAAAATGCTCGTGTACTTACTCATACTGAAACAAAAACTACTGTACTCCTACCTATCTTTCTCGTCAAGCAGGAAATTTCAACCGCAAAGTTTTAGTAGTCAAACTCACAAGAAGGCAACCATTAACAGATGGGATTAACAGATAGGACCTTTGTATCTGTAAGAAGCCTTGTATGGTGTCAAATTCACATTTGAAATCCCAACTAATCCTATAAGAAAAAGGAGTACTTCCATATCTGCGCAACTTGCATCAAACTGTTCACATTCTTCACATAGTGATTAATAAATACCTTCATCTGCAATGTTTAGAAACCATTAGTATTGCTCTGGTACTACACAGATTAATTAGTCCATTTATTTCACACAGGTGACAACTCCAAGGGATAAATCAAAAGTAACAAAGGAGTTAAGTGCCGGTAAATGTTCCTACCTTCACCACCGTCATCAACTTCGTTATAATCATCTTCATCATCATCAAAATAATCATTCTGCAAGGTGGAAAATTGTATAAAAAAACATATGGCAAATATATATATCCATGCCCTAAATATTGATGTTTCACTTTGTTAAAAAACTTGATACAAACCTGTTAATGTCAGGTATAAACAATAATATCCCACTGACTGAATTTAAAAAAGCTACAACTAAACATAATGTGAGACTATCTGATGAATGAGAACCGGAAATAGAATTGACACCCAAGAGACAGAAGTTTACACATCTGTTGCCTCAAAAGAAGCCATAAGTCTTTCTTTCATCTCATCCAGTAAATAACAAATCCAATATCAAAACAAATTTCTTTCAATACTTGGATGACATCCTACAGCCAGCTGATATCGTAAGAATGATGTTTTATATAGTACTTTTAACTAAAAATGGCAACTACCACAAATTTTTGAAATGTTGAATCAATAGGATACAGCTTCTTTGGTAGGTCAGTGTTCCGCCTGACCACAGAACCCAACTTAACAATTTCATATGCTGATAAGGGATCCTAATTCGCCATATATAAACAACAGTAGAAGAGAAGAGAATGCCTCATCATGGATAGATAAGCCGTGGACTTATTTGCACCAAGATATGCATTCTCTGCATGAAATTTAGACGAGCGTTATCCTTGATACTTGCCTATTTTAAAGATCATGCTCCGGAGGTTCCAAGAGAATTAACAAGAATGGACCCCATTCTATGCAGAGATTCAATGGTAGGTGATGTTTAATATCACGTGTAACATCATTTACCACATTTTGTTAACAACTTACGTAAACTCAATATTATTAAGTTTGTACGAATGTATCTGGGTGTTCATGTTTAAGAACGGATTTACCCATATAGCATTATTATGACAGGCCACCACATCATCAACAAAGCCAATGTGGGTCTCGAGGTCAAAGATTATTGAACATCAAAGTAACACGAAACAATACAAACACAACGTTAGTATATGTTCTTTACAAACCTGATAATAATCATCATCACTAGGTTCTTCCTCAGCATCTTCTCCCTCTTCTTCATCTTCATCCTCGTCTTCACCTTCTTTCTTTTCCTTTTCACCTTTATCCTCTTGGCCCTACAGATTTGAATAAGTCAACAACATAGGACTCTAAAGGAGATCTAAGGCAAACAGCCTATGACAACTAATGACTGTATATGTAAAATACTAGTATGTTCAACATTAAATTCTAAAATTATAGCCACTTGCAAAGAACATAAACTTGGTTCGAATGTCTTCCTATTAGAAAATATTTTATTTTTACTAATCCAAATATATATATATATATATATATATATAAGGCTTGATTCAGATGTGCTCTTATCAAAAGTGTGGCTAAACTGATCTTTAAACAAATATTGTAGGCAGAAGAGTTGCAAAAGCTGCGGCTTTTACCTGAAACCTTTGTTCAAGCTTCTCTAAAAAATCTAGCTTCTGCAGATCTGACATAGAAACATTTCACTCAGTTTAACATACCATCCAAAGACTTTGTTGTAAGACAGAATCATCTAAAAGAAACAGTAGATGGTGATGATACTCTCCAAATAACAAATAGTTTTTTAAGAGTTGGTGCATGTAGACATTCATGTTAACAAGTTGAGACTAGCAGAACTATCATGCATGTTCAATTAAAAATAAGATATATAGGATTTTGGTTTTCATATGACAGATCATGGTTTGCTCTCTGTCATTTCCACTTTTAGAGTGGGGATTTTCTTCAGTTATTCAGCACATTCTACTCTCTACTTGAGAGCCTTGCGATAGGTCTTGGCGTCAAGATTTAGTGGTGTTCAGATTACCTCCTTAGTACAAGACCGAAAAGAGAGTTTTGCATTCCAAGTGAGATGTCCAACATAAAAGGAATGAAGGGAAGAATTGATGAGGAATCCATGAAAAATAAATAAAATCATGAATAAAAATGCATGACAAGAATTCTCAAACTCAAGATTTTAGAAGCTGTATAATCAACGAGTGCCACAAGTGAGTAGAACCCAGGAAAGAAGGAAACCCATCAGTAGACTAAAGTAGAAGACTTCTGCCCTGAGAGAAGGCGGCCTGTCTCAAGGAACTGGGCCCCAAGTTGGGAAAGAGGGGGGAGGAATTAATCTTCTCCATAACAAAAATCTCACACACCCCCAACCACCCCCCCCCCCCCCCCAAGAGTAACGTAAAGGAGATTGGTGAAAATATTAAAAAAAAAGAACAAAGAAGACCAGTGAAACTTTATTTTAAAACTCCCATCTCAGATAAATAAGTATAAGACAAAAAGTCTCAAATTTTAGTCCATCTCACAGGCATGCTTCTAAAGTATAGACACCTATTAATTATCTGCACTACCTATAACAGTATGACACCTAAAAAAAATAAAAATAAAAATAATCTAATTGGCCTTGCTTAAAGGATAGCCATATTATAACCAAACACGTCCTAAGTTTTGAATTCAACCCCAAATGGCCCCAAAACTGGAATTACTAAAAAGACCCGAGAATATGAAATTTCAGATTTTTAAATCCTTGAATAACAGAACCTGTTTTGTTCAACCAATTAAGTAGTTCAATATCAACTGGTACCCAAGTTAGAAACCAATTATTTCTAGTAGGGGGAGCACTTAGGTCCTTGTCCCTTTTTCCCTTTTTCTGCAAAGAACACTTTTAAGGGGCTGGTCTTTATCAATGACAAACCGACATTGGGCAAATGAGACATGCAAAATGTGCACAAATCAGAAAGAAATACACCCCAAAACATATTAAAGCAAATTAACAGAGAGAAGGCATTCCATCTCATCAAACCTGACTCGGGATTCCATCGAACCTTTTTCCTGCTTGGCTGCTGCCCTTTCCAACCTGAAATTTTCATTTGTGTTACTGGAATGGTCTCTTAAGACATCATGAAATGCAGAAGGAATATCAACAAGGCAAGGTAAAATATAGTCTTAGAAGACCACAACCCATTTTCAATAAGTTGCTTAGATTACGCACCTCCAATTAGTTCTTGAGGAAATCTTTTAACCACCAAAATTTGCGAAAGAGAATCACGTGTCACTCTGGTCCTTGGTTTTGTCCTGTCAGAGTATCTTTCTATATCCGTACTTTGGCTCTCTGACACCAGAAATTCAAGAAGTGGAAATATTAACATGATGTAATCTAGTAGGGATCTAAAGGCAACTATAAATTTTGGGAGATGCTATTCTGAAAATTTTGACAGACGAAATCCTTTTGCTTCTATTATTAAGGTAAATAAGAATTGAGTACAAACATAGAGTAATGCATTTTGGTCTCAGAAGTGAAATATGCATGATAAGAAAACATCTCCTCCTACTATGCTGGGAATTCAGTGTAGCTGCTTCAAAAGAATCCTGGATTCAGATTAAAATTCAACTACAATCATATCTATGGTTACAGCAAAGAAGCCAACTCGTTCCTGCCCACAGCTCTACTCTTCATGTAGATTACACAAGAAAGTTACATAAATAGTTGGCTGGTTTTCATATTGTTCACAGCTCTCAACTCTTGCATAAATCTAATGCAGTCCAGCATGAAACAATGAAAGCCAACCAAGTACCTTCAATTTAAAAATTTAAAAAAAAAAAAAAAAAAAAAAAAAATCTTTAAATCCAACAAAATATTACATGCTTGAATCTTTGAAAGAAGAAATCGAATTCCATTCATCTTGGATCTTTGGATAGGTCAGCTCCATCCATCTTGAAGAGGGTCGTTATGTACTTTTTATAAAAATGCACTTCTAGTGTCACTACAACTACAAGACAAACCTGAAGCTTGTAAAACCAATTTGACCAGTATAAAATTTTTCTTTTATTGGTAAGTTACACACGCACCCAATGAGTCTTGAACTCACGACCTTACCCTCCACCTAAAACTTACAAGGAGCAGAGGTGCTAGTTGAGCTAGAGCTCATTGGAAATTTGACCAGTATAATTTTTCTCAATAGCACATATCAAAGACTCCTTGAAACTTCAGATACAGCCTTTGTGAAGTATTGATTATAAGAATATATATATATATATATGCATGTGTGTGTGCGCGTGCGCGTAAGAAAAGCTTGTTACACAAATTTTCAAGTGAAGAATGCCTTCTTTCTTTATTGATAAATTTAGGATCATAGTTGACTAATTTATCTATATCACCACTACAGACATTTTACTAATTTTTTTTTGACAAAAAAGTGAGTCCCCCAATCATCTCTGTATCTTATGTTTTAAATGTTTCCATGTCCAAATGTTGATATACTTCAGAGATCTTCACTCACTCATAGTGTCAACACGAATGTGATATCTATTTGAATCCCGTTTCAAGATATCAAAAAACATATTCTCGACTAAATTGAAATAATTTTTGTTGATAAATATATATTAAGTAGTATCAAACAAGTAAATTGAAAGATTTCCATAACGCAAAGCATAAGGAGGAAAGAATTAAAAACAATGCTTGCTTGCTTACTTTTGGGAACAGCCTCCTCAAGAAAATAAGCAGAGCTCTTCCAAAAAATTTGCAAGCGCATACCGGTAGAAACTAAAGTTTCTTCTCTGGTCAAACTTTTTCCTTTTTGATCAGTTTCTCCTTTTTTTTTATCAGATTCTTCTTTGATCACACTTCCGATACAAGGTAATTCAATATCCTGCAATTTCATAGAGAAAACTTTAGTTGGAAAAGATAGAAACAAAATCAAATTCATTGACAAATAGTGTAAAAAAATCATAATAGAGGCAATCAATCATATTTATTTGAACTTACAGGAAAGAGTTCAAAGGGCTCTTGCTTGGCATATTTAAAACCGCCGCCACCACCTCCATATCCACGTCCACGCCCTCGCCCTCTGAATGCCATCTACCGTGAACCCAGAAATAAATAAATTACCAAATAACACTGACACTGTCACACCGCCCAACCCCCAAAACTCAGGTTCAAATATCCTCTATTATATTATATCATGCGACCTTTGAAAGTGAAAACCCTGCTGAGAACCAAACCTCATAGGAAAAAAGCAGGAAGAGGGAGATTGAAACACGAACGCATAAATTCAAATTGAGTATTTCTTTATTTATTTAAGGGTCAAAGAGAGTATATCGGAAAATTAAAAACGAGCAAGTTTACCGTGACTGCCGGTGAGATGCTTCAGATATGCAGGTGAGGTGACTGAAGAGAGTGGCAAGTGAATAGAGAGAAAAAGAGAGAGTTTTTCTTTTCTTTTCCTTTCTATTCTTTTCTCTCTCTTTTTTTTAATATTATTTTTATATTTTAAATATGGACAAAACTTAGATTCATCGCCTGTTCGTTGGTGTCATTGCCGTAGGTTTACTCGGATTTAGTGGGTTCCCATTATCGCTCACTTCCCAAACCAAAGCATCGTTATTTTCTTACTGCTTGGTAGATTGTGACTCAAGATGATCCTCGACTCTCGAGTTCAACTCAGCCCCACCTGCTAATTCACTCACCGCTACTCTTTCATTCCTTTTTTTACAATATGAAGTATAAAGTATGCATTTTGATATAACAATAATTAAATTGACTTCAAAATATAGGAACCAAATTAACGACGACTTCAAAATGTAGAGACTAAAATATAATTTTTGTCAAAATAATGATAATCCTAAACAATTAGATGGTGGGTAAATGGGCGAAGTGCTCTAAACCTAGAAAGACCAAATTCAATCAATCACATTATAATGATCCATTTAGATTTTACTTATTTCAGTGTCTTAATTTTTGCACAGTATTTATTAAAAGGTGAAGAGGAAAAATTAAACATGACAGAGCCATCTCGACGGACTTGATGTAAGGAGAACGTACTCGCATTGGACGGATCACGTTAGGACGGGCACGACATGGATAGATTGGGTGGCCACATGGCATCCATCTCACTATCACGTAGTCTCCAAGGAACCTTAAATGGTAAATACTTGCGACACACGATTAGCCCTGATTCGTAGAGTCCTAACATGAATGGAATTCCAATACGACTAGAATTCTAGAAGATACGCGTATTAATGAGTATCCTCCCTATAAGGAAAAGACTTGTTTTACAAGTCTTGGAGTCTGGCCCTATGCGACTATAAAAACCCAAAAATCCTCAAGAAAAAGGTACGCATAATTTACCCCTCTCTAGCACTCTAGAGTTGTGAGAATAGTTCTAACTTGACCTTCGGAGGGTATTTGGCCGGCACCACACCGGTGTTCTCTGCTAGGTCTTCTCTTTTTGTTGTGCAAGTCTTGCTTCAAGTGTGTGAGGACTATGTGGCTCATTGGTGATTTTTCAGCATCATCAGTTGGCGCCGTCTATGGGAAAAACTGCGACTTGTAAGCCATACAAACGCTTCCCGAACAAAGAGTTGCATGGTACTTACTCGCTCGATGGCAACCACCAACAACGTTCAGGGAGACAAGCCACGACCTACTGCCCTGGAGAGACAAGTCCAAACCCTTACAGCGGCAGTGGAACGCCTCACTAGACAAAACCAAACCCTAGAGGAACAGCTGCGACAGAAGAACGTAGCGATGGGAAACCAAGAGGAAGATCAAGAAGGTGTCAGTGCTAATCAAAGGAACCAGAGGGGCCGGAGGGAAGTAACGCCCCGAATAGACCAGATAGACAGGAGATGAGCCGTCCATTTGTTGCTAATACGGCCCCGCCCCACATCGTCAAGAAGATGCAGATGATGAAAGAACGGATGGAGTGCATGATGAACACGCTCAAAGGAAGAGTTTCCAGTGATCTCGACGATCTGGTCCACCGAACAGATTCACCATTCACCATGTCCGTCAACTCTTTCCCCCTTCCTCCAAAGTTTTGTATGCCGCAAGTGGAAAACTACGACGGAAACAATGACCCGCTGGATCACTTGGAGTCTTTCAAGACCCTAAAGCACCTTCAAGGGATACCGGACAAGATCATGTGTAGGGTCTTCCCCACCACGTTGAAGGGCCCCACAAGGATATGGTTCAACAGGCTGACGCCCAACTCCATTAGTTCCTTCAAGGAGTTAAGCGCCCAATTCGCATCGCACTTCATCAGGGGACATAGGTATAAAAAGTCTACTGCATGCCTGATGAACATAAAGCAGCGGAGGACGAGACACTGAGGTCCTACATAACTTGTTTCAACAAGGAGGCCCTCTCAATCGATGTAGCGGATGACAAAATACTCATAGCAGCATTCACTAATGGCCTACGGAAAGGAAAATTCTTATTTTCTCTATATAAGAACGATCCAAAAACCATATCGGATGTGCTCTACAGGGCTACCAAATATATGAACGTGGAGGATGCGTTATTGGCCCGAGAAGAGAAGCCTAGAAAGAGGGAAAGACAGGAGGATGCTCGGCAAGATAGGGGCGAAAGATGGCTAGGACCGCAGAACGGTGGGAAGACCAACGCTCCAGACCCCCCACTGGGAAATTCGCAAGTTTCACACCGTTGATGGCCCCAATAGACCAAGTCTTGATGCAGATAAAAGACGAAGGAGCTCTGACGTTTCCCAACAAGCTGAAGGGAGATCCCAATAAGAGATCAAGGGATAAGTATTGCCGGTTCCACCATGATCACGGCCACGACACAGCCGACTACTACGATTTGAAGCAGCAGATAGAAACTCTTATAAGACAAGGGAAACTGCAGAGGTTTGTTCGTAAGGAAAGGACGGATCCACCACAGGAGCAAGCCCCACGACGGAAGAATGAACGCCCTAGACCCCCTATTGGAGATATAAGAATGATAGTAAGGAGCACAGCCGAAACCGGGTCGTCCAAAAAAGCCCGTAAGACCTACCTCAGAATGGTCCAAAACGTCCAGCTTACAGGCTCCGTACCTAAAATGACACGGATCGACAACCCTGTCATCAGATTCTCAAAAGAAGACGCTGGAAGACTCCACCACCCGCATGACGATGCACTTGTTATCAGCCTATGAGTAGGAGATTATAACATACATCGGGTTATGATCGACAACAGCAGCTCAGCAGACATCCTGTATTACTCGGCCTTCCAGAAGATGAGGATTGACAGAGAACAACTGGTCCCGATAAATGCCCCTCTCGTTGGTTTCGGAGGGACAAGAGTATTCCCCCTTGGCGCCGTCACATTGTCAGTGACAGTAGGCGACTACCCGCAACAGATCACCAAGGACGTAACATTGCTCGTGATCGACTGCTCATCCGCTTACAACGCCATTCTCGGACGACCAACCCTCAACTTATGGAAGGCTATAACTTCAACCTACCACCTAATAATCAAGTTCCCTACAGATTATGGAGTAGGAGAGCTGCGGGGAAATTAAGTGGCTGCACGCGAATGCTACATTGCCATGCTAGAAATGGATGATCACCAACAAACATTGTGCATAGATGAACAAAGGGCACTAGCAGAGCCGGTTGAGGAGCTAGAAGAAATAACCCTTGATGAATCAAAGCCCGAACGAACGACTAGGATGGGTACATTATCAAGTCGGACGATACGACAAGCGCTCACGACTTTCCTTAAGGACAACCAAGATGTGTTAGCCTAGAGTCATGAGGACATGCCAGGGATTGACCCTTCGATTATAGTACACAGGTTGAATGTGTCGCCCTCATCGCCTCCCATCCGACAAAGAAAACGAGTGTTCGCTCAGGAAAGAGACAAAGCTATAGTTGAAGAAGTTCAAAAGTTGCTTGATGCAGATTTCATTCGGGAGGTGTATTACCCCGACTGGTTGGCAAACGTGGTTATGGTTAAAAAGGCCAATGGAAAATGGAGGATGTGCGTTGATTTCACGGATCTCAATAGAGCCTGCCCAAAGGACAGTTACCCACTCCCACAGATAGATACCTTGGTAGACTCGACCGCAGGACACGAACTTCTGAGCTTCATGGTTTTTTCCGGTTACAACCAGATCAGAATGGAGGAAACGGATCAAGAAAAAACTTCCTTTGTTACGAGCCAGGGACTTTTCTGCTACAAAGTCATGCCATTCGGACTCAAAAACGCAAGGGCGGCGTACCAGAGATTGATGGACAAGATGTTCGTCCACCAGATTGGGAGGAATGTGCAAGTTTATGTAGACAACATGCTAGTGGAAGGCGTAAGAGAAGACGATCACTTAAGCAACCTCCGAGAAACTTTCGACACGCTCCGAACGTACAATATGAAGTTAAATCCGAGTAAGTATGTATTCGGAGTCACTGTGGGGAAGTTCCTAGGGTTTATGGTATCTCAAAGAGGTATAGAGGTCAATCCAGAGAAAGTACGAGCCATAATGGAGCTAGCTCCACCAAAGACGGTCAAGGAGGTGCAAAGCTTAAATGGCAAAATAGCAGCATTAAATAGGTTCGTCTCACGGGCGACGGACAAATGCCTCCCTTTTTTCCGCACATTGAAGAAGTCATTTGAATGGACGGACGAGTGCCAACAGGCATTTGAAAACCTAAAGGCGTATCTGTCATCTCCCCCATTACTCAGCCCATCCAGGCCAGAAGAAAAGCTCTACCTATACTTAGCCGTCTCACAAGCCGCTGTCAGTGCCGCTTTGGTAAAAGAGGAAGATGGATCTCAGAGACCCGTCTACTTCGCAAGCCGAGCGTTTCGAGGAGCAGAAGAGAGGTACCCCCAGATGGAGAAGCTGGCCTTCGCATTGTAACTGTGGCACGAAAGCTCAAAGCCGTACTTCCAAGCGCATACCATTGTGGTCTTAACGGACAAACCGCTGAAAAGAGTCATGAATAGCCCCGAAGCCACAGGACAGATAGCTTTATAGGCTGTAGAATTAAGTGAATTCAACATACAGTACCGGCCAAGGACAACTGTAAAGGGACAGGTTGTGGCTGACTTCATCGCCGAGTTCACTCTCATAAATGGCCAGGGGGCAAAAAAGATTCCCCTGTGGAATATTTACACGAACGGATCTTCTAATAAGCAAGTAGGTGGGGCCGATGTAGTGCTATTCTCCCCAGAAGAAGATAAAATCGAATGTATGATCCAACTCGAATTTCATGCGACAAATAACGAGGCAGAATACGAAGCCTTGATCGTAGGATTAGACCTCGCAAGAACAGCAAGGGCTGAAAACATAATCATACATTGCAATTCCCAAGTCGTAACCAGTCAGGTCAACGGCGACTACAAATGCAAGAATGAAAGAATGAAAAGATACCTCGATGAGGTGAAGGGCCAAATTGGTAGTCTCCAAATCAAGTTCGTCCAAATCCCAAAGGAGGAGAACGAACGCGCAAATTGACTTGCTAAGGCTACCTCAGCAGAACGCATGCTTGTCCCCAATCAGGTATTATCTTTCGTCCAAACTTCCTCGCTCATTAATGAGGGTACAAGTGTGCAGGAGATAGGTATTAAAAACAACTGGACCACGCCATTGATCTCCTACCTAAAGAATGGAATGCTACCGGAGGGGAAGGACGCTGCAAGGAAGCTAAAGGTCCAAGCCTCACGATTCATTATTATGAAGGATGTTTTGTATAAAAGAGGCTTCTCCCGCCTATATCTGAGATGCTTAGTCCCCGAAGAGGCAAAGTATGTCATGAGAGAAGTTCACGAAGGGATTTGCAGAAACCACTCGGGAGCAAGATCACTAGTACCCAAGCTGATTAAAGCAGGATATTACTGGCCCACCATGCTTGCGCAAGCCTATGTCAAAACCTGCGACAAGTGTCAGAGGTTCAGTAATGCCATCAGACAACCATCCGAGGAACTAACCTCTATGACGACCCCATGGCCATTCTCTCAATGGGGATTAGATATCATGGGCCCCTTCCTTACAGCAGTTAGGCAGCTGAAGTTCTTGGTAGTTGGCATCGACTACTTCACAAAATGGGTGGAAGCCGAAGCCTTAGCCACTATCATGGAAAAGAATATTCGGAGTTTTGTTTGGAAGAAAATCATCTGCAGGTATGGGATAACAAGAGTGCTTGTCTCCGATAACGGAAAGCAGTTCGACAACCACGCATTCAGGGACTTCTGTTCAGAGCTCAGAATCAAGAACCATTACCCATCGCCCGCCCACCCTCAAGCCAACAGACAGGTAGAGGTTACGAACTTATCCTTGCTCAAGATCATCAAGACTTGGCTCAAGGGGGCAAAGGGCATCTGGCCGGAGGAACTTCCGAGCGTTTTATGGGCATACCGGACAACAGCAAGAACACCCACCAGGGAGACACCGTTCCGACTAGCGTACAGGAGTGAAGCAGTCATCCCAACCAAAGTTGGATTCACAAGCTACAGGATGGACAATCATGACGAACGGAGGAATGACTAGACCATGTGCCTGCAGCTAGACTTACTAGACGAAGTCAGGGCTACAGCTGAACAAAGATTGGCACGGTACCAGAACCTCATAACCAAGCACTATAATTCCAGAGTTAGACACAGGGACTTCCAGGTCGGAGATCTCGTCCTAAGGAAAGTAATGGGCGCCAGCAGAGATCCTACCCAAGGGAAGCTCGGCCCAAACTGGGAAGGACCCTACAGAATTACGTTGTGGCAGAGGAAAGGCACATACCACCTCGAGACACTAGACGGGCAAAAGCTACCCCATCCATGGAACACCGAGCATCTAAGAAAGTACTACCAGTAGAAAGCGACATTCGACAGATTCTCAGTTTATTCACATTTTGCTAGTTTAATTTAATTATTGCAACATTCTCCAGTTTTCTAGTTTACTATCTAGACAGTTTATTTTCGCTTTTTAAGTTTTTAAGCTTCTCCTTTAAAGAACTACTTTTGGTTTAATAATACGAGAAATATTCAGATATGACTTGTCTTTTTATGAAAACTCTACTAAGTCCATAAAGTGGACGGTTCATCCATGAAGGATGAAAATTCTACCAAGTCCATAAAGTGGACGGTTCATCCATAAAGGATGTAAATTCTACCAATTCCATAAAGTGGATGGTTCATCCATGAAGGATGAAAATTCTACCAAGTCCATAAAGTGGACGGTTCATCCATAAAGGATTTAAATTCTATTCAAGTCCATAAAGTGGACGGTTCATCCATGAAGGATGAAAATTCTATTAAATCCATAAAATGGACGGTTCATCCAGGGAGGATAAAAACTCTAGTCCATAAAGTGGATGGATCATCTAAAGAAAATGAAAATTTTATAAAGTCCATTTGGTGGACGGACAATCCTTGAATGATGAATTATTAAGCCAATAAGGTGAACGGTCCATCCAAGAGGATGGAAATTTTTAAAGAGGACGGATCGTCCATGAAGGATGAAAGTCTAAGACGGACACAACTTAAAGCCCCTCTCGTCATTAAGACGGACACAATTTAAAGTCCACGAGTTATTTCCAAAACACAATGTGGACGGACTCATTTAGGGAGACGGGTTTCTAACTCAATGGCCATAAAATGGAAGGCCTTAAAAGCATATAGCGGACGGATCCGCCGAAATTTAAACCCCCACAATGTCCATTAAGGCTTAAATCATAGATCAAATAGAACGGACCCATTGCGTTCATAAAAACCATGAAACAAGCAATTAAACAAAAATAGACGGGTAAAAATATAAAACCCTTCAAGGGAAATTGTTTAACATGGATGACGAATAAAATTAAAGGATTGTTCTCCCAACTTACAAAAAAAAAAAAAAAAAAAAAAAAAAAAAAAAAACAACTCTTGAAGGTTTGCATCCTTCTCCTGCTCGAGCTGACGGGTATCATCCCCTACAAGTTGGACTTGACCTTGAGCATTTTGCGCCTAAGCTGACTCTCCGTCGCCTTGAGTCACATCTTCAGCAAAAAGATCCTCAGTGTTCTCCGAGGTGACGGGCATGACAGAAGTTTGGCCTTGGTCTTTAACTTTGATGTTGGACACGTCCAGGTCAGGGTAGGCCTTCTTGACTTGACAGAGAGCGTCATTAAAACCCTCCAGAAAAGAGTCTCCCAGCTCGGATAGCAAGGCATCGAAGTTGCGGTATTCACGGATCGCCACTTCCTTAGCCTGACGGAGCTGATCCTTCAGGTTCTGGATCTCCTTATCCATATCCTCCAGGACCTTCTTTACCTCCTCCATCCCCTGCTCAAGCCCCTTCCTTACCTTCTCCGAAAGGTCAAACTTCTTTTCCATATTGGACTTCCAAACTTTGAGTTGACTCAATTCATCCTCCATTAAGTCTGCCTTTGCCTTCACACGCTCCAAGGCCGTCTCATGCTGAAGGCACCGTCCCATCAGCCCTTTCATCATGACCATGGCCTGAAAAGAGAGAAGGGGTTTCAGATTTGAACTAAAAGGTAAGGACGGATGGAGAATAGACGAACAAAATTACCTGAGCTATGCTAAAGAGCCCCGTCTCCCCCATTGCCTCCGTGGAATGGTTGCTTAGGTCTTCATAATCCTCAGTTGTCATGACGGATGTCAACGTCTCCAGGGCATATTTGGGGTCCTCACGGAGAAGGACGGGTGGCTTCTTCTGAGAGGTTGACGGCCCCTTCATTAAGCCTTTTCCGATTCCATGCTTAGCTGAGGTAACCGCTTTCGCCCCTTCTGCCTCCAGCCCCACGACGGTATCCGAACGAATCTTGGGCTTCTTGGGTACACGGTCTTGTTTGGTTGGAATTTTCCTCTTAGTGGACAGGTTGTCTGGGACTGTCCCCTTTAGCGCCTGACTACCGTCCTCTACCTTCTTGGCAGCCTGTGCCTTAGTCATTGCTCTCCTCTTGGCAGCATCCATTTCTGCAAAGAAGGATGGACGAAATTAGCTATATGGTAAGGAAATCCAAAAATTCAAACAAGTGTTAGTGATGGACTTACGTTGGCGCACTCGAGTGTCGTATCTAATGGCCTCAGAGGTAGGCTTCGGTCCGTCACAATACCAATTAATAGTGTTTAACGTAACTAGTTTAACCCAAGTCCTCTCCTCCGGCTTGGTCTTATTAAAAATCCTTTCCAGGAAGCTCCACTCCTCAAAAGTAATTTGTGGACGCCGTTGAACTGCAGAAAGAGAACAGTTAAAGAAATTGGGAAAAATGAAAAAACCAAACAATTAAAAGGGCTCATGCATTAGGACGAGTGTATACCAGACGGATGCAATATGCCCCAAGTTGTGTCGACGAGCATGAACTCTGTGTCCCCTGGATGGCCCATCCATTCATTCCCCTCTAGGAAGAAATAACGACTCTTCCAATTCCTATTGGAGTCTGGGGTTTCATACATGAGCCTCAACAACGGGCTCTTAGGTACAAAGCTATACATGCCCCTTGATTTATCTATCTCATTTGGACGGTAACAGTTAAGGAATTCTCGTACTGTTAACCTCCTAGCGCCGTTCGACATAACCCCATACAGGACCTCCACTGCTAGGAAGACCCTCCAGGCATTTGGATATACCTAGTTGACGGACAGGCCTAAGTGTTGGAGTAGCTCACGATGAAGGGAACTCAAGGGAAACCTGAGCCCAGCCTTCAACCTGCCCGTATACTCCGGCACCTTCCAAACCTTCGTAGTAACATTTCTCCGACATGTATGGCAAATGGACGAAAATGTTATCTGGTATCTGAAAATGGGCCCTAAACGTTTTGAAATGTTTCTCTTTAATTGAAGAAGTGAAGTGATTTACTGACCACTCGGGTAGCATGACGAACTGCCTAAGTCCATCAGGACCCACAACGGACTGAATTGGGAGGTCATTATTGTCAGGTCTGTCATTAGAACCCTCTTCATCACTCATCTCCAAACCCTTGTTCCCTGAGGACGGAAACGAAACAGACGGGCTCCTCTCTTCACTAGGACTATTATGGTCTTCGTGACCTGACGAGTACACTTCCTCGTAGCCCGCCCCGTCACGGACAAATGACTGGTGACTTGACGCACTAGACATGACCTACACGTGACGGTTAATCCTAAGACTCTGATGTCTATAGTGGACGACGGTAATGCAAAGTTTAAAGTGCAAAGAAAAGAAACTTTCTAAGTGCAAGGAGAGAAATACTCACCAAAATAGTAGGACGGATGGAGAAGAGCTACAGCAACTGGTAAAACGGCTGGACGGCCTTGTCTGTCTAGCAAGTATGATGGATGTGCTCTGATCGTGGATTTCAGTAGCAAAGTAAAAAATGAGAGGGAGAAGTGTTGGTTTATATAGAAAGATAGCACGAAAGGCGAAGCGACACTTCGATCCAAGAGAATAACTACTCAACGAATGCCACGTGTCCTGCGCAATAAATGATTTCAGGCCAGCCTGACAAGTTTGAGGATCTCGATCTAACCGTCACCCCAAGGGTCCTTTCACTCAAATATCACGGACCCATTGGGTGAAGGGGGCAACTGAAGAGGAAAAATTAAACATGACGGAGCCATCTCGATAGACTTGACGTAAGGAGAACGTACTCGCATTGGACGGATCACATTAGGACGGGCACGGCATGGATAGATTGGGCGGCCACGTGGCATCCATCTCATTATCACGTAGTCTCCAAGGAACCTTAAATGGTAAATACTTGCGACACACGATTAGCCTTGATTCGTAGAGTCCCAACATGAGTGGAATTCCAATACGACTGGAATTCTAGAAGATACGTGTATTAATGAGTATTCTCCCCATAAGGAAAAGACTTGTTCTACAAGTCTTGGGGTCTGACCCTATGCAACTATAAAAACCCAAAGATCCTCAAGAAAAAGGTACGCATAATTTACCCCTCTCTAGCACTCTAGATTTGTGAGAATAGTTCTAACTTGACCTTCGGAGGGTATTTGGTCGGCACCACACTGGTGCTCTTTATGCGAAGATTGTGTGGCTCATTGGTGATTTTTCGGCATCATCAAAAGGTATCATTTGTGGTAAATTTTATGCATGTTAACTATGTGATAAAAAGCTAAAGGTTAATTTATTCCCAAAAAATTAAAAGTTCCATTATTTACAAAAAAAAAGGAAAAAAACAAGACAAAAAGCAAAAACTTTTAAGTAAATGCCGAACACACTTTTAGCTTATTGGATTTTCAAATTTTCGGGTGTCTAATGGACAAGGAGTGGAAAAATCTAAACAAATGGCTAGGACAACACTACCTTTTAAAAAATGTTTTATTAAAAAAGTACTACGTTTCTATAAAATTAAAATAATAAAGTACAGATGTTTCCTTAAATTTTGGAATTGTTTGGTTAGATTATAAGAGCATTCTTATCAAATGTGCTAAAAATGCTAAATGCTATTTTTTAGCATTTTTAGCACCTCAAATGATAAAAACACACCTACATCAAATATGCTAAATCTTAAAAAATTTATCATTGAGCTACAGTGGAATCTCATTTTTGACACCCTAATGTAGTAAGATGCTAGAATTTTTTAATATATTTTTTTCTTTTTCTCTCTCTCTCTCACTCTCTCTTGTGCCATGCCTTTCTTCTCCACTGCTTTCCTCTCTCTTTCTCTTTCTCTTTCTCAGACCACCATACGCTCTCAATCTTAGTCTCAAACTCTTTACGAGATGATGTTAGAGGAGTAACACCGCGAATTGAAGCTCTCCGACAATAGATGCTGCAAGCTCCACCTCCACGTTTCGAAAATCCTCAACAAAACGCAGACAAGGATGACGTCGTTTCGAAACCGAAACGGCATGGACAGTTTGGGGTTCGATTTCGAAATTGGTTTGGGGTTCGGTTTCGGAATTGGTTTGTCGACAATGCAAACGGTTATGGTGGTGTGACTGCTGATCTTGCTGGCGAGGTGGTGTGAGGGAGAGGTAGTGGTTGAAGGTCGAGAAGTCTGGGTGCTAAGTTGATTTGTGGGTCTAGGTTGATTCGGTGGCTTTGGATGTGGAGGATTTTTTTTTTTTTTTTTCTCTTTCTCTCTACTGTTGTTTGTGGTTGCGGTGGATTTGGTTGGTGGCTGGTGGTAGCGATGGTAGGTGGATGTGGTGGTTGTGGTATGGGTGGGTGGATGTGGTGGCCAGCGGTGCTGGGTTGAGAAAGAGAGAGACAGAGAGAGAGGAAGAATAAAAAATGATAAAGAAAGAATATTTAAATGAAGTCTTAAAAAAATAGAAGTTTTGATGTAAGGGATATTGTAAAGTGATGTGTTATATGTTATAAAGTTGGTGTTTTAGATGCTAAATGCTAAAATTTTTACAATCTTTGATGAGAATGCTCTAAACAAAAATGGATTGTATGAGCAATAAGAAAATGGAATAAGATATTAAAGTCCAAGATAAAAATTTTGGTGAGGCCAATGTAAAAATGGAATCATATATGAAAGTGCAAATTGAAAATTTTGAAATAACATTAAGGGCCTATTTGGTACCAAAAATAATTACCAAAATACAAAGTTAAAAATTTGTATTCTAAAAACAGCCCATGGGGTATTTTTCATAGCTCTAAAAGTAGGTTTTGATGGCATTATGGTAACTATCTTGAAAAACTTGGGCCCCACATTATGTCTTATAAAGTTCACTTCTTCTTAAAAACTCATCCCTATACCAAATACCAGATTTTGTGTTTCAATTCTTAAAAATATGTTCTATAAAAACAATGTCAAACACACTTTTTTGCATTATGTGTTCCCTAAAAACAATTTTCCAATTCAATTTTTTCAGAACCATTTTCACATTATTTTGAAAACAAAAAACACAAATGTTTTTACCAAACAGGTACTAACTATAATGCCAAGTGAAATGGCATTAGTTTGGAGAGAAAGTAATGAGAAACAATGGTGTGAAAAAAAACAAACAAACAAACAAACAAACAAAAAACAAAACGAAACAAAACAAAACCCACACACACAGCCCAAACTTCTAGTATCTCACTATGTACAATCATTAACCATTTTCAAAATCACTAAGAATACAAAATAAACTTGGGCAAGAACTTGGAGTGCGACGTGGCTCTAAGTCCAATGCACAATTTAGAGGACAAGCGCTTCTCAACCTCAACCAAACCATGACCACCATTAGCCACAACTCACACTTGTAGCCTCAACCATTAATCTCATGGACTTTTTTGCCTAGAGAGGGAGGGAGGGAGGGAGGGAGTGTGTGTGTGTGAGAGAGAGAGAGAGAGAGAGAGAGAGAGAGAGAAGGATTAGGTCACACTCTCGAGGACTGTTCATGTCTTTTGCCATCGCTTCTCTTTTCCCTCTAGCATTGAAAGTCCCTTAAGTTGTGTTCTTTCACATTTTCTTTCTCTCATAGGCATATTGGTGATTTTTTTTCTTTCTAAAATTCAATTTACTCTTCTCATTTTATTCAATAAAAGAAAAAGACAATATAATCCTCTCTCTCTTTCTTTCTTAGGGATGGCAATTTTGCCCCGCCCCGCTTGACTCGTCACCCTTCCCCGCTTCGCCCCACGTGGGTTTTCCCCACACCACCGGGGGGGGGGGGGGCAAGGATGAGTTTAACTTTTTAAACACAACCTGCCCCGCCCCTACCCAGCGTTAATAAGGGTTAAATTGTAAACTTTTCATACCCTAGAACCCTACTATTTAAACAAACATATTATCAGCTTATTTATTCTACCCAACAAGACTTTCTGCCTCTTTTTTTGTCTCTAACAAGGTTGGAAATAAGGTACCAATTTTAACATTTTCTTTTGTCTTTATTATAAACTAATAAGAGTATTTTTGGTAACAAAGTCAGGACCTATGGACAAATGAAGTCCATCAAGGAAATGACCGACAGGCTTAGAAGGAACCGTCGGCCACATAGAAACTGTCGGCTTTCTTTGAAATTGACAGCCATGAGAGTAGATCAAAGACGAAGCTGACAGGTGCGCTTCCCTACCAGATCGACGAAGGGACCCCCTAACTGACAAAGAGGCATACCGACGGGTCCTACATGACCTTACATGGACTACACACATTCATATATGGAAATATCTTGCGCATCACGCACAAAAACCCTACCACACGATTTTCACCTTCCCAGAATGGAAAGTATCCCTAAGATCTCGATAGCATTAACTCCACCTTCTCCCTATAAGGAAAACCCCCATATTCTTGGGATCTAGGGCTCTTCCCCACCACTATATAAACAACAGCTCTCTTCATTTCCCAAGTACGCAGAAAATCCCTAGCTCTCTCAATATAGAGTTCTTAGAAATTTTCCATTCACTGACTTAACCTTTGGAGGGTTTTTGGCCGGTACCACACCGGTGTCTTCTGTTTGGTTCTTGTTTTCCCCTTTTTCAGGTACCCATCAGTTGGCACCATCTGTGGGAATGAGTGATTAGTCGTATCACTGCTTCTAAGATAAAGAGTTGCATGGTCCAGATGCGTTCAATGGCTACCATCAACCAAGAGACAGGGAATCCCTCCAACGCCTTGGAAAGACAAGTGCAAATCTTGGTAGCAGCAGTCGAACGACTTACCTAGCGCAACCAGGAGTTGGAGCAAAAGCTGAACCAAAGGAAAGAGCAACGCCCAGAAAACCAGCGTGACAAATGGGACAACGATGAGCAGAACGGTAGTCATCTCCTAACGGGGGATCGTCAAAAAAGGGAGGATCAGGAAGAAAGTAACATCCCTAGCAGATGAGATGGACCGGAGGACACTAATCGCTTGTAGGAAATAGAAATCACGCGATGCGCATAGCCCAAGATATGCAAATGATGAAGGAGAAGATGGGCGTGATAATGAACTCCATAAGGGAACGAATGTCCACCAACTTAGACATGTTAGTTCAACGGAAGGACTCACCCTTCACTGCACAGGTGACTTCCTTCTCCCTCCCCGCCAAGTTCCAAATGCCACAAATGGGGACAAAATGGGGATATACCCCTTTTGGCGAAAAGTTCCAGCAAAATACCCCCTTTCTGAAACTATTTAGGGATATGCCCCTATTTTAAAACTCGATTTTATCAAAATCGAGTTTTAGTGTGGAACTCGAGTTCCACAAATATATATAAATAAATATATATATATGTATATGTATATGTATTTATATTTTTTTAAAGTTTAATTTGGCTATAACTCGAGTTATACATTGAAACTCAATTTTTAGAAAATCGAGTTTCAAAATAGGGGCATATCCCCTAAATAATTTTAGAAATGGGGTATTTTGCTGGAACTTTTCGCTGAAAGGGGTATATCCTCATTTTGGCCCACAAATATAAATGTACAACAGATCACGGGACCCACTTGACCATCCGGAGTCATTCAAAACCCTCATGCACCTACAAGGGGTTCCGGATGAGATTATGTGCAAGGCATTCCCTACTACACTCAAAGGGCCAACAAGGGTATGGTTTAGCAAATTAACCCCTAACATTGTCTCCACCTTCAAAGAATTGAGTGGACACTTCGTTACCCACTTTATTGGGAGGCAGAGGTACAAAAAGTTCTCAGTAAGTCTATTGAACATTAAGCAGCGGAAAGACGAAAGTCTAAGGTCGTACATGACTCGCTTCAATAAGGAGGCCATTTTGATTGATGAAGCCAACGACAAAGTTCTAGTCGGATTGCAATCTAGAGAGTTCCTCTTCTCTATCTACAAGAATGACCTGAAGACGATGACAGATATGCTATACTAGGCCACGAAGTACATGAATGTTGAAGATGAAATGATTGCTCGAAGGGGCAGACCGAAGAAGAGAGAAAGGCAAGACGATCCCCGTCCAGAAAAAAGGAGAAAGTCTGCCTGAACAAGCGATCGAAGGGACGACAGGAGATCAAGACCTCTGCTTAGGAGGATTGTAAACTTCACACCCCTATATACCCCATTAGACCAAGTCCTCATGCAGATAAGGGACGACACAGTGCTGACTTGGGGGGACAAGCTAAAGGGCGATCCGAATAAGAGACCCGGAAATAAGTACTGTCGCTTCCATCGAGACCATGGGCACGACACTTTCAAGTGTTATGACCTCAAGCAGCAGATCGAAGCCCTTATCAAGCAGGGGAAGTTACAGCGATTCATCAAGGGTGGAAAGAACCATCCAAGGGACCCCGAACCCAATCGACAGGCTGAAGAAAAACCAAAGGCCCCGTTTGGAGAAATAAGGGTGATTGGAGGAGGGAGCACAATGGCTAGCTCCTCTAAGAAGGCAAGGAAGACGTACTTACGGATGGTACCGAGCATCCAGATCTCTAGAGGACTAACTAAAATGACTAGGGTCGACAACCCAACCATCAGCTTCACAGAAGAAAACGTTTGACGACTCCACCACCTTCATGACGATGCCCTGGTCATCATCCAGTCGATTGCAGACTTCAACACCCGATGGGTGCTAGTGGACAATGGGAGCTCTGCCAACATCTTCTACTATCCTGTATTCTAGCAGATGAGGATCGAAAAGAAGCGTCTCCTACCCTCAGACACACCGCTAGTTGGATTTGGTGGCACCAAAGTCTTCCCCGTCAGGACTATCACCTTACCAGTAACCATTGGGATGTAACCTCAGCAACTTATTGAGGAAGTTAGCTTTCTAGTCATTGATTGCTCCTCTGCCTACAATGCCATCCTCAGGTGACCTATGCTTAATGTATGGAAAGCAGCTACGTCTACATACCACCTACTGGTGAAGTTCCCAACGAAGTATGGGATAGGAGAAGTACATGGGGACCAGATGGCCACCCAAGAATGCTACATTGCCATGTTAGAAATGGATGATCATTTGTAGGAATTAAGCATCGAGAAGCGATGAGTCGTAGTAGAACCAACAAAAGACCCATAGGAGATCTCCCTAGATGACAACACCCTAGGCCGGATTACTTGTGTTGATACACAAGCTGATCCTTCAATTCGCAAGGAGCTCACCTTCTTCTTGAAAAACAATCAAGACGTCTTCGCTTGGAGCCACGAGGACATGCTAAGGATTAGTCCAAGTATCATGGTCCACAAACTTAATGTGTGCTCGTCCTTCCCTCCAATCTGATAGAAAAGGATTGTCTTCTCCTAGGAAAGAGACAAGGCCATAGTCGAGGAGGTTCGCAAGCTGTTAGAGGCAGATTTCATTAAGGAGGTCTATTACCCTAAATGTTGGCTAATGTAGTAATGGTAAAAAAAAAAAAACGAATGGCAAGTGGAGAATGTGCGTAGACTTCACTGACTTGAATAAAGCATGCCCCAAGGATAGCTACCCACTCCCTCGTATCGACCTCCTCGTGGATTCAACAACTAGACACCAGCTATTAAGTTTCATGGACACCTTCTCTAGGTACAACCAGATCAGGTTGAATGAAGTAGACTAGGAGAAAACCTCATTTGTCATAAGCCAAGGGCTCTTCTGTTACAAGGTCATGCCATTCGGATTGAAGAACGCAGGGGCGACGTACCAAAGGCTGGTGAACAAAATGTTCATTCAACAGATCAGGCGAAACGTCAAAGTATATGTGGACGACATGCTTGTAAAGAGTGCAAAAGAGAGTAGTCGCCTGGATGACCTCCAGGAAACATTCAAAACCCTGCGCCTCTACGACATGAAGCTCAACCCCAGCAAATGCATGTTTATAGTATCATCGGAGAAATTTCTAGGCTTTATGGTGTCGCAGCAAGGTGTGGAGGCCAACCCCGACAAAATTCGGGTCATATTGGAGATGACGCCTCCAAAGAACGTCAAAGAGGTGCAAAGCTTAAACGGTAGGGTAGCGGCTCTTAATAGGTTCGTCTCTAGGGTGACGGACAAGTGTTTACCTTCTTCAAAACACTAAAGAAGGCCTTCAAATGGACCGACGAATGCTAGAAGGCTTTCAAGGAACTGAAGACATAACTTGCATCCCCGCCGTTGCTTAGTCCATCCAAACCCCGTGAAGAACTCTCCCTGTACTTGGTTGCGTCTCCAATGGCCGTCAGCTCAACTTTTATTTGAGAAGAAGATCGCATACAGTTACCCGTCTACTACACCAACCGAGTACTCTGAGGAGTAGAAGGAAGATATCCCCCCATGGAAAAGCTGGCCTTTACATTAATCACGACTGCACGAAAACTCAGGCTATACTTCCAAGCACACACTATAATGGTTCAGATGGACAAGCCATTACGAAGGGCAATGAACAATCCGAAAGCAGCTAGATGATTGGTTTTTATGGGCAATAGAGCTCGATGAGTTCGACATACAATACCGACCAAGAACTACAATCAAGGCCTAGGCCTTAGCTGATTTCATTGCTGAATTCACAGCAAGAGAGGATGAAGACAAAGGGCTAGCAACGTGGATAATATGGATGGACAATTCGTCCAACCAATGGGCCGAAAGAGTCGGGGTCATACTACAGTCGCCTGAAGGGGATATAGTAGAGTGTGAAGTCCATCTCCAATTCCCAACAACCAACAATGAGGCCAAATACCTTCCTTCTTGGGCCTCGACTTGGCTAAAGCAACAGGGGCCTCATCAGTAGTCATGCACTGCTATTTGTAGGTTGTCATCAGACACATCAATGGAGACTACGAGGCCAAAGAGGAACGGATGAAGGAGTATCTAAGCTTGGTTAAAGGAAGGGTAAGCCAAAGGCTTTTGGCCAAATTTGTGCAAATCTCGAGGGAAGAGAATGAACAAGTAGACCGTCTAGCCAAAGCTGCATCCGCGAAACACATGGTCATCACTGGTCAAGTATTATCCTTCATCCAATACTCTCATTCCATTAACAAAATAGATATACAGGTGATTCGCATGGGAGATGAATGAATAACACCAATCGTATCCTACCTTAGGGACGTTCCCGGAATACCACAATACTTTTTGCAGGCTGAAGGTGCAGTCTTCACGTTTTATACTAATCGTGGATGTCCTTTACAAAAGTGGTTTCTCTCATCCATATCTAAGATACTTAATCTTTGACGAAGCAGACTACGTTATGAGAGAAGTCCACGAGGGAGTATGTGGGAACCATGAGGGAGCACGCTCGCTGGTCCACAAGCTAATACGAGCAGGTTACTATTGGCACACTATGCAAAAGGATACCCAATCTTACGTGAAGGCGTGCGACAAATGGGAGATGAATGAATAACACCAATCGTATCCTACCTTAGAAACTGGACGCTCCCGGAAGACCACAATACTTCTTGCAGGCTGAAGGTGCAGTCTTCACGTTTTGTACTAATCGTGGATGTCCTTTACAAAAGTGGTTTCTCTCGTCCATATCTAAGATGCTTAATCTCTGACGAAGCAGACTACGTTATGAGAGAAGTCCACGAGGGAGTATGTGGGAACCATGAGGGAGCACGCTCGCTGGTCCACAAGCTAATACGAGCAGGTTACTATTGGCACACTATGCAAAAGGATACCCAGTCTTAGGTGAAGGCCTGCGACAAATGGGAGATGAATGAACAACACCAATCGTATCCTACCTTAGAAACGGGACGCTCCCAGAAGACCACAATACTTCTTGCAGGCTGAAGGTGCAGTCTTCACGTTTTGTACTAATCATGGATGTCCTTTACAAAAGTGGTTTCTCTCGTCCATATCTAAGATGCTTAATCTCTGACGAAGCAGACTACGTTATGAGAGAAGTCCACGAGGGAGTATGTGGGAACCATGAGGGAGCACACTCGCTAGTCCACAAGCTAATACGAGCAGGTTACTATTGGCACACTATGCAAAAGGATACCCAGTCTTACGTGAAGGCGTGCGACAAATGGGAGATGAATGAACAACACCAATCGTATCCTACCTTAGAAACGGGACGCTCTCGAAAGACCACAATACTTCTTGCAGGCTAAAAGTGCAGTCTTCACGTTTTGTACTAATCGTGGATGTCCTTTACAAAAGTGGTTTCTCTCGTCCATATCTAAGATGCTTAATCTCTAACAAAGCAGACTACGTTATAAGAGAAGTCCATGAGGGAGTATGTGGGAACCATGAAGGAGCACGCTCGCTGGTCCACAAGCTAATACGAGCAGTTACTATTGGCACACTATGCAAAAGGATACCCAGTCTTACGTGAAGGCGTGCAACAAATGCCAATGTTTCAGCAACATCATACAGTAATCATCAAAGAAGCTTACCCCAATGAACGCACCCTAGCCATTCGCTTAGTGGGGCCTTGACATAATGGGACCCTTCCCCATAGCAGTGCAGCAACTCAAATTCCTTGTCGTAGGAATCGACCACTTCACTAAATGGGTTGAGGCAGAACCCTTGGCCACTATCACTGAGAAGAATGTCTGAGGCTCTGTCTGGAAGAGCATTATTTGCTGCTTTGGCATCCCTAGATTCTTCGTCTCCAACAATAGAAAACAATTCAACAACGACACATTCAAGAATTTCTACCAACAGTTGGGAATCAAAAACCACTATTAGTCACTTGCCCACCCACAGGCCAATGGTCAAATTGAGGTTACAAACCGATCCTTGCTTAAGATGATCAAGACTCGGCTCGAGATTGCAAAGAGGATATGGTCGGATGAACTGCCAAGTGTGTGATGGGCTTATCGAACAACAGCTTGCATTCCTACAAGCGAAACACCCCTCCACCTTGCGTATGGAAGCAAAGCCGTCATCCCAGCAGAAGTTGGATTAACTAGCTACATGGTGGCTCATCATGACGAAGGGAGAAATGAAGAAGGAATGCGCCTGCAGTTGGATCTTCTGGATGAAGTTAGGGCGATGGTAGTGCAATGGATCGCACTTTATTAGGACTTAATGGCAAAATACTACAACACCAAGGTCAAACCTCGACACTTTCAGGTCGGAAACCTAGTCCTAAGGAATGTGACGATAGCCAACAAAGATCCCAAGCAGGGCAAATTAGGCCCTAACTGAGAAGGACCTTACAAGATCATTGCCTGCCATAGAAAGGGGACCTACCATCTAGAGACCCTCGACGGACACAAACTCCATCACCGATGGAACACCGAGCACCTACAGAGATACTACTAGTAGTAGGCGACTGCAAACTATGTTATTGCTTTTCTTATGTTGTTAAAGTAGGATGTTGAGTTTGTTTTAAGAAGGATATTAAGTTTTTTGTTAAGTTTTTTATTATTGAAATAAGACTCTTGAGGTTTATCAAACACATCATCTACATTCTTCTACTTCATTCGAACCTTAAGAAATTTTCCCCAAAATTAGTAAGTCCTACCTATGGGATGGACAGATAACCAAGGATACTGACGGGTAATTGGTCACAAAAAATGACTGAGTCCTATCTACGAGATGGACGAATGACCAAGGATACCGGCGGGTACCTAGTTACAAAAAATGACTAAGTCCTACCCAAGGGATGAACGGATGACCAAAGATACCGACGGATATTTGGTCACAAAAAATGACTAAGTCCCTACGAGATGGACAGAAGACCAAGGACACCGATGGGTGCATAGGTCCAAAAATGATTAAGTCCTACCTACACGCCTAAATTATTCAATGCCCTAAAGAATGCACGGTACCACTACTGGGCAACGAATGTAACAAATATATAATACCAACGAATAAGCATAACGCACAAGCATAGTCAAGTCTTTATGACGAAGAGGGGGCATACACAATTATAATAGACATACAAAATAAAAGCAACAAACGACAAGTAGGAATGATGGGTAAAGAAAGACAATAAATACAAACCCGGCGGGGATAAACGTATGTACATAAAACCTAAAAAAAAAAAGGGCGCCCACCATTGTCTCAAAATTAGTTTTACAAAAAAAAAAAAATTAGGGCAATAGATTAAAAAAGAGAGATGAAACTAGAATGGAGGAGTATCAGGAGTGGACTGATCCTTGGTGGACGGGTCATCAGGGGCAGACGAACCCTTAGGAGTAGTCAAATCATCAAGAATGGTTTGTCCCTCAAGAGCAGGCTAGTCGACGGCCTCAGTATTAGGTTCCTTCACCTTTTCCTCAAATGGATGGAGTTGTTAGCTTCATCAATAACTGCGTTATCACCACCAGGAGTTGGCGGGACGGTGTCATCAATGACTAGCTAAGACAAGTCCAAATCGGGGTAGACAGCTACCACTTGCTTTAAGCAATTGTCGAACTCTTCGCCATAGTAGCCGCTGCACTCATTATAATATGGTTGAGAGGTCTAAAACCCTGTTACAGCGTCAGCCTTGGCTTTCTCCATCTGCTTACGAAGGGCGGCCAACTCCATCATCAGATTGGAGTTCGCCTTCTCTAGCTCTTCACGGCGACGGGTCTTCTTCTTTAGCAAGGCAAATTTCACTGTTAGTTCCATGTTGAGGGTGCGGACAGCCTTCTTATACTGGTCTCGCTCTTTCGTCTCATACTCCTAACGTTTGCGATACCAACAAATTACCCCATCCTTGGCTACGCACCTATCTAGAAGGGCTTTTATCCTCACCATCGCCTACAAAAGGAAAGAGCTGACGATTAGAATAAGGAGATAAAAAAGAAAAGTAAGACTGATGAATACATACCCTCGACAGGTCAAAGAGGCCAGAATCCCCTAGATCTTCGGTGGCATGCTCACTACACTCATCCAGGTTTATCTCCTTGATGATTGAGTTAACCATCTCAACAACGTACTCCTTATGGCTCACCAACCTCTGGATGGAGCTAGGGACGATGGGACCATGAGCCGTCATAAGGCCTTTGCCAACCCCATGACAAGGAGGTAAAGGAGAAACGGATGGGCCCATCACCTTCTTGGCAAAATGGTCATCCTTCGTGTTGCTCTTTCTCTTGGGAGCAACCTTGGAGGGAACCGCCTTGGGATCCGAGGCTGACGTCTCCCCCTGCTACTTGAGGTAAGTAGCTGCCAACTTCCTCACCATTGCTTTCTACCTACTTGGCGTCCATCTCTGAAAAAGGTGACAGAAGAAATTAGAAAAAAGGAAGGATGGACTAAAAAGAATTGACTGAAAGGTAAACGGACGAAGAGAAAAAACTTATGTTGGCGATAGAAAGTGTCCAACAGTTGGGCTTCAGCCGTTGGCTCTAGACTACCGCAGAAAGCGTGAAGAGTATCGAGGGTCACTAGGTCCTTCCACTTTCTCTGCTCGAGCGGGATCACCCAAACTCGTCTAAGGAAGCTCTCCTGTTCGTTGTGTATTTGTTGACGGGCTTAAGTTGAAACCAGAAAACAATAAGCCAGTTACATAACTAAAAACAGACAGGGTAAGGCAAACTAGACACCGACGACTCACCTGATTCCCTAAAATACCCTAGGTATTATCAAACCTGTCAGGCATGCTATCCCACTCCTCGAGCTTACACACCCTTTGGACAAATAAATACCTATTCTTCCAATTCCTATTGGAGTCAGGCATATCTGACACTAGCCTAAATGACGACTTCCTTGCCAGGAAATGGTAAACGCCCTTCGATGAGGATATCTGCTAAAGCTTGTAGCAATAGAAGAACTCAACAAGGATAAGCCGACGGTTGCCACCATTCAACTGACCCCATATCACCTCGACCCCAACAAATATCCTCCACGCGTTAAGGGCAAGTTGACTAATGGACAGACCCAGGTGATTGGCAAGTTGACGGTGTAGCTTCATCAGCAGCAACCTTAAGCCTGCGGTAAACATCACATCATACATGCCGACGTCTGCTGCCTTACCCAAATAGCACCTCTCAAACTTCCTTGGCAACTAAAGGGGGATGTGCTCAGGAATTTGATAACAGTCGTGAAAGGTGTTGAAGACCTTCGTGGACATGGTTAGGTAGAAATGTTTCACCATCCATATTAGAGGAAGGATGAAGGACCTGTGCTCACTACCGACTACCTAACCTACAGCCTCGTCACCTTCCCCATGTTCCACTTCATCACCGTTGCCTTCTTCTTCTCCCTCATCCTCTTCCTCTTCCTTTTCCTTATCATCCTCCTCTTCTTCTTCTTCCTCATACTCCTCCTCCTCCTCCTCTTCCTCCTCGGCAGGGGAGTAAGCTGATGGCTCCTTCTCAGGGGACCATGTTAAATTATCCACTTGCTCACGCCCTGACGGATAGACCTCATCATAGCCTGTACCTTCACAGACTGACGACGATTGTTTACTCGTCGCTTTACTATCACCTAACATCCATTCACCTATAAGTGACAAATGTATTCTAAGAACCTATTCAACGGGTCTCTAAAAAACGACGACCAACTAAAAAGGCAAAGAAATGAGATTAAGAGAAGGAGACTTACGAAGAAAGTTGATGGTTGCTCGTTAATCCAAACGACGGATTGAATGCTGGTTAAGATGACGGATGAACGCAACGACGGAACGACTTAAGGTCAGCTTGGGATCACAGCTCTCAAGAGGCGAAAGTAAAGTAAAAGAAAAAAACTAAGGGATGAAGAACTATTTATAGAACGAAGGAGCACCGTATACGAAGTGACGCTTTTGATTAGAAACGAGGCCAATCAACAGGTGCCACATGTCACCTAGCATTCATTTTAAGAGCTACCTACTCCATTAATGATACTTTCTTCAATAAGGCAATTAATGCTCATAAAAACCCTTATTACTCCGAGACTCGTCAGTCATAACCGACGAGACCACGGAGTAGGGGGTAGCTGATAAGGGTATTTTTGGTAACAAAGTCAAGACTTGTGGACAAATGAAACCCGTTAAGGAAATGGCTGATAGGCTCAGAAGGAACCGTCAACCACATAGAAACTGTCAGCTTCCTTTGAAACCAACGGCCATGAGAGTAGATAGAAGATGAAGCTGACGTGTGCGCTTCCTCGCCAGACTGACGGAGGGACCCCCTAACTAACGGAGAGGCATAACTACGGGTCCTATGTGGCCTTACATGGACTACACATTCATATATGGAAACATCTTGCACATCACACACAAAGATCCTACCACACAATTTTCACCTTCCTAGAATGAAGAGTATCCCCAAGATCTCGATAGCATTAACTCCACCTTATCCCCATTAGGAAAACCCCCTATTCTCGGAATCTAGGGCTCTTCCCCACCACTATATAAGCAACAGTTCTCTTCCTTTCCCGAGTACGTAGAAAATCCCTAACTTTCTCACTATAGCGTTCTTAGAGATTTCCCATTCACTGACTTAACCTTTAGATGGTCTTTCGTCGGTACCACATCGGTGCCTTCTATTTGGTTCTTGTTTTCCCCTTCTTCAGGTACCCATCAATGCGATCAGGAGCCATTAACTCATTGACGATTTTCATGCATCATCATAAAAAAATTTATGTACTATTAAATCATTGATTTGTATTATGATATTTTTGTTTTTGTTGTGATATTGTCTTGATAAACTCTTTAATAATATTATTCAACATGTGCTAAAAATTAGTTTAATTTGATGGGATAATTTTATTTGTAATTTCAAGTATATTTTTATTAACAAAACATGTTTTATTTAAAACAATTGTAATAGTTATGAGCAAATTAACAAGAAATAGAGTTTTATGGGGTGGGACGGGGCTTCGTGGGGGCCCCAAGGGGTGGGTCTGAGGTAAAAAAAATTTCTCCGTCATGCGAGGCGGGGCAGGGATAGGGTAAGACAAAACTGTGACGGGCGAGAGCAAAGACCACATCCTTCAGACCTACCCCACCCCATTGCCATCCCTTATCTCTCTCTCTCTCTCTCTCTCTCTCATACAATTATACATTGATCCACATTGCTCTTGAGCTCCATTTTCTTCCTAATCCACTTATCCACACAGTAACCGAGATGGAAATTGATTCACATAATAGTTGATATTTATAAATACACTGATCCACATAGTGGTTTTTTTTTTTTTGAGATAGTTTCAACCTATGGCATCCGTTCCTAATATTAGCACTCTATCATCAGATCAAGACACCGATCAGTTTTTGGTGTAGGCGGGGATTAAACCTCAAATCTCTTATTTAACCATCAGAGACTTTACCAGTTGAGTTAATTGGAACCCATAATCCACGTAATAGTTGAGTCTTTGAGAACACCAAGTCACCGAAATCGCTGGTTGCACAATATATGTTATGGGTTTGAGTTTGTTTTACTGAGATAGCTAATTCACTTAAATGGTTAGGGTTTTGTTTGTTATAGTTTGTACTTGATCTGAGTTTGAATTTGCTTGTGGAACTTTTGGCTAATCTAAGTTTGTGTTTTAATTGGGGTCATTTTGTTGATTTGAGAGGTCCCAAATTGGGGAAGGAGAAAGCGAAAAAAAAAATGTATGAGGAGAGAGAAAATATAATATGTAAATAAATAGAGTGATAAACATTAAGCTACATGTATGTGAATTTAAGTTTGTTAAAGAAGCAAAAGTGAGTTTTTAAGACCAAATTTGACTAAATATGTGCTGAGGCTTATTTGAATGCTTTAACTCCTTAAAAAGCCTCTTCTTTTTTTTCTTTTTTCACTTAAAAGACCAAAAAGCAAACCTTTCTTTTTCCCTTTAAAATGACTAGAGTTTCTCCCAAATCAAACAATGTTGTCTAAATTCCTCTAAATATGATTTTCTCCAAATCAAAATCCCTTCCCCTGACCATAAATAAACCCAACCCAACCCAAAATGTATAACTGACTCCAAGAACAAAATCAAATCAAATATCCAAGCAAATTTTGAAATTTGAGTTTGAAGATCTTATATGGATAATGTTGACTATGTTAAATAAAGTACTGACTCTCCCTAGTAGGAGCTTTTTCCTCTCGGCTGACACGAGACTTTCCTCCCTTCACTAGGGTCTTTCTTACCCATTTACAGTATCTTTTCTATGTGCAGTAACCATCTTCCATCATTCTTGTCAAAAAAAACCTTTTTCCATCACTACCATGGACGAAACAGTCCTAAATGACCTCCAAAAACTCAAATTAACCAAAGAATAAGGAGAAGAAATCTGCATCACAAGCAAAACCCAAAGTAACCTCCTTGAAGAATGTTCTTTAAGCCTTTTTGGAAAGCTTCTTTCAGATCACCACCAGAATAGCCGTGCACTCAAGAATACTCTCAAAATGGCATGGAAGTTGGGATCTGATCTACGGATAGTGGATGTAGGTAACGGTATTTGGCAGTTCAAGTTCAGCTCTAGATTTCAGATGGAATGGGTTGAGAAGAGTGGCCCGTGGAATTTTGAAAACAATTTACTCCTTTTATGTCGTTGGAGAGCAGGCCTTACCTCAACAAACATTATCTTTACTCACTCTCCTTTCTGGGTCCAAGTATGGGGCCTTCCCTTTAAGTTTATGAATGAGGAAGTAGGAAAAGATATAGGAGGCACAATAGGAAATTTCCTTGAGGTGGATAAAAGATCCTGGCAGTTCAATCAAGCAAAGTACATGCGCATTAAAGTTGAGGTTCAGCTGGATAAACCTCTTCGCAGAGGAGGTTTCGTTTCCAGTCCAGAGAGTGGGAAGCATTGGGTTTATTATAAGTATGAGAGGATTCCTACGCTTTGCTTCAGGTGTGGTAGGATCGGGCATGATGTTAAACATTGCTCAGATGCGGCGGTAGAGCATGAGACAGGCAACCAATACGGTGACTAGATGAGAGTGAGTTAGGATTCAAAATGGGGACCGAGAAGATCCCGGACCACCAGCAGTGAAGGCAGAACCGCGACGGCGGACGGCACTGATATTGCTGGAATGCGCGCATCTGCAAACATCATGGGCATGTCTGAGCCTGACAGCCTCGGTGAAACAAATGGGTCTAACACAAACCCTGTTTTGGGGTCTGCCCAAGGGGTTTCCTCTTCAAAAAATCTGTCCTCTCTGCTCTTACAGACGGCGGATACTCAGGATGGATGGGACAAGTCTGAAAATTTGAATTTGAAGCGTATGGAGAAAGCTAAGGGGATTTCACGTGATAGTAGTATTAAGGAAATATTTCAAAGCTCTCTGAATCCCAAAGAAGAAAAGCTAGATGAGCACTCTACTGTGGGCCAAGTGCAAGAGATTAAAGGAAAAGCCCATGAAGCTACTAGCCCACTAAGGCAAAAATTAGACCGTAAGTGCAAAGGTGTGGCCACTCCTTCTGTGCAAGGCCCTACTAAAGATTCCCAACAAAAGAAAAAGCCCAGTTTGAAGAAAATAGCTAGACAAGTGGCCCAGCATCAAACACAGGCCTTAGACACAGAAATGTTTAACTCAGACGTGAGAGTCGGTTCCAAAAGGCCAAGTACGTTTGAATATTTAGAAGTTGAAGAAAACAGAGCTCAAAAACGTTTATTCACTACTCTCTCTCCCCCTCACTCTTCCCCCCTTGATAATGTATCGGCGGTGGCTGCCTTGCAGCACCGTCGGGAGCAATGATTGCCCTTGGATGGAACTGCCAGGGGCTTGGGAACCCCCGGACAGTTAGGGTGCTGCGTGAATTTATGCAGCGTTGGGCTCCCAAAATTGTCTTCCTTGCGGAGACAAAACTGAATAAAAGAGAATAAAAAAAAAAAAATGTTGACTATGTTAATTATTGCAGGAATTTTGAATTAGGGAAATTTTCAGTTTGAGGTTAATTTTTCTTTATTTAAATTTTGATGCAAGGTTCTACTCTTAGCATAGAAAGTAGCTTGCAAATGTTTTACATGAAATGAAGTAGCTTTTGAAGAATATACACACACATGTATATATATATATATATATATATATATATATATATATATATATATATATTTTTTTTTTTTCTTTTGTAATTTGAGTTTGGGTTTGAGAATTTTCTTCTTGATTCATGGTTTTGTTTTTGATTGCTCAATTCATTTTGAATTTTATTATGTCTTTGAATGATTTGTGGTTGTTGAGAAATTTAAGTTTTGGTTTTTAATTGAAATTCGAGAATTTGAGTTTAGGTTGTTAAGATTTTAGTCTTTCTTGTTAATGTTCAGATGGTTCATTTTTTTTTTTTTTTTGAAAGAGTTTCAACCTATAGCATCCGCTACTGATAATAGCTCTTTATCATCAGACTAAGACACCAATCGGTTTTTGGTGTAGACGGTAGCAATAACATTGCTCATTTTTAGCTAAGAGATAAAATTGCATATGTCGATATCGTATTTTGTCTGGCCTCAATTTGTTTACTTAAATATCAATTTAAGTCTTGAAAATCTAAAAATTGCACTTTCAACATGGTAAAATAAGGAATTACATGAAACAAATTTATTTGTCTCAAATAGAGTGTGGTGTCCACAACATTGATGAGCTTTAGGTTTGGCTTTAAGAAGTTCCGGAGGATGTAATCCTAATTGTAATTATTATTATTAATTATTAAATTTTATATTTAGAGTCAAGAGTTTTGTAACTCAATTGACATATCTCTGAGCATTTTTTTTTTCATATTTAGACAAAAAATAAAAAAGAGAAAAAAATATTTTTCTATTAGGTTAAATATATTCATGCATTATACGAATTATTATATAACAAAGAAAAAAATGAAGATAAAAATCAAAATAAGGAAAATCAAAACCTTTTTTTTTTTTTTTTTTTTTTTTATGAACAAAAAATGGGTAGGAAGGCGACTTAAGTTGGCGTCTTCCACTAAGTGTGATCATAATAACACCCTACTTGTTGAGCCCAAGCTTATGGGAGTAAGGCATCCGAATGAAGTTTAAGGATAACGAGGAAAGGTATAATGCTTCTCTTAAAAAGGTTGTGTTAACAGGCTAACACCAAATTTTGTGCCAAAATTTTTGTACTTTGCTTACGTTTGGATCCAACATTTCCTCAGCGTTTCACGTTTGCGTTTTGATGGGCGTGGGACCCATGGCTACAGTGGCAGCAAGTAAACACGCAAATGGTTCTCAGCTGAAACGCAAAATGAAAGGAAATACGCACCGTTTCATTAAAACATCTATGCGTGTGTAGGTACTCCACTTGGACTTGAGCATAAACACAAAACGCGTTGCACTGTACTGTACTGTTCACAGAACTCTAACCCACGAAGCAGAAACACAAAACGTTGTGTTCTCTCCAACGGCTAAATTTTCGCATTCTACCCTTTCTTCCTCTCAACTATCGTGCAGAGATGTCTTCAATTTTCATCAATGCTCCATCCTCTTCCTCTTCAATGAAATGCACCTACCCACTAACCAATAAACCATCAAAACAAGAGCTGAAACACAGTAATTGCAAACCCACACGGAACAAACGAACCCATCCCTTCGTACTTTGCTCGAGCTCACCTTCTCTCCGTTTAGGACGTCATTGCCGCCACTGTGGGTCTCTGCATTCACGGGTAAGTTTTGTCTAGCTTTTCATACTCTCTGATCTGTTGGTGTGTGGTTATATTGTTTTCCATGAGGCTTCAATTTGTGGTTTTGTGTTCAACATTTGTGTGTGGTTTTGTGTTCAACGTTTGTGTGTGGTTTTTGTGTTTTCCATGACATTAGTATGTGGGTTTCTCTCTCCTTCATGTAATTTTGTGTGTTTCTCTTCCTGCCTATGTTGTATTTAGAGTATATGTGAGTTTACTTTGCATTTTTCATGTGGGCATGCGTAATTGATTATGATATGCATACAAACTGTTCGTTGAAATGCCTTAATGAATATAAAAGGAAGTTGTAGCAAAAATGGGTAAGGGGAAATCGAAGGCCGATGGTAATGAAGTGAGAACTGGGTGGAAAGAACCTAAGAAACTAAAAGCTTATTGTGATTTGTCTGCTGCTCAAGTCCTATACGGCAAGAGAAATGGAGGATTTTTGAGAAAAGAAGGGGTTGATGCAGTGATTGAGCAGTTGGGTGAAATGGGAAAAGTGGTGACTCACATGCAGTTTAAAAACAAATGAGATCATTTGAGAAAACAATGGAAGGCTTGGAAGGAGTGTTTTGGTGAGACTGGGTTGGATTATGATCCTGTAACTGGGATTATTCAGGCCACTGATGAGTGGTGGACCCGAAAGGTTCAGGTTAGTTCACTTTACATAATTGTGAAAAACTCAGCTGTCTACAACTATATTGTGTTCTAACTACCGGTTGTCCACATGTAGGCATGTCCCAAGGCATTAACCTTTAAAAACAAACCTTTGTCGAATGTTAAGTCCATGAAAATCATGTTTGAAGGCATGGTTGCAACGGGGCAAAATGCATTCTGCACAAATGGTGAAATACCAAAGGAATGCACCGAAGGGTCTGGGGACTCCACTGATAACAAAGAATTTGTTGACCCCCAATGTGAACCTTCTGCGAACTCAGTTAACCCAATGGAGGTTGAAGGCCCAGCATCGTTGAGAGCAAGACCGGCAGTGAATAAGGGAAAAAGCTTGGTAAGCGGTGTCCACCTTTTCAGGGGAATTTGCAAGAAACCAAAAAAAAGCATTCAGTTGTGCAAGAGATGTCCGACTCTTTGAAGAGCATGTCAGATGTTATTGTTGAAAGTAGAAGTGTAAGTACTCATACACCATTTCGTACCACAGCAGTTAATTCTGCAAGCAATTATGGACATAGTGTTGAGTCTTCTTGGGGTGCAAGCGAGTGATCGCCTTCATATGTTCAACACTTTCTTCTTCGTGAATAACCTAGACAGTGGGAACATGTTTGCAGCTAATGTTCAGAGTAAGGAGGTCCAACTGAGGTGGCTAGAGAAGCAGTATGAAATGAACCCTCAGTTTCATGTTCTCTGATGGAAAGAGGCTTGTCTACAGCCCGGGTTGCTTAGGTTTGGTATTGTAGTAATCAGATTATCTTTATGTACCTCTTGCACTCTTTTTTTTCTTTTTTCTTTTTTGTATTGGCACAAACTATATGCTTGCCATGGGTGTGTATGTAAGACAATGGTTATGCAAATCAGACTTGTTCTAAAATGTTTTTATAGAAGTTTTTTATTTATTTAATTTTTTATTTTTTATTTTTTAATCTTTCTGAATTTCTTTGAGTTCTACATGATCATTGCTCAACCATGAACAACCATAACCTCCCTTCTAACTGTCATGCGTTCAGCATTGGGCTACAACGTGTTTATAAATCCTTATAGTGCTCAAATTTGTACTATCTTATAATGCTTTCTGCTTTGAATTTTGTGATCTTTACAGTGCTTTAGTGATGGTTCATTATTTTGTTGTGAATGGACTATGATTGTTTATATTCTATGGTCATTTCTCTCATGGACTATGATTGTCTCTAGACATCCTACAATGCCTGTTCCCCGGGAATCCTTTCCTCTGTTCTATTATGTTTGAATTTCTCTTTTATCATCCACCATCTCCATGATTTGGATAATCATCAACCCCCAAAAGAGTTTAGTATTCTTCAAAATCTTGTTTAACAGATTACCAAAATCATTAGGACTCTTATAGGTTTATTTTCTTAAATTCTCTCATTATCATCATCATCATCTTTTACTACTCAATCTACTCTCTGATCTCTCTTCTCCTTCTTATCAACCTGCTCTGTATTCTTAGTTTCTCCTTTCTTTAATGCAAACCCTTCTCCCCTTGTTTCTCTCTTGAATTCTTCTCTTATAAAAAACATTCATCAAGTTGGTTTTCTCATACATGATTCCATAAGGTCTGGTTTTATCATAGTTACTGCTTCATTTTATTTTTTTCAATCAATATAATAGATCCCCAATAATTTGGATTAAGATTTTATCTATTAAATTTCTGTTGAACCTCAAATTGAAATTATTTGTTTTGACCAAAGAGGATTTTGGTACTTAAAGTGGTGCCAATGAGCTTGGATGCAACTGTTATAGATTGTCATATGCTTTGCAAATTCTTTATGTCTGCTACTTTGTTTGCTGCATATCAATCACTCTTTATTCAATCATCGTTTTAAAGACCTGACAAGAAGTTATGCCCTTTGCTATTATGCGCCAAGGGTTTATAGAGGTTTTGGTACTTCTTTGATGGGTGCAATCCTGGCAACCCATCAAGCCCTTTGTTCAGTTAGACTTGGTCAACCTGAGAAGAGCAGAGGAGAGGCCAAGCTTCTCAGTATCTAGGTGGGATTGAGCTGTCCAGGTCTTGAGGACGAGTTGGTAAATATGTGAATTTTACTGGGTTTCTACTTAAATATTGGTAAATACCAGTTGGCACACTTTTACTTGTCCCCATTAATCTTGCCAGTATATAGGGTGATTTATATTCAGTTTATTGTGGTTTGTGATTGTTAGTATGCTTTGATGGAGTATATTTTCCCTCAAAATAGGTTTGCAATTTAAAATACTAGTGTATTTATTTACTTTATTTATTTATTTATTATTTTTTAAATATGTTGGTTTTGAATGATTGCATTTGCTTTCAATATGATTTTGTTTTTCCTTGTCATGTTAGCAACCAAATGGAGCATAATTGAACTATGTTTTGCCTATGCTAATAACCCATAAAATCATTTCATTGCTTCTTTCTTACATGAGTTTTGATTCTAGCAACATCACTGTTTACTTTTCAAAGCAACCTAAATACATATATACATGTTAAGAGCTGCCGACGCATACAGACAGCCTTCCCCAACTCATTTTTCAATTATGATTTCACTGGTTTGGTAACAAGTGCATTTTTTGTCTCTGCTGATATTTCTGAATTTTTCCTTCTTTCTGGACTCTGATATGAAACCAGAACCATAATTTGTGTAGTTTTGGACTGAGCTGATGATTGTGCCACTACCATGGCTACTACATATGAAAGGTTAAGCCATGTGCACAATCAATACAAGGTTTTTCACTTAGAAAGACCTATTCTAACTTGTGTGAGAGGAACACCTTTGGAAAATTCAATGACGTAAAGCAATATTTGTTCCAGTGTTAGATCTAATTGGAATTATTTTTTTTCTTTTCTTTTAAGGAGTAATAGTTGAGAACTGTGTAGCTTGAACCCATCCCTAATTGTCTTGATTTATAGGTTCTAATTTGAATCTTGTTGGGACACTTGTTAGTCTTTATATCAGTATGCATAGAGAAAAAATGAGTTGGTCTTAAACAAAGGTACATATCATATTCAAAACTTGAATGACCAGGATTGAATGATAAATCACTTACATATCATTATTAGGTATATGATGGAAAATGTCTTAGAGGACTATGTTGGGAAGTAGAAGTTGTCAAGACATGTAACTATCCAAGCTTAATATGACTAAAGGGTTATTGACCCCTTCTGTGAATGGATATTAGGATTTTGGATAAATTAGTAAATTACTTTATGCTTGACAGTAATCTCTACATTTTTTGTCAGTTATAGTAAAAATACTCAAGCTTACAGCTGTTGTGTACTAGATCTTCTCGGTTACTGTTCACGGGTATTGTTCACACAACCCATGAATAGTGAATGTTGCCACTAGATGATGAATTGGTGATGATGCAAGCATAAGTCTGTTAACAACAAAATTTTAATAGTGGTTTTATGTAGTATTAAGTTCCTTCAGTAAGTTTTATGTCTCATGAAGTCCAGTTTTGGTTTTGAGTTTTCTTTGAGATTATTATAGTACTAGATCAATATCATTACTATGATCATTGTAGAAGTTTTGGACGGGTTATTAGATATATGCAATTCAAATGCCAGCTGAATCACATATTATTTAAGTGTCTTTTGTGCACATCTTGTATATTTTAAGGTCTTTCCTTGTCTTTTTGTAATAAAGTTTCACTATTACTTGTTTCCAATTGATTGCTGAATATGTGTGTATTGGTTTTCCACAAACATAAAAGGAAAGAAGTCTCAAGGTATACAAAAGGATGGATTTGCTAAACGACTCATCTGATTCCCAGCACTAGTAAGTTTCTATACTAATAATTTGTTTTTAGCCTACATATTATAGTATCGCTCCAGATTTTGTACATGCAATTAAAGTTGGTAACATATGTAGGGATACAGACTTTGAGATTAGTGACGACATTGTACTTACAGCATATATAACTGGGTGTGCAAATGTCGTAGCTTACGTGGAGACCTATATGACCAAAGTACCAATGCATACGAATATACAAACAGGATATGAATGTGTACAGTATACATTAAATGGTAATGAGAAAAAATGTCACAATGCGTTTAGAATGTCAAGCCATGTGTTTCAACAATTGTGTAATACATTGCACACTCGGTATGGATATGACGGTACGAAAGAAGTTTGCTTGGAGGAGTCAGTGGCAATGACATTGGTGGTACTTGGTAATGCCATGGGTAACAGAATGATGCATGATAGATTTCAGCATTCCGGTGAGACAGTGTATCGATACGTGGCCACAGTACTTACCTTGTTAGCCACGGTTATGGCACTAGACATTATCAAGCCTACTAATCCTACATTTTGTACCGTGCCATCACATATTCAAGGGTCAGATCGATATTGGCCACATTTCAAGGTACTTTGTGAAATTGGTATCTTGACTTGATTTTATTCAAATTATCTTTATGATCATACCATGTATTTCATTTTCTACCTCATTTTTATGGCAATGGTTAGGGTTCCATTGGTGCGATTGATGGGGTTCACGTCCCCATGGTCTTACCACTTGAGAAGCAATACTCATATAGAGGAAGGAAAGGGGCCACAACAGTGAACTGCATGTGCGCATGTGATTTTGACATGAAATTCACATTCGCGTGTGTGGGATAGGAAAGGTCAGCGCACGACACAAGGATCTTTTTAAATTGCCTCAATAATGAGAGTGACAACTTCCCAAAACCTCCACCTGGTTTGTAAATATGCAGTTTAATTACAGTATTAAAGTATGTATTATGTAGTGAAAATACTAATATAATAAACATATTCGTTTGCAGGAAAGTATTATCTTGTTGATTCAGGGTACCTTATGAAGACAGGGTTCCTTGCACCATATAAGGGGGAGAGGTACCACATCCCCGATTTCAAAGAGGTTCACAGCTACATCGTCTAGAGGAGAGATTTAATTATCTCCATTCCTCACTTCGTTCGGTCATAGAACGAACTTTTGGAGTTTGGAAGAATAGATGAAAAATTTTGAAAAGTATGCCAACCTTTCATATACGCACTCAAAATTACATCATTGTTGCTACAATGGTTCTTCACAACTTTATTAGAGCACATGACCACAATGATGTTGGACATAGGCATTCTGCACGGGGCATATATGGAAGTAGTGAGGGAGGTCATTACGATGGAGTGGCAAATGTGGTCTCTTACTTGGACGAAGATGAGATGAAAGAGGTTTGGAACAATATCACAGCATCGATATGTATGGACCATAACTGATGGTTCACAAACTTCAATGTAATACCAGGCCTTGTATTATGGTGATTTTTTGTTAGTAAGCAAAACTAATGGTTCACAAAACTTGATTATAATACCTTGGATTTATGAAGTTGTATATATCGTTACATGTGAAACTCATCAGTATTGCAACAATAGATTTCAAGCTTACAAAGGACTTCTGAATAGAGTCCAATCTAATCTGAATATTACAGTAAACTCAATGGATTTTAAGACTGCAACAGTAAACTACGAGGAATTTATACAAAAAAAAAAAAAAACACAAAATCTGCTCTCAATTTTTTTTAAAGACACCAAGAACCCAATCTATCAATTGCTGGCAAATTGTGTATATATATATATATATATATATATACACACATATACAACAACAGAACTTACATTCTCCGTCAACTTGGCCATTAACATTATTTCCATTAAACGTCTCCACATTGTTTTAAAAAGTATAACTACATACATATCATAAACTGACTTGCAATAGTACGATTAACATACAAAAAAATTTAATAATACAACTTGCAGTTATTACATACATACACATCTTATTATGGCAAACACATCTGCCTGATTTTGACTTCCCCAAATCTAGTAGACAAGATAAGCAATACTAGAAACATGACCACCAAGACTACTAGAACTATTGTCAACTTCTTTGCTTTCTCTTCAGAAATCATGCGTGCAGCCTTGGCTCTTTCAAACTTTCGTTTTGCAACTCGCTCCCTTTCCAATATTGCGGCTGTCAGGGCGTGTGCTTGCTTCGACTCTTCATTAGCAACTTCCACCGCATGCTTTAAATTGGTTGAATTTGGCAATAACTATAGGTGTTGTTGCTATGCCACGCGTATAACAAATGCTGGTGTCTAACCACTTGAAGAACTTGCATGCACGGTCATCATCCTGCACAATACAATACAACACAAACAAGAATACAACGAATCGATTCTTTAACGCACAACACTAATATTTTGCCAATACTTGGATATGGTACTTATTGGTGACCAATAGCGACAACTACAAAACCTCCTACTAAATGTATGAAGTTTTAGGGACGTCCTAATTTTGCAGTTCTCAACGTCACAAAAATGGCCATCAGAACTAGAGAGATAGTTACTTGTTTCCGACATTCGTAGGAACTGGCAATAGATATTACGTTGGCTTGGAATAGTGAACAGTACACCAAACTCACTCTACACCACCATGTAAACAGGTCTACATGACCCCTAAGAATTACACATTAGATAATTATCATAAGTTGAGCATGGTTACGCAGTAACGACCTATGAAACACCAATATATTTACTGATCTCTAAACATTTGAAAACAAAAATCTTCTTTAAACTATAGTGCAAGAGACATATATATTTAAGACTTGAAACTATAGAAACTATCTCCCCACATGTAACTCAAAATTTTTTATGTAGACATGTTGGTGTAACTAGATTTATAGAAACAAAATGCAAATGATGTAAAAAGCCAGAGGGTGCATCACCAACTACTACACCAGTGAAGCTTAGCTTGCCTCATAGTGCAGTAGCTAGTGCACCAGGTGATGCAACATCAGCTGCCACACTAGTGTAGCACAGCATGCCACCCAGTGCAGTAGCTCGTGCATCAGAGCTGCCCAGACATGCACTGGACCAAGCTAGGTATCAGAAAATCAATTGCCTTCATGGCAAGCTATTATCATTGAGAATGCATTGAGATACACAAAACTTTATGGTACTTGTACTCTTGTAGTGCCAAATATACATTTAATCCTAAGCAAAACATGTTTTTTTTTTTTTTTTTCACAAGCAATTCCAACTACAAGATTAATTAACCAGTATTTCCCAAACCATACACACTAGAGATACACAAGCAGAGAAGAATTCCTACAATAACCAAAATAAGATTAGATGAGTACCTGCAATTGTTCAGCATAAGTTAGGTAATTGAATGGTAGAATGGAATCATCAGCCAGGTGAAGGGCTAGAAGACCCCAAATTCCTGCAACTGAAACAACACAAAACAGATATGGCATCATCTTGAAGAGGCTTAATATTTGTTAAGACAAACTGAATTGCCAATCTGTTTATGGACAAATGCTAATTAAAAAGAAAGCTAACCAGCCACATGCTGATGAAACAATGGATCTCCATTATTTGTGATCCACTTATAGGAGTCAAAAGCAGTGTGATAGATAGGAAAATCTGAGTAGGAATGAAGATTCATTACTTCACCAAACTGTTTAGCATCAAAATTCAATTTGCTAATATTATATTTAACTAAGGTTCAGATTATTACAACAAGTAATGTTAACTTTATAACTTATTAGGGATAAGCAATTTCAAGAAATAATAAACCCTAATGGTTCTCCATATAGTAATGTTATTGTTTAAACAACCTACAGAAGTTGATTAATGCAATTCTGATTCCCACAGAGAACACAGACACAACCTCTGTAATGGCTTCAATATATATAGGAGCAAGAATCTGATTTAGGTTGCGTTTGTTTTGGCTGAAAATGATTTTAGGAAATCATTTTACACTAGCCTATGTGTTTGGTAAGCATAGAAAACTTGGTCAAACTGAAATCAATTTCCACGTTGACCGTAAAATAACCCTCTCAAGCCAGAAATGGATTTCAGTTTCTATTTTACCTTCAAATGAATTCTAGGACTCAGAGACGAAGAGAGAGAGGGAGAGAGCAAGAAGAAAGAGCATAGGTGGTTTGCCCAGCCAAGCTCCGGCATCGATCACCGATCCTTCATCATCGCCCAGCCAAGCTCTGGCACAAACACCCATCACCGATCCAGCACAAACACCCATCACCGATCCCTCATCATCGATCCCTCATCACCGCCCAGCCAAGATCCGGCACAAACACCCATCATCGATCCCTCATCTCAACCCACCCCTCCCTCATCACCGATCCACAAACACCCAAGACCCACCTTTCTGATCGCCTTGCATCTGGTTCTCGTCGTCACCACCCAAGACCGATCTTGTTCTCAACCCACCCAAAACCGATCTCGTTGCCGCCGTTGAAGACCGATCTCTCTTTCCCGATCTATCTCTCTTTCGCTCAATCTCTCAATCTTTCTCTCTTTGATCTCTGATTTTGTTGTTGTTGTTGTGGTGGTGTGGGTGGTGGTGTTGTGGTGGTTTTTGTGTTGTGTGGTGGTGGGTTTTGTGTGGATAGTTGTGGATTTTCTGTGGGTGGTGGCGGATTTTCTAATATAAAATTTGTTTGGAAGCTGAGAAAATGTAAAAAATTTGTAGGAAAATAGCATTTTCAGAATATTACCAAACACTGGAAATCATTTTTCGGACTATTTTCCATTGCACACCCAAACGCTCGGATTTTAATTTCCTTATGGGAATTCATTTTCCCTGCATTCATTTTACACTCGGAATTCGATTTACATCGAACCAAATGCAGCCTTAACATTTCATAAGCTCTAAGCCATTCATTCTTTTTAAAAACTCCCAAACATAGTAAGAGTCAAAGAGGAAAAAGAAAAGAAATATGGAACTCATAATTTTGCACACAGACATACACAAGAGTGTACCTGCACCTACAACTAGATGTATATAGTGTTTTATAAACAGAGTTTTTGAGTACACAAACAATAAACAAAACAGTTTGTTATGGATGCCCATAAAAAATGGAAAATCTCTATCAAACAATAAGCTATATAAAAGCAGCAACTGGTAATTTAAGGAAGACAATGCTTGAATCATAATTTAAGCAAGACAATGCTTATTTTTAACAAGGCCATTCCTATGTACTTGTCGGGAGAAACAAGCCTAATTTAAAAATTAAGATAAAGTAAGAAGTAAAACACATTACTATTGTTGACTGATTGACTATTACCAATTCAATCAATCAAAACATGGCCTAAAGATCAAAACTTTGTAAAAAGAAATCAAATGAACCCATTAACAAGAACTGAAATTCCAGCAAATGAATAGAGAGGACTAAACTTGCACTCTATCAAATCAATGAAGTAAATTCCAACAAATGAAAAGAAACCCATTAACAATAACTGAAATTCGAACAAGACAGGATAGAAAATAGTGAAAAAAAATTTGAGAACACTCACCTTAGGGAAGTGGGATTCGGTTGTGTATTGCTTCTGCTTTTTGAGCTTAGGCTAATTCAGCTTCAAGTTTCAAGGAGTACTGTCATGGGTGGGAGAGGAGTGAAATTGGGGAAGATGGTGAAATGGGTTTATGAAAGGACTGGGTTGTCTTCGCCAGCGTCGAAGTGGGTGACGTTCCTCGTGGATTTCTCTTCTGAGCTCTTCGCCTGCATCTGACCTCGTCGATTTCTCTGGTGGGCGCAGAACTCTCTTCTCTGGTAGGTGAGGAGTGAATAGCAAAGGAAAAAAAAAAAGGTGTTTTTAGCACGACCCTTTTATATTTTTAGTTGCGCTACAGTACTCGTGTTTTGCTACTGTATTTTTTAGTTTTCAGTTTTAGCAAAATCAACGATATCCAAACGGATCCTTTGTGTCATAATTATTGTCTTTATGCCAGTATTTTGTCAACTATATAGATTTTAGGGTCAACTTTATACCATTTCTTTTATTTATTTAATTTTTTTACTAAGTGAGACCCACATTATTTTAACTTATTAACATTTTCCTTCTTAAAAAATACTTCTAAAACTTAAAAGTGGGATTTTAGTCCAATGTCCAAAACCCAAGTTGACCATCATTCACTTTGTGTTGCGTTCATTATCAATTGTCACATGTGTCGCCCATCAAAAAAAAAAAAAAAAATTGTCACGTGTATGTGTTGCTCCTAATACGCAACCACCGTCAATTACCTAACGACATGTGCACAGAGAAATCAAAAATCAAAAAAACAATTGTCAAATCCTCCACACGTCACTGGAATGTAACGCCAGGTAATGCTATCACTTATCACCCACCAAAAAAATTCAAAAAACAAAAAAAACAAAAAAAAAAAAAACTCAAAAATTGAAAAACGCACGGCAAGAGAGAGAGAGGAGAGAGAAAGCGAGGAGATCTGCTAGAAAGAACCGAAGGATTTACACAGACAGCTCTCCTTCTCTCCGATCAGATCGGACAATCCCTCCCTCCGTCCCTCCATGTTTATAGATTAGGGTTTTCGTTGTACTTTATAAAATTTCCTTTCGAATTTTTGAAAATATTCTGACCGTTACGCACCGACCGTTGATCATTCCCAATTTATTTAACTAATCGTTTCCAATTGCTTGGATTCGAGTTGTACAGCAATCTCTGGCGTTGGTTTTTGATGAAAGCTTTTTGAGAGCTGATGTGTCGGTGCTGTGCGATTAGGGTTTGTATTAGCTGAAGGAAATGTGGAGGCGATGAGAATTGTGGCTTAGAATTTAGGACTCAGAAAATGGCCTCGGCTCAGGCGCTAAAGAAACAGGAGCAATTGGAAGCTGGAAAGCGACGGGTACGTTTTCTATTTTCTATGTTTTTATTTTTTTATTTTTTTATTTTGAATAGTTTAGGTACATTTTCATATTGGGTTTATTGCTTGGTGTTGAAATTTCATCTTTGTGTCAATTGCTCTATGTATATATATTTTATATGAATCTGTGCATGAGTTTTAGTGTGCGTGTCTTTATTTGTTGAATAATGGTAATGGGCAACAAGAATTGTTGTGTGTGAATGCTTTAGAGGTTACTAATCTACACGATCCAAGATGTTATAACCTGTTGAGATCAAGATGACTTTGATTTCTGGTACCCTGTAATGGACTTTATTGAGTGAGCTTAGAAGCAAAGCTCTTTTTTTTTTTTTCTTCAATTTATACGTAATCAACTCTGGCTCTTTCTCTCTCTATAGCTGCTTTTGTATGCATTTCAAGCAGCTGAAGATTTTTATTTATTTATTTATTTATTTTTTTAAGGAAAAAAAACCCTGGAGTACCCTTTGGTATGGTTTGTAACACTTTGCTCTCCAATGCTTAGATTCGTTAGTTTGGTTCATTTTAATGGAATTTGATGATGGGGAAAATGCCAACATTACCTATTGATGCTTTTCAAAGTAGGTGATGCTGGCACTTGAGATATCATCAAATTCTATTGAAGTTAACCAACATAATTAACGCATCTAAGCACATGAGTGTTAGGTATTGCAAGCCAAACCTCAGGGTCTTTCATGTTTTGAGGGCATAGCATGGGGTGGTAATTAGGCTCAAAATTTTTGGGTCGGCTATGGATCCTCAACATACCACAAGGTCGGCCACATGTATTTATTCTAAATTAAATGTTGCATGTAAATTAATTTGTTAGAATAGGTTTTTTTTTTTTTTTTTTTTAAGTTGCCAATGAGTTTTGGTTCAAATGGCACTTCCTCCTCCCAATAAAGAATGGGTGGAGGGTGAGACGTTGGTTCAAAACTCATTGGATGCATGTGTAACTTACAATAAAAAATTGCCTTTTGTTGCTTTTCATCTTTGAAATGGATTTTGAGTTTGGAACTGGAGGGACAACTATGTTATAATTTGTGTGTTAGGATTATAGTTTAATCTTGAATTCAGTGGAGATTTTAACATATTCAAACTTGTCCTTCTCTTATTTTGGTATTAACTATTCTTTATACCAACAGTCCAGTTTTGGAAGGCCATTGCTGTTGGACTAGGACTAAGTGTGTGTTTTGATGAGCTTATTTAGCATATTTTTTATTAGTGTAAAAGTACGGCTGTACCTTGAAAAAGGTGATGTTTTAAAAAGTTGCACATTCTCTTTTTTGGTGAAAATAAGCTCATCCAAACAAAGCCTAAGATTGATGTTGTTTGGTTGAAATGTTTGTTTGTTTATAATAAATGAGCATGGATTTTAATCATTGTAGGGATAGACAATGGCTTATGACAAAGTTGATATAGATATCCCTCTTGACAGCTTTTTAATGGTTTATCTTTCTTACAAAAAATTAATAACCTATCGTATGGAGACATGGGTAGAAAAATTAAGAGGGTCTATAGTGTTCTTTATTGGTGGAACCAGTTGTACATTTAAAGTCTTTTTTTGAGTTATTGTTTTCAATTAGGGTTAGGGTGGGTGAAGAGGTAAATTATATTGGATGGTTATTGCTGATCAAAGGCACCTAAGTGTAAGATAGAGGGACACTGCCATGTGTCGGAGATTTTTGATTGAATATTTACTTTTCTGGAATAAGATTGAATCTATTACACGAATCAATAAAAGGGATAATGGCCTGCTTCTGAAATAGAGTTGCTTACTGCATCGAGATGATAGGCTTATAAAAAAATGACCATGTGCCTGGGAGACAGTGATAGGCATCATTGTGTAAGAGATGGTATTGTGATAAGAAAGAATTGATTGAGTTCTTTCAAGGAATTCATCTTGAGGACCTGAACTATATTTGAATGATATTGAAGAAAATAGGGAAATATTCATCAAGATCTAATACTTAATTTTTTTTTCATTATTATTGTTATGTTTACATTTCAGATTTTGAAATACTATTAACTTAAGATTGATGCATACGAAGAATAAGAATGCTTCAATTTTTTTGAGATTGATTCAATGTTAAGCACATTGTGAGACATATTTTGTACAATATGCCCGTTTATGGATTTTTTATTTTCACAAATATCTTCAGATTATTTCCCTTTAATTTGAATCACAATCTTAAATATCAGACTTGAACTTCATTTTTGTTTGTCAAAAGTTACATGTTCTCTTTACTTATCTTGCAGCTAGAGGAGTTCCGTAAGAAAAAAGCGGCAGAGCGAGCGAAGAAGTCTTCCACTAGCCAAACTCATCCTTCTGATGTTAGCCTCCATGAGAAACAGCCTGCAGAAACTGACCCTGTACGACTTACAGATTCCAATGGAGCTGGTACATCTGATGAACCTGGCACAATTGTTATGGGATCCTCTGCTCCAGTGACTGACATTGACAATAAAGCAATTGATTTTCCCATTAAAAATGAAAAAAATTTGTCAAATGATACATTTGCAAGTTCTCTGTATTCAATGAAAGATTATAATGCATATTCTACAGATAGTGTGCAAAAACATGCAGATAATCAAGAATTTCAGAGATACGATATTTCAGGGTTTGCTGGATCTAGGGATGTTAGTTACAGACATGAAATGGAAGGGCCGAATAATGAGTTTGGAATATATACTGGAGTGCAAGGTAGACTTCCTTATGAGACAACTGACCAGTCTATTTTTCTACGCCCACAAGCAAGTCAAGATTTTGATAATACTGCTGCTACCCAATCTAGTTTTCATCGGATGGATGAATCCCAGTCAACAGATAATAACAGTTATTTGATGCAATCTAGAGTTACAAATCATAGTTATTCTCACGTTTCTACTGCAAAAATCTCACCTCAGAATTCTGGTGGTACTCTGCCACAAGGTAACCCCAGTGATGCCAGCATGCTGATCGGTGCTCATACATCCTCATATTATGATGGTAGTTTGAATATTTGAATTTTTATTACTAGTGTTTTCATCCACTAATATGTGCATACAGCGCACACGCACAGCAACTCACCTTATATGTCTTTGGGTTTTTTTCATTGTAGACTCTATTCCACCAGCTACTAATCTAAGAGGGTCTGCTCCTGAAGATTGGCAGCATGGGAATGGAATTGCACATGTAAATGATTCTATGATTTCCGATTACGGGGAAAGAAAACTTAGTAGCTCAGCTGGTTCTTTGCCTAGTGTAAACAATTCAGCTGTGCAAGCATGGGAAGGCACAGGTTTAAGTTCTGATTTCAGAAGCTCCTCCAATCATGTTCCACTATACTCAGTCATACCTGAAACTACTAGGAGATCTCGTCCATCTTTTCTTGATTCTCTTAATGTGCCTAGAGCTTCTTCAGGGACTCTCTTTCAACGTACCGAACCTCAGGAGTCATTTATGTCCAGTAGTTTAATTACAAACAGCACGGATGTTTTAGGATCATCTCCTTTTCAAAAGCCATCGGTAGAGACTGAAACTATAGGGCCTTATCCAATGCTGAAAACTTCTAATGGCCCTAGTGTTGAACACTACATGAATTTTTCAGATTATTCTAGCAATGGGGGAGACTTGCTGAGACCGAATACTAATGAGAATAGAATTGATAGAAAACAAGAGTTTTATTCAGCTAAACAAAATGAAGATTTTGCTGCTTTGGAACAGGTACCCATATTTTCTATTGTTGCATTTTCATAACCTTGTGACTGTTTTATTTATTTATTTTTTATTATTTATTATTTTATTTTTATTTTTATTGTTTACTTTTATATTATCTGATTCAGACATTTAAAGCACTAGTGTTGACATTTTGAAGTTAATTATGCTACCTGGATTGATAAGTTCCTTAATCAATCAAATATATATTTATTGAGGGTCTCTGGATCATGTGAAGCGTTTCAAGTGATTTATGGGAAGTGGTTGCCCTTTTTTATTTTGAAATCCCACGTAAATAGGTGAATTCTGCTATATATTTTACATTAACACAAACCCTTTGGGATTGTAACAACATAGATGTGCATTGGGGATTGGGTCCACGGCCATTCGAATGAATAGCTGTTCATAATCAATATTTGAGCTGTGTAATTTAAACTTTTGATGCACTGGACCGTTTTTCAATAAATTATGTTGTATTTGGGGTTTGAAACTTAATTTTACGGTCTATTTTTGGAAGTAACCAATTATCATACTTCATTACTAGAGGGATAACCACCATGTGTATTAAAAGTAATTCTAGAGGAATCCTGGAGTGCTAAATGTTTTTGGTAGAAAGGGTTGTTTGGTGGTGCTATGAGTGGTGCTAATTGGGTCGTGCTAAGATTCAATAACTTCCTATTAAAAAAAAGGATTCAATAACTTCCTACAGAATCTTTTTTTTTTCTTTTAATTTTTTTGGTGATTATTTAAATTTGAAATTGTAATTTCTAGGACCTATATGCGTCCCATGTATATGGGGATAATCTGTAATCCTATTTCTTCTTTTAATACATTTATTACTTACTACGAGGGGAAAAAAATCTTGGGGAACCTTGTGAGTTTTACAAGCCAAAGTTTTTTTCAGAGAAGTTCACAACCCATGAGTTACGTTAAACAAAAAACTAGGAGAACTCGGCAAGTTTTACAAGCCAAAAAATTATAATTTAATGCTTCTCGTTCTAATTAATTGTCCTCTTTTCCACTCTTTCCAGAAGCTGGCTACTTATAATTACCCTAAACAGTGAAGATGAGACACCTAGGTTTGTCTTTGGACCAAATGGCAATTCTTCTCCTAAGTGTTTCATGAGACCACAGGTTCAATACCATAGTGGTTCTTGAGTTGTATTTAGCAAAAAAGGTTTGTAAAATAGAAAGTAAGAAAGATGAAACACTAAGGGGATGGCGGCTACCACTTTGCCACTACTTTAAAGGACTTTCTTGTTGTTCAGAGAATAGATAATGAATTTTTTACTACAAAACTGGCAAAATTTTAAGGCATAAGGTTGCCAAGTTAGCTCAATTAGATCCTCCCATTATAGGTGCTAGGTGGAGGGTAAGGTCTTGGGTGTGTGTGTAACTTGCCAATAAACAAAAAAAAATCTAAGGCGTTCTGAATAATCATTCATCTTGATTATTATCCATGGGTATCAGCCCTGAGCACATTGTAGTGATTTGGAGAGTTTTTCCTGTGAGAGGGTGGTTAAATACGTGATATACTGCCATTTTCTGATTACAAACATCAGCTTGCTGGAAACTGAAAGATAAGTATGCACCCAAGGCTCTTTAAACTCTTGATTAAAACCTTTGAGATGAATATTTCATCGTAATACTCTTTATGTTAAAAATAATGCTTAATTTTTTTTGCCTGCTATTTATGTTGATAATCTAAACTTTGTATGTATCAAATGATCCAGTGATGTCACCTTGCAAGCTTGTTGCCTTGTTATAATTAGTTTTGTGACATGCTTTTTCATGCCATTCAGCATATTGAAGATTTGACACAAGAGAAATTCTCTTTGCAACGAGCTCTTGAGGCTTCACGAGCTTTAGCGGAGTCCTTAGCTGCTGAAAATTCCTCCATGACAGATAGTTACAATCAACAGGTTGGCTTTTGAATTTATGATTATTGTGGAATTATGCCATGCTTGTTAAATTTGTATGTGACAGCATCATCTCTGCTATCATTGCTAATCTCTGTTCTATGTTCTGTTCTCTCTTTTTCATTCATATCGTAGACACAAGATATATGTGTTATTTGATTTGGATAATGATACTCCCTGATGGGAAGATGAAACTCATTATTTATTTTTTTATTAATTGATGTGGCACATTGTGGTTTTAGATTTTCAAAGTTTCTACTTATTTCAAAAAAAGATTTTCAAAGTTTCTTTTCATTTCAGAATTGTGTTAAAAAAATTTCCTGTCTCTTTTTAGGTAAATAACAGAGGCGTTTGCAGAAAATGCATGTGCAGCAACTTACATGAAAGTGCAAAATCATATTTACAATGCATGTGTGATAGTACATACTCGTTAGTTTTAGGCTATTTGTGACAACGATGCTCTTTCTTTCTCTTGGAAGAGTATATGGACTATGGAGAATTAAGGCTCCAAAGAGGGTGTTGTTCTTTTGTTAGACAATAACTTAGGGTAGGATTCGTACAATTGATCACGTAGACAAGAGGGGTTTCTCATTAGTTGGTTAGCGTTAGTGTAGCAGGGAAATGGTGAACTATCTATTGCTGCATTGTGATGTTTCTAAGTTTTTGTGGAGTGAAGTTTTTAAGATTTTTGAGATTTAGTGGGTGATGCCATCAACCATAGCAACTCTATTATTTGGTTTGGGAAACATTCCTTGGATACATGGAATCTTGTGCTGGCATGCTTGATGTGGAAGGAATGGAATAGTCTTACGTTTGAGGATAATGAGAGATCTCTTGATCAATTGCAATTTTGTTGATTTGCACATTGTTTGATTGGTCTTGGGCTTGGGGTTTTACGCATTGTACTTCCATCTTTGAGTTCCAAAACTCTTTTAGATCCTCTGATTTTTTTGTAAATTTTTAAGATACTTTGTGTTCATCATTGTGAACACGAAGTCTTCAATAAAACTTCATTACGTATATAGAAAAAAAGTGCGATAGTACATATTCCATGTTTGATGTACATATTAGGCAGAGATAAAAAAAATATCCTCAAAGAAAGAAGTTTAGCTCTGTAATATCATTGTAATAGAAATTTAGTGACGTAACAGCATTCTAATATATCCAATATGATGATACTGCTGATAGCAAAGTAGTTGCTGACAAAAAACTTTGCCAGTTGGTAGTAAGCTTGTTTAATTAGTTGACTACCTATTCATTTAATGTGGGGGTTGGCATCAAGGTCCTGTCTGACTATCTATAATACTTCCATGTGATCCTGGCTGATCCATATTTTTGATTGAAAATTATTATTCTCCAAAGTTTCTGACAGGCCCTGGATTTCAGATATAGTACCAAATTTTAATTCTAATCCATCTGTTTCTCCATTTATATTCTATTCAGAGAGGTGTCGTCAACCAACTCAAATCTGACATGGAAAATTTACAGGAGGAAATTAAGGCCCAACTGGTTAGTATCAATTTCTCAGTAATTTGCTGCCTGTTACTTCTAGTTGTTCAGCTGCTTACTCAAATCTGACATGGAACAGCTATTTGATTGCATTATTATTGGATACAAGCTTTCTTGTTTCCTGCTTTTTGATGTTTGTGAGGCTACTGTGCTTTCAAATTGTTTAAAACCTGTTCAATTATCTTTATAGTTCATCTGTCTTGTGCGTTTGTTGCCATGTGTAACCTTTGACCTTTGATGTCAGCAGGTGGAACTTGAGTCGGTCAAAATTGAATATGCAAATGCGCAACTAGAATGCAATGCCGCAGATGAACGTGCCAAGTTACTAGCCTCTGAAGTTATTGGTTTAGAGGAGAAGGTATTAAAATTTATTGGTATGTTTAGGTTTTTGCTATTGCTTTTCATGAAGAAAATGTCATTCCATGCAATATTTATACAACAACAACCAAGCTTTAGTCCTAAATTTTTTGGGTCAGCCATGGATCTTCAATAGATTAGTCAGAGCCACATGTTTTCTTTTTTGCCATTCTATTCTATCTGAAGTCATATTCACTATTACTTCCTTAATTGACGTGTTCTTTTTTACTACTTCTACTAATGTTATTTTTGGTCTTCCTTTCCTTTTTATTTATTTTTATTTTATCAAGAAACTCTTTCTTTCTAGTGCATTAATCGCTCTCCTCTGAACGTGACCAAACCATCTCAAATGACTCTCTCTTATCTTTTCATCAATAGGAGATACTATTGAAGAAAATTTTCTCATTTTGAATCCCATCTTTTTGTGTATTTCCACTTATCCATCTTAACATTCTCATTTTAGTTACATTTATTTTATGAATATGTTGATTCTTAATAGCTCAACAGTCAATACCATAGAGCATAGTTGGTCTTATCAGTCTTATAAAATTTTCCCTTCAACTTAGTAGAATAATGGGTATTCTACAATTGCACAAACCTTTTGATGTGCTTCTCAACTTCATCCACCCTCTCCACTTCAACCACCCTGCATTTATCCTAGGATTCACATCCTTTTCAATTTCTCCATACTTACGAATTATTAATCCAAGCTATTGAAAAATCTCGCTCTTCAGGATCTCTTGACTATCCTGTGTTACAGTCCCTTCATCTCTGTTTCTAATTTTGCTAAACTTACATTTCAAGTATCCTGTTTAGTCCTACTTAATTGAGAGTCTTTAGATTTTAAAGTGTCTTGCCAAATTTCTAACTTGAGACTAACTCCACTTCTAGTTTCATTCACCAAAACCATGTCATCTGCAAAAACCAAGGGACTTCCTCTTGAATCGATTTAGTGAGCTTATCCATCATTAGTCCAAAGAGGTATGGAATTAATGATAATCCTTGATACAGACCTACAGTGATAGGAAACTCACTTGTGATGCATCCACTTTTCTCACACTAGCCATTCCTATCTTTAATCAATTTTATTTACTTTAGAGGAACTCTTTTCTTTTCCAAAACCCACCGCATAGCATCTCTAGGGACCCTATTATATGTTTTTTCTAGGTCAATAAAAGCTATATGAATATCTTTATAGTCCTCTCTATATTCTTTCATTAGACGTCTTAAGTAAGAAACTTAAGACGTCAGCATAAAACCATGGAATATCGTCCTGGCATAAAACCAAATTGATTCTTTGATATTGGTGTTTCATGTCTTAACCTTTGTTCAATCACTCTTTCTCAAAGTTTCATAGCATGACTCATAAGTTTAATTCCATGATAATTTGTACAGTTTTGAGTATCCTTCTTGTTCTTGTAAATAGGTATGAAAGTATTTCTTAGAGCTTCTGCCATATTTCATTAAAATCATTCTCTATTTAATTTATATAGGCACTCAGACTAAGATCTAGTGAGCTGAAGCTGGGGAGGCAATTGGAGAACACACAAGCAGAAATATCTTCATATAAGTATGCTTTACTTTTAATTTTCCTGTAGACAATTTACTGCGATATGCATTTCAGCATCATATATATTTGTGAATATTGCATGGTCTCTGTTTATATTGGCTTTCTCATATATGGACACTGTTATCCAAAGCCATGGAAATGTTGGTATAATATCTATTAAATATACATAAAATTCTGGGAATAATGAATTTAGAAATTAATTCTAATTCTGTGATGCTCATGAATAATCACAAATTAGTGAGATATAAGAAAAAAAGTGTGCTAGTTTATGAATTGTTGGGATTCTTAAAAAGAAGTTTTATGAAATCCGGTATAGAGTTGTTGGGATGTGCTCTTATTGTGATCGGAGGCAACTAGAGATAGTTTTATTTGGTTGTGTATGTGGAAGGCCATTACCTTGGTGTCTACAGGGAGGGCTGTTGCTAATGGTGTCTATTTTAATATTTTAAATATGTATTACACTCTTATTTAGTTCTTACTGCAAGTTGCTTTTGGGACTTAAAACTGATGCTAGTTATAAAACACCCTATCACAAGGTCTTTCTTTTTAGTTAGGGGTAAATCTCCATTTTTTCTTTTTATATTTTTAGGTAAATAGGGGGGGAGGGCTCTTGGTGGGGGTTTGAACCCTAGTGCCCAGGGACCACAAGAGGTGCTGGAACCACTGGGGTATCCCTTGAACCCTTAGTTGGGGGTAAATCATAGATTTATTTCAAGTGAAATGTTGAAGTGGACCTCTCTTTCTCCTAATGCTTTGGGAACTTTTTTTCCTCTTCATGTGGTAAGAAATTTGATGGGTTTCCAGAAATAACGATTATACTGAATAATTTTGCAGAAAGAAAATGTCTAGCTTAGAGAAAGATCGCCAGGATTTGCAGTCAACTATTGATGCTCTTCAAGAAGGTGTGCATGCATTTGTGTTTTTCTATGCAGATTCTTATTATTTATCTTTTGATTTTAATGTTTAGTTTATTTTATCAGAAAGGTGGGTAGAGTGGCCTTCATTCCTATGGGTCTGTTTGGATACAACTTATTTTTGCCGAAACTGAAAACTGAAAACACTGTAGCCAAATAATTTTTAAATGTGAATAGTGCTGTGGGATCCATTTTTAATATTTTTTTGAATAAAGTGGTTGTGGGTTCTGTGAATAGTGCATGAACAGTGCATATACTGTTCATAAACAATGGATTTTGTCTCTAAAAGCGGAAACAAGTGCAGGAAAAAAAAAAAAAAAAAAAAAGAAGGAAACGTCAAACGCTGGAAACGTGAAACGTGAGAAACGCAGACTCTCAATCCAAACACATACTATATGGCTTCATTTGTTTCAGCATAAAACGTTTTCTTTGGCAGAGAATATTTTCATGAAAAGTGATCTGTTTTCTGTTCTTTGATTGTTACCCTGAAAATAATTTTCTAGTATTTGGTTGCATTGAAAATTTCCATATGTATGAAGTGCACTATTTAAGGGGAACATAATCAGTGTACATTTGAAGATGTGGAGTGTACGGGAGTCTGTTGTTAGAAATTTTTTTAGCTCTTTATTTGATTGGTCTCATGGATGGGGCTTTGCACATTGTGATTCTATTGCGACGTTTTCAGACTTGTATTTTCATACATAATCTTTTGTAATTTTTTGGCTCCTTCATGTCCTTTGCTCATGAAGTAGTCTTTTCTCAATAAAATTTTCTTTTTTTCTTATCAAAAATAAAAAATAAAAAATCCATGTCAAAACCAACAAAAATTCACAAAAAGTCTGGAGGCAGTAGTGGTTTTGGCAGCGATGGTGATGGCAGAGGGGAGGAGACAGGTGATGGTGGCAAAAGGGGTGGGCTTGGTAGGGAAAATGGTTTACACTTTCAAAAAGCGTAAACCATTTTCTGTTTAAGGGTGGTGTGCTTTCTGTTGATGATATAGTTTTTTTTTTTTTTTTTTTTGTTGACTAGCAGGTTTCATCAAATATCTGAAAACATGGAAATCACTTTTTGGAAAATTTAGGCCATGTTTGGTTCACTACTCACTCATATCTCAATTCTAATAACTCAAAACTCTAACTGATATCTCATATCCTCATTTCATATTTTTCTCTAAACTCACTCCCATTGTGTTTGGCTCAAAACTTGGCTTTCGTTTCCAATATCTTTAACTCAAAATGGTGGAGCCCACTAGTTTGATTGGTTCAGAACAGCTATAGTCCTCTTGCCTTAAGAACCCGCGTGAACTTCTCTCTCCCACACTCCTCTTCCATTTATCTCTCTTACACTTTTCAGAAGAAAGAAGAAACGAGGGAAGAAGCTCAAAACCCACAGATCTCAAATCGCAAACAAACCCAAATGAACCGAAGGAGGAAGCCATTGAAACCCACAAAATCTCATCGAATCTTCCGCCCCAAACCCAAAGATCTGCAGCCTTTCTCTCTCCCTAGACTGGCAGCCCTTTTTCTCTCCCCTGTAGTGTGGATTTCCTCAAGTGGGTACTCTCTCTTCCTTCCCTCTCTCACGCTCTCTCTTGTTTAAGGGGTTGGTGGGTTTCTTACTTCTGGGTCTTATGTGTGTTGGGGGAAGAAATTTGTGGATTTATGAGTGGATGAACATGGTTGTGGGTTTGATCAATACGCATGTTTATGGGTTTGATCAATACACGTGTTTATGGGTTTTCTCTGATCTGTAATATTGGGGTGAATTCAATAAACAAAAAAGAGAACACCATGAAAACATGAGTATTTTATATGCAAATATGTAAACACTTCAAGGTTCATAACTTGGTCAAGACATCTGCACGTCCATACTCTTTTTGAATGTCACTTAGTGTAAGGATATAAATAATAGTGCTAATATGCATCTCACTGCAAAGAAACTGGCGTGCTAGTAATTACTGGATAAAGGAGGTTGACTAGAATTTTGAACTCATGTCAGGTAAAAGAGAATAGAAAGAGTCATGTTTTAGGTGAAGAATATGAAGAAATGAGATAGGTTTGATGTTTTATAGCGGCAGAGTGTTAGAGTACAAGTTAAGTGCTGCATCTGCTGCCCAAAGAGCTGTTGGTGCTCATTTATTTCACCTGACATGATGGAGAAGACGATGGAGTGGGTCCCATTGGTGTTGAGTAATTACAAAAATGCCACTTAACTTTCCTAAATTTTGAAAACTCCCAAAAGTTGTTCTCATATCTCATTACTCATTACTCATTTTCATTTTTTGAGTAATGAGTTATTAGAATTGAGAACAAAAATCAAACCAAACAATAACCCAAGTGGTGGGGCCCACAAAATTTGAGTGATGAGTGATGAAAACATAGCAAACCAAACATGGCCTTATTACACATGGAACAAACAAAGCCTAGAATAATTTGCTTTTGTGCTCTTCTTTTTTGGGGGATTTTGGGGGGAGGGAGGGGGTGTTGGGGATGATAAGGAAGCAATTGGATCATTTCAGTAATCTACAATCTCTGTGTCTGAACTCCCATTTAACTGTTACTATTTTTTTTTTTTTGATGATTCGATAGTGACAATGGGGGTGGGGGGATTTGAACCCTAGATGTTTTTGTTAGAAACATTAGGAGATGCCAACCAGCTGAGTTACCCAAGGCTTGTGGCAAATTTAGCTTTTACTACTAAAACCCAATTAAGAATTTGTGCTTTAGCTTGTTTGTAAATTATGGAACATCTGAAACTTTTCTTCAATTATTGTATCATTTCTTGCTCTGCAGACTGTCTCGAAATCCAAGGAGCAGAAATTCGAGTTTTTTTTTTTTAGTATTATTTTTATATGGTCCAAAAGCTTAGTAGTGCAGGTTTCTGATTTTTGATTTATCAAACTTCCAGAACTCTCGTCACTGAAACATGACTAAATTGTTCAAGTTTTTGTTGTTTTGTCTTTGAAAATTGGTGGTGAAATAAATTGACTTTGTCACATATTACGTATGTGGATATCAAATATGCTTGCAATGTCTGACTCTAATTTGTTTTTCTGACACAGAGAAAAAGCTGTTGCAGTCTAAGCTGCGGAAAGCTTCCACAAGTGCAAAGTCTGTTGATATTAGCAACAGTCCTCTTATCAAGAGAGATATGTCTACCTCTACAGAAGACTTAGGTAAGATCAATTTGTGGCAGCTTAAAAAAAATTTCAATAATGGTCTTAATAAAAAATATGGTGGCTAATGAGCCACTAGCTCAAAGGCTTTTCCTCCTTACGTAATAATGGGATTAAGGGTGAGATCAAGTTTAAGACCCATTGGGTGCGTAACTTACCAATAAACTAAATCAGGCCTAGTTGCCATCCCATTCTGGTTCCCGTAAGGTCAGGTTACAAATCAAGAATTGTTCTTAATGGTTACAGTTAAAGTTGTTTATAATTTGTGTAGATGCCAACTAATTACTTTTTCCTCACTGACAAGTTTTTGACGTCAGAAAATTATGTAATTATACTAGTGATTATGGGGTACTGTTCTAGATTGGTTCTTAAAATACCGTTCATTTTAAATGATATTCAGTTTTCTCTTTTTGGGCGTTCCTACATTAATTTAATTTAATTATATTACAGATGCTTCCATCCATGAAACGCATGAAGCTGCATCTTCTCTTGAAAGTGATGCCTCCAATATTTCATTGCTGCCTGAAAATGGGCAGTCAACTCTTGAATTTTCATCTGTGAATATTCCTTCTGATCAGATGAGAATGATTCAAAATATCAATGCACTAATTTCTGAGGTATTATCCAACCCTCATTTTTGGAGATGGTCAATTTCTTGCTAGTTTATTTGTGATTGTTTTTGAGATCCAGTTCTTTCATTGGATTTTGTCAATCTTTTTTTAATAATCTGTTTAGACCTAACAGGAGCATGGGCTTTTTCTTGCTGCAGGTAGCATTGGAGAAAGAGGAATTGATGCAAGCTTTGACATCCGAGTCATCTCATTGTTCCAAGCTGAAGGTAAATAAATTTTTAATCTTAATTGGATTTATATATTGCTGTTTGTAATTGCGTCATGTAGGTATTGAGTGTTATTTTGGTGTCTTCAGATAGAAGTTTCAGAATGTTCTGGATTGTAGTCATATTGTTGGATACTTGGTAAAAAAACTGCAATGTGTATCTGGATTAAATCTCTAAACTTATTTTGAAACTCCCCCCCCCCCCCCCCCCCCCCGCTATTTAACTTATTTTGAAACAGATAATGTAAATCACGATTCATGTGTATAACACTCGGAAGTCTCAGAGTCAAATCAATAATCTATCGAAGTCCAATAAACATTAGTTGCTTGGTAAAAAGTCTAACTGTCTAAATAATAGGATGTCTCTCCACCCCCCTCCTCCACCCCACCCTTTCCCTTTCCCTCTCCCTCAACCATCACCTTCTTTCTTTCCTTCTTTGCCACCCCCACCTTTTCCCTCTCCCTCTCCTTCCCCCATTTGCTTTCCTCCACAATTCGGGCTTTTCCCTTATCCTTTTCTCCCTCCTCCACCACTGCCTTTGCCCTTCCCTCCCCCACCATCTCAGAGGTCTAACCAAGCTCTACCTAAACAGCCATCCCTTGTACCTGCACCTGTAATCTCACCTTGTCCTCCCTCCATCGAAACCTCTCTAAACATCCCTCCTAAATCTCAATCCTTTGTCCTTGGGGGCAGCAAGAGTTCTTTTCATGTTGATGCAAAACTTTTTTCTTTTTCTTTTGATGGGGGGCGGTCTGATTCGTATGCCATACACAAGACACGTCAGAATGTTAAGAGCTCTATTTGGGTTGGACGTAGGGGCATAGAGTGGTTACTTACTTGTCTCGAAGATATCCGAGATTGGGTGCCTAGCCATGTTTTACTTTGTAAGAGATTTAGGGAAAATGGGAAGTTGTTAGAGTTCTGTGGAAGATCTAACAAAGCTGGTCTGTTTGTTGTTATTGCAGTTTATTTTGGTGGGGCTAGGAGAGGTAGTATTATGACACCAGCAAGCTCTAATAGAGCTGGTTGGTCTTTGTTTCGGAATGAGCTTAGGAATTTTTGCTTTGGTGTTAAACCGGTCTCTTTGGCCAAAGTTTCTGTTTTTAATGGTGGTGGAGGTGGCCAGCTTGCTAGTGATGGCCGGAGTGGGAAGAGTATGTTTGTTTTTGGTAATCAGAAGAAGTTCAGGAAGTTTGAAAAAAATGGAACTAGATGGGGGCAGTACGTGAATCATGGTGGTTATTTTGAAAATGGTTCAGCTAGAAATGGCAATATTTCAGCTTTATCTGGCAGACCCACGCGGGCCTGTAAATTTAAGTTGACTCCTTCTTTATTGGCTTTGAGGGTGTGCAAACCTGTGGGAGGTAGACGTACAGTGACTTTTCTGAGTGCTGAGGAGATCAGCTGGCCCAAGGATGTTGGTGGTGGGCCAATAGTCACTAAACTAAAAGGTGGGCTTGTTGAAGCCCAGCCCGTTGTGCAAGTTCCTTCTTTTAAGAAGGGCAGATTGGTCAAGCCCACTTCTTTACAAGTAAAATCTGGTGCTCAGACTACGTGGGTTATGGGTGAGTGCTCGAATGGTGTTAGATTTGGTGACTTCAAGTCGCCGGAGAGCGCAGCAGCGCCGGAACTGGTTCTTACTGCCTCTGCACTCAACGGCGACGTGACCCATAGTTCATCGGAGGCTTCACCGGCGGGCAGGTTGGTGGGAGCTTCACCCGACGTAGCTGTTAGAGCGACGGTGGCTTCAGGTTACGAGCCGGTGATGGATGGGTGCACGCCGATGGTTGATTCCGGTGCACTGGAGGTTGAAGTGGCTTCTCCGTTTGCCATTTTGGAGAGTGCCAATCCCGATGAAGTGTTTAGTGCGACGGCAGCTTCAGTTTCTGAGCTGGAGCTTGATGGGTGCACGCCGATGGAGGAATCCGGTGCACCGGTGGCTGATATGGTGGATTCCGATGCCGGCAAGGTGGTTTCTTCTTCGGCGAGTACGGCGATGGTGCCGCCGGCTTTGCTAAATGGGTCACAGACACATCGTCGGCATTGGTGGGTGAAACAGAATCGCTTTTCCCCTTTGTCTGAGCTGGGTAATGAGCTGGGTACTGAGTTTGGGGAAGGGGCAGATCGGGTTGAGTCTGTTAGTGACTACCACGAAGTGGTGGCACAGCCAAGGTCTGAAACTTCTGTCAGTTTTTGTCATAATGATTCTGGGCTTCTTTTCCTGCCGTGGGACAACAATGGAGCCGAGAAATGTGGGGGTGGTAGTGGGGGGAAAGATTTTTGTCTTTTGGAGTGTAATCCTTTGACTCGGTGGGATCCTAATACTCTTGGTGAGGTGGTGTTGGTTCAGGATGATACAGGAGGGGCTCAGGTGGCTAAAACTGAACCAAATTCAAGTTGGGTGTCCCAGCTGATGAAAGATTTTTGTAATATGGTGGGTTTTCCTATTGTGAAACATGAAGCTCAATGTTTGGCTTTGTTCCGCCTTCTTGAACAGGAATGTCTCAAGGTGATTGATGTTGGGGGGACTAAGCAACCTACAAACTCAGGGTCACGAGGTCTTAGGGAGCTTAAGGGGCTCATTTCTAATGTTAATTATGAAGGTGGTTCTTCTAGGAGTAGGAGTAGGAGCAAAGCTCTTTCGAATGTTGTGGGGGTTGTTGGTAGTTTTTAATGAATTTACGACTACTTTCTTGGAATGTAAGGGGGCTCAACAATCCCCGGAAGAGACAGGTTTGTAAGAATCTTCTTAAAGAGTGGAAATGTGATATTGTTTGTTTTCAAGAAACGAAAGTAGGTTCTTTCGACACTGCTTTTGTTCGAAGTTTATGGGGAAGTCCTTTCATTGATTGGGTTGCTTTGGATGCTGTCCAGACTTCGGGAGAGGTCTTGCTGATTTGGGACAAGAGGGTTTTTGAAAAGATGGAGGTTATTGTTGGACAGTTTTCTGTCAGTGTCTTATTGAGAGGGGTAGTGGATGACTTTGTTTGGGCTTGTACAGGTGTTTATGGCCCCAATGTGGATAGTCAGCGGTCTTTTTTATGGGAGGAGTTATTACGGGTGCGTGCTAGGTGGCCCATGGCATGGTGTTTAGTAGGGGATTTTAATATTATCAGGTACCCTAGTGAAAGACTTGGCTGTGAGTCGTTCAGCCCGGCTATGTTTGCTTTCTCGGACTTTATAGAAAGTAATTCTTTGGTAGATTTACCTTTAGAGGGGGCTTCTTTCACTTGGTTTAGAGATTCTGGTATCTCCTCTATGTCAAGAATTGACAGAGCTTTGGTTTCTCTAGATTGGGAGGATCATTTTGAGAATATATCCCAACGGGTGCTTCCGCGTGTTATTTCAGATCATTGTCCGCTTTTGTTGGAAGCTGGTGTTGTTAGACGAGGCCGTAGTGCCTTTAAATTTGAAAACATGTGGCTGCAAGCTGAGGGTTTTGTTGATAGAGTGCAGCAATGGTGGGTTGGTTATAGTTTTACAGGCTCTCCAAGTTTTATTTTAGCACAAAAGTTGAAGGCTTTGAAAGCTGATTTAAAAAAGTGGAACAGGGAGGTGTTTGGTGATTTGGCTTTTAGAAAGAAGATTTTGCTTTCTGAACTTATGGGTTTAGATGCTAGAGAGGAGTCAGTGGGTCTTTCGAATGAGGATCACAATCGTCGCATTCAGCTCAAAGGGGACATAGAACATTTGGCCTCTCTTGAGGAAATTTCCTGGAGACAAAAGTCTCGTGCTTTGTATGTGAAGGAGGGAGATAATAATACTCGTTTCTTTCATAGATTAGCAAATTCCCATAGAAATGCTAATCTAATTAAGAGGATAGAGGTAGATGGTGTTCTTTATGAGGATGAGGCTGATGTGCGCTCTCAGTTAGTCCTCTTTTACCAGGGGTTGTATAAGGAAACTGAGGCTTGGCGCCCTACTATGGATGGGTTAGACTTTGCATGCATTGAAGAGGAAGAGGATGTGGAAAAGGATGTCATGGATTTCTTTGACTATTTTCATCGGCACTCTATGTTTGAACGGTCTTTGAATGCTTCGTTTCTCACTCTAATTCCCAAGAAGTGTAATGCTGTTTCCATTAAGGACTTTCGCCCTATCAGTTTGGTGGGTAGTGTGTACAAGCTGCTATCCAAGGTGTTGGCTAATAGGTTGAGGGTGGTTTTGGATAATCTTATCTCAGAGTCTCAAAATTCGTTTGTTGGCGGAAGGCAGATTCTGGATTCAGTGCTTATTGCAAATGAATGTCTGGATAGTAGGTTGAAGAGTAGATTACCAGGTGTGGTTTGCAAGCTTGACATTGAAAAAGCTTATGACCATGTGAACTGGGAGGCTTTGTTTTATTTGTTGGGTCGAATGGGTTTTGGGGTGAAATGGAGGGGATGGATTAAGGCTTGTGTTACTTCTGTCCGTTTTTCTGTTCTGGTAAACGGTTCCCCTGAAGGTTTTTTTGGTAGTTCTCGTGGGTTGAGGCAAGGGGATCCATTATCCCCGGTTCTGTTTCTTTTGATTATGGAGGTTTTGAGTAGACTTTTGAAGAAGTCAGAGGAGTGTAATCTTATTCGGGGATTTCAGGTGGGCCCTGTGAACTCTGTTGGGTTGCGTATCTCCCATCTGCTATTTGCTGATGACACTATCTTATTTTGTGATGCCTCTAGGGAACAGCTTCTGTCCATTAGGTTGGTGTTGTCTTGTTTTCAGGCCTTTACGGGTTTGAAGGTCAATGTTGGGAAAAGTGAGATTGTCCCTGTTGGGGAGGTAAATAATCTAGACGCTTTGGCTAAATATTCTTCAATGTAGAGTGGGCAGTTTGCCTATGAAATATCTGGGGATGCCGTTGGGGACTTCTTTTAAGACTGCTTCGATATGGAATCCTATTTTGGAGAAAATGGAGAAGAAGCTATCTGGGTGGAAGCGTCTCTATTTATCTAAGGGTGGTAGGCTCATGTTACTTAAGAGTACCCTCTCAAGCCTCCCAACATACTTCTTATCTCTTTTTACTATTCCTAAAGCTGTGGCTGCTAGATTGGAAAGGATTCAGAGGAACTTTCTTTGGGGATCTTCTGAGGGGAGTTTCAAATATCCTTTGGTGGCTTGGGAAAAGGTGTGTTTACCCGTCAAGATGGGTGGTTTGGGGATTAGAAGTGTGGTGTCTTTTAATCAAGCTTTATTAGGGAAATGGTTGTGGAGATATGGGCATGAAGATACCCATCTTTGGCGGCGAGTTATCTCCAACAAATATGGTGAGGGCCAAGGGGGGTGGTGCTCTAAAGTGTGTAGGACTCATGGGTGTGGCCTATGGAGAAGCATTAATGAAGGGTGGGGGAGCTTCTCTAAGCATCTGTCTTTCGTAGTGGGTGAAGGCACTCGTATACGCTTTTGGCATGATAGGTGGATTGGTGATAATACTCTAAAAAATCTCTGTCCTGATCTCTATATGTGTTCAGCGGTCAAGGATGCTTGTATCTCTGAGGTTTTGTGGATGCCAGATGGGGGTACTGTTAGAGTATGGGATTTAAGGTTCTATAGAGCTTTTGAAGATTGGGAGTTAGCTGCATCTTATTCTCTTCTCCGGCTTATCCAAACTCGCATTCCTTGGGGTGATAGGAGTGATACTCTTTGTTGGCGGTTGAAGGGTGATGGAAACTTTGACACCCGGTCTTATTACCATGCGATTCGGGGTGCTTCGAATTCTTTGTTTCCTTGGAAGGGTGTTTGGAAACCAAAGATTCCTAGGCGAGTGGCGTTCTTTTTGTGGACAGCTACTCATGGTCGGATCCTCACTTTGGACAATCTAATGCTTAGGGGTCGCCCGTTGGCTACTTGGTGTTGTATGTGTTGTTGTGATGGGGAGTCAGTAGACCATCTTCTTCTTCATTGCCCTATTACTCATTCCCTTTGGACTTTTATGCTTCAAGCCTTTGGTATTCATTGGGTTATGCCAGGATCAGTGGCGGGTTTGTTATCTTGTTGGCATCAGTGGCTCGGGAAACATAACTCAGACATCTGGAATTTGGTTCCAGGGTGCTTAATGTGGATTGTGTGGTTGGAACGAAATCGTCGTTCCTTTGAGGATAATGAGAAGACTTTGGACGAGTTAAAAGTTTTATGCCAACGTAGTCTTTGGGAGTGGTCTCGGTGTTGGGGTTTTACTGAATGTTCTTCTCTCTCTGAGTTTATGTCTTCACTGAGCTTAGTTTCCTGATTTCTTGTTTTGCTGTGTTGTTTGTTTTTTTTCTTCTTGTTCATCATCATGAACAACTTGTACTTTTCTTTTCTTTTTTCTCTTTATTAATAAATTTCTGATTACCTATCAAAAAAAAAAAATTAGTTGCTTGGTTATATAAATAGAACATGGGGGGGAAAAGGGGGGGGGGGGGGGGGGTGGTAAGGTTTGTTAACATGGCGAATTTTCAAGAAGAAAGGATGTGGGGGAGCACATCAATTCATTACACATACATGTTAACACATTACATAATATGTGCCACTGTGCTTGTACGTGTCTGTCTAATCCTTTGACAACTGTACCCCACTTTCTTTTCGAACTTTATAAAACCCCTTACTGTCTTATCCCTTTTATCGGAATCATACACACACATCTCTCTCTCTCTCTCTCTCTCTCTCTATATATATATATATATATATATATATATATACACATATATCTAAATAATAATTCAACTTATTTAAACATTTTCTGTCATTGGCTTGGTATTGGCTAAGCTTATCCTTTTTTGTCACCCATATCATCGAGGCTTTTGTTCTCAGTTAGAATCAAGGGTCATTACCAAGTTCTGGTCACACCTAAATTAGGCCCCAGATGGGGTGTGGTTTCAAAGCCTGAGTCTTTATTTTCAATTAAAGTGAATGCAATAATTTCATAATTAATCTGTTACCTGATTACGGATTGCTGTGGCACGCTAAAAGTAGTGGTAATTTTTTTTTTTTTTTTTTTTTTTGTGTGGGCGGGGGGGTGTTGGCTAATACTCGTTTAATATATCAAATGGCTATTGTGCCAAACAATTCATATCCTTCAAGGTTTCAAGTCATTATTTTCAAAACAACTTTTAAAATGGCATAATTTATGTTTTTAAAGTTTTCTGGTAGAAAATGTGTTTAGAGTTATATAATTGAATAATTATTCAGTTAGTTTTTCATACCTATACCTAAAATCAATGTCTTGTTTAGGTATTAACTGAATATTGTGTATTGAAAAATTATCATTTCTGTTTTTCATGAACGAAGGAGTTGAACAAGGAGTTGTCCCGTAAACTTGAAGCTCAAACTCAAAGACTAGAGCTTTTGACGGCTCAAAGTATGGCCAATGAGAATATTCCTACTAGACAACCTGATTCTCGTATCATGCATGAGAACACACCATATGCAGATGAGGGTGATGAGGTACCTCTCTCTCTCTATAATTTGATTAGTTCCCTGTTGGCTGGTTAAGTTTGTGTGTGTGTGCACCTATGATTATTTATTTCTATTCTTGGGCCTCTATAATCCATATTTGAGAGCTTGCTAACTTCCTCTTAATATTACAAGAGCATTGTTACAAATAAGAGGAATATAAAATAATTTGGCATTGCAGTAACTTTTTATATGTTATTGAACAGTTCCTGGGGATTTTAATTGGAAGCTAAAATCTCATGTTTCTCCTTATTTATTTATTTATTTATTTTCTTTTAAATTTATTTCTTGATCTTTTAGGTGGTGGAAAGGGTCTTAGGATGGATCATGAAGCTCTTTCCTGGAGGGCCATCAAGACGAAGAACCAGCAAGCTTCTTTAATATGCAAGTCCGAATAGCTGTTGGTAAAGTCCTTTCAGCTCTGTTTTTGTCATCCCTCACCCGCCCACCAGCCATTGTTTTTGGTTATACATCAGAGGTAGTAGTCTGTATATTTGAGTCAATATAAAGCCATTCTTTATAGAAGGAAATGAGGTATGTTTTGAGAGGCCTTCGATTGATTGGTAAATTCAATTGTCAATTGTTTGACTGATGACAATAAATAATGTCCCTTGTTGCTATCATTGCTTTATGTTTCTATCAAAGGTTACTGGGACATTTGTTGGATATGAAATTAAAGAAAGATGTTGGTACAGACAAATATGAGAGGTTGTAATGTGCATCGGTGGTTTTTCAGTTTATTACTGGCCATATCTATTGTATTTGAGATCAACAATTTGGGGCTTAAGCCTGAGAAATGAAACAAATATGATTTTGGCATTTCAAGAATTGTTCTGCTTTATAAGTAGTGCATGGTGCATTTACATACATGCTTTAGGGATAACTTCTTTCATGTCATTTTTGTAGACTTGTGTTACCCTTGGCAACTTGATGGACATTTGAGTGATGTGATTATACAATAATGACAGGCGGTTTTTTGAGTTGGTTACACTCCTTTCTTCCCGTCCCCCCTTGGATTAAAAATTTGCCCCTTACATCTGGCACCAGATTTTAAAAGAAAAGGAAAAAGAAATAAACATTACTCTAGACATGTAAAACATTGAGGAAGAGGCTCTAAAAGAGTTGAAATTAGCTGAAATTGGTTAGATAAATGTTGGGGACTTTGGGGTAGCATTTGGAAAGCAGGATGGAGCAGAAAGCTAGTTGCAGGAGAGGTGAAAACTGAAAAGGGTAGGACTTGTTTAAGACAGTGGGTTTCAGTTCCTGTACTTGGTAGTAGGGAAGCACCCCAAACGTTCTTATAACTGGTTTGCTCTATTCCACAATAAAGTATTTTTGGGCTAGAGGAAATTTTTCAATCAAGAAGTATTGTTAGGTCTTCTCAGAAGTACAGACTGCAGAAAGGGGATTCTATCTACTTATGGAATGATGGGCATCCTCCAGGTCCGGTATAAATATGAGCATAGTCTTTCTGGTTCAGCAAAGCTTAATGCTAGCCAAAGTTTCCAACAATTTTTGAATTTCCTTCCATTTTGGCCAGAGTATTTTGTTTTGGTATATAAACAGGTGCACTAAAAGACTAAACCATCTATCATCTATTCCGTCTTGGCTAAAATTTCGGTCTATACAAGCTTGCACTAGTCATTTCAGTGGAATTCTAGCATTCTGCCTTTGCCCTATGGTATGGTATATAAATCATCTATTCCATCTTTGACTAAAATTTCGGTCCAAATTAGCTGCACTGGTCATTTCGGTGTAATTCTAGCTTGAGGTTAAAAATATAGCTAAAAATCCACAAAAATTACAACTTGAGGTTAAAAATATAGCTAAAATCCCACAAAAGTTTTCACATCAGTCTCAATAAATTACCAAAAAAAATTTAAACTTTTAGTTTTGTCTCCCCCATAAGGAGCGAGTCAATTAGGTTTTCAGACCCAGATCGTTAATTGAATCGTAAAAGGGAGAGATTCAAGGTTTTTGAGGTCGAACCGGAGTCGAACTGTGATGACGTCATAATTAATTTAATAATTATTTTAAATATATATAAAAATATTAAATTAGTAAAAAATAGAAAAATTAACTAAAATAGTCCAATTAAAACTCCCCCATAAGGAGCGAGTCAATTAGGTTTTCAGACCCAGATCGTTAATTGAATCGTAAAAGGGAGAGGTTCAAGGTTTTTGAGGTCGAACCGGGGTCGAACTGTGATGACGTCATAATTAATTTAATAATTATTTTAAATATATATAAAAATATTAAATTAGTAAAAAATAGAAAAATTAACTAAAATAGTCCAATTAAAACTATAAATTCATATTTTAACTATGTCTAATATATCCATCTATAACCCAAATATGAAATATCAATCCAATAATAATAATAATAATTTTTTTATAAAAAGAAAATTAAAAGCATTAGATTGTCTTTCCAAGTTCTACTTTCCAATGCTCACGTAAACAGCTGTCTAGCTCACATTCACAAACCTAAAAAAGCACTAGAAACAAAAGTGAATGAAATTAAAGGAAGAGATAAAAAAGCAATACAAACAAAAGCAGATGAAGAAAGAATTGTGATGTTATATTCACAATATTTTTCACAATATTTTTACAAGAATCACATCAAAATCTTATGTGAAAAGTTGTTACTAGTTCTAATTTAAACCTACCACTGAAATTATTTTTTTACTCACCAATATTAGCTAATAACAATCTATTACTTAAAATTTATTGTAAAAATATTGTAGTAGTATTTCTTAATTAGGATTTTTTATTCTTTATATTATTTCTCTTTCTTTCATTTCATTCTCCTCCACACACATGTCCACTGTCCAATGATCTCTATCCCCCTTCTTTTATTTTCTTTTTCTCCTCAAGAACCTTAGAACATTCCAGCAACCTCATTTTCTTCACATCAGAGAAGAGAGAGAGAGAGAGGAGAGAAAAAAAGCTGGGTCAGATCGCCGAAAGGACAAAGCCGGTGGAGATGGCGTTCACCATGTCCGCTGCTGCCCCACCGCCATTCGTCCTCCTCCCCACCACTAAACTGGGTCAGATCGGCTTGTTCTTCTTATTTATTTATTTATTTTCATATTTGCTTGTTCTGATTTAACTTTATTGTAAGAATTGGATTTTGTTTTGTGTTTGGATTATGTGAGACGTTTTTTGGGAGTGAAGCAAAGAGACTGAAACACTGAAGCAAAGAGACGTTTTTTGATCCTAGTAGTTGTGTTTCTTTTTCTTTTGTTTTTCTGTGTTTTTTTTTTTTTTAGGTTCAAATTCAAAGGGAACCGTGAGAAGCGGTCTGATCACAGTTCTCAAAATCGTGCGGTTGAACTGTGGTTTGAACGGTTCCTTGCTTTTTTAGCATAGACCGGTTTTTAAGCTTAAAAGAATCGTGATTGTGAGAGGTTCACGGTTTTCCCGGTCGGACCGTACGGTCCGATCCGGGTTTCAAAACCTTGAGTCAGTATTCTTGTTGCTCCAATAAAATCAAAATTATTTTATTTTATTTTATTTTTTTGTCTCTCATCTCTTCCCGCTGAATCTTCTCTCTTCTTCTTCTTCTCTGTCTCTCTCACAAGAACCGATCAACATCAACACTATGAGCCTATTTCAACAAGAGGGTGTCAGTACATGGTATCACCACACCCAATCTGACAACCTCGGCTAGTCGACTTCCTTACTGCTTCACATAAGGATGTTGTTCACGGCTGGGTTTTGTTTGGATTCGATTTGTGTTTGGCTGGGTTTTGGTTGGGTCCAATTTGGGTTTTGTTTCGGGCATTTCGATCAATACCGGTCAAAATAAAAAATCCGGTGGTATGCACATTGTACTGAGAGGTTATGAATAGACTCAACAGAGCAAGTGAAAAAGAAAAGAAAAAAGGGAGAAGAAGGAGATGAAGAACACTTGAACAAGATGAAATGAGTGCACACAACGAAAAAATAGATGAAGAACTGACTAGTGGAGAAGAGGCAAGTCGTGTGAGAGTCTGGAAAAAAAAAAAAAAAAAAGGTAGAAGAAGACACAGAAGAGAGATCATAGATGAGAAAGAAAATAATGAGAGGTAAGTGAGTGATATGACAAAAGTAAAAAAAATTTACTAGGGGTGAAGTGCAAATCATGTATGTGGGGATGAGAAATGGGAAAAGTGTATTTCCAAGACGGTTCCTTGTATACAAGGACCCCTAATGTTAGTTTTATTACCAAAAAAAAAAAACCGTTAGTAAATTTTAGTTAATAACAATATACTCATTATGTTTAAATTTATTTTAAAAAAATTATATTAAATTCATAATTTTATATAATTTGTAAAACATCTGGTAACTTTGAAAATTGTACGCCGAAATATGCTGGTATCGAAATATTCCGTTCCAATTAACAAACTAAAATAGATTCCGAAACGATATTCAGAACATTAATTTTGTGGGATGGTTGATGAGTTTTGTGGGTTGAGGCGGCAGCAGCAATGTTTTGGTGGTTGGAATTGGTCGATTACATATCGTTTTTGTAGAAGTGGTGGTTGGTTGTGGTGCAGTGGTGGCTGTATATGCTGAGAGGAGAGAAAGGAGAAAGGAGAGATTTTTTTTTTTAAAAAAAAAAAAATTAGTAAGAAATTGAGTATTGAGTCTGATGCTTATGCATATAAAACATCCTAGCTAAACTAGAAAAATTAGAGTTTTTTTTTTGGTTAGTTTAGCTAAAAATCTAAGGAGACTGATGTGAATACTCTTACACATTTTATTGATCAATGATCTCCATTAAATCTAAGGGTGGAAAAATACATGTCAAATCATAATTGTCTTAGAAATTAGTAATCAAACTGCATTAGCTCTCTCTAACCTTTATCTTAAAAAAAAAAAAATTGTCAAGCCTTATGTTTGTTTTATTCTCTGAGTGGAAGTTACCTAGAGGAGAATTTACCTTTGAATTTCATCCTCTTGAGTTACTTCTTGCTTAAAGAATAAGGTTGGAGAGATTTATTTAAAGATAAAGGTAGAAGAGAGTTCATGCAATATGATTACTAATTTGACATTAGTGTTTTTTCAACCTTAGAGAAGATGTAACTTAAACCTAGTTTTTATTTATTATTTTTTAAGTGTGTGTTTGGATAGAACTTATTTTGCTGAAACTAAAAACTGAAAACTGAAAACACTGTAGCAAAATAATTTTTAAATGTGTGAATAGTGCTGTGGGACCCATTTTTAATGAAAAAATTGATAAAAAATGAAATTTGTGGGTCTGTGAACAGTGCACGGGCCCACTGATTGACAGAAATGTAAAAAAAAACACGGCCAAACAGTACTGAACAGTACTCCACTGTTGCACTTGTCCCCTGAAACGCGTGTAGAAAAAAAAAAAAAAAAGCAAAACGCAAAAGCAAAACTCAAACGTGGATCCAAACTCACCCAAAATGGTTGTGCACAATTTCTTATGAGTGATGCTAGGGATATTACAAATTCTGCTTTATAAGGCTTACAAATTGATGTGTCACTTGTCACAAAAAATTGGGAAAATGTTGAAAGTACTACAAGTTTTGTTATGTAATGCTTACAAATTGGAGGACTTCAACTACTTAATAAATGAATGTTTAAAATGTGTTTCAGTAATTGGTGATACATAAGTTTTAAGGTCAATGTAATAAAAGTTGTAGCATTCCTAGCATTATCAAACATTTTGTAGTGAAATGTATAGCACCTTTAGCATTTTCCATTTCTCATTTCTAACAAGGCCTCCAAAATATTAGATCAATGGAAATCTAATCCTATTGAAACTCTAAAGTATTTGGGGAAAAAATGTTGTAAATGGGTTAGATCATCAATGATGATTAATTTCCTCAAATAGTTTGAGACTTTAGTAGATTATCAATGTTAATTAATCTCTCACATAGTTTCACATACCAAACAATCTCTATCTCTCTCTTGACACCAAAATAAAGATAAAAAATTAGATTACAACTTTATTTAACAATGCATTGCCTTACAACCAAGATAAAGTAAACCTTAAAAAAAAATCATTTCTTTTTGTAAGTTAGCATTATTTCATCAAATTAAACTTTGTTTTGTTAGTATTAAATAAATGGGCAAATTACACTTTCTCCGCTTGTGGTTTGCCCGAAAAATACTTTACTTACCTAAGGTTTAAAAATTGGCACTTTACCTACCTGTGGTCCTACCTGTTAACAGTCCATTGCCCACCTATCCACTTGTCAATACTCTAACCCCTTTTAAATGAAAAACATATTACAAACTGAATCAAACACATTAGAACCTAGAGAAACAAACTCGAGGCCATCCTTCACTCTCTCTCTTCAATTGAGCCACTCCATCAAGATCATCATGTGAAATTTCCATCATCACTTTTTATCACCATTCTGATCAAAACTCCAGTGATTGATTTTGATGAATTTCCCTCTGGAGTTAAATTCTAGGTACGTTCTCTAAACTAGGGTTTTTAATATTTTTTGAAATTGCTGTAGATGATGATAGATTACGAATTGAAATTTGAGGAATTTGTATAGGAATTATTATTAGTAAGGTTTCTTGAGCAACTCATGCAATGTCTTCATTGAGTGACACTTGTTACAACAACTCATTTTTACCATGCTTCAGATGAGGCATTTATGTACTCATGAGATTTTTGTCATGCAAAAAAGTCTCAAAGCTGCAACTTTGGAAGGAGATTTCTGGGTTGTAGCCAATTTAAGGTAAGCAGCAGTTTTTTATTTCTATTTGATTTGAATTTTATGTTAATGGTTAGTGGTGATGGATTGTGAATTGTGAAATAACATGTTCTAAACTTTGTGGGTGTAAAATCAATTCTCAGGTTGGTCCCAAATGTAGCTTTTTTCAGTGGGTGGATAACCATACTTGTAGACGTGAGAATGAAACTGCCCTACTTGTCATTTAAAGAATCAATATGCTTGAGAATGAATTGCAACTTGCAACTCAGAGGAAATGTCAACTAGGGAAATGGAAGAAAAAGCTAAAGAGAGAGAAAGAAACGCTCGTGAACTGTATGTAGAAGTTAGGGAGAAAACAGTGAGGGCAAGAGAGAATGAGAGATTGTGCAAACTTGCACTAGTGGTGTCATGAGGATTTTTTTGTGTTTGTAATGCTGGTTTTATGTTTTGTCTCAATCAACAAAACAGAATTTAAGAGATTAAGTCTAGCATGATGGTTGTGTTTGTAATGTTGTTTGTTTTGTTGAGGTTGGCTGGACCATTGAGCTTAATTTAGTGAATGGTTATTCACTATTTTGTTAGTTGAATGCTCAAATGGTCATTTTATAAGTTGTATTGTAATATAACAACTTTGGTAATAGAACCACTTGATTTGGTTGTTAGTAATAAATTGTTGGTATTTGTAAATTGATGACACTCAACTAACATAACCACATAATGTAAATTCTGCCAAAGTACAATACATAGTAGGACGGTGACAATCTCAAGATAGCAAAAATGTCACAGGAATCAAGACAACACAATAATTCTGTCATAAATGGAACATACTAAAACCTGTCACAACAATATATTAACCAAAATATTACAACCTTTTCACCAGGCATTCATTGTTTTTTGTGTGCCATCTTGATAACAGGCTTACAACCAAAATATAAAACATTGTTTGACAAAAGACTGACAAACACATCTTCCAACCAAAACATAAAACATTGTTTTTGGCACTTGACTATTTTAACTACTAATTACACTAGGTCTGTAGACCACACCAAAAAAAAAAAAGAAGAAGAAGGTAATCTAGCTTCCTTCTATTTTGTTGGTTTTCATATACTGCCCTTCCCATCTACTAGTTGAAACTTTGCTACTCTTGATATATTGCCCTTTCCTCTAGTACCCACAACAATAGCTCCACCATTTCTTTCACCAGCCACACTAGCTACACTACTTCTAGGCTACAAAGTGAAGACCACTGTCAAATTGATGTATGATACAACAAAAACAAAAATTATATAAATATTACCTGCAATACTTGGGATGATGATGGTCTAGAATCCCATGTCTCTCTAGATACATAAAATTTTGGCTAGGTAGATGAAGAGAACTGATGAGAATCAACAAGCATTCAAGGATCCATTGCATGTTCCAGTTGGGCCTATTACTAAAGCAAGATCCAAGAAGATCAAAGAAGCACTTAATGGGCTGATTCAAGAGATTTGGGCTGATTCTAACGCAGGACATTCCAAGTTTGGCCCAAAGGAAGATGAAGGAGTCGTGATTTATGGCGTGGATCAATGGCTGATTGACTTTCAGCCTCCATATCAGTTAATAGACATTTTTCCTATTCTAGAGCTTCTAATTTCAGACCAAATCTACCTTAATTTTAGGTTTTTATTATTTAGAACGTTTTTTAGCTATTTTCCTATTTTGGATCTGCTAATTTCAGACCAAATCAACTTTTATTTAGGGTTTTATTATTTAGTACGTTTTTTTTATATTTTCAGTCAAGACATAAATAGCATGCACTCGTTGTAATAGAGACAATGATGGAATAAAAATCAGAAAAGGTGAGGCTTTGCTCTTCTTTTGGTTCTTCAAGAACTGTGAACTTATCAGGGATTCTTCCTTGTGGCGTTCAAACTTTATACCTTTGGTTCGTGATTCAATTATAATCATTGGGTCAAGGTGTTATACTTATACCTTTGGTTCACGTTTCGATTATAAACGTTGGGTCAGGGTTTTTATCAAAAATCTGAATTTTAGCTTTCTTGGGCAAGTATTCCAATATTTTTGTTGGGTCTCAAAGCGTGTCGATTGAGGTTCGCATCAAGAACCAATAGGCCTTGATAAGAGCTTGTAGAGTTGAAGCCCTATTAGCTGGTTGTAAGGATAAAGCCTGAGATCTAGAGGTTTCATCAAAAGGTTGATATGCAAGTTGGGATGCAGATTAAGTTGTGGGTTAAGGCCTTGTTTTAGGATCATTCTTCCTAGTTCTACTTGCAGAATTACCTTCCTGTGCCTATACAACAACACTACAAATTATTGAAATATTGATGCACATGTGAAGTAAGAAGCCAAGTGGCTAGGGTTGAAGTCTAAAAATACTTACATCTTTATCCTTTTGAACCCTTTATCTCCTCTGTCATGCAATCTCACAAATAATAACAACTTTGCAGCCTCTTGAATTTGCCATTCTTTATGACACTTCCCCTATTTGATAGTCTTGTTCAGTCTAGAAACCCTATATGGGTTCCTTCGCTCATTAGAGGCTTTTTCCCTTAGCTTGTGAGGTCTACTAGGTGGCTTGTAAACATGAGGGGCAACATAAGCAGGTTGTCCAACCTAAACCCATTCTGATTGGCCAAGCATTGGTTGAATAATCCTCTGGTAAGTTTGAAGATATGTTTCCCTTAGGTAGCAAGGATGTACATAATCCTCCACTTTCTCTAGGTTCATAAAAATAGTAGCAATGCCATATTTGCAAATGACTCCCGTTAAATCCCATATCCTACAGCTCCATGTCCTATTTTTCAAATCAACCACGTGCCTTTCACGATCATTATCAAATTCATACATGAACCTACCAGATGGAGTAGCACAAAAAGGTACATACTCTAGTTTTAACTTCTCTAATTTGTTTTGAATATTTGGACACACCTTCCTAGCATACTTCTCTATACCTTTCCTCTTTGTATAGAGTTTGGTCATTAACCTAACTCTAATCCACTCTAACATTGCTAAGATGGGCTTGTCCCTAGCAGGCAAAATCATGGAATTAAAGGATTCACTCAAATTATTAGCTAAATAGTCAGTTAAAGCCCTATTGGTAAAATGAGACTTCTTAGACCATTGTGCAAGGTTGATGTCATCAAGATACTCCCTTGCCTAAGGGTTTAGATCCTTCAATTGTCGCATTCTCCTTTTAAACTCCCTAATAGTTGACTCCAGCATATCTCCATGATGCATCCTTCAACTCCAACCCTTTGTAGTCTACTTTGAAGTTATTGTAAATATGCTTCGCACAGGACCTATGTTCCACAGTTGAAAACAACATCTCAATTGCAGGTATAAGACCTTGTTTCACATAGAATTCAATAGAAACCAATATTAGTAATATGAATAATCAAAACACATGCATGTATTAGTAATATGAACATAGAAAGTTTATACCTTCTACCTGTCACTGATAAATACTAGATTTAGTTGCTTTGGATTCCCAATGCCATCTGAAAACTGTTGAAGGAACCAAACTTAAGAGTCCTTGTTTTCTTGTTCAACCACAGGAAGGGCAACTGAAAAAAATATTATCATTTCCATCCCTAGCTGTGACAAGTATTTGCCCACCAAATCTTCCTTTTAGGTGGCATTCATCCAATCCTATGATTGGTTTACAACCTCCCAAGAAAACCAACATTTTGTGCATTATATCTTATATACATTCTCCTAAATTTTTGGTTGGAAATTTTCATCCTCCATTTTTGTTTGCAAAATAATCTTACTTCCCATATCATTCAACCTTATCATCTCTGCATAGTCTCTCAGCTTCCCATATTGCAGCTGCTCATTTCCAGTAATCAAATCAATGGCTTTCCTCTTAGACCTATACACCTGACTCACACTTATGTCAACAAAAATGCTAGACCTTACATTGTGTTGCACACCAACTGTAGTCCAATTAGGGTTCTTGCTGAAATTCTGCATGTACTTCTTAACAACATTAGTTGATGTCATTTGGCTGTGTTGGAAGGTTTTAGGGCAGGTGCATTTAAGATTCTATATCTTTATTTGGAAGGTCAACTCCCCACTAACTTTAGATGCATAACACCTCCATCCATATCCATTCCTGTAATAAACAGATATCTTGTTCTTCTTATTTGATTTGAACCAGATATCCACAAGTTTCTTTATAGCATATTTCTCTCAAGGCCTCCATAAACACCTTAGAGTTAAGAAACTTTATTCATTTCCTCAGTTATGGTTTTCTCATATCAGTTTGAACATTAAACACTGGCTCTATTGAACTAGCAGCCACTGGCTCATTATCATTCGACCCTACCAAACTTTCCTTGTTATCCTCAACAAGTGGTTTAAGTCAATCATTGACTTCCACACTTGTATTTTCCCCTACATTATTCACCTATGGAGCATTATTACTTGCTGCATTACTACTCTGTTGGGAATTAATAGCTGTTGCATTACTCCTTTGTGGGGCTGCAGTGTCCCTAACTCCATTCCCCCCAACTCCATTTTGTGTATATGGCTTAGCATCCTAATTCCCAAATACATCATCATCAAAATTTGGCCCCTCAAACCCTTCCTCCAACCAATCAAATTCCACACTTTCATTTTGCTTAGCTACTGACACTTCATCTTCTTCACAATCCACAAACACTTCATCTACTTCACTCACATCAACATTATCATTATAATATAAATTACCACCTTCTAACACCCCTGCCTCAATACTATCTACATTATGTCCAGGTACTTCAACAACAAGTGGCTTCTCACCACCTTCCACATATAATACTATCCTATTGGTTGGCCATGCTACATGAATTTCACACATATATAGCACCTCATCATCCCTAGTTATTAGTCTTAAGCCTCGCTCCAAATTACCTCAAGGAATTAGGTAATGATATATAGTTGTACTAGGTACCCCAAACTTCTCACACATATCTTATATTTCAAAAAAAAAAAAAACTTGGCTTATCAGGGTAAACATCTTCAATTGTAGTTATGTTGCCACCTACATATTTTAGGTTTGGGTTCCACACAAAGTTGCCACCATAATTAATCTCAACAGTGAAATTCAAATTAGTCATTTGCATATAAATAAGTGCTTGAATTCCAAAAGTGTTAACAAACAAAATAATAAAACACAACATAGCAAAAACAGACAAAAATGTTTTTTTTTTTTTTTGGGAGACAACCACATGGGAATGGACCACAAAGCCCACATCTACTCATGCTTTCCTCAATACAAAAAGATTCTTAGGATCCACACAGAACACAACACAAAAAAGGGCCAAACCATTAGCAACTTTTAGCTCATTAACCAATATCTAAATTTTAGCTCTCAATTGTGGAAAATTTTTAACATTTTCTAACATAATATGCACATACATAAACAAACTCACAAATGTAACACATCATCTATTGCAATTTCAAAAATAAAAATAAAATAAAATAAATAAAAACACTAAGTTAGAGAACGATAAAATGTATCTGGAATTTAACTCTAGAGGGAAATTCCTCAAAATCAATCATTGGGGTTTTGATCGGAATGGTAATCAAAAGTGATGATGGAAATTTCACATCATGATCTTCATGGAGTGACTCAATTGAAGAGAGAGAGAGAGAAGGGGTGGCCTCAAGTTTGTTTCTCTAGGTTCTAGTGAGTTTGATTTAGTTTGTAATATGTTTTTCATTTAAAAGGTGTTAGAGTAACAGCAAGTGGATAGGTGGGCAACAGACTGTTAATGGATAGGAACACAGGTGGGTAAATTGTCAATTTTTAAACTTTAAGTAGACAAAGTGTTTTTCAGGCAAACCACATGTAGACAAAGTGTAATTTGCCCTGAATATATTTATTTAATTAAAATTTAAATATAAAAATTTTCAAATTAAGTTTAAAAGACTTGACACCTTTTTGCTTTTTCAACAAGCAAAGAAAAAAACTATTAAAATGACAGTATTGCCAAAATTTACCAAACATAAAAACAAAAACTCTTCATTTCAAGTGCTTCAACACCACCGCACATTCTTGGTGTGATGGTCACTCCACAAGTATAAATGTTTGTGGGGTGTAGGGGTAAGGGTCCGGTTTAAGACTCCATAAGAGAGTTTCACACATATATACACTTAGATTAGAGTAGAATAGAATTTCTATTTTGTGTAAAAAAAAAAAAAGAAAAGTGCTTCAGCCAAAAAGGGCATCACAAAATTAGATACTCTTCCTTCACAACCCTTCCCCTATACATAACTTTTGCACCCGATCTTCTCCAAAAAAAAAAAAAAGTTTTGCACCGACTTTCCTTGATGGCCGACTCAAGAAGTAAAAAACCTAAATACCCAAAAACCCAACGACTTACCTTGATGGCCGATCCCTCTCAATCTGAATCATCAGAAGAAAAAGCAGTGGGTGTGGATAGGATCAGCGATCTTCCGGACTGTATTCTCATTCACATCGTTTCATTCCTCCCATTCAATCAGACCATCCTAACAAGCCTTTTGTCAACCCGGTGGAAGCCCCTATGGACTTACGTCCCGATACTCGACATCCGCAATAATTATTTCCCTAGAGTCTCTAGAGTGTTGGGTCTACTTCAGCTCAAAGCACCCTGCAATAAACGTTTCGCATGTTGTACAACTATAGTCTTAACCCTAACCAGCTTGACCGATTGGTTACCACCGTTACTACGCCTAACCTCAAGGTATTCGATCTCAGGATACACAGTACTGAAAATTACTGGCAGTTGTCACCTAGCATATTGTCTTGCAAGTCATTAGTGGTTTTGAAATTAGCCTGGAAAATCGACTTTCATCCTCTTCTGTCATCGTCCTTATCCTTTCAATTACCAAGACTAAAGATTCTGCGTTTCAAAAGAATTAGTTTTCGAAACTGCAACTCTTTAACTAGGCTCCTCTCTGCCTGCCCGGTCCTTGAACAGTTGTCCTTGAAAGTAGTCAGTTTTCCCAAGGATGTTTGTATAAAAATATGGGTACCTACCCTTAAACTTTTGCGTATCACGTATGCAAGGTTTGAGAGTGAATTCCCTGTGGTTGGTTACAAATATGAAATAGACGCCCCATCTCTCGAGTACTTTGAGTTTGGTGGTCCTTTGGGCGATATCATTTTCCTTGGAAAACTAGACAACTTAATTGAGGCAAGACTCCGTATTTGGTCCATTGAGAATGATGAATCTCTGTATGATCTTGGACTTGAGATGAAATTGGATAGGGCATTCAACCTTCTTGTGCCACTTAATAAGCTCAAGTTCCTTTCATTCTCTTATAGTGCTAGAGAGGTAAGCTTCCTATTTCCTTTATAAACTAGAGTCCCACTTCAAGCTTTGATGTTGTGATTATAATTATTATCTTGTTATGTAGTGTCGCGGCTTTGGTTCCTTCTGTTCTATGTTCCAAAATCTGGTCCGACTGGACTTTACATTTAATAATCGTAACTGGGATGTTTTACAAGCGTTGCTTCGAGTGGCTCCAAATCTACGAGTTCTTTTTTTTATAAGGGTTAGTTTAATTAGTAAGAAATTTTCTTTTCTTTTTTTTTTTAATAGCAAATATTACCTAAATTTACACTTATCGTCATCTTGTCTCTGTCATCAGAGTTATGATTACCATAGGTGTCATCATTGGAGTCCTGCTCATGTTGAAGAACACAACCAGTTATGCTCTAGTGAGCCACCAAAGGATCCTAATTCTGTGTCTTCACAACTTACAACGTTTTACTTTCGTGGATACAGTGGAATTAAAAATGAAGTGGAATTTGTAAAATTTATTCTAAAGGAGTCAAGACTCTTGAAGACAATGACAGTTGAAGTTGAAGTTGATCGTTACATGTCAAAGGAAGGTGTTCTTGAGAAACTATCGATGTTTCCAAGGAGTTCTAGCACATGTCTACTTACAGTTAAATGAGTTGTCTTTGTTAGAGGGTATGGTCTCTGGTAGCCATTAAATAACTAAGGCATGTTACTAAGTTTTTATTTTTATATTTTTATTTATATTTTTAAATTTTATAAAGAGACCATTTTGCGGTGATAAAGTTGAAATTACTCTTTTCTGGTTGTTAAATGTTTTGCCCTCTTTATTTGATGGAGAGAGAGTGTGTTTTTGGGTTGGGGGGGGGGGGGGGTGGTGGGGAATCAATTATTTGTAGTTCTACAATTACTTTGATTAACCACAAAAGGTTCACAAATAAACTTTAGCTGCCTCTTCATATGCCTAAAGTTTTTAATTTTGGATATCTCAAAAAAAATTTTGCCTAATATTGATAATTAAAAATAGTTAAATAATTAAATGTTTATGTTGGAAGTGTGACCACGAAAATTATATTTTGAAAGAAAAGCTTAGAATTTTAAACATTTTCTTTAAATTCCATTTTATTAAACAATTTTCACCAATATTTGTATACACACGAATGTCTCTTTGGTGTGACAGGTCAATGATTGTTAATATCCTTCTATACATCTATTTCTAATCATGACTATGTTCCAAGGTTTGTTTGCCTTTTGGTAATTTCTTTTAGTTGAATATGGAGCAATGGAGTTCGTTATGTACTCCCAAAGGGATTAATTTATTTAATTATAGTAAGATGCACTTCTTTGTGTGGAAGAAATGATAGAGTAAGATGTTGAAGGTAAATCACTTTTGGATGGAACTTTTTCCTTTTTACTGGTTTTTATATATTACAAGTTTGGGTAGCATGTACACATGCCACTCCTTGAGTGAGAAATTTAAAATAGAGCTTTTATTTGAAGAAGTATGAAACCATGTACTAAAATATGTTTATCATACAATATTAATATCATTCATATAAGAATTTTGATTACATACAAACTGTAATGACCAGATTTGAATTCCTAGCCCAACAGGTAGATGGACTGAGGCTCAAAAAGCCCAAAACAATGAATTTGTAGAGAATAGGTTGGAAAACTGGGCTTTAATGAATTAGACAAACAAAAAAGTAGGTTTATAAGACAGCAAGATATAAATGGATAGGTTTATAATGAGGAAAATCGTCCTCGGCAAAGTTCGAGGAGATCTGTTCTTATATATTTCTATCAGATTTGATTACAAAGTCAGTTCTTGATGTTACAGTAATTTTCTCTTTCCTTTCCGATCCCTTCTTTCAGTGCCCTCCTTCTTCTTTTATACTGTCTCTCCTTTTCATCCTCACCTTCCAAGTGTATGCCAGACGATTGGTCTTGATACTGGTCCCATCAGCACTCCCCATAAGTCCTCATGCAGTAGCTGTAAGGCTGAAATCCACTGTTCAGGCATCACCTCTACATTAATGCGGTTAGAGAGTTAGCTGCAGTGCATTTAATGTAGAGGCAGCAGCTTTCTCCTAAGATATTTTTAGGATTTCTCCCTGTCTGATGTCACTGCAATACATATCCGCGCCAACGGAACTTCCTGGAACATTACCCGAGACGACAGACAATCTTTTCGGATCTCAGCATTGGTTAGCCAAGGATGTGCTTATCCTCGGCCCACTCCTTGAACTGTCATGACCAAGACTAATCTCTCTACTTACTAATGCAGTCTCTTCTAACAAAGATATCTCTTCTGATAATGAATTTCATCTTCCAACAATTAGTAATTGAGTTTTGCTTAGATATTGTCACAATATTTGAATTTTCGCAATGAATGATACAATATGCAATTGAAATTCTTCATCAAATACTTACAACCATCCACAATGAAGATGTTTATTTATACCAAGGAAGTTAATTTCGTACCGTACCGGCCGGTACCGCCAGAATTTGCCGTACCGGTGCTTAGGCCGGTACAGAAATGCTCTTGTTTCGTTTTAGTTTAAATACCGACTGTACCGGAGCCGTTTCGGACATAATGGGATAAATACCGGGTTTTGGTCGGAAAATAGATACCAGGCGAAACAAAAAAACTCAGAAAACCTCCCAAATTTCAAGATCCACCTCCTCACTCTTACCTCGGTTTTTCCTCCTCTTCTTCGTATTTGTCTCTTCTATGCATTTCTTCTTCTTTTCCTTTGTTTCGCCAGCTTCTGTTTCTACAGCCCCTTCATCTTCTTCATTTCACGTGTGTTTGTCTCTCTTTTTAGTTTTGGTACACTCACTTGAAAGTAGAAAAGTAGTCAGTCAAGAAGCAAGTGACAAGACTTCAAAGCAAAACGTGTGGAGGTGAAAAAAAGAATGAAAAAAAAAAATAAATAAACTTATAATGAAAGACTAATGGGTTACAACTGTAAGCAAGATGTGTGGAGTGAAAAAAAGAATGAAAAAAAAAAAAAATGAAATCCTAATGAGTTAGGACTTCCCGTAGTTGACTGGGTGAGTCAGTAACTTATTATAATTTTTAAAATAAAATTTTTTAAAATTTTAACTATAACTTCACTATTGTAACATGCATTTTTATATTTTGGTGAAACTAAAATAACTATATAACTTCACTGCTGCTAATGCTCTAACTCCACCAAAAAATATAAAAAGTTGCCAAAGTGATATATTGAGTTATTAGAAATATAACATTGTATATTGTATAAAATAGTAAAAAATAGCGGTAAACCCGAAACGGTACGCCGGTATTGACCGGTATCCGAAATATATCATATCGCTGGCCAAACCGGTACAACCTCCGGTACGGTATTGACTTCCTTGATTTATACTCCATTCTTTATCAACTTACATTTCATGCATCTAGCTACGGTGTTTAGCTTATTTAGTTTTTAATAAACACCCTATTAAGTAAGAAAATAATTTTTTTTTACAAAAGGATAATAAAAGGCTTGTGTGTTATCGAATTATATAAAGTTGTAATTTTAGAAGATTAAAATCTACTAAATCATTGTTTTCTGGGTAACAAATATAACAGTCTATATTACCCTCTCAACTTACCAAGCATAACTACCACATAAAATTCAAAATATGTAAAAAAAAAAATTTGGGATGTTAAAATTTAGTGGTTGTAATTTAGACATTGCACAATAGGAATCATAAGATTCCGTTAGGGTTTAATTGAGAGAGTAACAATAGGGGGTATTCAATTATTTCCTAAATATAAAGGAACAAATATTGCTTGGTTTTAAATTTTAGGGGGGAAATTGTGAACTAACCTAAACATAAAGGGGGAAGTGGTTTTTTATTTTTTTTTTCTCAATGAAACCATGTTGATGCATAAAAAAAATAAAATAAAAAAAAGACCAGCCTAAGAAAATTGTGCATGAAATAACGAATTTTGGCTCGCAAAAATTGACTAAACCAAAAAAAGTTTAGAGACATAACAAAATGTCATAATATTTTTACAATAATTTTATTTGTAGTTGTTATGGGTCTTGGTCTAGTTTATTATTTTATCTTCACCTATAAGAAACTTACCTCTTTGTAGTTGTGAAAATATTGTAACAATAACAAAATGTCACAATATTTTTTTCACAATATCTTTATTTTCAATTGCGTTCAGTCCTAATCTAATAATTTATTATTTTATTTTATTTTGACCTATAAAGAACTTACACCTTTACAGTTGTGAAAATATTATGACAAAAACAAAAATGTCACATTTTCATAATACATTTATTTTAAGTTGTGGTAGGTCATAGTATGATATTTTATTATTTTATTTTATTTTATTTTGATTTTTAAGCAACTGATAACTCTGTCGGTGTGAAAATATTGTGATAACAACAAAACTACCATCTACTCTCTTCCTTTATTCTAAAAAAAATGTACATAAATAATAAAAACTAAAATTCACAACAACAATGCTGATGTATATTTGCACAAGTACTATAGCTAAAATGCATTTGGCACAATAAATGCATAACTTGATGTGGGTGACTTTTGGGGTTGATTGAGCAAAATTGGCTCTTATGCCATTTTGCATGAGCTAATGTGAATGCTAGCTCTAAGAAACTTACACCTAATTGTGAAAATAATATGACAACAACAAAATATCACATTTTTACAATACCTTTATTTTAAGTTGTGACACATCTTAGTATGGAATTTTATTACTTTATGTTGATCTATAAGCAAATGACACCTTAGCAATTGTAAAATTATTGTGTCAACACCAAAATGTCATAACATTTTTCACAAAAGTTTTATTTTTAGTTGTGATTGGTCAATTTATTATTATATTATATTTTATTTTGATCTATGAGGAATTAACATCTCGACAATTGTGAAAATTTTGTAAAAATTTATTGTGTTAGTAACTTAGTATAACACTCCTCAACCAAAACACTGTATCACCCACGTATAAATATTTTAAAAAATAAAAAATGGAAACGAGCTCAAAGAAAACTAGTATGAATGGTGCATTGTAGCACAACTTCATATGGATGTTTAAAAGAAAAAAAGGGTCAGCTCTCGTGAAACGGTGTTGCTCATTGTTGGTACATTTGACAGCAGATCCAACAAAGCAACACCTTAGCAATTGACTCAGCCAAAAACACTATAGACACGCCTACATCAAGTTTTGTCTTGATCTCTCACTGAAACCTGGCTCGTTTTTTTGCAACAAAACGCACAGTTTGGACTCACAAAAAGACAAATACTTGTCTAAACCAAAGCACTGTAGAAAGTGCTCTTGACACTTTTTATATAGTTAGTAGTAGAAATAGTTGTAAGTCTTTTGTAGAATTGCAGTACCTTAAGATAGGTAGTTACATAACTAATATTTTCTATTTTTGATGAGAAACTTCAATGAAAAAGAGATGAAAAAAGGCACGTAGGCAGTGTGCTATAGAAACAACAAAATATCTAAACAATCTAGTAGTGAAAGTACAATAACTAAGTAAATCATGCAAAAATTAAAGGTAGAAATATTTGAAGCATTTGCCCATTTAAACAGAGTCTGAACAAAAGAAAGTTTCAAGTCGATTTATTTTCATTCCCTTCAAAAGTCTATGCAAACTTTTCCCTCCAAATATCCCACATGAGGCAATGAGGGATCATACTCCAAATCACTGTAATTTTGTGTCTGTTGAAATTGCTTGACCAGCTAGCTAGAAGCTCCACAACATCATGCGACATTATTCAATAAACCCCAAATAGTGAACACGCCATACTCCATAACTCTTGAGTTACATGACAATGTAGGAGTAGGTGATCAATAGTCTCCCCATTCTACTTACACATACAACACTAATCCACCACAACAACATGCCGCCTCCGCAAATTATCAACAATCAAAATTTTCCCAAACACCACAGTCCAAATGAAGAAACTTACCTTTGTAGGCACTTTCAGTTTCCACAATGGCATTCCTGGAAAAGATAGTAGATTAGTGGGTTGTATTGCCCTATAATAAGAACGAACTTCAAACCACCCCCCCCCCCCCCCTCCCCTTCCCGGATAGTTTAGGTAGTATTTTCTTTTAACCATAGCATGTCTTCCTAAATGGATGATGCTCTCATAATTGATGGGTAAGTATTGTTGTGGGCTGCAAATTTAATCAATCCGTTATAATTCTAGTGTCCCACATAACTTAAATGCAAGCTTAATCATACATATATAAGCTATTGGGCATCATCTCATTGCAAGCCGATTTTCAAGGATGAGTTTTACTTACGGGTTTGTAGCACAATATATTGGGAAATTGAAGTGCAACCATGTGCCAAGTTACTCTAGTGTAACATGACAATAGTCTCAACTATTAATATTACAATATATACAAGTTGTGTGTGTGTATATATATATTAATTGTATATTTAAATATGTTTAAATCTATATTGAAACCTAATGCTTTACCCCAACCTACATTCTGCCTTTTTCCTCACAGTGAAATAAAATAAAATAGCTGCTTCAGTACTTGTGTCAAGCCTGACAGAAAGTTACTTATATTGGGATAATTTTGTTCCACTCCAAAATTCCGCTACCATTAATACACCATTTTGCAATTTCACCAAGCTTTGCCAACTCCATGATCTTGCATTTGATATTTTGGAATATCTAGCCAACTATCTATATAAAATCTAGAACCTTAGTCATAATGATCTAAGGTTTTGGGCCTTCTGGCAAGTGGTGCATCCTTTAAGAAGGAATGAGAATTCTCTTTATTTAACCTTCCAACTCATCAAAAATTAAAATATTTATGTTCATGTATTAATTTATTGTCATGTGTTGATGGGGTAAATGCTTTGAATTTCATGTATTGATTATCTATAGATGGTGCACTAATTATATATGACAATATTATTTTATAGATGGTAAATATGTATTTGGATGTAAAGGGAAATAGATGGAATAATTTTATGACAATATTATTATTAGACTCTTATTTTAAAATAAATCATTAAATATTTAGGGGTATTTTGAAAGTTTTAGTAGAAATTCATTAAATCTAATTCCATTCCCCCCCATTTCATTTTAAGAGAATAAAGAAGAGTGGGTGTTACCTCTTATCGATTTTATTATCTCATAGTCAAACTCCTAACAAAGGTTTATTAAAACACCCAAACAAAAAAAAAAAAAAAAAGAAATATTTAAAATTATCTTTTTCATACATTTTTGTTCTATTCTATTCTTTTCCTATAGCGGTTTAAAGTAATACCAATATAGGTTTGATTGTGAGTCCCAGACTTCCAGTTAACTCAGCTGACCGATGGTAAAATAAAAGATTTGATATTCAACCTTTATCTACATCAAAAATTCTGTCTTGTTTGTACGAAAAAGGAACGCAAAATTTTGATAGTATCTCAAAAAACATGGGTCCGACCAAATCCTTATATACGCATTAATTAATCTGTGGTGCATAACCACTCTCTACTCTCGTCTACTTCCAGCTCCCACTTTCTCTCTTCGCGCTGCTAGTGCTATGTCTTTATTCATTTCCAAGCTCTCTTCGCTTCCTCTCTCACTCTCCATTAATGCTTCTTCCTCTCCCTCTAAAGGTACTCCAAAACTCTCTTCTCTCTCTCTGTTTGTTTCCACCTTCAATGCATGCATATATATGACTAATTGACTATGTATGTGGGGAACAGATGGGAACTCAGAGTCTTCAAAGTCGGTGAAGCTGAGAGAAGACTGGAGAAAACGTTCCAGACCCATTCCTCCAGGAGGCACCTACCCGGCCAAAGATCATTGCAGGTTAATACAAATATGATATATCTTTTCCTCATTTTATTTTGATAAATTACTGATCGTACCAAGAGCTTAAGTTGTGATCAAACTCAGGGTCCCCTACTCTATACCATAATAAATTACCGATTGTCCCAAAAGCTTAAGCTGTCGGGAAATTTGTGAATTTGATGACTTAACCATAATTCTAACATGTTTTGATTCAATTTTGGTCATGCAGTCACTGTGGGTTGTGTGATACGTATTACATTGCGCATGTCAAGAATGCTTGTGCTTTCTTGGGAGATGGCATGTCTAAAATTGAAGTAAGTTGCTTTTCTTAATTACATTACTCCTTTAATCATAAATTTCCACTTTTTAAATTAAGTTCTTCATTCAATCATTTGTATAGTGCTCTTTAATTATATCCCAATTTGGACAAAAACCCATTACAACCGTTTACTTTTAACTAAACATATCTTTCACTATCTATCTGCACTGCCACTCCTAAATAAGGGAAAGATAAATGTATTTAATTCTTAGAAGGGCACATTTCATGTGTAAGTGTGTGTTTTCACATTTATTCAGTGTTTCTATGCATGGTGATGGAGTATTCTATATTTAAGGGGTGAAAAATGAAAACACAATTAAAAGTTTGCCTCATATGAACTAGCAATGCACCGATTCCAGTTTTCTATTTACTTAAATTAGCTGATGGGTCAACGTGGGTTCAAAGTTTAGGCCACAATTTACTTTGCACAATCTGATTTTTCAGTTCTTTTCTTGAGAGTTTAGATTTTACATTTTAAGGGAAAAGGAAAGAGGATAAAAGATAGGCCATCTTCTTTTCACATTTGTACACTGTTTGTATGCATGTTGCACCGAGGAAACAAATGTGTCTTTCATATTTACAATATAATTTTGTGTATTGCGACTGGGGGAAGACATAATTAAAAAATAAATAAAAATCCATATTTAAACCAACAATGCATCAATTTTAAAGTAGCTGCTGGGTTATTTTCAACTTGAAGCTTGGACCATAATTAATGTTGCAGAATTGGATTTTGGGCATTACTTATAACTAGCATTGCTTCATTTGTTCTATATAGGAAGAATTAGAATGTCGATAGGGAGTTACATATTGATGGTTCAAACTCATCATTTTAGGGTGTAATCTTTACAAATTTATGCAAAACACTATGGGGTATTACCAGAAATGGTAATAAGGAGTTAGTGTGACCCTGCATTCTTGGGTCTTTTGCGCATAAGGTCCTTTATTTTGCATCAGTTGCCTTTGAGATGCCTCTTCTTCATTCTTGAGTAGGTTTATATGCATGTCATGACTCGGGTTCATAATGTTATTCTTCCCTGAAATTGTGAAACTGATTTAAACATAATTAGGATGTAAATTAATCTATGTATGTAAAATTTATTGGACTCATTGTGAAAGCTATATAAAACAAAGTGAAGATTAAATTCGATTGGGGGAACTAAAGCTGAATTGCCCAATCCCAACACCTGAATGCCCTTGAGTTATCACCATTGAAGTTCTAATGACCAGTTATTTAATTACAAGAATTTAATGACCAATCATCACTATTGAAGTTCATATGACCAGTCATTTAAATAAAAGAGTACGATGGTAACATACCTCTTCTCTCAAAATCTTAAGTTGATAGGAAGGTGTGAATTTAATGGTTGTTCCCATTATTCTAATAATCTCTCTCAGGTGTGAGCCCAAACTCCCCTTTAGGCCCAACATGTGGAATTTTATTTTATTTTTTAAATGGGAGGTAGAGTGGAGACAAGGTTTGAACTTAGGATCACCTAATCTAATACCATGATAAATTATTACATCTCCCAAAAGCTTAAGCTGATAATAATGAGTAAATTTAATCATTTAATTGGCTTTCTAATATATATTTTCTTGGGACTGAGGCTATTGTAGGTCTGTGAGTTATATTGTCTCTTTGATATCATATCTGAACTATTAGATATGATGTTACTAAATCTCGATCTACACTTGCAATACCAAAATTTTGAAACTTTTGAGCGTTTTAACTACATTCTACAACTTCTAGTTTAGCATTTTAGTAAATCAGTATAGTTTGTTAATTCTATTAAACTTGAGTTGTTGCTTTGATACACTTGCTTTAGATATTTAATTATGTATAATTATTTTAATTAAATAAAAATTTAATTTTTTGTTACTCAAGCCTTGTATTAATCTTTTCACCATTCAGGAATTGGAACCCATAGTGCATGGTAGAGGGAGGAAATCAAGTTCCTTAGATGAGACATACTTAGGGGTCTATAAGGAACTGATGTATGCTCGTAAAGTAAAGCCTGTAGAAGGTAATTATTTTTTGTTCTTTTCTGATTTCCTACAATTCTTTTATCTGTCTCATTTTGGGGGTTTCTTACTTCCTCTTGAATCTTGATGCACAAACAGCTTGTTTGAGATTTGAAGTATAATGATTTTGACATTTAGTGTACACTAGGTCATATGAGGTTTGAATTGGTTTTAACTTTCTATCTTTATTTGGATTATACTAATTTGTATTCATATACAGATGGAGAAGTATTGCTCTTCTATCTTATAATCCAAAAGGGCAGTATTTTTTTTTTGCCACCCTTTTCCATTGATGGTGTCTTGTGACAAATATCTTAAAATATAAAAATAAATAATAAAAAAAAGAAAAAAAGGCATCTGTCCATGATGCGAATAATTGTGGAGGATATATAGTGCTCTAACGAGAATAGCTAGCAGGGATTCTTTTGAACACTATATGTGTTCTAATAGTTTTTTTCTTTTTCACAAGGAACAACTCAAACCATCTGTTGATTCTATCTATTTATTCTGGTTTTCTAGGCATTCATTTTACCAAACATATTTTTTTCATTCAAATCTTGTCTAAAATCATACTTTTATTTTTTACATTTTTATTTAATATGATTTTAATTGTTATTTAGTTTTATAGAACTGTAGTTTTAGTTATAGGAAGCACAAAGTCAGTTCTGCAAGTGTTACTTTTATTATTAATCTTTTTCATAATATCCATTTGAGACATCATGAATCTTGTCTCTTTTTAAGTTGAAGCTTTCAAATTAATGTCAATGTTATAAACAAGATTTTATGTTAACACTGCTAATATCATTTTCGAGCTTTGTTTATGAGGCATTAATTTCCATACATCTTTTTATGACTTGAAAATATGGAAGAAAGCATGTTAGATGGTACAAATCTTGGAGAGGCCAGACTAATGTCAATATAGGGTCAAGGGTGACTGGTGTTGGCTTCCCAAACCTTATTTAATGTGTCTTTAATTCACTGTCTAAATATAATGTCACCGATTAGTTAAAAAAGACATTATATTTTAGGGGAAATTACACTTTTTCACCCTAAACTATACCCCATTTACAGAGTTATAACTTTGGGTGAACAATCATGCATTTCGATCGTTCAAGGGGCAAAGTGTAAAATGGGATATAATTTAGGGTGGTAAAGTGTAATTTCGCCTAGATTTTATGTGAAAGTTTCTTTGTGTATTCTATATCAGTTTTGATGGTTCCTTTGACAGTGAAGTATGGTTTTGCATTTTTCTTTGGTTGAACTTATGCAGACATATGCTACATTTTTACGTAAACTATTATCTGTTAATTTCATTTCTGTTGTAGGTGAATTCTGTGAGAATTTTGGGCCAATTGAAGTATTGTTTAACTTAATTTTTCTTTGAACTTTCTATGATTATAGGAGCTCAGTGGACAGGGATAGTAACAACTATTGCGATTGAAATGCTTAAATCAGGCATGGTAGAAGCTGTCATTTGTGTGCAAAGGTAGTGATACAAATTTAAAATTGTGGATGGTAGAATTAATGTAGGTGTTTATTGATTATCAATGCCATTTTTAATGTATATTAATTTTTGGACTTCTTTGGTCATGTTATTTTGATTACGACAGTGATCCAGAGGACAGATTCACACCTAGACCTGTACTAGCAAGGTTTGCATCTAGCTCTTTTGACTTACACTTTGATCTAAGATACTCTTAGTCTCTTAACATAGTCAGTTGAGAGTTTTTATTTTGGTTGTTTACTTACCTTTTCATCAGAATATAATGCTTACATCTTATTTTTTATTTACAATAGGACACCAGAGGAAGTTCTAGCTGCTAAAGGTGTTAAGCCAACATTATCTCCTAATCTGAATACCCTTGCCCTTGTTGAGGTGACTGGTATTCTCTTTCATTGGTGACAATTTTTTTTTTTTTTACTATTTCCTTGTGCTTTTGACATCTATTCTTGGTTTTTAATGCATTTTTTATATAAGAACACCAATCTGATTTGAGAACTGAAACTGATGGTTTTCTCAGATTTAATGAAATCCTACAACTTTCCTTATGTCATAGCACGATTTTAACATTTTATTTTTTAGGCCCAAATCATATCATAACTTCCATCCCTTGTTGCATGTATAAATTTTTTATTTTTTCAATGGAGACATTTCTTGGTTTTTATTGATTCATTACAGTTTTTGTTTTTACTTTTAGCTTCTTATTTTAATGGTGTACTGTTCCTCTCTTATATTCTTCTTGTGTACTTGGTACCCCCTTGGCATTCTTCTTGAAAATTATTTTACTCGCACACACATACATATAAAGAAAGAAAAAGAAAAGAAAGAACCTCTGGAGATGAATGATCATGGTCAAGGTGCTTATTGGAAACAAACGTAGGGTGAGTACTAAGCCAGAAATAAGGCAGGATTTCTCTAGAAACTCAGGTTTTAGAAGGCATATAATCATTCTGACTGAGGAAAGTGAATGTTATGTTTTTTTTTTTTTTTTTTTTTTTTTTTTTTTTTTAACTTTTCTAGCATTTTGTCACTCTTAATACAGTAACAAGGAGCATGATGAGCATGATTAGTCTTTCATTTCATGTGAGGATTTTCCTTTGTTGATTCAGATGGTAATAATAGTGTGTTCTAGCTCTTCATTTGCAAATATTAGTGTTCATGGAGAGATCAACACGACAATTAGCATAGATCATTTCTTCTTAAATGGTTACAATATTGACATGTTTCAGTCTGTTTTGGCAAGGTTGATGGGAAAGTGTTGGCATATTTTATTCCTTTTTGGTTATTATTACATGTGTGTGTGTGCTATGCTGACTTGTTTAAGAGTATCTTATTTTCTAGATGGCGGCTCCTATAAGCTCAATTTTATATATTGCTTCAAAAATCTAGTGAGTCAAATATTCATTTCTCCCTTACAACAGGCTGCAGGCGTAAAACGTCTTCTTTTCTGTGGTGTGGGTTGCCAAGTGCAAGGTATGGCATGTTATATGATCTGAGAATTTCTATTTTTGTCTGTTTTCTCTATTGTGACTTGTACCCATTGTAATGCAGAGTAATTTCTTAAACTGCAGCATTAAGATCTGTGGAGCACCACTTGAATTTGGAAAAGCTCTATGTATTAGGCACTAATTGTGGTAATAGATTCAAATTCAGTTTGTTCTTATATTTTGTCAACTTTATAGTTTTAGATGTCAGAAAACTGTTACTCTAGGCCCCCCAAAAGATGTAGATATTGCAAAGGACATTATATCATGTTAGATATGAGTCAGCAATTTGCAAATTTGCTACATGAACGTACTGTCTGATAGTTTGGTAAATTTGTGTGGTTGAAAAGTCAAGATATTATACATTCCACCTTGCTCCTGTGCCTTGAAACTGGGTGTTGAAGCAAGTTTTGCACTTGGAACCTGCCAGGCATATAATTTCATTTTACGTACCCAACTGGCATATGTGGGTGACATTTGTGATGAGATTTGAAAATGTATCTTATCTTGTAATCAATATATTTAAGAACAAAGTTTAGCTACAATTTCGGTTGTAGCCTAACTCAATATCTTTTTATTAGAAGTGAATTTTGACAAATTCACCATTGGATTATATTTTCTTCTTATATCCTCCATGTTTGCAAAATTTCTAGAAAATTAAAGATCAATAGTTATGTCATCAGTAAATTGTTTAAATTGCAAATTTTTGTTATTTAAAATTATGCATAAAATATAAGCTTATAGATTGTATTGTAAATTATATTTGATCGACACAAAATTTGACATGTGTATTAAAGGCATAAAGAACATATAATTCAACGGTTAGATTTTCAAAATATGTAATAATATTTATTTTATTGAGTAAGGTTGCAACTTTAGGCTACAACAAATTTTGTAGCTAAAGTTTGTCCTATATTTAATACATGAGCTATAGTTTTCTAATATAAAATTATTAAAGTCACCCAATGCACTTGAAAAATAATTTGAATAATTATTAAATTTTGTATCCCACAGTTGATAATGGAACTCGAGAAGGACTGGATAAGTTTCTAAAGGCTGCAAGTAGTGAACCAGAAACAGTTCTTCATTACGAGTTTATGCAAGATTACAAGGTTTGTGCTAAGAGATTCTTTCTTTTGGAGTTTTAACATTAGTATTGAGCATTTAGGTGGCTGAGTCAAATATATAAATCACTTAGTTATCATTGAAGCACATACTTTGTTCTTTAGAATAGTCTCACAGTGATTCAAATGCCTAAGAGAAGTGGACAATCTGCTAGCTCAAGTGGCATCTCCTCCCCTTAAAGTTTAGGATGGTGGGTGAGGTCATGGGTTTAAGATCCACATGATGTTTGTAACTTACCAATGGCATTTTTGCAGCCAACCTTGTCATTTAAAGGGCACATGACATAAGTTGAAATTGCAATCTCCCCCCCCCCAAAAAAAAAAGTTGAAATATAGCTTGTTGATTCACTTTTAAAAATAATATTCCTTGAAGTTTTCTTCTTGTACTTTGATAGGTTCATTTGAAGCATTTGGATGGTCATATTGAAGAGGTAAAACAATCCACATATTTTCAGTTTGGCCTTACAAATCACAATCATGCTGCTTCATCCGGTTCAAATTTTAACTAAAGCAGGTTCCTTATTTCTGTCTACCAGCAAATGATTTGGTTGATGTTATTGCTCCTTCTTGCTATAGGTAATTTCTTCAAGTCTGTTATTTATCACTTCAAATTATTAGTCAGCGCTCATAATAATAATAATAATGGTAAACTCATGCAAATTTTCCCTTTTTATTGTTATGAAGGTTGAATTGAGTTATAAGTGTCAAACAGTGATCATCTAAGCAAGATCAAGGGTTTGACTGATTCATGAAGGGTGTCTGTCCAAACAAGCTGTGCTGCCATTCCTAATGGCAACTTTAGAATGCTTTCTTATATAAAAGATGAATGGAATACTGAATGAAAACATTGACAGAGTGCAATTAACCTGTCACGTCTCTTATCTAGGTAGTGCTCATGATAAAGTTGGGTGCTTGCATAGGCCTAAGTTTGTTTCTCTAGGCAAGCATATCATTGCACTCACCACTGGAACAGCCATAACTGTATTATTAACAATAAACTCCCTGAAAATATGCTTCAGCCAGTGACTTTATATTTACAGGATATGTTTCATAACTTACAATTACCACATCAGATGTTTACTTCTAAAATAAATGTTTTGTGACCATTAAAGATTGTTCTAACCATTCAAATTTTTGTTGTCCTGCAGCTGTTTTGACTACACAAATGCCTTAGCGGTGAGTTTTGCTTCTCAACAAGTAATTCATCTCAATGTGCATCATATGATTAGAGGCCTGTGTTAATTCAACAATGAAAGATTGGTTTGCTATTACTTTGCAAATTTCGCTTCTCAATAATTATTTTATGGGGTCCATGTGTGAAGTCCAATTGAAGTAAAAGTCATGTGGTTTTAAAGGTTTATGTATGGGTCTTTTAGGGTTAAAAACGTTTTTTTTTTAATTGATTATGGTCATATTTGTAGTCATGGTAAATATGTAATTTCTGCAGTTCTTGCGAATTACAGGTTTTTGGTAATTTATTGAATCTAGGATTTTCTAGGAGATCCTAAGTATCTTAGGTTTTACTTTCTTTAACTCCGAGTTAGTCTTTTATTAGGATTTATGTTCTAAGTTGGCCTTTGTGTGTTCTTTCCTCCCTTTCTCTTCTCTTCTTCTCTTTTGTTGGGTGCATGTGGGCACCATGGTCCAGCCAACATGTGATTATGGCTATAATAAGCAAGGGTGGCAGTCAAGCCATATCACTACTGTTCAGATAGGAATTTTTTTTAATAGCTAATGCTTGTGAGAATCTTTGTTCAATTAGGATTAAAAGTTTTAGGTGGTTCTGTCTTATAGGTTTGTGCCTCATAAGAAGTATTAGAGAGGGTTGTGCTGCATAAAAAGAAAATAGAAGAGAAGAGAAAGACAGGAGAGTGCAAAATAAATAGTTCAGCCAAGTGTGTGATGCAGTGAGTGCAGTGAAAAAAGAAAAATTGTGCGTGTGAGAGCAAAGAAGATGGAGAGATTTTCTTTATACATGAGACATACATAAGAGAAGATTAATTTGGAGTTTTCTTTAGGGATATGTTTTGGGTACTACAACCATGGGAAGTTGTTGTATTTAGAGTGCGACTGAAGATTCCAATTGAATTTATATTATTCTTAGAGAGAGATATTATTGTATTTGGTGTGGATCTCAAGTGAGGCATAAACTTGAAAGGATATTTTAATTGATTTGTTAATAGTGAAATCACTGCAGCTCCATGGAAATTGTTGGCGCATATTTTATGTACTTTTCGCATATCTAGGAATTGGGTTAAATTTCTAACATCTTTCTTGTAGTACTGTTCACAGTTTTTGTTCTTACAGCCCCTGGACACCACAAAAATGTTTTTTTTTTTTAAACTCCAAATCAAGCACTTTCTTTTACCTATCAAAACCCTAAAAGTCCACATATTTTCTTTTATTTTTGATAAGTAATATTGATATAAAAAAAAGAGTCACCCAAGTATATAGGGAGTATACAATCAATTACAAAAATTACATAAATCAAGCAATCAACAACTGAAAATAAAGTTTTGGCTCAAAGCTGACAACCAGTCCATTAGTTCTAAAGAAGAATAACTTGAGGTTAGGCATAGTTCTTTTCTTACCTTCAAAGCTCCTGTTATTTCTTTCGCTCCAAATACCCCACATCAAACAATGGGGGACATCTTTTCATATGTAACCATTCTGATGACGACCAAATTGACCTCGCCAGCAACCTAGTAACTCAACAACAAACTTTGGCATCACTGGCATCACTCAACACATTCCAAACAAACCCAATACCATGGACCACAAGTCTATAGCAATGAAGCAATAGGTGATCAGTTGATTCACCATTACATTTGCACATATAACACCAATCCGCAATCCATACCTTTTTTCTCCTTAAATTGTCAACCATCAGAATTTTCCGAAGGCTGCAGTCCATACAAAGAAAGCTATTTTAGGAAGGACCTTTGGCTTCCATATTCTTTTCCAAGGGAAAGATTGATCATTAGTGCCAACCAAGAGTTGGTGATAACCACTAACCTTAAAACTCTTTTTCTTATCTGGTTTCCAGCAGATCTTATCCTCCCCAATCCCCTTTACTTGCGTGCCATAAATGGTATCCATGAAGCTCACCAAGGACTCCAACTCCTAATCCTGTATGGCCCTCATAAAATGCACATCCCAATGAAGGATCCCATTGGTGACCTTCATAAGATCTGCCACACTTGCCTCATTTTCACAGCTGATCCTGAATAATTTGGGATAGCATACTGCAAGAGAACTCACCCTACACCACTAGTCTTGCCAAAACTTCACTCGTGACCCATCTCCAACCTCGTATTAAATTTAACACGACAAAGAAGGCCAACCCCATCTAATAGTCTTCCATAGGCGTACTCCATAAGGACTAGGGACTATGCTGGTACCCCAACCCTCCCATTCACAACCATACTTCACCTCTATCACTCGCATCCAGAGCATGTCCCTCTCAAGCCCAAAATGCCACAATCACTTCCTAGCAAAGCTTCATTAAAAAGTCTCAAACTCCTAATAGCCCACATATATTTTCTTCTACAAAACAGCCATCAAATAACTTATCAAACCAACTTTTAATTACTAACACTACTCCATAACCCTTTCTTCTACAACTCTAAATCCTATTTTCACAAATCCTCCTAACCCTAAACTCACCAGAAATTACACACAGACAAATTCCCCACGTCAAGTCATTTCCTATGATACTTAATATTTGCTGAACTTTCTCTTTACTAAATAAGAGCACTATGAGAGACCTTTTTTATTTTAGACATTTTACTGGCTTCAATGATGTCAAGCGATGTTGTTATCTCTGGGGTGTATTTTTTATGTGCATTTGAATTTCATCATGCCCCCCTTCAGCATCCATTTTTTGGCAAGTGTCTTAATTAAATAATGGTAGTTGAAGTCTGAATTAGATTCAAAGAGGACAATGTAATTTAGTATATATGAGAAATCTAGAAACCTTGCCTGCTTGAATATATAAAAAAAAAAAAAAATGAATGTCTGATATTTTGAGACTTTATAGATGAATTGGACAGTGTTTGATGTAGGCAAAGTTTAAGAGCCCTTCTAGACATATAAAATGCAAATATTAATAGACACAGAACACAATGTCAAATGAAAACCCCCTCAATAAATTCTTCCTAGCCATTTGGAATCTGATAAAATCCTTATTAATTTTTGCTATTTACATGGCCCAACCGTTGCTAACCATGGATGTCTTGTGCAATTTTGTCTTCCCTGCTTAAAAATCTATTTATCTGGATATTCTAAGGAACCTTTATGCATAATATTATTTTTAAGTTGGAAAGCTCTTACCCATTGCACACATATACATGTAACCTTTTCTCTAATTTTGTGTTTTATACAATTCCACATCTGTATACACAAATACAGGTCAGATACATTTTTTCAGTAACTAATTAAATTTGCCAGCCTGTCTCAAGAATCATGGTTACATGCATGTATTAGAATTCACCTTGGATCTGACGTTTTTGTCCTGTAAAGCAGCAGCAAGAAAGAAATGCTACACTTCATTGGTTGTATAATGCATGTCTCTCCAATTGCAGGATCTGGTGGTTGGATACATGGGTGTGCCGAAATATTCTGGAATCAGCATGACACAACATCCACAGTATGTTACAGTCAGGTAAATATCGTTGGATATTCTTTTCCCCTCCTTTGTGTGTGTGCTTATCCTTGATAGCTATCATCATTCTATGCTACTTCAATTTCTAATTCATGCTGACACCAGTATATCACCATTTCTACAAGCTAAAATTCATTCATCTGTTTAAAATTTTTAATGGCAGAAATGAACGTGGAAGAGAAATGCTGAGTCTGGTGGAAAACCTTCTGGAGATTACTTCTACAATTAGTAGTGTAAAACTTTTAGCTTTATCATAGTTGGTTGGCTTTAAAGTTATCCTAAGATAATTCTACTAAAACAAATACACTACTATAGGGTGACCGACGACCATTCGTTGTGGAGACTGTTAAGGCAGATGATAATGCTAAGTTAGGTATGTGTGCTATGGTTTTTGTTATTATTAATTGGAATCTGTTGCACTTGAGCTTCAGAGGTATAAGCTCATTGACTGGATGTGTTGCATGATAATGTAACACTTGTCCTAAGGCTTAAGATACTAGGAAGAGGTGGGTTTAATCATTTAATCAACATGCTAACACTCCACATTTGAAACCAAACTCAATGATGAATGGGTCCAACACTTTAATTTCCTAAGTTTAAAAATATTAGGTAAAGTGGAGACAATGTTAGAATTTAGTACATTTAGTCTTTGATGCAAGGAGCACCAAAATCATTTAAGATTTGATTTTAGAATTTGATTTGATTTTTTGAATTTGGGTTTTTAATGTTGAGGGCTTCATGGAATTTAATTCGATATTTCCATATGACTGTTATCCTTGAAACCCTATTTAACTAATGCTCGTGTAAAGGTGGAAGATACTAGAGTTTGAATTAGAATTTTATGAGTTGAGAATGTGCTCTCCTTTGTTTGGTACTGATGCCTAACTTTTTTTTTGCTTGGTGCTAATTCCAGGCAAGCCCCTAAGTGCTGATTCTTAGGGTTTATCATTTTTTATTTTTTTGCTCAATTTTCCTATTTATCCCCTAGTTGATATTGTTCGACATCAGTCTGATACCATGATAAATTACTGGATGTTTTAAACTAATAGAAAATTGAGAATTTAATAATTTGGTCTATATTCTAAGTTTCTAACATTGCATTTGTTTGGAGGTGTATGATTCTATAAGATGAGCTTGATGCTAGAATGTCATTAATATTGGACTATTTGTTCTGAAGGATTTACATTTCATTTATGTACAAAATTTTCCACTATTTCTAGTAAACATCATTTAAACTTGACTCCGGAGCACAATTTCTCATAATGTCTCGCTCTGCAAATTATGTAAGTGGGCATGAATATCATTTTCTTTTTGGGTGATAACTGATAAACTTCACTTAAAGGAAATGAAATGCATAAAACTTACTGAATATTCATACCTAACATTTTCCTGTACTTTGTGTACAAAGAATGCAGCTCATTAAAGTTCCTGAGTGAAATATGCCAGTTGCTAATCTTCTATTGGGCTGATATGTCTCTTGTTTTTGTCAGGGAAAGGTCCTTCTGAGCCTGCCCCAAAGTTGATCGGAAATTTGATAGCTTTTATCCTAAACTTGGTGAACCTTTTTCCATACTGCTTTAGTAACAGAAAGTATCTATCTTCAAGATTTTATTTTGACTTGGTTCTTTTGGTCAGATTGGCCCAAAGGGTCTGGAATTTGCACGCTACTCCCTTGATTACCATACCATCCGAAACTATTTGTATGTAAACCGCACATGGGGAAAAGAAAGGTAAGTTATTATGAGTAATGAACTTATAGTCTGTTTGAGCACAATACTTCCAACCCCCCCCCCCCCCCCCCCCCCCCCAAAAAAAAAAAGAAAAAAGATTTTTTATGTTTGAAATTTAAACAAATGCAGAGCTGATAGGCACATGCCTTCTTATGCAAAGAAAATCGTGGATATGTACAACAAGAATGGTGAAATTGAAAAGATGTTGTCCAACAAGTAACTGTGTTACATGTTGAAGACAAGATCGGATGCTTCCATGAAAGCGAAATCATTTTTGTCCCTGGAAGATATGGTCAAAGCCTTGCGGAAAAGTAGAACTGTTTGATTCTCTCCATGGAAATAATTTGGGTTTGAATCTCCCTTTGTTGTAAAAGACAAAATAGGAAATGTATGGCTATCTTCTAGGATCAGAAAAACCAAAAAGAAAGCGAAAAAGGTTGTTCCTAATATTAAATAAATAAAGATTATTACCTTTTTTGAGACATTTTGTGAATCCTAGGACTGGGTTAACCAACTATGATGTCTGGCTTTACATTAAGAATGCCCATATATAGCTTTTAAGGCGTTTAAGCTCTTTATGTGGTTTTCCATGGGTGTTTGAAAAAATCCCAAAAGGGCTTAAGGCTGCCCAGAAAGCTCAAAAACTGCATCAAGCTTTTTTTTGTAGCTTTTTCCTTAATGTAAGTAAACCAATCTGAAGTGAGAGTCAAGTGGGAAGCAACAAAGTCTTGAAATAAAGTGTTATAAGAATTATGTCAACACACACACACACACTTTGTACTCAACATGTGCTTACTCGTAACTATGAGTTTTAAGAGTCAAGAGGTGAAGCAACAAAGACTTGAAATAAACCCAAACGATTTTTAGGGTAAAAAACATACAAATATGTGTGTGTGTATATCTATACACACACACACACACAGTGCCCCTTGAGGGTCATTTTAAGACTTTGTTGCTTCACTTCTTGACACCTTAAAATCTAGTGTTACATCTGTGTGCATGCTTTGTATGTGTGCACGACATTATTTTATGCAAGCACATTATAAATGCACAGACCAAAGGTATAAGGTTACAGTCCAACATTAGACAACAGTAAGAAGGAAACTATGTGGGTGGTGGCCACCCCATGTGTTAGCTTCTCTCGGTAACAGCGATGTCTAACTTAGAGGTTGCATGGTTTTATGTAAAACTTAGAGCTTCCTGTGGGAGTTGACAAAGATGGAGTTATAGAATTCATGTTGCAATCTGAAAGCATTGCAAAATTCATGTAGTCAGTATTTATTTCTTTGCTTCGTATTCAAGACACATTAAAGAAAGCCAAGAGTCATGTAACACCTCCTCTTGGTGTTTCTAATGAAAATATTCAGGATTCAAATCCTACATCCCAATGTAACCATCCAATTAAAAAAAGAAAAAGAAAAAAAGGCACATTACAGAAAGAGTGAGCCGCAAAATATAATGCTTTTTTTTTTTATGTAGAATTGGTAGACTCTGTAACTTTTTTGTTTCATTTTCTTTATTTTTATTTATATATTGTTTTCAATATTTTAGTTTGTGGATGTAATTTTTTTTTTTTTTTTTTTTTTTTTTTTTTGGGTTATAGCTTTTCAATACGTTCCAATTGAATGGCATGGGTTCTCATATGGGTTGTCTTTAACTTCCAATTTCCCTTTGGTAGAGGACAAAAGCTTTTTCCATTTTTAGGGGAATTATGAAAAGTTATTTCTAGCTAAATTAGTCATGTAAAATGGAAATCATGAAAGGATTAGATTTTATTTTAGTTAGATGTAAACTCTTAGAATGATAAGGCTTTTTTGAATCCATAAAGTAAAAAAATGCTAAAAGTCTACCCTAAAATAAAGTCTAAAAAAAATTGAATTTTTATTTGCTGATTTAACAGTTTAAATTTCCAAGTAAAGCATTTCTAAAGAAATCCTAGTTTATACAATACTGCAAAAAGACTCTTAATTTGATTATTAAGAAAGCACTAAAAACACCTAAAATTAAATAAAACTTTAATCATAAAATCATGAAAATTACTCAATTAAGATATTGTATGAAAGTATGGTTTTTTCTCACCTAAATCGCCCCATTTATCCTCCTGATGAGAAGTTTGGTTTCAAACCCCGATTTGAACGGGAGAAGTACACCATGCTAATGTGCCTTGATCAAACATTGCAAGAAGCTATTGTGGCTCATGACATCACAAAAAAGACAAAGCAAGGAATAGCTTCAATGGAAAAATGAATAAGGGGGAAACAGTTCAAATCATTTTCATAAATACATAAAAATTACTCTCCTTCCCATATTGTTTGGCTTGTTTAGAAAAATCTAAGGAAATATCATTCGATACATTATTTTTAAAATTAGTAGTATTCAACACTACCCTTCTTAACTTAAATTCTAGTAAAAGATGAATATTGACTTTTTAAATAAACTAAAGGAAAAATTTGGGAAGTTATTATATCAATTGTTTTTTAAACAAGAACTATATTTTGAGACATCTTACCAAGAGTCTTATAGTTTAACTAGTTGGCTCTTCCTTGTGTTCCCAAGACATCCAAGATTCAAATCCACCCTCAATTGTTGTAACTATTGAATTATCCAAAACTTTTTTTGAGATATCCAATACATAACAAAAATAGATCTCATATACTATCATGCATCAACCAAATTAGAAAAGAAAATAAATTACCTAAAGGGGGTCGGGTGCAGGGGTTGGTCGGCAAGAAGCTAGCTGCATAAGGTTGGATACAACATTAAAACATTTACTTTGTGCTACAATTTTTGTTACAATGCTAATGTGATTGACATTTATGTAAAAAAAGTGATAAGTTAATGTAAAAATAATTGTGCATTACTTATAGTAGACTATTTTAATATATATTATAACATCGATTATGGTTGTAAAAGAACTGTTCAAAGATGAGATGAGATGAGAGAGTTGAACATGTTGGATAAAAGAAATGTAGGTATGTTTTGACCCCTAAAAAAGGGGAAAATTGAAAGGAATTTTATTAGGTTGCATTAGAACTAAGAAGCTATGGAAATAGGATAGGGTTATGCATTCAATCGTGTTGATATTTATGCCTAATAGTAATAGATGGTCATCTCATGCTTGGAGAATAGTGGTGTATGGATTAAAAGTTCATGTTGTCGTAGTTGTGACAAACTTTTTTTTTTTTTTTTAAATTTATAAATCACCTAATTTGGGAAGTGAAAATCATAGTTACCTTTTAATATAAAAATAATTGTGCATTACTTATAGTAGACTATTTTAATATATATTATAACATCGATTATGGTCGTAAAAGAACTGTTTAAAGATGAGACGATGAGACGGGAGAGTTGAACATGTTGGATAAAAGAAATGTAGGTATGTTTTGACCCGTAAGAAAAGGGAAAATTGAAAGGAATTTTATTAGGTTGCATTAGAACTAAGAAGCTATGGAAATAGGATAGGGTTATGCATTCAATCGTGTTGATATTTATGCCTAATAGTAATAGGTGGTCATCTCATGCTTGGAGAATAGTGGTGTATGGATTAAAAGTTCATGTTGTCGTTGTTGTGACAAACCTTTTTTTTTTTTTTTTAATTTATAAATCACCTAATTTGGGAAGTGAAATCATAGTTACCTTTTTCCCTTTTGCACCAAGCTTTTGGAGATTTCTTCGTAGCACAATGACAAAATCATATAAGGTATATTTTTCTTCCCACAGTGGGCTATAGCCATGTGCAGATTGACATGGTGGCAAAAGATTCTGAAACCTATTTTATACATAGGCCTTTTGTAGTTTGAAAGAGATACGTGGTGTTGGTTTAGTGGTCCTGGGGTCCACCAAATATATTGGGCCCTAGCTGACCAGATTTTGAGAGAGAACCCATCAGTCCAACTAATGGCTATCTGGACTGGGTCCGACTAAAAAAATTGTAAAAGGGAAAGAGAGGAGGCCCTACCCATTTGATTAGGATTATGGCTGAGTTTGGTTCAGCGTTTTGTAAAAGTGCATAATGAAAAAATGTATTTTCAAAAAACTGAGTGTTTGGTAAAAACTGTTAAAAAGTGTTTTTTGAAAAAGCTGAGTGTTTGGCTAGTACTTATAAAAGTGACAGTTTGAGGGATAAATTACCAAAAAGAACAATGTATATATAAGAGAGTTTATTTCATACTTTTTTTTTTTTTTGGATGTGAGTTTGTTTCATACTTAAATCAACTACTTCATCATACTTAAATCAATTTTTTTCTTTCTAAAAAAATTATTTTTTTCTCACCAATATTAGCTAATAATAACCTACCACTTAAGATTTATTGTGTAAGTATTGTGAAAATATTGTGATAAAAATTTATATTGATTTTAATTTTAACATACTATTAAATTTTTTTTTTCTCTTTCTAAAAAAATTATTTTTTTCTCACCAATATTAGCTAATAATAACCTACCCCTTAAAATTTATTGTGAAAATATTGTGATAACATTTCCTTCTTCTTTTTTCCTTTTTTTCCCTCTTTTTTTATCCTCCACACACGGCATTTCTTTCTTCTTCTTTTTTCCTTTTTTTTTCCCTCTTCTTTTCTCCTCCACACACGTACCCTTACTCTTTTCTTTTTTATCCTTCTTTCCTCCTTTTTTTTCCCTGCCATTCCTCCAAACTCCAGAACGTTCCAGAGCTCTCCTTCTTCCTCTTTTTTTTTTTTTTTTTTTTCTTAGCACTTCGTCTATTGGTTCTTGGCGGAATCGATAGCGTCCTTGGTTCTAGCGACGTAGAATCCATCGGAGTGTGCGACGAAGATGAGGTGGTGGAGTTTGGAGACGGCGAGTGGCTGAGAGGGAAGGGCTTGGAGATCGAAAATGGGGTCGAAGTCGGAGTCGGAGGGTTTGATTGGGAGGGGTTCGCTGATTTGATCGAAGTAGAAGTCGGTGTTGTTGATGCATTTGCCTTCAATTTCGTCTTGTAATTCTATCATTTTGCTATATTTTGATGTTTTTTTGTTTTGCATTTTGAGGAATCCTAATTTGCAAAGGATTGATTTTTTTTTTTTCCTTAGTTGATTTGGGAATTTGTTATAGATTTTTTTGTGTTTGGATTTGGAAATTTGTTGGGAGAGCAGAGAGATGAGATGAGAGGAATGAGGGACAGGCGTGAGAACTGAGGACTTTTTATCAAGGGTAATTTGGTAATTGAAGGAAGAGCCCAACGGACAGTTCAGAAACGCGCATGGACTTTTTGTTTATGGACCTCTAGAGCTCCATAACGCAAAAGCGCGTTCTCAGCCTTAGCCCAAAACGCAACTTTTTTCAAAAAGTTGCGTTTTAGCTGAACCAAACGCATTCCCAGCTCCAGCTTTCTTCAAAATGTGCGTTTCAGCTTCTAAAAGCTGAAACAAACGGACACTATATACCCCACACAATACACTAGTAAGAAAATGTTTGAAAAGTATTATTTATTAACCATTTTATCATAAAAAGGTTTACAAAGTGACTCCGTAAAAAACCATGATTTATGTTACTTTAATAATAAAATAATAAGTAAGTGTCAAGATTATTGTAGTTCTAGCTTGTACTTTTTATTTGTGGTGCAGCAGTGGCGAAATCAAACTGTTACATATGGCCATTTACTAGAAGATAATTAGTATTTTGTGTAACCAATTTCAGTATTGTTGTTTTTGTTTTGTTTGTAAAGATTCTAATAGTATGGCAAATAGTATATGCTGAGGCTAATGCTAATGTCTTGATTTGATTGGAGGATCTCCCTTTTGCTTTTGTTGTTGTTCGAGCAGCTAAGGTATCATCTTAATTTCTATCAATAAAAATTTCTAATATTTCACTAAAAATATTAGTATTTTTTTTTTCTTTTCAACAAAGATGTCTAAAATTTAAATCTCCTTTCCCATAATTGTAACTATTAAATTATTTTTTTTTAAAAATCATGTATTAATTTGTAAAGTTTAAATAGTAAAATTATAATATCTATTACTGGTACAGGTATCCTTAGAACAAGAAAAACAATAAGCCTCATCTTCCTTGGTACAAAAAAGAAAGGAAAAAAAAGAAAGAAAGAAAAAGAAATCCAATTATTTTCACATTTTGGGATTTCTCTAGGAGAGGGCTAAATTTTCCGTGTTATATGTTCCTTTTTCTTGTGTTCTAACTTCTCTACACAAACTGATCTCAATTTGACTTATCAATCTCGAAACCAAGGAAACAAAAATAGACACACAAAAAAAAATCATTCTTATTACAAACAAGTCCAAGATCCTTTAGAAATGTGAAATGCATCTCCTATGGCGAGCGGCAATAGATTTCTCTCTGCTTTGTTTCTTCTTTCCAGCTCTTGCTAATGTCATGTGCTACACTAATGGCATCCAAAGATGCTCCAGTGAGGCCTCTCCTTGTGAACCCAACTGCATAGAGCCCAGCTTTCCCTTTCCACCCATTAGGAAATGGATTTTTTGGAATCCCATCTTGGGAAAAGAAGTCATTTTCCTGTACAATACAAACATTCCAAACAAACAATATCAATCCAATGAGCTTGTTCTCTGGAAAATATATATTATTCCATGAGAAAGGACAATGTTATTTGCATAATTTTTAGTACAGATCGCTATTAAAACGAAATAAAGACACGAATAAGAAAGACTTATTTAAAATAAGTAAAAAAACATTTAAAATAATTTAGTAGGTTTCCAATAAAGACGGGGTAAAAATCAATCTATCAAATTTTTATACATAGTTTGTTATGATTATGCTACTATTATTTTTATTTGAGTTCGCTTACCGTGCTTTTTATTAAATACCAATTCATAATAAACTATATGTCAACATTTAAGATAAAAACTATGAAAAATATTGTAACTAAACTTATTGAAAATTTATAGGGAAAAAAGCGACAAACTCTAATTGTTTCTGACACCATTGATATCCAAAAGAGAGAGAACAACACAACACAACTAGATCCATCGTTGCAGTAATGTCAGTATGTGAACTTCCACTCCAAGTGGAAAACAGAATAACCTTCTTATATTATATTCTGCTCATAAATAAGACAATGATATCTCCAAACAAATTAAAACTACTAACAAGCCGACTGCAGTTTCAATTTTTTGAGGAAAAGGATATGAAATGTAGTAAAAGAAAACAAAAAAAGGGCCAGCCAATAAACTATCCAACTGAAAAAAGAAATAAAAAAATAGCCCGACTTCCATAACTGTCATATAGGAGTATATATTATGGATCCAAGCCAGAGAACCTCAATTCAAAGAGATAAAATATGGGAACTATATATTTCATAAAAGTTTTCTCACCTTTAGCCATGAAGGAACATTGCTGCGATACCCAGTTGCCAGAATAACAGAATCAATCTCAATATGATCTCCATTAACAAGTTCAACTCTGCCAGGGAAGAACCTTTTGACTCCAGGGACCACTTTGATCTCACCAGATCTAATTTTTTGTAATGCACCAATGTCCAGCACAGGAGTCTTTCCTGCACTATTTTTGAGTTCTAAAGGACCTATGGATGGCCTTCTCAGACCATACTTTTCAACATTTCCAAGAATCAACCAAGCTAGAATCAGCAGCATCTTATCGACAAGCCAAAGTGGCAGCCATTTCATTAACAAAACTGCTAACTCAAAAGTTGATTTTCCCATCACTTCCCTTGGCAAGACATGAACCTGTGAACCAAAATAAGATTAACCCAATTATTATTTGAACATGGAAAAACTAAAAGTGGTCGTAGAATATATGAATACAAATCCTCTATTTTACTGTTCCACTTAATACTCCAGTAATTTTTGTTGGTACATTACAGTGAAACACAGAGAGTGAGAGATGGTTTTACTTACAGAGTTTCGAACAACCATTGATGGTTCTGCCTCGTGGCTGCAAAGATCGAGGGAGACTTCCATGCCTGAATTACCACAACCAACAACTAGCACACGCTTCCCGCAATATCTCTTGCCGGATTTGTAGTCACAAACATGAATGACATGGCCACCAAACTCTTCAAAGCCTTCAAACTCTGGCACCACTTTCTCTGCATTCTCACCAGTGGCCACCACAAGCCACCGGCAAATGTACTCAACTTGATAATCACCAATTAGGTTTGAATTTGAACTGGTTTCTCTAATGGTTTTGACCCTCCACAAACCAAAAGTTTCATCATACTTAGCAGACTGCACTGTTTCATTGAAATGTGGGCTTATGTCAAAGTGCTTAGCATAGGATTCTAGGTAAGTGATAAACTGGCGTTGGGTTGGGTATTCTGGAAAGTCCTCTGGAAATGGAAAGTTGGGTAGTTGACAAAATTGTTTGGGGAGGTGAAGCTTAAGGCGATCATAGGTGCGGTTTCGCCAAAGAGAAGCGATGCAATTAGCTCTTTCAAGGATAATGAATGGCACGCCTTGCTTTTTGAGGCCAGCACCAACTGCTAAACCAGATGGACCAGCCCCAACTATGACAGGGCCGTTCACCCATATGCAGCGGCGTGCAAAAAAGTCATCATGGTCAAAAGTTTGAACCACTGATGGTATAATATTGAGACAAGTGTTGGGCATTGTTGGAGTATGTATGTGAGAGACAGGTTATGAAAGGTAAGAGGAGGGTGAGTGTTTTTAACCAAATGAAGGAACTAGAATTTGGTGTGTGTGTACAAAGATAGATGAGACAGAGGAGTGGAGAAGAGAATAAATGTGTAATTTGTTTGAAGTAATGCGTGGAGGGGGAAACAGGGATGGAGAGGTTTAAATAGGGAGGGGTCCTAGCCATGAGAGCAGCATGTGATTTGGATTTGAAAATGATTTGAAATGTCATTCACAAATGATAATCTTGTGGCCGCCTTCTTTTTCTGTTTAATACATTTTACTTAAGTAATTCATTCATACAAAACTGGGCTCGACTGGGTGTGCTCCCCAGTTCGAGTCCTGCTACCTGCACTTTGAAAAGAATTTATTGGGCCAGCGCTTTATCCCTTCGTGGGCCCACCCGGCGCGAACAATGGTTAGTTTCTAGTTGAAAGTTTTGAGGATACACTGTGGGAAACCAAAAAAAAAAAAAAGTAATTCATTCATAATCCACCAAAATTATACAAAATCTAATATTTTTTTCCCTCTTTCAATTATGTCATTTTTAACTTCTCAACAATACTTAATACTCATACATAACAAATTTTAAATAAATTGTTGAAGTGGCCAGTTTTGAAACTTTCACATGAGATTACTATTGACATCACTTTTTTTTTTTTGGGTAGAATACATCACTTTTATTGTAAGTCGATTATAGCTTGCTAAGTCAATAGATGTGAAAAAATTTGTTGTGTTATTAGACTAATTGAATTATGGAGCCATATTCATGCCCATAGTCCTTTGTAAGAGGGTCTTGTTTTGGTCAAACATTGTTCTAATTTCTCTTCCAATTTATAAAAGACATTAGAGTATATTGTGAGTACCACCAAACCCCAGCGACCCAAACTCGTGTCCTATTTTATTTAATGGCTTCCAGTAAGCACATGGTTGAGAAACCTCTTTTCAATGGTTAGTTCCATACTTCCATCAAGATAAGCCCCTACGAACGTAGCTCCTGAGAACCCAAGCTTGTCTGTAGCTAGTTAGTTAGCGGTCCAACCTTTTTGTCCGATACAGTTTGAATTCATCATAGTAGTACATTTTGGATACATTGCACAAACCTACTTTGTTTGCATGCAATTTCATTCAACTGAAATTTAACTAAAAAAAAGAAAAGGGTAACTAGGACCATATATTGTTTATCACTTGACACTTATGGTTGACACATTTTCAACCAGTTTAATGGAGATAGATTGAATTTTGGCTTCTTCGAATAAATGATTATCTAGCGTTTTCCATATTATTTCAATTTATGACATCTACTCCAAGATAATTGTTTTTTATCATCAGTTCAAGATATCAATTGGTTTTTTATATAGGCAAGATTCGAACCCCAAATCTCTTATTTGATCACAAGAAACTTGACTAATTGAGCTAACTGAAATCTACTCGTGTAAATATTTAAATAAATAATTGTAGAAATATATATTGTCAAAGTTGCTGAGTGATTGAGTATTTGTAAAAGAGAAAAATAAAGAAAGAATGGAAACAAGATTTTAGTGTGGTTTGGCTTTATGGCCTATTTAAGTTCATAGTGGAAAGCCCTTGACGGTGCATATTTGTTATTAATTAAGTACTTTGGTTAAAATTAATCCAATGTAGGGTTTATACTTTATATACTCGATAATCATAAATTAACCCTAGACTAACCCAAGGTTAGTTTGTTTGTTTTACAAGTATAGAGGGTTACAATTAGTTTAGAGTTTTTAGACATATCATAAACCTTAATTTCTCTAACATGTTTAAACCCAGTTCAAAGAGATCCCTCCAACTCACTACATGATAATTTAGATGATTATATATATATATATATACACACTAATCACACGACTCATTAAATGATCTAAATAAGTTACATATGTTTAAATATGTTATAAGATTAAAAGTATATATCATTTGCCTTAAGTTGTTATATAAATATAATATAGATTGAAATAACTTTTCTTCAAATCAAAATCCATTTAAAGGAAAGCTCTATACATTAAAATATTTAGGAATTTCAGCTAACATGCCTAGGTAATCTTTAAGTTTGATATTGATAGGGATCAATCAAACATTCCTCCATATGGTCTATTTGACAAACATTTAGAATGTAAAGACTCGTTAGATTGGACAAACTAGAACTTTTCCTGACTACAAATTGCCGTTCTCTTTTGATAACACATAGTCCCACCATGATGTTCACGTCAGAGCAAGGTGGGAAGTTAATTGGATTCTCAAACATTGTATCCGATGGTTCTCAATATGGGGAACTCACAGAAAGATCATTGGTGTCGCCAATGAAACTACCAGCAAAAACTTGTCTCTTCTTGGGTCAAGTTTCAGTCCTTTGCGAATTTGTTGGTCTGATTCTAGAATCAACTTCAAATGTATAAGATATTGACAACAAAATGGATGGTGCCCAATTCATCCATTGTTGCCTCCACAATTACAACACATGCATGGCTATTTATGAGAGACTACCACAAAGAGACACAAGATCAAGTACAGAAAGCAATCAGATTGTTTGTTCGTTTAGACCCTTAAACCAGATAGTTTAACCCAATGTTATGAATACTGTTTCGGTGCCCGTTCCGGTTTGTTTATTGGAACGGAATATTTCGGTACCGGCCTATTTTGGGTACTGTTTCGGGATTTACCGTTTTATAAATATATATAGTAATTAATAAAAAAAAGATTTATTATTCATTTCTATTATTAAGCCAAATGTTATAAATTAATGAATTTAATATAGTTTTTTAAAAGAAAATCATAATAATAAAGTGATTAGGTTAATTGTTAAAAAAATCAAGTTTGGGGTTTTTTTTGGTAAATAAACAAACACAGTGGGATACTTATAAACCATGAAGCTTCCTAGAAGCTTCCTTTCAACTTAAACTCCACTCACCATCTGCCAGGTGCATCATTGGTTCTCTACTCCTATTCCTCATTTCAAACTCTTATAACTTATATTTCATTCCTCACTTTATGTCTTAGAAAGTTTATAGACGCGGCAGTAGTGCAGATTGCAAAATTGAAGGAGACCAATTTCAAAGTAGAGCAGATTGTAGAAGTGAAGAAGACCAATTTCAAATGGGTTACTGCAACCAAAACTTGAGCTTTTTTTTTTTTTTTTTTTTCTTCTTCTTCTCTAAAATGATTTGGTAGCAGGTCTGATCTAGAGTTCACATTTATGGTGAAGGAATAAAAAAAAAAAAGAGGCTAACTTCATTCTGGCCGAAACTTCAATTTCAGTTGGAATTCACCGAAAGATCCCGAAATGGCTGAAATTGACCGGAATGACCCGGAATTTAATCCGAGGTGGAATAGGGTGTTTCTCATTCCGGTTTGCATACCGGAATGGTATTTTCCGGCCGTTCCGACCGGAACGGAACATAATTAATAACAATGGTTTAACCTAATATATTAACAAAGTGATTACTTATATTAATTATTCAGATCTAGGTTAAACAAGCATATATCATATCATACAAAGTAACGGAAAATAAATAATACCACGATATGATGACGTAGGAAAACCAATGAAACAAACCGTTTCGAGATAAAAACCTGGGGAGGATTTGACATAACTATTCTCAAGGTAAAACAAATCCACTATAAGAGAATTGAAATTTTTACAATCAGATTTAACCTTAAATCTATTGCTACCTCTAGTAATAACTTACTGACATGACCACGTGCAAGCTCCGAATCCACGAACTCCTTCTCTTCTTGGATTTACACCAACACAAGCCGCCTTGCTTGTGACTTTGAGATCCCACTCAAAGGTTTCAGATCACCATTAGTAATGATCTTGATGCAACAACTATGCTCTACCAACGTTTGATTGTAGTTCTTGCTCCGGTAGATTCTCGTGTAGTTAGAAGGTACAAAATCTCTTAGATCTCACAAAGACTAACACACAAGTCTTTTCAGCCGCTTCAAAACGTGGCTAGGATTTCCCTTTTATACGTGGAGAAGTTTAGATGAAATCTTAAACGTTTTCACTGGCTTAGGCCTATTTAAAATTTTGCAGAAAAAACTGGACCTGCAATTTTCAATCGGTCGAGCAAGGCAGAACCACACTCCCTTTTTTTTGCAATCAACTAGACTTGAACCTTGAAACAACCACTTTTAAGCACTGCCTAAAAACCTAGACTAGACATGTTTTGTTCTCGGTTTGCCAACATAATACAAATATGATTCTAAATATTTAAATCTAAATCTTTAGAACTTAACACAGATAACTTCCAAGGTCATATCATTTCCAAAATGAAACTAAAAAGCTGTTCCATAACTAATTTCTTCTTGCTCCATCAATTTTTTTTTTTTAAGAAACAAACACACGCACAATAGAGAGAGAATGGGATATAACTTTAATTATATAAATTTATAAGATCATATAGATAGAATTAAAACTTAAATCCCTTTTAAGAGTACTATATCCACAACTAATCTTAAGAATCACAAAAACTAACACACAAGTCTTTTCAGCCGCTTCAAAACGTGGTTAGGATTTCCCTTTTATATGTGGAGAAGTTTAGATGAAATCTTAAACATTTTCACTAGCTTAGGCCTGTTTAAAATTTTTCAGAAAAAACTGGACCTGCAATTTTCGATCGGTCGAGCAAGGCAGAACCACACTCTCTTTTTTTTGCAATCAGCTAGACTTGAACCTTGAAACAACCACTTTTAAGCACTGCCTAAAAACCTAGACTGGACATGTTTTGTTCTCGGTTTGCCAACACAATACAAATATGATTCTAAATATTTAAATCTAAATCTTTAAAACTTAACACAGATAACTTCCAAGGTCATATCATTTCCAAAATGAAACTAAAAAGCTATTCCATAACTAATTTCTTCTTGCTTCGTCAATTTTTGTTTTTTTTAAGAAACAAACACGCGCACAATAGAGAGAGAATGGGATATAACTTTAATTATATAAATTTATAAGATCATATAGATAGAATTAAAACTTAAATCCCTTTTAAGAGTACTATATCCACAACTAATCTTAAGAATCACAAGTGCCTCCGCCGACTCCTCTACAAATTAAACAAAGATTTCCAAGTCTTCCAGTTTAATTATTAGCTAGATATAAAACCCAATTAATCAGGACTTCATCTCGACTAATTAATAATTTGGATAATACGTACTTAACTTCTTTCTATGCAGAAAGTTTAAAGAACCCACGGACAAGAATGCCAAACTAGTGCAATTAAACGAAATGTATATACTTAAATTAAATTATGTGCATCCAAGATATATCCTATGATGATTTTGAACAAATCCATGCTTGACTTGTTTCGCACGGAATACTTCCAAAAGTGAACCTGTACATAGTACACACGGATAAGGTTGTACTATGCCATGCACACAATTAGAAAAGTACTGTAATTTTTTTTTTGGATGGAAAGCCGAAAACCTTTATTCAAAAAAAAAAAAGCTACGTATCAATATTAAGGTTTTGCTTAATAAGAATTACATCAACAAAAACAGGAGCAGAGCCTAAAGCAAAAATACCAGTTAGGCAATTATTAAGAGACCATTTTGCAAGAATATGAATAGCTCTATTCAGATCTCTAAGAACCGAATTGAACTTCGTATTATGTGAAAGAGCTTTCAACCTTAATGTATTTGAAATTATAGTTGAAATTCTCCAAGGAATATGAGAGTCTGGCTCTTGAAGCACCTGAATGCACACTTTTGAATCACTCTCAATTAATACTTGGCTAATGTTGTGGTTGATTACTTGCTGAGAGGCCCAATTAATTGCTTCCATTTTTGTTTGGACAGAGACGCTGGTTTCTACTATAATCACTAAAAACTATAAGATTAATGGGTGTGGCATGATTAGTCTAATCATATCATATGTGTTTCTCTTCTATAAGTTTTATAAATTTAAAAACTTTAAAAAAATTAAAAATTTTAAAAAATAATAATAATAATAATAATAATAATAATAATAAAAAGAAGAAGAAGAGAGAGCCAAATTCTCCTTCAATATCTTTTAACGAGTAAAGTCAATATCAGAGAAGCACGCACCGAACTTGATCGTGTCATGTGGATGTTCACATGGCAAATGACCAATAAGTACATGCAGTAATAAAAAATGGAAGATACAATATAAGTACAGAAAGGAAAAGAGACTAATATGGCTCAACAACCATGACCTAGTTCTAGACACCGAAAATCCGAATAAGTTACGATATTTTCGTGATTGATTATAGAATACATTGAACCCATTTTGTAAAGGGCTAAAGTCTTTTCATAACAAAAATGGAGTCAAATTATGTTTAATTTACTTCATTGAACTACGAATCAATATTCAATTGATGGCTAAATAAGTGTTACAAGTGAATTTTGCAAAATTTTCACTCTATTATCAAGACAGACGCAATAAATAAACCCTTTCCGCATACTTGCATACTTAACATAGACTAAACTCTGTGTTAAGATTCATAGATGCGTTGGCAGGTCATAATGTTAAAATATAGTTTTATTTGGGTTGTATTAATAGAATTGTGTTAGGGTTAAGTCTAGTTCAAAAGTTGCTCAAAACAAATTTTTGGGTGAAACACATTTGATCAGAAAGCAGACATCCATGACTTCAACATGCATGGTTTTAAAATTGACCTAATTTGTATTTTAAATGATTAAAATATGGTCATTTGAAGTTGACACAACTATGTTATATATCTTGAGCCAAACCAAAACTTTGGCTCCAAGGAAGAGATGGATGGGACTAGACATTTTTAACACTTTATTATAAAAAAAAAAAAAAAAAAAAAAAAAAAAAAAAAAAGAGCCCCGAAAGCATCTTCAGGCATGCCACCCTTATCTCCAGAAGTCAAAAATATCTACTCCTTTGTCAGATGTATATCCGGATAAAGATTATCAACCAGCCAGGCCCCTTACTCAATTTGACAATTGTCAACCCATTTTATCATCTGTCAGCCAAGACTCCTACTCTCCTGGACAATTGTCAACAAGGAATCAGCCCTTACCGTCCTCTCTAGAAGTTCATTGTGCTCTGAATGTAAATTATTTCTGTAAGATATTGCCTATAAATAGGTCTCTTGTGCCTTTGTAACAGGCAGAGTGAAGGAAGCCCTTGTAAGGTGTTTATCAGTGTCTCTTATGTCTAATGTAAAGGAGAGAGATAGTCATTTTAAGGCAATTGAGAAAGCTTTAATTTTCTTGAGCTTAAACTATCAAAAAACCTCTACCTTAAGTTTCTTCCCTAAGTTTCCTTAGGCCAACTATAGCTTGCATCCCTCGATCTATTGCGATAAAACTTGACTCGGGCAGGGGTCAAGATGAGTCTTAAGGTTATGACCCATTTTTCATCATTTCACTTTTCTACATTTCTTACAAAACACGTATCCTAGCTAGCAAGTGAGTCAAAACACTAGAAGATAAATTTGAAAATTTCAGAAAACTCAAAAGTTTCTGTATTGAATAGCTTGACCAAATTTCAAGTCCTCAAAAGCCTAAATTTAATGAGAGATATCTCAAGACAACAAAAACTGAGACTCACAAGATTGTAGGACAAAAAGTTAAGAATGCTAGAAGTCCTAATGTGAATGTGTGTAAATGTTTGCAAAACAAAATGTTACCGACACAAAATTCGTCCAAAACATAGGAAGAAGAAAACACCATATCGTGGTAGAGTTCTCATTCATTTGGATCTCCTTAGCTCAATTGATAAGCATGAGTTTGATGACCTAGCGGAAAACATATGATGAACTTGTAACCTCCAAAGGAATTTCAATCCTTTTCAATAGAAGAACTTTTCCAAATCGACCAATAAGCACTCCACCTCCTTTTAATTCTCTACCTACAAAGCCATAGATTTGTGCTATGTGGGTGTGGGCGAGGAAAGATTCCTTGACATGAGTGATCAGTCGCAGTATCCTTGTTCCAATACTTCACAGGGTTTTTTTTTTTTTTTTTTTTTTGGAGAAAAACTTTTGAGTTCTAACTTCTGTTTTTAGATTGTTTTTAATTTTCTATTATTGATGTGTTTTATTCTGTCTTCATTGTTCAAAAATAAAAACAATGAAAATTTCTCAAAAAAAGATAAAATGATAATCTATTTTATGTGTTTTTATTTTCTATTTTAGCACATTTTTTATTTTATTTTCTATTTTTTGTGTTTTAAATCAAGCATCATTAGGAGCTTTGATGAAATTTTGACTTTTCCACAAAAGCTTGTAAAGATAATGGAAATGGCCGGCCACCTCTGATTTAGTGTGAAACTGCTATAATATGAGTAATAAAGAGATCGCTGTCTATTTCAATAGTGTAAAAATTGTAATAGTAGAATGTAAATATGGCCGGGGAGACAGTGATAAAGAAAAATAATGTGAAAAAAGTAAAACATACAGAGAGAGAGAGAGAATGAAATTCAAGCTTAGGGCTTTGATTGATTTAAAAACCTTAAAATTTTATATAATTTTTTATTTCATTATTTGGCGTTTGATTTTTGTTCACAAAACACTTTAACACTTGAAATTCCTTCTCATGCTTGAAGTTTTGATATATTTGTGTACGTGTTAGTAATGCATCGTCGGAAATAATTATGTTTTTGAAGTTTTGATATCTATATGTATATGTACATGGGTCACATGGCGTTACATATGCATTTAATGATGGAGAGGAACTCTCATCGCTTTCAAAGTCACTCTTCTTATGTACTTTCCTCACAAGTTTTTCAAAAAAAATGTCTTTAAATCAAATGGTGCTTTTCACATGGGGAAAAAACCTTTAAAATCTCTAATTGCGTTTTTTAAAACAATTTTGGTAATTGAGACATTACTTGTAAAGTGTGAACACTCTGCTTGATCTTTTAATTTTTTTTTTTTTTAAATACTAAGTATTTTAACACCCACAGAAAGAGGAGAGAATATTTTAAAGAAACTGACAATAAAGTATATTTAAAAGTGTTTAACTCTTGAATACATGGCTTGATCTTGTATATCCGAAAGTTCTTAAAGAAACTGAAGGTGCTTGATCTTGTAATTGATTAGGATAGTTTGAATTGAATTGTATCATATGATTGATTGTTTATCTCCATTTACTCTTTATCAACTCGTGACAAAAGCAGGATAGAGTTGAAGATGAAACTAGGAATTTATTTTATTTTACGTCAACTAGGAGTTTTAATTTGAAGAGCATAGAAAATCCTCGTTACAAATCTCGTGCAAGCACAAATAGAATTTTATTTTTCTTTGATGAAAACCAATACATAATATACTAAGGACCATGTAATGTAATGGACCAAGATTTTTCTTCCATATTACCAAAACAAGCATTGCGAAAAGCCAGATAATGAAAAAAATTGGTAGGTTTAACTCTTGGAAAGCGATATTCAGCAACAATGCTCTTCACCCTACTCGAAGAACCAAGATTAAAATTTTGATTCAAAGAGCCACTTGAAATTAAAAAAACAGCAATCATTTTAGTTGAAAGTTCTCAATCGAGGCAATTCTGACGAGGATAGGCACGGTGACGGTGCACCCACGTGGAGTAGGTGATTTGATTCACAGTTGCACCTGGGGGGACTCATCAAACCCATATATTGGAATTTGGAACCACACTCACACCATCCATGGAATTGGAAATTGTAAGCTTCTTCTTGTATTGTTTTTGGCCCGCAAAACAAAAGTCAATTTTCTCACAAAGAATTCCAACCAACTATGGTATGACATACAGCTAACTTAATTTTTTCAAATTCTATACGTCCCAAGAATTGCGTTTTGGCAAATGGGAAATACAAGGATAGAGATATATCTTGTGGGAAAAAAGAGGTGGCTCATCACGTGCATGGAACCTCGGTTTCACAAAGTAAATTCTTTTTATGCAAAAATGAGGTGTTTGGTTCTTCTTAGGTTATAATTATTCTAGCCTTTGAAATGTACGTAGAATTATCTTTCTAAAATTATTATGGGCCTTCCCATTGACAAGCTAAAATTGCCCCACTCATATTTGTTTTGAGTGCGAGCACATACGCATGCACGTATTTGTGTCTATGTGTGAGAGGGAGGAGGAGAGAGATTAAACCCTTGATGATGTAATAGGGATGCAAGATTGTGTGGTTATCTTTACAATAAAAGTGTAAAGAGGAAAGTAACGAATATAATTCACTCTTCCGTGGTGAGATCTTAAGTGTGTATATAAAGTAGCATTAATAGTGAGTTCATACGAAAATTAATAATAACCTGTGTAGGGATAAGAGCCTAAAATCATATATTGGGTCTTGGGTTTTGTCCGAAGACATTGAATGGTTCGAAGAGGGACAAATAGTTATGAGAGGTTTCAATTTAAAGTCTCATGAGTAAAGAATGAATGGAAGGTGATCCAAGGAGGAACTCCTCCTCGGATATGATGAATGCAGCTTAACTATGTATTCCAGTAATTAGAGTGACCCTCCAAGAAGCTCCAGTGATAGGGACATGCCTCATGAACATACGAGAAGGAAGGAAACTCAAAAATATCTAAGGGAAAGCTGCTACCATTGCATTAAATGCACTGCAGCAACTTTTCTGGCCGCATTTACGTGGAGAAAACCCCTGAACAATACTGTCTTGGCTACCACAACTCACAGAAAGCCAAAGAGGATGTCTGATGGGACAAGCACTCAAATAAAAGCTCAAACGATCAACAAGTGTAGGATCAAGATGGTCCAAAGGGAGCTATATAATGTGAAAGACCCTCCATAAGGTAGAGATCGAAAAAATAAAGAAAGAAAACTGTAGCCATCAGAACTATACTGGTACCAAATTGTAATTGATTTGTATGACAAAATACCTCATTGGACAGTGAATTCATTCAACTCTATTTTCCTTGTTCTTGCTTGATCACTTTTAAATCCATACTAGCCATTGTTAAAATTCATTAGGACCTAGTTCTTCGACACACTTTCTACAAATTTATTGTACTAAGCTCACTGGGTCAAGATCCCATACATCTTGGGCTTGGGTTGCAAAACGTGTCTCTACAATAAATATATATATATATATATTTATATATATATATATATATATATAAACATCTTTTATATATAAAGAATTTTATAATTAGTTTCTCCTTCATGGATAATTTGGATATCATTAGGGAGTCTATTATTGTTTGGGATGGATCCATATTAATTAGTCTTCTTATTTATTCTATAATTACAAGATGAGAATTTCAAGGCATAATATTGACAAAATTAGAATCCGTTAAAATAAAAATAAATAAAAAATAAAAAAAGGAAGAAGAAGAAAGAGAGAAGAAGTTTTTAAAGAATTATTTAATTTTGAACGTTGAGGAAAATTATTCTGAATTTAATATTAAATTAATAATAGATTTTTCAGGATTTAAAAGAATGTCAAATTTCATTTTGAGAAATGATTTATTTAAAATATATTGAAAATCAATTATTTTGTAACTTTTCTTTTGTTTATAGTTTTTTCACATTAAATGTATACTAGTTTTATTTTTCATTATTATATATTTAGTCTTGAATAATAAAATATTTTTATTCATACATTCTCTTTTCTTTTCTTTTTTATTGTTCATATTTTGACCCCTCAAATTTAAAATTCGGGTCGGTTCTGGTACATTGCCCCAGCTTTAAAAAAATAAATAAATAAACATTAAAAAAGAAAAAAAGAAAATAAACATTCTTTATAACTACCAATTGAGATCTCTCTCTCTTTTCTTCAAAATTAGAGATTCAAGAAGCATACTTTCTGTGGAGGAGGTTGTGCTTAAGATTAAGCAAGCAAGCTCGTTAATCGAAGATCATAGATTCATATAATAGTAATATTAGATCCAATTATGCATGCAAAGAAAGTTGCAACAAGATGGCGTTCCTGAACATATCACTTGGCTTACTCTTTGATTAGCTAACTGCATTAAATTAATTTAACCTGAGTGATATCCTTGATGGTACTATAGTAACAATAAGCTGGAGCTCATTAAGCTATAAGCAACACCCAAGAAGTTCATTAAACAATGTGTTTTAAGAAACTGAGCCTTGATATATATATATAGTAATTAGGCAGTTGTATTATAATAATGAGAAGGGTAACATAACTACAAAGCTTCAATGTCATGACCATATATACGTGTGGAAGTGGTTGTTCTTAATTTCATGTCCTTTTTTGATGAATTTAATTTCATGTCCTTTACCATTACTTTCATGTTGAAATTATGGTTCAAAATGGACAGACATAAGCAAAATTAATATTTGTAGAGAAAAAAAATTATTTAAAAGAAACATGCATGGGAAACTACGTACGTACAAGCATGACACGAATCCTTTTTGCCCTATCTTTCCCACTTTTTCTCCCATTTTGATAGAACTTCTCGAGTAGACATTTTCCCACTTGCTAATGGACAGCTGCACAAATCCTTTTGTACTGCTTTACTCTATCCAAGATAGAAAGCTAATGAAAGAATTGAATATATATATATATATATATATATGTGTGTGTGTTTGTGCAAAAAGCTCAATACAGTTTTCCGTACTATATATAAAATTTTTCAAGTGAGGAAAATAACGCTGTTTTTAGCAAAAACTAGTGACAACCAAAACATGAGGAATCATACTTAGCATAATTAACCATAATGCTACAAGCATTAATAATTGAGCGATCAATTAATAATCAAATCTGAGACGAAATCCACTAGGAAACTATATATATTACCATAATATCTTCTTTATATGCTGCATGATCCTGCTACAAATTCTACTAATACAATTTTTATCCCTATCTTGAAATCTCAGCTCAAATACTTACGGAACCATTTTAGTTGTAATTATACCATTTCACTATTGTCATTGCTAGAAAACTAATAAACAAAAACAGGCTAATATGTATCATGATTATTTTCTAATCCTTGTTTTGTCTAGGCTTAGTCTATATAATGGGTTAAGACTTTATATATTGTTAGTAGGAATTGCAATTGAAGACCGGCATTTAGGTACTCGTCCTGCCTTACCCTAAATGGGATGGCTTTTATCCGACCCATCGAGTAAATGGAGCGGGAGTGGGTATGGGTACAACGTATGAGGTTGGTGTGGGAGTTGAATCCCCCACTCCAAACCTGGCAACTATATAATATATATACACACACATAACTCTCACTATTCTATCACAATAGCCTTAGCCGCGACCCCTCACCCTCAAGTACTCCCTCTCTCTCTCACAACCCTTTTTGAAGATGCCGTTTTCCGCCTCTCTGTCAATGATCTATGCTCTCCCATATGTAGGTCCTGAGGAATCAAGAAATTTATACAGGAACTAGGGTTTTTTTTTTCATTGTTTTATTTAACTTCTATTTTAATTTGTTTTGTTTAATATCCTTTTTTTTCCTACATTTATCGGTGCTTAATTGATTTAGAAAGTCCAAAACCAAAACATGGAGTTTTGATTATTTTGAAGTTTATGCAAATATGAAAGTTTGGATTTTCAAACTTTTGTAGCACTTGGTTATGTGAATGAGTCCCTAAATTTGGCTTTGAGATTTTCTTTTTCTTTTTCTTTTCTTTTTTTTTTTTTTTTCTTTTTTGTGTTATTTATTTTCTCTAAATCTTTTGTTCATGCAAAAGTGGGTATTCGTGGGGGCCTGCTGGGGCGGGAATGGAGGTAATAAACACCCCTATAGGGCAAGGGTGGGGGATGGGGGCAAGGAATGGGGCGGTTGTAGGGAATCTGCCCTATTGCCATCCTTAATTGTTAGAAGGACGCACCACTTAGGAATGATCAATGATCACACATTTAATATTAAAAGTACAGTTATTCAACCCACGTACACCTGCACTCAACAAACTTGCATGACATGTAGGGACGAAGACACACCTGGACTTTTGGCCGGGCGTAATGCCCTCCCCCCTCCCCCCCCCCCCCCCCCCCTTTCCAATTTTTTTTTTTTAATTACTAGTGTGTGTATATATATATACACACACACTTTACCCTATTATTAGCAATTTAGTTCAATAAAATTACATTTTACCCTCTTAAAAATATCATTGATTCTTTTAAGAGTAATGCTACAACCATAAATTTTTCTACAATATTTTTACAAGCTATTAAGGTACAAATTCTTATTAGTTCGCATCTATTTTTTTACTTACATCATTTTTTTACTTGCCAATCATCACTTACCATATCAGCAATTTGTAAAAAAAAATTGAAACTCTAACATATTCCTCCTTTTGATGGCCATAAAAAAAATTCATACTTCTAAAATCTAAAATAAAATACAAGCCTAAAAAAATTAGCCCATCATCAAAAATTACTAATAGCAAAGCTAAAAAAAATTAAGCCCAATCAACCAATTTTACCCAAGACAAACAACCCAGCCTTTTAAAAAAAATTAAACAAAATAATTTTATCTTTACCCAGAAGCAGATGCAAGCATCAAAAAAAAAAAAAAAACACTCAACGGCTGAATAGTAGTAAAACCAAAGGCCAGAGCCTTCGCATGTAGTTAGCAGTAAAACCGCTACCCCTAACTCTAAGTCTTGGCTCCATCCTTGATGATATGGAGACACTCAAGCCTAAAAACGCCATATTCAAGCATTGCTTTGGTTGATGACAGGTATCAATTGATGACAAGTATTGCACCATTGAAACATGATTGTCGGGGGCAAAAAAGTTTTCCTTTCGACAAATTGGGTTGGGGGTCTAAACCGAAACTCGACGATGGGCTTGAAGCATGGCCCAAAGGCTATCGGTGAAGTTTTTGAAGAGTTCGCCTTCTTTTTATACCTTGGGCCTAGGATGGGACTGACAAGGGTTATGAGATAGCCCAAAAACACTTTCTACAGCAGACATGTCAACACAATAAAAAGCATACTGCAATAAAGAAATAACCCAGCAGTAAAATATTTCAGCAGTAAAGTATCCTAGTGGTAAAGAATTTTGGCGGTAAAATGAAACAGAGCAGAATAAATCTCCAGCCGTTAGATATTCGCAGATTAAAAAAAGTATCTACATCTTCAAACTTATCATCTGTGGACTCTAGAGAAGAGTCTTCTAATATGAGGGAAAAACTCTATAGTAACAGTCACGTCATAACCTTCAATAGTAAATGAATAAACAAATACCATAGGTTCCATTATAGCAAGTAGTGAGAAAACTTAGTGTGAGATGAAGGGAGAGAGAGAGATTCCAACTAGCGCAGCAAGATCATTATGATGCCAAGGCATGCTCGTGGATATAGTATATGTAGTAAGTAGAGAGGGTCATTTTAAGTAATATAAGTAGTGAGTGAGAGTGTATAGTAAAGCTGCTGGAGCTTTCTGCTGGGGATAGATGAGTGTTTATAGGTAGAGGTATGAGTGGTATTTATGAGCTAGGAGGGAGAACTTAGTTTCTAAGCTTGAAGCTAAGAACTCAGTGACTCAAAACTTTGCCAGAGCTTAAAGAAGGCTAAACAGAGAAGTTAAGGAAGAACTATTTTCTATTAGTGTATCTCTTAGTGTGTATTGATCTGTGTTGAAGTGTTAATGGAGAGTTCCATTTATAGTTGAGTTTGAGGGGGTAATTAGCAAATAATCCCTACTAAATCTTCCTCAATCTTCAGAAAATCCTTAGAGAATTGTTCCTAGGATTTTGGCCAAGAGTGGTAAGCTCAGCTTTTAAAATGTTCTTGCTGTTTTGGGTAATAACAGTTGTGATCCTAACTTGGTCTTAAATGTTGATTGGCCTCAGCTGATGGAATTAAAGCATGTATTAGGTTAATGATCTTAGTTTTGCTACTGCTAGAATCAGAGCTCCCTAGGGCAGGTTGCATCACCCCAAGCTAGGTGTCAACCTTGGAGCCCTTTGCTGGGAACTCTACTGGAGACCCCTTTGGTGCCCTCTAAACCACATTTCCCTAAGTTTCCCTATTTGAGTTCATGTGATTGGTCCATGAACCAGAGAGTAAAAGTTTTTTGCATGAAAATGAACTAATTTCCAGTTGTTCCAGGAGCTTCCATGGCCTGGTTATGGCTACCTCTAGTCTTTGACTGAATGGGTTGGAGAAGAAAGGAAAGACAGCTGGCTGAAACTTCCCAGCTTTATATTATGTCATCCCAGCTTTATGTCACATGAGAAATGATGAAAATGAACTTAGCAAGGAAGGGTTTAACCCCTGCTGGACACGTGTCCTTTTCTGATCTGATTGGTCAAGCTGGAACTGATGGTGATGGGTTCCAGCTGTCAGGTTGTACTGAAACTTGACTGGACAGCTCACCTGAGCTTCAGCTGCTGGGATTTTCATATGAGCTGGGCTGGCTCAGTTGGGCCTTGTAGTTGAGCTTCTTTGGGCTTGTCCATCCCTACAAGATGAATAGTTTTGCCATGGGTGATATACATGGGCTTTTGTAGTTAGTTGATTATGGAAAAAATAAGTATAGTTCCCATAAATTTTGTAAAAGAAATATTTTTGAGAGATGAGTAATTTATATTTCCCATGAGTTAGGGAATTTAGTATATGAAGACATGTTTTTGCCAAGAAATAGTTTTGGGCTTTTGAGCATAATGTAATTGTTTTTGCCAAAATAATATTTGGGCTTTTGTAAATAGGTGCCAAAGTATTATTGGGTTTTATGAGTAGTTGCCAAAAATAATATTTGGGCTTTGTAAATATATACCAAAATAATATTGGGCTTTGTAAAATAGGTGTCAAAATAGCATTTGTACTTTGTAAAATAGGTGCCAAAATAATATTGGGCTTTGTAAAATAGGTGCCAAAATTGCATTTGGGTTTTGTAAGATTTTGTAAAAATATTGCTATGTAGCAACGGGCTTTTAGAGGTGCTGTGTAGCAACGGGCTTTAGAGGTGTCGTGTAGCAACGGGCTTTTAAGAGGGTTTTGTTGGGTTTTTTGGATTTTTCCCACAAGGTAAATGATTTTGGGCTTTTTTATGGAGATAGTATAATTTTGTGGCCCAATTTGGTAGTAATGTGATAGGTATTTTTGTGGAAAGCCAAGTTGGATAATATGTGGGATATAATGGGTAGTACTTGTGAGAGGGCCCAAGGTAATTTATGGGGCTTATATGGGAAATACTTGTGGGAGCCCATTAACATGGAGAATATTTTAGTAATATGTGGGGAATATTTATGTGGGCTCAAAATAATTTATGGGCTTGTGTGGGTATTTTTTAGTGAGTGGGCTAATGAAATTAGGGCCCGAAAATTTGTACCTCAACAATGATCAATTTAGGCCAACCTGAAAATGTGATGAACACAACTCGTTCGAAGAGCAAAGCCAAAAGCCTTACTCCCTCTACCATTGTTATGTTGTTGCAAATCGCTCCCCCTTCTATAGCTTGAGCTCCGCCTAAGACTCGACAGAGACTTTTAGATGTGAAGATCACATCAATAGTCAGATCTAGCAAGATCTCCACCAAATCATTGTGCACCATCAACAAGATAACCTATTTGACTGATCCAACCACCGATTCTCCTATGCTGGATGTGGCCTAGTGAGTAACATTGAGTTTTTATTTTTTGAGAGAGGTGAAGGTGGTAAGATTGAATAATTGGTTGGGTGTATGTTTTGAATTATACGTGGGTTGTTTCTTTTTCTTTTTTTTTTCTTTTTTTTAGAAGATGGGTTAGTGGGAACTGGGATTGTGGGAAGGTTTTTTTTGTGGAATTATTTTTTGATGGGAACGGTGGGTTGTTGGGACATTTCAATCCTATTTTATAATCAATCTTTTTGCAAGAGTTAAAAGACGTAGTTTTACCAAATTATCCTTTAGTTTTGTCTCTAATTAAACCTAGGGAAATAAGGGTATTTTAGAATAATAAAAAAATCTGATCCAAACAGGAGAAGCCCTTTAAATAGTAGTATAGAAAATTCTAATTTAAAACCTATAGTGGCAGTTTCTAAACCACCAGAATAGGTATTCAAAATGAAGAAACCTATAACGACCATTTTAAAATCGCTAGAATAGGTATTCGAAATGAAGAAGTCCATAGCGACAGTTTTAAAACCGCCGGAATAGGTATTAGATATGAAGAAGCCTAAAAAGACAGTTTTAAAACCACCAAAATAGGTTTTTTTTTTTATAAAAAATTAAAACTTATAATTTAAAACCTATAGTGGCAGTTTCTAAACTGTCAGAATAGGTATTCAATATGAAGAAGCCTATAACGACAGTTTTAAAACCACTGGAATAGGTATTCGAAATAAAGAAGTCTATAGCGACAGTTTTAAAACTGCTGGAATAGGTATTAGACATGAAGAAACTTAAAGCAGCAGTTTTAAAACCACCAGAATAGGGCATTTTAAAAGCAAAAAAAAAAAAAAAAAAAAAAAAAAAAAAATTAGAAATAAAAATACTAATTTTAAAACCTATAGTGGCAGTTTTAAAACCACCAGAATAGGTATTCTAAATGAAGAATACTATAGCGGCGGTTTTAAAATCGCAAGAATAGGTATTTGAAATAAAAAAGTCTAGCAACGGTTTTAAAACCGCCAGAATAGGTATTAGATATGAAGAAACCTAAAGCGGCGGTTTTAACCGCAGGAATAGGTTATTTAAAAAAAAAAAAAATTAGAAATAAAAATACTAATTTTAAAACCTATAGTGGCGGTTTTAAAACTGCCAAAATAGGTATTCTAAATAAAGAATCTTATAGCGGCGGTTTAAAACTGCCAAAATAGGCATTCAAAATGAAGAAGTCTATAGCAGTGGTTTTAAAACCTCCAGAATATGCTATTTACAAAACAAAAAAAAATAATAAAAATAAAAACTACTAATTTCAACCCTATGGCGGCGGTTTTAAAATGCCATAATAGCTCTATCTATTGTGGCAGTTTCTTAAAGCGCCATAGTAGGGTATCTATAGCAGCGGTTTAAAAAGCGTCGACTTTAAACTGCCGTAATAAGTCAACCTATTGTGGCAGTTTCTAAAAGCGCTGCTGTAGGTCTCCTATAGCAGCGGTTTTCAAAACCGTTGGGAAAAAAATGCTAGTGTAAGACGAGTTTTTTGTAGTGAACCCACATATATACTCCCAAGCGATAGTTGGTTGAGAGCTTTGATACCCATGTCTGAATTGGGTCGATTTCTGAGTTGACACTAAAATCAAGTCTGACCAACTTGTGAACACCCCTAATTAAAAGCATCTAATCTGTTAATTACCTTCTAGCAAGAGTTGGCCACATTCAACCATTCAAATAGTTACATAGTTTTCAATTGATAATAACTAGTCTTGTACAATTAATGTGTACAAGAAAAATAAGCTGAATAGTAAAAAAAACTTTTTTGGCTTAAAAAGTCAACTTTTTTTACTATTCAGCTTATTTTTGTTACTATTCAGCTTATTTTTGTTACTATTCATAGGCCTCACTGCACTTTTCGACACTATTTATGGGTCCTACTTTACTATTTTAACTACAATTTAGTTTTATTTACAGTATTTTTAACAAAAAAGTTTTTAATTTTAGCTAAATAAATTGTTTCTAAACGGACACGTAGTGAGTCATTCTCTCAACAGAAGTCACTTTCTTCTTACAAGAGAATAGAAATTACTACGTACTAGCTTCTAGGATATCTCATCCAATGATTTCATACACGTTTTTTTTTCCTCAAAAAAAAAAAAAGTATCATCGTTTTTCTTTGGTTTTGGTGGATTCCAACTTATACTTTTTTTTTTTGGGTTGCTTTCTAAATTATATAGGAGCTCTTTAATTATTTTTATCCTTCTTATTGGTCTCTTCTTCTCGTTATACTTGGGGTTAAATATTAATTCAATGAGAAATCTTTATTAGGCACGTAATCAAGGATGGAGACAGAACTTAGAGTTAGGGGATGGCTGCTGGCTATGAGCAGCAGTTTTGGCTTCTATCTCTGTTGTTGCTTAGTCACTGTGTGTGTGATCATGCGCGTCTATTAATGGGTAAAAACAAAATTATTTTGTTTAAAATTTTTCAAAGGGCCAAGTTATTTGTTTTGGGTAAAATTGGTTGATTGAGATTAATTTATTTTAGCTTTACTATTAGTAATTTTTTGGTCGGTGAGCTAATTTTTTTTTAGCTTGTATATTTTTTTTTAGATTTTAAATCAATAAATTGTTTGATGGTTTTTAAAATGAGGAAAATGCTAGAGTTACAAAATTTTCTACAAGTTGTTGATGGGTGAGTGGTTATTGGTAAGCTTGTATATTTTGTTTTAGATTTAAAATCGATAAATTTTTTATGGTTTTTAAAATGAGGAAAATGCTAGAGTTACAATTTTTTTTACAAATTACTAATCTGGGGAGTGGTTATTGGTAAATAAAAAAATGATGTAAGTGTTAAGCCCAAATGTGAACCAAATGATGTAAGTGGTAAGGCCCTTGGGCCCTGAGGTTCATTATCTACCCGTATATTGGGCCTGTGGCCCAAGCCGAGGACAAGGACCCGCCTGAGGAGGAGAGGCCTTCATCAGAAGAGACTGTGTTGAAAAATAGAAAGGTGGGATTTGGTCATAATAGCTTCGGAGAGTGTGTCGATGATGAAAACTTCCTCGGCCAGACTAGGCCGAGGTCCTGGAAGATGGTTTGACAACAAGGGTGACGACCCCAGAAATTCAATTAGGGCGGACAAGCATTGCAAACATATCAGATAAGGAGGAGCCCCAAAATATCTAGGGAGAAAGCTGCTACCTCCGCATTAAATGCACTGCAGCTAACTCCTTGGCCGCATTAATGTAGAAGTGATACATGAACAGTGTACTTCAGCCTTACAGCTACTACATGAGGACTTATGGAAGGTGCTGATGGGACAAGTATTAGCACTAGCCATCTAGCATACAGGTGGAAGGTGGAGATGAAAAGTGAAAAGAGTATAAAAAAAGAGGGAGGCAACAAGATTAAGGGATGGAGAAAAAGGGACAAAAACAATATAGCATTCCAGAACCAAACTTGTAATCGGACTTAAGAATAATATATAAGAATAGACCTCCTCGGACTTTGCCGAGAACGATTTTTCTTCAATACAACCCTTCTTCTTTTCATTCTCTTATCATCTGAATCCATCCCAGTTTTCGTTTGATTAACTAAAGCCCAATTTTCCAACCCACTCTCTATAAATTCATTGTTTTTGGGCTTTTTGGGCCTAAGTCCATCCACATAGTGGGCTGGGAACTCAAATCTGGTCCTTACACTACTCTAATTAAAGGTATTTCAAAGAGTTTTTAATATTTATTTTAAATAATTTTAATTCCTACTATAATTTTTGGTTTTACTAAAATTTGGTCCCGAATAATGTGTTTTTTTCACCTAACTATTTTTTTTTTACAATATATTTCATTGTCAAATTATATTATGAAAATATTCTCATTAGTTTACATATGAATTTTTTTTATTAACCTATATATCATATAGCTTAATTGATATCTCTTAAGGTCTGTTTTGTTGGAGGGGTGAAAAAGTGGGATAATAGAAAATAGTGGGAGAATAGAAAAGATTTTAATTTCTCTCATTTTTGTTTGGTTGAGAGTGGAAAAGTAGAGGGATGAAAAAAGTGAGTTTGTATAAATCTACTCGTATACCCTTGTTAAAAAATGATGCCCAATTAAAACAAAAAAGTGACAAACAACCACACAAAAAAAAAAAAAAAAAAAAATCACTCAATTTTATTAAAAAAATAAAAATCATGTCTAGTTAAACAAAAATAAATAAATAAAAGAAGAAAAACAAAACAACTATCACACCCACAGCCTAGAAGAAAACTTTTTGATGGGTTGAGCCATTCAGGGAGAAAATACTTGGCCCACCAATTTTTTTCCCTCCCCTCCCTCTAACTAAACACCCACAAAAAATGTTCTCTCCCATTTTCTCTCTTTTTATTTTTCCATCATCTCTAAAATCCACCCAACCAAACATACCCTTAGTGTTTCCTATATATAGAGACATTTAAGATTAAAATCTTTCCTTCTCCAACTACGAATTATAAAAATAAAAATAAAAATCTTAATTTTGAAAATGTATGTTGTTTTGACAAGTCTTTTTGTAAATTTTCATGTCAATGTTATAAGATTACTTTAAATATTATTAAAATTATAATAGACTGATATTAAATTACCATTATTTTCATCTATGTTTTAAAATATTTAAAAAACAATATTACCTATTTTTTCCTTAACATAACCATGATATAAATTTGGAGAGTTCTTCTTGAACTAACTACTGAAAATTTTATTTTTGAACTTGTAATATATAAATGAGAGAAAACACAAAACTAGTATTTGTTGCAGATGTATAATGGTATATAACTCTAGTTACTGTTCAAAGTATTTTGTCTTTGGTTCGTGTTAAGGAAAAAAGAGTCCATGGGATATTTTGGTTTGTAGTAATAGTTTTTCTCTTTTTTTTAATGGATTTCAGGGTATATTTACTTATATGAATAAACATCCCTCTTACTTTTTTTTGATTGACGAATATATTTTTGCTTTTAGCTCATTGGTTTTTCTCCGCTCAAATTCATAAAAGGGAATGGGTTAACTATCCTAGCTATCTACAGTGGAACAGAAAGAATTAGGAAAAAAAGAAAAAGGGTATAAATGAGTTGGAAAAGTAATAGAAAAAAAATCACAAATAAAATATGATTCTACTTATTACCATACTATTAAATTGGCTATATTTTATATTTTATGGACTTGATTATTATAACTACTATTTTTTTTTTAGAAAAAATAACTACTAAATTAATTACTTACACTGGAAGGCTTTGGCACATGACCTGTCTATTAGTTTTTTTTTTTTTAAATCGGTAATATGTATATCACTAAAAGATAGAATCATATATACATATTTTTGGATAATCTGAATTGAATTGTACAATTTATCACAATTTACCAAAATTATTCTAATGTAACTGTTTATTAACCACTGACAATGAAATTTGAAAAGAAAATGCACAATTATAGAGAATTTTTTAATAAGTTTATACAATTTTCCTCATTTCAATTTAAATTAATCAATCAACTACACCATAAATTCTATATATTTCTTTATGGAATATAAACTTTGTTTTTTTGACATTATGTTTTATTGCGTTTTTTTTTTTTTTTTTTTGAGAAACAAACACACATACAAGGGAGAGGGAAAAGAGTTCTAACACAAAAGCATACCACAACTCCACTCAAAAATCATAGAGCGTATTGTGTGTAGTATAACTAACCCCAAGGCCCCCAACCTCCCTTTATTGCATTTTATTTAAACTCTTGATCTATTAGAACTATATATATATAAAAGCCCTTGCACCATTCCAAAATAAAGTATAAAGTAATATATACTTTAAAAGGAGAACCCAAGTATTTTGCTTTCCAATATAACGTATCAGTGAAATTTTCCAATAAATTTCACTTTTTGCTCTATGAACTTGATAAGGAATGGTGACAAACTTTATGATGTACCTTATAAAAGCTTTCTGAAAGATCCGTTAATAATAACACGTGTGACCCAATCAAGACTTGGTGGGTGCATATAAAAATTTGGTGGTGCCTAATCAAATTAATCATTGGGCTCCCATAAAATAAAATAAAATTTTAATCATTGGGCTTTTTCTGTGCACATAAGAACATTCTGAAAATCATTTGCCTTTTGTCAATGAGGGTTTTTAATTCCTTTCTTAATATATTTTTGTTTATTATCATTTGGATTTTGGAGTTTGGTTAGAATAAAGGTCTTATTATGAAAAAGAATCTTACCAAGAAAATTGCAAAAGTAATATTAAAAATTAAAGAAAGAATAGCAAGTTGGACAAATAAAATAGTGGGATATCAGAAATAAATTAATAACACTCATTTGAGTAGGCTCGTTCTCTAGCTATATATATCATTTTCAAATATATCATTTTCAAATTTATTTGACACAGTTTTCAATAATTAGATTCTGTTAATGAGGTCAGTTACGATAAGTTTGAATGAATGAAGTCAATTTCTATCATGTCATCCAAATGCTGTGGCAGGAATATATAGTACTAGGCGAAGTCAAAATCTTTTGTTGTCGCAACAACTTGATCTAGATTTTATTGGCGTACGTTTTTTTTTTTTAAATATATTTTGTTAGATGCTACCTCTGGTGCTGTTGCATGCCATAGTTGCCTTCTACCTCTTGAGAGAGAGATTTTGATAATCATGTAATAGTCATGTGATGGTTCATTTTGAGTTACACTCATTAAATCTGATGTACTTATTTTAGTCCTGATGAGAATACCAAACCCACCTTTGGAAGCAATCTCACTTTATTATAATGGAAGAGTTGGACTTTGAGGTTTGATACAACTTTCTTGAGGAACCTGCTTTCCAAATCAAACCCTAATGCCTATTAATTTACCAATAAGTTTAGTGATATAATAAGTTTCACAACTCTTTTTTTACCAAGTAATTAATAAATTGTGATTGGTATATAATAAAAGTAATATCAATGACAATTTTATATAAAAGTAATGTTACATTAATCATTGCTTGCTATCTTAATAAATTGTGAAATATTTTTTTCTTCCCCACTCAGTACAAAGGCCTGCCCAAGAGGCAAAGCCGTGAGCAAGAGAACTACAATCCCTTGATGTTTTATGGGTAAAAAACCAAAAAGGGATGAGATAGTATGGGCTCTAATTTCCCAAAGTTATTAAGTAGACTGGCTATTTACTGCATGCATCAATCACCAAGCTAGAGAGCATTACCTGCAAAGATAACAATGTCAGTTTTGTAAAGTCTGCAGCATGGTTGTTAATTTATAGGAGTAGCTATTTGGTAAACTATTCTTCAACCAGCCTATAATAAGTAAACTGTTCTTCAATCACAGTCTATAAATTTTATTTATCTCCTAAGCAAATATATATAGTTCATGAAAAAAAAATAATGATGGTTTTGGTATCCAGAGTTTTATAATTTAGTAATAGCGTGCCTCCTGTGTATGAGGATAGTAATATCGTGCCTCCTGTGCATGAGGATAAACTGCCCAAGTACTTGTTAGGAGTGAAAAGCCTTTGAATTATCTTGTAATTGATTTTAGCGAGTGGCATCAGTTATCCGTAGAAATTTGATTAACAATGAGCATTATTGTACTATATACTTTGTGATGTGCAACTAATTTAAATGGAGTTCTCCTATGTCATAATAAAAATAAATAATAATAACAATAACAATAATTCTGTAGTATCATACAATATTTAAGTTTAAAATCACCTTCCCACTTGTAAGATACAACAAACAAAAAAAAAAAAAGTAGCAGTGGTATTAGGGATAGTCTAAAATTGTAATCAAAACAAACGTAAGCACTCAGACCAAGGAAAAGATGTGTACTATAAATTTCCATTCCCTTCAAAATAAAAAGATGATAATTTATTAATTTTAGGAAGCTAAAGAAAATAAGGAAAAATGACCTCATCTTGGTTGGTTCTATAGTAATTTTCTTCCCCTCCCTTTTCACTTGACAAATGATAAAAATAGAGCTGTTAATCCTGAGAATTTCCAATGCACATAAATAGCGGGTCAAAATCTAGACCTCCATATCTTTGAACAAGTACTTTTACGACTCTAATCATTGAATTAGTACTAATCTCGAACGTACATTTTGAAATTAAGCATTGTGTGTACAATAAGTATGCAATAATCAATATATGATAATCATTACTCGGAAAAAAAAAAATCACAATCAAGTGGGTTTGTTGAGATAATTGCGCTAGTAGACTTTTTAAAAAAAAACAAATGTGGAAAAAGTTTCGAAATGACCATAAGACAAGACTTTTGGGACAATCGTGTTGTATTACTCTTTGTATTATGGTCAATTCGAAAATCTTCCGTACTATCTATTAGAAAGTATGCCCACAACGACATTATTTGGAAAGAAAATTTTCTTTGAGAGTTATCTTCCAATTTCCAAACTAATAAGAAAAATTTCCCCCCTGTATACTTTTTCTTTGGTTTCATTTATACAAGTTTCTATCTTTTCTATCAAAAAATAATAAGACTCATTTAATTATTACATAAGTCACTGAGGAATAATTACATATAACTCATTTAATGGTCGTGTTATTATTCAAACACACAGCTAGTATTCTAGATCGCGAATGAACAAGCAAAAGAAAAGATGCATAAAACCATGTATTCAATCTTGCATCATTCCAAGCCAATCACATCACTACAAGCTCAAGCTTTGAAACAAAGATAGACGCCATGCATGATCACTAACATCATAATCGTTTTTTGAGATGGAGGTTTCCTTTTGGGCTAAACTAAGTGTGCGGTCTTCTTGCGTGATCCAACTCTTTTTTTAGCTTAAACTTAAAAAGTAATTGTGTTTGTTTTATGTGTTTTCTCTTGAGTTTCCTCCTGAATCGGGAGGATTAAATTTTGTGGGACCGCTCTTAAATTTTTTTTTTTTTTTTCCCTTGATCAAATAACAGAAAACACGTAGGTTTCAGTTAGCTCAACTGGTAAAGTTTCTGATAGTTAAATAAGAGATCTGAGATTTAATCCCCACCTACACCAAAAGCTGATTGGTATTTTGATCTGATGATAAAAAGCTATCATCAAAAGCGGATATCATAAGTTGAAACTCTCTAAAAAAAAATAACAGAAAACACTCATTTTATCTTCCATTTTCCTTCCCCTTTGGCCCTTTTCTATTCTCCCATTTTCATGGCAACCAAACACATCACCCCGTTCAAAAGGCAAAAGGAATTATATATGTTTTTTTTTGGGGGATTCAGCAGTGTAACAATAACATGTATACTGCCCACCACTGCATCAAATGGTCGGTTGACCAATCTAAAGGATCTCAGAATCAAAAACGTATCCACATGATGCAAATATATACCACAAAACAAAAGGTCCATCATGCTCAACTCTCCTAGAAACATGATGTATACATGTACTAAATTTATCTATGAATTAATAAAAGATATTTTAATATATACAACAGCAACTAACTCCATAACTGTAATAACTGAAATGGTATAGCTACATATAATATTTAGTTAAAAATTGTTCTTCCAAGTGGAAGATATCTATCAGATGTGAAACATGGGGAATACATGTGATCACATGAATGTTGGAAGAGGAAGTTGGGTGAGACCGTTGGTGAGGGAAACGGTCAACCAACGGCTTTAATGGAAATCTTCTAAATACAAGACCAGCATGTGCTGCCAAGCCAAATTATTAATTCACTTATCCATAAATAAATAAACATAAGCAAACTAACAAAATCAAACAAACAAATTAACAAAAACAGAAACAAAAAACAGAAAAACCTCTAAATGCATAGAAAGGCAAAGATTTACATGCACTAGGATGAAGTGTAATTTGTAGGGAAAAAAGGGGCTCAAAACCCAAAATGAACTTCTTTCCTTTTTGTGGCAGTTGTTTCAATGGATTATGAGGTCAAAATTATTGATATGTACACTCCTCATCCCTAAATGCTTCTCCAGATATGTTTTGTTTACAGGGTACTGCACGTGAAATGTAAAAGAAAATTATAGATATTATATATGAACAAACCTGACCTCTAAATGCCTCTCCAGAAATGTTTTCTATACACGACATTGCACATGAAAGGGAAAATTTAATAATGTCATTTTAGATTGGGTTGAGCTTTATCATATAAAAGTCGGTTACCTTCTCTGGATTCATGATTGTCAACGTATGGTAAATAGGGAATTGATATTTAAATTGTGTATTTAGGGTGATTTTCTTTGTAAATCCTTCTTTAGGAATAGTGTCCAACAATACAAGTATATGTCCTTCACATTGCTGGGTAAGCTTGAGTACCTAACACTTTCCCAAATATGTACTATGACTTTAGACTTGATCCAAACTAGTGATCATTTATATGTAACGGATTCAAAAGGGTTGTCAGCCCACTAAAAAATGATTGTCGACTCCTTCTATATATGCACCTTAGTCCAAGAGATTTCCAATGAACTCCCGCGCCCATGTGTAAAATGAACTACATCAAGCAACCCACCACGCTTCACTATAGTCCATTATTTAGAAACCCTCTATTGAAACTGACGAGGCTCAGGCTGGGGCACTCATAGTTACCATGAAGTATTACCATGTTACAGGTTAGCATACAACTTAATGAGACCTACTTTCTGATTAGACATAATTTCTCTATTGGAACCTTGTCATAGTCTAAAATTAAAAATGTTATAGTCGAATATTGAAAAAATTAAAAAGTAATTAAAATGATAGAAAATAATGGAGTTACTGCCTGAATTATAAGCGAATGTTTATAAAGTTTTTGTCATGTGTAACCCTGTTATCATCAAAAGTGGTTAAAAAGAAGTTGTTGCTCATGTAATGCAGGGAAAATTCTTAGGTACTCTTGGAGTATGATGAAATAGTATTTCCTCCTCTCACATTCATAGTGGACCCTACCATTAATTTTATAAAAAAAGTTCACCATGAATGTGAGAAGAAATGCATTGTTCTCTGTATTTCGAGAGTACCTAAGAATTACTCATGGTGTAGCTATTGTCATGTTGTGTCCATCCAAAGTAATTTCAAAAAATAAAAAATGGGCATCAAATGAAGTAATCTATGTTAATTTGTGTTAACATGTAATACCAACAGAAGTAGTGACTAGTGAAGCTAAATGTTGACACGGCTATCATAGATAAATTCACAGCTTTGGTTGTGGTGGTTCAAGATGAAAAAGGTGAGGTCATATCTGCTTGGGCTAGGCAGTATGTTCTTTGTGACCCGATGCAGACAAGAGCTACAGTCATACTTTGGGCCTTACAGTTAGTACAAGTTGAGGAATTTCACAAGATCATCGTGGAAGCCTGGAAGGAGATGCTAAAACATGTTTTTGATGCTTTGAAGTCTAGCTTGTCTAATATAGAGTGGTCTATGTCTTCATTGTTGAGCAATGTTTTAGAGCTTAGTAGTAGATGTGTTTCTTGCGATTTTGGTTGGGTTAGAAGGGATGCGAACTGTGTTGCTCAAGCTCTCGCTAAGTATGCTTCAATAAATAGGTCGCTCATTCGTTGTAATATGTTCTCCCTCCCTCCTTCAATATTCATGGAGGTGAGGGAGGATGGTTGTGTTTTTGGCTTTTAATGATATCGTGCTTTATTCACCCAAAAAAAATAAACAAAACAAAACAAAGACTTAACCTTTAGAAGTACCAGTCACCCAAAAATAAAGGTAAGTATAGTAAAAATTTCCTTTATTAGTTTTGTTTGAGAGGTCTTTTTCTTTGTAAAACATGTATTATGAACTTCTAAATTGACTTTTAAAAATCTCCTTCTCGTTTTTACACTATTTTTAACAAATAAACAATTCGAAAAGAAACTCCAAAAGTACTAGAACAAAATCTAACGCAACTTTAACCCAGTAGCGCTAGATTTTTATTCGTATCAATTGTCAATATGATGTTTGTATCATCTATAATTAGGCACCCTATTACACCATTTTTGTTTATCAAAATGCCATAGTACATAATTGAGATTGGGTATAGTAGTTGGGAGTTGGGACTATTGCATCATGCAGTTACTTTTCAAGAACTAAGAATGAAAGTTAAAAACTTCATTTTTAATCTTAGCCCTTGGATAAGGAATTTTTTTTACTTATTAACTTTTTATCTTTTTAACTTTTCTCTCTCACGTGAAAGGTACATGGTGCAATAACCAATGCCATAAAGCAATCAAATAAGATAACAAAACTGCTGATCTAGCCCATTTAGTCATTCATGAGAAAATATTATTCCAAAATCTGTGTACTTAGCTGCGTGTTTTTCAATGTAAAATATTTTACGAAAATATTTTCTTATTTTTAAGCGTTTGTTTGCTTGGAAAATTTAGTTAAACTTGAAAAATACTTTCAGTTGACTAAAAATTTGTCTGTTAAAACTTGTAAAATATTTTACCCTTAAAACAACTGTAAAACATTTTCCATATCTCTCTAACCCACAGACCACACCACCCACCCCCCCCCCCCCCCCCTCCCCCCAATCCCACCTTCTTCCCTTTCTTCACACAAAGCCCCTCATCTCTCTTCTTCTCTTTTGCACAATTCACTGGGACTTCAACTAACAAGTGAGGGTAAGGGTGGTCAATGTCGTGGCGGTAAGGGTAGTGCAGATCGTTGGTTTGGGTTGCTCTCTCTCTCTCTCTTGTTAATGGTGGCGCGCCTTTGACAGGGGCTAAGCATAGTACGATCTCTAAAAACAAAGCCACTGACGATAGCTTTGACACCCACGAAGCCACCAGCCAAGTTCAACAAAGCAAATTTGATGATCCAGGTTTGGGTTCTTTCAGATCTGAGTTCAAGTTGCTTTTTTTTTTCTTTTTCTTTTTTCTTTTTGCTAATTTTTGTTTGGACTCGATTAATGATTGTGTTTTTTTCTTAGGATTTTCTAAGAATTTTGAGTTTGGGAGGTTGGTGGAGTGGATTTGGTCAGATTTGCACCAACCTAATGGTGATATGGTGGCTGAATTTGTGGTGGTTGGTGGTGGCTAGTTTGTGCTTGCATTTTCAAGTTGAGATCACACCAAAAAGTTGAAAATTTCTTCAATAAAATATTTTACATTGAACAAACGGACTGTAAACTTCGTTTGCAGAAAGTAAAGCTGAAACATAAGGCTCATGGTAACTACTTGTTTGGGTAATATCTCGTGAAAATATGTAGATTTTAAAGAGGGTGGAGAGAGCTTTCATGTATTCCAGGAAATTGAAACAAAACCAAAAAATCTCTTGATTCAACTTGTCTCCAGCAAAATGAAGTACACCCACACACAGAATCTCTTCAGCGAATACACACAAGGAAGGTGTATGGCAATCTTTATTAACTAAATAATAAGTATGAATTAGGAAACAGTTCTTTTTCATTCAAATGAAGAATGGAAGTCATAATGACATCAATCCACTAGAAAACAATTACACTATATATCTTCATATTCTGTTACTTTGTACAATAAAACGTGGGGGACGGGAGTAGCAGGCTTGATTATTGAGACACCTCCTCGCACCTCACAACTGATAATATTTTTCCCTCCTACCCCTAGAAAGAATGCTGGCCCCAAGTGACCCATTACCAAGAAAATATAAAAACTGAAAATAAAGTACAAAATACACTCGAAGCGCTAAAATCTATCCCTAACCCTTTTAACTATCTGAACCAGCCTAATTAATTTTACAATTCTAACTTAAAGAATAATTTTACATCCAGGGCAGTGGATGTTACAAAGGAAAAAAAAAAATGGGGGGGTAACCCATGGAGGGGAAAAAAATTGGAGTGGATTTACAGTGTGACATTTGACTCAGTTGAAGTTTCGCTTGAATCTTTGACAAAATTTGATGCACCAAGAGAACAATGCCAAAAGAACCAAGGCCTTAATCCTGTAAAAATTGGAAGGCTGGATTCTCAAGAAGAGATGCAGGAGGCTTTACATCAGTAAAATGCTTCTCTTGGAGGGAACCAGAAACGTCATCAACTGAGAAAGGAATGCTGCATTCAAAAAGCATAATTAGTGGGAGTTTGGGACATTAGATGTAGAAATTTTCTTTAGCCATCTCAGCCGATTACTTCAGGAAAAAAAAAAACAAAACAAAAAAAAAACAAAAACAAAAAACAAAAACAAAAAACAAAAAACAAAAACTAAACAAAAAAAGCGTTCTTTATCCCCTAGTGTTGAGGAAGTGAGTTCTTCTGCTGAAATGCCATATTTTTTGTAGTATATTAGATTTTCTATAATGTTTTTTCTACGGTTAGAATCGAGTGCATGTAAACCTGGAATTATCATCCAACAAGAATGAGTTGCCATCATCATTGTCAGAGTCCTCCGTCATTAGAATCCTCATGCTGGAGATGACCTGTACAAATAACAGGTGGAGTACCACATTAATAATTTTAGTTTTTTAACATATACACCACATTAACAACTATCAGGCAGGAATTAAATATCTTTGAGCAATTTTAAACCAGAGTTTTATCAATTTGATTTTCTTGACTTACATCTTGTGATACACTTCTAGTGTTGTAATTGTCATCCCAGTATAGCGTACAAATTCTATAAAGCTGCTGAACACTCAGGATCTGAAGACAGCAAGCAATAACGAGTGAGCAATTCGAGCAATTTACAATTCATTCATAAAAATTAATTACTTCAAAATCATTATCATTCAGGAAATTCCATAATTACATTAACTTTAAAATGATATATGCATTGTTATTCCTTTTCTTATGTTCTATTTTTTTTTCCCTTCCTTTTTGCAACTATCTAGGCACTTGCTTCACTCTTCAAGCATTATTTATGCCCATGCAATGAATAAATTAATTAAAAATCATATGTCAATTAAAGAAAACATTTCAATGATATAATTTAAATTGAACAATAAAATAGATTGTAAAATAAAAGAATAAAAATTACTTAAATTAAATTGTAAAAGCACTCTGTGTAAGACCAATTTTTTTATTAAAATCAAAAATTATACTAGGATATTAAAATAAATAATGAAACTCCTTTTAAGTTTCTTGAAATATTTAGTAATTAAGTTTGAATCATATATCAGTAAGTTAAATTTATTAAAATTTTGATAATGGAGTTTCACCTAAACAATGAAATAATTTTTACATAACTATAATGCATCACATAGCATGTCCTATGATGTGTAAACTTGCCTTGGACCACACCGTGTAAACACATGTAAGACTCAAATTTTATTATTTAAACAAAAAATTACAGTAGATTTTTAAAATAATATTGAGTAAATAATGCAAGTGTTTTTAAATTTCTAGAATCTTTTTTGATAATTGAATTTTAATCAAAGTAAAATTTGAAAACCTTTTGAAACTTTGGAGATAGAGTTTTACTTGGAGCAAACTATGTTAAAAATTTTAATGTATTCATAATTAAGGAGGAAAAAAAAAAAAAATATATATATATATATATATGTGGTTAGGTTCAAGTTACACCTAGTATAACATTGTTTTAATGTTACACCACCAAATAGTTTTTAATTGGCTGCGAATTTTGACAAATCCACTATTGGATTCCACTATCTTTGTATATTCTTCATGCTTGCAAAATGTCATAGTGATCAAAGATCAATAGCCACATCATCAATCAGTTGTTTATTCAAGTTTTTATAGTTTAAAATAATGCATAAGAGATGAGTTTATGAATCGAATGATAAATAACATCCGATTGGTATGAAAATTGGTATACATGTTAAGAACATATAGAATATGTAATCCAATAAAGGAATTTTCAAAATATAAGTTCAATAGCAAGTTATTAGATGGTTTAAGTGTAACATTACTTAGAGGTACATTACGTGTAACTTGAACCCAACCATATATATATATATATATATATATATATATATATATATAAATAAGGGTGCGTTTGTTTTGGCTTCAAACCATTTCAGAAAATCATTTTCCGTAAAACCGTGTGCGCATGGAAAATAGAATTTTCCAGATTTGCATTTCATTTGACCGTAAAAAGAAGCCTTTGACCCGGAAATTATTTTACATTTCTATTTTCACTTCAAACCATTTCCGAACCGAGCTTCAGACGCGCAAAGAGAGAGAGAGAGAGAGAGAGAGAGAGAGAGAGAGAGAGAGAGAGAAAGAGCAAGACCGATCCACTAGAAGCACCGGCGAGATCGCACCCATAGTCGCCGCTGGAAGCTCATCGACACCGCCATCTAGACCGTTACCACCCAAAACCGATCTCGTCCTCGACCCACCCAAGACCGAGCTCGTTCGTCGAGCAATGCCTAAAGCACCAGCGAGTCGTCCCCTCCAGCTTCGTCGTCCCCTCCATTTTTTCTTGTTCAAACTCAACCCGAAACCCAGAAAACTCATTCCTCAAACCCACTCCGACGAACCCACCACTCCGACGAACCCATTCCGCAAACCCATTTCTCAAACCCCCACTAGTCGCCGCCGATCTCTCTCTCTCTGTCACTTAAGTCCCTCTCTCACGCTTCGTTGCTTTTCTGATTTTTTTGTTTTGATTTTTGTTTCTTTGATTGTTTATATATTTTGATTCTCTGCAATAATATATGTTTGGATCCTAAGAAAATGTGAGTAACATGATAAAAATGGGTTTTCTAGAGCATTTTCAGGAACACAACCAAACACTAGAAAATATTTTTCAAAGCATTTTTTGAAATGCAACCAAACACTTGAAAATATTTTCCTTTCCCGAAAATATTTTCACCTGAAATTATTTTACACCCAGAAAATATTTTACACTGAAACAAACGCAGCCTAAATAAAAAAAGAAGATGATGTCCACATAGTGCTACCATAGCTTATAAGACGCAACTTTTATTATACAATATACGATTGTGTGAATTTCACTCTAAGAGTGACTTTTTAATCGAATATCTCATTATAGTTGATGATCTTTTGGCAGAGTGACTGACTTTTTAATTAGATTTCTCATTATAGTTGATGATCTTTTGGCGCACAATCATGCACGTGCGTGCATGCATGTGTTTGTGTGTATGTGAGAGGGAGATAGAGAGAGAGACTTACAGGGCAGAGGTCATTTTTAATTTCATCATAGGAAATTCTAGACTTCTGGTGTATAACCTGCAGAAAAAGTTTTTCTCAAATTAAGTTGACATTAATATCATCTCCATTTAGCCAAACTAATTGGTAGTTAAGTTGACATTAATATCAACTCCATTTAGCCAAACTAATTGGTAGTTAATGCACAATCCCGTGTAGCTAGGTTGCATGTTTCTTAGATTGCTATCGATAAAAAATTCTTGTCAAAAAAATTTTAAGTAATCACTTCATATCGTTCTACAACACAGAAACGAAGAAACATACCAAGAATCCAACTGCCTGCCTTACGTGTTTGAGTTCATCCCATGAGGAGCCAGCATACTGCAAGGAAAGGAACCATTAAACAAACAATAAAAAATATATTTTCTTATTGGTGAGTTACATATGCAAAAATGGGTCTTAAACCCATCACCTCACTCTCCACCCCATTCTTGTGAGGGGGAGAAAGGCCCTTTGAGCAAGAGCTCATTAAGTGCTGTTACCAAGATCCATTAGAGAGGAAGGTGATAGTTGAAGAAGTCTGAAACTGCAGCCCTTCACTGGTAACAATACTTACCTCTTCAGTTGCTTGGCCACACCATAGCTCTAACTCAGCCAACCCAGACTTCACGTATTCCCCATTGCTGAACGTGCAGCACTCTCGACGAAGGAGAAGGCTGCAGCAGCATCAAAGAATAATGCATCTACAAGTTAACACTGATAGCTTATAATGTATACCATACGTAGAGAGAGAGAGAGAGAGAGAGATGCAATGTATTTGGAGCAAGCATTGCCATTTCAAGAAAAGCCATGTGGACAGGTCTTCCTCCAAGCAAAGATATCTTTTAGAACATGCGCTCAATTATTTTAGGCATGCGCTTAATTATTTTTTTTCTTGATAAATTCAGAAGTTACAATGTGACTAAAACTCTTTGGTAATTTAGGCATGTGCTTAATCGATTTAGAAGTTAGTTAGACATGTTGGAATTAGATTAGCTTGTGATTATTATAGCAAGTGACAAATTCATTTGCACACGTACTTGGGAATAGTAATTTAGTTTTTTTTTTTTTTTAAGTGTTAATCAGTTATTATGACATCAACACTAACTCTTTGTCGTATAAATAGCCCTGCTATGGCCTTTTAAAGGAAGCTTTTGATAATTGAATGAGAATTTAGTCTTTCATGACTTACGTTTTGAGATGAGGAATAACTCCCTCGGGGTCGTAGATTACCTCCCCAACCACCAAAACAATTAGTTTCACTCTTTCTTTGAATGCAACATTGATGTTACTACATTTGAGAGAGAGAGAGAGAGAGAGAGAGAGAGAGCAGAACAGGAATTTACCTATTAAAGAGCTGTACATTAATATATGAGAAAATTTGACTGAATATCTTCTGAACAAAAACTGGAGGAACCTGAAACAAAACTGACCACAAGTTCATGGTTCATCAAAATCCAAAAATAAGTTATTCATTCAAAAAGTTGCCTGAAGTAATTCCATACAAAATTTTCTTTTAATGTACAAAGAAGCCTATTAAGGCTATCAATGATGAGGTGCCAAGGACTAGCTTGAGGACTATTGCTATTAGACCGTCCAGATGATTTTAAAACACTTCCTCTTGACATTCTGGGTGCCTGCAATGTCAGATAATGGATAGCTGGTGTTAGAAAATTGCTACACTAAGACATAGCTAACCAAATTAATGGATATAGGCTAGCACAGAACACCAGTCAAAGTTGAAATTTTACCACTCAATTATTGAATGAAACCCTCCAACAATGACAACATTTTAGGCAAGTAATATACATCGTTCGTAAAACTCAAATGCCAAGCAGTGATACAAAATCAAACCAGCAAGCATAGCTGGCATCTTCACCACCATGAGCAAAAAAAATATACAGAAAACTACAACAGACCCACCATAAAAGTCATTCCATGTTTGTAGCAGCGTATAATGTAAAAATGAAAATCCAGAGTAGGAAAGGAGAAATTTAATACAAGAGAAGAGAAAATTCAGCTTCAGCGCAAAAGCATGTTAGATCATGGGATGCTAACTCTCATTATCACACATTGGGTCCTTTTGGTTAGGCATTTTGGGAGTTTAAAATAGCGTTTTTAAAACCCAAAACTCTATTTTGCAACCACAACTCCTCATAAATTTTTTATAAACGCTCATTTTAAACTCAAAAACACAGTTTTTTAACAGCTTATACAAACACACCCATTATATTGTGTAAGTTCTAGAAGTTACCAATCAACAAAGGCAGTATTAATCATTTGGAAAAGTTTAAGTGAAAAGCCATCACAACTGAAAGAATATTAAAACCATGAAACAATTTATTTTGCAGGTTAAGTGTTGGAAAATCAGGATTCATTATACCTGGATACAAGAAGAAAGCAGTGGTGACAAGTCCTTCTTGGCATTGTCTCGAATGATTCCATACATCTTTTCCACATATGCTATAAGCTGCTCCTTAAACAGCAAAGCTGGATACTTGGCCTCAACATGGCGTACTATGTCAATTGGACCAACAGAAAGATTGGCAGAAGAAGAACGGAAACCCTGGGGAAAAAAATTAATGATTATATGATATTTTTGCACACATGTTAAAATTATACAAACACAAGCACACATATAATATATATATATATATATATAATCATCTCAGTACTTGGGTCATTCTCCCAAATAATGATGTCGGGGTGGGAGGCTTCCGTGCTGCAGTTCCACTGCTGGCTTTTAAACTCCGTTGGAGCAAGAACAACAAAGTAGATGTGTTGGTTAGCCAATAAGCCATATGATCATTGGTATCCTGGCTCTGCAAGAAACATTAAAACAAGCTCAAACCATGTTAGATAAGTTCATTAAAGTCGATAAAATTTCTTTTTCTTTTTTTTTTCATTTTGCTTGGGAGGGGGATTGCTGGCTAGTGGGGGCTATACAAACACCATTTTATTACTGGTTCACATCATAGAGAGAAGAATGTTTTTGTCTCCCTCAAGCTAATTAATTGAAACTGTTAGCAATATAGCAATTACAGATCGAAGATTAGTAGCAAGAATATTCCTCGGACTACCCTCCCACAGTTTGCCACAACACATTTCTGATCTCTACATTATCCCAGAAAATTAACAAAAATCTGCTTAAGGTTGATAAACTTACCTCTATTGCAGAACCAATTAACTGAATTAGGCGATCAAATACACTTGTTCTTTCTGCTTCAAATGATCTCCAATGAAGAAGACATTTGTAAATGGTAAATGCTCCAACCGGTTTTCCTTCACTAAACCCAAGATCTTGTGTCACACATTTTATAAGAGCATCTACACTCTCCTGCACCAGAAACCAATATCAGAATTGGTCCATTTAATTGTCACACCAAAAATAAGGCAAACAATTAATTAATTAACAAGCATTCAATTTATTTTTTGTTTTGATAAGTAATCCAGTGCATACATGCTGCCTTTCAATTTGGGATTTCCTGAAGGACTCAGTACCAAACTTTTTTGCTGGCACAGCACTCTGTGGTTCCTGTAGAAATAGAGACTATCAGGACTATATAGCAAGGGTAGATAACAATAAGTAAACAGTATATAAAAGTAACTTTCACTGGTTTATTTTCCTCACTTACATGATGCCCATTTTCCAGAGGTGTTGGAATTGCTAGATGTTCTGACATTTTTCTAACAGGTGAATTTGACAATGCTTGATGACGCAGAACTTGGTCCTCAGTTTCCATGTCAGAAAGTTTTTCTTCAAGCCTAAGCAAAAATATAGGCAATAATTTAAATAAATTAATCTTTAATTAATAATTCAAAAATCAAAGCATAATAGCTAAACCCAAGCTAATCAAGAAGAAATCCAATTGACCCAGATTCCACAATAATTCACACTTTACACCAATTGATAGCAGTAGAAACTTGCGGCAAGAACCTTTGCATGGACGACTTCAATTCAATTATCTTTGACTCTGCATCCAAAGCTTGCTTCAACCGCTCTTCACTAATCTTGTTTGTTTCCTCGTATTTCCTCTCTGTTTCATCAATTTTCTTTTCCAGAGAATTTACCAGAGCCTACAAATTGCAAGAGACAGGATGACATCATCAATTATGAGCAAATACTTACAACCCACATCCACAAGTAAACATTTAATATGCCTCTGATTAAAACCCAAAGTTTTTTTTCAAAAACAACATATACCAGAGTTTCAGCAACCTTACCTTGAGCTGTTCATTTTCAGCAGTAAGCTTATCAACTATTTCATGATCAATAACTGGAACCTCCTGTACAATTGGAGCTTGTTCAGCTGCTTTCTTGGCAGCCTCGAGTTCCTCAATAAGCAGTGTTTTAGCTTCTTGAAATTGAAGTTGTATCTCTTCCAGAGCAAACTGCAGTTTTGTGTTTTCCTGTGTTTTGGCTTCTTCAAGGTCAGCCTGCATCGATTAGAAACAAGCCACACCAGATAGCTTTAGAGTTTACAGAGCCACCACATAAAAGAACACCACCTTCTAAATACATTGATTAGAAACAAGCAACACCAGATAGCTTTGAAGACATTCTAAACACAGTGATAAAAAACAAGCAACACCAGATAGCTTTAGAGTTAGCATGCTTTCAGATCATTTGGTGTTACTTGGGTTTAACCCAAGAGGGTTATCAATTTATTGTCAGGTTGGAGAAATTGGTTGGGAAAGAATTCTTCGAATATTTGGAATTTGGTATCACATTGTGTGTTGTGAAATATTTGGAGGGAGAGAAATAATCGCACTTTCGAGTAATCAAAGCTTTCCGGGGACAAGCTCATAGCTTTATTTGCAGAAACTTTGCTTGATTGGTCACGTGAGTGGGGATTTACGTCTAGGGAATCCATTTCGCCGTTTTTAGATCCCCTTTACTCTTGTACATAATTTTCTGTTTTCTTTTTATTGCTTGTACATATTCTCTTTACCTACTTCATTTCTTTAATGGAGTAGTTTTCTTTTAATACTATTTTTTCTTACCTATCAAAAAAAAAATAAATAAATAAAGGTAGAAAAGAACCATTTGGAGTAAAGATAAATGATGCACCAAGGTAGACAGAGGGCCTTCTTTATTTAATTTAATTTTTTTTTTAGGGAACATAATATGTAAACATATTTTTAAATGGGAAAAGCAGACTGTAGGTTTTATAAGATATGCATCCTTCACACTAAAAACTTCAATCGTACATCAATATTTATAGAGACCGCTTACTGTATTAACATATCATTGGAGGACCATCAATCTCAAAAACTTAAGCAGTTAGAAAGCAAGACAAAAATGAAAATCCCACTGAGAAACAAAATGACATTGATAACCTCACACACCCCACACCCCCCCAAAAAAAGAACACACTACCAAATAGAGGGATAGCCAAAAATTGAATCAATGACCTCTCAAACAAGGCTCTAACACCATGTTGAAACCATCACTTCATTCTTTTGACCTATACAGCAGCCTTTTACATTTAAGCAAGTATATGAATTAAAAAAGAAGAGAAAATTCCACCTCAAGAGAGTGCCCTTGAAACTTAACTTAAAAGGAAGCCAACACATGCACCAAAGAAAGGGAAGAGAGGGGGGAGGGGTTGAAACCAAAGCATTCATAGCAAAACCTCACATGAAATTCAATTCCTCCCAGTGTTCATCATGATGACAGCTAATTGAAAATTTGTGTATTAATCTAAATAAAGAAAATTATTACCCTCATTCTCTTCTCCAATTGCAGACGCCAGGTCAGTTCTTCAACTTGCTTTTCTAGCTTATTTTTGGCAGCTTGAAGAGCACCAGTCTCCTTAGCAGCCTGTGGACATACATTTAAAATCAAAAAAAAAAAAAAAATCCTCACATAACCACTGAATGCAAGGTGCGTGCAAGCCACAAGGAACCAGAGTATCTGACTTTTGAAAAATACAAACTTGTCATTCAAGACCTAACTATAAGATACAAACTAGTGAAGATTATAATAAGTAGAATGAATATTTATATAGCACATGAATATCTTATAAAACATTGCCACATAAGAAGATTTTAGAAAACATTAAACTAACAAGCAAGCCCTCGCCAAGCAAAGAAAGAAAGAAAGAATTCATCACCATTTTAAGTTTCCGTAACTCTCTACGTGCAACCTTTGCTCTCCAGGCACACTGCGTGGCTATGGCTGCTTTCTTTATCCTTAAATAATGAAGACGGGCCAAGTATCTTCGGCATTGACTCTGTAACAGACATGAATTGACATAGAATCATAGAGCATAATCTACCTTTTTTTTTAAAAAAATTAAAAATTTATATAAAAAAAAAAAAAAAAAAAAAAAACCCTCAAACCAAGTGACAGTTATTAAATAGCATAACAAATGCACCACCACCTCAATTCTTCCACTTTTTCCTTTATTTAGGCTTCTTTGGGTTCTTGGTGTTTTAAGCTTTACGAATTAGTATTTATTCTTTTTTCCCTTTTTCTTTTTTAAAGGAGTCCCCCATATACTTGCCTCCATAGATAGAGCCCCTATGCAACTTAATGAAGCCCTTTGTTAGCCAGATAACTGAACAATAAAAAGTGCCTTGGCACAGTAAAATACTCAAATCAGCTACTTGATGGAAAAAGTAGACCTTTTAAAAAAAGGTGGTTCACACCAGAAATAAAGGTGAAATGAGGCTGCTTTTGGTTATCAATTTCCTAATATGTCACAAGTTTGAATGTGCAATGTTACTGCCAGTACATGTCAAGATACAGCCTTAAAAACTAAAATATCAAATGTGGCTTTAATTGCAGAGCTTGAAGATTGCACCCTGAATTATGTGCCACCAAAACGGAACACAACATGAATCGTAATCATAACATAAAGAAGAATCTAAGCACACATCTAACACCTAAGCCATATGGAACAAAAATATGGTAATAATGGTATACACTTTCTTTTTATATTAAATCCCAGCCAATGGTTGTATGCCCCTTCATTTATTTATCTTGCTTTTTCTGATAGGTAGTAAGAGATTTTAATACAGAGGAAGTTCTAATGCACAAAGGATATACAAAAAGCTCATCAAAAGATTAAAATTTTAAATCTGAAAAAAAAAAAAAAAAAAAAACAAAAAAAAGGGTGTTTGGGGGGGGGGGGGGGGGGGGGGGTGGGTTGGAAACATGGGTAGCTGAAAGCAAGCATCCAATCATACAATTATCACAGAATTAAAGATTGAAGCTCAAGTGTTGAAATCCCAACACCATTAAAAGTCCCATTATCCAACTTTCTCCAAATAGTACACTAGGCAAAGAAGAGTCATATTCCATACCAAACTGTTACGATGTTGTCCAAACAATCCTTTTGAACTAAATTACACTTCACCAGAAAAAAAAAAAAAAGAAAAAAAGAAGAATACGGAAGACTACAATTCACAACTGATGAACAGAGCAATAGATGGTCAATTAAATGGCAACTGAATATACATGTTCCACAGCCAGAATATTACCAAAAACAGTTGTCCAAAAAAAAATAAAAGGGAGTGGCCTCCCTGAACTTTGCTATACTGTACAGTCTTCCAACAAAATTACTCATAACTAGAGAACCTATCCACACCCATACTCATTAAGAGGTCAGAATATGGAAAGCCCAAACAAGAGTTTCAATTTCCCAGCCCTATTATGCACAAGCAAACTTGAGATTCCATCAATATATCTTCTGAAGATCTACTTAATAAAATAAATAAAAGATCATCCAAAGATACCAAATAAAAAACTAACAAAACCATCCTTATCCTCTGCTATTTAAAACATATTAGAAAATAATTCTTTAATGCAACAATCCCACACCAAGTATAACGCCAAAAGTTCTCCACAAAAAAAAAAAAAAAAAAAAAAAAAAAAAAAAAGTATCGCAGGATTCACAGCAAAAGCAGTACTCTTATACTTTCCCCCTACCACAAATTTAACATACTTAGAAAACTTCTCCTAAGTCCTAACCTGCCCAAATACAACAAACATACTACTATCACTCACTCATCCAAGTCCTAATTACATGGTGATGTAGGACAACCTAGGCTTCCCACCTAGATTAGTCCTACTGTAAAACCTTAGGCTTCCCACCTAAGGTGTTTGGAATCACCACCAAACAAATCAATGCAAATAATCTCAATAATGATAATAATAGTGTCTAAAATACAAAAGGAACCATCTGGAGCTTTATATACAGCTTCCAGGAAACATAATGATAAAGATAAATTCTCCTAAACAAATCCTAAACAATCTCGAATACTAATACGATAATCCTAACAATCTCAAATACTAATCCAATACTAAAGATAAACCCAAATAAAGATAACATAAATGATAAAGATAATCTCCACAGATGTGCCATCATGTGGTGTCAGCACCAACTCCCCTAGGGTGGGAGAAACTCAACCCCATCGAGTAAAGCTCATAAGGATCAAGTGACATCAGAATAAACTCCATCAAGCCACAAGCTCACTAGATCAGCATGGCGCCTCCATCGACGCTCATATGTGCGGGTGATAGGAGGTAGAGATGAGGTGGTAGCAATTGTATCCAAATAAGCCTCCAAAAGAGCGAGATCAAGCTGCTGCAACCCCTCTCTGGTGATCCATGTACAGTCAGAATCAGGCCGTCCTCGCCAGCGAACCAAGAAGCGCTGAACTGTTCCATCCCTAGTGAAAAGAGACTGCTCATCCAAAATAACATCAATAATATCTTTATGTGCCTTTTGGAAACAAGATGGTGTAAGGCTAGGAACAGGGTTAGCCAAAGAAGAAGAGAGAGGATCATCAAAAGGGTCATAGGGAATAACTGTTGGACCTTTAAAAGCAAGTAAATCAGCAATATTAAAAGTAGAACTAATACCATAATCTGAAGGTATATCAATCACATAAGCATTAGGTCCAAGTTTCTTTAATACCTTGAATGGGCCAGCACTGCGGGCCTACAGTTTCTTAACGGTTCCTGAAGGATACCGTTCAGGCCTGATACAAATCATAACATAATCTCCTACATCAAAGTCTAAATGACGTCGATGTAAATCAGCCTGAGTCTTATACTTAAGATTACTAGCATGAATTCGTTTGTTGATCTCTTTATGCAGCTCATGCATGTGACTAGCAAACTCTACTGCAGACACAGAAACCCTATCATGTGAGGACATTGGGAGAAGGTCTAAAGGTCTCCTAGGTGTATAACCATGAACAACTTCAAATGGGCTCATACCTATGGACCTATTGACTAAGTTATTGTAAGCAAATTGGGCTACAGGGAGTATAGATTCCCAAGTCTTACCATTCTCACCTATGAGACACCTTAAAAGATTTCCTAGACTCCTATTGACAACCTCAGTTTGACCATCAGTTTGAGGATGGTATGTTGTGGAGAATTTCAACTTTGTTCCCATCATGTGCCAAAGGGTCTTCCAAAAATAGCTCATGAATTTAACATCCCTATCTGACACAATTGATTTAGGCAACCCATACAACTTAACAATCTCATCAAAGAAAATCTTGGCTACCTTGGATGCATCAGAAGTCTTAGAGCATGGAAGAAAGTGAGCCATCTTAGAGAACCGGTCTACCACTACAAGGATGGAATCAAACTTACTAAGGGTACGGGGAAGACCTAGTATAAAGTCCATGCTAATATCCTCCCAAGGACAGTATGGAACTTGTAAAGGAGTGTAAAGGCCAGTATTTTGCTTGCAATGCTTAGCTAGTTGACATTGATGACATTGACCAATTATCTTGGCAACATCCCTCTTAAGACTTGGCCAATAGAACTGCCTCTCTACCTCTTCAATTGTCTTATCACGTCCAAAATGTCCTGAAAGTGCACTTCCCAAACCAAAAAGTCTCTAACTGACGTGCGGGGGATACAAAGCTTGGAGGGAGTAGTGGGTTTCTTTGTTGGTTTTGGGATGAAGAATTCGTGTGGCCAAAGCAAGTATATGGTACGGATTGGTTTAGGTTCTGGTTTGCAGATCTCGTGAGGTATGAAATTGGGTTGCTTTGGTTTGCAAATCTCATGGGGTAAGTATTTTGAGTAATGGCATGTCTAGAGGTTGATTTGTTTGTTGATGGTGAGTGTGGTTGTGGGATGTCAGTCGTGATTTTGGTTATTAAAAGGGGAGATCGGGTTAGGCTCTGATACCAAGTTGATGTAGGACAACCTAGGCTTCCCACCTAGATTAGTCCTACCGTAAAACCTTAGGCTTCCCACCTAAGGTGTTTGGAATCACCACCAAACAAATCAATGCAAATAATCTCAATAAGGATAATAATAGTCTCTAAAATACAAAAGGAACCATCTGGAGCTTTATATACAGCTTCCAGGAAACATAATGATAAAAATAAACTCTCCTAAACAAATCCTAAACAATCTCAAATACTAATACGATAATCCTAACAATCTCAAATACCAATCCAATACTAAAGATAAACCCAAATAAAGATAACATAAATGATAAAGATAATCTCCACAGATGTGCCATCATGTGGTGTCCGCACCACATGGTCTGCTAGCCTTCTTGACAGTGATAAAGTTCTTGTTTTTTTTAAGCAATTAAAATTGAAATAGAAAATACCAAAACAGAACCCAATAACAGAGGGAGTATACAAAAAGGCATCCCCAGAAGAGATAGGAAAAGGACGGTAAAGGAAATTAATAACATCAATAAACTTCTTGCTCACATTGTTTCAAAAATATAGATAAAACAAAAAAACAAAAAAACAAAAAAAAAAAAAGAGAGAGAGAAAGAGAACTCTCAAATGATAATTCTCTTATGAACAAAAGATGAAATTTACCTGGATAATAATGGCAGCTCTTGTCTGCTTCTTGAACTTAAGCTCATTACGAGCAGCCATCCCACGCACACCACTCTGTAGAGAAACGGCTGAAGAGCACAAATTTTTATAAGCATTCCTAGCAAGATACAAGCGACAATGTTTCTGGATTCTCATAGAAGCAGCTTCCCTTCTCATGTTGTCATACCAATGGCGGGCAACTTGTCCTGCAATCAGCTCAAAGAAATCACATTATTAAGTTGTACAATTAGCCCGATTGTTAGTCAACAAAACCTCAAGTTAATACTCTCTGAATCAATTACCAAGATACACATAAGTAACACTACGCATTACCTCTACACAAGGCTTGTATTTGTATGGCAGACAGCCGTAACAAGATGAAAGTTTTACGACCCAAATATGAGCGAACTCTTCTTTGGATAATGCTTGCTGATCTTCCTAGGACCTCACTTCTACAACCATCTAGCTCTGCCATCTGACCTGCTCTAAGAAACACTTTCGTTTTGCCAATCTGAAAAAGTAAGAAATCAAATATGTTCTACATGAGATATATACGAGGATTTAGGATCATGTGTGACAGCAGCCCACAACAGCATTAACGCACTAAGCGTTATACTTTAACGGTGGCTACTAGTGGCAGTACAATGATACAACAAAAACCCAAAACCAATGCAATGAGGGTCTGCCATGCATTTTCAGTACACAGGAATTTGCCAAACAACACACAGAAAAGGAAAAAAACAGAAATTTGTTATCAATTAATTGTTCAAGCAGTACATAGATCACTGAACTTATGAAAATATACCTGATAGCCTTTAAGGTTCACCTTCTCAAGAAGCCTCTTGCAAGCAGTGACCTCATCATAGCTTACAATGAATAAGAACTAAAGTTAGTGGAATAAGAATCAAACTCCACGCATTCAACAAATGAAATGACAAAAAAAGTTACCTTCCATTCAAAACATCAGGTGCCAGGATGCCAAAACGACATAGAAAATCATCAAAAGTCTTTCTGGTGGGATATCCAGCACAACTGATCCTAATTGCCTCCATGACTCCCTGAAATATGACATTGCCAAGCCAATGATGCAAGTGCTTAGAGGGAAAAAAGAGGAAGGGATTGATTAGTTAGACCAAAATATTGAACTTACCCCACAGCGAAGTTGCTGTAAAATGTTATTATTCTCAAATATGGCTGGCTTGAGAAGGTTATTTGGCTTTACACAACGAATGTAGTGTGGCTCAGTGCCACTCAGTGTCTCTAGCAAAGCTTGCAATTGTTGCTGTAGTGAACATTATTTATGAAAAACTGAAAGGCATATGGGAAGAATTTAAATTGCATTGTACAGACATAACAACTGAAACAGACCTTAAACCGAGAACCTATTGATGAAAACTTTGATGATTTGGAAGATTCTTCAGCTAGAGGTGGGAACAAGCCTGAAACAAATGGGCACTTGGAAGCGCTCAGGAGTGCTTGATGCTCTGCAACAACATAATCTTTATTCTTCTCCAGGAAGAGTTCAGTTTGATAAGTGACCTAACAAAAACGTTTCCCCCCATTAAAAATATATTACAGTGAATTACATTCTTCTTGGTGTTTCAGGCATGTTATTATGTAAATCAAAGTGAACTTCAGATACTTACATCGCCAGCATAATGACAAATGGTGAAATCGCTACGTGACAACTTTGGCTTGCTAAAGCGTTTATGGTCTTTAAAAGATTGGTAGAGTTTTTGTGCAAATGTCTCATTTGTTGATCTTGGAAACATACTACAAAAAAAAATAAGAAGGGCTATGTCACAATCACCCAAAATATATACAATAAAAAAATTTTAAAACAAATAAATTTGAAAATAGTATCGCATGGACCAAACAGAAAATGCTTCATAACCATAGAAGACAAAAGGGAATAACAGTAAATGCATCACTGTTTTATCTTCTAAAACATACCAAGCCTCATCAAGAAGAGCAATGATGCCACCTGGTTTCTGGATTACAAAAGCACATGTTAGAGAAAAATAGAACACACATTATGTCATTCATCAAAGCAGGCCCCTTTTATCCAACAATGAAAAGAATTGAAGTGGGGTAACAAGCATAGAAGAGGCACAAGAACAAAAACAAGAAACTTAGATGGACAAGTAAGACTCCATTGCACGAGAGAAATTACTGTACAGCCAACATGGAGTAGTGATAAAATAAAGCTTCATACCATGCATGCATGCGTGTGTTTGAACTCTTACTGAGGCAACCATACAGCCCCCATTAGTTAAATAAATCAAAGTACCAAAGTATTCTGCCTTAACATTTGATCATACAGAAGGATCATTTCCAGGGGAAAAAAAAAAAAAAAAGCACCCAACCATCAGAAGTCCAATTTTTTTGTGCAAAGAAAGAGATCTTTAAACTAGCATACAGAATAGAACCAATGATAGTGGAATTAAGTGTAGCATACTAGCATCAAGTACTGGCACCTAGTGCATTAGCCACAAATCCTCCAATCATTGGGCCTGAAGGGGCTTGACTAACATAAAAGAAGAAAACCAAAGAAATCAGAAGGATTTAATAAGAAAATAGAAAGTGGGAATATTACTTTGTGTGTCATCAAGAAATATTATACATATTAGAAGTAAAAGATTCATTACAAAAGACAAAACAGGTACAACTCACGTATGAGGGAGGTATACAATTTTACAAATGGACCCTAAAGAGCCAAAACAAAAATTTGATAATATTTAGAATAAAGAGTAAGAAGAAGAAAAAGAAAAGAATCCTGAAGCACACGCCAAACCAAGAAACAATCTCAAAAACAGAAGATTAAGCTTATTGCAATAGAGATCAAAACCAATATAACTTCGACTCTTATCTTTCCTGCAGGCACACCACTGCAGCAAAGTCACTGCTTCCACATTGGATGGCAAGCTGAAGCAATATTTAGAACATCTGGCAGTAGGGAAACTTACACACCTTTTCCAGGAGATCAAGAACATCCTGGTTATCAATGAAATCTATATAACTCCAGTCAATTTCTTCTTTTGTATACTCTTCCTGCTCCATTTTGAAAACATGCTGCCAAACACATTATTGATGTCATATTAAGTTAGAAGTAATTTAAGACATCCAGGAATCCTAAAAAACAGTAAACATATTTCATGCTCAAACCTGGTTGAAATGTTGCTGCAGTTTTTCATTTGTCAAATTGATACAAAATTGCTCAAAGCTGCACAGAGACAACTAACATTTTACAGACAGCAAAACTCAAAATAGGGCTGAGAAATATCACATTATATAACTATGACTACATATCTACACAAACACAAATAGCCATCATCCAAACAAAAGCCACAAAGCAGCCCAAAAAGTAGGCAGAAAGCAATGACGCAAAATTTTCCTTGTGGGAGCATTTGAACAAGTACATCAATCAGCTCATATGGGGGTTGTCTAAAAGAACAAAAATATGGAGTCATTGAATCAAAAATAATGCTTTTTTTTTTTTAATTAGTAGAACCAACAATAATGCATCAAGGCCACAAAGTTTAAATGTCCTAATTAAACATCCCCACCAGATCAACCACTGGGATTTCAAGCTGTCCTTTGCAACAAATTAACCTCAGTAAACAATGAAAACAAAAGCGTACCGGTTAAGCACCTGTTTGTCTTGAAACTCTCAAATCCATAAATATCAAGAACCCCGATCAACTTCTTTGAATGAGGATCTTGACCAATAGAATTATTGATCTTGTTCACAAGCCTGGGTCAACAAGTGTTCAGAACGTTATTCTCACCCAAAAAAAGAAGGAAGATAAATCAATGGATTCAATTTATACTTCACGATGGAAGTACTGAAGCTTGTAGAACCTACCAATCAAATAACCTTGAATAAACAGTTTTTGCCAAAGCATCCCTACTGAGAGCTGCAGACTCCGGATCAATCCACTTTGTTATGGTCTCATCCCGTGTCACAATCTCACGTTTGCATAATGAGTCTTCAAGAAACTTCTCATCACACCTAAACAGAACTTGCAGATTATGGATTTGCATTTCAGTTCTCTAGACATTATACTTCAAAATTTATCACATACATGAAAAGTTCAGCTGCCGTTGCGAGATGGAACCGAGATCTGTCATCTTTGGGTTCAGAAGAATCTATTTCTTTCCCCTTTGCAAACTCAACATTGCCCAAATGGAGTATTGCAGAAACTACTCGGAATATTGCATCCTGAGAAAAAAAAATTTAGTAGAGATTTCATATAAATATTTACTGTCAAAAAACTACCCAGACATAGTACCTGCTCATCAGAACTGATCCCAACACCATCCATAGCTCTTCTAGTTGCAAGGTACTCCTTAGAATCATCCACTCCATCCAGCTCATAGCAATTTGATTGATTTAAATAATGGAAAGTTCTTGGGTTTCCCAATTTGTACTTCTCAACATCCTGATAGCAGAGGCACAAGGAAACATGTGGATGTGGGAACTCCAAATTACTATCAAATATTTCCATCAGAGTTGAAGAGAAACCAATCAGGGAACCAACTCGACATAAAAAAATAATAGTGATGGTCAGTGTCTCATATTTTATATGAAAATTAAGCAATAAATGTCACTAGAGCACTCTTCCATACCAGATACGGAATCAAAGGGAACCTAGGGTCCAACACCATCCAACAGATACAACAAATTTTAGCATGAACTCTGGTGCTATGAAACCCATTGGATGCATGAGTAACTTCCCAATCCCACCAAAAAAAAAATCTTTCAAAATTTTATAGCTATACTGGTTATTTTCACTTTTCCCATTTACCTGCCTTGCAAGAATCAGATCGCCCATCATTTGATAATTGTTCGTTATGCGAAGGGAAAACTTTTAGGGGTTGCTGATATACTTGATCAATCAAAGGTTGATAAATATGGCTATCTCTCATTTCTCAGATTTGAGAGGGAGCTCATTCTAATGAGTCTAAAACTAGCACTCTTAAGGATTAAAGGTTCAACATGAACCATGCAACCATCCAAGGAAATTTGAAAAACATAAATCAAATAATGAAGGCCTTCAAAAGTTATACTTGTCTCAAAATTCAAGTAGATGGGCAACCTGATGTAGGATACAAGAGGCCCATTAAGGGCTTTTTTTTTTTTAAAGGCAAGCTTGGAAGCCAAAGAATCTTGTTAACATTAATTTCAATTTATAAGGCCTAAGTCAAGACCTCTGAAGGCTATTCTAGATCTTAAAGCATGGTCAAACTCCTTGGAGTGTCCTTGTCCAACACATGCCTGAATGCTTTTTAAACCATACATTGTGATAAAATGAGATAAACACCATAATTAAACACATATTTCTGTTGCTTATGGGTCCATATAATAATTTTACCATTATTTATATAATTTTACCTGGTAGATACTTTTTATTTTTCTTATAAACCAAAATTTAACATAATATATACCTAAAATACATATTCATAAATTAATTAATTGTCACATCCCTTTATTTATTTAATTTTGACAAATCTTATCAAAAAAAACAATAATAATAATTGTCACATCCCGCCATCCTGACCTGATGTAGCCATATTCATATTATTTCATACCATATCCAGAGTCCATGCTTCCTGGTTCTAGATAGTATCAAGTCTTATTTTTTATGGTTTTCTGTCATTAAAAGGCTGCTTGCTTTCTCAACCCCACCCCCCCCCCCAAAAAAAAAAAAAAAAAGTATTTTTTAATATTGTACTCTTCTTAGTTTTAGAAAGCAAGGGTACTTGGGGAACTTCCATAGTGTCGGGACATGGTATGTGGTTGTGGCCCATAGAACCTATTATAACTAGCTTATTCTATCTGGTCATCTATAATTTTTAGCTTGGTTTTAGCACTTCCTGTACTGGTCCTAAAATCTACTAGGAAGAACTTTTATTAATAAAATCTCAGCCAAATTTACTCTCTTTGGGGGGTATGTAAAAAGAAAGTAATAACCTAAAGGAGACTCCATTAAAGCTCTTCTAGATGAATCCCAGAATACCTTGGTGAGATTCTGCAGTTATATCTTTCTTTTTCCTTCTATTCTTTTCCCCTTTTTTATAAGTAATAAATCTCTATTAAAATAGAACTATCCCATGTATATAGGTTTTATACATAAGGTGCTCCAAAATAATTACAACATTATAGAGTTACAATTTAAAAGAGAGAGAATTAATGAATTTCAAAACAAAATGTATCTCAACAGAGCCTAGAAAATGAGACCATTCAAACAATTATATTATAAAACTGATTTCAGCTAAACAATGGAGACCTCCACACTTTCAAATGTACAATGATTCCACTCCCTCCATAGGGTCCACAATTAAAAGGAGCTAGATTCCAAACAGAGGAAGAAGTTTACCAAACTAATTGCTCTAACCTGAAAGTAGTTCAAAAACACTCTTTTCTCTTTAAATTTAAGCCACAGCCAGTACTCATCTTAAACATTTACCAAGCCTCAAACCACATGAAGCAAATTATATAAACCACTAACATAGCCAAAACAACTTAACAAGACAATCCCCCCAATAAAGATATTCGCCACACAGAACACTCTTCAGAAAGAAACACCATGAGAAAACTAATTACACAATTTAGGGCATTAAAAACACCAAAATCAGTTGGGCAATTTTTTTTTTTTAAGTAATAAAATCTTATTAGCAAATTCATCAAGTACACTGGGAGTATACTAGCCGAAAGTTAATTGATAGTTCTAAAATTACTAAGATCAATAAGCTCAGAGAAGTTTGAAATGAAAAAACTCCCGGAAGCTCTCATCCACTCTAGCAGAGCCTTCAAAAATCAGTTAGGCACATTAGCAATTGTTTTGGTTGTAAGCTAAATCAGACGCTTTTAAATGAATGAGTAATACAATAAAGATCATGGAAGCAGACTCCAACTTCTCCATGAATACAATTTCTCAATAAATACAATTTCATATACATGCAAGAAATCAGTTTACCTCTTGAGGTGCAGCACAAAGCATATAAAAGCAATGATAATTTCGTTCAGGGTCAGAAACTTGACAAACACGGGATCGTTCTAGTAAATAAGTTCTGATGGCAGCTCCAGAAATTTTCCCCCTTTCATCGAACTGAATCTCCACAAACTTACCAAAACGGCTGCAATTGTGTTAAACCAAACAGAATATATTACAGATCATAGAAATACAAAGGAAGATATATTTATACACACGCACATACATATACATATATATTTGTGCGTGTGTGTGTGTGTGTGTGTGATTTGAGAAATAGGTTTCCCACCTTGAATTATTGTTTCTGACTGTCTTTGCATTACCAAATGCTTCTAGAACAGGGTTGGACTGCCAGACAAAGAAGAAAAAACATGAATAGACAGAATTTGTCACTGGTACAAGACCCATTCCCAAGAAAAGGCGACATCTCAGAATTCAACATCAGAGGTATCAACTTTAAGACCATTTGTTCAGATGAGTGAACATCAAATAGATTTGTTACCTCTAGGACTTGCTGCTCCACAGACCGTCGGCCATCGGCTGCAGCTTTCCCTCCCATATAGGCAAGATAACACATAAGCATTTTTGTACTTTCTGTTTTACCAGCTCCACTTTCCCCACTAACCAAAATTGATTGGCTAATTCCCTCGTTAATCATCAATCTGCATTTACAAATTTTTTTATTTATTAGGCACGCTAGATATACTGAAGCACTCCTATAATTTTGGCAGGATATGACAGATACCTGTATGCAGCATCAGCAATAGCAAAAGGATGTGGGCTCAGCTCACCTATAGCTGCCCCCTTATACTGTTCCATCATATGATTATCATATAAATGAGGTAGCCTTCTAAAAGGGTTCACAGCTATCAATATATTTCCTGTGTAAGTCTGGAAACATCATTAGCAAGTTTAGCTTTGTATTCCTGAACTGTCAGAGATATACTTTCTGAAAAATACATGAAAGCTACATAATTCAGTGTTGATAGCAAATAAGTGAACTTGTCCACACTTAACAGACATGATATAAATAGAAAAAAAAGCATGCAAAATTAAGAAAAAACATGAAGCATCTGATCTTAATAAACAACCAGTCATCAAAATGTATACTCACAAAACGAGGAGACAAAGGGGGGGGGGCATAAAACTTCTGATAATACTCACATATATTTCATTTATATCATAACGACATCTTAAGTTCTGCAGAACCCCTGGTTCGTGCAGATAAGCCAGCCTTGTCATGTCATCAACACCACATGAAGGAAATTCAGGATCCTTTGGATAGACATTGGATGCTTTAACCACAACCTACAACACAGAAATATTAACCCTAAGACTTGATCACAATGTTTTTATATTGGGTAATTAGAAAAAATGAAACAATCACAACCAAAAAAAAAAAAAAAAAAAAAGCAACGCAGATACTGTACTACCTAAACATCCAATGAAGGTTCTGTTAATAATACAGTGATGGAAATTTAGAACCAGATAATAGATACAATCAAATGAACTTTGAACGTCATAATTTTGAAGCAAATATGCTTTCTTATCAAAATGTCGGGCAAAATAAGTAGAATGAAATATGGGGAACAACCATATTTTCAGGATCATGGCCTCCCAAGAGAAAAAATGAAAACCAATTCCTTTGTACAGAGATTTCAGTAGTAGCACTTCCATCGCACTGGAAAGATGATAGGCCACATAAAAAGACTTTTAACCAACATTTCAAAGCTAATTTCTAACTAACAAACAAAACTATAATGGAGAATTTAGTGTCAGATTTAATTCTTCAAAAGTAATAACTAATAAGCTAACGTAAAATTTGGCCATAACATGTAAAAGCAAGGCTCAAACACCCCTAAAATCTTAACATATCTAATAGCATGTCAAGTGCCAAATATCAAGCCTCACTAATAGACATAAAAATAGTAAAATAGTTCTAAATTTTCCAATCAACAAAATGTCAATATATCAGAATTTCAAAGGTGAACTAATAATGAAAAAAATAGGATCAAAATACGGATAAATGTAGATTTGTATGTGTTGTACCTTTTTGTATTGGTACGGTATGTGGGAGGGGGAAGGGGTGGGTGCAAGTGAATATACATATACATATATACATGTGGTTGTGTATGTACATACATAAAATTAATTCTTTCTTAATCCAATTTGCTTCTTTTTTTTTTTTCAATGGTAAGTTACACATGCACCCAATGGGGGTTGAGCTCACAACCTCACCCTTCATCCACTCTTGTGGGAGTAACATTTGAGCCAAAGCTCATTGGTTGGCTAATCAAATCATTATTCATCATTCATCATTCATCAATCAGGAAAGAAAACCTCGTTTATATTCAAGTGGGCATCATTCACTTAAGGTTCAAAAGACCCATCAAAGGCCCTTCTTATTTTATTTGCTAACAGCAACAGTCCTATCTATGCTAAGAAACGCACATATCCTAGCATTCAAGTTGTACAATGCATATCCCAGAGCATCCAAATGCATTTCCAAATTGTAAAGAAATTATACTTTAGATCTAGATGTTTGTGTCTATAATAGAAAGAAAGAAGGTAAGTGTCGGACCGTGAGTTGTGCCATTCCACCTCAAAACCAATTGGTGATGAGGAAGACACACTCAAATCTTTTATGATATTCGACATCAAACCACGCAGGCCTGTTTTTAGAGTAGTTGTAAGGAGTCAAATTGTGATCCCCCAATAGTAAGTATGCTCGCATTTTTATAATAATAATAATAATAAGTAAAATTTCGTTGATTAAAAGAAAACAGTGACACCCATGTACACAGACGGAATACAACAGGAACACAAAAATCAAACATGAAAAGTACAACAATCAATTAAATCGGGCATGTATGCCAGCATTCATGCTATGTCCAAATAATACCTAAGAGCATCCAAAAAGAATGGGCTACATTTCAAATTTTTGAGGAAAAAATACTTTCAAATTTGGATGAACCTAATATCAACAAGGAATACAAGTTTTAAATGAAAAATAGATCTTCATCCCAGAAGCATCCATGCTAATTAGAATTTAAGATTCCCACATACCTATAACTTTTAAACTTTTTCTAGTCCCCAATTCAATCATAATTTTCATACAATCCACTCCTATATAATTATCCTCTATGGCTTTGCATGCAATATTTCCCAAAAGAATGTTTGTTAAGTGTTGTTTCCATATGATGTTCTACACAATATTATAGGAAATTGCGTGTATATTGAAAATGTAGAATATATGAATGATTAAAGATAAAATAAGCAACACAAGAAGTTTATGATAGAAAACTTACAATTCCATTCTGAAATCTCACCTAGGCATTTCAACAGTCATAAATTATTTTTCTAACAAAGAGTTTGTTGTGTGTATAGATGCAACATCTAACACGATATCCAAATGAGCTCTAGTTCAAATGAAATTTTGCAAATGAGCTCTAGTTCAAATGGCACTTCCTACTCCTACAGAAGTGAGTGGAGTGTGAAGCCATGGGTTCAAAGCCCACTAGATGCATGTGTAAAGTACCAATTAAAAGAAAAAATTCTAATAAGTAATAACAAAAGCCAATGAAATCAAACATTTTTACACCATAAACACGATATCCAAAATTCTAGTGCAATAACTTCATATTGATTCTGAGAAGGAGCACTCACTGTCCTCCCCGATGTACAGTATATTTTTATATCTTCATTATTAACTTCCTCAACTTCACCATCTATCCAAGCTGCCTCAGGATCCTCCACCCAAACATGGGATCCAATCGCTAAATTGGATTGAGCAACCTGATTAGTCAAGTAGATCATCAGCACATCTATCAAACAAACTGTAAAGATAGTGCATCTCCAAGATGAACATTGACATCAAATATGAGTTCCATGTATTCAAGCAGATATGTGAGGTTAGCAGCAAGAGAGAAACCACTAATTATACTGGAATCCAGCTAAACATAATACTAGAGCACACTGCACACCTCTGCCTCCCCTGGCCAAACCAACAAAAATACGAAACATAATTCCAGCAACGGTTGATCAAAATCTTTTTTTTTTTGATAAGTAGGTTGATCAAAATCAAACAAGATATTCATCAAGACCATTAAAAAAAAGAAAAAGGTAGCCCACTAAAATTTTTCTTTTCTACACATCTCAGTATAAAATTTGCAAAAACATAAAATATACATAAAACCAAATACAATACGAAGATATGATCATCTAAAATCAGGTAAACCAAACTATAGTGTGACTTCCCATGGTGCAGTTTTCATCACCTTTTTTTTTTTTGGATGAATAAGATGATTTTATTACCAAAGAAAACTAACGATATACAATACAGCACATAGCCCAGAACAAGCAGCTAAGCCACAACCAAGGAAACAAGCAAACCACCATACCAGAACTACCCAACCCAGCTACCACCCAAAAAATAAAACCCTACAGTTAACACACTAAACAAAACAGCCTAAATCAACCAGAACTACAAGTTAATTCTCAGGTAAGAACAAATTTTCTTAACTCTAGCAGAACATTTCTCAGGAATGAAAGCACATTCTCTCCATCTAACCTCATTGAGGCAGTTCAGCACTTTAGTGCTAATACTTTGAATAAATCAACCTTTAAAGATGTCCTAAGAGTTTATAGCAACGTCCGAAAATGTATAGCCACTTCAAGGAAACAGTAGTAGAACACACTCTTGCCACATTGATATATATAAAATTTATCAAATCCAAATATGCATTGTTTACACAACTCCCATTGATAGATAAGATTTATCAAATTGAAATATGAATTTTTTACACAACTCCTTTCAACAATAAGCAGTCAATTACACCAAATGCTATCCGAACCGAACAGATTTTTTTTTTTTTTTTTTTAAAAAAAAAGACGAAACAGCATTATTTGTCAGAACAAGAAGAATAGAAAAACAGCAAAGTTTGATGTATTAAGTAGACAGAACTGTCAGCACGAACCAAGCTACAAATTCCAACACTGTAAATTGCAAACACACACATATCTGAAAATTTCAAACCAGAGACAACAACCTAGGCATGTATGTATGAATGTATGTATATACTTGAAAAAAATTCAACTTCATATTTCTTTCTTATTATTAAAATAGAGGTAGAAAAACAATGTACCATTTTGAGATCTGAGGCCGAGGCTGAGCTAATAAACCCTAAATTCGCTCAACAACAACAACCACCACCTTGCAATGTGACCATAACACAGAATCCACAGATTTAAATCCAAAATGTCAGCCCAAATCACCACAATGCACGAGTCGTTTTAGCTCCGCTCTCTCTCTCTCTCGCTCTAAATGTACGGACTTCAAAGGAGAAAACCGTAACCGTAGGGGAAAATGAATGAGAGAATGCCGTTGCAGAGGGACTAAAGGCTCAACAATGGCTGGAAGAAGAAGAAGACTGGGGATCAGAGCAAAACCAAACCTTGCATCTCAGCAACTATTTTGATTTTCTTTCCCACCTTATTATTTTCTCGCACTTTCCTTCGCTTTATCTCTCTCCTCTTTCTCGGCTATCTTTCTCTCTCTCTCTCTCTCTCTCTCTCTCTCTGTTTGGCTTCCCTATCAAAAACACGACAACGTGAACGCGTAAACCCAACATTAAAGTCCCTAATTCCAGATTTGCCCCCAAGGTTTTTGCTTTATTTGCGGATACTGCCATTTCTGGAGCTACTCGTTCTGTTACGTTGGACCGAAAAGGTCTAAAATCTTTCCAACCAAAAAAAACTAAACTAAAAATTTAAACGCCGTTATTATTTAACTGGATTTAGCTTACCTCTAACACTACTATATTGTATTAATTTAATGCACTCCAACACCACTGGACTTAAGCCAAATCTTTGTTAGACCCAGATAGTTTTTTATTTATTTATTCAATAATATTATGTACATAATAAATTTTATAACAGTCGAGGTGATAAATTATTATTAGTACAATAACACTTCTGTTCAAAGACTATTCTTACTTCTATTTTATTTATACATTAATTACAATATCCAAATCTCTGTTAGACCCAGATAGTTTTTTATTTATTTATTCAATAATATTATGTACATAATAAATTTTATAACAGTCGAGATGATAAATTGTTATTAGTACAATACCACTTCTGCTACGCTCTGTTTGTTTCAGCATAAACGTTTTCTGAAAAATGGTTCATTTTCCAAAGAGCATTTTCTAGAAAACTGTATCATTTTCCAGTGTTTGGTATGCAAATTTTTATTTTTATTTTTTATATTTCTTGTGTAATTTAAAACATATGTATTTTGTAAACCAACTAATGTAATCAATATATATATATATATATTAAAAAAAAAAAAAAAAAAACAAGAATGAATTTGGTTTTCATACTAAAATTTTGACAATAGATACAATCAAAATTAGTTGTCAAATTTTCATGATCTCTACCACTCATCTTGCTCATATATATGAACAGTAACGTCCATACATACATACATACATACATACATACATATATACATACATATAAATATATATATATATATATATATATATATATATATCAACCATTTGTCTATAAACATAAAATTGACATAGGAATACATCTTTAATAAGTACAAATAACAATAACTTTTAATTGTCTATTCTTTTTACTGGTACACTAATTATCTACTATGGTCAACCACGTCTTTAATATTACTCAAAATTATGTATTTATATAATGTATCTACATAATATATTATCACTGCATAGTATCTGCATAATGTATCTACCAACAAATACAATTCCCCTGAACAATTATCATTTATTATATAACAATATTATTAATTTACTGTAAAGATTATACTATGTAAAAGCAATTTAGAGCCGTATAGGCACTATATTTAAAATTTTCGTCTTTTACTTCATTCATTCTTTCTTCTTCTTTTATATTTTTTTTAGCACTTTTATGTGCAAAAAAGAACTACCTGCAATCCATCAAACCAAAAATTTCTTAGAGAAAAAAATAAAATCAAGTTTGAAATTCAAAGTAAAGAATTGGGATTTTGGTAGAGAAGAATGAAATAATTACCGCTGCAAATATGTTCTCCTTTACAAGTTGGTAGAGAGGAATGAAATAATTACTGAGTAATGAGGGGAAAAAGAAAAATCTAATAAGAGAACTGTGTTATAAAGGGGAAGAGAAACATGGAGAGAGAAAGAGAGAGAGAGAGAGAGAGAGAGAGAGATTTATGGAAGAGGGGAGACCAGAGTTAGTGGCAGCGAGGGTGTGAGGAAAGAAAAAGAAAAGGGAAGAGAGAAAGAGTGAGAGAGTGTACCATGAGAGAGAGATTGTTTTCCAAAAAAAATTTTTGGAAAACAACCTATAGAAAACAAGCTTTATTTTTATTAAGATTTTCCATTGACTAAAGATAGTTTTCCGTTGACCAGTTTTTTTTGTACTACCAAACACTGGAAAATGTGGAAAAGTATTTTTACAGAAGGTTTTCCAGCGAAACAAACAGAGCGTAAATGAATATTGTAATTAATGTATAAATAAAATAGAAGTAAGAATACGCTCTGTTTGTTTCGCTGGAAAACCTTCTGTAAAAATACTTTTCCACATTTTCCAGTGTTTGGTAGTACAAAAAAAACTGGTCAACGGAAAACTATCTTTAGTCAATGGAAAATCTTAATAAAAATAAAGCTTGTTTTCTATAGGTTGTTTTCCAAAAATTTTTTTTGGAAAACAATCTCTCTCTCATGGTACACTCTCTCACTCTTTCTCTCTTCCCTTTTCTTTTTCTTTCCTCACACCCTCGCTGCCACTAACTCTGGTCTCCCCTCTTCCATAAATCTCTCTCTCTCTCTCTCTCTCTCTCTCTCTTTCTCTCTCCATGTTTCTCTTCCCCTTTATAACACAGTTCTCTTATTAGATTTTTCTTTTTCCCCTCATTACTCAGTAATTATTTCATTCCTCTCTACCAACTTGTAAAGGAGAACATATTTGCAGCGGTAATTATTTCATTCTTCTCTACCAAAATCCCAATTCTTTACTTTGAATTTCAAACTTGATTTTATTTTTTTCTCTAAGAAATTTTTGGTTTGATGGATTGCAGGTAGTTCTTTTTTGCACATAAAAGTGCTAAAAAAAATATAAAAGAAGAAGAAAGAATGAATGAAGTAAAAGACGAAAATTTTAAATATAGTGCCTATACGGCTCTAAATTGCTTTTACATAGTATAATCTTTACAGTAAATTAATAATATTGTTATATAATAAATGATAATTGTTCAGGGGAATTGTATTTGTTGGTAGATACATTATGCAGATACTATGCAGTGATAATATATTATGTAGATACATTATATAAATACATAATTTTGAGTAATATTAAAGACGTGGTTGACCATAGTAGATAATTAGTGTACCAGTAAAAAGAATAGACAATTAAAAGTTATTGTTATTTGTACTTATTAAAGATGTATTCCTATGTCAATTTTATGTTTATAGACAAATGGTTGATATATATATATATATATATATATATATATATATATATATATATATATATTTATATGTATGTATATATGTATGTATGTATGTATGTATGTATGTATGGACGTTACTGTTCATATATATGAGCAAGATGAGTGGTAGAGATCATGAAAATTTGACAACTAATTTTGATTGTATCTATTGTCAAAATTTTAGTATGAAAACCAAATTCATTCTTGTTTTTTTTTTTTTTTTTTTTAATATATATATATATATATATTGATTACATTAGTTGGTTTACAAAATACATATGTTTTAAATTACACAAGAAATATAAAAAATAAAAATAAAAATTTGCATACCAAACACTGGAAAATGATACAGTTTTCTAGAAAATGCTCTTTGGAAAATGAACCATTTTTCAGAAAACGTTTATGCTGAAACAAACAGAGCGTTAGAATGAGCCTTTCATTAATTCATTCTCATCTAGATATGCCAATAAATAAATAAATAAATATATATATATACACACATTTTGGCTTATCAAAAACTTAATTTATCTATTTTCCATAACAACTTTTACAATACACCTAACCCCAATTTTTTATTATTTTACAATACATTTCATCAAAATAATATAAAATAATTCTAATGTTTTTTCTTGTACCCACACCAACAAAACTAGATTAAAAAAATTATTATAAATAAATAAATACATAAAGAAAACTCAAAACCACGACCTACATTACAACCCAAATCCAATCTGCACCAAAATCTATGTCATATCTACCATCAAACCAAACCAAACTTTCAAGTCCAATTTGAATCTGCACCAACAAGAGACTAAGATCAATAACAAAACTCCATTACTGCCATGCAAATCATTTGTGATTGATTTTTAATGGGAGGTGAAAGGTAGTCTATAGAGGAAAGAGGAGAGATAATGTGAGAGAGGAGGGAGATAGTAGGAGAGAAGGAGATTAAGGGATCGTTGGGTTTGGCCATAACTCATTTTTCATAACTCAATACTCAAAACTCATAACTCAAATTCAAAACCCATAACTCATAATTTAGTTTCCACTTTCTCTCAAAAACTCCAAAATTCTTGTTTAGCAACATAACCCCGTCACATAACTCAAAATTTAAGCCTACTTTTTGCCAAAATGGTGGAGCCCACCCACTAACACCACATTGTTTGCTTATGGTTGGTATCTGCGTGGGGATTTCTCTTACCTCTCACAAGATCTCCCAGTGCAGCAAGCCTAGTCCAGAAACATACCCAAACCCTATAAAGCAAAAAGCACAGCACAGACCTCCCTGTCTGACGTCGACTCAAACCGGAAATAGGTTCGGTCTTCTTTACTCTTCTTTCTATTTCTATTTCTTTATTTCATCAATACCCATTAACACCTCCCTTCACATAACCCATTTCACGCATCAATCCCATTAATCTTTGTGGGGGTTTAGTGGATGATGCCTAAAAGCACAAATATTAGACTGGTGTATTGGCAAGAACAATTTGGTTGACATCGGGGATATTGAAATCTGAAGGGTGATCCCTCACTTTTTTTTTTTTAATGTGTTAATAACACATGTTTCCTTTATTGAATTTCTTTCTTCTCTTTTATTTGATGGTAGATACTCTTTGTGTTCATCATCGTGAGCATCAAGTAATTCTCCTTTTTAGGGTGTGTTTGTTTTGGGTGAAAATCACTTCCGGAAATGCTTTTCCGGAAATGCGGGTGTTTGGTTGGTTCGGAAAATAGAATTTTCCGGAAATTGATTTCCGTTGACCGAAAAAAAAAAGGCTTTGACTACGGAAATGAATTTTCGTTCCTATTTTCACTTCAAATGAATTCCGAAAAGAGAGAGAGAGAGAGAGAGAGAGAGAGCGCGCGAGATGAAGGCGAGCTCCAGTCCAGTCCGATGATCGCCGGCGAACCCAGTCGAGCTCCAGTCCGCACCGATCGCACGCACCAGTTGATCTCCAGTCCGTGCCGTCGATCGCGATCTCGCGAAGCACCGCACCGATCGCGATCTCGCGAAGCGTCGATCGGCGCGATGCTTCGCAAGATCGCGATCGACACTTCGCGAGATCACGCCGTCGATTGCGATCTCGCGAAGTACCGCGCCGTTGAACCCAGTCGAGCGTCAACGCCAGTCGAGCACCGCACCGTCGAACCCAGTCGAGCACCGTGTCGTCGAACCCAGTCGAGCGTTTTTTTGGGTTTGTCTTTTCCTTCTTCTTTTCCAAACACCAGAAAATATTTTTTGAAAATTTTTTTGAAATGAAACCAAACACATGAAAACATTTTCCTTTTCGGAAAATAGCATTTCCGGAAAATAGGATATTTTCCGGAAATGCTTTTACACGAACCAAACACAGCCTTAATAAAGTTTCATTAATTATCAAAAAAATGAGGTGTATTTGGCTAGATTGGGGAAGAGCTGAAGAGGGAAAGAGGGAAACTTTGCTCTGTGAAAATATTTGGGGAAGAGCTGAAGTGAAGAGCAACGACAATATCAACAAACTTCAATTTGATGGGACAATACACTGCCAATGGGTCCCACGAAGTCACTCTATTTACCAATATGCCACTGAAAAACTAAGTTTGAACTTTTGAAAACTCCCATTTTCTGTTTCCGGTTTCCATCATCCTCACTCAATATTTTTGAGTTTTAAGTAATGGAAACATCACTCAAAAACCAAGCCAAACAAAATTTTTTCAATGGAACCCACGAGTTTTGGACCATGAGTTATGGATCACTCAGTTTTGTGGGTTTCCAAACAACCTCTTAAAACATATGAAATAAGTTTTACACAATAATACAGTGTTTGCGTATATTTACATCAACACAGTAGCTAGTTAAAGTTTTTGTAAAATGCCTCACCAAATCATACTATAAGGATGATCGAGTCCCAAAAGGTGAAGGAGCAAGGGAAAACGACAAAGGATTGAAGATTCATGCATTCTCCCAAGCTCTCGAGGAGGAGGATGAACTACTTACTAAAGAAGATTTAGCATATAAAGCTATAAAGTCACTGCTACGGTGCTTGAACTGACTCTTTTTGATGTCATTGCCCATCTTCAAATCATGATAGATATTCAACCTCTCGATGTTGTTGCTGATGATGATCCTCACGTGTGACTTGTCCATCATGACAAAAACTGGGGTGAGTATAATAGAGCAATGTTAGGGATACCGAATTGGCACAACTTTGTACCATAACTCGCCACATGGCAATTGGTATTTATCTTTGATATTCATATGCTTGGGTTGAATTCACTATGCCTATGCATTGTGAAATTTGTTTACTGTTATTTCTTGGGCTTTAATTGATTATTATTTGTGTTTTTCACATGTTGCATGTAACGTGTCTATTACTTGCTTTCAAGAAAGACAGGTATGAAGCTAATCAAGGAATTGTTCCAAGTTTTTGTCGTAATTTCTCAGAATCAATTGTCATTTGGTTAGGCTAGTTATTTATATTAATTCGAAGTAATTGAGATTATTATTGTAATGAGTTTTCTTTTGTGATTGAGATTTGTCAAAATGGGAGATTATTTGGTCCATAATGTTTTAAGTTAGCAACCATGAACAAAAGTATGAGTCTTATGTGTCAAACGATCAATTTCAAGATCAAGATTAAGTCCTGAAAATAGCTTAAGTAAATAGACATCACTAAATTCTCGATACCTTTGTCAATCAATCGAGATTAATCTTGATAGTCTCTCAATAGCTAGCCAATCAATCCTCGAGAATTGGGATAGCAAATTTTTAACCAGGCCCATTAAGTCAACCCACAAGTTGGACTTGGAGCCCTACTTGTTAGAATATAAAAATGGGTCATTATTAATCAACTAAATCGCATAATAGAAAGTCTTTCACGTATATCTAGGATTTGTACATTCTCTCTCAAGTTCATAAACGTACCGAAGACATGAAAGTAAATTTGAAGAATGATATAGTTGTTGATTGATGATTCAATTGAAGCCACAATGACAAACACAGTCAAGTCGTTGTGAAAAATCTTCAAAGTGGTCCTTCAAATTGCAGACAAAGTGTTCATGTGAACAAAATCCAAAGTAAAAGCGTCCACTCATGTTGGAGTTACATTTGATCACATGAGTAAGTTTTTATATGATGTACTAATAGATATTAGAGTTGATTTATGTTTTGCAACAATTATACTAAGTGGACTTTGTTCCTTGGGGTTAGCGGCTACACCTTCAGTTTTTTTTTTTCATTGGTAGTTCTAATTGCTTTTTACATTATAAACATAGCATTATGTTCTTTATTTTCTACACTTTATTTTAGTACTGTTTTTTATGTGATTATTAACCCTAAATTCGACTTGTTCACATAATTGGTTATTTAAACAACTCAACTTGAATTTTGTAAATTTTGTCAACAAGGTCTAAACTAGAACCCAACACTTTTGTTTTGATACTTGTAACTAAATCTGTAAGCAGTGGGGTAGTAAAACTGGAGAAGATTTCTTATGAACTTGGATTAAGTGAATCATGTGCATTGCACATAACAGAAACAAATATAATTCTTCTATTAGTTATTGGAGCCAAACTTTGTCCTTTTTTTATATCATTTTCTTTTTTTCTTTTTGTATTTGCTTCATTTAGGTGACACTTTCATTGAATGCCAGGTAAAGAAATCCAAGCACAATTTGGATTTATAGTTGCCATATAAAGAATGTGCAAGAGCCTATATTAATTATTCAATTTAAATATAAGAAAAGGTTTCTCTTAAAGTTGTCGTCTTAGATCTCCAAGAGTACGTTTGGTACACTGAATGAGGATTACGACAGGAATTATAATCTTTATTATTAGTAATAAAGTGTGTTGTAATGTAATAACTAAATCTATTCATTAGTTTGGTTGTGAGTTATAACATTAGAATGAAATTTAACATTTATTTTAGGAAATATCTTACTCATACAATTATATCTCCTTAAAAATTGTTATTTTTAAATTTAAAAGAGATATGTGTTATTTTTTATGATTTTTTATTTTTAGAATTGTTAGATGTATATGGAAAGTTTGCTTATTTGGAAATATATTAAGTTTTGAAATTATTGCACTTATTAAGGAATAGCTAATACAACCTTTTAAAGAGAAATAGTTATTCCTTATTTTGAAGAATAGCTATTCATAAGGAATGATTACTCCTTGTAATAAAAACATAACCAAACTAAAGAATAACTAAACCATAGGAATAACTATTACATTACAGCGCCTATTACAGTCTAACAAACATGCCCCAAATGTATTGAGTTAGTCTTGAATTGAATTAGGCTTGTTTAGGTATTTTCTTATCTTTAAATTAAATAACATTTATTAAACTTTTCATGTCATTTTTTTCATTTAAATTCTATTTTTCTTACCTTTTGAGATACAAAATTACTAATTAAATTTTATGATTCAAGTTTCACTAACATTTCATTTTCAATTGATAATATGACTAATCCTCTTAATATTTTATTGTGACATAATTGATCTTAAATAAGATTTCATGAATTTTAATTTTGAAAAGCTTTTCTACACACACAACTGTAACACATATTGTTAGTAATATTTTTAAAATTTTCTCCCTTTTTGTTTATTATTTCATATCCAGCTGGATATTTGTTTTAGTAGCCATTTTTAAGAAATGTCATCTACACTATAAAATTATAATATAAGTATTTTTCTTAGAAATAATTATAATATAACTAAAATAAATTAATTTTTAAAGTGTAGAACAATAAACTTAATTTATCAAAATACTATTATAGTTTCACTTAACATTAAAATCAACAATAATCTCAACCTTCATGAGTAAAGATAGTTTAATATAATTTTTTTAGAAGAGGGTTAATATCAAATTAATACTACAAATTTCACTTCAACTGTATATAAAGCATAAGTTATACAAAAATAATATAAACTTGAGGATGCAATGAATCGTCAATGAGCCAATCGTCCAAACTCGCAATGCTAGGGTATTTGAAGAATGAATTACCTACAGAGTGCACCAGTATGGTGCCAACCAAAAACTCAATGATTTCCAATAACTCCAAAAGTATGAGAGTTAGGAAGTTACAGTACCTTAGAGAGGAGGAGGTTTGGTGCTTATATAGTGGTATAGGGATGACCAAGTTCCCATGGATTTAGGCACTTCCCTTATAGGGAGCATAGTGGAGTTAATGTCTTGAGATTTTCAGGTCTAACTTCCTATACTTGGAGAGATACAAATACGTAGAAGGATCTTTGAGCGTTATGTGCAAGTTCTTTCCAAATGGAGATAGTGGAGTGAAGGATATGCAAAGGCTAGAGGACTAAGTGTAGGGGATCGTCAGTCAAGACCTATATATCTGTCATAATGGTGTATTGGATGGTGTATTGGACTGATAGTCATTGGACGAATTGCATCAAAGGATACCAAACATGGGTACACGACGATCCTTTTGTACGTGACAATCCCTAAAAGACATAACAACTCTTGTGTATTAGATGTATTTTGCTTTGGTGAAAAGATTCCATATCAAAACTTATTTACCATATCACCGCATAGCCTTAGCATGATGGTCACTTCATAAGTATAAGTACTTGTGGGGTATGGGGGGTATGGGGGGTAAGGGTCAGGGTTCAAGTCTCTAAGAGGAAGTTTTACACACATATACACTTAGATTAGACTAGAGTAGAATTCTATCTATCTAAAAAAAAATGACCTTATTTACCATAAATATAATTTTAAATGACAAGTTAGGGGTAAAAGGAAAAAAGAATGGGTTGTTTCATGGTGACTAATGTAAAAAAAAATACTTTTAGAAAGACAAAATAAGAAAGAAATAGGGTTTCTTCCTACGTAAGATATTGATCACTTTTCCAAACATAAATAAAAAAATAAAAAAAGGTCAATAAATCAGGGGCGGCTCTACAACTAGCCGATATATAAAATTTAATTTTTTGTTGTTTTTTTTTTTTTTTTTTTTTGACCCCCTAAAATAAAATTTTGAACACCCTCAGCATAAATTTTGTTTAAATCTAGCTAAAATAAGCTTGAATATGCTTAACTTAGTGCTACTTTTACAATATTTTCATAATAATTTTAAAATAAATGTTTAGTGGCAAGTTGTAACTGATTTTATTTAGACCCACAATTGACATCACTTTTTTACATACATTTAACAACTTGTCACCTAGATTTTGTTATGAAGGTGTAGGGATAAAGGCCCAGGATAATATGTTGGGCCTTGGGCTTTTGTCCGAGGACGCTGAATGGTCTGAGGAGGGGCAAATAGTCATTTAGGGTCCCAATTTAAAGGCTCACGAGTAAGAAATGAATGAAAGGTAATCCAAGGAGAAATTACTCCTCAGATGTGGCGTGTGCAGCTCAAATATGTATTCCAGCAAGTAGAATGACCCTCCAAGAAGCTGCAATGATAGGAACCTGCTTCATGAACATACAAGAAGGTAGGAAACCCAAAAATATCTAAGGGAAAGCTGCTGCCATTGCATTAAATGCATGGCAGCTACTTTTCTAGCCGCATTTATGTGGAGAAGACCTCTGAACAGTGTTACCTTGACTACCACAACTCTCAAAAAGCCAGAGAGGGTGTCTGATGGGACAGGTACTTAAGTGGAGGCTCAGATGATCAACAAGTGTAGAATCAAGATGTTCCAAAGGGAGTTATATAATGTGAGAGACCCTCCCTGAGAGGAAGGGGGGGGGGGGGGAAATAGAGAAACAAGACTGTAGCAATCTAAATTGTCTTTGTATTCAATTGTGATCAATATATACAAGTGTGACCTCCTCGGATTGAAAGTCTATTGATATCAGATTCTCTTATTTAGTGTTTGATTGTCATTTAATTCAGTACTAGCCGTTGTTCAACTCATTAGGGCCTAGTTCTTCGACCCACTCTCTACAAATTTATTGTATTGGGCTTGGACTGTAAATCGAGACCCTACAGAAGGTATTGTGCAATAACACTACTCTTAAAATTGCTCATTTGTTTTAAAATAAATAAATAAATAAATAATCCTTATCTAACTCTAGCTTACTTTATTGTTGATGGCAGAATAAAACTATTTTTCCTTACACTTTTGTTCTTCATGAGCAAAAAATTACACCACTTTTAGTACTTAAAAAAAAAAAATTACACCAAATCTACAACAAACCTATTTTTATCTATATCTGTGATTTTTTCCTCATTCTCTCTATCTCTCTTTCTCCCTTCTATGTTTTCTTTCTGTCTAATCAAGTAGGTTGATAAGTGCTTTATAGATTTCCAAGTCCAAGAAGTTTTTTAGTACTTGCTCCAATTCCAAGAGAATGACCATGTGTATGGTTAAAAAGTCATATACTTCAAAAGCAAAAACTTATATCAATTACTATTTTTTTTCTTAGTTTCACATTTACTCCCAGATCAAATCTTATGTGTGTTACTATTCTTTTTTATCATTTTTTTAATTGTTAGTACATATAAATATAATAAATTATTATTAATTTGACAAAAATGTTTAATTAGTTATTTAATTATATTTATTTATGCATTCAATGGTTGTTGTCTTATTGATTTTTAAACTATTAATAATTTTTTAGGCTATTGTACAATACAATTTGTATACTAAATTGTATTTAGATTTTAGAATACTATTTTAGATTATTTTATATAATATGAAAGTTGTATATACAAAAGATAATAATCATTTTATTTTTTACTCCTCCCACAATAAATTTCTAACTTTGACACTATTGACCCCCTAGAAAAAAATCCTAAAGCCGCCACTACAATAAATATGAAATAAATTTTATTTTAAGTTGCTATATATAAAAGTATGATATATATATATATATATATATTTTTTTGAGATATATATATATATATATATATATAGAGAGAGAGAGAGAGAGAGAGAGAGAGAGAGAGAGAGAGAGAGAGTTTAAATCATGGGGCCTTTTATATATGGGGCCTAAAGTAATTGCCGAAATGGCCTCTATATAAGGTCCAACCTTAATGCATTATTGTTTTTCCATGGTTTCTCAGTTTCTCTTATAATTCCCAATAAAATGTAGTTATTCTTTCTTAAAAAAATGTAGTTATTAATCTTGAAGTTAATATTATTTTTAAAAATATTTTTGGGTCCTTGTTAAGGAGTTGAATGAATTTGAAGTTTTTATTTTTGATTTTCCCTACAACGATTTATTGAAAAAGAAATATTGCATGGCAAGAACAGATCAACCAACTCAAAACAATAAAATCGGTGCTGGTGCTGCTCTTAAGTCTTAACTCTTAGGAAATGAGCAAGAATATACCCTATTTTTTACTTTTGAGAAGAGCAAGAATATACCTAAACAATGAAATGGCATTCTTGTTATTCTCTCATAATACCCTGGGCATTCCGGAATCAAGCCAACCCCATCTCCCAGTCTCTCCAAACGGTCTCGGGGCACAACTCGTGGCCCAATAGTGAAGCTGAAGATTTCATGAAATTAACGGCCAAGATTCTTTCCTCATGATGCAATTGCGGGCTCTACACATATTAAAAACGAATTCCGTTAGATCCGGAGCGCATTTTGTTTGCTGGAGAAAATTCGAACAACTTTAAGTCACCTTGTCCTGCGCTTTTTTTGACATATCGTCTTAATTTGTCGCCTACTGAGGCAGTGTCGCGCGGGCCATCACTGTCTCATGTGGGCTCAACAATCAACGGCTCATATTTTAGGGCAGGGTTCGGTGCTGTCTTAGCCGTCTGATTGGAAGAAAGAGAAGCGTGCGCTTGAGATCATGGGGTTGACCACCGTTGCAGACGCACTCGGCTATATTTTAGCCCTTTTAGGGTTTCGTTTAGAACAAAACTAAGGTAAGTACAGTATTAAGTGCTATTTTTTAAGTTATTTCTTTTAAGATTCAGTTCCGTGGCTTTTTTCTTATGGGATGAAAGCATATTTTTAGTTAAATAGAGTCATATGGCTAAATTTTAAAAGGAGAATCTAAGGAACAATACCTAAGTACTATACTTAAATTTTGTCCTTTTCATTTGTGTATGCAACATTTTATAAATTCAATATAATGTGTACAATTTTTCACAAAATTTTTAATAACATTTGGCATATGGCAAATTGTGATTTGTATGATAAAAATAGTATTTGTGATGAGAGTGATGCAACCCCATTCACAATCACAAAATACTATGTGGGGAGTGGAAGAGTTTTCACCCATACCTAAGGCCCAAATACCTACTAGACCTCGTGGAGTCGAATGAGCCAGACCCATTTGCATAAGGTAAGGCCCAATAGCTTAGAAGACCCAGTGGAGTAGAATAAGACCGGCCCGTACATCTAGGAAGCAAAGGGAACCCCTATAGACCATTCCCGTGAAGTTGACAATAAACTACATTGAGCAAATTCTTATCCGAGGTAACGAACATGGATAATCCACAGCATGCCCACAATTGGTACATTTAACCTCGGGAAACCCTCCAAACAGATAAGAATAGCAGAGATCTCTACTCCAATAAAGAAGATGAAAAATATCCCTGAAAATCCGGCTAGAAATAGGACTGCTGGAAGGATAAGGGCAGAAAATGTGCCTATATAAGGAAGGGAACTAGCAAACAGAAAGGGGATCAGAAAAAAAGAAAATGAGAGAAAAATAGAGAGAAATTCTAATCTGTTATAGTAGAACACTAGGGGAAAGAGAGTTTTTCCTATTGTAATGTGCTAGTTTCAAGTGAAATACAAGTTGTGTTCGTTAAATAAGTTGTTTGAGTTTCCCATTGTGGAGTTTTTCCCTACATGTTTTAGATAAATAAATTGTGACTGTCATTCCAACACCACCTCTAAGATAGTTTCCGTATACTTATCCCAAAGTGGTTTTTGACCCCCACATACTACATTTAGCAATTGTGAAAAATATTTTATTTTTAGCATTATTCCTTATCCAAATAATAATGTTGAAGACATAGAATTTTCAAAAAAAAAAAAAATCATAATTGATTGAATTGATAAGTTATGATTGATATAATATCATTTTTTTTACATAGATTTGTTATTGATATTAGTTTTTTTTTTTTTTTTTTTTTAAATAGCTTTATTTTATGTTCATTACAATATGCCATCATAACCGCCCTAAAAAAATATGTTGGTTTAAAAAAAAATTTATTTATGTCATCCAAATTCCTCCCCCTCCACAAAAAAAAGAAAAGGGAAATGTGTGTTTTATTTTGGAATTTAAATATTCTAGATATTGACATTTAATTACAATTCCTTTTTTTTTTTTTAGGAATCATTTTTAATTCCTAGATGAACCAATTATAGGATAGCATGTGGATCCAGTATTTGGAATTAAACCATCTTATGTCATTATAAGTTGGAACTCTCTCTCAAAAAAAAAAAAAAGAGAGCGGCGAGAGTCTAATCCAAAAAAAAAAAAAAAAAGAGGTGTGGCCAGTGTTCTCCTTTTATTATTATTATTTTTTGATGGAGAGCACTCATCTGTTGATGGGGCATGACTATCTCAATGTAAGAGAAAAAACATAAATAAAACAAAGTGCAAGAAGGGTCATAACTGATGAATATGAGTTTTTCATTTTTTATACGTGCATGTATATAAACATATAATTTTATATACAGAAAAATCAAGTTTCATATTCATGACTCATGAGTTCATTTAAAATTAGGTTTGAACTTGACTTGTTTGTTAGATAAAGAAAAAAAAAATTGTTGAAAAAAAATATTTTGAGTTGAGCCCAAATTGCTCATAAATAGTTGAATTAATTTATAATTATATATATATATATATATATATTTACTCTTTTCTTTTTAAGAAGAATATGTCATGGACTCTATATCCTAGTTCAATATGCTTCACATACAATTATGTCAATTTATGATTTATTTTAAATAATTCGTTAGAAAAGCAAACATTGCCATTGTTCAAACAAAACAAGACATTTACCAAAAAATTAGTGACAATTTATACATCTTAATTGCTGCTAAAATGAGTTTATTCTGAGTTTTTATATTGTAATCTTCGTTGGGATACCATGCACATGACCATAAATTGTTTGTAGTCTATGTGATGAAATTAGCCTCCATTATCTTTTGAACATTTCGGAGAAAGTGAGTTTCCTACTTTTGCAAACAAAGCGTAAAAGGATTACCAAAAAACAAAACGTAAAGTGTTTAATTAATTATCATGAAGAAGCTTTTAGCCTTCAAGTTGAACTGACATCCCTATCCATAGGTAGCAGATAATACTAGTGGCATTGGTTGGCGTGAAACAATGATTTGTTAAAAAAAAAAAAAAAAAAAAACACAAAATTGAGCCTTTTGTCCGTTAAAATTCTAGACCTTGGCTTAAAGTCACTTTGTAATTAAGTTACAGTACATCATGCTTTATTATTGATTTATTGTTAACTCATTGCTTGATTACAAGCCAATAGGCTAAGCACGATTGATGAAAGACATGAGACAATGAGAAAACAATGCATTTTCATTTCTCTCTGCCTTCTGGAAATAAGGTTGTTTATGTCCAAAATCTGATACACATCTAAAAGCCCGAAACAAACACAATGCAACAGGACCCAAACAATTACACAAGTGGGCTTGGGATGCTTGTGAGCCCCTGACTATGGCATGTGTTGCTGTAATAAACTGATATTAGCCTTTAATATTTTAATTAATCCCCTCGATCTCTTACCTGTTGCAAACCTAGGATTTATTACCCTTTAAGTCCTTGTTAATTTTTTATTCCATCAGCATTTAATAATGCTCAAATTCTTGAGACTCCTTGTTCAACTGTAAAAAAATCATCATTCCACTTTTTTTTTTTTTTTGAGAAATAATTACAACATGCTGCTAATCCCGCAGTTTGAACCCTTTCTCCTTAGACCCCCAAGTACTTTATATATGGGGAGGTGTCAATTCAGATACAAGGCTTTTGACAAATAAAACCAAAATGAGTTTACTATCATTTCAATTTCAAATTCTAGTAAATAGAGTTGGCAAACAGATTGGATCATATAAAACTTCTAGAACACACTCTCTCTAAATAAAACTCAGATTTTATTGATTAGAGAAAATGAATACAAGCAACTGAGTTATAATACATAGCATCTAATCCTATTTATACACTGTCTAAGCAAGCAAAGAAAACAGAAAAACAATCTTCCCTATTTTGGAGGGAAAAGCAGTTACAAGAAAATCCTATCTAAGTATTACACGTGGAGAACTCAATTAGTAATTGCCTTCTAACTTTCTAAACCACGTGGCATCAGCTCTTCAAAGGAATGGATAAATTGTTCACAGTATGGCACTGCTTCAATCAATTCTAACAACTCCTTGCTAAGCCCAAATTGACTCTGCCACTACTGCTTGATCATTGCACCTTTCCTCTGTAACTTGAACTTTGCTATGGTGCTTTGGACTTTCCTTTTCAATTTCAACAGGTCAAGTTCAGCTCATGCTCATAAATTTATTTACATAGATGGATTTTGGGCAGGTCAGGCAAAGCCGGCCCTAGACATTTTGGGGCCTTAGGCAAGAACTGAAATGGAACATTTTTTTTTTTATAATTATGTATTAATTAAATTAATATTTATTTAATATTTTTATATTATAGTAATATATTTCATTTAAAATATATTTTTCTTGCTTTTTAATATGCAAATTGACTAATTAAATTTTTGTATTCAAGTTCTTATAACATCTCATTTTCAATTGATAATATAGCTAATCCACTTAATCTTTCTTAAGACATTGTCGATCTTAGATAGGATTTTATTATTTTTAATTTTGAAAAACGTCTTTCAATAGAAGCAGTTCTAAAAGGTATTGTTAGTAAAATTCAATAAGCAATGCATGTAATTGGAAATGAATCTAACATTTTTATATAATTTAGTATGTCAATTGGAGTATATTCTTTTATTTATAAAATTTCTATTAAAACTTTTAACTTTGAAAGTAAATCTAAATCATCAACATCATAATAAACATCATGTTTGAGAAAATATTCAAGATTAGTTTTTCTTCTTTTTTTCTAAAAAGTTTTTCATATCTAAATGCATACTTTCTAGTAGACATTTCTAATCAAACAATATATTTATAATGATTGGAATAAAAAATAACTTTCAAGTGTAGAGCAATGAACCTAATGTATATAAAAAGTACTATTATAGTTTCACTGAACGATAACAAGTATCTAGCAATCTCAACCTGCATAAATAAATACATATTTATTATATTACCTATAACCAAAATATATATATATATATATATATATATATATATATATAAAACGCATGATTAAAATTAAATTTAAAAAAAAAAAAATTCCAAAACCAACCAAAAGTACAAGTGTACAACTCTACCCACAGCCACACAAATCTTATTAGATCATAAGATGCACCCACAAAAAAACAAAATAGATCCTATTACATATATGGTCCGTTTGGATACAGCTGAAAATTGAAAACTGAAAACACTATAGCAAACTAATTTTTAAATGTGTGAATAGTACCGTGGGACCCATTTTTAATGAAAAAGTTGCTGAAAAGTGAAGTTTATGGGTCCCGTGAATAGTGCACACGTGCACTGTTCACAGGAGAAAAGTCAACAATCACGACTTGAAAAAAAAAAAACGCAAAACGTGGACATGGGAAGCGCAAAACGCGCTTCCCAAACGCACACATAACCAAAAAAAAAAAAAAAAACGCAAGAATTTAAAACTAAAAACTTCAAGGCCCAGCGGCCCCAACTAGAACTCAAGCACTCAAGTAGGCCCACGGCTCCATCTAGAAGTCTTATTAGACAAGACTCCACCCACAGTAAAAACACAAAGTGCCTGTTTGTTTCAACGTTTTCAACCTAAAAAGTCCGTTTTGAAGAAAGCTGAACCACAAAGCCCATTTGGTTAGGTATAAAATGCAACTTTTTGGAAAAAGTTGCGTTTTGGGTTTGTGAAGAGAACACACAAAGTGAAAAAGGAGCTCAGAGGTGCATTTTGGAAAAAGCCTGTGCGCGTTAATTTATATTCATTGGACTCACAGGACAATTACCAAATTACCATTCAATAAACTTTGCCCTTTTCTCTTCTCCCTCATATTCTTGCTCCTCTGTTACAGACCAACACCGGTCAAGAAAGTATCAACCAAATACAAACATAGTACCACCCAACTATCATCGGTCTACCACCACAACCCATTTCAACATTTGATAATCCAAACACAAAATCAACAAAATCAAACCAAAATCAACACAAAACAACTTAAAATCAACTCAAACCCCATTGGAAAACCCATCCCAAACCCAACTCAAAATCAACCCAAAACAAAATCAACTCAAAATCAAACCCAAAATCCACAGAAAATCAACTCAAAATTAAACCATTAACTGAAAACCCATAACCCAAACCCAAAATCAAAATCAAATACAAACCCAATGGTGGCAGAGACTTAAGGGATCTGAGAATTAATGAGAGAGATGAGGGATTTCCTTATGTTTCAATCATCTTCATCTTCTTCATCATCATCATCATCTCTCTTCCTTGTAGCTCTCGAATTGTCAAAAAGAAAAAGGAAAAAAAGAGCTCTGCGGCAATTAGAACGTTCTGGAAGAAGTGGAAGGGAAAAAGGGGAAAGAAGGAACAAAAAAAGAAAAGTGGAATGTTCTGGACTAAATGGTAGGGAAAAAGGGGAAAAGAAGGAAAAAAAAAAAAGAAAAAAAAAGAAAAAAGAAAAAAGAGAAGGGTACGTGTGTGGAGGAGAAAAAAAGAGGGGGAAAAAAAAGAAGGAAATATGGATGGAAAAAAAAAAGTAAAGAAATAAGGGAAAAATAAAATAAAGAATGAGAAATTAAAATTGAGAAATGCTACCACAATATTTTCACAATAAATCATAAGTGGTAGGTTATTATTAGTTAATATTGGTGAGAAAAAAATAATTTTTTTAGAAACTTTGAAAGTTCTTTTTAGATTAATTTTTTAGAAAGTATTTTCACAATACTTTATATATACATTGTCCTTTTTGGTAATTTACTACTCAAACCGCCACTTTTATAAGTGTTAGCCAAACACTCAGCTTTTTCAAAAAACGCTTTTTAACAGTTTTTACCAAACACTCAGCTTTTTGAAAAAACACTTTTTCATTATGCACTTTTTGAAAACTCTACTTTTTGAAAAAGCCCAATTTCAAAAGGCTGAACCAAACTCACCCAGAATCTGCATAATGCAGCAAAAAAAATCAACTAAGAAAGAGAAACTCAAAGAAAGAATAAAAAAGTACTTGGAGAGTATGTGATCAGATCGGAGGAAGCCAACCAGCAACAGAAGGATTTAAGAGTAAGACCAGTGGAGAGAAGGAATGAGAGAGGCAGAGAGCAAAAGTTGAGGTAGAGAGGCGGAGAGCAAGAGTGAGAGAGAGAAAAACGGTAATATGAGTAAATTTTAGGGACTTGAGATTTTTTATTTGTTTTGATTTGTGGTTGTTTTGTGGTTAATTTTTTAGACCAGAGTTGTATTTTATTTGGTTAAATTTTGGTTTGTCTAGAGGTTAATGATGTTATTTTTGAGACAATTGATTTTATTTAGACCATAAAATTTTTTGGGGTACCAATGTTTATTAGGATATACCAGATTTTTTGTTCATTGGTCACAAGGATGTATCATATTTTTTGGATTTCATCAAAAACTATTTTTTTTCTTACTACCCTTCTTTTCCAAAATTTTGGGGCCTCCCTTCCACTTAGGGGCCTTGGCAATGGCCTAATTGGCCTACTGGAAGGGCCGGCCCTAAGGTTAGGGCGATTTGGTTTCGAGTCAACTCATATTTTTTACATACAAGAATAAATAAATAAATATGATTATATTGTTTTTGTCTTACTTTGAATACAAATAAGAGGACAAATAACAAATTTCTTAAAATAAAAGTTGAATAATATATAAAATTTTGAAATTACTCAATCGATAGTACACTAGTTATATTATCACCATAAAAGAGCGAAATACTAAATGTTGTGCACCCTAAATTTTTTTTTTTTTTTTTTTATAGGCACAATATATCACTACCATAATTACTAAATGTGCATGTGAAACTATGAAAAGAAATGAATATACTGTATTGTCCAATTTAAATCTAACATGTAAAAAAAAAATTACTTTAAAAACTAGTTGAGTTTAGGTTGACCTGACCCAACTTGGAGTTAAGCAATTGGGATTGGGTTGACTTATTTTTTACCCTGGATCCATAAAAAGATAAGTATTTTTATTTAGGTTTGGGTCAGGTTATTGAGTCTGAATCCAATTTTGTCAGATCTAATTAAGAATTCCTTTAGATCATGAACCACTCAAATATTCATGGCTCGTTTGGTAGAGGAGTTTGAGTAGTGTTGTTTGTAGTTTTTTAAAATATGTGTGAGTGAAAAAGTGTGTAATATTGTTTAAAAACTGAAAATGAGTTGTTTAACAACTCTACCAAACGGGACCTCAAAATCCCACAACCCTTTGCAAAAATGATGATAATTGGTGAGTTTCAACTAACTAAACTAGTAATGAACATGGATCTGAATTGCGTGCCTGTACTAAAATCAATTGGTTTTTTGGTTTAATAATAAAAAACAATCATCATGGGAACTCTATTAAATTCAAATAATATTGTATCTCTATATAAAATCATGCCAGAATATTTTGATTGAAAGCGTCAATTGTTTATTTTATAAATATTAATGAAGTACCTTTTTGGCATGTATAAAAAATGGGAAAGAGAAATACGATCAAGTATTAATCACTTCATTCTCAAAAAAAAAAAAAATAAATAAAGTATCCTATTTGGTGAGTTAGTTTGAGTAATGTTGTTTGAGTGTTTTTGATATACGTGTGGGTGAAAAAGTGTGTGAAAATGTGTGTTATGTTGTTTTAAATGTGTAGTTTTGTGTTTGAGTAGGGCTGCCAAACAGGCCTTAGTCACTTCCTTGAAACTCTAGTTCCTCTCTTGAGCGAGTTGTTAAGGCTTTGACCCCACCTTTTTTTTTTGATGCAAAGCTTGCAATTATATTCAATCAAGCAAAGAAAAGGAAGTACAACAGAACTCACAGAGAAGAAAAACACAGGCACTATTTAATACACTTAGATTGAACAATTTCCTGCACTACCATAGGAAGAACTCCTATCCACACCTGCGAGTCTTCACATCGTCTTGCCAGATGAACTACCTCATGAGCAGCTCTGTTGTAATCCTGTTTCACATGATTGACCTTTTAACTAGTAAAAGAGCTCAGCAAGGCAAGGATGCCTTGAAACAGATGGCCAATACTACCCTCCATGAAATTCTCATTAATACTATTAACAATGGATATAGCATCAAATTCAACAATAATCTGAGTGAGCTTCATATCTTAGGCAAGCAGAATCCCAGATTCCACGGCAAGAGCTTCCACCTCTGCAACTGAAAATTGACCTTGCAGGAATTTACCACAAGCCGCAATTACTGCACCACAAGAATCACGAATAACAGCCCTAACACTAGAGTTTCGCCCATCCTCAGATGTCGCCCCATCAACGTTGATCTTGACAACCCCAGGCGGCGGAGTAGTCCACCTATTATTCTTCTCTGCTGGATTCGTGTTCAAAGCCACCAAAGCACCTTTATAGTCTTGTAGAAAACTCCTAGCAAACCTCCAAATCTGACCTGGCATTTGGCACTTTGATTCAAAGGCAACTTGATTCCTATTATACCAAACAGACCAAGCAATCCCAAAGAACACCTCCAAGTCACGATTAGTGCCATTCCTCAAAATATCCAAAGCTACATCAGAGAAGTCCACAAGCCCCTGCTAGTTTTCCACACTACTTACTTCCCAATTATCCCAAACTCTTCTAGCCACTTCACAATTAATAATTGAGTGAAAAAGAGTCTTAGACTCAACGCCACAACAAGTACACAAATCACTAACCCCAATACCTCTTTTTTGCAAGTTCACCATTGTTGGAAGGGCATCCACACATGCCCTCCAAGCAAAGATTTTAATCTTTGATGGGATATGTAAGTGCCATAACTTCCTCCACAAAAGTTCCATTGGGTCATTATAAGAGCATTCTCCCTCCTCGGATGATTCCACTAAATTGAGTGCAACATAATACGCACTCTTGACAGTGAAAACACCCCCATTGTTACCAACCCAAATAATTTTATCCTCCGGAAGATTATAGCTAATTGGGATATTAAGAATAGTCATTGCTTCAAATGGCAAGAATAGAGACTTCACAAGGTCCACTTTCCATCTTCTAGAATCACAATCAATAAGAGTTGAGACCATGGGAAAATTATCAAAATTTTGAGGAGGAGGAGAAACAACTTATATGTTGTGGGATTGGGTAACCATTTATCATCCCAGATATGAATCAATCTTCCGTTGCCAACTCTCCATCGCGTTCCTCTCCTCACAACTTCGAGCCCCTGCATTATGCTTCTCCAAGTAAAGGATGGGCTAGACCCCAAACCAGCTTTAAGAACATCACCATGGGGATAATACTTGGCTCTATATATTCGAGCTACTAATGAGTTTGGGTTCTCAAGGAGCCTCCAACCTTATTTTGCAAGCATGGCAAGAATGAACGCTTGGAGATTTCTAAAACCCATACCACCTTTAAGCTTGGACTTGCATAACTTCCTCCAACTCACCCAAGCAACCTTAAACTCCTGACCCCACTGACCCCACCAAAACCTCCTCATCATGCTTTCAATCTCATCACACAACCCTTTAGGAAGTTGAAAACAGCTCATAGTGTACGTAAGAATAGCTTGGGCAACCGCTTTGATCAAAATCTCTCTACCACCTATAGAAAGAATTTTTTCCTTCCACCCAAACAGTTTCCTTCCCACTCTTTCTTTGATCTTCGCAAATACATCAATCTTTGATTTGCCAATGATTGAGGGAAGACCAAGATACTTACTATTTCGAGAATCCTGCATTGGCCCAAGAATATCCAAGGTCTCAACTTTCTTCTCCTCGAGGGTATTGGCACTAAAGAAAATCGATGATTTGTCTGTATTGATTTTCTGACTTGAAGTAGCCTCATACAACCGGAGAATATCAATTAGATGTTGGCATTCCTGGCTACTAACCTTACAGAAAAGCAAACTGTCATCTGCAAAAAAGAGGTGTGATATCATAAGGCAGCCTCTACAAATGGACAGTCCACTCATAGCTTGACTTCTTACAGCCTTATTAATGAGTGAAGAGAAAACATCTGCACATAAAAGAAACAGATAAGATGACAAAGGATCCCCTTGACGGAGTCCCCTTGAAGGCACAATGTTACCATGAGCTACCTCATTTATAAGCACAAAATAGGAAACAGTTGTTATGCATCTCATTATCAAGCCAATCCACCTTTCATGGAAGCCTAATTTTCTCATAACTTGCTCAATGAAGCCCCATTCCACCCTATCGTAAGCCTTACGTATGTCCAATTTAATAGCCATATAACAATCCTTACCCACTCTCTTATGTTCTATGTAATGCATCATCTCAAAAGCAATAAGAACATTATCTGTTATAAGCCTCCCAGCAATAAAAGCACTCTGATTTTCCGATATTATTTGGGGAGTGATCAATTTGAGACGATTAGCTAAGACCTTAGCAATAAGCTTATAAATAACATTGCTTAGGCTAATTGGTCTAAAATCTGTCATTCTAGAAGGATTGTTATTTTTTGGAACAAGAGTAATATAAGTTTTATTTATATCAGCCATGGACATATCAGAATTTAAAACATTAAGAACCATATTCACAACATCATTACCTACAATATCCCATAATTTTTGATAAAAGACAGCAGACATACCATCTGGGCAGGGGGATTTGGTCGGGTGCATCTGTTTTAGGGCTGCTTCAACTTCTTCCTTTGTGAATTGCTTAATAAGATTTTGATTCATTTCAACAGACACCTTTGATTCCATAGTGTCAATAACCTCCTAAATTCTGTCCGGATGAGATGTTGTATAAAGCTTCTCAAAATAAGACACAACAACTTCTGCCACGCCCAAAGTAGATTCTCTCCAAACCCCCAATTCATCCAAAAGTCTGGTGATTGTGTTTTTCTTTTTCCTCCCGGAAGCCTTAGAATGGAAGTATTCCTTCCATTTTGATCCCTTAATACCAGATCATTTAAGACATTCCTCTTATTTTGAATTTGCCTTGGAACATGGCCAAAAACTGTTCTATTCCATTTTGAAAGGTCATCCGCACACCTTTTGAGACCAGCAACTATGTCACATGGGTTATCATCTTTCACACTTCTAGTCTAAGCCTCCTTAATAATATCTCTACATTCTTCTCTTCTTGTCCACATTGCTTCAAATTGGAATCTCCTCTGGGGCTTTTTCAGGGCAAAGGAATCAGAAATTAATAGTGCTACATGATCACTAGTTGATTCTACTAAGTGGTGCACTCTCATATCTTTATAGTGATCAATCCATTCTTGCGTAGCCAATGCTCTATCTAACTGAAGACACCTCCTATGCATACCTTCTTGCATATTACACTAAGTGTATTCCGAACCACAATACCCGAGATCCTTGAAACTGCAGCAATTAATTGCTTCCCTGAATTCCTTCATCTACCTTTGAGATCTTCGGGCTCCCCCTAATTTTTCTCTCATTAACGTGATTTCATTAAAGTCACCAAGACACAACCAGGGGAGATTAAACTTCCTGCTAAAAGCCTTAAGTAAATCCCATGATTCTTTTCATCGGTGAGCTTCAAGATTTCCATAAAACCTAGTAATCTGCCATTTAAATTCGGAACCCTCAGTAACAATGGCATCAATATGCCTATCTGAATAACTTTGAATATCCACAGTAATATCCTTCCTCCAAAGCAGGGCTAAACCCCCACTTCTTCCCACACTTGGCACAATTAAGCCATTGATGAAGCCAACATTCCTTTTCCTCTTCTCCATACTACTCTTCTTTAATTTCGTTTCTGATAAGAACACAAAATCGGGATCCCATTGTTGCACTAAGTCGCGCAACTCTTGAACTGTCCGAGGGTTCCCAAGCTCTCGGTAGTTCCACCCTAAAGTCCTTATTGTTCTCGGCGGTGCTGCCACGCAGCCACCGCCGTTTCATTAAAAAATTTTGGACTGTTGTTGTCAAGCTCCCCACATACACGTTTCTGATCCCTTCTTTCAGTTTCTGTAAGGGTATCAATGTTTCCCAGTCTTTTTTTTCCACTCCGTGGGCTCTGGCTTATTATATCTTTCTCATGGGCCACATTTTTCTCTCGAGCCATTTTCTTTATTCTTCCTCTACTCGTGGCCTTCTTTTCTGTTTTTGGGCTCAGGCCCTTAGCATATCTATTGCTATCTACTTCCATTTTAAACTTTATTGGGCTGCTAACCTCAGAAGCTTCCTTACCCGGCCCACACATACTAATATTAGTTGTTGACATGGCAACTTCCTTCTCCTTGAACAACTCTTTAACCAAACCAGCGCCTATTTCGTTCCTTTTGTACCGAGTTTCCAGCTTTTCCTCAATAGCACGTGCAGTCACAGTAGGCTCGTCCCATCTGTCAAGGTTGTCCTACTCAGAAAAATTTGAATTTTTGGACTTTGCTTCTGAACCCGAGGTTGTCATCACCGTCATCTCATGGTTACTGTTTCGGCTGTCACATCTATTCTCTTTCGTTTGAACTGATGCACCAAAAAAACCAGCTACACCGTGTGACTCGGCACCTACTCCATCATTCACCATAGAATCCAATCCTCCATTCACCATTGTTTTTCCTCTTTCCCCTCCATTTTTGACTACACTACCAGCCTTAAGCCATTCCCCATATTGCCTTTCCTTCAAACCTTCTTGCTGACTCATACAATAGTGTTTATCATCATGCCCAATTAAACCAAATATATAACAGAAAGTAGGGAGACGTTCATACCTAAATGTGAGCCAGCAACGAACACCATTAGCATTTGTGATGTTCCCACCTCGGCGAAGAGGCTTATCAATGGGGATTTCAACCCTTATTCTCATAAACTTTGCTTGTTCAGCCTGAAGTGATCTTTTGTCCACCTCAATTACTTTGCCAATTTTGCCACCTATATCCTTCCTTGCTTCCTCAGACATGTATTCAGATGGCAAACCCCACACTTGGATCCAAAAAGAAGCATGGGTAAAGGTGATATTTGTTGCAGTTAATCCCTTCCTCCACAGGCAAAGCAAAAGAAGATTATTTTCAAAATTCCATGGACCACCTTTTTCAACCCTCTCCAATTGACACTGAGAACCAAACTTAAATTGCAATATGTTGTTTCCAACCTCAACAATCCTCAGATCAGACCCCATTTTCCACGCTGAATTCAGAGTAGTTTTGAGAGCTCTTTGATTCTACTGATGGTCGGTGAGAAGCCGTCCAAAGAGACTTAAAGAACATTCTTCCAAGATCTCCGATTTAGTAGCATTCATCAACACAATATCCTCTTCTTCCTCTTTTGTGAGTTGTAGTTTTTGAAGACTGTTCACTACTTCTTGCTCCATAAAAACCTTTATGATGGCTGCTACCCAGCTAGACACAGATAAGTAGGCCAAGAAAAACCCTCACTGGAAGTACACAGGGAGAAAACACTCGTATCTGTCGAGAGAGAAAGGCTCCTACAAGGGAGAGAAAAAGCTTGACACTTTCCGTGTTAAGGCTTTGACCCTTCTTGTTTAATCTAAAGGGAATGTGAATTCCACTTGTCGTCCTTGACGCCGTTATAGGAAGTCTACCTCAACAGTTACACTTGTTGTCCTTGACGCCGTGTGGGTTTAAAATGCATCTAAGACTTGAGTGTCTCTTCCTTCGTTCTTGTGCTAATTCTTCCTATTTTGCGTCGGATCGTGTTGCTTTTTGTCCCATTGTGTTTCCCAAGCATGATCACGTTGTTAGGATTCAAAAACATTCCATCTTGTTTGCATTTTAGGAAACCTTTAGAAAGTCTAGTTTTTGTTTTGTTTTTGTTTTTGTTTTTTTTTTTTTTTAAATTTTAAATTTGGGTAAACTATGTATTTGGTCTATATCCTTTATACTATATTTCAATTTGGTTTATAACTTTTCAATTATGACAATTTGGTCTCTAACTTTTTAGTGTCGTATCAATTTAGTCTATGTTGTTATCTCTTGAATGGAAATTGCTAACGTGGCTAATGGCAAAAATAAAAAATTATTCTATTACCACATCAACGGAAACTAATTTTTTATTTTGGTCAGCAATCACGTCAACAATTTCCATCCAAGAGATTAAGGGAGGGACTAAATTGACATGACACTAATAGGTTAGGGTCTAAATTGACACAATCGAAAAGTTAGGAATCAAATTGACACAATTGAAAGGTTAGTGACCAAATTGAATTATGGCATAAATGATAAGGATCAAATACGTAGTTTATCCTTTTAGTTTTTACTTATTTGAAAAAAAAGGACACAAAAATATAAAAAACCATCCCTGTGTGTGTTGGTTGGCCAATGAACACTATGTTCATGTCCGTGCACCGCTTAATAACTTTTGATTGAATTAAAATATTAATTTAATAAGAAATTATTAGGTGATATAATTTGTTTTTTTGGGAGAATCGTGGTATAACATTACTTTGAACCAAATCTTTTACGTCATAAACTGTGGTGTGGGTTTATGACATTCTTCTTTCTTTACTTTTAATTTTTATAAAAAAGCTATGACTTGAATTATGACAACCAGCCAAAGCTCACATTTGATATCTATAATTTTTTTTAGAGAGAGTTTCAACTTATGGCATTCGCTTCTGATGATAACTCTTTATCATCAAACCAAGACATCAATCAGCCACCGTGCACCCTTGGTGCGGTGATCACTCCACAAGTATAAGTGATTGTGGGGTGTGGGGGGTAAGGGCCGGGGTTTAAGTTTCTAGGAGGGAGTTTCACACACATATACACTTTAGATTAGGCTAGAGTAGAAATTCTATCTTGTATATATATATATATATATATATATATATATATATATATAAAGCTCACATTTGACAGTTTGGAATTAGATACTAATTGAAAATGTTAAATCATATTAAACACTATTGCTTATACTTCGTATATATACACTCATTTAAAATCATAACACGATTTTAGTTAGGGAAAATTATTTTACCCCCCTAAACTATACCCATTTTACACATAACCCCTAAACTATAAAATGCACAATCAACCCTCTAAACTAATACTCTGAAACACTTTGAGTCACACATGACTTCTTTTTCCTTCGAACTTAAGTACCAAACAGATAGTAGAGTGCAAATTTTTACACAAGCATTAGTTTAGGGGGGCGATAATGCATTCTTGTAGTTTAGAGGGTAAGTGTAAATGAGGTATAGTTTAAGGGGTAAACTATAATTTCCCCTTTTTGTTAAAAACTTAAAATTGTAAAATCATGTATTGAAAACACAATTTCACAATTTTAGAGTGTATATGGATTGTGCAACATTGAGTGCGTGATAATCATTAGTAAATAATATATATATATATATATATACACTCACACATACACACTGTTGTTATACAAATCTTTGTATGCACTTGTCATTTCCCTAATATTTAGTGTGCATGAGTTGGGTTTGGTTGGGTTGAGGGGTTTTTTTAATCCAACCCATCATGGTTGAGTTGAAAAAACCCAAATCCAACCCGCGTGGATTGGGTTGGACAATTTTTTAATTCTAAAAAAATTGAGCATTTATAAGATTATCAACACAAATAATAGCATATTTATAATATTTTTTTTATGAAAAAACATATTATTTGATGCATTAATCAAATTTGAGCATAGCACCAAACCAATATATACAATAACAAATTTATAACCTTACAAACTTGAGCATGGCACCAAGCCAATACAAATTATTTGATTAGTGCATCAAACTAATACAAATAATTTGATATTGAAATGAAATGAGAAAATAGGTTAAATGTTTTTTTTTTATTCACAAGGAGGGTGTAAGTAACAAAACCATATAATATACTAGCCTCTTTTATTTGTTTGGTTAAAAGTTAATAATTTGCATCTATTATAATTTAGAAATATATATTTTTTATTTTCAAACAAATAAAAAGGATAAACTTTAGAGATAAGTAGTAACTATAATTTCTTTTTTGAACATGAAGGGAAAAAAATCCTAAATTTTAGAAATTCTCTTTTTGAATTCAAAATGAAATTTGTTATTTGACATTTATGATCCTATTTCTAAATGAAGTTACCCTTCATTAATGAGAGTAGTTTTAAAGAAAGGTGCTACGTCCACAACATTTTCACAACAAATCATAGGTAATTAGTTGTTATTGGTTCAAATTTGAACCTAGTACTAATATTACTTTTTTCCCTCAACAATAACAACCAGTAACAACTTGCCACTTAAGATTCGTTGTAAAAATATTGTGAAAATGTTGTGGACATATCATTTTTCATTTTTAAACCACATAAAAGTCCAGTTTAAAGAAGAAAATCATCTTATATATAATATAGATATATATTTTTTATTATAACATATAATATATATTTTAAATATGTATAGATAGGTCGAGTTGGACAAAACCATATAAGATATATTTTAAATATAGGTAGGGTCAAATTGGATTAGGTGGTTTTGTGAATCTACTAATTAACTCCCACCCAACCTAACTCACTAAAAAAGAAAACCGGCAATCCGATCCACCAACTCCTAAAAGCTGACCCATCCCATCATGTTGGGTTGGATTGGATTGGTGGATGGGTGCCCTACTTATATTATTGTCTTGTGGTGGTGAGGCAAGTTCTTCCTCACCTGTGCGTGCGAGTTTGAGCCGTGTAGGAGAAAACCACGTAAATTTTTTAGAGTTCTAGAGTGTTATTTGCAGTATGTACCTAGAAATTTGAAAATCCTCCGGTTGGCTTGGGTTTTATAAAAAAAATTGTTGAAGAAGGATGGGAGAGAGGAAGGTGCTAACAAATACTTCCCGCAAAGAGAACGTTCTTGGCCAGGTTAATTTGTATTGTCCCTTCCTCTGTGTTTTCATGTTTCAAGTGATGATATTGGTTGTTTAAAGCACAAAAGGTGACACAAATGCATGACTGTCGGTCTTACTTTATTATAAAATAATTTTGTTCCATGCTTTGTATGTTTCTTTTCTCATTCCTTTATGTACTCCCCAACAAAGTGTTTGGAATTCTATTGTAAACTTGAGTTTCTTCCTATAAGAAAAAAATAAATTTATTGTTGCTTCTTTGTAGGGCTGTCAATGCTCGACCCAACCCGCGAACACGACACGAACCCGACACAGGTTTTTTCGGGTTAGGGTTAAGCCTTAATGGGTTTGGGTCATAAATGGGTCAACCCGAAAGCGACACGATAATAAACGTGTTATAAGCGGGTCAACCCGCGTAACTCATAATAGACACGTTTGACACGCCAATTTATTTGTGTCAAATCAAAATGATCCACTTAACACAACCAGTTTAATTTGTATAACAAATAAATATTTATTTTATTTTAAATTTGTCAAATACCTTTTATATCCAACATATATTTTAAATTTAAAAAGAAAAGTAAGTAATTACAAAAACTTACAAGGGATATAATTGGAAAAACTTACAAAAACCCTACAAACCCTAGATCTCTAAAAACCCTAAATCTCTAAACCTTCTTATAAATATCTTTTTTTTTCTTTTTTTAAATTTTATCCGTACTACTCACTCTAGATACTATCTTATAGTTTCACGCTCAATTCTCAAACTCAAAGTCTCAAACCGATTATTGCCCTCTCTCTCTTTCTCTCTCATGTGTTTATTTTTTCTGCATAATGCTTTTGTTCTATAAACTTTGAACCCATGTGCCGTTATTAATATATGAGATATATTAATTGTTGATTGGCCACAGTTGTAGCTTTTGTCTTGTGCCGTGTTTTTTTTTTTTTTTTTTTTTTTGTTGTTGTTGGTGTTTGTATTAGTGTTGGACACCATCTGCATATCTTGCAAATGGGTTTATTGAGATAGTTTATAAACTAGATCTGATGGGTATTGCTTTTAAAGATTACAAGAATGTGGGTTGAAGACTTGAAGTATATGCATTACTTTTGGGATGTAAAAAAAATTATTTCTAGACGGATGTTATATTTAATATTATGCAGGTTGAAATAGGTTGTGTTACATTCGTATCAACCCAACATGATTTGTTTATTAAGTGTGTCGAATGGGTTGGGTCAAGTTAACCCGCTTTATTAATAGGTCGGGTTAGGGTTGAAGGATCATGACACGATTATTAAATGAGTCGGGTTATGGTTGAGCCATTTAGTCGAATACTCTTACCTCGATACGACACGAACCCGACATGCTAACCTGAATTGACACCCCTACTTCTTTGTTTTCTGATGCAGTTCTGAATACCTTAGGTTTCACTATGTAAGGGTTGCTTGGGATCAACACGAAAGAAAAGTTGATCCCAGAGCAGCCTGAAAACCTTTAGGGTTGCTTGGAATCACCACCAAGCAGAGAAAAGAATTTCTCACGAAGAAAATTTTATTTAATAGTAGTCTCATTAAAATAAAATAAAAAAATAATTTTTATTTTTTATTTTTTATGGAGTTTACAGGAATTAAAGATTATGTCCCAGGAAACTCTCAACCAAAAATAATAACTGAACTTATCTAAAAAGATAATCCCAGTCTGAACTCAAAATAAAAAATGAAAGTTTAAAATAATCCAATCACATAATATAAAGAATATGCCATAATAAATTCCAAAATAATTTTGGTTGTGCTCCCTGCATCAGTTTCTCAATTGATTTTTTATTGCACTTGTTCTGCTGTTTTCTCCATGCTATTATATGAGAATATGCCACTAAACAATGGGATTGTGATAGAAACTGAAATATGGAGTTAGATTTAATGTGCAGTCTTATTATGTGTCCTTAAAAAGGACATAATATGATGAAGTTTCCCTGGAAGTGTCTGGAAGAATAAAACTCCTAGAAAAGTTTCTTTCTTTGTTTGGACTAGAAAGGTTGCTTTCATTGTTTGGAAAGCAGCTTTGTGGAAAATCTTAAAGTTGGATAACCTGATTAAAAGGAATATTAGGGCATGTTTGGATAGAGGGAGTAAAGTAGAAGTTGGTTAAAAATAGGCTAATTTTGGGCCAGCTCTACTCTACTCTACTCTACTCTCCCTCTCTCCCCCTGAATCCAAATAGACTTAGTGTTGTGTGTGTAAGAGAAGTGGAGAGACGGTTGATTATTTGTTACTTCATTGTCCATTTGATGGTGAGTTATGTTTTTTTGGTTTTTGTGAATTATGATGTTTGGGGTTAGAAAGAGTGGAAAGGCCATTTTGGTAGGCTATAGAGTGTTGATATTAGGGGAGTGGCCTCTGTATACCTTATGCGGACTGTATTGAAAGAGAGGAATTATCCCATGTTCAACAGTGTGGATTCAACTATTGAGTTGAAGTCTGTTTTCTTGAGAACATTGCATTAGTAGGCCACTGGTTATGCCCTGTGAAAACCACTTATATTTTTATTTTGTTGATTATTTATCATTTAACTTGTAATTCCTTTTGAGTGGTATACATATTAATATGTTTGAATGTATTCTTTTCCTATTTATCTAATGAAGTGTTATCTACCTGTCCAACAAAAATAAAAGAGTATGTGATGTCTAGTGAAGTAAATTATCTATGTTTGATCATCTGCAGACATATTTTGGGAATTAAAATGTTCCAGTTCTACTACAAATGTACGAGGTTCTCCGCTGAGCCTACAAGAAATTTTGAACCTTGGCGTGAAGAGGATGAGGTAAAAGTTTAGCCTTCTATACGTGACTATTTATCATGTGCTCAGATTCCTCAATATTGATATCAACATTGTTTGTGACTAAATAATTTATCTCTTCTATCAGGCAGTAGAGACGAATAAACAGAAAAGGGAAGCTGAAGAGAAGGGAGATGCAATGAAATCTTTAGAGAACAGAACCTTGGATTCAAAACGATAGATGGAAACCTATGAAGGTATTTGCCTTAGAAATTGTGTTTATATATTAGGGCATCATTGGACAGTGGCGCAAACGAATCTTTGAAGCTCAAATAGCCTCTGTAATTTACTAATTTGTCTTGTAGACACGTAAGATAATCATCACAATGCATGAAATTTTTGCTTCTATTTAGTAACAGTTTGAATTGAATCCAAAGTCAGTATGTTCTGTTACTAATACACTTCTTCCCCCCTTGTTTGCAGTTCAGACATGCAACTGTGAGTGTGGATCCCATGCTTGAGCCTTGAGGCCTTGTAGTGCACAGTTGTAGAAAAGTTATGATTGATCTGCTCTGTGTCTGTAGATTGGCTGTGTAGTCACATTTCTGTTGGATTTGTTGACCTCTTTTTATATTGTGAAAGCATGTATGTTCCAACACTTTTGTCATGTGTGTTACTGTTTGGCCAATCGGAACATAAGCTTCTCAAGCTCAAGCATTTACTTTTCTAGTTAGAGACCAATGTCTTGGGGCTAACATGGGATCTGCCCAAGGGAGCTGGTATCTCATGTGTGGGGCCCACCTGCTTGTGAGAGGCAGGTCTCATGCGCCAGGCGCATGAGAGATTTTTTCCTGCCCAAGGACCTACCAGTTTAGGTAAATATGAGTGTTTATCCCTTGCAATCAACCAGCCACGGGATCTAATTTTCACTGTGTTTCTTCAATTGAGGCAAGCTGGTCCTTAGATGACTGGACTGAGTCAGTATTCCAGTCTATGAGAAGTGAGAACTACTTCAGTGAAACAAGAAAGTCTTTTTATTTTATTTTTTTAAATAAAATTTTTAAGTTTTAGCCCCAAGGGGAGGAGTAGGGTATGGTGATTCTGTTTATTTTTTGAACTTCTTTCACTGTTTCTTTTTGGAGCAATTTATTGATGTACATTCCGTATCAATTCTCTCGAATCCGTTACATCCATAATGAAAGATATAATTTTCCACGGTTTTAATGTTTTTGCACTTGCACAAATATGTTATCAAATCCACTTGTGGAATCAGTATTTGAGACTATTTTGCTATTGGAAACTATTGAAATGCCTAACAGGATTCTTAATTATCAAATGATTCTACAGCTGGTCCTTTTCTAGAAGTGAAACCGTTGGCCTCTATGCATAAATCTTTAGCCATATGGTATTTTAAGACATTTGTAAAGTTATTATGATTCTCTCTCTCTCACAAACACACATCTTTGTAGCATTTTTATATCGTTCTCACTCTATTAATTGTTCTGTATGCTGACAGGAGAATAGGTTGGAAGAAGAGGATGAAGCACTAATAAAATCAATATTTCATGTTAGTGCAGGCATTTTACTTTTACTAGTTTACTTAAAATGTCTTGCTTCCCCTTTGCCCCCCCCTTCCCCTTTTCTTTTCCTTTGTGGGTCATGGTTGTATCTAATATAATTTACTTTGTTAATCTCATGAAAAAAAAAAATGCACTTTGTTAAAAATCTCTTTTGCAGACTTCAAGGCAAGTTTATGTTTAAAGGATTCGTGATGAAGATCTTGATGATGATGGGGATATGATCCAGCTTTCAAGTGCAATGGTGAAACATCTGGTCATAATTTGAAGGTATGTTGATCCTATAGAGATAGTTTTTGCATTTTGAGATTGTTTTATAGATTCGAATAAGTCAAGAATTTGTTGACTTATTTTAGTCTGAAATTAAGTCTGCTCGTGTACTTCTTCAATGCATCTGGTCATAACGGAATTCTAATTCTTTTGTATAGTATTTCCAAATAGGTGTTATTTGATCTTGGGCAGTTTTGAAACCTGTCTAAATTGATTATCTAAGTGGAGTGATAAGCATGGATTTAGGTTCTTTAATGGCGGAGAAAGAGTAAGGTTGCTAGACTATCTATCAAATATATATATATATATATATTTATATAAGGCGGCCAAACTGATATCTTTTGAAAATGCTCAGATTTGGAAGCTTTTAATATCGATACATGTTATTGTAACTGGTCTGTGCTATTTCAACACCCTACCTGTGACCAACAAGTCTTATTTAATAGTCACCTATAAAAAAAAAGTCTTATTTAACAGAGTTGATATTAGCTTGCTAGAAAGCATTGTGTACGATACTTTGTTGGTTTTGGATGATGTACTGCTCCCTATGTTATCAAAAAAAAAAAAAAAAAAGAGAAAGAAAAGATGATGTACTGCTAACTTCAATCTTTGATTCAAATTTCCTTTATATTAGTGGAACTAAATTAGATGATATCAGTAATAGAACTTCAATTTTCAAAATGTAAGGATGGTTTTGTAAATCATGGGTTTTTTAATTAGCTGGTTAGTTATTTGGAATTTCGAGCTGCCTATTAAATTTGGGAGTTATTGAAATTAACAATGAGATAACTATTGCTGATTAAAGTCATGTGAATGAAAATAAAAAAGGTGGGTGAGAAGCTAAAATTATTATTAGGAGGTTCTAAAAAAAAAATTACATTCACTCTTTGAATGAAAAGAAAAACAAAAAAAAGGTGGGTGGAAGCTAAAATTAGAATTTGGAAGTTTTAGAAAGTAAATTTATAGCCACTCTTCTTTGTTTCCAAGTCAGAGAAAAAGCCCCTCTTTTTCCCCTGGATTTTGGGGACCATCTGTAAGCTTTAAACATACTTTTCAAATGCACCCTAATTTCAGCCATGTTTATAACTTAAGACCTTCAAATACCTTTCTTATTGACTTCCTCCTTCCCTAGCCCCCTTCTTTTCCCACCATGAATCATAACTTTTGTTGATATGCATGATGTCTTGGTCAAAAGGATGTTATAAGCTTTAGTCTTTCTTAATTTCTTCTATTATATGCTCCCTCTGTATTATTTTATTTTTCCTTTTTGTAGTTCCAACACTTTTAAGAGTGTTTCATTGCTTCTAAAAGGTTGTACTCAATGCACAAAACTCTTACTTTTGTGAGATCTAAGAGAGGTGGTTGGGAGAGGACATCATTTACCACTTTTACATGGCAATAAAGATTATTACTCTCTAGAACTACCTCTCCTTTTTTGGTCCTCTATTTTTTGTGCTTTTCTTTTATGTTGGATAAAGATGAATAAAATTGGATAGAGGGGAATATAATTTTTATGTTTATTAAAAGAAAGGAGGATTGCAGTATCTTCGTTATTTTAGTGGAAATATATGAGCTTGTGAACTTATGTTTGAACATGTTTCAATGTAGAGGAGAAACATTTCCAAAGAGCTTCCTCTGGCCGACCCGGCCAACAAATTCTTTGACAAAAGCCACTTTTGTTGACAGCTCCACCTTGAAAGGTATGCCACATATATTCAAATTTCCCCCCTTCTTCTCATAAAAGTTGGAGTCATCACCATTATTTTTTAACGTCTTAAAGGAAGCGTTGTAAGTGTAACCATCAGTTCTTATGCATTAAAATCTTAAAAGGGCAATGCAAGTTCAGACTTTTTTCTTTCCAGGTTTCTAATTTCCCTAAGTTTACCTAGACCCATCCAACAGGCAATCCCAACCCGTCCGAGACTAAACCCCGTGCAATGTGCTCCTCTCATCCGTCATATGTGATCGTGTAGCCAGCTTAGACACCACAAGGACTATACATCGATATGAGTTGTCCAACATCTCGACTCGCCTGACACCTACATGGATGAACGAGTGAGAACATTTCACTCCTTGAGATGATATAAGTACTCTAGTCCGTGCTTATCCACATAAGGAAACTGTTACACACCACGCTAGAGGGTCCTTCTACAATTTTGTACCCACTAAGTAGGGGAAGGTGAACCCGAAGACCTCGATGCCACTAACCCCCCGCTACCTCCATTGAGGTAGTGCCTACATTCTCTAGACCACTATATAAGCACCAAGGCTCCTTCAATCCAAGATATGTTCACACAATTTCCTAACTCATACTTTTAGAATTCCTAGAGATTATTGTGAGTTTCTAAGTTAACCATCAGAAGGTATTTGACTAGTACCACACTAGTGCACTCCGTAGGTATTTTACTCTTTAGGTCTACTAATGTTGGAGTTTGGACGATTGACTTACTGACGATCCTACACATCATCAGCCACCATCAATATTTACAAAATTATCAGCCAAGCAAAAAAAAAAAAAAATCAGAAATGTTGATGAGCAAAGAAATTGACATAAAGTGTTTGATTGATTCTCTCTCAAAATTAAATCTTTAAGTCCATTGAATTCACCTTGCATATTATTGGCCCCATCATAACATTTCACATTTCCCAAGCTGTCTTGATAAACTCAATTCATCATGTCTACAAAATAAAGATTTAATTACAACTTTGAGTGATACATTGGTGGTTACAATTCCCTTTTTGTCCACATAAAGCAAAATAACGGCCATTTGTTCTTTTATTGAGATATCACGAGACTCATCAACTAAAATTGAAAAGAATCCATTGTCAAGATCCTTGATGATGGCATTGGTAGTTTCACATGCAATTGCAAACACAATGTCTTTTTTAATATGATGGTGGGTTAGCTTTTTATTTGGCGTGTGTTGCAACACTTCATTGCTAGATTAATTGTGATTTGCCAAAAATTGTAGAAACTGAAGAAAATTTATTTATCAATTGAATCACAAGATTCATCATGACCACAAAAAGCAAACCCTGACGCAAAATGAATCTTATGTAGTAACTATTGCATTTAATTGAACTTGATAATCAATCTTATCTTAATTTAATTGCTTAACAAAAACACTTTGAATTTGTTGCTTTTGCTTCATTAGATCTTCATTATTCTTGACAACTTGGTTATGGGGACTATTAATGCCTCCAACATGAATTTGTAGTTTGTCTTTTCTATTTCAAATTTTGAATACAATAGTTTCTCTTCCCACTTGTTAACCAATATTTTGCCTAAATAGGTAATAATATAAATAAAATGAACATCATTTTCTATGTTGATTTCCAAAAAAAAATTATATTCTTTAAACCAATTATGATTAAATCAAAGCAATACTCCATTAATTTCTATTTTAGGGAATTAATGGCGAAGAGGTTGATAATGACCTTCTTGTAAATGTAACCTTCTATGAGGGTCCTTTTTTGGACAGTGTCCAGGCCCAAGTTGAAGCAAGAACTCTGGGCCTTTGAGTTGTTGTTTAAAGGGACTGAGCTTGATTCACCACAGCTAAATGAGCTGTTTACAAAACCAAGTGATGCACAGAGCAAAAATCCTACAATACGTACATACTAGTAAGCAAGAATATATATGTATTGAACAGCAAGAAACAGTAAAGGAACAATGTAATAAAGCGAGAAACAAATATATTGTTAAGGATCCTTAAAACACTATGAAATATTTCATTACTTTCTTTAGTTGTAAATCACAATGTGCTCACTAAGACGTGTTACAAGGTTCAAATAAGCTCAAAAATTACAGACTTAGATGGCTATCTAAGCCTCTAAAACTTGCAAAGTTTGAATCCCTTTGAATCCAAGTATGTTCTATAAAGGCTGTTTTGGGATACCAGGTGATATTTCTCTTTCTTTTACTACTTTCTTTGAGTTTTTGACAGAGTTTTTTTAATGATTCTGTTATGATTCACTATTGCTAAATGCCCCTTAAATGTTGGCTGCTTCTCCCTTTTATAGGGTCATTCTAGAGTTCCGGGGTACTACTAATTCCCCTCCTCTGCTCCCCTGGGTAACAGAGCCCACGTTGTGCCAGCCACTCTGATGACTGGTCCTTTTCTTATTTCTCATAGTTTTCTTCTTTTGGTGCTGTTTCCCTAAAAGCTTCTTGCTAACTTTCCATTCTGAGGTGTCCTTAGAGGGCTGACCTCCAATCTCTCTTCCCTCAAGGTTTATAATCCTTACCTTTTTCAAACTCCGCTTTTTAGCTGTCCTTCTTTTTGTCATTTTTCTCAGGTGAGCCGAATCCATTCCTGCTAGGTTGAAGGTTTTCCCGGCTACTTCTCTTTATAGTTCTTCTTTTTGGGTTGCCCGATGTACTAGCTCCTTGTTCATGAATTGTTATTCTCCAAGCCTTCTGGTTCCTATTTGCATCACTGGGTGATTGAGAAGGACGTATCTGTCCTTCGTTTTTTGTGTTTCTTGGTACTCTTTTTGAACTATCTCAATCTCATCCTAGTTGTGTTACACGTCCCGAGGATCTTGAGCCCCTGGCAGCCTCTGGGTATCCCGGCCCAGTTCTTCCCACTGGACTTTCTTTGATTTTCTGATGTTGACAGGCTGGGCTTTTTTCCTTTCTTCCCTCTGTTTCATGGGCCCTAAGGCTTGTCCTTTCGTAGGTTCTGGTCTTCAAATCTTTCTTTTAATGGACTTGGGCCATCCTTTTCTCTTGTGGTGAGCTCAAGGTTATATGGGGTTCACCCACTGTGCTTTTTTTTTGGGCCTTAGTGTTATAACTTTTTAGACCTCAACACCTTCTTATTTCTTCATGACCATTAGGATGATAAGATGAAATCGTTTCTCGTAGCCCAAGATACGAGGAAGATTGTTCAAGTCAAAACATATATCCTTAGAAAATGAATTCCCCCTTCTAACATATCTTTTACTTATCAAAACATCCTTAGAAAATGAATCTTGCGGTATAAGTGATTTCTTTGTTAAAAATTTGTCCATAATACTAGCAAAAAAATAAATGATAAACTATAAGTTCATTCGGCATATTATTTCTTAATACAATAAAGACATTAATTATTGTTATTAAGATTAAAATTTTGAAATCATCTATTATTTCTTAATACAATAAAGATATTAATATATTTGTACTTGGGATTTGTGATTTCTCCTAATATGTTTTTATATGTATTTTTTGTCCTTTGGATATTTTATTTTCATGTATTCATTTTCACTTAACAATAATCATTAATTTTAGCAACAATTATTAATATCTTTATTGTATTAAGAAACAATAAATAATTTTACAATTTGTTCATCATAGTGAACATGATGTACTTTTTTTTAATGAAAATATTTATTACCTAAAAAAAAATGATTTTCAAGATTTAATCTTAACAATAATAGTTAGTATCGTTCTTGTAAAAAAAAAAAAAATTCAGAATGAACTTATAGTTTATTTTTTAGTTTTTTGCTAGTACTATGGACAAATTTTTTATTAGGAAATTACTTATACCCAAGGTTTTCAAACCTGAACCGAACCAGGCAGTCTGACTCGGGTAACCCTAAATCGAATAGAATTCCGGTTATTTAACTAAGAGACAACATACTGACACGTTGACCCATAGGCTAAGCTTGTTTGTTGTGTCATTCTTGGATTCAATATTTAATTTATTTTGAGTTTAGATTATAGTTTTTCAATTTATCATATTACCCCTCTCAATCTATTATTATTTTATAATTTTATTAGTAGTTCAATAATTATGCTTTTTACATGTGAATATACAATTTATTAATTTATGTTGAAAATAATTTTATTTTAGACTAATTTTTTTAGTTGAAAGATTACTAAATACACATTTTTTTTTTTTTTAACACTTGTTTATGCTTTATTATTTTATATTAACCTTATAAAAAGGGTGAAAATTCATTTGAAAATTTTTAAATTTTTTTAGACATAATTTTAGTAAATTTTTTGTTAATGTTTGCCATTCTAATACCTTTATTTGTATTTTATTATTATTAATTTAATTAATTATGACATCATCACAATTTGTCATTGGTTGAACCCCAGTTCGACCTTAAAAACCTTGAACATTTTCCTTTTCCGATTCATTGAACGGCTTGAGCTTGAAAACCGTGCTTATACTGTAAGATTCATCTTTGAAGCAAATTCATGTTGACTTGAATAATCATCATTCAGATCCATAGTTATTAGAAAAGATCTCATCTTATCATTCTAACGATCAAGATGACATAAGAAGATTATATTTACAAAGAAATCCTTGTCAACCTTTTCTCCACTTAGTGGAGTGTTGCATTGGTTAATCCTAATTGGTTTAAAGAATACAAAAATTGGTTGGAATATAACATAGAAAATGATTTTGTATTTTATTTTCATTGTTACTTATTTAGGCAAGATGTTAGTAAGCAAGTGGGAGGTGACACTTTTGTGATGGGGGATTCAAATTTTGGAATAGGAAAGACTAGTTACAAATCTTTGTTGGAGATGACAATAGTGCCCATATCCAAGTTGTAAAGAATTACTAATTAAGCAAAATCATCACATGCAAAATGTTTTTGTCAAGTAGTTAAATCAAGATAAGATTGATTATAGAACTTAATTAAGATAAGATTCCCCTTTTGTGTATGGGGTTAGCTTTTGATGGTTATGGTAAATCTCGTAATTAAGGGAATTTTCTTGATCTTCTACAATTTTTAGCAGATCACAATGAATCTATCAATGAAGTGTTGCGAAACAATCCGAAAAACAACAAACTAACCCACAATGATATTCAAAAAGACATTGTGAATGCAATTGCATATGAAACTACCAATGCCATCATCAAGGATCTTAACAATGGGTTCTTTTCAATTTTAGTTGATGAGCCCCATGATATCTTAATGAAAAGATAAGTGTCCGTTGTTTTGCGTTATATAGACAAAAGGGGAATTGCTACATAGCAGTTCCTTGGTATTGTACATGTAGTAGATATTGCCTTTATGTCACTCAAAGCTACAATTGAATCTTTATTTTATAGACATGAATTGAGTTTATCAAAACTACGTGGGCAAGGTTATGATGGGCCTAGCAATATGCAAAGTGAGTTCAATGGTATTAAAGCTTTAATTCTGAGGGAGAATAAATTAGTATTTTATGTTCATCAACTTCAGTTGACTCTTGTAGTTATTGATAAAAAGCATATTAACATTGCTGATTTTTTTTCTTGCTTGATTGGTAATTTAGTAAAATTTGTTGGAGGCTCTTATAAGAGATGAGATGCTCTTTTTAGATGCACAACATGCTAGAATTACAGAAGCATTAGACAAGGGTGAACTCATAAGCGGGCGAAGTTTGAATCAAGAGAAAAGTCTTAAATGTACTGGTGATACATGATGGGATCATATTATGGGACAATCCTCAGTTTGATTTTGATGTTCTCTTTTGTAGTTGATGTACTTTGGTATTATACAAGAGGATGACCTACACTCCCTTCAAGAAGTTGAAGCTCAATCTATTATGAGTTGTCGATAGCATTGCAAAGGAAAAATCAAGATACTGTAATGTTATGCCACTTGTTAAAGTGTCTAAGCAATGATTGCAGGTGATGAGAGTTTCTATTGACTGAAGTGTCTTCATTTTGTAGCAAACATAGTACTCCTATCAAGAATATGGATGAAATATTTGTAGTTGGTGGGAAGCCACGACGCAAAACTCCACAAATTACAAATTTGCATCACTATAGTGTTAAGCTATTCTACACATCCATAGATATGCAACTTCAAAATCTCCACAACTGTTTTTACAGGTGAATATCAAGTTGCTATTTTGTATGGCTTGCTTGAATCCAAGATTCCAAGTAATTCATTTTTTTTTTTTGATAAGCAAAAAGTTGATCTGTCTTGCAAAGTTCTATCCTTGTGATTTTTTAAAGACAAATTTAATGGCATTTGATATTCAATTTTAGAATTACATTGTTGATACGTGCTCCAATTATGTGTTTTTAGAACTTAAAGGAATTGGTGACTTTGCTAGAAAGATGGTGGGGACACAGAAGGATGCCATATATCCAATATTCTATTTGCTTGTGAAATTAGTTTTGACATTTCTTGTCATAAATGTAACAATTGATAAAAAAAAAAATTGTAATGAAATATTTAAAGACTGAACTATGCAATCAAATGAGAGATCAATGGATGAATAATTGCTTAGTTGTGTACATTGAAAGAAATGTACCTGGTAGCATTGATAATGAAGCTATTATGCTACAATTATAAAATATAAAAACTTGTAGAAGGAAATTGGAAAAATTCATGTATTTACCTGTTTTTTTGTAATGTCGAAAGATTCAAGTTTTTTATTATTATTATTAGATTTTATATAATTTAAGTTTTTAATGGCTACTTTAGAAAAAATTCTTAAAGCCGCCACTGCTCTCTCCCTTAAATATTGGAGTAAAGAAGATCTAGGAAAGAACCGATTGTCTTATGCATAATTAGTAACCAAACATGTAGATAAAGGAATGTAATCAAGGATCGATAATCCACCTGAATTTGCAACAATCCCTTTTCTAAAACCCAAGTCATTGGGTAAGGAAGCTCTCATATTAATCTTATTGCTCATTCCTAAAAGGCCTCACTTTTACTGGTCCTTTTGACCTGGAGGAATAGACACTGTTATTTATAAGTGACAACAAAAGAGAAAATGTATAAATCCAAACAATGCTAATCAAAGTAGAAATTGGAAGATGTATTTGATATATGGTGTATTAGCTGACATCTTTAAAATCCAATTGTCATGATTAAAAAATGGAATTACCATCAAATAAGTTTTTGAGTTGAGGCAAATGCACTGTATTAGATCCTTTAATGTCAGGAGGGATTTTTTTTTTTTTTTTGTGATGTGTATCATGGTTAAGAATTGTAATAGCACTGTTCAAATGGCATGGGTTTCTCCCACCTGAAAAACCAGGTGAAACAGGGGCTCCTAGTGATGCTAAAATTCTATTCAAGTTCTCATCCGTCCAAATTTCTGTTGTTAAGAAACCAGATTCTAATGATAGCAAGTCAGCAAAACTAGAAGTGAACAAACACTGGACTCGAACCAATAATACAACTCCACCTGGTGTGGCCTCTGATGGTAACAAATTAGCAACCGCCGGACTACTTTCTTTAAGCCGAAACTATGATAGTGAAGATGATTAGTGTGTTTGTTAAGCATATTCCATGATAATCATTTCCATTCCCAATATATCATTGTTAGGAAATTAACTTACTTAGTTATCGAATTTTAAGTTTCATTTTAGGAGCTAGATTGGTACTCAAAATAGTTAAAGAGAACTTCCAATACAAGCACAATATCAAATGTAACATCATGATATGTGCTGACAAGAATAGCATTGGTGATTGGTGAGACTGGTGGACTCAACTCCCAACTCGAACCCATATTTAGAAGCAAAGCCAATTCAAGCGCGACACATGGCAATGCAAAGAAAAATACCCCAACACCTTTTATTGAAAGGAATCACATACCTAACAAAGCATTCCTTAAAAAGGAAAAAAAAAAAAAAAAAAAAAGAAGAAGAAAAGGTTGAAGTACTTTGGGCCATTAGCTATTCTAAACCGTCCCTCATGTACGTACTGGGAAGCTTACTTGCAATTTAACCCATGACACATTCATGCTATTGCTATGGGAATCATATACAGCACAAATGATTAATTAAAGATGCCAATTTATGAAGAAAAATGGACAGACCTGCGTACATGCATGCCAGGCAATAACTGCAAAGTCGTTTTCGGCATGAGAATCCAAAGATTTATAACCATCACATTATTCACATGTAATAATGTTGTATGGGTAAGCAATGGAAATTTACTAAATGAAAACTTTGTTTGGTATGGTATGCAGCAATTATATCACCTCTTGCTGTTCCCCATATCTTCATTATTCAAATTCTCTCTTCGTTGTAATAGCAAAGCATGTAACTATTAAATTATAAAAAATAAATAACACTGCGACCTCCGAAATCGGATTTTTGTACTTCTTTTAGTAATCTTACATATAAAAAATAGTTTCTTTACAAATATCACAAATGTTCAATTATCAAGTTGTTGCTCTTATCATGACTTTTGAGTAGAGTTGTAGTATATTTTTATGTTAAAACTCCCTTCTCTCTCCCTTGTGTGTGTTTTTGTTTCTCAAAAAAATAAAAGTTGTTCTCATTTAAATCCAATGATAACATTATTTTAATGTCTATTATTTATAATTAGTCAATTAGTTATCTTAGTCATTATGAAAAATTTTGTTATCTTTTAGTCATTATGAAAAATTTTGTGAAATAAAAAAATACTTTTTTTCGTGGAGTGATGATATTTTCATGGAGCTCACTGTTTTGGTATTAACTCAATTTGGGCAAAAATGAAGGAAGGGAGATCATTAATTACATGGAGTCTACCACTTTATACTATAAAATGACTAATATGTTCTTAAAATTTTTAAGAAATTACAAATAGCCTAATATATGAATTTTCACATCATTAAGGGCACAAAGATAAAAGCATGTATTTTTTCTTTATCTTCTCTTTACAAACAAACAAAAGAAAGAAAAAACTCTTAACATTTTCTTCTTTTCCCTTTCCATAGCTACAACCAAACACAGTGTTAAAGTGTTGTGTGGGTAAGACTATTTGAAGTTGCACGGCAGGAATATGCTCCATTAATGTCTCATTCTGTGAACAGATATCCCGAGGGTCTGGCTGGTCTAATAGCCACCATAAGTGGACCGGGATGAATTTCAAGTAGTACCGACAGCAAGACAAAATTGATGTCTTGTCCATACTCTATAGCTTCGATTGTTATACTTTTCATACCCCAATAATGTTAACTCAGGGGTTTGGCCTGGGTTTGAGTGTCTCTTCAATGTCTTGTACAGAACCCAATAATGTATCTAAGAATTGATGTGTTAGTACTTAGCAACCTACCGTGTCAGAATTCTTATCCTCCTTTTAGAATATTGATCAGGTTAAACGTTAAAGCCAAGGAAACTGTGCTGTAATTTCCCAATTTTCATGGAAGTTAACAGTGGAAACAAGATAGGGTTTAGCCCTCTAGTCTAGTCTCGGTTAATATAATTTTGGTATGTTTTGGTGACAAATTTTTAAAAAGTTCCGATCAAAAAAAAAAAAAATTTTAAAAGTTTTTTTTAACTTTTTAAAGTTGTACTTTAAAACTAACTTCTAGCAAATTAAAACAAATTTTCAGCTAAAAGACTTCATTAAAAACACTCCTAGGTAGAGTTTGGATCCATGTTCACGATCCATTGTGTTTGTGCGTTTTCAACCTTTAATTTAATTTTTTTTTAAGACCAGCGTCTAGTGCACTGTTCATGAAACATGAACAGTGTACCAAGGCATATGAACAGTAAAAAAAAGAGTTAAAAGTAATTTTTTACACATTTAAAAATTATTTTGCTACAGTGTTTCAGTTTTCAATTTTCAACAAAATAAATTGTATCCAAACGGACCCTTAATTAGGCAATAGGGATGTGGTCTCTCTTTCCACAACCTTTACAAATTCAAAATTTGAAAAGGTAAGAGACAAAATTTAAAAAGAATCTCAAATTTTAGGGGTATGTTTTGAACTTTGAGTCCAAATTTTTTTTTTTGGTGCAATGAATGGATGCCTTAGGATTTATTTGGGAACAGTTTATTTAGTTGAAATTGAAAATTTTTTGTTGAAATTACTGTAGAAAAAAGCTAAAAGTCAATTGAATAGTACAGTGGGACCCATAAATAGTATCAAAAAGTACAATGAGACCCATAAATAATAACAAAAATAAGTTAAAAACTTTAATAAACTTCAACTTTTATCACTTCCCAAACATACTCTTAAAAGAATTTGTTAATGAACCACTAATAAAAATGTTTCTAAAAATATTTTCTAAATCAATACGTTTAAGAATATAACTAGGGTCAAGTTAACAAATGCCCTTAAGAAATTTGTTAATAGATAATTTTAGAAAAAAATTTAATACTACAGTCTTAGGAAATATAAAAAATTTGTTGAAAAAATCAGTTGTTTTTTTCTCATAAAAAGTTTCTAAAATTATTTTCTAAATTAATGCTCATAGGTTTCGTTTGGTTGAGGAGATGGAAAAATTGGGGTATAGAAAATATTTTAGTTTCCCCTCGTGTTATTTGTTTGGAGGGATGAAAAAATTGAGTGATGAAAAACTCTTTTTTTTTGTTGAAAAGAAAAATAAGAAAATAGAAAATATAAATAGTATAAATTGACTCTCTAGATATTTTTTTAATTAAAAAAATCCTATTAGGGGAAAAAAAAACCAAAGTTAAGGTAAAAAGAATAAAGCCAAATGTGTAACTTAAAATGAAAAAAAAAAAAAAAAAAACTATAAAAAAAGAAAAAGAAAAAGAAAAAGAAATATCAATGTTACATATATGTGAGGGAGGATTGGGGGAAGATGGGTAATTTCTATCGGCCCCTCTCTTCTCCCTCATTTTTTCTTCAATATAGGGAAATTGAATTTTGGTAAGCCTATGGAAAAAATGGTCAATCCCGCCATTTTCTACCCTCTTTCTCCTATCAATTAAACACACCCATTATCCCATTTTTTCTCTCTTATTTTCTACTCATCCACATTTTTCACTTTAACCAAACAAACTGTAGGGAGATTTGTTAACTTTTTTCATATAAATATTATCGTTCCATCTTCAAGTGTGGACCGTGGAAGGATGCTCCAAGTACAATTTTCTATAATGTAATAAAATGAAAATCAACCATGTAGTGGCCGTGGGACGCTGGCAATAAATATATTGCCTAATATTTGGATGTGATATGATTTCCATCCCACGCTCCTTGACAAAATCGCATGTGACTTGACATATCTGAATTATTATTTGCTTACAGGTATTTTGTGTACAATTTTTATGTTAAATCATAGAAAGAAAGACTAGTCCTGTTCACGAGCGTCTTTGACACTAGACACACTTCCATTTAATAACTTTAGTACAAGGGAGCGATGTGGACAAAATCTAAATGAGTAGGTCTAAAATGGAGGAGCGTATGTGAAAAATTTATGTCATTCACACTCCTGTGTCTTTTGTAAGAATAAAAGAGCAAGTTCTCTCACTTTGTTAAAGCTACAAGATGGGTGTATTTGCTAGCAAGAACATGAACAATTTAAGTGACAAAGATGTCAAAGGGTTGAGGGAGAAGACAAGGTTTCTTGAGAAGGAAATGAATGAGATGGTTCATGAGAGAGAAAAAGAGAGCAAGGCTTATGAGGAAGACATGATGGTTTTTGCATTTAAGGAAGCCGAGTGGAAGCAAGAGAAGATGAAGCTAAGAGAGGAGGTAAAGAGGTTGAGGAAGATAGTGGATGAGAAAGAAGACAAGATTAGAGGGATTGGGGAGAAGAGTGAGAAAGAGAAAGAGTGGGAACTGTTGGGAACGAGCTTCTTGGTGGAGCAAATGAGGGAGGAGAGAGCTCGGAGAGATGAGGCTGTGGAGAAGTGGAAGCAACTATATCTTGCTATTAAGATGGAGCTTGATGATCTCATTCAAAGAACAAATCATGGTACGTACTATCTCTCTCTCTCTCTCTCTCATAATCACATACTAAGCATGTACTATTATCTCATCGATGTTTGAATTTCGTTCTTTCTTTCAACATATTCACTCTATGACCTCAGTTCTACAGTTCTACTCTTGATACAATATATGAAATGTACATTTGACGAAAATGAAATTATTATGGTTTCATGTGAAAAATGCCCAGTTTCTTTTATGTAGCAATATTCAACATAGGATATATAGGAATGCAATGGCCTTGGTTCTAATCCGTTAGTCTAGATTTGCAATCTTCATCTTTGCCCATATCCTAAGTCTAATTGTGAGATCATTAATTATAGTGTTATAGTTGTCATAAAATCTGTAGTGCCTATGATTGAGTGCATATCATAGAAATGGGATTTTTTTTTCTTTTTTGGAGGGGGGGCTAATGACAACGATAGTGTCAGAGCTTTTTAAGTATTTGATTATTCTTCCAGCTGTGTATAGTCTTCCGTTCCCAACATGCCAAGTAAATTACAAAGCAAGTAATTACAAAGGAAGGAATCTCTTGGGAGACAATGCTGGCTACAGTTTAGAGTTTTTTTTTTTTTTTGGATGAAACAGTTTGGAGTCTTTAGACACTCACAACTCTAGGCTTTTAAGATTCGCTAGGCCAACCCTTGGATTTAGAAAGGAAACATTTCTTTTCACCGACAGTAATATAGTCTATATATTCAATAATATACGCATCTTTTATAGTAACGACAACATGCAAGACTTTTAATATAAGTTCCCTTTTACCCAAAAAAAAAAAAAAAAGACAACATGCAAGACGCTTTATTGAGAAAGAAAATTTCTAAATTTTACTTTATAGCAAGGCCTTTCCCTCTTCTTCTTCTACTTCACTCTTTGCTATGAAGTGTTAAAATGCTTTGTTTTTTTTCTGTGCTCAAAGGTGTCAAAATTCTTTGAGAGCTAGTTAATTATACAGATATATGCAATTCTCTGTTTTGTGAGGAAATATTTCATTTGACGATTTTATGAAATCACCTCCTTACAGCATGTAAAACCCACACATATTGTGGAAAAGAGAAGCAGAACAACTCAACTATATAGGTAATTTAGGCAATGAATTAAGTTCCTAAATAAAATAAAGCTCTCTTTATAATTGACTAATATAATATATATATATATATATATATTTTAAACATTTTAATTAAAATTGTTTCGCCCAAAAAAATTTTAAAAAATTAAGGTTCCCTTTATTAGCCAATAGAATGTACTTATTCTATTAAAAGGCCTCCACAGTATCAAAACATAGAAGCATTTTTTTATTTATTAAAACATAAAGAGAGAAGATTTTTTTTTTTTTTGGAGAAACAAAGAGAGAAGATTAAGGTCCCACTATATCCCACTTTTTTTGACTTGTATTTTTAAAGTCTTCATACACCTTTGTACCTATTGTCGCATCACATCATTCTGAGCAAAACTTGCCACCGTCTCCACACACGTTTACACCTTCTCCAAACTTATTATCACGTGGGTTGAAGTGATACATCAATCCACTTTTGTTATTTTATTACAAATTTTTTTTTAATAATTTAGTTACTTTTTTTAAACAATAATTTAATTAGTTCTTACTTTTCCCATTTGTACCGGTCATTTTATATATAATAAAATAGAACCAATCCTTTTTATTTTAAGTAAATTATTTCATTTGTATATTTTGGATAACAATGCATGTTGCACTTCCATTTGTAGGAAGAAAATTTTCAAAAAAAAATAAAAATCCTATCTAAAATCAATCATGTCACAATAAAGATGAAGTGAATTAGCAAAATTATCAACCAATGATAGCAAAACAAAACTTAAATACAAAAACTTAATTACTAAGTTTGCATCTCATAAAGCAAAAAATATATTTTTTAAATAGAGAAATATAAAAAATCAAACACATTATTTAATTATTATTTAAATCTAAGAAAATGTCCCACTTAAAGTTTCGCCTTAGGTTACAAAATTTGTTAAAACGGCCCTAAAAAGAGGCTTTGGAGCATCCACAGCAGATGTGTCAAATGTGTCAAATGTCAAATATTTGGCGCACCAAACACAAAAACTCCATTTATGAGATGTTTCAAATCTCATAATTTTTACCACATGTGAATAGTAACGTTCCATTTTGGAACGGTATGGACAAGAATGCTAAAAAAAAAAATAGTTTTTTATTCATTTCTTTCTCATCTTTTTTGACTTTGTTGTTGTTGTGCTTGATGATGATAATGATGGAAGGAGTTAATATATTATTTTAATGTGTAGTAAATATTATTTTAATATATATAATTGAATGAGAAAACATCCGATAAATGGGATGTTGTAAAATGATGTGGTAAAATAATAAAGTAGACTTTTGGTGTGTTAAAATGACATTTTTTTATAGAACATCTGCTGTGGATGATCTTATGAGACCATCTAATAAGTTACATTTTTTCTATTTCACACAGCAAATAAGTATCAGAAATGTATTAATGCGTGTTACCGAAATACATAAGTGAAATGGAGGCTTAGTAATTCAGCACCTCCTAAGTTACATTTTTTTATTATTTATTGTTGTTGTTGTTTGGATACGTAAGTGGTAACATGCCACATTGTTCAGCTGCAGGGGATGTACAGTATTGGAGAGCAGAGGAAGAGGACATGATAGAAGAGTTACAGAGGGAATTGCTTGCTAAGGAAGAGACTATCAAAGCCTTAAAAGAGCAACTAGCTTCTATAGAGCACGAAGAATACAAGAAGGAACGAGAGATTGACATATTGAGGCAAAGCTTACGAATTATGAGCAGTAAGAAGCCATCGCGTATCACCAAGAATGTTGCCTGAATGTTCCCTAGCGTTAATTAGTTCCTTCTTGTAACTATAAAATCATAACGCTATTGATGCACAGTAAATTAGTATGTTTTACAATGGATTCATTCAATTGAAGAAAAAAAAAATGCTAAATTGGCCTACTTGTAACAATTTTTTATTTTTTTATTTTTTATTATAACTTGTGGGTAGATAGGAAGTCTTAACTTTTAATTTTTGGGTTGAAAAAAGAGGCAAGTATCAAAAATAACAAGAATAGTCACACACTCATTATACACTTACCGTATGCACACTTTCACATGGACTTAAATCATATATTAAAAATACAATTTAAAAAATGAATTTGCAATAGTAAGTGTATAATAAAATTCTCTAGAAAACTAGACTGACTAACTTCTCTATTCCACTCCTATTTAAATTTTTTAATTATAAAGGTTAGGTCATTTTATAGTTATATTCTGGTTATATAATATATAATAAATTCGGTTTAAAATATTAATATTATTATTTTTGTGTGTGTTTTAATAAGTATTACTATTTACTAAAAAATATTAAAAATAAATAGCATATATTCAGCCAAAAAAAAAAAAAAAAAGCATATGGCCAAAAGAATTGAAATCAGTGGCTAGTTTAAGTTTTATTTGGAGAGGCAATATTCAAATATAAAATGAATTGGTCATATATATGGTGGTTAGTATTACGAAGAGATGAAGCATTCTCTTCGGCGATAATACAAACGAGTTGGACAATGAACGCGGGAGTGACAATGATGATAATTAGACCATTGTTGTTGTGTCAAACTCAAAGTCAGGAGAGCACAGGTAGATCCGGAAACTTCGCAATGGTAATCCATATGAGTCCAACTGTCCAAGTAGTCTTCCATTTGCCCATTAAATGAATTTTGTTTGTTTGTTTGTTCACGGAGAAGATTACCCGCTTGGCCACAAAGTCCAAAAAATAAAAATAAAGAACAAGAAGTGGGCCCATCCTGAATCCCTATCCTATTTTATCACTTCTCAACCCAAGTTTCAAGCCTCTGAATCCCCTATTTAAGGAAGAGATGTATAGACACTACACCCTTAATGAAGTGGGCCCATCCTGGCCACCCACCTGGCCCAGACATCATCAGATCAAGCCATAAATTTGTCCTAAAAATACCTTGAGAGTCCAAAAGGGTAAAATTATAAAATGGAAAAGCAAGACCAAGGCTAAAGCCTAAAGGTGCGACCAAGGACAAAATAAAGGCTTTTAAGAACTCTTCTTGCAAAAATCTACCAAACTACAAGATTCTAATCTAATGTCCTGCATAGTAATGATGATCATGGGTAGGGTATAGATCGGGTATACACATACCTTACCTGAAATATTTGCCCATGGATACCCAGATACCAATACCCATTAATATCTATACCCGATCCTTACCCGAATGTATTATCTATGGATATTCATACCCTATCCAAAACCCATTTTAAAAAAATGCATTGAATATCATAACCTACCAATCAATGAAGAAAAAAAAATTAAAAAAAAAAAAACACGAATATATATTATCAAAATTTTGTTGAAATAGAAAAAAAAAATCCATAGGAAAAAAAAAAAAAAAAAAAGACACCATTTGATGATACCGAAAATCGTCAGTAAGCTACACAATACTCACGTGCTTGAAACAAGACCTACGAAACAAAGACAAAGAAAACCCTAGGAGAGTATCGGTGCGGTACCGGCCAAAGACCCTCCGAAGGTCAAGTCAGAAAACTTTTCACAACTCTAAAGTGCCAGAGCTAAGGTAAATTATGTGTACCTTGGTTTGCAAGGGTTTTGGGGTTTTTATAGTAGCATAGGGTTGATACTCATTCCTTGGCCAAGAAGATGTTTCCTTGTAGGAGAGATTCTCTTTAACTTGCGTATTTTATGGAATTCTTTCCTTATAAGAGTCTTCTTGACTAAGGTTGTTCATGGGATGCAAGGTATACTCATACGTGGAGCCCAAGTAAAAGATATGGTGAACCCGTCAGGACTTCCTTTCACACCCGTCGGCTTCATCCCGTTAGTTACTTATTCTATCTATGAATTTTGGCCGTCTCGTCCATGTATAGATGATCCTGAGGCGCCCTCATCAATCTTAAGACCGTCAGCTTAATGGGGTCGTCTAGGGGTGCATCAGCAAAGTCGTCAGATACAACAAGTTCATCGCTTTTGCTTGGACTTCAGGAATTATCCTTATCAGCTGCCCTTTACTCCATAACCCCGTCAGCTTTGGGTGATGGGTTATGGAGTCTAATTTATAGCTCTTTTATTACATATATACATTTTTCGATAAACGAGACATGTATTGATTGATTTCTTGAGCAGCCATTATTAAATGCTTGAACACGTGGCTGAAGCAGATTGGCCCGTTTCTGGACAAGGGTGTCGCTTCGTCTTCTGTGCATCGTTCATCCTATATATATCTCACTTCCTTCCTCACTTCTCCTATTCCATCGTTGTTAATCTTCAGAGAGATAGAGAACTAGTCACTTTGAGAACTTTTGCTCTCATCATCTTTGTTGACCTTGCTGCCTTTGTTACTGTTCTTTCCTTAGGTCGTCATCTTTCAAGGAACCGTTTGCTTGGTAAGTCATCTCTTCTCTTATTTTCTTCTGTCTTTCATCTTTGTTTTTCTAGTTGATTGTTTAACTGTTTTAGAAAGGCCATCAACTTAGGTTCTTAGAACACCTTTGTCACTTGTAGGTAAATAGATGTCTAGAGAATCGATGAATGAGCAGTCGTCAGTCCGTGATGGAGCGGGCTATGACGAGATCTTCCAGTCAGGTCATGAGCTCGAGGAAGGCCTTTCCTGGTCGTTAGAGAGGGAAGCGTCAACTCACTCTCCTGACGAGGAAGTGGAAAGTTGTGATGCGGAGGAAAGTGAAGAAGAGGTAGATGAGGGTGAGGATGGAGGTGATGAGGGAGGAGAAGAGGGAGAAGATGATGGGGACGAGGGTGAGACTAACGAGAGAACCCTTGAAGGTGAAAGCTCAGGAAGCCTTAGGGACAGCCATACTCGTCCATTCATTCTTCCCAAAATTTGGACGGTTAATGATTTTTATCCAACGATGTCGGCCAGAGTCTTCAAAAATCTAAGGGACCGTTACCAAATCCTTAACCATATCCCAACCCGTCTTCCTGGAAAGTTCGAGAAGTGTTATTCTGGGAAGACTGCTGACGTTGGTATGTACGATGCTATGTTCGCGGTAAGGTTGAGGCCGCCTCTGACGGCCCTACATCGTCAGTTGGCAAACTTTTTAGGATTTTTCGTTAGCCAAATTGCTCCTAACGCCTAAAGGATATTCATTGGGGCTGAGATCCTGTGGGGTTGTCTTAGCGGTGGGAACCGTCAGCTAACTCTTGACGAGTTCTTTTGGTGCTACAGGCCTCAACACATTATCTCGTCCCAAGGGATATACCACTTTGCAGTTAGGAAGAAGGATCTTAAGTTGGTGTTAGACATGCCTGACTCCAATAGAAATTCGAAGGGCAGGTATTTTTTTGTCAAAAGGACGGACCGGGTGTGCCGTCTAGAAGAGTGTGCGACGATGCCTCATGGTTTTGACAATACCTGGGGCATCGTCAAGGATTCAGGTTTAACACCGTCTACCTTTTCCCTTCTCTTTTCTTGTTGTCTTTAAGTTTCTAACGCTGTTTACATTTTTTGTTTACAGCTAGTGTTTGTCCACATATCTCAGGTGAGCAAGAATCTTTCATCCGTCGGGTCATGGAGATTCCTTTGGACGAGCAGAAGTGCCAGGACCTAATAATCCTCGACACTTTGCATGCTTATTGTGGTGGTCCAAAGCCGACGCTTGTAGCTCGTAGGTTGAACGAGTATTCCCATCGTCGTAAGTTTCTCCTTTCCTTATTTCTTTCTGTCTCTTTTTTGTCGTTCTTTTCACTTCCCGTTCTCTGTTCGTAACAGAGATGGAGGCAGCTAGACTGAGGGCTTCAATAAGAGCGTCGACTGCGGCGCATAAAAAAGAGGAGGGGAAAAAGGAGAAGGGTGTTGAAGGGGCGTCCTTATCAACCCCAAAGGCTACCGGGAAGAGGGCACCCAAAAGAAAAAATGAAAGGAAGGACGACCGTCCTCCTAAGAAGCCATCAGTTGATCCAGGGGAGAAGCAACCAAAGAAGTTTTCGCTTCCTAAGCTGGACCATGGAACTAGTAAAGGCTTGATGACGTCCTCAGGCCCCAGCACCCAGGGAATCCGTTGCCTTCTTACAGACGAAGTTTACGTCGTCGAGATGGTTGGATCAATCATCAAAGAGACGGACGTTGATCCTTATGTTGAGTAGGAAACGAAGGACCTGGGGGCATCGGGCCTTTTTGACCTCTCCAGGGTAAGTTTCCCTCTTAAAAATGCTTCTTTATTGTCTATTTGTAAGCTGACAGTTGCATTTCACATTCAAGCATTGGCACGCATGAAGGCACTTAAGGACAAGTGCGTTGCTGAGGAAGGGGTGATCAACCGTCTGCGAAAGTGCAACGAGAACTTGACCAACGAGTAGGCGCAATACAAGGACGCTCTTCACACCTTGAATAAGGAAGTGACGAATTTGAGAGAAAAGTTGTAGGAGAAGGCCAGCTAGAGGGAAAAGGAGCAGGAAGCAAAAGCAATAGTGGAGAAGGAGTTGACGGCCCTTCTTGGGCAGGTGGAGACGGTTAGGGTTGACGCCGTGAACGAATTTAAGGCTTCACAGCCTTATATTGATTCCTGCACCATCTACTATGGTGACGGGTTTGAGGATTGCCTTGAACAGGTCAAGTCCGTCTACCTGAACTTGGATTTATCCAAGGTTACCATGGATGACCCCCTGCCGTCGACTCCTGTTGGCGACACTATCTATGAAGAAACTGACGACTCCACAGAGTAGGAGCATGATCCAAAAGATAATAGTGTCGTCCTTACCCAACTTGCAGCGAATCCTCCCGTCGTCCCTTCGGTTCCGTCTGCTGAGCCTCCGAGTGTAGAGAACCCCCTTTCCCAAGATGTTAGAGATCTTCCTCCCCATGGCAACGAGAACCCCCAGGACGCCCTGGCCTCCTTAACTTAGCTTTTACTTCTAAGAATTATGTCACTTGTATATTCAATCTAATTTGCAGACAATATTAAATGCCCCTTTTTTTTGGGCCTTGTTTGTAAGGATCTTATTTCATTTATGACATACTCGTCACTTTTTATTATGTGTTTTGGCTTTTATGTATTGATACATGTTTGCCCATTCATTCTCTGTGCTTGTGTGTAAGGAGACTCAGAATAAATCCGTCTGCTTTGGTGGATTTGTCCATTTTTAGTCATGAGAAAGGACTCGTCCCGTTTGGGGACCAAAATAAGAAACTCGTCCATTTGCGGATTAACATTGAACTCGTCCACATATGGACTTAAATATGAATCTTTCTACTTGTGTACTGATTATGAATCCGTCCACTTGTGGGATGAACTCGTCCACTTATGGACTAATTATGAACTCGTCCACTTGTGGACTTAATAATATCTCATCCTTGTGGGATGAACTCGTCCACTTGTGGACTTAATAATATTTCATCCTTGTGGGATGAACTCGTCTACTTGTAGACTTAATAATATTTCATCCTTGTGGGATGAATCCGTCCACTTGTGGACTTAGCAATATCATCTCATCCTTATGGGACGAACTCGTCCACTTATGGACTAATTATGAATCCGTCCACTTGTGGACTTAATAATATTTCATCCTTGTGGGATGAACTCGCCCACTTATGGACTAATTATGAACTCGTCTACTTGTGGACTTAATAATATTTCATCCTTGTGGGATGAACTTGTCCATTTATTGACTAATTATGAACTTGTTCACTTGTGGATTTAATAGACACGTAGAATAAACATGTAGAAACAGATAAATACGCCAGACATCTCTGAATAACCTCCTCTTATTATGATAAATGCATGTAGAAAAATTGTTCTTTAAAGAAAAAGACCGGCCCTTTAGGCTTAAATAGTACTGTAACAAAAATTAACTAAAATAAATTGGAAAATGAGGAGTGTCGCTTTTCATGCTATCATGTCTACTGGTAATATTTTTGGATATACTCGATGTTCTATGGATGATGCAACTTCTGTTTGTCCAGCGTCTTCAGGTGATAGGTGCCTTTCCTCTGCCATGACATGATTCTGTAGGGTCCCTCCCAGTTAGGTTTGAGCTTTCTTTGGGCGAGGTCTCTGGCAACGCCCATTACCTTCCTTAAGACTAGGTCCCCAACCTTGAAGTCTTGGTATTTGACTCGGGAGTTGTAATGCTTGGCCATGAGGTCCTGGTATCGTGCGAGTCTCTGTTCAGCTGTTGCCCTTACTTCGTCTAGTAGATCTAGCTGTAGATGCATAGTCTCGTTGTTCCTTCTTTCATCATGATTACCCACTCTATACCTCGTGAGTCCGACCTTTGTTGGGATGACTGCCTCGCTTCCATTAGCTAATCGAAACGGTGTTTCCCCTGTTGGCGTCCTTGCTTTCGTCCTATATGCCCATAGTACGCTTGGCAACTCTTCTAGCCATACACCCTTTGCCCTCTCGAGCCGAGTCTTAATGATTTTAAGCAAGGATCGGTTCGTGACTTCAACTTGTCCGTTGGCTTATGGGTGGGGGGGGGGGGGGGGGGGGGAGAAGTAGTGGTTCTCAATTCCCAACTTTGAGCAAAAAATTTTGAAGGAAGGAGTCGTTATCGAACTATTTCCCGTTATCTGATACTAAGACTCTAGGGATCCCGTACCTACAGACGATGTTTCTCCAAACAAAGCTTCTCACATTCTTCTCCGTAATGGTAGCCAAGGCTTCTGCTTCTACCCATTTAGTGAAATGGTCTATACCGACTACAAGGAACTTCAGCTGTCACATTACTATTGGGAATGGACCCATGATGTCGAGTCCCCATTGAGCGAATGGCCACAGGGCTATCATCGGGGTCAATTCCTCCGTTAACTGTCTGATGACACTGCTGAACCTTTGACATTTGTCACATGCTTTGACATAAGTCTGGGCATCTTTCTGCATAGTAGGCCAATAGTATCCAACTCTAATCAGTTTGTGAACCAATGATCGTGATCTTGAATGGTTGCCGCAGATCCCTTTATGTACTTCTCTCATGACATAGTCCGCTTCTTCGAGGCTTAAACACCTTAGGTACGGGCGGGGGAAGCCTCTCTTGTACAGGACGTATTTTATCATAACGAATTGTGCTGCTTGGACCTTCAACTTCCTTATCATTTAGTAATGCGCCGTTTTTCAAGTAGGAGATTAATGGCATGGTCCAGTTGCCTTCAGAGTTAATCTCCTGTATATCGACAGGATCTATTAATGGTGAAAACTAAACAAAAGACAGTACCTTGCTGGGGATGATCATGTGTTCTACTGATGCGGTTTTAGCAAGACGGTCGACTTACTCATTCTCTCCTCTAGGGATTTGAACAACCTTGGCCTTTAAGTCATCTACCCTTCTCTTTACTTGCTCCAGGTACTTCTTCATCCTTTCACTCTTACATTCGTAATCCCCGTTTACTTGGTTGGTGACGACTTAAAAGTCGCAACGAATAATCACACTCACGGCCCCTGCCGCTTTAGTGAGATCTAGTCCTGTCACCAGAGCTTCATACTCTGCTTCATTGTTGGTAGTAGGGAAGTCGAGATGAACCATGCATTCAATTTCGTCCCCTTTCGGAGAACGAAACACAATACCTGCCCCTCTAGCTTGCCGATTGGACGATCCGTCAGTATGTACACTCCACTGAGGATACTCTTCTACCTCCTGGCTCTCTCCGTTAGTGAACTCCGCAATGAAGTCATTGACTACCTGCCCCTTAACAACACTACGCGGTCGATACTGTATGTCAAACTCATTCAACTCTATCGCCCATAGTGCTACTTGTCTAGCAGCTTCAAGATTGCTTATTGCTTGTCGTAAGGGCTTGTCAGTGAGGACAATCACTATGTAGGCTTGGAAGTACGGCTTGAGCTTGCGGGCTGCTGTAACCAAAGTGAAGGCGAGCTTCTGCATTAGTGGGTACCTCTCTTCTGCCCCACGAAGTGCTCGACTGGCGTAGTATATGGGTTTTTGGACCTTGTCTTCTTCTTTGATTAAGGTTACGCTGACGGCGGCCTGTGATACAGCCAAATAGAGGAATAATTCTTCCCCTGGCTTTGATGGACTCAGCAATGGTGGGGAAGAGAGGTAGGTCTTTAGGTCCTCGAACGCTTGCTGACACCCAACCATCCATTCAAAAGATTTCTTCAATGTGCGGAAGAAAAATAGACACTTATCCGTCGCTCTGGACACAAACCTATTAAGCGCGGCTATCTTGCCATTGAGGTTTTGTACTTCTTTCACGTTCTTAGGGGGTGTCATTTCTATTATAGCCCAGATCTTGTCCGGGTTAGTCTCGATGCTTCTCTGGGACACCATGAACCTTAGGAATTTTCCTACCGTCACTTTAAAGGCACACTTGCCTGGATTGAGCTTCATGTTGTAGGAACGAAGGGTGTCGAATGTTTCCTTGAGATCCTCTAAGTGATCATCCTCCCTTCGTCTTTTCACTAGCATGTCGTCAACATAGACCTGGACATTGCTCCCAATCTGCTATGCGAACATCTTGTTCATGAGCCTCTGATACGTCGCGCCTGCGTTTTTGGTGCCAAATGGCATTACTTTATAACAGAAGAGGCCCTGGCTAGTAACGAATTAAGTCTTCTCCTAATCCACTTCGTCCATTCTAATTTGGTTGTAACCCAAAAAAGCGTCCATGAAGTTTAATAACTGGTGTTGAGCCGTAAAGTCAACTAGGACGTCGACCCATGGGAGGGGGTAGCTATCTTTGGAGCATGCTTTGTTCAGGTTTGTGAAGTTTTTGCACATCTTCCATTTCCTGTTGGCTTTCTTAACCATTACCACGTTTGCTAGCCAGTCGGAGTAGTAAACTTCCCTGATGAAGTTCGCCGCTTGTAGCTTGTGAACTTCCTCAGCTATAGCTTGGTCTCGTTCTAGGGCGAATACCCGTTTCTTCTGACGGATGGGTGGAAAAGAAGACGACACATTCAGCCTGTGCACCATGACCAAAGGGTCTATTCCTGGCATGTCTTCATGGCTCTAAGTGAATACATCACGGTTATCTTTGAGAAAAGTTGTAAATGTGTGGCGGACCATTGGGCTGGTGAGGGTACCAATCCTAGTTGTTTGATCAGGCTTGGAGTCGTCGAGAAATATCTCTTCAAGCCTTTCAACGGGCTCTGTCACTGTCCAGTGTTCTTCCATGTTCATGGCCTGGAGGTGGTCGTCCATCTCCATCATAGCTATGTAGCATTCGCATGCAGCCACCTAATTTCCGCGCAGCTCTCCTACTCCATAATCGGTAGAGAATTTGATCATTAAGTGGTAGGTCGAGGTTACAGCCTTCCATGAATTGAGGGTAGGTCATCCTAGGATGGCATTGTAAGTGGACGAGCAGTCGACCACCAGGAATGTTATGTCCTTAGTGATCTGCTGGGGGTAGTCGCCCACCATCACGGATAATGTGACTGCACCAAAGGGGAACACCCTTGTTCCTCTAAAACCAACGAACGGAGCATTCGTCGGAACCAGTCGCTCTCTATCAATCCTCATCTATTGGAATGCTAGATAGTAAAGGATGTCAACTAAGCTGCCATTGTCAACCAGAACTCGGTGCGTGTTGTAATCCCCTACTCGTATGCTGATGACAAGTGCATCGTCATGTGGGTGGTGAAGACGTCGGGCATCTACTTCCAAGAATTCGATGACAGGGTTGTCGATCCGCAACATCTTTGGTACCGAACCCGTCAGCTAGATGTTCTGAACCATCTTGAGGTAAGTTTTAAAGGCCTTTTTGGATGACCTAGTAGCCGTTGTGCCCCCTACAATCATTCTTATATCTCCTATGGGCGGCTTAGGACACTCGTTCTCCCGTCGGGGAGCCTGCTCTTGAGGTGGATTTGCTCTTTCCTTGCTGACGAACCTCTGCAGCTTTCCTTGCCTAATAAGGGCTTCAATTTGTTGCTTCAAGTCATAGCAGTTAGCGGTGTCATAGCCGTGATCACAGTGGAAGCAGCAGTACTTGTCTCTAGACCTTTTATTAGGATCTCCCTTCAGCTTGTCGAGAAAGGTCAGGGCTCCTTCGTCCTTAATTTGCATCAAGACTTGGTCGATCAAGGCAGTCAAAAGGGTGAAGCTTGTGAACTTCCCTGCAGTGGGCTTGGAGCGTTTATCCTCCCATCGTTCTCCAGTCCTAGCCATCTTCCGCCCCCTGTCCAACCGTATGTCTTCCTGTCTTTCCATTTTCTTAGGCTTTTCTTCTCAAGCCAGTAGTGCGTCTTCTGTGTTCATGTACTTGGTCACCCTATAAAGCACATTTGACATAGTCTTTGGGTTGTTCTTATACAGAGAAAATAGGAACTTACCCTTTCGTAGCCCATTGGTGAATGCCACCACAAGTATCTTGTAGTCCGCTTCGTCAATCGAAAGGGCCTTCTTATTAAAGCGGGTTATGTAAGATCTCAGTGTCTCGTCCTCCCGCTACTTAATGTTCATCAGGCATGCAGTGGACTTCTTATACCTGTGCCCCTCGATGAAGTGTGAGGCGAACTAGGCGCTTAACTCCTTGAAGGTACTAATGGAGTTGGGCGTCAGCCTACTGAACCAGATCCTTGTGAGTCCCTTTAGCGTAGTAGGGAAGGCTCTGCACATGATCTTTTCTGGCACTCCTTGAAGGTGCATCAGGGTCTTGAAAGACTCTAAGTGATCTAAGGGGTACTTGGATCCGTCGTAATTTTCCACCTGTGGCATACGAAACTTCGATAGAAGGGGGAATGAAGTGATGGACGCTGTGAATGGCGAATTAGTTCGATGGACCAAGTCATCGAGGTCGCTAGACACCCGTCCTCTAAGGGCATTCATCATAAAGTCTATTCGTTCCTTCATCATCTGCATCTCGGCAACTATGTGCAGTGGAACCATATCGGTGATGGATGGCCGGCTCATATCTTGTCATTCTGGTTTGCTTGGGGCGTTACTACCTTCCGGCCTTTCTTGGTTCCTTCTCTCAGCGCTGGTGCCTTCTTGGTCTTCCTTCTGAGTATTAAAGTTTGCATTCTTTTGGCGCAACTATTCTTCCAAGTCATGGTTTTGTTTGGTGAGGCGTTCCACGGCAGCGGCGAGAGTTTGAACCTGTCTCTCGAGGGCGGTCGTGCGTGGTTCGTCTCCTTGAGCGTCGTTAGTGGTCGCCATCGAGCGAGTGAGCACCATGCAACTCTTTGTCTGGGAAGCGATAGTATGGCTTACAAGTTGCAAGCTTCCCACAGACGGCCCCAACTGATAATGCTAACAATTGTTAGTAAACCGCACAATACTCACGTGCTCGAAACAAGACCTACGAAACAAAGACAAAGAAAACCCTAGGAAAGTACTGGTGTGGTACCGACCAAAGACCCTTCGAAGGTTAAGTCAGAGAACTTTTCACAACTCTAGAATGCCAGAGCTGGGGTAAATTATGCGTACCTTGGTTTGCGAGGGTTTTGGGGTTTTTATAGTAGCATAGGGTTGATACTCGTTCCTTGGCCAAGAAGATGTTTCCTTGTAGGAGAGATTCTCTTTAACTTGCATATTTTATGGAATTCTTTCCTTATAAGAGTCTTCTTGACTAGGGGTTTTCATGGGATGCAGGGTATACTCATACGTGGAGCCCAAGTAAAAGATATGGTGGACCTGTCAGGACTTCCTTTCACACCCGTCGGCTTCATCCCATAAGTTACTTATTCTGTCTATGCTTTTTGGCCGTCTCGTCCATGTACAGATGATCCAGAGGCGCCCTCGTCAATCTCGAGATCGTCAGCTTATTGGGCTCGTCCAGGGGTGCATCAGAGAAGTCGTCAGATACAACAGGTTCGTCACTTTTGCTTAGACTTCAGGAATTATCCTTATCACCATTGTATCTCACTCAGCTTGCTTAGTAAGACTAGCCAAGTAAACCAAACGTTCTCTCTATCCATAGCTTCGTTTCTCAGCACTCTCTCTCTCTTGGAAGCCTTGTGATTTCACCAATTGCTTTTTATGAAATGTAGTACAAGGCACAGAGTTTTGTGATATGTATGTCTGTCTTTCTCTCAACAACGGCTTTGTGTCTTAAGAACCAGATGCCGAAACTGTAACCGCCATCAACAACGGCTTTGCAGCAGGCTCGTGTAAAGGAGAAAGCTGAGTTAAGTTTGATCGACCATGACCCACTCCAATCACCTTCTCTCTTTGCTCAGGTACGTCATAGAAAGCTCCGATCTTGTTCTCTCTCATGATTTTGAAGACTGATCGCCTTCTCTCTCTTTGATTACGTTCTCTCTCATGACTGTTGATTTGGGTTGTTCGAGGTTTTTTGTTTTTGTTTTTTTTTGTTTTTTTTGAATGGGTTTGATCCGATTGTGTTTGTGTGTTTGAGGAGAGGCGAAGAGCTTTAAGAGAGAAAGAAATTTAGGTTTTTTTAGTACAGGACGGGTTTGGGTAATATCCATACCCTACCTGCAAAATTCGGGTAATATCCAAACCCTACCCAATTACCTTCTACCCATGAAGAACTGGGTATTACCCAGAACATTTAGATCGGGTAGGATTGGATATCCATTACCCAATGTGTATGGCCATCCCTATTGCATAGGATTGGCAGATACAAATAAAGGTGTAAAGGCCACACCACTACAAAGAAATCCCATTGTCTGGCCTCCATAAGAACTAGAAAATACAAGAAGAACTTGTATCATTTTTCTTAGTAATATAAAGACTTGGGAGTAGAGTTTCTCTCTACTCCATCCCCTCCCCACCCACCACCCCCCCCCCCCCCCCAAATCATGGATTTTTACCATTTTCACTCAACCAAATGGATTTTCCACATAAACAGTGCTTTTTGTGTGTCTTGCGTCTTGTCCATTGCACATCATGCCATTAATCATCCTTAGTCAGCCATTAACCCATGTTAATGGCGCCCAAATGTATGGGTAGTCTTGATAAACCAATAGCCAACGCCCTATAACCCAAACCAATAGCCAATGCCCTATAATCAAACTACCATGTAATAGGATAACTCTGGAATTAGGGAAAATAATCACTAAACCAAAGGAAAGAGATTGGGTGAGATCAAAATCAAATCCCAATCTCAAAGTAATTTGACCTCCAATCACCTTATAAATAACGACGTCACCAACCCTAAAGTATACAAAAAATTCTAAACTATTAAGAGATTCGTTTCCCTCATATTTGCTACTAATTTAAGCATCAAAGAATCTCCCTCGCTGGCACTCCAACAAGTCTCTATGTTCTTTTGCAAGTGTTTTTCACAAATCAAGTTGAGCCCTTGATCAAACCATTTCATCATTTGTTGTTTTCGTTGTGTTTTTTTTAATAAAAACACACAAAGGCATCCTCCCAAAGCTTTCCAACAAATATTTTCTTTGTGCGTTACATCAAGCAATGTAGAATTGTTTTATTGGCGCCGTGCTTCTATTGAAGATCGGTTTGGTCCAGAAAAGCCAATAGACTTCTGGCCTTCTCCACGTATTGAATTTCTAAAGGTTGCATTGGTAACTTGGATTTGAATTTTAAATTAATAGATTTGAAATCAAGGGAATCCATTGAATTTTTGAGTTATTTCAAATTCAAACATTTTAAAGGTTTAAAATCCTTGGTAAATTTGTCAAATCTAAATCCTTGACCTTTTTAAACTTCTCAAACAAGTTATTTGAATTTTAATTATCCAAATCCAAATCCAAATGCTCAAATCATGTCATCCAAAGACACCAAAAGTGTATTATTCAACGACAATAATATTCTCTAGACAGAAGCAACGACAAAAAACCAGATTTTATGCAATCATTAGAAAAGAATTTTTGTTTTTCTGATCCATTGTTTTTTTATCAAAAAAACTTGAAATTATGTTATGTCTTTTGTTCTTTTTTTGAATTTCTTCTACCTATCCATGTTAGCATGTGTCATGAAGTAGTTCATAGTTTTTTTATCAAAGAAACTTGAAATTATGTTATGTCGTTTGTTCTTTTTTTGAATTTCTTCTACCTATCCATGTTAGCATGTGTCATGAAGTAGTTCATAAGATCAGACATCTGAGTGCTTTCTTTAATCGTCATCAGAACCCATTATTAATATCAATTTATTATCTATCATTTACAACATGTCATATCAGCAGTGGTGAAATATTTTGTGAAAATTATTGTGAACTTTTAGTTGTTATTGTTCCTTATCTCAAAATTCTTGCTCAAGGCTTGATAAACTCCGTGGAGATCAATCCAATCCAATCCCATGCACATGGGCCAACGCCCAAGCATGCACACATGGTCATTGGCCTTGATAGATTTCCTGCAGTTCTACTTCTACAGTCTTATCGAATCCATGTGATCCGTCAGCGGAATGCTAGAAACTTGTCACAGCCAGAGGAGCCAGATTTCAGCAGCAAGTATGGCTAGTCTTTCATAGCAGCATAAATATTCACATTAAAAAAAAAGAGAAACGAAGATAAGAAACCCCTCGAGCATTTTCCTAAATCAACCACTTCAGCAACGTTTCTGTGACATCAGGGCTACCTTTTTTCAATCTTCATTTGATGCCAAACAAGCAAATACAATTTTATTGTTTGAAAAATTGGGCAAGGCACCGACCCATAAATTTTCGTGTTAGGCAGCGTTTGGATTGTGCATCCAGCGTCTGCATTTCCCTCTTTTCTTTTCTTTTCTTTTTTCTTTGCGTTTCCCTCTTTTCTTTTCTTTTCTTTTTTTTAAGCCGTAATTTTTTTTTAACTTTTCAGCAACTTTTTTAAGCCGTAATTTTTTTTTAACTTTTCAGCAACACCAGTAGGCATCCAGCGTCTGCGTTTCCCTCTTTTCTTTTCTTTTCTTTTCTCTTTTTTAAGCCGTAATTTTTTTGACTTTTCAGCAACACCAGTAGGCGTCCAGGTCTGCGTTTCCCTCTTCTTCTTTTTTTTTTTTTTTTTTTAAGCCGTAATTTTTTGACTTTTCAGCAACACCAGTAAGTTCCATGTACTGTTTACAGAAACCACAAATCTCACTTTTCAGCAACTTTTTCATTAAAAATAGGTTTTTCAACAACTTTTTCATTAAAAATGAGTTCCACGGCACTATTTACACATTTAAAAATGATTTTCCTACAGACCCTAGATCGACTTCCTAATGCTAGGAAACAACAAATACAAACTTTTGCATCAAGGAGAGCATTCTGATAGGGAAATGAGAATTTCGTATGAATTTCAGAGTTGTCCCAAAGTTCAACATTTTCAAACAAGCATAAAGTACGTGAGTATGTTGAAGCATAGTAACACAAGCAATAAGCCAATAATTACTCATAAGGCAAGAGGGTAGACCAGTATCTATTCTATCACATGTAATTCAAATTATGCTAAACCTGTGAAATTAAAAAAGTTCTCACAAGATGGAAATTGGGACCCCAGCCATCCAAGATAGACCCTCTAAAATTTTGCTAAAACAGATTGTCCAGTAGCCTAGGTTCAATGATGAACTTGACAGAAAACAGGGCTCTTTCAAACTATAAAGAAGCTTTTATAACTTTCTGAAGGAAACTTGTTTATAAATATAGCACTCAAAGGTTACACTACAATACACTTGTACTAGGATACAACACATCACTTGATTGTGATTAACACAAATTAACTAAATCAATTAGGCCTTCAACCCGTCAATTTGTTTGCTCTTCATTTTTTTTTTTTTTTAATAAATACCTTCATCCCGTCACTTTGTCAGCTAAATAGATCCCCCTCTGCCATTCTGCTCCATCTTGAACCATATCTTCCAGTAAAAGCACAGCAATTTTCTGACTGCTTCCACACATGTTCTTTTAAAATTGTCCTTTCCTTACCTTCAACCTAAATCATAGGATTGTGATCAGTATCTCATTAAGTTTTGTTCATTTCAGTAGCGTTTTGTATTTTTTAGTTATTTTTTATTCACTGAACTTTATCTAAACTAATATTTCAATGAGCTATAAGAAATTGCAAGTCTTGTTGAGTGATTTTTTTATTTTTTATTTATAAGTCTTGTAGAATTATTTCATTTATGTCAAACTTAGCATCATAACAAGAGAAGGTCTTCTTAGATATGCACCTACTGCTGGATGGAGACTCAGTAGGTGACTGCAGGCTTCTTGTCACTGTCTGCCCTCACAAGTCATCTGCAGTGACCCCATGTTTCTTTTGAATAAAGGAAAATTTCTAATTTATATATATATGTAAAGAGCATAGTGAAAGGGCTCACTCAACCAAGTACCACAGTGGGGTATGCAAGATAACACAATAACATTTAAATTCTAAAAGGGGAATAGAATTTTAAAGCAGAGTGCTGAAGACAGAAACTGTGCAATTTCCCTTTTTTGATTTGTGATAGGAGTGAAAAAATTTACTGCAATCCAGATAGCCCAATTGACATTATAAATGATCATCATCATTACAGAATTAAGGCAATCATAATTCCAATATTTCTCATGAAATTAATTTTCAGCCATGTTAATATATTAAGAAATAACACTTGAGAACCTTGTCACCTAAACATTTCCAGTGAAGTTGCTAAAAATTGTAATGATATTAATTATTATGGTGGGTTTTAGAAAAGAAAGGAGTTCCTCTAAAGTATATTAAGCCTATTAAGGATATGCATGAAAGAGTTGGAACTAATATGAGAAGATGCAGAGGAATCACAAGTATGTTACGTATCACTATAAGTTTGCATGAAGTTCATGTCTCTTTGCACTGATTACTGATGAGCTCACTAGACCGATTCAAAATGAAGTCCCTTGGGGTGTGTGTATATATATATATATATTGTAAATGATACAATTTTAGTGGATGAAATTAAACATGGAGTTAATGTTAAGTTAGAAGTTAGGAGGGATGCTTTAGAATCTAATTGCTTTTGGCGAAGTAGGATTAAAACAAAGTACATAAAATGTAAGTTTAGTAAAAGAAGAAACAAAGATGAAGAGGTTGTAAAACTCGATGTTTAAGTTATTTCAAAATCTTGAATCAATAATTCATAAGATTGGAAAGATTATATAAGATAGGAGAGATTGAATCAGATGTGAATAATAAGATAGAGAGGGTGGATAAGTGAAGAAGCGCATAATGAATCTTGTGTGATCGTAGAATATCTATTAAGTTAAAGGGAACATTTATAAGATTGCTATAATACTAGCTATGCTCTATAGTACTGAAAGTTGGGCTATTGAAAAGCAACATGTTCATAAAATGGGTATAATGAAATGAGAATGTTAAAATGGATAATTGCAAATACAAGAAAAGATGAGATTCAAAATTAAACTTTATCAAATTCAACATTGCCTAACAGATTAAACTTTCGAGACAAGTGGTAATCTATTTTATATAACAACAACAAAACAGGAACCTTATGTGTGAGAGAATGAGGTTATTCCATGTGGCATATTCTTTGATAATTCTTTCATTTAGCCTTCCACCTCATCTTTTAATTAATACCATGTATCAATCTTCTTTGAAAGGAAAATAGGTACTATTCATTTAACATTCCACCTAAGCAAAGGTTTTAATGAATTGATTCATTTAACCCTCCACCTAAGCAAGGTTTTAATGAATTGATTCATTTAACATTCCATCTAAGCAAAGGTTTTAATGAATTGATTCATTTAACATTCCATCTAAGCAAAGGTTTTAATGAATTGATTCATTTAACATTCCATCTAAGCAAAGGTTTTATTGGATTTTCTAATTTTTATTATTTATTTATATTTCAACAATACATAAGTTCATCTCCTTCAATCTATTCTAAAACAAGATAGTGTGTAGGGTGAAGTTAAGTCGATATATTCTCAATCAAATTTATTCTCTCATCCCCATAGAACACAACTTTAACACAAACCAAGGTCTCTTTCAACCCTTTCAAAGGGAGTCCCAACCAATAAAATTTGCAGCCTGCACCCTAAGAAAAGGCACTTGAAGACATGGAAGCCATATTTATATCTTTTTTTCTTTTTCTTTTTTTATGACATTGGAGAACTTCACTCAAATTAGTTGCACGTCGCAAAGCATACTGTACAACAATCCTCACTATTAATCAAACTCCTACGGGCAACTGACCCCACCCGCCAGAACCAGTTACCAGGTAATCCAGGGGCTTTTCACCCCTGACGGGCTAAGCAGTTTACCCCATATTTATATCTTTCTGTAGAGTTTGGGAGAGGGGCTTAGTAGGCAACCTTACTCCCAAATTTCTACATACAGATTCCAAGACTTGAATTCGTGACTCATCAATTGGACAGAAGGTACTTACCATTGTGCCAAGTTCCAATAGAATTCAAGACCAATGCTTTTTGAACATTAAAGATGCTTGCACAATAAATTTATTTAGACCCAACCATAGAATATTTCACATACGTATATATACACTTACATATGTACATGTCCCATATATTTATAAAATAATAAAAAATACATATGTACATGTGGTGTGAGTGAGAAAGCTAACATTCCCCAGCACTTGAAGGTGTTAGAAATGTACCCAAATTAATTGGATAAAAAGAGTCTTATTAAACATCAGGTTACTCCTTTTAATTGAGGATACTCATATTGCATCATATATTTTCCTGTCTTTCCTAGAATTACAGCAGCCTCTTTCACTTCACAAATGAATCATACTAAAATTTGTTGCTAACCATGGGTTTGACCCTAGCCCACTCTGCAAGAATTGCCCCCATGATCATCATCGCTCCTTTGTGTTTGCTGAAAATCATACCTACTTAACTTCTCAAAACTCAATAAGGTTTCACTTCAAAACTATTTTATAATGCTCTTTCACAAACATCCTCAAAATCCTGGAATTGGAGTATGAACAAGTAACATGTAGAAATCCTTGCATTCAAGGACATAGCTATGATTCAGACAATAAAACTAACAGCATTATGATAATGAATTAAAGACACTGTTTTGCTTCTTTGATGACTTATTCCTACTTAAGTAAGCAAACCCCAAATAAAAAGAAGAATAAAATAATAAATGAAGTACAAGCTATTCAAACTTCAAGCTCAAGTGATTGTGAAAGGAGAAACATACCATTAAAGTGGAGTTGTGCATGGGAAATGAACTCTCGCTATTAGCATTCTAAAGCATATGTAGGGACCTACAAAAAAATAAAATAAAATAAAATACAACATAAAAACCAAAATACACCAAGAAATTCCACATCAACATCTTGTTTAATCTAGGCCAAACTACAATTTTGGTCTCCGTACATTTGTTACAATTTCAATTTCGTCCCCATTCATTTAATTTTATTAGTTTCGTCCATCAACTTTCAAAATCAAGGTACCTAATTGGGTCAACTTTTTTGATAGTTTGGGGAGGGGAAATTTGTACCCTAGATGTCTCCACTGGAAACACCAAGAGGTGCATACTAGTTGAGCTACAAGAGCCACAAGGCTCTAGGCTATCGATTATGTCAACTTCGCCCCTCAACTTTCAAAATCAAGTCAATTTTGTTCCTCAACTGTCAAAATCAAGTCAGTATTATCCTTTTAAGTTGACTTGATTAAGGATAAAAATGACTTGATCTTGAAACTTGAGTGACAAAATTGCCACAAAATTGGCCTAATGAAATTTATTAGGATGAAATTGAAAATTACCCCTATTCTTATAGGAGCAAATGTGTAGTTTGGCCTTCAATCTACGATAACCAATGTCACAGAGCAAAGTTAACCGTTTCAAAACACAAGTGACTGCATTGGCATGCCTACGCAACTAGATTGATTACAAAGTTTTGGATATGTGTGGTGAGTAAACATAAGAATTCTCTTGGTACCTTCAGCTGATTTAGGCTCATGTTTGTACCAATTGATAACCTATTAACATTGATTGAAAACTAGGAAAATGAATTGACTCAAACAAAGAAAGCAAGAAGAACCATTTCAACTCAAGGAAGGAGCCTTCCTCCCCCTTGTAAGTTCAATTGGTTCTGTTCTCTCCAAATAGTCCACATGATACACAACAGAATTGCCCCCCAAATAACTGCTATCCAATGCCAACCAATATCCCTATTCCAACAAGCTAGCGATTCCACCACTTGCTTAGGCATCACAATTTCACACGAGATACCAAACAAGCTAAACACAAATGTCCACAAACTATAATGCATAAGAACAGTGAAGAAGCAAGTGATCCACCAATTCCCAACTAATCATACACATGCAACGCCAGTTAATGACAGATATATTCCTCTTCCTCAGATTATCCAATGTAAGAATATTTCCCTTGGTGGCTGTCCAAGTGAAAAAAGCTACTTTAGAAGGAGCTTTCATCTTCCAAATCTCCAAGGTAAAGAATGACTTCCTCCAGGCGTTAAAACTAATAACATTTGTGTGGACAACAGCTTTAAGGAAAATCCTCATAGTTGATAATCTTATCAGATGTGGGATGATACTGCTAGCCGGGTGTACTATGCACAAAAGTAATGGTGAGAACACATATCACTTCACTTGCTGGGGAGCTATGAGCAAAATATTTGCATTTAAATCTAATTGGGTGATGCCAAAGTTGGTTGGGGAGCTACAACAATGTTGAAAAGGAAGCCAAAGTCTTTCAAAACTAGATTATACAATGTTGTTCCATTGTCTCATTTGGAAGTTATGGAAGTAACAAAGTAGAAGGATGTTTGAGTGGGAAGAGGTGTGCGCTGAGAAAGATAAAATCGCTGTTTAGCGGAATTTTGTTTTACTGGTGTCATTATTTGAAAGTAGACCTTGCATTGTTGATGCAGCCATGGAAGATTAATTTGTTACTACTTTGCAAATTTGTGTTTCAAGACTTATTATATAGGGCCCATGTGTGAAGTCCAATTGAAGTAAAAGTCGTGTGGTTTTAACAGTCTGGTTATGTGTGTCTTAGGAACACAGTTTATTATTTGGGTTTTTATTTAATATGTTATGGTCAATTGGGTATTCAGGGGAAAATCTATAATTTCTGCAATTCCTGCATATTAAAAATATTTCGGTATTTTAGGATTGAGAAGTTGCAAAGGATTTTCTTTGGAGAGGTCTGTAGGAGGAGCATAAAGTTCATTTAGGATGGGATAAGGTGTATTTTCCTGGTTTGGGGATCAGGAAAATCACTACCTTTAATAAAGCTCTTCTGGGTAAGTGGTTGTGGTGTTATGCAGTTGAGGAGACACAGTTATGAGGCATGTGATCAGCTTGAAATTTGGGAAGGAATTTTTTTTTTTTTGGGGGGGGGGGGGGGGGGGGGGGTGGTTTACTCGAAGTTGTGTAGGGGTTTACATGGGTGTGGTGTACTGCGGGTTATACAGATGGGTTGGGAGAGTTTTAGTAAGTTTATCTAATTTGAGATTGGGTTGCAAAGTAGGGTCTGGTTTTGGTATGACTGTCGGCGTGGGGATGAGCTGTTGAAAGTAAATTTCCCGATTTTATTTGAGATTGCTACTTATATGGAGGCATTTGTGCAGATATGTTGGTGAGTCATACTGTGGAGGAAGACTGGAGTTGGATCTACGGTTTCAACGTGGTTTTAATGATTGGGAGATGGAGTTGGTGGTGGCCTTTTTTCATACCTTGGAGTCACAGAATCCTCCTATTGAGGACGGAGATAGGATGAGGTGGTGTTTGGGGTCGAAGGGGGATTTTGACATGTAGTCTTTTTATGGTGCTTTGAGGGGATCTAACTCTATTACTTTTCCTTGGAAAAGCATTTGGTGTATAAAGGCTCCACATCAAGTGTCTTTTTTCATTTGGACAGCTGCATGAGGGAAGATTCTCACAGGTGATTATTTGAGAAGACGGGGTTTTGCTTTTGTGGATTGGTGTTGCCTCTATCGATGTAATGGGGAGAGTGTTGATCACCTCCTGTTGCATTGTGGGGAGGTTTCTCGGTTATGGAGTTTTGCCTTTAGATCGTTTGGTGTTACTTGTGTTTTACTCAAGAAGGTTATTGATTTATTGGAAAGTTGGAGAAACTGGTTGGGAAAGCACTCTTCGAATATTTGGAATTTGGTACCTCATTGTGTGATGTTGATTATTTGGAGGGAGCGAAATAATCGCATTTTTGAAGATTTGGTGCTTACCAAGGATAAGCTCCTAGCTTTATTTGCAAGAACCTAGTTTGATTGGTCTCATGTGTGGGGATTTATCTCTCAGGAATCCATTCTGCTATTTTTAAATTCCCTTCTTGTTCATAATTTTTTGTTTTCTTTATATTGTACATATTTTATCTGCCTACTTCATTTTTTTTAATGAAGTAGTTTTTTCTTAATACAATTTCTGTTATCTATCCCCCCCCCCCCCCCCCCCCCAAAAAAAAAAAAAACCTCAATAATCCTAAGTATCTTTAGTTTTATCATCTTAGAGTGCAAGTTACTCCGTGTACTTGGGTGTCTTTTTTTTTATATCATTAAATCTTTATTACTCATAAAAAAAAAAAAAAATCATTTTCAAGTGCAAGTTAGTTTTTTAATAAGGTTTCTTTTTAGTCTACTAATCAAACTAGGAGTTCCTGATACTGCTAGAAAAAGAAAGGCCTCATATATATTTGTGCTCAATGTACTTAAGAAAAGATGAAGTTGATTACTAATAATACCAAGTGTTTTAAGCATTGAGGCATGTTGGCTTTTGTGTGTTCTCTCTTTTTTTATTTTTTGATAAGTAAGAATTGTAGTATTAAAAAAGACTTCTTCATGGAAAAAGGCACAGAGAAGCCAAAAGAAATATAAAATAATTTTTAAAAAAGAAATAATTAGGTACAAAGAGATAGAGATTCTATAAACATAGGAATGATGTAAACCCCTAAGCACGAGACCAATCAAATAAAGTTCCTACGAATGAGGTAAAAAGATGATCCCCCGTGCTCTCCAAGCCGTCATTATGCTCCCTCCAAATAGTCCACATCAAACACAAGGCAACCAGATTCCAAAATATTCAACGAATGTTTTCGCATCCAGTTCCTCCACCCAAACAATAATTTGATCACTTTCTCTGGAAAAACCCCAAAAGATCCCAAAAGATGCAAAGCTCCACAACTAATGAGCCCCCTTGCAATTAAGTAAGAGGTGATCCACTGCCTCCCCACTACATCAGTACGTGCAACACCAATCCACTATAATATATAGCCTCTTCTCCGAAGATTATCACAAGTGAGAATTTTCCCCTACTGCCAAGTGCCAACCAAAGAAAAAAAGAAACTCTCTAAGAGGCCTTCACACCCAAATACTTTAGAAAAAGTGACAGAAGTTGAGCCCCTCAAGGCATTATAATACGAACGAATATCAACTTCCCCATTCTTCTTCAACCTCCACTGCACCCAATCTTCATCCTCTCTTACAGGAAATATTAGATTCCAAAAGATGGAAAAAGACAGCTACTAAATCTATTTCGAAAACCTCATATCCCAACTCCTCTCCCCTTCACCCAGTCTCACCAACAAAAAGTCCATCAAAGCCTCCCCAATCAGTAGAAATTGCATACAAGACCAGGAAAGCCACTCTGAGAGGTTGTTCCCCTCACCAACAATCATGTAAAAAACGAACCCAACACCCCACTCCAACCTCCTTTTTTTTTTTTTATAGGTAATCAAAGAAATATTATTAATGAAAATAGAAAGTAAAAATACAAATTGTTCATGATGATGAACAAGAAGAAAAGGATAAATCAAACAACAAAGAAGAGGGAAATCAGGAAACTAATCTAAGAGAAAACATAAACTCAGAGAGAGAAGAACAATCAGTAAAACTAAAACCCCAACAACGAGACCACTCAAACAGACTACGTTGGCATCCAACCTCAAACCAGATATGCTAACCAAACTGCTCTCAACCCATTCAAATGAGTCCTCCAAAGACCACAACCATGAGAACCCCTCCCTAACTTCAAATCCCCCCCCCCCCCCCCCCCCCGGGCCCCCCCTCTTTCACCAGTCCTCTCCAAACTTTGAGGCTTCCACACACCCCATAAACGCATTGTCTCAACCCCAAACCGCCACAACCACTTTCCCAATAGGTCTTTTTTAAAGGTAGCAAGCTTCCGGACCCCCAACCCTCCATTGGCAATAGGAGCACACACTTTATTCCCCTACCAAATGATGTTTAAACTCATCCCCCATACCACCACATAAAAAATCCCGCTGCAACTTTTCAATCCTAATAGGCACACTTTTAGGAAGAGAAAACAAAGAAAAATCATAAGTAGGAAGGCACAAAAGAGTACTCTTCAATAAAGTCAAGTGACCACTTTTAGAAAGATAGGATTTTCCTCCACCCCGCTAACCAAATCTCAAACTTCTCCAAGGTAGGATTCCAAATAGCCGTCAACATGTAGGACGCCCCAAGAGGCAAATCAAGATAGGTCATAGGCAAGCATCCTACCTTACAACCAAAAAATCCACCAAGACATTGATATTCTCAACCTCCCCTACAGGAACCACTTCACTTTTGTGCACATTAACCCTGTCACTTTTTTGTGTTCTTTTCTCTCTTTATCTTCTCTTCTTTCTTTTGGTACTGTTCATGGGTATTGTTCACAGTTCAAATATCGTAAAATTCTCTTCTTCTTCTTTCTTTTTTTTTTCTTTTTTTTTTTTTTTTACAACCCCAAATCAAGCCATTTTTTACCTATCAAAACCCTAAAACCTAACATACTTTCTTCTACCAAAAAGCCATCAAATAACTCATCAAACCATCTTTTAATTCATAATACAACCCTATTACCCTTGTACAAGCAAACATGTACAAAGTGGGGAACTTTTCCATAAATTGTATTTTTTTTTGGATTCATGGCATATGTAAGTGGTCATGAGTTGATAGTTGAGCATATAGCAAGTAAACTACAATTGTCCCAATGATCCCTTTTTAATATTATTTCTATCAATATACATATTAACATATCCCCAAAAATTAAAATAAAAAATAAAAAATAAACTGAAGGAAAAATTCTAAAATTCAATTGGAGATCAGGTAGCATCATTCAGGTTACAAGAACTATATATATATATATTTTTTTTTGATAAGTAAAATACAAGGTTACAAGAACTATATTTCAAACTAATAATATAAATCTACTAATCATATTATCGATTTAAAACCAAATTTGATTACTAGGTCCACAAACTTAATGATTGTTAAAATAAATAAATAAATAATTTGCAGCATATAAATAAAAATAGTCATAATGGATCTCCACAAATACTAAACAAGCAATCATCTCTCTGATCACATAAAAAAATTGATCGCATGCAAAAAACAACAAATCCAATTTTGTTCCTAAAGAATTCCAGGTGCAAAACTGCATTAAATGGAGGTGGAAAATTCTGCTAAATTGGACCTATACCTCAAGCATATTTTCATCAAGAAAACGAGATGTTGCACAATTCATGGCATAAGAACTATCATGTTGAAGGATCCTAAGCTTCCCTTCCTGCATTTAACAGCAAAATTTATAATTAAAAAAAAAAAAAAAAAAAAAAAATCAGGCTGGTGATATCCAAAAAACAAAAATGTAAGTACAAAATCCTGTTTACCTTAGTCCCATAGACAAGGCCACCTCCAACTGATGGATGAAAGCAAGCTACATTGACCTCATCCTCAGCACTAGGAAGAACTCTCACAAGTTCCATATCAGAAACTCTGTAAACCTGAGTAATAATAAAAACTTTTAAAATTTTTATTTTTGATTGAAAAGTTATAGTGTTATACATGCACATGAGTCTTGAACTCACAACCTCACCCTCCATCCCATTATTATGGGAAAATGAAGTGCCAGTTGAGCTATAGCTCATAGGCAAATAAAAACTCTAGGATCATAGAGGGATAACTGTGCTTTCATGTTTTTTTATACACAAGTACTATTCTTGGGGAAAGAAGTTCTACACACATATCCAAGAGTACAAAAAAGATAGACATGAGTTCATACCTCCAGAATTGTGTAAATGGGTACTGTTGTCTCTCCATCAATGACAACACTCTTAAGAAGTGAACTATGGCGCCGACCGTAGGCAAGTAACAAGTGCTCTGACGTGGGTGAGAACTGAGGAATGAAATAATATACATGTTTAATAAGCAAAGCTTCCAGTTAATAAATACATACGATGTATCTTTTAAGTATATAAAATATTTAATTATTCTTTGACTACATCATTTCAAGTTATATCATTGCCCTTAGAAGCAAGACTGCAAGTAGCAAACAAATGTAAAGCCTGCAGGCTTACACTACTCACTTTTCAGCCAAAAAAAAAAATCTTCACATGGAACAGCACATGCATAAGAAGTTGCAAAAAACTTCAGTGATATATAATACCTCTGTTTATTCTTTTTTTGATAAATAAATAAGAATTTTACAGAAAGAGACTACTTCATTTATTAGAAGTGATTGGTTGAATTTTTCCAAATTCCTTCAGTATGAGGTGGTGATGGTACTAGAGTGAGTGAAGTTTTGGGAGGATGTGTGGTGTAGGGGTTGTTCTCTTAAGGAGGCTTTTCCAGAATTTTACCTTACTAATAGGACAAGGGGCTCTTCAGTATTGGATGTTATGCGTTTCTTTGATGGAAAATAACAGAACCAAGCAAGTATTTGCCAAAATAATAATAATTCAATGTTGATATAACTAAGAGTATAAATTGATACCCATTTCATGATACACAACTACTTTTGCAAAGTAAGGAAAGCGTATTTCTTACCATTGGCTTTATCAAACTCGCATAAATGGACAATGCTTTTTAGTAAAAAATGAGTTTCTTTTGTGTATTCTTTTACAATACAACTTTTGAGGGGGAGCGGCCATTAAGACGAAGTCAATTGCTAGAAAATGTGTGATAGATGAGACTAAACGTGAACTTTAGTATACTTCTAGCAAAAGGTTTTTAGCATAAAGCTAAATAAGTTGTTCCCAAACAAATACTAATACAGTTTTAGTAGATGAGACTAAACATGAAATTGATGTTCAGTTGGAAAGCTAGAAGTATGCTTTAGAATCTAAAGGTTCTAGGTTAAGTAGGTCTACAACAAAATATATGGAAATAAGTTTAGTACAAGGCAAAATAGATGTACAGGTTTGTAAAACTTGATGGTTAAAAAATGAAAAAGAGTAAGTGCTTTCGAAATCTTGGACCCATAATTTATAATGATGGGGAGATCGAAGGATGTAAATTATAGGATAAGAACATAGTGGATGAACTGGAGAAGTGCATTACTTGCAGAATACTCAATACCTATCACTTTGTAGCATGGATGGGGATAAAGCTCCAGGGCCAAATGGTTCATTATTACTATTTTGGTCTATGGTCAGTAGTGATGCTATGCGTTTCTTCTTTTTGATAAGTACGTTTCTACTTCTTTTTTTTTTTTTTTCTTTTGATAAGTGATGTTATGCAATTCTTCTTTAAATTTCATGACAATTGCCTTTTTGGCAAAAGCTTGAACACCACATTTGTGGCTTTAATTCCTAAAAAGGCATGCGCAATTGAAGTGACAAATTTTAGGCCAATTGGCCTGGTGGGTAGTGTTTATAAAATACTGGCTAAGACCTTAGTCAATCATATTAAGGGATGTTAGGCCAATTATCATAGTATGGGATACGTAGAATGCCTTTATTCAAGGGAAACAGATTCTTGATTCGGTCCTTATAGCCAATGAGTGTTTGGATAGTTGCCTGAAATCTGGCAAATTGAGGGTGTTGTGTAAGTTGGATGTGGCTAAGGCATATGATCATGTCAACTGGAGTTTCTATTGTACTTGCTTCAACAATGTGGTTTTGGGGAAAGATGGAAAAAGAGAATAAAATTTTGTCTTTCAGCTGTCAAGTTTTTATCTTGGTAAATGACACTCCTACTAGTTTCTTTGAGATTAGCAGGGATGTGTCAAGAAGACCCTCTTTCTCCATAGTTTTTTTTTTTTTCTTGGCTAAACCTCTTTCTCCATTGTTGTTTGTGATTGTTATGGAAGCTTTAAGTAGGATGATCACTAGAGCAGTTTCAGAGGGTTATCTAAGTGGTTTTTCTATTGATAGTTTTTGAGGGGAATCAATGGTTATTTCTCATCTCCTTTTTGCAGATGAAACTCTGCTCCTTTCTTTTGAGGAAAATTCTACACGCATTCATTATCTTCGTTGTATCCTTGTGTGCTTTGAGGCAGTTTTGGGCTTGAGAATTAATTGGACAAATTTGAAATTGTGCCACTAGGAGAGGTTTCGACCATTGAGCATTTGGCAAGCGATTTGGGCTGTCAAATCTCATCCCTTCCAATGAAGTATTCAGGATTACCATTAGGAGCTTCTTTTAAGGCTAAGTATTTGGGACTATTATTAAGCGTATGCAAAGGAGATTAGTTGATTGGAAGAAAATGTATTTGTCAAAGGGGGTCGCCTTACACTTATTAAGATTACGTTCTCTAGTCTCCCCACTTATTTCTTATCTCTTTCCCATTATCAATGGGCATAGCAAGTAGATTGGAGAAAATTCATAGGGATTTTTTTTTAGGTGGTATGGTAGATGATTTCAAGTTTCATCTAGTCAATTGGAATATTTATTGCACTCCTGTTTACAATGGGGGCTTGGGAAATAAGAAGTTGTTGACCTTTTAATCAAGATTTGTTGGGTAAGTGGTTGTGGTGGTATGGGTTTGAAGAAAGGGCGCTTTGGAGACGGGTCATTGAATTGAGGTATGATCCTGGAGGAGAGTTTGGGGTTCGGGATTGTCTAGGGGAGCAAATGGGGTGGGTTTGTGGAAGTATATTAGATGTGGATGGCATAGGTTCAAATGCTTCATTCCTTTTGATATTGATAGCTGGATTCTGGCATGATTTGTGGTAAGGTGAGACTCCCATAAAGGAGAGGTATCTTGCGTTATTCCTTATTGCGCGAAATAGCAAGCTCTAGATACCCACATTAGGGGGGGGGACAAAACCCAACAAACAAACAAAAACAAGAAAGCAACTGACCTGAATTGATGTTAAACAATGGGCAGCGCGTATTGCCCGTGATGCGAGCACCAAACCAAATCTAGATAATAAAAAAATATACATAGAAGATCAGGAAGAAGTAAGAGAAAAATATAAATCAAAATCTGGAAAAGATATGACCAAATTCAAAAGTTTAAGCTTTACGTTGCCTCCTCAAGGGAATATATCCTAAGCTCATAAAGAACTTGATGAGCTGAAATTGGGTGTCGTGTTGGGGATGTTGCAGCCCCTGCCATGTCATGGTGGACCTGGCTTTGCAATCCAGGATCAGCTTCTAGATGAGGCAGCACACATGCAACACATGCTGCTAAAAATCTCCCGCAAGGTGAAAAATGAGCACCCATTTCACTGCAAATGAGTCCTTACATGTAAACATCCATCAAAATCTGGTTTATGATATCATGCAGTCTAATACATTAACATGATAAAAAGAAATTTGGAGCAATAATCAATAAATAAATAAAAATGAATAGAGTTAAAATAATACCAATATCTCTATTTTCTAAGTAAATGTTGCTCCGCAAAGAACTATAGTTAGATAAGTAGAAGTAACAATAGTACTTCTTCCCATGATAGGTTTTTTAAGGTTAACTGACCAAGTAATAGATAAAAAAGCAATTTAAAAAAGGTTGACATAGCAAGAGAAAACTATTATTTAAAATTATAAAAAGGTTATACCTACAAAGCACAGCATGTGGTATCGTTAATCGACACTTTTCTGCATCAAGAAAGGCACATGGATCTTTTACATCATGAGGCCATATTCTTAACTTCACAGTGCAAGGTAACTCTGCAGCAGCAGCAGCTGCAAGTGAGGTTGCAAGTTCAGATTGGATTCTGGTAACAGCAAGTTGAGGATCGCCTTCATCACGTGGAATGTGATTGAGGATAGCACCTTCAGCAGATCCAGTCGTGGGCACCATGCGGGAACGTGAAGAACGCTGCCGTGAGCTAGATCTTCCAGTGACCCTAGATTGGTTAGCACCAGTTGGCATAACTGAGGAAGCCACAGGATTTTCCATTTCACTAAATGCTGATATATTTTCATGAGCTGAAACATTGACTGAACTCATGGTGCGCTGCCCAGCTTGACTCTGGCCAATTAACCACCCTTGCAAGAATGGTAGCTCCCAATACATTGGGTCACCAAAAGGGAAGAAACGATTATTTCTCTCTTCGGGCTGCGTTTCCATGGTCTCCATGGCATCCATAGCTGATTGAGTGATTGCATTATCCGTTTCACTCATTAAAGAATCATTTCCTGTATCTTCTGGCACAGGAGATGAGCTATTAGGATCAACAGGAGACAACAGAAGTTCATACTGCCCTGATGGAGTAGAATATGTCAAAAGCCGCACTGAAGCAGAGGGATCCACTCTTGGTTGCAAATTACTTGAGCCAACATCCCCATGAGTATTCTGCAAAGATATTCTCCCATCATCTCTAGCTAATGAGGGCCATATCAAAAAGGGGAGAGACATGAGAGGAATTTCATCTGCTAAACAAGGACGACCACTGGAATGAGAATCAGCCAAGAACACAGTGGGTGGAGGATAGCGCAAGTAACCTGGAGAAGTTGCAATTGTCATTGAGGAATCTGATGAGTCAAGGTCATTGACCTGCAAAGCAGCACAATATTAGAACCAACAAGATAGATCATGAAAGGCTAAAAGGCATGGCAATATGATACCGCCAAAAATAGTCACCTCAGCAGTTAAAAGAAAAGGGGCTGCGTGGGGGTGAAAATGCACAGCCCGAAGTGACCGCCGTGTCTTCAGTACAATGACTGGTGATGATGTCTCCCCTCTCCGGTTGTAATGCCACATATAAAGCTAAGACAAATTATAATCCAACGCATTAAAGAACAAGTCAACATAAGACATTATGTAAATATTTGAAGGTCAAAGAGTCCTCACCTTGTGACCTGAAGCCACAGCAAGAAGCTCCCCTTGGGCATGGAAGGCAATGGAAGCAATAGGACGATCTGCATGGAGGAAGGAAAGAGCTATCATATCCATCATAAAAATAATATAATCTCAGAATGATACTTTTCTCCAAATGCTAGATAAGGAAATCCATAGAGGTAATTACAAAAATCACGTGATCCTATACACTCTGCAGTATTTGCATCCCACAAACGAACTTCATGATCCAAACTTCCACTAGCAAGTATTTCAGGATAAAATGGATGAAATCTAACCTGCAAAGTTCCACAAGCACATGAGAAAGGAAGTTGCATAGGAGAAATAGAACACTCATAGAATAAGTGCATGTGATGTTACACATCATATCTAATAATATGCATGGATTCTCGTAACGAGCATGAAAAGAAGCTCTTTCAGGAAAGCTTTACTTCATAGGTAAATCACCATATGACACATTCCATATGGTGCACATCATAGAAACACCTGTTATGGCACTAGTTTAAATTATAATTTTCTTTTTAAAAAGGCCAAATAGATAATCAGAGCAGAAATTTAAAACTTTAGCATGTTTATTCGAAAACATTATTTACAACATATTCTATCAGCCTAAAAGATCAACAAATGTCAATAAAGCATATAAGATAAACTTACCACCCAAGGGGTCCTCCGGTGACCACTCAAAACCTTTAAGCAGCTCCCAGTTTGGCAATCAATAATCTTCACCGTATGGTCTCCACTACAGGAACATAAACACAATGCTATATAAAAATTGAAGCATCTCTAGAGAAATTTGTGACCCAACCTTGGGCATAAGCTAAAAAGATAGACAGAAAATGGAAACTCACTGAGTAGAAGCAAGCGTCCTCCCATCAGGGCTGAAGGCTGCTGCTATAGTTGACCTTGGTGGAGGCAACAGTGGACAATATTTTGCTGATAAATGCCGCAACGTTTCTGCCTCCACCCTGGAAAAATTTCAAAAGCTCAAAAAAAAGATAAACAAATATACTTATTATACCAATGAATGAATATAACAGGAGCAATAAAGAACCCAGACAGTACCATGAGACAAGCCCTTGTCTTGCATCTATTGCTGCTTCATGCCTTGACCCAACCAAATCAAGATGCAGTTTTGAACCTTCTCCCCATAATCTTTTTGACGAATTCTTCGTTCGAGGACAAACCTCCCGTCGTGCCAACAGTCGAAAGACATTGCCACCACTAGCAAAACCATAAAAGCAAAACCAACTTAGTAGAGGCAACACCAAACACATTCAAATTCATTCTACACATTCAATATTATTATCTATATAAAAACAATAAGCAAAATAACCCCTTCAATCAAACAGCAAAGCTAAATTCAGCAACATCAAAATAACAAAAATCTATACCTATATACCACATTGTTCATGAATCAAGGAGTTTTAAGCATAAATCTGAACATTACAAGTGATAATAATCAATAAAGTACTAAACGAGATATTTTGTAACCATCGGATTATCAATTTTGGCAATTTCACCAAACCTGAATTAAAAAATTAAAAATATCTAGCATCGGCAACTGAATTGAGGTTAAAGTTAATTTGGCAGAAATTGCACGAAATTATATAGAAACACTAATTATAAGGTTGAAGTGCAAAAAATTGATCCGAATTTTACGAAAACCACAAAAATTGAGTCGAAAGGAGAGTGAATTCTCCGAATCTGATCGAAAATTCAGATCTTCGGCTAGAGCGGAGGGGGTGCTGATGTATGGAAATCCAAATAGAGAGGAAATTGAAGAATCCATAAGAGAGAAAGCGAGGGCAAAAAAGGGAATAAGATTCACCTGTGCTTGGAATTGGAATTGGTGTGAGGAGAGCGTGGACCAGAGGTTGACGGGGCGTTAGCGTCGTCTCCGTAGAAGGATGCCCTCATCTTTGTTGCGGAGGAGCTCATGATTAAAGACTTTGCGCCATATGCCCGAGAAAACCAAGCGGGGACGAGGAACTTTCCCGAGAAAGTGAGAGAGGAGGCGATGGATCAGAGAGGTGGGAAAGGGCTGTGTCTGTGTGGAGGGGCAGCATCGGACTTGTTAGATGAAAACGACGGAAAAATATTTGCAAAATTAATATTATTTTTAATTATTATTATTATTTAAATGGTCATTGTCTTGAACATGGTGTGATATAGCCCTGTTATCGATTATGTAATAGCAACTCACTCGTTTGATTTCATCTTTTTTATTACATGGATTACTTATCGCAAAAGTATCATTATTCTTTAAATAGAAAAATAGTTATTCTTCTTTAAAATTATGTATACAATAGGGTTTCAAATTAATATATTTTCAAAAATATAAAATTTTCTTAGACATTATTTTTTATAAGCTTTTCATATATAACAACAAAACTTATAGATAGTAATAATTATTCTTTTTTGTTTTTGCTGAGAGAAAAATGAGTAAGGGGTAACTTAAGTTAGTGTCTTCCACTTGCTTTAAAAAAAAAAAAAGTTAGTGTCTTCCACCTAGGCGTGACATAATGTCACCTTACCAGTTGGGCCTAGGCCTGCGGGAGCAAGAGATTCAGATGAGTCATAGATGTGCATCCAACTCTATCGAAGATGCTAGTGAGCATGAGTCGACCTCAATAGTGCTAGGTGCACAACTATTCTATTACAAATATCTTCTATTCCTAATAATAAAGATTATTATTCCAAATATCTTCTATTCCCAATAATACAATTTTCATTCAGTGTATCAAAAGTACCCTAATTATGTTTTGTAAACATAACTGTTTTAAGTGTTTTTTTTATTTAAGTAAGAGTTATAATCTTTTTCTTTTTTTTGCATCAAATTAGAAACCAATTTAAAGTGTCAAAAACTTAAAATTTTATTAATCTAAATTAGGTCAAATGAATTAAAATCATATTTTAAAAACATGATTTTAAATACTATTCTAAAATACGATTTCAATAAATTAAAAAATAAAAATTATTCGATTCCAAAACAATTCCACTATAAATAATCAATATTATAAATATATCATTCTTTCTTTCTTTCTCTTTTTTATTTATTTATAATTCTATCTGTTATTTTGTAAAATTTTGTGAATGATTCCACACTTGACCAAAATGCCTTGCTATAGAGTCCGAAATTATCTTCTTCTTTTTTTGGTAAGCGAGTCTGAAATTATCATGACCACGCATTTGCACGGGTAGCTATATGTGACTCGTGCCATTTTTTATATTTCTTTTGCTTTTTACGCCTTTAGTCATAAAATAGAAGGAACAAAAATATGAACCTTGACTTTGAGCAACAATAGAGAAGCAATCAATAAGAATAGTGGTTGTGTTAAAGGGCCGTAATGTTCGTTCTCTTTAGGTTAGATTCCCGCCCGCGGCTCCAGGGTGGTCACAGGACCACTCTGGGGAAAAAAAAAAATTAATTATTATATGTAAATTTTAAAAAATTTATAATTTTTTATCCTTAAAAAAATATTTGGAACCACCTTAAATTTTTGTAGGCTCAATATAATTACACTTCAAACAAAATTTAGCAACAAACTTAATTGTAGATTAAGACTACAACTCAACTCAATATTTTTTTATTAGATGTGAATTTTGACAAATCCATCATTAGATTACATTTTCTTCTTAAATCCTTCATATTTGCAAAATTTCAAAAAGATGAAATATTAATAGCTATGTCATCACTCAAATCTTTAAATTTCGAATTTTTGTTGTCTAAAATTATATATAAAAAATAAGTTTATAGATTAAATAGTAAATAACTTTTAATTGACATGCATGAAATTTGACATGTGTTTAAAAAACATAAAGAACATACAATTTAATATTTAAATTTTCAAAATATATAACCATATTAATTTGTTTAGTGAGAGTTGTAGCCTTAGGTTGCAGCTTAGTTTGTAGTCAAACTTTTCTTTAAACTTTAATCCCTTAACAATATATAAGGTCCTTACAAACAAAAAGAAAAAGCCCAAGAAAATTTTTATGGAACTAAAATTTTGAAAAAAAATGTAATTTGCAGCATTGATAATGAGACTATCATGCAAAAATTTCAAAATAAAAAAATTCAAAAATGAAATTGTAAGACTTTATGTCTTTGTGTGTGTATGTGTTTTTTTTTTTTATGGCCAATATATGAAGTTCTATTTTTATTAAATTTTGTATAATTTAAGTTTCTTAATGACCACCCTGGAAAATATTCTTAAAGTCACCACTGGAGATTCCTATGCAGAAGATGGAGAGAAATAGGCGGAGCAGCCAGGTGCGATAGACAACAAAGGTGGCCGACAAACAGCGAAAGAAACTCATATGGAAGTAGAGCAAAATGAGTATCTAGAATCAGTAATTCTGGAAAAAAAATTATGAAGATAAACGACAAGATTTCCAGTGCTCAATTACAGTCCATTGAAAAAGCTTTTAACTAATTCATAAACAAGAATGCCAAAAAGGAGGAAACTGCCATTAAACCAAGTCATAGAAGGCTTGACCCACGTGGAAAAAAACAATCCAGTTAGGTTGTGCAATAGGCACCAAATCCCATTCATAAAGGATTAATCCTTTGGGTGATACTTAGGGATGAGCCTTATAAGATGAAGAGGTTAGGTTAGAAATTTAGAATGGGCAGCAATGAGACAACTTAAGCTCTTATAATGAGTCACTACTAGTAAAACAAGGTAATAAAAGGTATCATTACTATTAGACTATCACTTAAACTCTTCATTATTTAGAGTTACTAAGGTACCTATTACAATTAGCAAATAAGTTTGTGGTGCTAAGAAGGAATAGAGGAGGCAGACTAGCTCTTCTCTAGAAACAAGATATTTCAAAAAATCATATTGACATGAGCATCGGCATGGGAACAAAGAATGCATGGTACAGGGTTTTACCGTGCTCGTGAAACACATAGTAAAAAGGACTTATGGAACCTATTTCTCACTTTGAATCAAAGATGCAATTTGCCCTGGTGTTGTGTAGGCAATTTAACCAAAATTGCAAAGAGAGAGAGAGAAGAAAAAAAAAAAAGAAAAAAGAAAGAAAGATATGATCTAAAGATCCAAGCATTTGGTGTAGTCTTTCTGGGACATCTTACATGATTATGGATTTTTTGATATGGAATATAGGGTCCGTTTAGATACAACTTATTTTTGCTGAAACTGAAAACTGAAAACACTGTAGCAAAATAATTTTTAAATGTGTGAATAGTACCATGGGACCCATTTTTAATATTTTTTAACCTGTGAACAATGCATGAACAGTATTCAACAGTGCATGAACAGTGTTCTTGTCCCCTAAAGCAGAAACGCGTGCAAAAAAAAAAAAAAAAAGAGGTAAAACACAAAACGCAAAACGTGCATTTCATCCGGATCCAAACACTCATATAGTGGTATGTGTTGGAGCATTTTAATATTAATTAATTACAATGAATTTATATGACAATATAAATGTAAAGATGTGTAAGTTAATATAGAAAATAATGAATTAGTAAAAATGTTTAATCCCACATTGAAAAGAAGAGAGACTATTTTATTCTTTTTAATTGTTGTGATTAATGGGCTAATATTTATTGATTCAAATATTGGGATAGATAAGTGTGCAAGAGAGGTGAAGGGAGAAGGTGTTCTCTCTGTGGCAAGGGAAATATCCAAGTTGAGGCCTAAACCATTTAGGTTTGGATAAATGTTAATATTCAACAATGGAGCAAATGGCCCCACTAAAAGCCCTAGGCCCATACAGTACGTCTTCCATTTTCTATCATAGCTAGGGTTGTCTAGTGACCCGGACAATTTGACCCACATGACCCGAAGGTCCATGGGCGATTCCGAATGCAAGGCTCAGTCGGTCACGGGTTGTGTTTTAAGAATAACTGAATAATCGGTTCAAGTTTTAGATTATAAAATATTTCACCCGAATAACCCAAACCGACCGAATTAAGAATGAATATGTGGCTTCAATAATTGGGTAACGTAAAGCAAGAGCATAAATAAGTTCAGACTTTTTTGGCACAAGTTCCCAATTTTCAAATCCAACATTTAAATCAAATCAAGATTCAAAATCTATGGTCACAATTACACTTTACATACTTATTTGAGTCATATCAGTAGACTCTTGTACAAACTCATATCAGTGATCAGTGATTTAGGGGCACAGGTACCAAATTTACAAATCAACCATTAAAATCAAAATTAATAACAAAATCAAATGGTCACAATTAGAGCTCAATCTCTTGATCTAATATCTCATATCTCTCAGACTCTCTCTCTAATCTCTTCACTAGTTCACTACGAAATCTTCACTCTTCACTCTTTAAGTTTCGGTCTTCTCACCAATGAATAGACCAAACTCTCAAACTCTCAGTTCTCACTTCGGTGCTCTCTACTCCAAAGTCCAAACTCTAGCTTCTCACAACAAGTTCAAACCTAGCTGCTACCGCCACCAACACCCACTCCTCTCTTTGCCGCCGCCATCACCCACTCCTCTCCTTGCCGCCAATCAATATAGGTTGAAGAGATCGTCCTTGTTTTTCTACCTTACTCAATTCTTACTTCAAACTGTTTAAGGTAAATATTCTCCTTTTCTCATCTCTCTCCCTCTCTCTCTCTCTCTCTCTCTCTCTCTCTTTTCAGTCTCTCATTGATTTTATTTGTTATGGAAATCTACTGTTAAAATCAAATAAACCCAAAATTTTATAATTTGAAACCTTAACCATTTTACTTTTGTTCTTTGTTCATTTGTTTGATTAATTTTGTTCCTATTTTAATTTTATTCAGGAATTGAAAGTTGTCCAAGTGGGGTTTTTAGTCTTCAAATTTGAAACTCCAACACCCATGGTCTCTTTAAGGTATGATTTTTATTTCCCTTTGTGTTTTATGTTCAAAGTTGGGATTTCGTTCTTTTTTTTTGTTAGAGTTGATGCATGTTACTTGTGCTGTTGTGGTTGTTGTTATTGTCTAATAAATTTTGAGCATCAATGTTTCTACTTTTATTATTTAATAAAATTTCAAGTGTCATATTGTTTGTATTTGGGTTTTGTTTAGTTTCGTGTTTTATGTTTTGTGTTTTGTGTTATGTTGTGTATTTTTTTTTCTTTTTTGCATATGTAGGATACTGTTTTTCCTTTTTGGTTTGTGTGGTTATTATTATTATTTTTTTGAGAAATTGGTTATTATTATTAATTGTTCTTGTTGTTCTAGTTTGCTAATATTTATATTTGATTTTTTTAGGTAATGGAACCCTCTACTAATGCACCTTCTGTCCAAACATCAACTGCTACACAAGCTGATGGTTCTATTGCCGCCCAAGCTAATGGTGCTATTACCACCCAAGAGGTTGCTGTTGCTTCCCAAGCTGAAGCTGTTGATGCTGAGTTGCCCCCAGTTCCACCTAGCTAGCAAAGTGAGTAAGATTGGTACTGGTAATGGTAGGAAAAAGTCTATAGTTTGAAATCATTTTGAAAAAATAAAGGTAGAAGAGGGTGTCATTGAGGCTATATGTAATTATTGCCAAAAATCATATCATGTTGATAGTAAGAGATGTGATACTAGTAATTTGTTAGCTCATGTACCAAATTGTCTCAAGAACCCTAATAAAGAAGATCTAGTTAAAATGCAGAAAACCCTAGCTTTTGAACCCAAAAAGGATAGAGAAGAAGGGTTCCAACTTGTGTCAACAACCTTTACGGTTGAGGCTTCTAGAAAGGCACTTGCTGAAATAATTATAATTGATGAGTTGCCTTTTAGGTGCGTTGAGGGGTATGGGTTTAAAAAATATGTAACTACCTTGCAACCTAAGCTCCGTCTAAAGAATATTCCATCTCGTCAAACTATGGCTAGAGATGTGATTGGCATTTATAATAGTGAGAGAGAGAAGCTAAGGAAATCTTGAAGGGGTTTGGGGTGTGTCTTACTATGGACACATGGACTTCTATTCAAAATTTGAATTATATGTGTCTCACATGTCACTTTATTGATGATGCTTGGAAGTTGCATAAAATAATTTTAAATTTTTGTCAAGTTGAAGACCACAGAGGGGAGACTATAGGTAGAAAGATTGAGATGTCTTTGCATGAGTGGGGTATTGATGGCATATTCACTTTGACAGTGGATAATACTAGCTCAAATTTAACCACAATTAAATTTTTGCAAAGAGTAATGAAAGATTGGAATGAGACGGTTTTAGAAAATGAGTTCTTGCACACGAGGTGTTGTGCCCATATCCTAAATCTCATTGTGAGGAAGGGTTTGAAAAAAATTGATGCATCTGTTGCTAAGGTGCGTGAAGCTGTGAGGTACTTGAAGTCCTCACCCAATAGAAATCAAAATTTTAGGAGTTTTATGGAGAGGTTAGGTATGGAGTCCAAGAGACTTCTTTGTCTAAATGTACCTACTAGGTGGAACTCGACCTATCTCATGTTAGAAACTGCTGAAAATTTTGAGAAAGTGTTCCTTAGAATGGACTTTGAAGATGATGGTTATTCGTCGTACTTTAGGACCAAGGAAGATAGTGGTGGTTTGAGATCTCCCTATAAGAGTGATTTCTAAAATTGTAGGGCATTTGTGACTTTCTTGAGGCTTTTTTACAATGCAACAAAAAGTTCTTCAATTCTTTGTATGTTACTTCAAATGTCTTCGTTGATGAGATCTTTGTTATTCAGGAGAGTATTTCTCATTTAGTTTAATCCCAAAACACCATCTTGAAAAACACAGCCACAAACATGCAAAAAAATTTTGAGAAGTATTGGGGGAAAGGTGACAAAATTAATCCTCTTTTGTATGTGGTTATGGTTCTTGATCCACAAAAAAAATTAAGGTTTTTGAAGTTTTCTTTTTCTGAAATTGATGGGAATGCAATGGGGAAAGTGATGGTTGATAAGGTGAAAGATCTTTTGATTAAGTTTTATAATTTTTACTCTTCTATTCATTCACCAAATGTGCAAGAACCAAGTGGGAGTGAGAGGACACATATAAAAGGCGATGCTAGTGATCCATGCGTGATGGTTCACTCTCGATATGAGCATTTTTTGGAGGCTGGGCAATCTGTAGGTTGTAGTAATGAGGTTGAAAAGTAGTTGGCTGAAAATTGTGATGGTAGGAAGGATGTAAATTTTGAGGTATTGGGGTGGTGGAAGGACAATTCTAGTAGGTAACAATTGTTGTCCAAAGTGGCTAAGGGTGTGCTGGCGATACCAGTTTCTATTGTTGCATCTGAGTCAGCATTTAGCACTGGAGGCCACATTGTTGATCCATTTCGAAGTTCTCTCTCTCCTCTCATGGTTCAAAACCTTGTATGTGCACAAAATTGGCTTCAAGCCAGAGTTTCGATTTCTTACCGCCAATCAAGGGATGAAGTAGAGGAGTTGGAGGAGGAATTTCATAATTTAGGTAATATATTTAAATTTTGAAACTTATTGTCTATTAATTCGTATTGAATGTCTCATGTATTCAAACAAAACCTCAAGTGCAATAGCAAGTACTAGCTCAAATAAGGATTCTAGCTCGGGCAAACAATCCTTAATTAGTATTGATGATTGATAATTGACTTGGTATGTTACTACCTTTGGCCCCTTACTGTTATAAACTTGCTATCCTTTCTAGTTGGTTTTGTATTTGGTACTAATGTATTATTTGTTAAATATTTTTGTCTATTGTAGGAGGAATCATTTATTTTGTAAAGGAGGTTTTGGGAACATTTTGGAAGCTCTTTTTGATATTGCTTTTCTAACAATACTCAACTCTTACTATTTATAGAAAAGAAATCTTAGTCCATAGGTTTTCTTTTCTATAAGTTATAGACGTATTAACTACAGAATATTTGTCATTCAATGCTTTGGAAAAGCTATTTTTTGGAAATATCTGTGGTATTTCATAATTGTAACTAATTATATTACTAGGAACATTGTATAGCTAGCAAGCTTACTACCTTATGGTTTACTACTTTAAAAACTTGCAGTAATCTAATCGCCTTCTCTGCCTCTATGGCTTACTAAGTATATATCTATTTATATATATATAGATGGAAATATTGCAGTATACACTTATTAATTGCTTATGCTTGCTGTGGTTGACTTATTTGCTGCTAGAAATATTACTTGTTGTGTGGTTGGCAAGTTTAACATAGGTGTTAAGATTGGCTTTTATGCCTCTAGGTTTTTTTGAATATATATGACTTGTTGTATTGAGTTACTGGCTTATTGGCCAGGTGCTTGTATTGGATGGATGTTTAATAGATCACAAGTGGTAAAAATAGGCATGTTTGTGTGTTGTTGTGTTTTGCTATTTTGTCCAGATTATACATTCTATTTTGTTGTGTTTATTTTTTGGTAGTCAATGTGTGACTGTTTAACAGGTTACACTTCGCAAGTGGTGAAAATAGGATTTTGTGTGTTTTGTTAGTTGTGTTGTGCTATTTTGTCTAGATTTTACAATTTATTTTGTTGTGTTTATTTTTTGTAGTCAGTGTGTGGATGCTTAACATATCACATGTGGTAAAAATAGGCTTATTTTGTGTGGTGTGTTAAGCTATTTTGTCCAGGATGTTTATGTTCTGGAGGCCCAATAGATTTATAAGTAGTATAGTTGCTTAATATAAGTTTATCTTGAAGGCCCATTTAAATAAAAAAAAAAAAAAATAAAAGGGAGGCCCAATATGTTTTATATGGAAAATTTAAAAAATATGACGTCAAAGTAATTTATAAAATTGCTAAACTCCTTAATTTGGGCTAAAAAGGCAGAAAAAATTAAACTAAAATAAATTTCAATCAAGTCTAGAAAATTGGCCCAATCTATGGCCTAGACCCACCTAACCGACAACTCCAACCCACCCAACCGATGACCCGAAACACCGGGTCCGACTTGACTGTTCAATCGAATATGGGTCCAAGATCCAACCACCTGACATAATCGAGTCGAGTTCGATTTAGGCCCAAACCCAAACTGGCCCGACCCGCGGATAGGCCTAGTCATAGCTACCGGCACTTAATAGGTAAAGATGTCATATGAGTCCTATTGTCATGTCTCACTTCAAGAAGACTGTTAAAATTAATCAACTATGCTTTTATCTCACTAATTCTCAAAGTCAAAATTCCAAAATGGGTGACAAAATTCAAGCTAATAAGCACGTATAATGTTCTTTACAAAATCCTAGCTAAGTTGATAGCAAATAGGCTACATTTGGTAGTAATTGGTACTATTAATACCATATTTTTTTCACTATTGGATTTTGATAGAAATTTCAGCCTTAAATTAAGGTATTCATCAGTTAGCCCTATTTTTATTTTGCCAATTTTTATTGGGTTGACCAAATCTAGTTGAGCTTTAACTAAAATTCGACAATTTGATGGATTAATTTTGGTCCCATATTAAAGATCAAGAAATTCCCTTCAATTTGATTGTTCAAATTATCATGAGAATAAGAAAATTATCCATTTATGACCTATTTTATTATTCTTTTGGGAAACATGCATTTATATATATCTACTTTAGTTTCCTTTGAAATGCCATGTTGAATTTTTATGGGATGGTTTTGGTTGGATGAATTAAATTTTTTGCACAAAAAAAAATCATTTTATTGATTTGGTATGTATGCCTTAAAGTCTTGTTTGATTTTTCAAGGAATGTGTCTCATTATTTTTATTAGGTCCAAGTTAATGAGTGATATTGTGTTATTGTCTCTCAAAATGATGATTCAACTTATGATATCATTCCACCTTGATCGGAGTTTTACATTTAGATTTGTCACTTTTAAAAAAATAAAAATAAAAATTTAAGGAAAAAAAGGAAAAGAAAACCATAATAAGAATGAATACTACATTTTTTTGAGTGAACTAAAAATTTACATTTAATATAAAAGGTAAGAGGAATTACATCGACTTGGGTCCTAGATACAAATTAAGAAAGTACATGGCTTTGATTCCTAATTACATTCTAAAAAAATAAAAATGACATGATAAAGCCGAATCTACAAACTATTAATCTAATATTAGATGTTAAGTTACGAAGTGGGAAGATGTTAGTCACCTACCCCGTTCAGTGAACCGGTCTTTTAGAATATGGTTGTCATGGATTCCTCATGCAATCAAAGCATCCAAACATGTTGTTATGTGAGAATAGAGAGAAAGGTTTAGATTTTGAAAAGGTTTTGTGAAAATTAGGGTTTTAGAAAAAATTAGGTTTTTGAACATGTGAAACCCCAATATAAGAATAGCATGCTTGATCTTAAATTACCCCATATTATCAATCACAAACATGTTTCGCGATGTCAAACCAATATGAGTTGTAGCCTAGCTTGATTTAAGGGATTATTCTTGCATGTAATGTTGGATTTAAGGATGGCCTTGAATATTCTCGAGGCTTTGGATGTGAGTGTATCATGTTCTTCCTTCATCAAGCTTGAAATTTGGGCAACACTTCTAGTTGATTTGATAACTTCATTTGGATTTATACTTGGAATTCAATGACATGGGATTTATGGCAAAATCAATGACATTGGAATTCCGTGTGATTGACTTTCAAAGTAATGTTTTATTTTTATGGGGAGAATCGCATACCTTATAAAGTTATACTGGTGAGTTTTATATAGAAAATGAGACCGGTTATTTTTATGGAAATCATGTCTCAAAGTCGGGCTTTCAATATGCTTGGAATTGCCTCATTTAGGTGACTAATAGGATGTGTCATTGATAGGATGTGCTCAAAGGCGGTGTGCCTTAGGCCACAGATAAAGGGCAATTACATTTAATGAAATTAAAGGTTGGCAAGACGTAATTACAGCTGATATGAGGGGAGACAAAAATTCCTCAACAAGCTCAACTTTTTAGGAGAGTTATTTGGTTTGGTTGAGGTTCTCTTAGATGTGGAGCTGAACGTAGATGGATGTTTGGTTTACTAATAAGGATGATGAGGCTGGTCAATCTTAAATTCTTAATGGAGTTTGAGGTTGAATATCGAAGGTAAGTCTAGTTGTTATACTACATATTGTTTGGTCAATTATTGGCCATAGTATACTGCCTAAGTGAGATCCGCCACTTGAAGACAAAGGTAGGGGTTCAATTCGGGATATTTAAAGCAATAGAGGGCAATAAGTCACCTTAATAACATTACTCCTATTTAGACATAACTCTCTTCCATCCTTAAGAATTAGAACACTATTCCGTGGTTGCAAAGATTGATTGATTTTTTTAATACTTTATCCTGTCCTTTAGAAATTATTGAATTAGACTCATTAACAATTCTCCAAAATAGTTTAACCAAGAAAAAATTTATTTATATTACATCCATGTTCTTACATCCCACCCTCATCCTTTTTAGAGGGAAGAGAAGAGAAAGGATGGGAAGGGAAGAGAAAAGTATAAAGGAAGAGAAAATAAGTGTTTGGATGTAAAGAAGAAGATAAATGAAAGAAATTGAATGTATTTTTACATTTTTATCCTTTTAATTTACAAAGAAAAAAGGGTATTGTAGACATCAAAATTTTATGATGTATTCACAACTATCCGATTGTTCATGATCTATATTTGTGATCAAATTAATCTCCAATTGATGACGTGGATGATCAGCAAATGAAATCAAGCCACGTGACAACATCAAATGAAGAAAGCCATGTGGCAACGTCAAAAGAAAAGACTCATATGGAAAGCTCTTATTAAATGGAAGACCAAATTGAATTCATAATTAACTCTCAATAAATGTTAAGAGAAAATTCCAAATCAAATGCTATTGAGTTGCCTATAAATAGAGGCTTCTCATATGAGAAAAAGAGGACAGACATTTAAAGAGAAAACCCCACTAACACTGCCAAAATAGGGAGTCATCTCTAAGTTCACAAGAATTCTATTGTTCATCAAGGCTTATTCCTACTTCTTCAAATCAAAGTGGGGATTCTCCTTTAATTCAGTTCGAGATTAAGCCAACAGCCCTCGCATCAAATCAAGCATGTTCAACTATTCATTCAACTTGGAAACATCAAATCACGATTCAAGATCAAGCTTCATAGCCCCTTCAGATCGTAAAATTTCTTAGAGATCGAATCAGAGGAGTTTATTGTACTCTTTCATTGTAAAGATTCATACAAAGGATTGTACTCACACATATATATATATATATATATATATATATATATATATAAATCAATACAAAATTGATTATTTGTTACACTATTTCGTGACCGTGTGATTTATTTTTTATGAAAAATTGTGTGTACAAGTATAAATGTAATTTCAAATAAAAGTCAAAACTTTGTTAAGTGTATAAGTGTAATTTTATGGATTTGAATGAAAAGTTAAAAATAAAAAATTGGTTGAACCCATAGAAATATTTTCTCTTCACATTTCATTTCTCCATTCTATTCTCTTCTAACCAAACAAAGGACAAGAATTCATTTCTCTTCGCTTCTCCCCTTTTTCCTCAAACCAAACATACCCCAAAAGAAAATTACAAATATTTACATATGCTTTTTTTTTTTTTTTTTTTTTTTGAGGAACTTTACATATGCTTCTTTACAATAGAGTTAAGAATTCTAAAACAAAACATGGAATATATGGGTAAAAAAAACCATGCAAATTTTACATATGTTAACCAGAGGTATGGGAGAAGGTAGAGAAGTAAAGAGAGGAAAAAATAAAAGGAAGAGGAGAGAGAACTCATGCCTGTTGAGTCAGTACAATGGGACCCATGTGATGTTACAAAATTTGAGATTCTTAAAGTGAAAACTCCATTGAGATTTTGAACCGAACAGTATTGGGTTTGAGTGACGGCTATTATGAAGTTTCAATTATGAGAATTGGGAAATAAGCTTAGAGTGATGGGTATGAGCGATGAGATATGAGAATTGAGATATTCACAACCCAAACAGGCCCTTGGAAGAGTGCAACCTTGTGAAAGCCTTCTCTTAAATTCCTCTAAAAAAAGGAAAAAAGAAAAGAAAAAAAGACTTCTTTTTTCCCAAAATTTTGAATTGAAACCCAAGTACTTGAGGGCATATTTGCTACTTTCACCGACACGACTAAAATAAGCCTCTCTGTAATCTCTACTCTTTATTGTTTTTCCTTGTTAACATTGAGGACAATGTAAGTTTTAGGTTGGGGGGAGTAGCTTGAGATGATTTGCATTTGGTTTTATTTTATGTTAATTTTTTTTAGGTTGTTTTTAGTGATTTTTGTTTTTTGTTTTTTTTTGGTCCAATTTTCAAAAAAAAAAAAAAAAGAGATTTGCTTTAACAAAAGTAAAAGTAAAAGTTCTTTATGCTACTTCTATCTAAAGAATTCCATTATTTTTCATGCTCAACTATTCTGCACATGCACTTTAGTCACATGAACATGTTTCTTGGTTGAGAGATAGAGATGACTTGAAAATCTTGAAAATAAAATGTAGAGACTATATTATTTTGAATAACTATCCCAATCCTTAAGGATCCGTTTGGTTGGAGGAGTGGAAAAGTGAAAGGATGGAAAATTGTGGGAGGATGAAAAATATTTAGTTTTCCCTCATGTGTGTTTGGTTGGAGGGATGGAAAAGTGGGAGGGTGGAAAACTCTTTTGTTTGGTTGAAAAGAAAAGTGGGAGTCTACAAAATGTAGTTTATATAAATTGAATATTATACCCTTGTTACATAATATGTAAGAAATAAATTTATTTGTATTCGTTAAATAATATAAAATTTACCAACAATTATATTTTTCAATGAGAAGTGTTACGTCCAATACTTTCACAATAAAATTTATGTGGAAAGTTGTTACTAGTTCTAATTTAAACCCACCACTGAAATTATTTTTTTACTCACCAATATTAACTAATAACAATCTGTTACTTAAAATTTATTGTGAAAATATTATGGTAACATTTCTCAATTAGGATTTTTTATTTTTTATATTATTTCTCCTTTCTCTCATTTCATTTCATCCACCCGGCTTTTTTTTTTTTTTTTCATACACGTTTGTCCTTATCTCTTTATCTCCCCTTTCTTTTATTTCTTTTTCTCCCTCATTCAAGAAGTGCTCTCATTCTCTCAGGTCTTTCTCCAACTCTCACTCTTTGTTTTTTTTTTTTTTTTTTTTTTTCTTCTCCATACATGTTTGTCCTTATCTCTTTATCTCCCCCTTCTTTTCTTTCTTTTTCTCCCTCATTCAAGAAGTGCTCTCATTCTCTCAGGTCTTTCTCCAGCTCTCGCTCTCTGGTTTTTTTTTTTTTTTTTTCTCCATACACATTTGTCCTTATCTCTTTATCTCCCCCTTCTTTTCTTTCTTTTTCTCCCTCATTCAAGAAGTGCTCTCATTCTCTCAGGTCTTTCTCTAGCTCTCGCTCTCTATTTTTTTTTTTTACTTGATTCCAGAATAGCTGCTGTGTTTGTGAAGAAGATAGGTGGGAGAGGACATTTGTGCAAAAATGCCATAAGTCCACTTTTCTCCCCACAATTTTCCTCCCGATTTGGGAGGAAGAAAATTGTGGGCCCGGGAGAAAAAATTTTCTACCGGGTTTTCTTTCCTCAGTGTTTTCCTTCGGTTGCCAAACAATAAAAAACACTGTTTTCCACCCTATTTTCCTCCCTTAGTTTTCCATCCTCCCTAAAATCACCCCAACCAAACACAGTGTAAGATATGATTTTAGGCCATCTTTGTTAATTTTGAGCTTTTATTATTTTCTTTCTTGATACATTACTGCTAGTCACCCATTTGAGCCTATTATTTTAGCCATTCTTTCTCAAACCCTTTCCTAAAGTGTTCCAATAATGAATGCAATCAAATTGTTTTATTGCAGAAAAATTGTGGTGAAATAGTTGGAAGAAAAGGACTCACTCAAAAAACAACTAAAATAAGCCTCGGACTTCTATAAATGAATTACCTAACTTGACTTAAGTTTAACTGACCCTTCATAGAACTAGACACGATCATTTTTACAAAGATTAAATAATTTATAGGTTCTATATCTTTGGATAACTTAATCCCCTTAACTCCTTAACTCCTAAGATAACGCAGTGGACAAGATATTTGCACAAATAATATCCAAGTATTTTTCTTTGTAAATTACAAAGTAATAAAGAGAAAAAGATGAATAGACAAAGTGCATTAAAAATATTTTAGATAAGGATTAAGGAGCTATCATTAATGAGTCACTTTGAAATTATTTCGGGATAACAACACAGTATGACAATGAGCTTCTTTAATAGTAACATTAATGTTTGTTTAAAGAATACATGTTATTTTTGTTTTTATGCATGATACTTGTAATGACATGTCATAGATTTGTGTGGCGCATACAGATCTGTTTAGTCAATGTTTAGCGAGAACATTCAATTGAAGGGCACTATTTACTTTCAAATTGTTAGATGCATCCCCCTCCCCTGTGTGCTAACTTCTAATCTAACTAAACTTCTTGTTAGATGCATAATAAAAGGAGCTATCCTGATGTGATTAGTAGTAGATGCGTGTAAAAGTCAGGAACTCCTATGGTTTGCATAAAACATAGAGCCAATACGTATTGTATTTTTTTTTTTTTTTTTGCTAAAGAATACGTATTGTATTTTGGTTCTACAAAATAAATGAATAACATGTTTTCAGCAAAAAAAAAAAATGATTAACAAGTTATTTTCTGACATCTTTTTAAGAGAATCCTTGAGATTAAGAGGATTAACTAATTCAGAATCAGCAGGCACATTAATTTGCTGTCCTAAATAATAGTGATGGTACTAGGGGCATTAAGAATTTTATAATACCAATTGATGCATCATTAATTATAAAAAAAAGTAATTATAATTATATTTTTATAAATATTATATAATAAAATTTGTATTATTTTTAACAATTATTTAAACAAATCATATAATTAATTAAATATAATATGTTATGTAACTAAAAATACAAGAAATGGTTTATCAATTGCACTTGGTTTGGAGAAATTTTCTTACGAATTGGTTTGAAAATAAAATATTTCATTTTTTTGAAATTAAAATTGTTGTATGTTGGTTTGGAGATCAATTATCAATTTCACAATTTGCTGGGGTGGGACTGTGAAATTCATCTTAAAAAAAAAAATCAAATCGTAGAATCCTCCCGATGATACGCAAATATAGCCAAAAATTTGTCGGACGTGTAAATCCCACACTTAACGTGGCAGAAATCACCAGACTACACCTACTCCACCCTCAGGCCTCCACGTGTCAACTTAATTGCTAAGAGATTAGAGATCTTCATCGTTTTCGTGGTCGTGGACTTCCTAGCCAGCCGACTAGAAAACAAAAAGACAGACTCACCCTCGTTCCCTTCAATGTCTTAAGCCGAAAGAGCCTCTCACAAGTGGCCTGTCCTTATCCCCACACGTGTCTCCAACTCACAAGCAAAAAAACGCTATAAAGCGCGTTTACTGGAACCTTCACGCGCAAGCCCCATCCCACCGTCCATCTTCACGTGCATCCAGTCATCGTAGCCGTCGCCTTCTCAACCGCTCACACACCGCCACGTAGTGCTCAAACACGTGGCGCAAGATTTCGTTTCAGCAAATTATTATTTTAATCTTATCCGATCTCAGCCCTATAAATCCTAGACCGCCTCTTTCGTTCAAATTCTCACAACTCCAACAGAAAAAACCGAATCAAATACTTTCCATTTCAAAGTACCAAAAAAAAAAAAACTCTTTTTATCACACTTTCTCAGATACTACATGGCGCTGAGCATCACGCACCAGATCGGAGCTCTCGCCGGAACTCCGATTCCGCTGGAAACAGGTAATACGAACTCAGCCGAGACAACTGCGACGGTGAGCGCAGCGTCGATGTGGAAATCTCCGGTGTCGAGTCTCCGATGCAAGGTCCAAAAACCAGACGTCGTGGATTTCGCTCCGTCGCCGCCGATGAGCCCGTGCAGATCGCCGGTGCTCGGAGCGACGCGAGGCGATCTCTCCGTGGCGTGCAGAGCCTTCGCGACGGAAGTAGAAGCGCCTCCGGCGAGGGGCGTAGAGTACAGTAGGGGGGGTGCGCAGGATAAGAAGGGAGAGGGGGTGCCGGTTTACGTGATGATGCCGTTGGACAGCGTGACGATGAACAACGCGGTGAATAGGAGGAAAGCGATGAACGCGAGTTTGCAGGCGCTGAAGAGTGCCGGGGTGGAGGGGATCATGATGGACGTGTGGTGGGGATTGGTGGAGAGAGAGGCGGCTGGATCGTACAATTGGGGTGGGTATGCTGAGTTGCTTGAGATGGCTAAGAAGCACGGACTCAAAGTTCAGGCCGTCATGTCCTTTCATCAATGTGGCGGAAACGTCGGGGACTCTGTCACGTGCGTTTCTTCTCTTCCTCTCCTTTTTTTTTTTTTTTAAATAATTATTATTAGCAAATTAAATAAATTTCAAAGTGTTTTTTGTGTTTTGTTTGTTTGAGGAGCGTGCGAGACACGCGCCTTTGAGTTGGGTTTTTTTTTATTGAGCTGACGTAGTACCGTTTGGATCCAAGCAGCGTTTGCGTTTTTGGCGTTTTTTTTATTTATTTTTTATTTGTGGAGAAGAGCGTTTTACATGGGGATTATGTTTTTCTAGTGGGTCTTGTGTACAGGACCCATCAGTACTTTATTTTTAAAAAAAAAACTTTAAAACGGAGTTTTATATTACTATTTATGCGTTTAGAAATTATTTTTCTACAATATTTTTCGTTTAAAATTTATTTTATTTTTCGTTTTTAACAAAATAAGCAGAATTCGATACTAACATGTGAAAAGTAAAAAAAAAAGATTTGAAAAATACTTTTTTGAATCATTTTGGTTTTCAAATTATGTTTTAGAAAAGAACATCTAGGAATTGAAATGAATCTGATTATGAATGATTGGTTTTGGTTTTGATATACAGTATTCCTTTGCCGAAGTGGGTTGTGGAAGAGATTAACAAAGACCCTGACCTTGCATACACTGATCAATGGGGGAGGAGGAATTGTGAATATCTATCACTTGGGTGTGATACCATTCCAGTTCTCAAGGGACGGACACCTGTGCAGTGTTATGCTGACTTCATGCGTGCCTTCAGAGATAACTTCAACCACTTGCTTGGTGACACCATCGTGGTAATGATTCATCCCTATATTTTGTTCGTTCTATGTTTAATTCATTTTGGTTTGCATTAGTTTTGGCCCTTTTGGGTCTATTGTCAGCTGTTATTCATTGCTACTATGAGTTTTAATTTAAAAACTGGAATAGTCTAATTGGTGCAGTTCGAAATGGATCGATACATTCAGTGTACTACACCGTTCTCTCACATATATAAGAGTAGGTTATAGAAGTCACACGTGAGCGGTTAAGACCCAATATTATGTGGAAGGAGGATGTAATACACTGGATGTACAAAATGGTCAATTGTCATTTGTTCATTGCTACTATGTTTTTTAATCTCACAATAAAAGCTGGAATGGTCTAATTGGTGTGGTTTGAAAATGATCGATGTGCAGAGTGTACTACACTGGCCTCTCACATAAGAGTAGGTTCCTGTACAGAAGTCACATGTGATGTGAGACCACTATTATGTGAAAGGAGGATGTTATACAAAATAATAGAGACCTAGATTTAAATTTATTTAATTTCTCTTTGAATTAGAGTATGCTGTTATATGCCATGAATCTAGATTGTGGGCTAACCTGTTTGTAATTTGTTACATCTAGGAAATTCAAGTGGGAATGGGTCCAGCTGGTGAGCTTCGATACCCTTCATATCCAGAGCAGAATGGGATATGGAGGTTCCCAGGAATCGGTGCCTTCCAGTGTTATGACAAGGTATTTATAATCTATGTTCTTTCTTTTAAGCCAGTGATTTAGTGATATCTATTTGTTTGCTAATGTTTATTACATGATGCAGTATATGCTGAGTAGCTTAAAAGCTGCTGCCGAAGTTGCTGGTAAGTCGGAATGGGGCAGCACAGGCCCTACTGATGCTGGCGAATACAACAACTGGCCAGAAGATACCCCATTTTTCAGAAAAGAAGGTGGAGGTTGGAATAGTTCTTATGGTGAATTCTTCCTAGGCTGGTACTCCCAGATGCTCCTAGACCATGGCGACAGAATACTTATGTCAGCCAAGTCAATCTTTGAGAATTCGGGTGTTAAGATTTCGGTCAAGGTTGCAGGCATCCATTGGCACTATGGGACTCGTTCTCATGCCCCTGAACTCACAGCTGGGTATTATAACACTCGTTTCCGAGATGGTTACTTTCCTATTGCCCAGATGTTGTCACGCCATGGAGCTATATTCAATTTCACTTGCATTGAGATGAGAGATCATGAGCAACCACAGGATGCCCTTTGTGCACCTGAGAAGCTTGTCAAGCAAGTGGCTTTAGCTACTCAGAAAGCACAAGTCCCACTTGCTGGGGAAAATGCATTGCCTCGTTATGATGATTATGCACATGAGCAGATCTTACAAGCATCATCGTTGAATTTCGATGGGAATTCAGGTGAAAGTGAGATGTGTGCATTCACTTACTTGAGGATGAACCCACAATTATTCCAGGCAGATAACTGGAGACGGTTTGTAGCTTTTGTGAAGAAAATGAAGGAAAAGGGTGCTAACAAGTGTCGGGAGCAGGTTGAGCGGGAAGCTGAGCATTTTGTGCATATTACCGAGCCTTTGGTGCAAGAAGCTGCTGTTGCTCTTAAGCACTAAAAAATTTAGGTTTCACCCATGGTTTCAGACTTTGGGGACTAGGGCAGAAGAAGTCATACAGTGTAAAATAATGTCTCTACCCTGTTCGTTTTCTATAGCTCTTATTTTTATATGCTATGGAAATGTATAATCTTGTGTCGTAAGATGGGGATTCTAGTGTTGGTTGTTTCAATACCCAAAAATTTCTTCATTCCTCTTGACAGGATAATACATGATTATATATATTTCTCCAATCTCTCTTCTTTCCGTTTTACTCATTGATGTCAAATAATTTGCTTGCTTCTTGTATGTTAAATCATTATTATGTTGGAATTGTACATTTCTCAGGGGTTATCATCCGTAACTATTATCTAAAAAATATTAATCATGAAATCAGTGATCTTCATTGTATCGAATCTTGGTTAAAATGTAATCTATCAACTAATGGCAATGCCAAAGTGAAAATTCTATATCACCTATCCTGCACAGTTAGAATTAGGGATAACTATACTAGTGGCAACTAGTCAGTCAAATACTATGTTTGTCTCCCAGCTTGGAGAAGGACTCTATTGTAGCTGGATTTTGAATGAAATATCTTTCTCAGCGGTGAGAGCTAGAGTATGCAGGGTATGGTGGTGCAATGAGAGCCAGTATCTTTTATGTTGAGCCGTTCAAGTGTGTCTTGACATATCCCCCAATCCAGGGGTATATAAAAAATAATTAAAAAAAAAAAAAAAAACACTAGGACGGGTAAAGTCGAGTAATTAAGGTCATGTTCGGAGGCATATTTTTCATCACTCAATTTTCGTCACTCATCACTTATCACTCATCACTTTAAAATACTACACCCGTTTGGCACCGTCACTCAATATTTTTCATACTATTTGTGGGCTTCATACCTGTCACTCGGTGTAGTTTTTTTAGTACACAGAAACACAAACTAGAAAGGAAAAAAAAAAAAAAAAAAAAACCAGATCACCCAAACCTAGTGAAAGAAGAAAGGAACCAAAAAAAAAACCCAGATCACCGAACCCAGTGAAAAAAAAAAAAAAAGAAAGGTAAGAACACTCGAGACCAAACCCAGGAGAAGAAACGAAAAAAAAGAAAAAAGAAAAAAAAGAAGACACCTGAGACTGAACCTAGGAAAAAAAAAAAAAAAGTAGATTGGTCAAAAAGTGCAGCCGAGTTATGACTAGTGGGTCTAATGTGTGTTTAATTATAAAAATATCATTGAGTTATGGAAACTGAAAACAGGCTAAAATGTGTTTTCAGTTTCCATAACTCATCACTCAAAAATCAGAGAATTAAGTGATGGAAACAAAGTAATGGTGGTGCCAAACGGACTTCTCGCTATGGGTCCCATCATTTTTGAGTTATAAAATATGAAAACAAAAAATTGAGTTATGAAAATAGGCCATCCAAACACCCCTTAATTATCTCGCCTAAACTCAAAAATTGTTTATTTAAGGATATGTTAAAGAAAATTTTCTCAAATATGTGTCTTGTCATGATGTATCGAATTTGTGGGGCTTGTTGCTGACGATGTACCTTCTTTTGTTCCCAATTTTCTTATTCAAATATCCAGCCAAAAAACCTTTTTAAAAAAAATTTCTATTCAGGTTTCTTCCTGTAAGATCCAATCAAAAAGTTGTACTGAACTTGTAGAACGCCTCTGTTAACTGAATATCTAATCAATTCATTTTAGTTTCTCCATAAAGTATCACATTTCAAGCTTTATGTCCTAGATTTTTAACGTCTTCATGTTTCAACATGAAGTTGCTTTTGTTTCTAGGCCATCAGGTTATAACGATGCTATTTTAATAGAATAACAAATTCATTGCATGGATCACCTTAAAGTTGAAAAGCTTTATAGGTTCATTTTTGACTTCCTTGTTTTAGAGCATTCTCATCGGCTCTCTTATAAAAAAAAATGACATTTTGACATACCAAAAGCCTATTTTATTATTTTAACACACCATTTTACAATTCACCATTTATCACATCTTCTATTCTTTGATTCTAAACATTAAAATAATATATACAAATATTAAAATAATATATTTGTAACACAAAACTCTGCCAATATACCAAACACAAACAGTGGCAATGGCCACCACCCAACGACCAACAACCACCACTACAACTAGTGGCTACCAACCAACAACCACCGCATCCTCCATGACCCAAAACACAACTCAAAACAAACCAAATAAATTCCAACCAAATACCCACAACAAATCCACAACCACGACCACCACAAATCATATTAAAAACAAAAACAAACAGGTAAAAAAGGTAGATAGATCCGGCAGTGGTGGCTTTCTTTGTCGGCGGTGGCGGCTTTAGATCGGTGGTAGTGGCTAAGATCGGCTTTGCGCCGTGGTTGAGATGCGCATCAGACGAGTGGTGCTGCAGCTTCAAGTCGTGGCTGAGATGGGTTCAAATCAAGACGGCATGGCAGCTTCAGACCGAGGTGGCAATGGCGTCTTCAGATCGACGGCAATGGAGTCTTCAAACGAGAAGTGATGGCGGCGGCTTGATCGGTGAGGGCAACGACTTGATCGGTGATTGACGGCTTGATCGGTGAGGCCGCCGTATCGTTGATTTGAGGTGAGGGAGGGTGATCTGAAGAAGAAAGAGAGAGAGAACATGGGTTGGAGAGAGACAAATCAGTAAGAAGAGAGAGAAAACGTTGAATTAATTATTGAGAGGAGAGAGAAAAGGTTGAATAAAAAATTAGTATTTTGGTTTGGCATTTGTGTCCGTACTATCTTATATTTGAGACGGTACTATAGCATGTTGCAAAATTTTAGAACATTTAGAACACCTCATGAAGCTTGAATAGTAGTGTTTGGTGTGCCAAATGTCAAATATTTAGCATTTGGCACACCTGATGAGAATGCTCTTAATTTGTTTCCAACCTTTTTCCTTTCTATATATCTGATTTGTCATATAATTTGGCATTTGAAACCGTAAAATTTTATACATTAAAGTATTTAAGTTGGACTTTTATAAATTAGACCTTCAGTTTGTGAAAAATAATTAATTGACTCGAAAGCCTTAAGAAAATTTGAGGTATTCTTTTTTCATAAATGGATTATCAATTGTCATTGAGGGATATGTGCGTAAACTGTAAAGGTCTCGGATCGACCAGCACTCATCAATCTGATTGGCGCCAAGAAATAATCATAAAAAATACAACCATTATGCAGGAACCAATATTGGCAACATATATGGCATGCTACATGCATGCATGTATCATTCATAACTAAGTTGGGGAATCATATATGCATGACCATGACGGAGATTTTCCAACGATTAAAATTAAAGTCTCTGTATATAATTGAGTGGTTGAGATTAGTTCACTTAATATATTTTGTCATTTAACTTTTTGCTCTATAGTTCAACTCAAAATCATGCATCTTTAAATTAGAAAGGAGGTAGGGTTCAGTTCAAGGTACGTATTTGGCGAGGATACACCTTGTATCTCCATTCTCCAACAGAGTCAATTAATAAACCAAAAAGATGCTGTGATGTTTTGCCTGTGTCATGTGATAAGTCACATGTATTTTTATTTCTGCCATAACTAGTCACATGTATTGAGTTGGAGGCCACCAAAAGATGCATTTTCATAAGTTCCCTTTTAAGTCTGGTTTTTGGTGTACATTAATCAATTTTGAGATGCGATCCCAACTAGTTGTGGAATCACATTCAGACACACGGATGGATTTAATTCTCGTGATTCTTTGTACATTGATATATTTGGTCGACCCAAAGTTGCTATCAGACTTTGTTGCAGTTGATGACCATCAAATATCAACATATATAGCCACATTGGTCTCTATCTTTCAAATGATCTGTCATGCGGTAAAAGTGTGACTTGCACACAATTTTTTCTTTCCATCACATAGGAATTGCATGTCCATGAGATCAATGGGATATCATAATGCTGGACCAGTCTAATCCTTCATAGATCTAAAAATTTTATAATATATATTGGTATAATTTATTTATTTTTTGTTAATCAATTGTTTGGTTTATGATTTTGAAATTTGAAGAGACAAGCTATTTTGGTTTGACATAGATGTTGGATTTTCTTGAGAAACCAAGCAGATTTAGTTATTGTCCACCCAATATCATATTTTTGTAACGTTAATTATTGTTGCACACACTGAGTTACACACTGTCGTACACACTTAGTTGAAATCGTGTTTTCAAAACACAATTTCATCTGTGTGTATAGGTCTACAACTATCACAACTCTTTATATCAATTAAAGCTATTGGTTGTGAGGCCCACCCCATAGAGAGAGAGTATTGACCATGAAGTATGAACCCTACTGGTGTAGTAAAGAGTAAAAACTTAATAAGCTCATTTTGAGGTGAGGAAAATATGGGTTGCAAAGTCCAATCCGTGAAGTGAAGTCTGTGTAGCCCGTTTGATTGGAAAAGTGACCCATTTGCATGACAAGAAGTAGAGTAAAACACCAACTCGTAATCGTATAGACAATTAATTGGGCTCTTCGCCTTAGGCCTTGCACATGTTTGGTCCAATTTTTATGTTAGGTGAGATTTGTATTTATTGACAAAATGAGAGGTGCCACGTGGCTAAAAAAACCCTTCGACCTTCGACATTTCAATTTTTTTTTTCTCTCAAACTAGAATCATAACTTTTGTCTCAATTCTAATGTAGCAAATGGGTGAGTGACTGTCTATCATTTTTACATGTACTTACTAATTTTTTTCTACAACTATCACATCAAAATTGTAGTAAAAATTATGATACAAAAGATGTCTCCACAGGTTTTTTTATCTATCTTTTTCCTCCCTCCATTCTAATTAATACCATTGCTTCCAATTAGTCATGGTTTTTCTTCCTTTTCGGTATTAGTGGTTCAACTCTTGGTGATCCGAAGTCCTTTTTTAGAGGCCCATATCTAGTTGAAAATTTCAGCCACCCAATGCCTATTTCAAAGCAGAAATACAAGCCTGCTCCTTGCATCAACAAACACGTACTTATGTATAGAATAATTCCTAACTTCCATGTGTCACTTCTCTATGGACCTCTAACTGCTATAAATACTTCAGAAAACAAGGCATAATAACAATGAGATCAAGAAATTGAAAAAGTTGAAAACTTGGTTATATAACATTTTTTGAGCAAAGATGGCCAGCGTAAAGCAAAATTACAAATCAGGTCAAGCCCATGGAGAGGGCCAGGTAGGAAAGTTTTCCAATGGGGATTAAGTTATATTCTTTTAATTAACCATGTTTTTTATTTATGGGACTTTTATAATTTAACCATGTCAGCACTTAGCACCATATTTGTAAGAGCATTAGTATTAGGAGTTGTATATGCAGTTTTATACCATCAAACCACAAAATCAAAAGCATTACTTGGGATGTTATTTTAAAAAAAATTTGCAACCAAGCTACAGCAATATTTTGCAACCAAGTAGTAGCAAGATGGTATTTTTTTTAAAATAGTTTTTTATTGTCTCTCACATATTTTATATTATTTCTAATTCTTCTAATCTCAATCTCTCTCTCTCTCTCTCTCTCTCTCTCTCTCTCTCTCTCTCTCCTCTTTTTAAATAGTTTTTTTTTTATTTTTTATTGTCTCTCACCTCTTTTGGGTTATATTATTTTATTGTGTAGATATGATATTTTAATATAGGAAAATAAAAACTAGGACGTTGGGTATTGGGTATATTGTAAAGTGGAGTGATATAATAAATAAAGTAGCTTTTTAAATGGTAAAATAGAATATTTTTTGCAATCCAGAATGCTAATGCTCGAAGATATTGATTATTGACCGTTCATTTTGAGTAATGATTATTACATGTGTATATAGTATACATGCTATTTGTAATACAACAAGGCAAATGTTAAAATAATGTGGGTCATATTTAATAAAAAAAAAATTGGATAAATGGGAGAAATTATATAAAGTTGACCCTAACGCTTATAAAGTTAACAAAATACTGACATAAAGCCAAGTGGCTGACAAAATTCTGATATAAAGTGGTAAATTTTGACATAAAGTGGTGTGTTAACGGGCACTTTGTGGTGCCCATTCACACAACCCATATAACAATAACTAACCATTTATTTTTGTGTTTGGGCAGGCCAAGACTGAAGAGTGGGTTCAATCCACAAAGGACACAACCAATGCAGCCAAAGACAAGACAGCTAGTGCAGCTCAATCTGCTAAAGACAGGACAGCCAGTGCAGCTCAATCAGCTCAGGAGTCTGCCCAACATGGAAAGGATCAAAGTGCCAGCTTCCTCCAGCAGGTTCTCCCTCATTTTATTTTATTTTTCAAGGGATGTTACCAAATTCAATAGTCTCTAGACAAATAAAAATCCTCTAATATATCTTCTTATAATAAAGTAATCAAAGTTAAAAAAATGAAAAAAAAAAAAAAAAAAAAAAAACTCAAATGCATGATTGCTTCAATTAATTGAGTATAAAGTGGATCATCAAAAGTACGATAGAGTTTAGAAAATTTACATTAATTCGGAGTTTTATTAATAACATTTGCACTTCATAAACATATATGGGTCGGTTTGGGTTTTACCCGTTGTCGGTCTTGTAGGGTATCTAAGTTAAAAATACAAAAACCCACACATATATGTTTACACTCAACTATGGACTTTTTTGCATCACATGCTATATTAGAATGAGAGATTTATAATTTATTAGACTTCTAGTTTAGCTTATATATAGAAAAAAATACATTTAAATGTTTATGCCTTGGATTTTAGGAGGATATTCACGGTGCAACATTGTTAATTTGTTCCTGTAACAGACTGGAGAACAGGTGAAGAACATGGCTCAGAATGCTATAGACAGTGTGAAGAACACGATTGGAATGGCTGAAAATAACGCTAAGAAATAAAAGAAAACACTTATGTGTCTCTCATATTATGATGCTACATTAATGATTAGGTTGTTTTTTTTTGTTTGTTTTTTCACCTAGATTTTTGCTCTTCCTGACTAACAGGGACAAGCAACATCGCCGTTGAAGTGAGATTTCTTTTAAGAAAACTCCTCTCAGTTGTAATAAAGACATTTGCTTTTCATTATTTTGATTTTTCCCTTTTCATTATAATATGAGATGTAATAAATGCTTAACAATAATACATATGTAAAGGTGATTTGTTTCACCTTCTTCAATATCTTTATGCATCTTCTCAATATATATGTGTGTGTGTGTAGAATTTCCCATTTTTTGTTAATGTTTCTAAGGATGTATAGCCAATTTGCCATACAAAACCAATTTAAGTGGTATATTCAATGTTTTTATCTTCTTCTTTGTTTAGAGAACTTATTTTCATTAATTTATTATGTTTAAAAAATAATATTGGCTAAAAGAAGGTCGTATTTAGAAAGAAATGATATGTTTGGTATGGTGTAATAACTCTTGTAATGGAATAAGTTTTTTGGTAAACCAGAGACTATATTAATTTAAAGCAATAAAGTTTGGGCAGAGCTTCTTAGGGTACATGCTAATAGCATCAAAGTATAAAAGCATTACAATGTCCGAAGGCAGACAAAAAAAGCTAGTAAAATCTTCTTGTTGATGCGCCATTCTTCGCCAATATGTCTGCACACTGATTAGCTTCCTAGTAACAGTAATTAACCTTTACCTTTGGAATTGATCCCAAAAGATACCTACAGTTTGATATAAGGAGAGTGTGAGCAGTGTTTATATAGGAATTGCATGTCCATGAGATCAATGGGATATCATAATGCTGGACCAGTCTAATCCTCCATAGATCTAAAAATTTTATAATATATATTGGTATAATTTATTTATTTATTATTAATCAATTGTAATGTAAAATTACAGATGACAATTGTTAGTTATTATGGGTTAGGTTGGCTAATTCCTATGTCAACAAGTGTTTAAGAAGATTGTATTCAAATAACTTGGTTATGTATAAGTTGAGTCAAGAAATAGCCTGGAGAGATCAAGTTTCAAAAGACTTGCTTGGGTAATTTTATTCTCACTTGCTTGGGTAATTTTATTCTCACTTGAGCAAACTCAAAATACAAAGTTTGCTCAACCTTTGCTTAAGCAATATAATGATTAGGAGTGTCCACAAATTGGGTTTGGTCGGATTGCCCACCAACCTGCTCGCAACTAGTGGAACATGAGTTCAACAGTAAAATTTCTAGTTAAATGAGAGTAAACATGAATGCATGTTGATTAAACAAGAGAAAATTATGAGTCCCAATTTCTTTTAGACTTCTTGATGATTAAGAATTAGACTAATGAAGAGGTTGTGCTCATACCCTTTCAAGTGTTCGCATGGGGAACAAAGGTATGTTAATCTCATACACATGGTGTCTCCATGAACTTACTAATGAGTATAGAGCTCAACTAACCATATGAAAGTAGAGTGTGAGCAATGTTTATATGAAACTATACTCATGCCTTCCAAACCATAGAGCTCAACTAACCCTATGAAAGTACATGAGTTTGGTTTATGATTTTGAAATTTAAAGAGACAAGTTATTTTGGTTTGACATAGATGTTGGATTTTCTTGCGAAACCAAGAAAATTTAGTTATTGTCCACCCCATATCATATTTTTGTAACGTTAATTATTGTTGCACACATTGAGTTACACACTATCATACACATTTAGCTGAAATTGTGTTTTCAAAACACAATTTTTAACAGTAATTTCTAGTTAAATGAGAGTAAACATGAATGCATGCTGATTAAACAAGAGAAAATTATGAGTCCCAATTTCTTTTAGACTTGTTGATGATTAAGAATTAGACTAATGAAGAGGTTGTGCTCATACCCTTTCAAGTGTTCACATGGGGAACAAAGGTATGTTAATCTCATACACGTAGTGTCTCCATGAACTTACTAATGAGTATAGCTAAACTATGCTCATACCGTCCAAACCATAGAGCTCAACTAACCCAATGAAAGTACATGAGTTTGGTTTATGATTTTGAAATTTGAAGAGACAAGCTATTTTGGTTTGACATGGATGTTGGATTTTCTTGCGAAACCAAGCAAATTTAGTTATTGTCCACCCCATATCATATTTTTGTAATGTTAATTATTGTTGCTCACATGAGTTACACACTATCATACACATTTAGCTGAAATTGTGCTTTCAAAACACAATTTCATCTCCATGTCCTGTACACACGGTCTACAACTATAACTACTCTTTACATTAATTAAAGCTATTGGTTGTGAGGCCGAGAGAGAGTATTGACCATGAAGTATGAAGTATGAAGTATGAACCCTACTGGTGTAGTAAAGAGTAAAAACTTAATAAGCTCATTTTGAGGTGAGGAAAATATGGGTTGCAAAGTTCGATCCGATCCGTGAAGTTTGTGTAACCCATATGATTTGAAAAATGACCCATTTGCATGACTAGAATTAGAGTAAAACACCAACTCGTAATTGTATAGACAATTAATTGGGCTCTTCGCCTTAGGCCTTGCACATGTTTGGTCCAATTTTTATGTTATGTGATATTTGTATTTATTGACAAAATGAGAGGTGCCACGTGGCTAAAAAAAGCCTTTGACCTTCGACATTTCAATTTTTTTTATTCTCAAACTAGAATCATAACTTTTGTCTAAATTCTAATGTAGCAAATGAGTGAGTGATTGTCTATCATTTTTACATGTATTTACTAATTTTTCTCTACCACTATCACATCAAAATTGTGGTAAAAATTATGACGCAAAAGTTCTCTCCACAGGTTTTTTATCTATCTTTTTCCTCCATCCGTTCTAATTAATACCATTGCTTCCAATTAGTCGTGGTTTTTATTCCTTTTCGGAATTAAAGCATTCACAGCAGTGGAGCTAAAAATTTAGCTATTTGATACCATAAAAGTTACTTTATCTATTTTACCTATTCACTTTACAAAACATCCAGTAGTAGTGGATCTATTTTAGCTTTTGTGGGGGTAACAGACCCGGAAGCCCATACCAATATATGTATTGGGCCAAAGGTCCAGCCCAAGGAGGAATCATTCCTCGGCCATAAGAGGAACCCCTCCTCGGCAGGGAGAAGAACCCCTCCTCGGCCAGGTATAGCCGAGGACAAAGGGAATGGCCCACCTCTGAAAGTGACACTCTATGTCATTCCACGGAACATGATAAGTACCAAGACAGAAAATGACAACGGAAGGAATGGAGATATCTGAGGGAAAGCTGCCATTATGGCATTAAGTGCTCTGTACCAACAAAGCACTGCTTTTCAGCCTTTACAACCACCCTCAACGACTTTGGAGAGGGGCTGATGGGACAAGTATCAGTACTATAAATCTAAACCTACACATGTACGTTGGAGAGAGGAGAAAAACGAGTATAGAAGGAAAGAGGCAATCTGAAGAGAAGGGGGGGATCACTACCACCCATCACACATAATAACATGAGCTCCTCAGGCCGTGCCAAGTACAAAAAACCCTATTTGATAAATACAGTTCACCTATATTCGGCTACCATGAACACCATACTAACCGTTGTCTCTTCACCAAGGCCTAACTCTTTGGCCCACTTTCTACAAATTTATTGTACCGGGCACACTGGTCCAGGATCCCATACATATTGGGCATGGGCAACAAAATGTGACCCTACAATTGGTGCCGTCTGTGGGAAGAGCTCGTGTGTTGGTGAATGCAACGGTTAATGATGGTAGGATCAAGCTCCCATCAGCAAGAGTCCCTCGAGAAGGCCATTTTTGGGCGGTGGCGCACGCTGCACGGAAGCTTCTGCATATTTCCAAGTATACACAGTTGTTGCCATAACTCAGCTTCCGCTCAGGTCTACACTTTGAAGTACTGATTACGCGAGGAGGATTACTAAAGGGAAAGGAGCACGGTTCTAGGGGCTCCTGACATCAAGTCCATGCCCCGTACATCTGTCGAAGGGCTAATCCTCGCAAAACAGTGCTAGACAGAACCAAGGTCTTGCATGGTCCTCGGACTCAAACCTATGGGGAAACTAGTCACTTCAAGAAAACAGTGGTAGATAGAACCAAGGTCTTACATGGTCCTCGGACTCAAACCTATGGGGAAACTAGTCGCTTCAAGAAAACAGTGCTAGACAGAACCAAGGTCTTACATGGTCCTCGGATTCAAACCTATGGGGAAACTAGTCGCTTCAAGAAAACAGTGCTAGACAGAACCAAGGTCTTGCATGGTCCTCGGACTCAAACCTATGGGGAAACTAGTCACTTCAAGAAAACAGTGCTAGACAGAACCAAGGTCTTGCATGGTCCTCGGACTCAAACCTATGGGAAAACTAGTACGCACCGGCAACCTTCTAAGTATTTAAGTTGAACTCAATCATGCCTCGGTCCTCGGACCAGATGATGTGGGAAGGTTAACACTCCGTGGCAACTCTTAAAGTGCTTAAGTAGAACATGACACATGCTTGGGTCCTCGGACCAGACGCTTAAGAGAGGTTAACGCTATAACATCATCTTAAATATAGAAAAGCTCCTTAGTACCCGGTGATCCCCTCGGACCCCTTATTTTAAATTCCACGTTCTTTAATGGTTACGTTGTTCGCAGTATAGAGTACACGGTTACGTTCCTAATTAGCCATTCCCATTCATGAACAATTGTTACGAAAAAGAAGAGAATCGTAAAGTGAAATACAGTTATCTTTTTATTAAACAAAGGAAAAGTACATCGTATACAAAAGGGGCTTAAACAAGCCTGTTTCAAAAGCTAACTATAAAAGGAAAGTCCATAGGAACGGCGAATCCACAATCTCGTTCTAGCAGCGATCGGGCCAGTATGGATGATACCGGCGATGAGGAAGAAGAAACCCGATTCGAAGCCAAAGCAAAATTCAAAGCCAAAGGCAAAGAAACACTACAGGCCTGCCGGAAAGAAGAAGAAGCGGGAGCGTCTGATGGACCCCTCTTCTCCTAGCTGCAAGATGTTCTGCTATCAAAGCTGGGAGACAGAACACCTGCCTACCCATGTTCTTGTTGGTTCTCTTGGTCAGCCTTGGCCTGTCTCCACATTTGCGTTGACGTGACACACGGCATCGGGAGAAACCCAAATTTTGTTGCACCAAAAATCTGATGCGATCTACACCTGCTTCAGGTTTTGGCTGAAGGAAGAGAGACTTCTTTCTCTCCGGGTTGAAAGGAGGAAGCGTCTTTGGCCTCTGCTTCCCTTGCCTTAACTGTGCCATCCTGAATCTTGGCAACGTCCTTGGCTTCTAAAGAGGGATTGGTTCTCTCATCCTCACCTTTACCCTTGGCCACTTCATTTCCTAAACCTCAAACACCACTTTGGTGGGGCCCTGGGGAGCATCTGAAGAGTTAAGAGCTTGAAACTCACGCAGAACTCAAAGATCTATAAATGAGGAAGAATGACCCTCACCCATGTGTCTTATATAGGAGGCAAACCCGGAGGCAATTAATTCGCCCGAATCTCAAAAAAAGAATTACAAGCGAGATAAATCTCGCTCAATTTCCAAAGCGGTCTTCAACCGTTGGACTGGCGTCACTTCGTAAAAGGCCATAATAAAAGCACACCTCGTGTACCGAAACGGCAAGAGCGCGACTTGTATAAACTAAAAGGAAATCTTACAATCAGACATAGTATAAAGTGGGCGCGAAGGAACTATCATCACATCGGGATCCTCCTTTCCTCCCATGGGGAAGAAAAGAAGAATCCTGAGGGGCTATTGTAGGGGTAACAGACCCGGAAGCCCGTACCAATATATGTATTGGGCCAAAGGTCCAACCCAAGGAGGAATCCCTCCTCGGCCATAAGAGGAACCCCTCCTCGATAGGGAGAAGAACCCCTCCTCAGCCAAGTATAACCGAGGACAAAGAGAATGGCCCACCTCTGAGAGTGACACTCTGTGTCATTCCACGGAATAGGATAAGTACCAAGACAGAAAAGGACAACGGAAGGAATGGAGATATCTGAGGGAAAGCTGCCATTATGGCATTAAGTGCTCTGTACCAACAGAGCACTGCTTTTCAGCCTTTACAACCACCCTCAACGACTTTGGAGAGGGGTTGATGGGACAAGTATCAGTACTATAAATCTAAATCTACACGTGTATGTTGGAGAGAGGAGAAAAACGAGTATAGAAGGAAAGAGGCAATCTGAAGAGAAGGGGGGGATCACTACCACCCATCACACATAATAACATGAGCTCCTCAGGCTATGCCAAGGACAAAAAACCCTCTTTGATAAATACAATTCACCTATATTCGGCTGCCATGAACACCATACTAATCGTTGTCCCTTCACCAAGGCTTAGATCTTTGGCCAATTCTCTACAAATTTATTGTACCGGGCACACTGGTCTAGGATCTCATACATATTGGGCATGGGCAGCAAAACGTGACCCTACAGCTTTCAATACAATAAAATAATATAAATATCACAATAAAATAATATATCTACTACAATAAAATGATATATTCACTACAATAAAATAATATATCCACTACAATAAACAACAATCACAAGCACCGTAACCGCTACCGTTGCCACTACCGCTGCCTCCACTGCTGCCGCCACCAACTCTTCCATCGCCACCGCCACATGATAGCAAATAATCGTCTAGTGTTAACAAGTGATTTTTTAACCCGAAATTATACTTATACATTTTTTTTTTACTAAAACAATTTCTCAATCATCATAATAGCAAATAATTATCTAGTGTAACAATAATATTTTGTTTTTACCCCAAATTATATATATACAATTTTTTTTTTATATATCTTTTTTGAGAAATAAACACACACAAAAGAGAGGGAAAATGGTTATAACACAAAGACACATCACAACTCATCCACTCAAAAGCCATGATAATTGAGTTGAGTATATTAAAAAAAAAAAAAAGTCTAAAACGCCACCGTTTAAAAAATAAAGAAAGCTAGGCACAAGTTGAAATTTTTTTTTTCATTTAACATTAAATTGCTAAGAATTTCGTTAGTTACCCAGTTTTAGAACAAAGTGGAAAAGTAGCATCTCGAGTTTTTAAAACTCGAGTTCCGAGTAGAAATCGAGTTTTTAATACTTGAGATCCTGAGCTACAAGCATCTAACATGGACTTTTTTCCACGTGGAGCCACATTGAAATTGAGTTTCTAATACTCGATTTGTGATCATATTGGCACTTAAGCATCCAGAGTCCAGAACACGAGAACTCTCCATCACACCCAAACATACAAACCCCAAACCTGAAACAAACGCATCTCACTCTACCGGAGACAAGCGCATCTCATCGGCGGCAGAAAATTCATCGGTGGTAGAAAACCCATTGGCAAACCCTCACTCTACCGTAGACAAGCGCATCTCATCGGCAGTAGAAATCCATCGGTGGCAGAAAACCCATCGACGGACGCTTAAGTGTTCTGGAATATGATCACCTCACTCAGCTCTTTCACTATCTCGCACTGAGGTCACTATCTCGCACTCATCTCTATCACTACTCCCATTTATTCATTATCAAACCACATCAATCCACTGGAAATTTTGTGTTTCCTTCATTTCCACATAACCCCAAACTAGATACATAAAACACTTGGAGTTTTATTCCGGTAAAAATCGAGTCTTGCAGACTCGAGATCAGTGGCATTTCTCGTTGAAAATCAAGTCTTAAAGACTCAATTTTGCTTTGTAGAACTTGAGTCTTTAAGACTTGAGATCTATGTGGCATAATAGTGCATAATAGTGTCCAACTCAGCAAGTAGGAAGTGAGTCTTTAAGCCTCGAGTTTCATAAGGAACTTGAGTTTCTAAAACTCGAGATGCTAGTTTCCAACTATCTTTCAAACGCGTGTTAACTTACTATGTTCTATCCCCTTACTATGCTAGAACCCAAATATCCCCGCACAAGTTCATTAAATGGTTTAAAAATAAAAGTTTAAAACCACACAGTATTATTAAAGTATATTATAATAAAATATAATATAAGTCCTGGCACTATGTCTTCTTCTTCAAAATCAAGTTGCAGACGTTTTTATTGAAAAGAAAAAAAATAAAGAAAGCTAGGCAACAAAGACCATAGATTGGAGTTGCTGGTTTGGGCAGTCGATGTTAACCTAGTGCTTTGTGCAGATCAGCTCCCAAAGCTGGTCTTCTTGTTCATGATTCTCAACTAGCCCACATTTCTTCATCTTTGTTGGGAAAAATTGAGAAAGATAACAAAAACTGAGACTAATAGATGAATTTGGTGGTAAAGGGGTATCTGATGAGAAGAGAAAATAGCGAAAGAGGAAAAAAAAATGAGAAGGAAAAAAAGAAGAAAGAAGAGAAGGAGAGAGACAGAGAGAAAGAAAAGAGAAAATGATTTTTTAATGAGAAAAAAGAGAAAAGTTTAATAAAATATTATTATTTTTTTAGCTTTTTGCTACCGTGCATAGCCATAAAGAGTTGTGCACTATAGCAAAAAACTAAAAAATTTTACCTATAATACCACTACTGCAACATGCATTTTTGGGTTTTGGTAAAGCTAAAATAGCTATATAGCTATTTAGTTTCACTGCTGCTAATGCTGGTTCAACTATTGGTGATCCAAAGTCCTTTTTCATAGGCGTTGCCAATTTCAGCCACCCAATGCCTATTTCAAAGTAGAAATACAAGCCTGCTCCTTACATCAACAAACACGTACTTATGTATAGCATAATTCCTGACTTCCATGTGTCACTTCTCTATTGACCTCTAACTGCTATAAATACTTCAGAAAACAAGGCAGAATAACATTGAGATCAAGAAATTGAAAAAGTTGAAAACTTGGTTATATAACATTTTTTGAGCAAAGATGGCCAGCGCAAAGCAAAAATACAAATCAGATCAAGCCCATGGACAGGGCCAAGTAGGAAAATTTTCCACTGGGGATTAAATTATATTTTTTTAATTAACCATTTTTTTTTATGGGACTTTTATAATTTAACCGTGTCAGCACATAGCACCATATTTGTAAGAGCATTAGTTTTAGGAGTTGTAAAACTCCCAATATGCAATTTTATACCATCAAACCACAAAATCAAAAGCATTACTTAGGATGTTATTTTTAAAAAAATTTGCAACCAAGCTACAACAATATTTTGCAACCAAGCAGTAGCAAGATGGTATTTTTTTTTTTAAATAGTTTTTTATTGTCTCTCACATATTTTATATTATTTCTAATTCTTCTAATCTCTCTCTCTCTGTCTCTCTCTCTCTCTCTCTCTCTCTCTCTCATTATTGTCTCTCACCTCTTTTTAAATAGTTTTTTTTTTTTTTTATTGTCTCTCACCTCTTTTGGGTTATATTATTTTATTGTGTAGATATATTATTTTAATATAGGAAAATATAAACTAGGACGTTGGGTATTGGGTGTATTGTAAAGTGGGATGATATAATAAATAAAGTAGCTCTTTAGATGGTAAAATAGAACATTTTTTGCAATCTTGAATGCTAATGCTCGAAGATATTGATTATTGACCGTTCATTTTGAGTAATGATTATTACATGTGTATACAGTATACATGTTATTTGTAATACAACAAGGCAAATGTTAAAATAATGTGGGTCATATTTAATAAAAAAAATTGGATAAATGGGAGAAATTGTATAAAGTTGACCCTAAAGCTTATAAAGTTAACAAAATACTAACATAAAGCTAAGTGGCTGACAAAATTCTGATATAAAGTGGTAAATTCTGACATAAAGTGGTGTGTTAATGGGCACTTTAAGATGCCCATTAACACAACCCATATAACAATAACTAACCATTTATTTTTGTGTTTGGGTAGGCCAAGACTGAAGAGTGGGTTCAATCCACAAAGGACACAACCAATGTAGCCAAAGACAGGACAGCTAGTGCAGCTCAATCTGCTAAAGACAGAACAGCCAGTGCAGCTCAATCAGCTCAGGAGTCTGCCCAACATGGAAAGGATCAAAGTGTCGGCTTCCTCCAGCAGGTTCTCCCTCATTTTATTTTATTTTTCAAGGGATGTTACCAAATTCAATAGTCTCTAGACAAATAAAAATCCTCTAATATATCTTCTTATAATAAAGTAATCAAAGTTAAAAAATGAAAAAAAAAAAACTCAAACGCATGATTGCTTCAATTAATTGAGTATAAAGTGGATCATCAAAAGTACGATAGAGTTTAGAAAATTTACATTCATTCGGAGTTTTATTAATAACATTTGCACTTCATAAACATATATGGGTTGGTTTGGGTTTTACCCGTTTTAGGTCTTGTAGGGTATTTGAGTTATTTCCTAACAAAGAAAAAAACAAAAACCCACACATATGTTTACATTGAACTATGGACTTTTTTGTATCATATGCTATATCAGAATGAGAGATTTATAATTTATCAGACTTCTATTTTTAGCTTATATATAGAAAAAAAAATACATTTAAATGTTTATGTCTTGGATTTTAGGAGGATATTCATGGTGCAACATTGTTAATTTGTTCCTGTAACAGACCGGAGAACAGGTAAAGAACATGGCTCAGAACGCTGTAGACAGTGTGAAGAACACGATTGGAATGGCTGAAAATAACGCTAAGAAATGAAAGAAAATACTTATTTGTCTCTCATATTATGATGCTACATTAATGGATTTAGGCTTTTTTTTTTGTTGGTTTTTTCACCTAGGTTTTTGCTCTTCCTGACTAACAAGGACAAGCAACATTGCCGTTGAAGTGAGATTTCTTTAAAGAAAACTCCTCTCAGTTGTAATAAAGACATTTGCTTTTCATTATTTTGATTTTTCCCTTTTCATTATAATATGAGATGTAATAAAGGCTTAACAATAATACATATGTAAAGCTGATTTGTTTCACCTTCTTCAATATCTTTATGCATCTTCTCAATATATACATACATATATATATATATATATATATATATATATATATATCTTTATGTAAAATTTCCCTTTTTTTGTTAATTTTTCTAAGGATGTATAGCCAATTTGTCATACAGAACCAATTTAAGTGGTATATTTTTGTTAGGTTTTAGACCCCTGTAAACTAGATTGTTTAACCGAATTAATTAACCAAGTGAATACTTAGGTTTATTATTCAGATATAGGTTAAAACAATAAAGTCATATCGTGTAAAGCAGCGGAAAATAAAGACTACAATGATATGATCACCCAGGAAAACCAAATCGGTAAAAAACCTGGGGAGGATTTAACCTAGCTATCCTTAAGGTAAAAAGCAAATCCACTATAGAGAATTGAAGTTTACAATAAGACTTAGACCACTAACATCCTATTGCTACCACATATAGAACTTACTGACACGACCACGTGCAAGCTCCGAATCCACAGACTTGTTCTCTATTAGGCCTTTACACCAACACAAGCTCACTTGCTTGTGACTTTGAGACTCCACTCAAAGGTTTTGGTTCTCCTTACACGTTGATCTTGTATGCAGCAACTTCTACAACATCGAATCTTGAGATTCTTCAAGGAATAACACCAGTAGAAGACTTTAGAGAGCTTTTGGGTACAAAACTTCAGATCTACAAAAGAGGCACAAGATGCACTCAAATCTCTCTAAAAAACTCTGAAAAGCCCCTCTAGGGTTAGCTTATAATGTCCTTTAAATACTAGAAAAAACGGCTTGCGATTTGGGTTTCAAACGGTCAAGTTATAGGCTTTTTACGTTTGTTGATTTTTTGCTGATATGCGACTTTCGATCGATTGAGTACCAATTGAACGAAACAGATTGTAACTCATTTTTTTTCATCTTGAACTTGAGTTTTTTGTCTTGGACTTGAAAGTACACTGTTCTAAACCAATGAGACTTACTTTTTGTCATGGTTTGCCAACATTACAAACTCAAAACCTAACAATTTTAATGTTTTATCTTCTTCTTTGTTTAGAGAACTTATTTTCATTAATTTATTATGTTTAAAAAATAATTTTGGATAAAAGAAGGTTGTATTTAAAAAGTAATGGTATGTTTGGTATGGTGTAATAACTCTTGTAATGAAATAAGTTTTTTGGTAAACCAGAGACTATATTAATTTAAAGCAATAAAGTTTGGACAGAGCTTCTTACGATACATGCTAATGGCATCAAAGTATAAAAGCATTACAATATTTGAAGGCGAACAAACAAAACTAGTAAAATCTTCTTGTTGATATGCCCCATTCTTAGCTAATATGTCTGTACACTGATTAGCTTCCTAGTAACAGTAATTAACCTTCACCTTTGGAATTGATCCCGAAAGGTACCTGTAGTTTGACATAAGGAGAGTGTGAGCAGAGTTTATATAGTATTAGAAGGAGATTTATATATAAAAAAAGTGTTAGGTATAAAAAGAAATTATTTCTCTTCACCCCCTTTTGACATGTTTCTTAAAAGGAAATAAAAAGCGAGAGTGCCAACTTAAAAAGTAAACAAATATCTCTATTTCTCATCCAAGAATCCAAAAATATAGCTCTATTTCTCATCCAGGAAAGCAAAGATATCTATCTCGATTCTAATAAAAATAAGACAAAAAAAGGGGAGAAAATCGAAAATAAATCTTAAAGATTTTCCCTTGTGACAAGTTAAATTTAGACTTTTTAATATTATCATTTTAAGCCCTAAACTTTATAAATTAGGACAATCTAACTCCTCCCATCTATATTTATTGAAAACTACTAATGGAGTACCCTATTTGATGGGAGAAAAATTTATATTATCCTTTATTACACCTAAATAGTACCATTTTGTCTTGGATGGTTTGTCATTTTCTACATATTAAAGAGGGTGATAAGGGGAATTTTTAATTGGCAAAATAAAAGTTGTTGATCTCCAAGGACCCGTCAGCTCTATTATGCATACTAACGACTTCACGCAAGATGAAGCCGTCAGTCTCTAAGCTGAAGACTTCACGCAAGATGGAGCTGTCAGTCTCTAAGCTGACAATTTCACACAAGACGAAGCCGTTAAGCTGACGACTTCATCTTACGACCTGTTGGCATCTACGCCTAGACGGAATGAAAAGCTGACGGGGAGAAAGCTGAAGGCAGGAAAGGACCCCACGAGATATGTGTATTAATGAGTGATAAGGATAAATTTACAATATTATAATCACTAATGAAAAGGGTGAAGTGACAGTCTATTGACAAGTGACGACATGAGGAAGTCTACGGGTCCATCTCAAAGCTGACGGGAGCACCTTGAGCGTCGATGGAAAGCTGACGACTATAAGCTGAAGGGGGTATGCAAGACCCCGACGGTTCTGATGTGGCTTTACTTGAGCTCCACACATGCGTGTATAATAAGATATCTTGTGACATAGACAAAAGTAGTGCTTAAGGTGTGAGCAGGCAAAACTGTCAGCTTCCATTGCAAGCTGACGGCAAGAAGAGACCTGAAAGGGGTAGTCGGCAGGCAGTACCAAATGGCTAATGGCATCAATAAGTTGACACCTGTAAAACTGAAGGGAGCGCGATAAGCTGACGGTCCTGAATAAGCTGACGGTCCTTATAGCGGTTTGCTTGGTGCCCACAATTGCATATATAAGGAAAAGTCTTGCCTTCCACGTTTGGTGCTACTTAAAGGGATTCCTATAAGGAAAGGATCCTACCAAATACGCTCAAAGAGACTCCTATAAGAAAAAGACTTCTACAACAAGAAAAAGATGTCAACCCTCTATTACTATAAAAGCTCCAATACCCTCACTAGCCAAGGTACACATAATTCACCCCAACTCTGGTACTCTAGAGTTGTGAACAAGAGATTTCTCTAACTTGACCGTCGGAGGGTATTTGGCTGGTACCATACCGGTACTCCTCTTAAGGTCTTTAGCTTTTGTGTTGTGCAGGTTCTTGTCAGGAGCACGTGAGGACCGTGTGGCTCACTAATGATTTTTTCGGCATCATTAGAGGGTAAAACACAATACAAAAACAGGACAGAGTATGGATGAGAGAGAGAGAGATTTGATATGGTAGAGTGGGCAAAGTAGTTTCGTTTGGATATAATAGTTGCTAAAAAATGTTCTAATCATATTGGACGTCTCTTTTAGTGGTTTGTAATAGAAATAAAGAAAGATTAAATTATCATGACTTATAAAGTATAAATTAAAAACGACCAAAAATTAAAAAGTAAGAATATAATTTGTCACAAGGAGGATAGGAGGACAGTTATGAATTTTTTTGTGAACTTAAAAAAATAAAGAAAGATATGAATAGCACAAAGACAAAACATCTTGATAAAAAATATTGTTTTCTACCCTAAAATTTGTATGAAGTTTTTTATTTTTTTTATTTTTTTTTAATCCTTAAACTATTTAAAATGGTACATATTTTATTTTTCCTTCCATTCTCAAGTATTTTATCATATCTATCTAAATAAGTGTCACTAATTTTAGTATTAGAGAGTTCGATGTGGACTATTACATTTGAAAAAAAGGCCAAAAAGAGAGAATACATATGAGACGAGTAAGTAGCATAAAACTATTGGTCACAAGTAGATACAAAAGTTTATTATTATTATTTTTAAACTTAAGGAAAAAAAAGAGATTTTTCAAGTTCTTTTTAAAATTCAAAGAAAAAATTGTGACATTTTGGAAAACAATATTAATAAAAGTTAATAAATACTTTAAGAACATTGATTTAAGAAACTTTTTAGAAATTTTTTATAAGAAAAGAAAAAATTTATTAATTTTTTGAGAAACTTTCATATTTTGTATCAAAAATTGTCTAAAATAATTAATTAATAATTGCCACTCATTAATAAAACCCAAGAATATTTTAGTTCGAAATATCTATTATTCTTTAAAAAAAAAAAAAAAAATTCCCAAAACGCAGTGAAATTTGGCACGACGCATAAACTCATAAACAGTCAACACCAACGTCTGATCTCAAAGTATCTAGGACGACCGTTGGCCACGTGGCTCTTTGGCCCTACACTCTACTTCATTCTGAGAGCTTCCATTCTCACTTACGTGGACGTGCACAATAAGCCCATTTCCACATAAACAACCCCCCCCTCCTCCCTTTATTATACAAAATTACACAAACTGCCACTACCACTTCAAAAACCAAAACAATCACAACCTCACTCTCACTCTCTCATGGCCACGCACCTCCAATCCCATCACTGCGTCTCCCCCAAGTTCCCTTATCTCCGAAACCCTAACCTCACTCCTCGATTCTCGTCTCTTTTTCCCAGGAAAGTTAGGGTTCTCACGTTCCGGGAAAAGTTCAGAGGCCGAGACCGAGTGTACTACTCCGTTTGTTGCTTCCGTAAAAACAATTCCGAAATCGATACAATTTCGGTTGACGAGAACGAGAATGAGCGGCCTCCGTTTGATCTTAATCTTGCCGTCGTTCTTGCCGGTTTCGCATTCGAAGCCTACACTAGCCCCCCTGTAAATGTTTTTTTCTTTTCAAATTGTTTAAGAATTCATATATATATATCGTTTGAAACAAATAGAAATACGAAGAATAACTAATAAGAGTAAAGAATTACGAGATTGAAAATTTGAGTTTGGATATTGAATTTTGTTTTTTGAAAATTTATTGTTTTAATTTTTCTTAATTTGCTTCAAGAGATACGAGATTGAAAAAATGACTATTGGATTTTGAAAAAAATGTTTCAGTGCTAGGCGATCAGTAGAAAATTAAGTACAGAAGCATATTAAACGCTACACTAAAAATTCAACTTAATTGTATCTGAGTTATATAAAATTGCGCAAATTTTTATTTTTTATAATTGGAATACAGATAACATAATGCAAGAGAAAAAAAAAAGTTAAAAATTTACTTATTATTCGCTTTCTTGGGAAATTAGTCAGTAGAGAATTACTTAAAGAAGTGTTTGGTTTTGATCAATTCTGGTGCGATCTTATGAGTTGATTTTAATTTTTGTTCAGGAAAATGTTGGAAGGTGTGAAGTTGATGCTGCAGGTTGTAAGGCAGTGTATCTTTCGGAGTATGTGTTAATTTTCTGTATTAATAGTTAAAGGCTTAGTGTATCTGTTGTTATTATTAAAAGTATGGGTTGGCTTAGTGGTTCCTAAGGCCTCATGATATCCATGAGATCTTGGGTTCAAAACCTCTTGCCAGCATCTTTTGGCCATCTCATGAGATTCCTCCCTGTAATAACCTAATGCGTGGGACGGAGGGATTGCATACACGTGAGGGAACTCGAAGAGCTGGACACCCTCATTTGTAAAAAAAAAAAAAAAAGTATGTTATTTATATTATGGAGGTGTGTCACTAGTGTGAAATATGGAGAAGCATAGGGGAGGAAGGGTGGACAACATAGATAGTTAGAGGGTTGCATGGGGTTGGTTTATGGAAGAGCATTAAAGGGATTGAGAAAGTAAAAGGAGGTTATTCAATATCCATAGCCATTGTGGGTTTCATTACTTTCTTCCATTCCATCCTCTCATAAGAAATTAGGACGTATTTTCTGAACAAATCAAAATTCTAGTGAGCAATGGTTTGCAGATCCTTTGTTGGCACAATCTATGGTGTGGTGAGTCTTCCATAAAGGACCCGTTCCTTGATCATTTTACTTTGTAGACAATAACTCTTTGGTTGCTTCTTATTTAGGCAATTCAATAGACATGGGAATGCGATCTTGGAATCTTTGTTTTACTCTTACTTTCCATGCTTGGGAATGGGAATCATTATATTCTCACTTTTGTTCCGTGGGGTATAGATTAAATGCTTTGGAAATTAACATGATCTAGATATTTCAAGGTTTGGTCATTTTATTATGTGTTGAAAGGGTCTAGAACAGTGAAGTTCCTTTGGGACAGTATTTGGGGTATCAAGGTGGCTTGGAAAGTAGCTTCTTTACATGGATGGTACCTTTGGGAAGGATGTAACTGATTCTGTATGTGAAAATGCAGTGGGGTAGTTGACTGTCTTATATATCATTGCTTAGTGGCAAGATATATTTGGTTATTTGTGTTTTTTTTAGTTAGTGTGTCTTGGATGATGCCAAAGAATGTCATTTAGATGGTTGAATGCTGGAAAGGAAGATTTGGTTGACATGAGAGCATATGAATATCAATTTGGAATGTTGTTCCCTTGTGCGTCTTATGGACGATATGCAGAGAGAGGGATGGTAAGATGTTTGAAGGTGTTGAATTTCCCCTGCATGTCATAAAGCAATTTTATTTTTAGATCCTTGTATGGTTGGATGTCTGCCCTAGGCTGTCCCCTTTCCATGTTTTTTAGATCTTTAGAATTTTTTTTGTTGGTTAGTTACACCTCACATAGTAGGTTTTGAACTCATGATCTCACCCTCCATTTATTCTTGTGGGAATAGGAAGTGCCATTTAAGCCAAACTTTTTTATGTTTTTTATGAGTCCATTTGAGCTGAAGTTATGGGATAGAATTTTTAGATGGTAATTTTTTAGGAGTAGCTCAATACACTTCCCTTGTATTTTTCTACTCATATCAATAGTATATCCTTATTATAAAAAAGCTTCATTAACTGACCATAAACAGTTGTTCTTTACTTTTGTTGAGGTATGCTTATAAATTTTTGTCCATGTAGTAATTTGGGTTTAGTCATGAGCAAATCTAAAATGGGCCATTTATGACTCAGAAATTTGACTTTTATACATGCAGATCATTTGTACGTGAGATATATGATGGCCAATTGTTCATAAAGTTAAAAAAGGGTTTGGATTTACCTGCCATGGATCCTTGGGTGGGTTATCTTCTCTAATCTTTCTTGTATAGAGGGATAACTGTAAATTGTTACTCCCACGAGGCACGAGTACTGCTACTCATTTTTATCACCTACGTTTAATTCCATTTGTGCTTCCAGTTAGTTAAATATCACAGTAGTTGTATTTTCCTTTTGTTTTCTGTTTTAGTGTTACTGTTTCAACCTTTTGTGTGCTTTCCAGGGAACAAGTGATCCGTATGTGGTCATGCAGTTGGATGGACATGTTGTCAAAAGCAAGGTTAAATGGGGGTAAGTTATTTTAATTTCGTAGAGATTCTTGGAAAATTAGTAAATGTAAAAAATTCTTTATGGATCATGGTGGTACCTTGCTTAAAAACTTTGGAAATGTTGATGAAGGAAGCAGGGACACAGATTTTTATTTATTTTTGATTGGTAAATAAAAAACTTTATTGAAAAATAGTGGTACAGCAAAAACAGCTACCCTGGTACACAGGGAGTGTACAAAGGGAAACAAAGTGCCATACAAAACTACATAAATCTAGAAAATTCAGCAAAGAGGATATGGGAAGACCACTCAAAGCAGTTATCCACTCAAACAAAGATAAAATGAAAATGTGCTTCAACTTAGCGATAGACCGCTCCCCTTCAAAAGTTCGGTTGTTCCACTCCCACCATATAGTCCACATAATACAATGCGGAATAGCACCCCAAATAGAAGCAGTTGTATGACGCCAGACACCTCCATACCAACAAGCTAGTAACTCACCCACCTGTTTAGGCATAACCCAAGATACACCCAGAAAGCTGAACACAAACGACCACAAGTTATAGGCATATGAGCAATGAAGGAGTAGGTGATCCACCAATTCCCCATCACTCTTATACACAGATGATCTTAAGGATGAGGGATTTGATGGTGGGCAATAGGGGGAATGGAGAAGAGGAGATATCGGAGATTGAAGATGAGTGAGGGAGATGAAGGTGTGCTAGGGATTGTGAAGATTTGTTCATTTTACAAGTTTATTGTTGACAAACTCTCCAAATTTGTGCCACTTATATCGGTTTTTGGTTAGGCCATGTGAGCTGGTGCTTGAGATTCAATTAAAATATTTTCTGTTTGTCATCTGGTGTTGTTTTATCTAAGTCTTTGGAAGGTGTGGCTGCATATGTGAGGTTTGAGACCATAGTGATGCATGAGACACAAGGAGATTTTTATTTTAATTTAGTATTGTTTACTTTTGCAGGACAATTGTATTTTTATTTTTTAGGTCCTATTAGTAAAATAGGTTATCTGTATTTTAATTTTTGGAAGCAAACTATGCCAATCAGAATTAGGATTTAGTTTTCCTATATAAGCAAACTATTGTACTCATTTTGCAGATGATTTAGAGATTATTTTGATGAATAAAAAGTTTTTTTATTTTTATTTTTTAGTTTTTGCCAACTCCAGTCAATCCTAGTTTTTTTTGATATGTCAGTCAATCCTAGGTGTCGACTTCTAGTGGTCTTCCTCACTTGGTGTTGACTCCTTGGTTCCTATCCTTTATTTTCTTCTTGTTTAATTTTTAATTGGATTGTTGTGTCAGTTTTGGTATCAGAGCAAATCCTGGTCCATTTGAAGCATCATCACAATCAATCCAGAACCAGAAGAAAAAAAAAAAATTAACCAAAAAAAAAAAAAGGCCAATATGTTTTCCACCACTAGAACTAACCTTTGAAAACTAGAAGATCTCAGCCTTCATCAAAGCCCAAAAAAACCCAAGTTGCCATCATCAATCTGCCGTGAATCCACCCACCACAAACCATCAATCAAAGCCAAAACTTGCCAAACACCCCAAAGTCCGTCAAAACAACCAGAAGACATTGCAAAACACAAACCCTTGCCTCCATGTCTGCCACTGGAAATCCACTAAGAAGCCGTCTCAAGCGTCACCACCAATCCACCTACGACACCAAGCCTCCACCGATTCGATCTTAGAGGTAACTCGATGGTCCCATCTGAGTTCCCTCCCCTAACCCACCTTCCTTCAACTTATCCTAGTTGATCCAAGACCTGTTCCATTCAAGACCATTGGCCCAACTTGAACCGGCACGTAGTGAACTGGTGTTTTGAGGATTTTGAAAGGACAGTAATCGATTTAAAACTTTTATTTTTTATAACGCTATTAGATTGAATGTCTATTGTAGAAAGCCATTCTATTTTTTCGATTTTTGATTTGATGGATGATTGTAATTTGTGTTCTTGATTGTATTGATCCCCAGCTGTATACGTCGTGTATACTTGGGTGACTTTTTTTTAATGTTTGAATAAATTTTTTATTATTTATATAAAAAAGCCCAATATCCAAAATCTTAACCTGACCTAATTACAATGCGCGCGTGCACACACACACACACATATATATATTAAAAAATGGAAGCCCAGACGGGCCAGACCCCAATCCGTGAAGCACAACATGCACTTTCAGTAGCAAATTAAGCAGTCTAGGCTCTTGAATTTTCGTCTTCTAGTGAACAATGGTAACCTCATAGATACTTTATTTTGATGGTCATAAAGACCAAAGACGTCCATGGGATTTCGTCAATTGGTTAAATGAGATGGAGCAATTCTTTTTGTGAATAAGTTTTGCAGATAGCAAGAAGGTCAGGTTTGCAAAATTGAAGTTAATAGGTGGAGTAAAAATTTTCTTGGAGAACCTTGAATGTCTCCGCTTTATAAAGCATAAACCTGCGATTACTGGTTGGGAAGACATGAAAGAGAAACCGCAAGATCAATATTTAGCACAATACTTTCATCCTAAATATTTTCCTGTCAGTATGGTAATTTTCAAGATTGAAGCAGTAGTTGTGAGGCAATGGAACAGCCAACCAATTGCACACCTTAAAGAAAATAGGATGAATGTCATACAATTTCTTTTCCTCAACCCACTCTTGAACAATCTACCTTTTACAGGGGAGATTCAGGGTGCCTCTACAGTCCCTTTCCCTTGGAAAGGCATTTGGTCAGTTAAGGTTCCCAAGAAGGTTTCATTCTTTTTGTGGATAACAGCGTTGGGAAAGATTCTTACTTTGGACAATCTCACTAAGACCGGTATGTCATTGGTGAGTTGGTGTTGTATGTGTCAAAGTAATGGGGAATTGGTGGATCACCTTTTAATTCATTGCGATGTTGCTTATGCTTTGTGGGGAGTTGCATCTTAGATTTTTCAGATTCAGTGGGTTATGCTGGGGAATGTTTCTTCTTTGTTATTTAGCTAAAGAAATTGGTTTGGTAAACATGGCTTGAATATTTGGAATATGGTGCTGGCTTGTTTGATGTGGCTTGTATGGAAGGAGTGGTATAGACGTACTTTTGAAGACATGAAGAACTTTTTAAGACATGAAGAACTCCTTGGACTAGCTGAAAAATTTGTTTTCTAATACCATTTTTAATTGGTCCTGGTTTTGGGGTTTTACACAATGTTCTTCTATTTTAGAGTTTCAAGTTTCTCTTAGATTTTCCCTTTGAGACTTTAGTACTTTTTGACACTTTGTGTTCATCATCATGAACATAGAGTATATTTGATTTTCAATAGAATTACATTACTTATTTATCAAAAAAAAAAATAGTGTTATTTATTTTTGCAAGACATTTGTATTTTTATTTTTTAGGTCCTAGTAGTTTATTAAGCTATTAGTATATTAATATTTGGAAGCAAGGTTATTTTTGTAATAAGAAAATTACGTTTTCCTACCCCAATTAGAATTGTGATTTAGTTTTTCTATATAAGCAAACTATACTTATTTTGGAGATTATTTAGAGATGATTTTGATAAAGGAAAAGTTTCTTTTGATTTTTGGTTTAGTGTTGACTCCAGCCAATAGTAGGTGTTGACTCCTAGTGGTTTTCCTCGCTTGGTGTTGACTCCAAGCAAGCCCAGATGTTGACTACAAGCAAGCCTAAGTGCAAACTCCTAGGTTCCTATTCTTTATTTTCCTGTTATTTAATTTTATTTTGGTTTGCCCAGCGTCATGAAGTGGATGTGGGCTTGTTATCCTTGGGCCTGTGAGGCCGAAGTGTTGTATTCTTGAACTTTATTGTTTATTCCTAGTTAGCAATAATGTTAGCTTGGAAGCCAAAAGAATAAAATAATTAGCTTTGCACATATATGATCCCATTGTTTTGAAATTAGTTTTGATATTTTTATTTACTTTTTAACCTAAATTTAACATAAAATATATGTGAACTAATTAATTAATTAACATAAAATATATGTAAATTAATTAATTAATTTTCATATCCTATCGTATAGAGAGAGAGAGAGAGAGAGAGAGAGAGTTTTTTTTTTTTTTTGTGCTGTAAGTAATAAGATTTTATTGAGAAAGGGAGACACTTTATGCACACGGTGTGTACACAAGATACTCCTAAATAATTCAAACACCAATCATTACATACAAAGAGAATCAATAAGATTTATAATAGAATTCAAATCAGTAGTTTACATAACTACCATAATTCGTGGATGTAGAAAAGTTGGAAGTTTATGTTGGTTTTTTATTTTATGTACAATTACCTGATTATAGGACAAAAGAGCCGACATGGAATGAGGAATTTACCTTTAATATCAAGCAGCCTCCAACCAAACTTCTCCAGGTTTATATGCATTCTTTCTAATTTATAAATTTTATTTTCCAATATAAAGAGCGCTGTACATATTTGAAGTTGCACCATTTCATTCTTCTTTTTTCTTATATTTTCCATTTCTTTTTTAGCTGTTGTCTTGAATAACAAAAAAGGAGAGTATTAGAGGAATGAATCATATATTGACACAATATAAGAACTGACAGTGCTCCTTTCTTTTAAGCTGTTGTCTGGAATAGCAAGATAGAATTATGGAAATGAATTGTACATTAACAAAATCTTCAAAGAAGATTGGGTTACTCATTTTTTGGCTGTTGTCTTAAAAATGGATAGTTGTTCAAGTCAAAGAATGATGACTAAATAATGGAAATGAATCATATAGGAAGTAACTCTGCAAATATATTCCTTATAAAAAGAGACAGTGTAACATCATAGTTATGAAATAATAGATTGTTTCAGCATTTCTTAATATGTGTAGCCTAATAATAGAACTTTTTTATACAATTCCTGTTTGTGCTTAATGAAAATATCCTATTCGTACCATCATCTTTAATTTGAGGTGATCAAGTCTTCTATTTGATGCCGTTAAATTATGTTGTTTAAAATCATGTATAACTTCAGAGGGATGCAAGGAATGTCTTTTGGTATTGATAGAGAGCTAATATTGTTTTAGTGGTACCATTGCATTGAATTGGTTGCAAGCGGAATGTAGGCACTTTAGGTGTGTGTTGACCATGCACTCTCACGTAATGTAATGTCTTATGCATGATAGAGGTGGTGTGGTGATTGACCTTAATGCTAATGGTTATCCCAAAGGTTCAATGAATGAATGAATGAAGCTATGATCGTAGCACAGGTAGCTAGGGGAATGTAGGATCGATAGCATCTACTGCAAAATGTTGAAACCAAATCAAGTGTGAATCGATTATATGGCCTTGTAAAATTTTAGAAGAAATGTATTGTACTCTTCTAGAAGAGTCTAGAATGTCCTAGTGGTGAGGTGTCACTGATGAGGTGTGTTCATCACTAGTTGTCATTATCAAGAATAATCTCTATTCCTTGGAACCAACTCTTGAACATATATGGAATATAGTGGCTGAGGACTAAATCATATTTTCAGCTCCTCCTTTAATTCTTTTCTACATATTCCTTTAACATGGTATCAGAGTAGGACTACTGTTTTCTACTATCTTAGTTTTTTCCCCCTTCTTTTTTCCATTCTCTGTTTATCGTTTTTTTTATCGGGCTGTTTTGTTGATTGGCTCAGGTTGAGTTTCTAGTGGTTTAAAAAATGCTGGTGTGTGTATGAATACACCAGAGTGTAGGTGTCTTCAACATTGTTGTTGCCATAGTATGTTGTATATTGTTCACAAAAAATGAATAAAGCTTAAATAGAGTAACCATTCCTGAAAAGTGTAGACTACTAATCCATAAACATATCTCCAGTCACCTTTTGAGTGTAGGTTTATAATGCCTGTTAATACATCTTGATCTCCTATGTTACATAATATCAAGAATGGAGACTGTAATCATGGGGTGTGTAACTTACCAATCAAAAAAGAAAACTGGAATTGCAAAGTATGAGAGGCAGAAGGCTATAATTAGAATTTTGGGGAGACAGCAATGGTATAAATTTTGATGCAGTTAATCTTATTAGGTAGCTGCCTCCTACATTAATTGGGTGAAGAGAATCTCTATCTTGTCCCCCCCTCACAACACCCCCCCCCCCCCCCCCCCCCCCCAAAAAAAAAAAAAGCCTGTTAGTAGCTGTTTCTAATTAATAAAAATTCTGCAATTCTACATCTTGTAATTCTTGTTATTGTTGTAATAATGATGAATCACCTTATAAATACGTTAAATTTCATGCACAGAAACAATATCAATGTGTTTTACGAATAGTGAATTATAGTTTAGACTTTGATGTGATGAAAAAGAGTTATTTGTATAGTTGCTTAACAACTTTACCTCTCGTTTCTAACTTCTGGTGTTAAACTTTAGGTAGCAGCTTGGGATGCAAACCTTGTAACCCCACATAAGCGCATGGGTAACGCAGGCATTAGTCTGGATTGTCTCTGTGATGGTGAGAATCTAAAACAAATTGCATGGTATTTGATGCTAAAATTAGTATAATAGCATGTTGCCCAACTGTCTTAACTAATTTAGATTGGGTTTGTGCATCCAAATATTTAGTGAATGTATTGTGTTCCTATTGCCCTGGGAACTTGGACCGTCAATAGATTTAATATATATCTATAATTTCTTTTTTCCTTTTTTGTTAGGGTTAAAATTTTACAGGAACTAAACTACTTGATTTCTCTAATGACAAGCTTACCAATGTTTAGCAGATTACTCGGATGCAGGGCTGCAAATTTTTTTTTAAATACAATCTAATAACAAACATGTCATTTGCTAGGAAATTTGCATGAAGTAATGGTGGAGTTGGAAGGAATTGGTGGTGGTGGAAAAGTACAGCTAGAGGTAAGTTTCCATGGTACACAAGAAAATCAGCTGTAGGTGAAAATAACTGCTGAAAATGTTCTTATAAACCTAAAATGTTCAATAGTCCTGAAAATTTGGTTTGCTCCTGATTTAACCCGCATCAAGCTTGTTCACATCTTACAAGTTGTTTCAGTCATTGGATGATTGGAACTGGTAGAGGGGTTGTGGTGTGAGGTAGGTACAGTATCTGTAGCTTGCTTGGGTTTACCTTTGGGGTCATTGATTTAGGCACAAAGTGCGTGGAATGCTACTATTGTGAAGGTGGAGAAGAGATTAGCATGTTGGAAAATATTGAATTATTCAAAAGAAGGGAGACTAATGCTGATTTGAAGCACTTTGTCCAGCATCCCTACTTATTTTCTGTCTCTTAATATTCCCGTTTCAGTAGTGTTGGAATAATAGTTAAATAATTAAATTCACCAATCTCAAGTATATTCTCAACAACTTAAGCTTTTGGGATAGGTAGTAATTTATTATGATATCAGAGAAGGTGGTCCTAAATCGAACCTTGTCTCCACTCAACCTCCCATTTAAAAAGTTAAAAATTCCATGTTTTGGGCCTCACTTATTAAGGGGAATTCAGGGCCAACATGTGAGGAGTGTTAGAATAATGGTTAATTGATTAAATTCATCATTCCCAATAGCTTAATCTTCTAGGGAATGGGGTCTTCAGTAAGAGGTGAGAGGACACTATGGTATGAGTTTATGAAAGAGTAATTGGAGGATTGTGCCGCACTATTTGATGTGGTGTATCTGGCTGGAACGGAATTCGAGAAGCTTTGAGGATCGTGAACGGTCCATTCTTGAGTTTAAGCCTTTTTTCTTTTCTACTCTTCTCGAATGGTGTTTGGTTTTACCTTCTCTTTCTTGTATTTCCCTTTCTGGGTTGCTTGAGCATTGTACTTTGATTTCTTGATGTTTTTGCCTTTTTAGTACATTTCCTATGTACGGGGCTGTGTTTTTTCAATATACTTTTAAGTTACTTATCAAAAAAAAAAAAAAATTGGAGCAATGGGAAATATTTTCTTGGGTTCTTTGTTTCAAGACAGGATGTTGGTAGGGTTCAGTTTTGGCATGATATTGGGTGTTGTGATGCTGCATTGAAGAATAAATTTCTGGACTAATTCTTAATCTCTATGAATAAGATGGTTTAGTTCCATTGTAATTAGGAATGTTTGGTGAAAATGTTCATCATTGGAATTTTAGATCTGTGAGATCCTAGCAAAATTAGGAATTAGAGGCTGTTGATACTTTTTATTCATTTATTTATTGTAATCTAATCTCTCATCAAGTGATGGTGAAAATATAATATATTGGAGGCCTTCTTATAAAAAAAAAATGTTGGAGACCTTTTAAGAAAGGAAACTTGAGGGTTGTTCATTCTATGATGGTCTTAGAGGACTTTTAGTGGTCAAATTTCCTTGGGGGAATATCTGGGGTGCAAAATTACCTAGGGAAGTCACATTTTTTGGATTGGCAATTACTTGAGAGCAAGATTTTAACAATTGATAATATGAGAAAACGGAGAAAATAATTGAGGATAGATGTTGCATTGATATGATTTGTGGCGAAATGGTAGGTCAACTCCTCTTATATATGTTGTCATGGCAAGAGAATTGTAGATTTTCCATTTGATTTGATTGTATTTGTTTCAAGTACAGTGAGTTTTCCATCGTAAACACATTGTACTTTTCCTATCAATAAAACTCTTATTACCATAAAAAAAGAAAGAAAAGAGAATTGTAGTCTTTAGCTTTGTCTTTGTTTGAGGTCTTTAGGTGATGCCTTGGATTCTGCTCGAACTGTTTTGCAGTTGAAAAGGAGATTTAGTTGTCATGACTTAGGAGGCTATTCCTATTTTTATTACCTTGGCAACTTGGAGGGAGGGAAATAACTGTACTTTTCACGACATAGAGCTGAAAGGAAATAGCTGAATGGAAAATTGCTTAAAGCTATTTTCTACGTTCATTGTTTGATTGGCTATGTACTTTGGGCAATATACATTTGATATTTCTTGGATTTCATTGCTATTTGATTCTTAAATTGAGAGAGGATATAGTATACAAATCCCCTGTATCTATTCTTTTACTTTCTAATATAAATTTTATTACTTATTCAAAAGAAAAAAGGTTGTGGATCCTCTAAGAACAAACTTATGGATTACTTTTTTTTTTTTTAATTGGGTCTTGTTCCTATCACATTCTTTCTTTTATCACTGTTTTTGAATTATAAAATTTACAAGTGTCTCATTATGTGGAGATTGGAGAATCCATGAAGCTTCTTCTTAGATTTTTAGAGGGGCAAAGAGTAAAGTTTCTATAGATTGGGTGTATTTTTTCTCCTTTATCTGTATAGGTAGAAAATTACTGTGAGTTTCAAGAGCAATGTGATTAGATTTTGGAACTTCTTTTCAAGCTCTAAAATCTCACTTTTTTTAGGTACCATAACTTCAAGCTGGTATGAAGATCTAATTCATTGATGTTACTCTTAAGGCTTCATGTGCTGTTTTTTATTTGTAATCCTGCAGGCTTTATTTATCAACATGAACTAGTATTTTCTTTAATAAGTCTATGGCTTATTCTTTCTAGTGGTGAGGTCTCAGGTTAAGTACAAAAGTTTTGATGAAATTGAAGAAGACAAAAAAAGGTGGAGGTTCCCCTTTCTTACGGAATTTCTTCGGAAAAATGGTTTTGAGTCTGCTCTGAAAATGGTTGTGGGCACAGAGTCTGTGCAAGCGCGTCAGTTTGTAAAGTATGCTTTTGGGCAGCTAAAGGCATTCAATGATGCAAATCTTTGGAAGGGTCAGTTTCCAAATGATGACAAGTATGATACAGACATGCCTTCACCAATGGATGAAGACCTGGAAGCCTCTTCTAGTGACACAGGCTACGACAAAGAGAGAGAAATAGAGGATTTTCATGTTGATAATGGTGGTATGGAGAATGGGCTTCCCTTTGAACCATTGGAACCAGTTGGTAACTCGGAGCAATCAGATAAAATTTTCTGGAAGAATTTGACTGATGTCATCAGTCAAAATGTTGTTCAGAAACTTGGGCTCTCTGTTCCTGAGAAATTAAAGTGGGATGGATTTGACTTATTAAATAGAATTGGCTCACAGTCACAAAAAATTGCAGAGGCAGGTTATGTTGAATCAGGGCTTGCAACTCCAGAAAGTTTGGATGGTGAAATTGATAAAATGAGTGGCTCGGGCATTAGCTCAAATAAGTCTTCAATACCAGATATTAAAAAAATAACACAGGATATAATGGGGCAAACTGATTCTGTTTTAGGAGCATTAATGCTTCTGAATGCAACATTTTCTCAACAAAAGGATGGAAATTCTGTAGGAAAGGATGAAACAAAAGAACAGGCTTCTACCAAACTAGAAGATGATAATGTTGTAGGATATTCCCCAAGTGAGAAACTTGTCAGCTCAGAGAATGGGTTAGCATTGGATAAAAAGAGAGCTGAGGAGATGAAAGCACTGTTCTCAACTGCAGAAAGTGCCATTGAAGCCTGGGCGATGCTTGCCTCTTCACTGGGTCATTCTACTTTTATTAAATCTGAATTTGAGAAAATATGTTTCTTAGATAATGCATCCACTGACACACAGGTGAGCTTTTATTCCTCAGCCAGGAAATCATTTTCCTTGTTATATTTCTCTGAGTTCAATGGAATGGAATGGAATGTGTTTCTTAACCATATAAGTGGAGAAATGTCATAATTTGATTTTGGGAATTGTATTCTGAAATCACTAAGTTATGGAGAGCTGCAGGTTGCAATTTGGCGCGATATAGCAAGGAGAAGATTAGTTGTTGCTTTTAGAGGAACGGAACAAGTAGGTTATATCTTCTTGTTCTCAGTGCAGTTTGGTTATTTGGCTTCAGTTCAAATTGTTCATACATTTATCTTTTCAGACACAATGGAAGGACTTGATAACTGATCTAATGCTAGTTCCTGCTGGGTAATACAATATCTTTCCAAGCTACAAATTTTTTATTGATTTGTAAATTTTTAATCCTTTTAAGACCTTCTGCCATTAAGTCTAGTTTAGCTGCATTTGTCAAAAACAGCACATTTACTGATTTGGTGGATGTGGATTTCAATGGAGAGATTGCCCATGTGCAGCTTGATTGCAGTATTGATTTGTCATTAGCTGAATAATGCTTTGTTATATTTAGATCAAAAAACATTTTAATTTCATAAATGACCTTCCAGCTAATCAGAAAGCAAGGAAGTAATTTTATTATGGCTTTTGCAACCTGTTATCTAATACACTCCTAAATTTTGGGCAGCAGTTCATTGTGATCATTCTTACTAGAATTATCTGTTTGGTGTCACATCACATTTAAGATTTTAAAAAAAAAAATTAGATGTTTTTATTTTCTAATATGTCCTGGATAATAATACTTGTAAAAAAAAAGAAAGTTCTGGATAATGTTAAGCTAGCCCTGGGGATTCTTAGTGCTTTATGTAACATCTTCATACTTTTGAGGTGGTTCCATTAAGTGTTACACATTATATTTTCGTTCTAGTTCTGATTCTTATATATATCATATACAGGCTAAATCCTGAAAGGATAGGTGGAGATTTCAAGCAAGAAGTTCAAGTATGTAAATGAAATGGTAGATTGAATTGTGTTTAAGAGTATTCATGAGATGCGTGAAGTGTTAAACAATATTTGTTTAATGTAGTATCAGTAATGGTGCAGTAATTATTTCAGGTTCACAGTGGTTTTCTAAGTGCATATGATTCCGTCAGGACAAGGATTATCTCTCTCATCAAACTTGCAATTGGTTATATGTAAGTTGTTCATTTGTTCAACTTTATTCTAAGCGTGGAGCTAACATCTTAATGTTGCATGAGAAATATGTTTGATTTTGTTAGTTGACAAAATAGAAGTGAATTTTTTTTTTTTTTTTTGACAGAGATGATCTTGCTGAGCCACCATTCAAATGGCATGTGTATGTGACTGGTCATAGTTTAGGTGGTGCATTGGCTACCCTTCTCGCTCTTGAGCTTTCCTCTAGTCAGTTAGCTATGTGGGTTCTTTATCTTTCTACTTTTGAAGTCATTCTTTTTCATTCTTCAGTACATTACATTAAATATGCATGTGTGTGTCTTTACATGCAAAAATTTGGGTAGGAAAGATTTACTATACAATGCTTTTGGAGAGTTTTGATGTTTCCTTGAGGTCAATCCAACCTTCACATGTTAGCCCTGTTTTTTAAAATTTATATTTTTTTTTATTATTATTATTATTATTTAAAAAAAAAAAAAACCAATTGTGAAGCATCTAGTTTCTATAGCGGTTTGAGAGGTTTAGTTGGTTGGGATGATGAGAAGAATTTAAGAATATAATGACGGTAACCTACCAGAGCTTGACATAATTTGTCCTATAATCTTGTGCACATTTGTGTAAATTGCACATATACCTATAGTGCATGTCTATGTAACAACATAGGATACATGACATCACTATTCAACATAAAGTGGTGGGCACTAATCATTTACAATATTATAGAAGGCAGAAAGGATGACATGATACATGGATGTGGAGGGGAAAAGTATTTTTTTGAGTATAACAATGATAATTTTTGGCTTCTATCTATATTGAAAGCCAGTGTTTGCATGTGTGTATTTATAGTTATCTTTGCATAATTTCTTGTAAGTTGATGTTTTATTTTCTTAGGAATTTAAATTCAGAATGAGGACAATAATGTTTGTGACTCATTGTTTATAATATGAGTTATGTTTGCAAAGGAAGATGATACTGAGGAGCAAAAAATGGCATGGTGTGTTGGTGGGTTGGACAGTGTGCAAGATTTGTTAAACTAGCAAGATATTTGGAATGTTTCGCAATCATGCCAGCATGCTAAGGTTGTTGTATTCAGGAAGGAAGGGCTCAAACAGGTCACCTTACAATCAGCACCCTGTTTGAGCCCTTTCCTTGCTTGATTTCAATGACCTTAGCACTCTGGTATGCCTGTTAAACATCTAAATATTTTGCTAATTTAACATGTCTTGCAAACTTTCCATGGTCCACCGATATATTACTCCTACCGTTGTTTGTTGCAAGTGGAACAGTATGGGGCTATTTGGAATATTGAGCAACATTGCGAGGTGATTGGTCGGTTTTAAACTTTAGGGGGAACATTGCAACTTGGGTGATAGATTAGGGTGGTTATTGTAATTTACCTGAAGATTTTTATGGAAAGTGGAAAACACTTCATGATTCTTTTCCTCATGATTTACAATATTTGGAAGCATGACTTAGAAGTTGTCATGGATTGTAAAGCTTATCACGAATTCTTGCAAGTGACATGTGGGAACATAGTGCCATTATAGCTTAAAATATGTAGAAAAATGCGCAGAAGCTTACTAGAGATAGGGGAAATAAAGAACTATGTCTATGTTTTCAAGAAATGTAGTTTGCCTTCTAGGAAGTTGATAATATTAAGTTCTTCAAAATATGGTGGTTATCTGTGGACTCGTCCCAATAAATGCCATTGGTGGTATATTAGAAAATTGGATCTGTTGACTTTTCAGTTTTTTTTAAAATAATATTTAGTAACTATAGAAATCTAATTAGATTTATTTTATTATATAGTTGTGGATGTTTGGGGTTCACTGGGTGTTACTTGAGCAAGTTGTGGTTGTATCATTTGGGTGGAAGGTTAGTGTTGGACTTGTTGGTGCTCAATGTAACTTTTTTCTTGGAAGATACCTGTTGTCATTAAAATTATTATTTTCTACAAACAAAAATGTTGATAGAACTTACTACACCCTAGTAACCTTAGAAATTTGATTCATTTTACTTTTTCTTTTATAATGTGTTTAAGACTATTGGCGTGGAGCTTATCATAAAAACATCTTCTTTTGTGTGTACCAGGCATGGGGCAATCTCTGTGACTATGTATAACTTTGGATCTCCTAGAGTTGGTAACAAAAAATTTGCAGAATATTATAATGAGGTAATTAAAAACTGTACTTATTATCCTTATTATCTACCTAGCAAAAAAAAAAAAAAAAAAAAAAAATCTGTACTTATTATCTTCAATTGTTACTCATAATTCTTTCTTATTTGATAGAATTTTGCATATTAGCTAGGGCGGAAATGAAAGTAAAGCAAGCCTGATTTCAAGGCTATAATAATCAGCAAAGAAACCCCAAATGTCAGTTCTAAGGGATGACCTTAATATAATTTCAAAATAAATTCAATAACATGTCTGCTGCTGCAAAGTCAACAATTTAGCTATATGAGAAACTTACAAAACCTTAATATAAGTAATCTAAACCTTCAAACAGGTTTAATCCCTGCCCTGTGTCTTAACTTAAATAGAATAAAATGAAAAGTACAAAACTACCTGATCAAAATATGCTACTGGTGTGTGAAAATTATTCCTGCTTATTTAGTCTTTGTTTGTCTGCTTCTTCCGGTCTAACTTCTTTTTGAAAAGAGGGTTTGGACTTGTGCTGATGTGAGAAATTAATGCACTAGAGAGTATAAGAGTGAGTTGATTCAAGTTTTGGGATCGAAAATGGTTAGACGAAGGTCTAAAATGACATTAGTAGAAGTAGTAAGAAAAGGACATGTCAATAAAGGTGGTAATAGAGAATACAACTTCTAATAGGATAGAATGATGGAAAAGAATACATTTGGTTGACCTTGACTAGTTTTTTGAGGATAAAGATCTTGCATACCTTTCTAATTTCTTTGGTATTTTTGTTGAGTTTGGCCGGATGGGGCTAGCCCCCTACTTCCATAGGTCCTTGGTTTGACCTCCTAATGAGAATTGAGGTTCTTACGCAGGCTTCTCATCTCCAAGAATTGCTTGCTCTATATGGAGTGTGCCTACTAGGATGTATTTGCTTTACTCATTCCTAATTACTTGCTACCGAACCCGAAGCACCTATGCTTGCCGGAGGCAGAAAATCTTAAAAAAGGGTTTGATTACTAGGATTGGTTTGAATCTTTGAAGGGATTGGGGGGATCCTCCGACCTAGACAACCTGGAAAAGCCTCCTTTATTAGTAATTAGGTATGTGGGAGGTTAAGTTAGGGTCAAGGTTCTTGGGAATTTTCCCATTTTCCTAGAGCTCTTTTCTTTTTATTATGCAGATAGTAAAGAGCTTGAGGAAAACAAGATTAAATAAAAAATATTCAAGAATTATGGTCTAGTTTTAATGCAAGGCTTTCTTGGCATCTTTTGTAAGCTACTTTAGTTATTATTGAGTTTTAATATTAAGTTTCTTTAGGTTAGAAATTTGTTATTTTGTGTTTTGAGTCCTTTTCCCATTTGGTTTAGAAGTTCTTAAGTAGGTTTTTAATTTAAAAAAAAAAAAAATGTTATTAGTAATAGTCTTTCAAGAAATAGCTTATTTCTAGTTCTAGTCCTTCTAGGAAAGAATTTATTATGTCCTTGATAAAGGCTTTTTTGAAGTCAATATGATTGATAGTGAGATTGATTTGAATAAAACTCCAACGGTTTATTTGAAGCTCTGAGGTTGTGATTTCCTTCTCCTACCTAAGTGTAATTGCTGAGGAAAACCTAGGTCTGATTGCCTAGTGTTCATCCTTCTTTATTCTCACTCCATTAAACTATAAAAATATTCATAACCCAACCTTTATTCGCCTAAACCTACTCAAACCCTTAAACATCACTATATTCAAGAACCCCTCAAGATCTTATCAAGAAATCTAATTTAGTATTGAACTCCTAAGATCCTACATCAAAATTGATACTAGAGCCCATTCAGGCTTCTGTTCTGCATCATTTTCTCTTCCTCTTTTCACTTATGCTGCTGATCTTATCTTATGTAACATACTATTAGAAATATTGGTTGATCTTTATCATGTTTATTTCTCATTTCATTCTCTTCTCACATTTTTAACCCTTCTTCCATTTCCTTCTTGTCTTATTATTCCCCTTTACTTCATAGTTTTACTAGGGTTTCAAGAATCTGACTGTTGGAGTTATGTCCAGATCTCAGGTTCAAAATCTTAGTATTTTCTTGCACATTGCTGCGATTTATTATGTTCTGGACAAAGGAGTCATTCATTTACATTATCAGAAGCTGTCTGGATCCAGAACCCTTAAGTTCTGGTTAATGATATGATGGGCAAACTTAACCCCTGAGTTGACTAGTAAAATGGCTTAAGAGACTCGCGTACACATTGATTTTACTGTTAATTCTTCATGCATCTGCTTCTCTTATATCATGCCCTGATTGCATGTTTGGGAATGCTTACACAACCTTCAATACTTACATTGCAGAAAGTTAAAGATAGCTGGCGAGTTGTAAACCACAGAGATATTATACCAACCGTCCCTCGCCTGATGGGTTATTGCCATGTAGCTCAACCTGTTTATCTGGCAGCTGGAGATCTAAGAGATGCCTTGGTGCGTAGTTTGTTTGGTCTATGTCCTGGTCCTTTTTTTCCTTTCTCAAAATTTAATATATATACTTTTTTATAAGTATGAAAATTTTTTATTGAGAAAGGACTACTATATACAAAAAGAGTGAAGTAGGCAATAAAAATATTTACAAATAATGAAGAAAAAGAAATTATGTACAAGAGAAAAGAGAATCTATAAACAACGGAATGGAATCACTACAAGTGAATCCCCAAGCTCATAACATATGGAACGTATGACAGGCTCTATAATTTGTTATCTTCATAAATATTTTTTGGCATGCGCTGTATATATTTAACTTTATTCTTATGGATGGAATGGATTAAATGGTGCCCTCGCTAGATTGTGACTTGCAAGGTTGAAACATTGATTTGATTCTAGAGGAGCATTAGCAACATTATATGTAACCGTCATTTTGAGAATATAACTTAAATGGCCTTGTATATGGATGTTGTGGATTTGGCATTTCCTGCCTGCTTTTCTTTCTAATGACCTCATCCATACATTAGAGACATTAATTATGAAGAAATTAAGGAACCATAAAGAATCAATATCTTTACATTACTTTTTTTTCCATATAGTTAGAGCTTAGAACACCTTCAGAGAGCTGCCATGTTGCTAGATTGGAAAATTTTAACTTCAGTAAATTTGTTTAGCTTACTTATCCTGTTAACAGCTCTAGTGTTGTTTCAGGTTCTTTATGTTTTTGCCTCTTTGAAATTAAAAAATTCATTTTTTACCCCTCTTATAGCTTATTGGGTTATTCTGTTTTCAGTGGTAAAGCATTTCTTTACTCATTTAGCGCTCTTATGATTGATTATATAATTTTTGATTTATTTAACTAAGCCCCCTCTCCCCCCCCCCCCCCCCCCCTTTTTTTTTCTCCAATGAGTATATAGTTTACTTTCAAGCCCAAACTGCGACCACTTAAAGCTATTTTCTCAAGAAAAACATAAGAAATCAAAAGCATATCCCGATTTTATGTGGTCAGCAACTGTAATTCTTTTAGTATAGTAAATGCACTTTTTACCAACTTGTGTACTTGGCAGTATCAATGCTGAAAATTAGTTTCGCATTATATAAAAATTAGTTTGATAGCTGAATGATAAGTTAATTAGTCTAGTACATGCTATCCCAGGAAAATATGGAGCTTTCAGGAGATGGTTACCAAGTTGATGTGCTTGGGGAGTCCACACCAGATGTTCTTGTCATTGAATTTGTACGTTTCTACTTATTCATTTTCTTCTTCCTTTGTAATTATCATGTTTGAATGCCTATTCTTTTATGTCTATCAATATATTAAATTTGGTATATAGGGTATGTGCACATTAAAGTTTTGAATTTGCAATACATATATACTAACATATCATGATATTTGCCTATATATTTGTAAACACTAACGTAAAATTTATAAATTACTGACAGTATTATCAATACAGAAAAGAAAGAGAAAAAAAGAAAAAAAACAGTATCATTGATGTATCAACTCGCATCACCATGATATCCATTCTAGTTTGGTCTCCTGCAAACACACAATATCAGCCTTCCAGGAACGCAACAAATTACGAACTTGAAGCCTCTTATCTACTTCATTCAGCCCTCTGACATTCGAGGAAAGTAACTTCAAATTCATTGAGCCACAGAGAGAACCCGAACCCTATTAGAACCACTACGCCTAGCAGAGGTAGAGCCATAATTAATAGAACTGAACAACCCCTTCAGCTCTCTTAAACCTTTCACCCCCGGGCTTTTAAAGCTACGTGTTATCTTGCTCACCTTAGACCTCCGCTTTAATTCAACTTCAACAGCCAATAAAAATTCTGTTGCTTGATCTTCCAAACCCTCTAGAGACGTGCCAAGGAAACTATCGAAATTATTGAATCTCCTTTGAAACCACTCTGAGTAAGGTACTTGCCTCTCTGAATTATCCACACCCACAAACCTCTCCTCATCTACAACAGACAGTTCTACCATAGCCGAAGGGAGAGAAGAAGCAAGTGGCTCAACAGCTAGAGGCTGATAAGCATCCTCCGAGTAGGAATCTGAAACCTAGTCCTCCACCAGCACTTCTTCCTCTTCGATAAGAGCCGTTGACACATTGACAGCTTTAGAAGATTCCCACGGAACTAAGGCCAGCTGTTTTTGCTCCTCCAATGCCTCGATAGCTTTGCACTGTGGCCGAGGTAATTGAATCAGAACTGCAACCCTCCTTCCGTCACGTAGTTCAAGTACCCACTGCTCCGAATTCCCCCATTTCTTGACTATATTGCCGGAATGCTCCTGAAGAATCAGTCGGAGGTCTCGCTCTAAGCCCTCTTCACTATCCGTGTCTGTGGTGCAAGCCGACACATTCTTGGGCTCATCGGCCACATCGGAACCGAGAAGCTCAGCCTCGACTACATCGGAGGCATGATTCAAGTCAGACAGTGCCGATAACTCATACTTGGCGTTGTCGACCTTATTGGAGACGTGAATTTGAGCAGCGACAACCATCGACGACAACCACGGCGTTATCGGCACATCCCCCACCCCATCGGAACTCAGAACACCAACCTTTGGGGACGTTGAGACCGATGGAGGCGACGAAGACTTTCCTGGAGGTTGAGACACACGAGTCGGCAAAGACAGGGAGTTAAGCTCTTTAGTTTTGGGCCGCCAGACCAAATTGGGTTTGGGCTTAGAGATATTGAAAAGAGATGGTTGTTTGCTTTGCAAAACAAATCTTTCCCTTCTTTTTTTGTTTTCCTAGATTCTTGCAATTTTTGTTTTTGATTTGTTGTCTCCTTGTTCACTCTCTGTGTACTAGGGTGCTTCCTTTTTGATATCAATATATCTTATTACTTATCAAAAAAAAATATTTATTGACATCACCATCACATCCATTAGCTGCAGCCAGAGGAAAAAATGGTATATTGGTCAGTTCAACTGGCTAAACCGTGAACTGTTCTCATTTCTAGTCTGGTTTAACCTCTATAAACTACTCTTGACAGTTGAATTGGACTCAATCTGATTGACTGGTTTAACCAGATTGAGCCAGCTAATGAACTGCGATATCCAGTGAAATTTTATCAATTCAGCAAATTTAAAAAAAAGAATAAAATTCACATTTTAAACCTTTTCTCCCTGAAATACTCCATAAATCTTGTATTTTTTGAATCTAAATGTAAGGTTTAAATTATTTAATACATAGTTAATTAGTGTGTAAATTGTACTATATTATCTTATTGTGTTATATATTTAATTATTATGTTTTGTGATAAAATTGGTTGAGCCAGTGTTTGAACTGGTGAATCAGCCAAACATGGAAAGTACAGGAGCACTAAAAAATGAAAAAGCGAAAAGTAGAAAACTACTAATACCTAATTTTAATTTAAAAAATGATATCACAAAAGGTAAGGAAGGACTATTGCCCAAAGACAACATTGAGTTACAATGCAGTTTTATAATTCTTGTTATGTGTATGTATTAGTGTTTGGGGCAAAAATGAAATATCAATGTAATTAACATATTAACCTTATATAAATAATATGCATGTGTGTGAGCTGTATTGGAAGTGTGTTCCACAATTAATTAACCATGGAAGATGATGCAGTGGAATTCGATTGCATAGACACTAGGTGACAGTATTCTTCCTCAAGAATGGAGACTATTTGGAACAATCACTAGGGTTTTTTGCTTAGGAGGAGATTGGTAAGGTGTGTAGGCTTTGTAAAGCCATTTATGGCCTTAAGCAATCTCCCAGGACTTCATATGACAATTTCAGTGAAGCGGTAGTCGAATTTGGGCTACGTTGTGTCAATTTGAATACTCTGCTCTCTCTTTTACCTCTTAGAAAGGGAAGATCTTGTTAATAGTTATGTTGATGATGTAATTATTACTGGGGATGACATTAAGAAGGAAATTGATGAATAGGAATTCCTTCAAAACTCATTTCAAATGAAGGATCTAGGAAATTTTTTGTTATTTCTTGGGTATTTTAGGTAACTTGATTTAAAGAAGGAATTAGTTTGCTGCAAAGAAAATGTTTTGGAAGAATCAAACTTGTTAAGCTCTAAACCAGTAGACACTCTTATGGATCCTATTGTCAAACTATTTGTGGATTGTCTAGTTCTGGGGGATAACATCACCTGGTTGCCAAGTTGAACTATCTTATCATTATTTTTCTAGATATATCTTTTGTAGTTACTTCTGAGTTAGTATATGAAGGCATCTATTGGAGAGATAACACCTTGGAGAGTCTCCTTGAGTAGTTAATATAATGAATGGGGACACCACCTAACCCAAAAGACTTAAGCCTATAAGTTTGGTCCTAACTATATTATATTAACCACTCCCTTTTGTCATTCTTATCCAATGTGGGACTTCACTCACATTGGTCACTTATGAGTTGAAGCTTTTACATGTTTAGATGAGGCATGATCACCTTCAGATAGAAGATGTACTACTGGGTATTGTAATTTTCTAGGGGTAAACTTGATCACTTGGGAAAATAAGAAACAAGGTATTGTATCCCAATCTAGTACAAAGGCCGAGTATAGGGCCATATGTCAAGTGAACTTGTGTGGATTAAACACCTTCCTAACAAATTAAGGTTTGATGTGTAGTTGGCGATGACTTTGTATTGAGACAACCAAGCAACTGTTCATATTGCTTCTAATCCTGTGTTTCATGAGTGGACTAAGCATATAGAGTGGAATTGTAATATTTTTCAAGAATGAGAACAAAGTGGTTTGAGCCCCCACAGTACATCCCCAATGTACTCGGGTTGGCTATGGAAAGGACTGCCTTGTGGAGAAGGGTGATAGAAACAAAATATGGTAGCATGTTGGGGGGGGGGGGGGGGGTGGTGTTCTTTTAGCGTGCAGGGGCCTTATGGGGTTGGTTTATGGAATTATATCAGAAATGGGTGGGATGACTTTTATCCTTTTATCATCTTTAAGGTGGGGGATGGTTCTTGTTTTAAGTTTTGGTGTGATCCATGGTGTGAGGGGCTTTCCTTGAAAAATATATTCCCAGACCTTTACAATATTGCAAGTAACAAGGATGCTTCAATGGCTGAGTTGTTGTCCTCATAGGCAAACTACCAGTGGAATATTTGATTTACTCGACCGGTTCAAGTTTGGGAGCTGAAGTCAGTTGTATCATTTATGGACTTTATTTATTCTGGATCTTGGAGAAGGAATGGGGTGGATAAAATTTGTTGAAAACTCTCTACTAGGGGTGTTTTTGATGTTCGTTCTTATTATAGGGCCTTATAACCCCCAAATCCAGATTCTTTTCCATGGAAATTGTTATGGAAACCAAAAGTGCCTCCAAAGGTTAGTTTCTTTATTTGGACAGCGGCATTGGGGAAAATTTTAACCATTGATAATTTAAGGAGGCGAAAAGTGGTGGTGGTGAATTGGTGTTGTATGTGCAAGAGGAATGGGGAGACTAATAACCATTTACTCCTACGTTGTCCAGTATCTCAAGAGTTGTGGAATATGGTGTGTTCACTATTTGGGGTTCATTGAGTCATGCTGCGTAGTGTCGTGGAAATTTTGGCATGTTGGTCAAACAAGTTCAACATACTCAGATCTAAGGTGCTTTGGAGAATGATCCCTCATTGTCTTATGTGAGTTATTTGGAGGAAGGAATATACATACTTTTGACGGGAATGAAAGATTGATTCATGAGTTGAAGCTTCTCTTTTTTCAGTCTTTGTTTGATTGGGCAAATGCTTCGGGTGTTTTTACTTTTATCTATTTACTTAATATGCTTGATTTTTGTACTTTCATTGTAATGTAGGAGCATAACCAAAAGTTATTTCAATATTTCATTTTAGATTTTCAGTGGATAATTTCAGATTGTAACTCAGTTATTTTTTTAGTTTGGATTGGTATTTGAGTTTGGTTAGGATTAGTTGTTCAGCATTATCCTTTGTTTAGGAATACCGGATTAGTATTCGAAATTGTTTAGGATTATTAGATTAGTATTTGAAATTGTTTAGGAGAGTTTATCCTTATCATTGTGATTCTTGGAAGTTGCATATAAAGCTCCAGATGATTTTTTTTTGTATACACAGACTATGATTATTATTATTATTGAGATTATTTGCAAAGATTGCATTGTGTTTGTTTGGTGGTGAAGCCAAACACCTTAGGTGGGAAGCCTAAGGTCTACGGTAGGACTAATCTAGGTGGGAAGCCTAGGTTGTCCTACATCAACTTAGTATTAGAGCCCAACCCGATCACCCCTTCTAGCAACCCAAAATCACGTCTAACAACCACACCCACACCCACCAGCAAAAAACAAATCAACCGCTAGATATGCCATTACTCAAATTCTTACCCCACGAGATTTGCAAACCAAAGCAACCCCAATTCTTACTCCACGAGATCTACAAACCAGAGCCAGAACCAATCCGTACCATATACCCCCTTTGGTCACACGAATTCTTCATCCCAAAACCAATAGAGAAACCCACTATTCCCTCCAAGCCTGTGACCCCAATCCATGCCTGACTCTAGGACCACCACTAGATCAGAAATAGAAGAGCTTGAAAGCCAACGAGTAGCTGCCGATGTCACTACTGGAATCATGCTGCCAAGATCCACCAACACCGACACGCCGTCAGCACCGCTCCCACCATGTTGTTTCACACTTAACGGGTTCCATCACTGTGGTTTGACTTGTGAGCTCCGATCTCCACCATTGAGCACCGCCGTCAGTGAACGCTGATGAGCCCATGCCGCCTCCAAGCCGATGACTCTAGCGACGCTTCGTGATTGTTTCGCAGCTTCTTTTCTCTTTTAGTTTCCTCTGTTTCTAGTTTCTTTAGTTTTGGTGTTTTAATGTTTGACGTGCTACTGTTTGGTAGATTTTAGTTTTATATTCTAGTTCTTTCTTTATTGTATTTCAAAAAAAGAAAAAAAAAGAAAAAAAGAAGTCAAAGGTAGAAAAGTTCTAGCAGACACTAGAGTTCACTTGCAAGCCACGCTCATCAAGCCCCACATAATGATCAGTACAGAGCACCAGCCAAAGCCTAGATTATAAAGCCCATGTTCATTTCAGATTATTGAAAGTCTATTCCAGTGAATCATGGTAGTCCTAGAAGCACCAATATTTGATGGACGTCTAGATCCATGGACCCTCATCAATTGTCTGGATGAGATGGATCAATTCTTTGATCAAATATGTCTGCCAGATGCTAATAAGGTTAGGTTTGCCAGGTTGAAATTGAGAAGTAGAGCTAGAGACTTTTGGCGTAGTATCAAGAATCATCGCAAAGGAAGGAGCAACCCTGCCATAATTGATTGGAATGAAATGAAACAAATACTTAGAGAGAAATATGTTCCCCAATGCTATCAAGAGAATTATCAACCTCAATCCTCTCATGGGAATTTTCTACACCACAGAGACAGTATTCAGCAAAAAATACCTCATCCTTCCGTCAAGAACTCACCGCCATAGCTCAAGACTTAAGAAAAATAATAAAGGTTTTGCTAGACTCTTCTACTCAGAAAAAGGATGCTTAGGTTCCACCAAAGATTAATGTTGAAATAGAGGTACAAGTGCCAATATATGATGTTTCAACATTCATGCAGCAAGAAGAACCTATTATAGAGTCTACACAAGAAGAGAAATTTCAACAAGTGAGCGAAGATTTAGAGGGTGCACTTGATGTGGAGGTTGATTCTGTTGAAAGTGCTACTAAGCCCTTCATGATCCATGAGGTTGATTAACATCTATAGGTTGATGAAGTCCAAAAGGTTGATACTATGGTTCAAGATAAAATTGTGCCTGTTCAACACATTGATTTTGTGTTTCTAGAGAGTTCTATGGTGTTGTGGAATTGAAGGTTATTCTACTCTCAGTGCTTCCTAGGGTGATTTTTGATTTGAAGGAAGTATTAAGCACCAAAGTCTTAATTCTTCATCACTACAAAACTCGAGGTCGAGTTTTCTTAAACCAGGGGAGTATAATGCAGGAGCATAACCAAAAGTTATTTCAATATTTCATTTTAGATTTTCAGTGGATAATTTCAGATTGTAACGTAGTTATTTGTTTAGTTTGGATTGGTATTTGAGTTTGGTTAGGATTAGTTGTTCATCATTATCCTTTGTTTAGGATTATCGGATTAGTATTTGAAATTGTTTAGGATTATCAGATTAGTATTTGAGATTATTTAGGATTTGTTTAGGAGAGTTTATCCTTATTATTATGATTCCTGGAAGCTGCATATAAAGCTCCAGATGATTTCTTTTGTATTTTATAGACTATGATGATTATTATTGAGATTATTTTCAGAGATTGCATTGTGTTTGTTTGGTGGTGAATCCAAACACCTTAGGTGGGAAGCCTAAGGTCTACAGTAGGACTAATCTAGGTTGTCCTACATCACATTGTTAGTTTTTTTTCCCCTGTTGCTTCTAGCACACAGCCTATGTGCTTTTTTTCCCTATGAATTTTCTCTTCTTTTTTCAATGAAGTTATTACTTATCCAAAAAAAAAAAAATTTATGCTACCTATCAAAAAAAGAAAAAGAAAGTGGTGTGATTGCTACCCATATCATTAAACAAACTTTGCTTCTAATCGAGTGCTATAATCATGTTAATAAACAAAATTTGTCTATGATCTGTGTACAATTTGATGACTACCTTGGGTAGTGTCCTTTCATCCTCATATCTGGAGGGTTTTTTTTTTTTTTGGGGGGGGGGGTGGGGGGGATAAATCCTCATATCTGGAGTTTATAAATCTTTTGAATATCATATCCTAACTTTTTAAGGAGTGGTTAAATGCACACATTGTGTAATTGAACGCTCTCCTCTTGTGAATAAAAAAAAAAAAAAAAATTTATCAAAAAAAGATGTGTTTCTAGTTTCTACATTTTAACTTGCGGAATCAGAAATAGTGATTCAAAAGTTTAATGCTAATGTGACTCAGGTTTGGGTCACATTAATCAACTGCAAAGAGTGTCTAAAAATTGATGCCTAATTAATGAATATGACAATTTTATCTTTGTATTAAAAGACTTATTATTGGGTACCTTGAAGGGACACAGTTTTCTTGCAGTTTTTTTTTTTTTTAAATAATTACAAGATACGTGAGCCCTAAAAAATTATTAGTGTATCTGTTTTTTTTACTAAAATCAGTTATGTATATTTGTATGAATTTGGTGAAACTATGGTCAGCATTTAATCTGGCTTTTAAGATTAAGTTTTATTCTAGATGCAGGTATGCATAATTCTATTTTTTTATTGTTCCATTTTATCTGCATGAAGAATGATTTTCGCTCTAAATTTCCATTATGCCTTTGGAGTTGATAAAATAAAATGATTTATGGAATGCTAATTACCATATGCTAGGTAGTAGGTACATCCGGACTCTCAATTAGATGACACTGCAATTAAATCTTTTAAATTATGTAATTTTGTTCAGCACGAACTCTGATATCTAAGGAGGCTTAATTGAGGTCAAATTAGGAATTCAATGTGTAGTTGAGACTTTCGTCAAATGTAAAATCATTTACCTACTCATTCAATACATAAACTTATAGTCTTATATTCTTTGCTAACAATTTCTACATTACTGAAACCCTATTTAATGACTTCATATTCATCCCAGATGTATCATTTTGATTTCTGAACTCAATTCTGATTGGGAAACCTTTTATACAGATGAAGGGTGAGAAAGAACTTATTGATAAGATTTTACAGACTGAAATAAATATATTCCGTTCGATTAGAGATGGGAGTGCACTTATGCAGCATATGGAGGATTTTTATTACATCTCATTGCTAGAGGTATGTTCATTTATATGAATAATCATAGGTTTTATATGTACTTCTTTTTATAGTTATCTTCACGGTTGCTTAGGCAATTAAAGCAAAGCTGATCAGTGCTGTTTGTGCCTTCTCTAGTTTTCAGTTTATGCATCATTGTTTGTTACTGAGTTTTAAATGGCTTGAATTCCTTTTTCTTTTTCTCCTTCAGTATGTAAGATCGAATTACCAACCAGTTGCGAGTTCGCGATCCGATCAACAAGATAGCTTATCAATTAGCTAAGAAGGTTGTGATAACTCAAGGCTGGCAGCAAGGTTGTACGTGTACCTTCCATCAGTTTGAATGTATAATTTAGATGTTATCAGGCAATTTGTGCCTGAAATAGAAAATCAATCTTATAAGAGTTCTATTGAATCAGTTTTAGAACTATAGTCATTAAATAATAGGGAGTGTCTATTACACACACATTTGCAGTACACACGCTGCCCAAAAACTGATCATGACTCGTGACTTCACTTGGTTTTGGAACGTGTGTGCACTGTGTATTAAATTATGTACACTAGACATTTCCCCTAAATAATACCAATACATCAGGTTGGTCTTACTTTAAATGATCATGTCTTTTTCCAAGTAGACATCTGTGGGCACAACAGAAGAAAGTAGATTCAAATCCAAAATGGTTGCTTTTAAAATAGTAAAAATCTTAACCATAGTCATCTTGGCTGGATCTAGGCACAGTTGAACAATTTTTTTGTTTTGTTTTGGTGCCTTGAGGAACAGGTCACAAGATGATTCATATTGGCTGTACTGCCTACAGATGGGCATTTAAAAGCCCTTTTATAAGAGGAGAAGTGTTATGTCCACAATATTTTCACAACACTTTTATAACAAATCATAGGTGATAAGTTATTATTAGTTTTAATTTGAACCTATTACTAAAATTACTTTTTAGGCCACCAGTAACCACCGATAACAATTTGTCACTTAAAATTTGTTATGAAAGTGTTGTGAAAATATTATGAATATAGCTGTTCTCTCACAAGAGTTGGATCACTTAATGTTGCAGTAAAATTCTTGCAAGCTGTCATCCCAAAGTTGTTTAGAAATTCAGCAGGGAGTTGTCCGAGAACGTTGAAGATGATCTAAGTTTGGAATATATGGAATGTGACTTTCTCATGAGAGTAACTGATGTGCCCATAGCATGGTGATTCTCACTGGCCATGTTTGTAACTTACTGATAATAGGTTTTGCTTACACTACAAGATGATTAAAACCGAACAATACATGATGATTAAAACCGAATGGTAGAAGATGGTAACTTAACCAAATTACAATCAGTACTTGAATACAAGCATGAAGCAACAATGCCAGGCTCATTTATCCAAAAAAGGGAAGAAAAAAAAATTCTTCCTCTGATTCTAAAAAAAAAAAAAAATTGAACCTCTGCCAAACTCACTCTCTCATTTAGAGATTCTCTTCCAAAAGCTTTTATTCGGCCGACTGCAATTTGTCACCTTGGTGTCTGTTTAATTTTTGGTGCATGGAGTCCAGGTGACCCTGTGCCTTTTTTTTATAATTATTCTGCTCAGTGATTGACTTGCCTTTCCCAGCAATTCGGAGAGAGTCAGTTGCCTTTTTGGCTTCAATATTCCACCATCCTAGTTGAAAACCATCCTTATTTATCTCCTTTCCATCCTCAGCAGCAACACGTTGGATATCCACTCCCACTGAATTCAAATTTGAAAACCCAGCCTTTGAATCCGCCACAATAAATTCTCCCGATATTGCTGTATCCATTTCCTCCAAATTAGCCGATAATTTTTGAAATTGATTGGTGAGACCCGATATTTCCGTGTTTTCCATCACTGGAACATTAGAGCCAGCCGCCGCCACCACAATCCCTGCTGCATCTGCATCCCTTACTGCCGCCGGAGCCACCACGTCAACCCCATCTCCATTAGTAATCAGCGGTTTCATCTCTTTGTTCTCCTCTATTTCGTCATAATAGCCTCGGACCTCCACGAAAGTTTTCCTTGAAGGATTGAATTGAGGTGCACAAATCCACGGGCCAAATTGCTGTTTGTCAATGTTCCTTTGCTTTTGATCCAAAGCTCACAATCTTTATTCTCATGGGAAACAAGACCACACCAATAACAGATACTGCGTAATCTTTCATACTTCAAAGATACCCACCAAACACTGCCTTCACTCAGTATGATTTTTCTACATCTGCACAACGGTTGTGAGATGTCAATGACCACTCTTACTCTCATGAAACTTCCCCCCTCCATCTTTGTCTTGTCTTCCAATTTAACCACCGTACCTAGAGTTTCTCCAATTCCCTCTGCTACCTCATAGTTCATATAACGCACTGGCAAGTTATGAATCTGAACCCAGAATGTTGCTGTGTTGAACTTCAGATTATTGAGTGGTATATCATCATCATAGCGCTGAAACAGGACCAAATGGTTGTCGAAGCTCCATGGTTCACACATTACCACATTCTCTGCATCATTCTTGGAGTCAAATACAAAAAGCAGTTTATGCTCTCCTGCTTTTCTTATCCGAAAACCCTTTTGTGTTCTCCATAGAGGCCTGAAAGCTCTTGACACATTTTCAATATTCAGCACTCTTCTACTCAAGAATTTGGCTGCCAAGATATATTCTCGTTCTGTTTTCTGTTTGCCTAAATGATCAATATCTTTTTCTTCTCTCTCAGATAACGTAAGTTTATTCCATTCTCGATTGATATCTTCCATCTCTTACACACTAAACTGTTTCCCTAACCCAATGGAAAAAAAAAAACCCACCAAGCCCTACAAATAGTCTTGCTACTAGAGGGAACAAGATTTCCTTCTCGTAGAGGAGACCATGTAATTCTATTGCCTAGAAGGTTGGAAGCCTCCAGCCCTTCTCACGAAGAGAAACCCTCCTAGCACTTTGAGCTTGTTGAGAGAGAGAGAGAATAATATGTATATATATTACCAAAAAAGTATTTCATGGTACAGGAGAGAGCCCAACAATATGAGTGTAGGGCAAATATAATAATATAATGGGTCTATGCTCAGTGGGCTAACATCCTCTTAAGACTCAAGGCGGCGTGGAGGAAGCTAACTGGAGTTTAGAAACATCACGGTCAAATATTTTGGTCAATGGTCAACGGGTTAAACCCAAGTTGGATTTGTTGATGTGGTTGAAGTGATGACGTGGCTTGATGATGTGTGGCACTAACATGGCTTGATGACATGGCATGCTAATATGGCACTGAATGTCTAATATGCTGATGTGGCACTCTGGCTTATATGGCAAACGGAAAGGCCGTCATATGGTGAAGTGCGTGTAGCTGCCGTGTGTCTAGTGCGTGATGGCGCATGGAAGTGGTGTGAGATCTTGCCAATGCGTGGGTACGTGTTTTGAAAGCTTGAAAGTTTTAGTATTGCGTGTGGTGTATGCAACAACAAATTGGGCTGTTTATGATTGGGTTTTTCTCATGATTGTTCGATTTATCAAGTCGTGAGTGTGATTCATCAAGTTGATGAACGAAAGGACTGAATCTGAGAGTTCCAATAGTTGTGGGTTTGACGGCGATACTTGCTTCTGATGGTCTATTGTTTAGGCATTACTGATACCATATTGAGAGAGAGAGAGAGAGAGTAATAAGTATATATCATTGTGTATGTCATTGTACAAGAGAGAACCATTATATGATACACTATGCGTGAAGTACAAGCCGTATATATGAGTGCCATGCATTGCAAGTACAAAAGTACAATGGAACTAAGCCCAACGGGCTAGTCTAACATATATACTAATAGATCTTTAATTCTTGCGGATGGTTTTAGGTCAATCAACGTTATGTATGGTTTTTGTTTTTGTTTTTGTTTTTTTTTTTTTTTTTTTTTTTTTTTTTTTTTTTTTTTTTTTTTTGTAGATCATATTCTATGATATAAATTCTAGCCCATCAATATTTAGTATTTACACAAAGGTCAATCTTTGATTTACATAAAAAAAAGAAAAAAGAAAAAAAAAAGGGAAGGTAATCTCTGATTCTCTATTTTTATACAAAGGTAAATATTTGATTTACTCAAGAAAAGAAAAAATAAAAAAACAAAACAAAAGGTAAATCTTTGATTCTCTAGTAGAATTCCACAAAGATATTTATAAAAAAATTTGGTGACTAACAATATTTAAGATTTAGATTCTCTAAAGTTTCTAGAATATACTATAATATAGAGTTCTTTAAATATAGAGTTACACACACACACATATATATATATATATATATATATATATATATTAGCTTTAAACTAGTATGGAGTAATTTTTGTGGTGATTTATAAAACTATCAGTGTGTATTATTTAAACAAGTAATATGACTCATTAAAAAATTCATGCGATTAAAACTAGGACAAAATTTGGTTACAAATTTGGTTATAACTAGTAGCTACAACTACATTTAATATCTTTTTATTAGATGTGGATTTTAACAAATCTACCATTGAATTACATTTTTTTCTTCTTATAACCTTTATGCTTGCAAAATTTTTAAAAATAAAAAAACCATTAGCTATTTCATCAATCAAATATTTAAATTTCAAGATTTTGTAGTCTAAAATTTTGCATAAAAATAAGTGTATGGATTGAATAGTAAATAACATTCGATTGACATGAGATTGACATGAAATTTGATATGCGTATTAAGAACATAAAACACAAGTAATCTAAAAGTTAGATCTTCAAAATATGTAGCATTTTTTTTATATAAAGAAGGATTCATTTAGAATTTTATTTTTCAATTGATGATGTGACAACATCTTAACCATTCTCTATAAAAAAAAAAAAAATCATCTTAACCATTTATTTTAATATAATGGTGGGGATTTAGAGAGTGCCCTAGGTTAGGTAACCAATCACATGAACATACGAAGAACTTAAGCAGTTGAAAATAGAAACACGATCAACTACTAACATGATGGTCCAATTATATATACAAAAATACGTCTTAGCTAAACTCGAATGTAATAATAAAGATCAACTTTCAAAGATTATCCATGATGAATATATAAGAAATTATGCAGAAATATGTTGATATATAATTCGATGAAAAGATCATGAACTTTGTTTACATATCAGTCCTTTGTTACTATTATTTATGTGTGGCTATGAAATGATCCACTGGGGCCGAAGGGCTTGAAGATTGGGCCTTATGGACTAGTTTGTGGATTCTTGGCCATATAGTCCGAAATGGGGTAAGTGAATCCAATACAAAAGGATTACGCAAAGGAAGTCTGATATTAATGCCCCCTCGATTGACTGAGGAAGGTGTTACAAAGCAAACAACCATAAAAGTATGGGTAACTCTCTCTCTCTCTCTCTCTCTCTCTCCCCCCTCCTATTCTTTTGTTCTCTCCCATCTAATGGGGTTCTTCCCTTCTTTTATAGCAATCTGCGCTTAATCCTGGTACTTTAGTTGTAGAGTGGTGGTCATCCATCAGATACTTGTCCCATCCTCCCCCTTGGTGGAAGTGATAGGTAGGTTACAGGCTGTCCAGACACTGTTCAGACATCACTTCCTTCATTAATGCGATTGTCCTGGTTGGTGCAGGGCATTTAATGCGGAGGTGATAGATGCTTCTCCAACACGCCTCCTTTTTTTTTTTCTTTTTTGGGTCTTCCCGTGGCTGTCAACTTCGGCCTATGTCCCTTGGTATGGTGGTAGCTCATCTCACCTTCCTCGAAGTGCAAGGGAATCTCCTTTGGTAGGCCTAATACTTCGGTTGTTGGGCCTACGCGGTCCTCGGGCCTATCCTAATAGCGGTTTCGTTCTTAGCCCATCCCTCACAATAGTCCTCCAAAATCTCATTTCCTATCTTCTTGGGAATGTGCGATTTTGGTGACATTGAAGGATCATACATGCCATTAGTGCTCCCACGTGCCAACTTGTCCCTTCAATTGCCTGTGCACGTCCCCTGACGTTTCGAATTCCCAACATCGCATTAAATGCTACCGGTGGTGGTTGTTAGCTACCCATGTCCAATGGTGAGATGAGGATCTCACGGTCCTTATATCACCTTGATTTTTTTTGGGGGGGGGGGGGGAATTGCCACTCCTTTTCCCCTATATAAGAAGGTAAGGGAGCTCATTTTTAACACCTAGCACATCCTTCTGAACCACTAAGAGTCTTTTCGAAGAGTAGTGTTGTCTTTCCCTCTCTATAAGTGTCTCTACTTTCCTCCTCGGTCGAGTAGGTTCTGTGTCTAGAGCTTCCTTGTCTTCTCCCTTTTTATTTCCTAGGATGTGTAGGTTTGCTAGCTTAGTGGGCATTGAAGAAAAAAGGGAGCTTTTAAGGGCAAATATGACATCTTGGCTGGGGTCACCATAGAGCACTGTGAGATAGGTGAGCACTACACTAAAAGAGCAACAGGCGTTGTAGCCATCCCCATGATAGCCTTCATCAAAGGAGGGATGATGATACCCATGGATAAGGGTGATGTGTGACTTTCTCCTATTTTTTAGAATAAGTCTTTCCCAATGTGCCATCAACCTCTTTAAGATAGTCAATAGTGTAACCTGTATAAATGAAAAAAAATGAACGTGGACCTAACCCACCACGATATCAATTGGATTTATAGTTGTCATGATAGCAAGGTCACCAACTACTATCTGTGGACAAGGAACACGCCAGTCATACTTATCTCTTGTCTTCCCAAGAACAACAAAGGTCTCGGCAATGATTTTTTGATCATCTCAGGGGACTGGCACGATGGGCTCCAATGCCCTAAAAACTTCTATTTTTCTTAAGTCTAGTGAAGGGGGCTTCCAGCCCAATATCCTATTTTGCTTCTGATGTCGCCCCCCCCCCCCCCCTTTCCTTTTTCTTTGTTTCTATGAAATCATCTAAATGAGACTTTGGTCAAACCTGTTTGATTTGTTTCTCTTACTCATGCTCTTTTTCTTACTCGCAGATAAGAGGGCAACTGCCTCCAACGAGAACCTAGTGAATGCCCGTGATTTGAACAAGATACTTTAGTCAGAAATTTTTGTTCACGGTGACGGTCAACTTTGGGTTGCCCACGTGATCCTTAACTTCACACCCATTTACAGCCATTTTTAGGGCTTGAAGCACGTTATTAAGGCCAGGGACCCTCTGCTCGCTCGGATCAATGTTCTGTTGAAGGCTTTATCGCTCCTCCTCCTTCCGGCACCCTTTAAACAAAGCCTTGTGCCCACCAGCTCGTTGATACCTTTCACTCGAAAGATAAATCACCCAGGGGTGAGGAGGAGTTTGATCAAGTCGAGGACGAGGAAAATGCATCACATTCCGAGGAAGAAGAGGTGTGCTGGTCCAAGAGAACTGTGTCTGAGGACTTAGACTTAGATTTTGAAGCTGTCGACCTTCCGGTCCTCACCGTAGGAAGCAGCTCTGCCATCTCAGAAGGGGATCCTTCAACTGCCAGTGCCAGTGCCATCCAAGAAGTCTCTGATGTACCCAAGGGGATGGTAATTAAGAAAAGCAAACCGTTGAACCTCAAGGCCATGCTTCAGGCCTCCACAAGAGTCAGGCCATTCGGGGCAGATGTGCCCACCAAGCCTCCTGCTTCTCGTCCCTCTTCCCAAGTGCAATTGGTTTCCTCCAAAGGGCAGGTGGAAATGAAGAGAAAGAGGAGGAAGAAAGATGAAAGAGAGGTTGAAGAGGGGGAACTCAAGGAAATCTTCGAACCTGAGACCACTAGCAAAGGCTGGGGCTCGTGTAGCCTAAAAGACCTGGGGCTTAATCCACTTCCAAGGAGGTGGTGGCTTCAAAGCTTGCTCAAGGGAATCGGCCAGGGCCTTCTTAATGGAGTCCCAAGCTCCTACTAGACGGGGCCCCTCTGACTTCGGACACCTTCATCTTGAACTGACAGAAAAGGAGGGGTGCTCGAGCATCTAACAGCCTAGGGTAGGCCTTACTTTTTCCAGAAGACATGGTGGAGTGGAGGAGCTATGGGAAGCACAAGGTCTTCCTCACCATGCGGAGGAACTTGGCCATGGTAAGTGTCCTCCGTTTATTGATGCATCATTCGGTTTATCGTGCTTGACCCAGTTTCTTTGGTCTTTCCCTTTGCTTCCTTCTCTAGGACCTCCAAGCATCTTATGTAGATCACGTGGACCATGCACTGGCCCAAGCCCGGTAAGAAATGAACCGAAAGAATGGATCCCTCAAGACCCAAGACCAGGCCGAAAAGAAGGCCCAAGAGACCCTCAAGAGACTGACTGAGTCTAAGAGGGGCAAGAAGAATGCTGAAGTGGCCCTGCCAGTTTTGAGAGGCAAGCCCTAGAGCAAACGAGGCACTTGGCCGAGGTTGAAGACCAACTAAAGACAGTTAAAGAGGTGTTCAGCTTTCTCGAGGACTTTCTAGTTAGTAAGGGGAAAGAGCGAGAGGAGGCCGAGTAGGTGGCATACGAGCTAGGGAAGGATGAAGCTTTCGGAAAGTTGCAGGCCTAGTTTCGAGGGCTCTGCCAGGAGTACTACATGCAAGTTTGGGGCTGGGCTCTTGATGTTGTTAAGGTGAAGCCTTCCTCTACTTTAAAGGATCCCTTGAGCATGGTCCAGCCCCCCGAAATAATAGAGAAGACAGGGACTGAAGCATTTATCCTGCAATAAAATGCCAATGGGGCAAAGGCCAGCATCCAAGCTGAGGGGCATGTCGAGCCGGCCAAGGCACATTCTGATCACCCTGAAGAGCCAAGCTAGACTTATAGTAGGGCCTTGCTTACGTTTTCCCCCATTTTTCTCCTTTTTAATTAATTAATTAATTAATTTATTTATTTTTTATATTTTAAACTTTTGGGGTCCCTTGCCCTTGTAGCAGGGCCTGACTATGAAATAGAACAATTTTTGTTTTCTGGCACCACATTTTTGCTCATATGTCAATTTTATTCGCGTGCTAAGATTCAATATAAACCTTATCCAGGATGTGCGTAGGCTCTATCACTACTCTGTTTCTTTTCAAATTTACCCACGTAGCATATCAAGACATTATTTTTGTTTACTTGGGCCCTAATGGGTCGGACCAATTTACCTTGGTTTGATGCCTCTATTGTACCCCCAGCTAAGCTTTTGTTAGTAATCGGCCAACCTGGCTACGGCTACTTCCCTCCTCTCTTTGATCAGATCCAAAGCCTTGGATAACAATTGTTCGTTTCTTGAACTGCCCAAAAGGCTGGTTCTTTGGGAAGCTAGACTTCAATGCGATAATTGTCTCAGACCCATATGTCATGGAAAATGGGGTTTCCCCGGTTGACCTCCTTGTGTTGGTTTGGTATGCCAATAGAACATTGGGTTGTTCATCTATCCATCTCCCTTTGGCTTCGTCTAGCCTCTTCTTCAAACCATCTACATAACCTTGTTGGTTGCTTCAACCTGGCCGTTGCTTTAGGGGTAAGCAGGTGTGGAGTATCTATTCCTTATTCCAAACTCATTGCAGTATTTTCGGAAGGCTTTGCTATCAAACTGAAGGCCATTGTTTGAGATGAGGGTGTGAAGGATACCGAAACTTGTGACTATATTTCTTCACGCGAAGTGCTTGATGTCTTGATCCCAGATGTTGGAGAGGGGCTCTTTTTTCTCCCATTTCGTGATATAGTCGGTTCCCATAATGAGCCACCTTCGGTTCCCCGTGGCCTTCGGAAATGGCCCAACTATTTCCAGCCTCCATTGAGCGAAAGGCCACGGGCTGCTTAGGTGGTTAAGGACTCCCCTTGGTTGATGTATGTTCAGGGCATATCTCTGGCATTGATCGCACTTCTTAACATAGTCTTGGGCCTTTTTTTGCATGCTGGGCCACTAGTATCTCTAGGTTAGGGCTTTATGGGCCAGGGACCTTCCACCAGTATGATTACTGTAGATTCCCTCATGAAGCTCTTCCAGGAGAGGCTCCTATACCTCGGGGTGTACACACAGTAAGTATGGCCTTGAGTATAAACATTTATACAACTTGAGCTCTCTAGATAGCTGGTATCTCGGGCCCTTCCTTCGATTTTTTTAGCATTCGTTTTGTTAGTGGGAAGGGTGCCACTTCTGATAAAGGATACAGTGGGGTCCATCCAACTAGGCTTGGTGTGTATGCTGCAAACCCTGGTGGGCATCCCGCGATCATGAACGAGGATGGTGAGAGTCTCAACTAGGATGATCTGGGGCAGGCTCCTTGTTATCGAGGTAGCAAGGGTGGCAAAAGAATCAGCATGTAGGAATGGCAACGGGCTAGGTTTAGGTCGGGTTTCTTTATGCTCGAACCTGCCCCACAAGCCCATACCCAGCTTGTTTAATAAATGAGTTTTTTTTTTTTTTTTTTTTTTAAATTTTTTTTTATGCCTGCCTAGTTGGGCCTTGTTTAGCCATGCCAAATTCGGGCCTAATCCGTAGCCCAAATTGTGGCCCAATCCAAAAGAAAAAAAAAAAATTTGAATTGAAGCCTATACCGTGGCCTACGCAGAAAAAAAATAATTCATTTTTGCCCAGATTCAAGCCCTATAACTTCCAGATTCAAGCCCAGATAACGTGGCCCAAATGCCAAATCAGTCCAAATCATAGGACCATTGCAAACCTATTAATCATAAATCAATAAATAACCTGTTAATTATAAATCAATAAATCATAACTAATATCATAAATCAATAAATCACCTATTAATTATAAATCTATAAATCAATAAATCAAAGCTAAGATCATAAATCAATAAATCACCTAGCTAAGATAACCATTTAATCATAAATCAATAAATCATAGCTAAGATCACATGCTAAACATAAAAATAAAATAAATCAAACAAGTCCAAGAAATAAGTATCACAAGTCCAACAAGTCCAAGAAATTAAAAAGCTACAAAATAAATCCCACAAGTTTATGATAATTACAAACCAACAAGTTAATCCAACAAGTCTAAAAAATTAAAAAGCTCAAAATTAATACAACAAGTCTAATCCTCCACAGCTATGAAACAACTCCCATCCTCTTCATTAGTCTCCTCATCATCAAGAATTGATTGAAGTGTACAATCTCCTAGCATAATTGAAGAACCTATAACAACATTGAATTAAAAAATGGAATAAATTCATCAAATTATAACTAGCAAATATAAAAATACAATTTTGATTTCATTTTATAAATAAAAATTATACAATTGCTAAGAGAACCAATTTTTAGCTTGTTCAGTGTTAGTGACTTCTTCCTCACTTTCCTAAAATTGGTAAAATTTAAGAAGATATAATCAGCTTCAGTTTCAAATCAATGTCTAAAGGAACAAAAACGTGGTTCAACACACTTCTAGCTCATGTATATACTTCTTCTCCTGACACAAAAGAAATTATTCCAAGAAAATTTTTTGTTTATATTAATCAACATGAAAGAATAATGAAAACATTAGTGCAGCTCGCTTGCATTATATCACGTAATAGAGATGGTTCAATTTCCAATTTCTCACCAAAAATAGATAAGGAACTAAACATAAAAGGCACAGATAATGTCTATGTAATAGAGATAGTTCAGTTATGAAACAAGAAGCTTAGGACAAACAAAATCTACTTGGTGTAGCTCCATCAGTTCCTGAAGACAGTTACTTAGCAGTCCCGTTTTAATGCAGGCTTTACCTGTAAGAAACACTTAACAATCATAGATTATTGACAAATAAGGCCAAAAATATTATGAAACATTGCACTAGACATAAAATTTTGTCAAACAAGATTTATTCTCGATGGTAATCTAATCAATTAAAAACCAGTATAATTATATTAACATACATCATTCAAACTTTCAATATAGCTGCTCTAGACTCTACCATCACAAAAATTCCATCATTTCTGCATCTTCACACCTCATCATATGATTTCAAAGAAACAAGTTGCAATTTTCCCACATACCCTTTTTATGTTAACACATCACTCCCATAATATTAGATTATTTTCTCACGGCTACCGGCAAACTCAAAAATGAAACATGTCATTTTATGGGATTTAATATCAAGAAAATCAAGTTCATGCTTTTATCCATAAATTCCACTTTTGATACCAAACTTTAAAACCCTAATAATATTTATATCACACAAATACAACATAATTTCAGATTTCCCTTTCAAAATAAAAACCACAATACAAAAATCCTAAATAATTTTCAAGATGAAATAAAAAATAAAAAATTAAAACCCTAAATAATATCACATTTGATAATAAGAAAAACACAAACACGATAGGAAAACCAAGTAATTTTAGCAAATAAGATATTTATTTTCTGATTTTCAACCACAAACACTAGGGCTGTCCAGACCCGACCGAAGCCCGACAACCCGACTAAACCGCCTGACGCCGACCCGATTCTGGCCCGAATCGAAGGTCCAATCGGTCGGCGGCGGGTTTTCGTTCTCAAAAACCGACATCGGCGGGTCGAGTGGCGGGTTTACATCTCCAAAACCTGAGCAACCCGAACCAGACCGGAGCTACAAAAATATCTGGCCTCCTGCAAAAACAAGCCATATCCGGCGAGATCTCGACCAGATCCGGCTAGATCTAGTGGGATTTAGCCAGATTCGACCAAATTCCAGCAATTTCTAGCCAAAAAAATGCAGATTTCATAAAAAAAATCTAGTTTCCGGCGAAAATTCCAGATTCCGACAACTCTCTTTTTTTTTTTTTTTTTTTTTTTTTTTTTTTTTTTTTTTTTTTTTTTCAGATTTCGATGCCTTTTTTAATTCCGGCAACCAACTCGGTCCAATCGACTCTAACCATCACCTGAAACCGAACCGACCGATTTTTCCGACGGTTAGTTTCGGGTTCCTCCGCCCCTCCACCCGATGCTGGAGGGTCGAGTCCGGGTTTGGTCCAAAATCGACCCGGCCCGACCCGTGGATAGCCCTAACAAACACAACTACACAAGTTCACAATTCAAAATCCTAAATATTTTTGCAATAAGAGAGAAACGAAACCAAAAAAAAAAAAAAAAGTAAAAAGATAAAGGATAAAGGGAAATAACCAAGTCAGGGCATGAAAGGGGGAGGAGCAATGTGTGGCGTTAACGACAAGGAAGAGTTGGGCTGACTCGGCGGCTGAGACTGAGAGTGAGAGTGAGAGTGCGGCTGTGTGAGTGTGAAGAGTAACGGAGAGGCAGATAGAGAAGTGAGATTAGGGTTTAAGAGAAAATAAGATATTTATACTAGGAACTTAGGGTTTTAAAAAAAATTATATATTAATATATATAGAGGTCGGGTTTGGGCCGGGTATGCCTAATACCCGAACCTGACTCAAACTCGCTTTGAGTTTTTTAATGAAAACCCAAACCCGACATTAAATGGGCCGGGTAAAACCTGATATATTAGGGTCGGGTCGGGTACATTTTGCCATCCCTATCAGCATGTCTATTTTGCCTACGAGAGATTTGATTGATCGTGAAATAGTTAAAAAGGGCTTGCAACTCCTTACCTTGCCTAAGTACCACAACATTCTCTAGTCCTTGGCCTTAAATTCTCCTTGGAATTGGCTTGTCACTAACCTTGAGTTGCAAAAAACATCCACCGATTTGCATCCCAGTCTCCACACAGTGTCTAGGCCCGCCAGTAGTGCCTTGTACTCGGCCTCATTATTGGTAGCTGGAAAGCCTAATCTTAGGGATTTCTCTACGATGAGCTTCTTTGGTGATATCATAACTACACCCACTCTGGAACCCCTTTGATTGGAAGACCCGTCAACATACAACTTCCAAGAGTAAGGTAGAGGGACCGCGATGCTAAAAATTCTAAATTCTTGATGGAGAGCCTCTTCGGCTTTGCCTCTTTCTTCACCCTCAGTAAACTCTTCCAAGAGGTCTGCAAGTACTTGTCCCTTGATTGCTATCTGAGGGAGGTACTTGATGTCAAATCACCCTAGGATGATCCCCCATTTTGCCATTCTACCCGTAAAGTTTGACTTTCGAAGCAAGGCTTGAAAGGGCAGCTAGGTTAGAACTATCACTGTGTGAGCTTGGAAATAGTGGGAGAGCTTCTTTGTAGCATGGATGATGGCCAGGATGGCCTTTTCCAAAGGTAGGTATTGCGCCTCAGCCTCCAGGAGAGATTCACTCACATAATAGACCGGTCGTTGGACGCCTTTGGCCATACGAATCAGGACTAGGCTCACCACGTGTCCGGAGATTGCTTTGTATGCATACAAGACCTCTTCCTTCTTTGACTGAGACAATATAGGTGGGTTGGCTAGGTAGGCTTTGAGCTCCTCAAAGGCCTTATTACATTCCTCGGTTTAGGAGAGATCCTTCCACTTGTGCAATAGCTGAAAGAACGGCTTGCATCGGTCCGCCGACCTTAAAATGAAACGATTCAGGGCAGTTGTCATCCAGGTCAGACGCTGCACCTCTTTAGGATTCCTGGGGGGATGGAGGTCTTGGATGGCCTTAATCTATTCGGGGTTTACCTCTATCCCTCGGTGGGTGATCATGTATCCCAAGAATTTCCTAGATCCCACCCCGAAGGCACACTTTCAAGCGTCCAACCGCAATTTAAATTTCCTCAGAATGGCGAAGACCTTACTCAAATCAGTCAGATGATCAGTTACCCTTTTGCTCTTGACCACCATATCGTCTATGTATGCTTCCACGTTCTAACCCAACCGGGCTTCAAACATTTAGGACACCATTCTCTGATAGGTGGACCTTGTGTTTTTCAATCCAAACGACATTACTCAGTAGTGATAGTTGCACGTAGGAGTGACGAAAGTTGTTTTCTCTTGATTGGTCAATGGTAAAGGTATTTGGTGGTAGACTTGGATTGCGACCAAGAAACTCATCCAAGGGTGCCTGAAGGTGGCATCCATCAATTGATCAATCTTTGGTACTAGGAAGGAGTACTTTGAGCATGCCCTATTTAGGTCGGTGAAATCTACGCACACCCTCCACTTGTCGTCATTTTCTTCACAACCATTGTGTTGGCTAGCCATTCTAGGTAAAAAACCTCCTTAATGGCTTTGGCCTTTTTGAACTTGTCAAAATCTTCCTTCACGGCCTCGGTATGGGGGTCCGAGGATTTCTATGGTCTCTACCTTTTTAGGATAGCTGATGGATCGATGTTCAGGTGGTGGTAGACAAAGTCGGGGTCTACACTTGGTGCCTTGTATGCACTCCAAGCGAACACATTCACATTTTTTCTCAAAAAGTTGACGAGCCCCGCCTTTTCCTCGGTTGGGAGATCGGTCCCGAATTGGAAGAATTTCTCCTCATCGAATTCAACAGTTACCTTTTCCATACTCTCATACTGGTGGTCCGGCTCCGGCGCCTCTCAAATTCCTGCCACGGTTCCTAGATCCTGTGATTGCTATAAATGCTCATTAGGAGGTGTTCCCTTAAGCAACATGGTCTCATGTCTTATTGTTGCTACCAAGCATTGTCTAGCCATAGTTTGGCATCCTCGCAGTTCGGCAACTATTCCCTCGGAAGGGTACTTTATTTTCAGGTAGAGGTTAGATGGGACTGGCCCCATGGATTATAGCCAAGGCCTCGCTAGGATCGTAGTGTAAGAGAGTAGGTGTCTATAACTATGAAATCTACTTACACTACGTCATTATCCGTCTGGACGGGCAACCTGTTCATTCCTTTGGGGATCACCATCTTCTCGTCGAATTCGATGAGAAGGGTATCATAGTCAGAAAGGTCTCTGGGGGCCAACCCCAACCCCTTGTACAGGCCAGGGTGCATTATCTCGGCTCCACTTCCCTAATCCACCATTACCCACTTCACCTGGTAGCCTTCAATCTGCAAGGTCACTACGAGGGCATCATTGTGGGGCTGAGTGGTCCTGACTTTATCTTGGTCGGAGAAACCCATTACCATCTCCCCCTTTTTTCTTCTCTTGTCAGGCTGGGGTTCCTTTTCGCTGGGGTTTCTTGGCATAATGGTTCGAACTCTCGTCAAGGGTTCTCCTGACCCCCTGCCCGTTGGTGCGACAAGAATCACATCGATTATCCCCAGGGGTGGTCGAGGTGCAGCCCCGCTTTAGGGGCCTAGCTGGTTGGCTGCTCTGCCCATTCGACGGGTGTAGAAATCGCTTCAGCTTTTTGGCCTTGACCAACTGGCCTAAGAAGTCCTGCAGAGTCTTGCACTCTTCAGTTTTATGCCCTTGGTCCTTGTGGTAGTGGCAGTAGAGATTTTGGTTTCTCTTAGTGGGGTCCCCTTCATCATATTGTGCCATTTGAAATAGAGCTTGCTTTTTATCTTTTCTAACACCTTGTATACTGGCTCCTTAAATATCGAGTTCACTCCTACCGCCTGCCGATGAGGAGCTTGGTCAAATAATTCCCTTTTTAGTCCTTGTGGCGCATATTGGTTCGGCCAAGGATCCTTGAACTCTTACATCTGCACCTTCGGCTTACCTTTACCTTGTATTTGGTCATCCTCGACCAGTTTATGCTCTTCAATTCTATCCATTAGGCGGTGCATGCCCCAAGCTGGGTTCATGGTGAGGGACTTCCTTAGATCGAAGTCCATGGGTAGCCCTAATTTGAAGGTGTTGGCATCCACGCCACCATAGCCTCCTCCTATCTCATTGTAAAGCTCCTGGTACTAGTCAATATATGCCTTCAAGGATTCTCCCTCCTTCATTGCCATGGATAGCAAGGAGTTGATGGGCCAGGGGACTCTATTGTAGGCGATGAACCTGGCTCCAAAGGCTCTAGTCAGCTCCTCGAACATCCTGATGGAACCTTCTTCCAAACTATTAAACCACCTCATGACCGTTGGACCGAGGCTTGAGGGGTACATTTTACATATCAGGGCCTCATTTTGAGAATGAATGGCTATTCTTTGATTAAAGTGGTTGACGTGTTCCATTGGTTAAGTTTTTCCATTGTATGTAATGAATGTGGGCTGGGTAAAGCGACAGGGGAGCTCAGCGTCCTATATGTAGTTGGAGAAGGGGGAGCGGGACATTTGTTGCAGGCCCTTACTCATGGCATCCGGCCCCATGTTTCCAGGTGGCATCCCATTTCATGATGGCTGTCGCCTCCCTTCCCCTAGCGAATCCGACATCTGGCGGGGGCTCTTTCTTGGGCTTTTGGTTCTCCTCTTTTGACGACTTTGCTCCACCTTCGATCTAGAGCTAGGGGAAAGGCTTCTTCTCTTTTCCCTCAAGTTCACACCTTCTTGAACTTGCCTTCGGAGGAGGTGGACTTGCTCCCTGAGACCATTTACCTCCTGGTCCTTGTAGACACCGTATTTTGTACCTTTTACAACTCAGACTCCTGTTCCCCAACGATGTTGGAATTCTAAAGCCCAAGGTTGGTTTAGGGCCCAATCAAATTGAAATTGATTTGAGGAAAGTATTTTTGGAAAATATAACTTTTTTATGAGTTAAATAAGCTATTTTTTGGAAAATAAAGGCCATGGAAACCCTAGAGCATGCGTACGCATCATCTGGGAGCCGTTTAAACCCCATTTTTGAACTATAAAAAGCCATACATGATACCTTGATAAAACACATAGAAAATCCTAAGGGAAAACACAAGATTCAATAGAAATAGTGAATCAAAGAGGGAGTTTTTCACAAAACATCCTTAAGTTAATATTTTCTGATTGAGGCCTTTTCTGGCCTTGATCTTTTGATTATGAATAGATTGATGGAGGGGAACAGTCAAAATCAAGTTAAGGAGCTTTATGTTTTGAGGTATAAGTTCTAGTCCCTTTTCCTTTCCTTTTCTTTGTTTTAATCCTCTTTTCCTTTGTTCTACTTGTTTGTTTATTTTATAACATGTCTGCTTAGAATAGTTTTTCTTTGCTTTACCATTTTATGCATGTTAGATTGTTAGTTTAAAGTTTATGTTTAGCTGTGTTCTATGTTTTCTGGATTAGGGTTTTAGGGTGTGTATGTGTATGCATGCTTCTAGCATGCACATGCATACAATAGGGCTGCACACATAGCCTTATGTATGCGCATGCATACTCATGCCTAGAAACCCTAATTCAACCATTTTCTACTTCTGTTTCTTTATTTCTCTTATGTAACATGCCTCTGCTTTGTTCTGTCTTATGCTTATAAGTCTCCGCCTCCATGTTTTGTTTGGTGTTTGTCCTTTATATGTTAGATTAGGGTATATTTCCAATTATTGCTTTGATATGCCATGAACATGCATATGATATGACCATGCATTGATGCATATGTGCTGTGGTGCAGTAAAGTAAGTGAGGTAAGTCATGCATTCATATGAACATGCATTTGTTTGAAATATGATCTTGATCTTACTTTGATGAGCATGAATGATATTTGCAAATGCTTTGCCTTGGATATGATAACATTTTTGTTTGATTTTAACATGCCTATGTTTCTGCCTTGGATATGATAAATGTTTGTTTGTTTGCTGCCTTGGATATGATGTGATGAGATGCATGATAGATGTATGTTAGGGTTTGGGATGAAAATGCCATGTTGATTGCTAGATGTATGCTAGTGTGTGAGTCTAGAATGATGAATGTTGAATATGCCTTTAATGAGATTAAGACGTAAGATACAATGAGTGGAAGCTGACCCACAAGTCGGGTGGGGTTGGGTGCCTAACATCTTCCCATCCCTATACCTAAACTCCAAAAACATGCTCTGGTAGTAGATCAGACCTTCCACGAATGGTACTATATTTATGGTTCCTAGACCTAATTTAGGTGGTGACTCCATTTCTTTTCTCCACCCCAGTCCACTCGGTCAAGGCGTACTCTCCCCGAAACGACTCGATGCGCACACAGTCTCGAGGATTTGGCCTTGAGGTTGCTGGGCTCCCTTAGCTTCTCCTATTAAACTGGGCTGGTGTACTCCGACTACTTTTGACGGATGGGGTCCTATCTCTTACTTCTCTTCTAGGCTCTTGATTCACCTAGTCTAGCCTTTGCCTAGATCCCACCAACTCTATACCTTCACTTTGCTCCACCATTCTGGATCTGTCCCTAGAGGTCATCTTCCCATGATCTTGACTACATTTTTTTGGAATCCAAGGCAGTCTTTCCTATATATGGTGCCAATTGTGTGGGCACGAAATGATCCACTAAGGCCCAAGGGCTTGAAGATTGGGCATTATGGACAAGCCCACAATAAATAATTGTTTAGAGATAGGAAAGGTAGACCAACTTATGGATTCTTGGCCATATAGTCTAGAATGGGGTAAATGAATCTAACACATAAGGATTACGCAAAGGAAGTCTGATATTAATGCCCCTTTGGTTGACTGAGGAAGGTGTTACAGAGTAAACAACCACACAAGTATAGGTAACTCTCTCTCTTTCTCTCCAACTATTCTTCTGTTCTCTCCCATCTAATGGGATTCTCCCTTCTTTTATAGCAGTCTGTGCTCAATCTTGGCCCTCTAACTGTAGGGTGGTGGTCATCCATCAGATACTTGTCCCATCCTCCCCCTGGTGGAAGTGTTGGGTAGGTTAGAGACTATCCAGGCACTGTTCAGGCAACACTTCCTTCATTAATGCAACTATCTTGGTTGGTGTAGAACATTTAATACAGATGTGATAGACACTTCCCCAACACGCTTAGGGCCTAAGGGCTTGAAGATTAGGCCTTATGGACAAGCCCACTACAACTAATTGTTTAGAGATTGGAAAGACAGGCCAGCTTGCAGATTCTTGGCCATATAGACTAAAATGGGGTAAGTAAATCCAACACAAAAGGATTATGCGAAGGATCTGATATTAATGCCCCCTTGGTTGACCGAGGAAAGTGTTATAGAGCAAACAACCACACAAGTATGGGTAAATCCAACACACCTCGCACTTTTTTTCATTATGGTCTTCTTGTGGCTGTCAACTTCGGCCTATGTCCCTTGGTATGGTGGTAGCTCATCTCACCTTCATCGGAATGCAAGGGTATCTCCCTTGTTTGGCCTAATACTTCGTCTGTTAGGCCTATGTGGTCCTTGGGCCTATCCTAATAGCGGTTTTGTTCTTGGCCCACCACCTATGTCGTCCGTTCCTGACGATAGCTTTTTATTATCAGACCAAGACACTAATTGATTTTTTGTGTATGCAGGGATTGAACCCAAGATCTTTTATTTAACCATCAAAGATTTTATCAGTTGAGTGGGGATTGAACCCTAGATCTCTTATTCAACCATTAGAGATTTTACCAGTTGAGCTAACTAGAACCTATAAAGAATAATATATATATATATATATATATATATCATTAATAAAAATGAAAGGATTCTTAACTCCAGAGGGGTTGTAAATGGGCTGGGTAGGGTCGGCCCGACCCATTTTTACTTGGCCCATGGGCAAAATGGGCTGGGCATGGCAAACTGGTTAACAAGTTAATAGGCCGGGTTGGGCTGGGTCAAAAGAGAAAACCTCATCCCATAGATAATGCCTATTTTGTCTTTAGCGGGCTGGACTACTGGGTTGGGCCTAATGGGCTACCATTAGCTTGTGTTAGCATCTTATTTTATTATTTTGTATAAGGAAAGAATCATTTTTTTTTTTTTAATTTTTTATAATGGAAGAATCAATCTTTTTTTGAGGTAAGAATTAAAGAATTTAAAACTTATTCCAAATTTTTTCATGGTGTTGACACCTCATTTTGCAACTCGCATTTAACCTCACATAGAGGGTAAAAGGTTAATTTCATCTTGCAAATAGGCATCTTAATTGTGGCCACTATATCCTTCATTTCATTTCATCAAATGATATTGATGTTGTAATGATCAGATTAACTAGTCATAAGCCTTAATTGGATCATCAGATTGAAAGTTATCATCAAATCAAGTTTTAATGGTCGAGATGCATTATCACAAATTGAGTCCGACTATATGTGATTATGAACAATTGATTCTAATTGGTTATAATTACAATCAATTTGAGATTAATGATGTGTCATAATTTGATTGGCTAGGACTACATCTTATGGTAAGGTTGTACGCACTTGATTAATTAAATAATCAAACATTAATTATTCAATAAGTAATTTGTGTAATTATCTTTTTAATTAGGGTAAATTTGGAACTAATTAAGTCTAAAATGGAAGTGATTGGAGCCTATTAATGTTAATTGGAAACTAATTTGGGGCCTATTAATACTAATTGTGTTGAAATTATTTTTCAACAAATGGCCTCTGCTCACCATTTCGTTGATATCTCTCAGAATATTTTGAATCTATGAGTGAGGTTAATTTTTCCAGAAACTAGACATATGTGGCTTCAATTTGAGCACAAGAATGAGACAATTCCAATTAGAATTGATTAAGATATGATTTTTTGAATTTGTCTCTATGGGCTGTTACAATAATTACAATAAAACCGAATTTTGCTTGCTTATCACTCCCACCAATCTCTACATTTAATGCACCAACTTTCCCCAAAGTCTGAAATAAGGTCTAGGTTCATGATTCTTTTTGATCATTTGTCAACCCTCATTAAATGACCTTTCACTCATATTTTTTTACTACTACTATATAAACCCCCTCTCCTCCATTCTAGAGCACACAGAGAAACACCTTCTCTTCTCATCTCTTGAGTTCTAGTGAAGTTGAGTAGTCTTGTCATATCTTGGTCTTCTTAAGACTCAAAGTATTGAGTGAGACTTACTTTCCCTCTCCTAGTTCTTCTTTTCTATTCCACCCTTAGGACTTCCACCAAGATCCTCCTCCTCCACCATGTGGATCTTGCATGCAAGTATAATCTCTATTCCTAACTCGTTTTTCATGTTGCTATAATGTTAATTTAAGATTAGAGTATGCTAGTGTTTATTTAAAGTCCTTAAATATGTTTGAATGTTCTTAAATGTTCATATGTGTTTTTCATATGTTCTTAGTTGTTCATCACATGTTTATGCATAACACTAGATTTGATCTTAAATCCAAATCAAAAATATGAAAAACACGTTTGTTTCATAATTCTTTCAAATCCTTGAATCTAGGATATCACCATCCACACACATTCACTAGAATTTATTAATTTTAATCAAAATGCAATGCTTGATAAATTGAATTAGGGTTTATCAAATGCACACATTTTTTTTTTGAGAGATAATTACAACATGCTGCTAACCTCGCAGCTCGAACCCTTTCCCCCCTAGACCCCCAAGTACTTTGCACATGCACACATATTGAATTCAACATGCAAATTGATTGATAACATATTGGATGATATGATATGAATTTTGACCACCATAGTCTAGAAGACTGATTTCACCAAACAAGATAGGTGCCTAACACCTTCCCACCTTGTAACATAACCTCTGAGCTTAGATCAAGGGTTGATAGAGATCCATGTAATTTTCAATTTCTAGATTGTAACTAGGAAACAAAGCCATGTACTTTATCTTAGATTGTATCTAGGACCAAAACCATGTAATTTCTTATGATCAATGTAAATTCATTTGCAAATCAATAAAATGATGAATTTTTCAATTTTGGTTTTCTTATTTATTCTAATAATTAAATAAATGACGACTCCATTGTAAAACCCTTAATCTAAAGTGGAAAATATAATTAGTCGAATCTCCATTTTGAGAGATAATAACATGACTCTACCCATTCATGTGGGTTTGGCCCAACACCAAAAAATAGGCTGGGGGCGTGGTCTCTCACACATGGTCAAATCTACTTAAGTTTTTTTTATTAAAGTTTTAAATTGTTTTTTTTTTTTAAATTTTATCTTTTAATAAAAAAATTTAAATAATTAATTCAAAGTTGCTAGACTACTAGAAAAATATATATTTAGTAAAATAAGTTTAATACAATCACTTTAAATATCTTAGTGGTTAGGAGAGTTTTCTTAAGAAATTCTTCTATAATGTCTCAAGATCAATTCCGCATTCTCTTTCAATATATTTTTGTTATGAATTTTGAGTTATCGGGCTGGGTAATGGGTTGGCCAATGGGCTAGGCTAATGGACTAACCTATTAGGCGCTCATAGGCATAAAAACTAGCTTATGGCCTAACTCACTGGGCTAGTGGGCTATCCATGGGCCTTAATAATAATAGGTTAAGTTGCCCATTAGCCCAGTGAGCCATTGGGCTACTGGGTCAGGGTGTGGGCAATGGACTATTTGGTGACCTTATGGTTTCTTCTAAGAGGGGAAAAAATCAGTATCTCTAATTTTATAAAAACATTAAAAAAATAAATAAAGAAGATTTTTATATAAAAATATTTACTTATATATTTCTAGGATGTCTTCTAAATATTATTTGGTTCAATGAGCTATTATTATGGTATAATAGTAATTAGAGGACAAATAAAGTGCATTAATAATTTATAAATTTTTCTATTTTTATGAAATACATTAAATACACTTTGAATTAATGAACTATCTAGGTTATAAAAGTAATTTTTGGAAACAAAGATGTATTATATCAGTCTTTATCCGTCACCTCATGAAAAATACTTTTTCTAAAAAATTATTTATTTGTTTGAAATCATTGATGGTTTTATATATATATATATGTATATATATATATATATATATAAATATATATATAAAAGGTCTGAAGTGCATAAGTCATCATTTGTGTGAGGAGAGTAGTTAGGACTTACTTCTTCACATAAAACGACAAAAAATGTATGACAAACCCACCTAAGAATCACAGCTAATCTCCCTAAACTTTTACATTGTTTGGTTTAAAAAAATGGCCACTCATCACTTAAAACACCCCATCCCGTTTGGCACCATCACTCACTTGTCATCACTCAATATTTTTCAACTATTTGTGGGCCCCATACCTGTACCTTGTGCAGCTTTAACTCTTTTTTTTTTTTTTTTTTTTTTTTTTTTTTTTTTCCTTCAACCCCTAGTACCCAAACTCCCAGTGAAAAAAAAAAAAAAAAAAAACCAAACCAAACTCACCGAACCCAGTGAAAAAAAAAGAAAAAAAAAGAAAAAAAAAGAAAAAAAAGAAGAAGAAGGAAGAATTGAAGACCGAACCAGTGAAAAAAAAAAAAAAAAAAAAAGGAGGAAGAACTGAAGACCGAACAAGTGGAAAAAAAAAAAAAAAAAAAAAGGAAGAAGAAGAAGACCGAACCCAGGAGAAGAAATGAATAAAAAAAAAAGTCAAAGGTCAAAAGGTGCGGCTGTGGGTCCCTTCATGTGTGTTTAATTACAAAAATGCCATTGAGTTATGAGTTATGGAAACTGAAAACAACTAAAATGTGTTTTCAGTTTCCATAACTCATAACTCAAAAATCAGAGAATTGAGTGATAGAAACTGAATCACGGATCATGAGTGATGGAGTCCAAACAAAATGTTTTCCGTGTGCCCACCAGTTTTGGATGATGAGTGATGAAAACAGGATCATATCACTCAAAACTCACTGCATCCAAACAACCTCTAAATGATTAGTTTTACCTTTTGTCTACCTATTTTTTAAAATACACCTCTCAACCAATAAATTATCTATTTTCTTTATCCCATCTAAATTTATATATATATATATATATATATATATATATATATATATTTTAAATGCTCTTGGTGTGATGGTTACTTAACAAGTACAAATGCTTATAAAGTGTGGGAGACAAAAACCGAGGTTTAAATTTCCAAAAATGACCTTCACACACATATACACTTAGATTAGATTAGAGTAGAATTTTTATCTTATATGTATATGTATATATATATATATATATATATATATATATAAATTATAGTCTCTCAATAGTTTTTTTTTGAAAATATATTCATTAATTTATAAAAAATAAAAAAAGATAATTACATGTTATCCCTTTTATTTATTTTTTAAATAAATAAACCCATTACCCCCAATAATTAACCCAAAAAAGTGAAAAACAAACCAATATTTGAATTAACGCCTCCCCAAGCACTAGTTTAGGATGACGAAGGGTTCGAGTCGTGGGAGAGAGAGAATGACAAAGTCCAAAGGCAGAGAGAGAAAGAACGAGAGAGAGATCGCCGCTCCACCGTCGCTCACAGTGCCAAGCCGTGCCTTCCGCTCCACCGCCACTCTTCCTGATCCCCATGGGTCAGTGATCGGCTTCTGTCTTCTTCTTTTTTTTTCTTCCTTTTTGTTGTTCTGATATGATTAGTTTTAAAATCATGTTTTGAGTTTGTATTTTGATTGTAATTGAGTTTAGAGCAAAACGTTTTGTGGGTTTACGAGGACTTTGGGTTTAGAGAGGCTATTGGAAAGACAGAAACCCAAATGAACACTACTCCACATAAACATAATCGAATGAATGAATCACCAATGTCTCAGCCATCAGAGTCTCTCCCTGACCACATTATCCACGAAATCCGCACTTGGCTGCCAGTGAAATCCTTAATCCGATTTAGATGCGTTTCCAAATCTTGGTACTCCACCATCACCAGCCGCATTTTCATCAACACGCACCTCGACCGAGCAATATCACTATTCAATTATAACAGTAACAATCATAATGGTTATCTTTTATACACCCTAGTACCCATGGGTCCTCCCAATTGCAGAAAATTATTTACTGGTGTTCGCAATAGTGATGGCACATTGACCCAAATTTCTAGCATTGAAATACCCTTTTATCATTCTCGGATAGTGGCCTTCTGTAATGGCATGTTCTGCTTTGCTAGTTATGTGAGCAATTGTAAAGATTTAATATATTTGTGGAACCCGAGCATTAGGAAATTTAAGATGCTCGATGGTACTAGCATCTCTTACACTCGTATTGCTCTTGGACTTGCATATCATTCTGAAAACAATGAGTTCAAGATTTTGAGAATTGGAGAAAAATTGAAGCCGGCTGGGGCCGAAGTTTATACATTGAGTACGGATTCATGGAGAAGGGTTGTCATATCGGTGGAGGGACGTAATGGATCTATTGATGGTATTGATGATTCACCCTGTGTATTTTTTAATGGTGCTCTGCATTGTATAGCATATAATGCTCACAAATTCATTTTGTCATTTGATGTCAATGATGAAAAATTTCGAGAGATAATGCTGCCACAGAATTACTTAGATGAACTTGATGGATATTTAGATGGATTTTCTCAAAATATTACAGTGTTTAAGGGATCATTGGCATTGATTGTTTTCGGTAAGGCTCGAGTTGGAAATAGTAATAAGTGTCACATATGGGTGATGAAGGAGTATGGTGTCGTTAAGTCTTGGACTCAAAAGAGTGTAGCTGTGGGTTGGGTTGACAGCTTCTATGGCTGCACTGACGATGGTGAACTTCTCATTGAGAAGCGCAATGGGCTTCTTCTTTCATTTGATCCTGAGAGTCTGAAAGAGGAACACCCTTGCTAAATAAACTCAGTACGGCAACAATTTTGTTAGTTGGCCGGATTCGGAACAATATGTAATAATAGCATCTCGAGTTTCTAAAACTCGAGATCTAATTAGAACTCGAGCTTTAGAAACTCGAGTTCGTTGTTTCGCTATTCCTTACGTGGACAAAGTTTCCACGTGGAGCCACGGGAAATCGAGTCTATAAGACTCGATTTCTGGCTGCCAAAAACCCAAAACCAGAAGCACTTTCATTTTCAAACGGCACATTTGAAACCAGAAGCACTCAAACTCACTCTAAAACTCCGCCCTCTCTCACTCTCAAACTCACTCTCAAACTCACTCTCAAGCCGTTCGATTCCCGCCGTTCGTCTGCCGTTCGATTCCCGCCGTTCGTCTGCCGTTCGTGCTCTCTTTTCAGGTTCTGGGTTCGCTTCTTTTTATTTTTCTTTATGCGATTTTTTGATCTGTGTGATGGGTATTGTAAATTTGAGTTGTTTTCTGTTTTGGGTTCTTGAAATTTTGGGTTTTTGTAGCTCAGTGTTAGTGGTAGCACATCTCATGAAAGAAATAGAGATTCACTGCACCTAATAATCTTTTCTCACTTTCTCCTCTAATTTCTTCTTCTGTTTCTTTTACTTTAATGTCTTGGCATTTCAGGATTTTTTGTCCCTAAAAAATCTGGATTGGGTTATATAAAATACCAATAAAGCTATTTGATTTCCATGGACATTCAGTGTTTCCCCCTTAAGTAACTGTCCTGTGTTAGGCAGATGATTTAAAAAGCCAAGGCTTGGCATGTATATTTAGAGAAATTTATTTTTCTTTTTTGGTGAAATATACAGGTGATACCTTGAATCATATTTGTTATTGAGGGCTTATTCTGAACTAATTGTTGATGTCTTTTTGCTGGGTCCATTTGTTGTAATTGTGTTAGAAGGCTTGTCCGTTCTGTTTATGGGAACAGGTTATTGAAGAAATTCTAAATTATTTAAGTTGTTTGTTCTGAGATTCTTCAAAATTTGGTGCTTATTAACTCTTTCCGTAGTGGTATATCTAATGACTCATTAAAGCATATCTTCCCATTTTCTAATGATAGCAACATCTTTTAAAGAAATAGAAACCTGGTTATGCAGTGATTCATATCTGCATTTTTTTATGCTTGTTTCTTTTTACTTTATTGGGTATGCTATTTCCAATTTTGGTTCATCTATTGTGATAGTTTATAAAGATTTTTGTGTGTTTGTTTATGTTATTAAATATGGGGTAATTGAAAAATGTTTAATTGGAAATGCTAAAAAGTTTTGGAACATTATGGGTGAGTTATTGTAGGACTAATGTTGTATAGGTTTTTTCACCTTTTAGTTGCTCATAGCTTGTTGAGAGAATAAGAAGGGTTAAAATTTTGGGAATTGGAATGAAAAATTTTGATGTTTAGCTTAGCTGAAATCATCACCCTTAGATGGAGCAGGCCCATACATCAAAAAGAGTTGCTTACTAATAAGAAAAATGTTTTCCATTTTGACCAATGGGTTGCCTGGAATTCCTATAGTTTTTTACTGACTCTGTGCATTTGGTAATTCGTTGAGTAGGATATATGTGAATTAGGGACCATTTTTGCTCCTGCTTGTATCGGTCATAGTTGGTATTTGTTGGTCGGTTTAAATGAATGAGAAAAAGTCATTATTAGATGGTATATGATCATATGAAAGTTCCAACACACCATTTTAGGATATAACGATCAAATCACTTAATGTGCTCATTGACCATGAGATTTCCATAGTGCAAAGTGGGTTCTTGTTAGCTTTGATTATTACTGTTGTGTTGTTGGTTTGCTTAGATTATAAGTTGTGTGATGGCTTTGCGTTGTGTACTTGTATAGTCTTGTCCAAAGGTACTCTCTCTTTCTTCTGAGTGCTTTCTCGTTTTTGCTTCTTAGACTCCTCTCTCTCTCTCTCTCCAATTTTAGATTTATGAATTTCATGATTTGACCTAGGGTTTGGATCTTTTTTGGTTTTTTTTTTTTTTTTATTAATTGTGTTTTTTAAAAAATGATTGAATTTGATGTAATTGGTTTTGCATCATGTTTGAATTTGTTGGTCTGTTCTACAAGTTGATGATTTAGTGGTTTTGCATGATTTGCTATAGCTATTGTCTAAGTTTAGGTTTTGGGTTTCTGGGTTCTTTTCTCTCGGCCAAATTGTTGAACATATTAGAACATAATAGACTAACCAAAAGTAAAAGTAAGTTCACAAACTCAAATTCTCGGGAAATTACATGAGGTTACCCTCTGTTGGGGCGAATTGTAAGTGGTTCACATACCCTCTGTTTAAGCGTTATAGTGACATTTTAAAGCCCTATAGTGGTGTTTTCCTGCAAAATTTTTTTTATAAGTATCAGGTTTAGGGAGCCCTATAGTGGCGTTTTTAAGTCCTATAGTGACGTTTTAAAGCCCTATAGCGGCGTTTTTCTGCAATTTATGGAAATCGAGTCTTGAAAACTCGATTTTTACGTCAATTTTTCCTCACTTTAAACCCATCCTCTTATAAATCGAGACTTAAAAACTCGACTTTTATATTCGAACTCAAGTGGAGGAACACTCGAGATGCTAGTTTTCAACAATGTTTTGAAACGTGACAACTACCTAAATTTTTTAATATTTATTGTTATTTAGAAAAAAAAATTCTGTTCTTATCTAGTTTGTATGCACTTGTAATGTTTAACTGTCAACCCTTTGAATCTTCTACATATATATATATATATATATATAATTTTGAAGGTGATGGAATGAAAATATATGAATTCTTATCAAACATTGGCACAGAGAAATTGGGGTTTTCATAACCTTTTTAATTGTCTATACTCTTTGCAGTATGGAGCCTCAGATTGATCAGGAGCTAGAGATCTTGCACCCCGGTCCGCTTCAGACTTCAGTGTTGACGCGGCAATAGGAAGACCTCGTGCACCTTTCAGTACACCATTGAAACACTCTGATATGTTGGTTGTCATTGCCCCAAAACGTCTCCCACCATCATGTGACTGGCTCCACATATCCACAGACTCGCCCATTAGGTATGTGTATGGAAGATAATCTTGATTCTTTTCCTTGCCATCCTTCCCCGTCACCTTCTTCTTATTTCTAATGGCCTCAATTTCCACCTGCTTAATGGACTCCATTATGGCATCAAATTTCACCACTTGAGTAGCATATCCCGCTTTCAACGCCGTTGACTTTAGAGTTGAGTTCTGAAAATGGGTGTTGAAGTTGCTAACAACATGTCGAAGGCAATATCTATGAAATACTGGTGTACTTCCATCTTCCCTTCTAGGCCAGTTTGCAATGGCGTTTTTGATACCTAGATGTCGGTCAGAAATTATGCAAATGCCTTCCTCAGGTATCACGTGGCCAATCGTATCTCGAAGGCACTGTAAAAACCACCTCCAACTGGACCCTGACTCACAATCCACAACAGCAAACGCGAGAGGGAATACCTTGTTGTTAGCGTCAGTTGCCATTGCGACCAATAACTTTCCTTGATATTTACCATACAGATGGGTCCCATCGATACTGATAACCGGCTTGCAGTATTTGAATCCTGATATGCATGGACCGAAAGACCAAAACACATAATGCAACAATACGGCGTCATCTTCATCGGTGGATGTGATACGATAGAACACTTGGGTAGTCGGGTCCTGATCAATATATGCCATTAGCAATTTTTGCAACCTTTGGTAAGACTCTTCCCAATTCCCAAACATCTTCGCAATCGCCTTTTGTTTCGCATCCCATACCTTGTAGTAAGAAGGCTTCTGCCCACCATATTTCGTCTCTATCATGGATCTAAGATGCTTAACTGGGGTAGTGTGATCCTCACATAACTTCTTATGGATGTCTGATGCAATAAAATTACAACTCATCATTCTACCATCATTTCGCACCCCAGTCGGTATACACGTGTGAGGACCCACATACACGGTGAGCATCCATAGTCTGTGGAGATCGGGCTTCATAACTGCGCAGACATACCACTTGCATGACTCATGCACGCATTTTGCACAAAGTTTTTTCGTCGTCGACCTAATGATCGTAAAATGTTTGTTTTCCTTGAGGGCACAAATTGTTAAGACGTGCTTCACCTCCTCTTTATTGGCAAAAGTCAACCCTTTGCACAAATTCATCCCCTCTCTCCAAGTAGACACAAATGGCATATCAATATGTGAAGGATCAAACATATTTTCCCAAGTATTTGCAGAGAATGACAATGCAGGAGGTGCGTAGGCAGGGATTGTATTCGTAATGTTTTGGACACTAATGACATTGTCTACATAAGGTTCACTACCATCCAATGTCTGATCGTCATCAATGTCCCTCTCAAAGTCCCCAAGGTCTCTGCCAAGCGTGTCTTCATACTCATCTCTATCCACAAAATCTTCACCGTTAATGGCAATATTCTCATCAACATAGTCGTCATCATCATCGTCATCATAATTGTTAATGGCAGTAGTCTCATCAACATAGTCATCATCATCATCATCATCATCATCATCATCATCATCATCAACATGAACATCACCATCGGCATGAACATAATGATCCTCTACATGTGTAGAATACTCATATTGAGCATCTGGAACCGTAACCTGTAAGCTTGTAGTCGTTTGTTGGATATCCTCTTCCCAAACTGCACGCGGCTCCAATTGTATGTACAACTCAATGTTAGTTACTTCAGCTATTCTTTCCAACTTGTCAAACATGATCTTTACATGTTTGTCTGTTTCTATCACCATATACTTGTAATTAATCCGATGCTTCAAGATTTCGTTTGGCATACGATAAGTAATTTGTATGTTGTGTATAGCAGGATTCTCACACAACTCTTCCATGATAATCTTCTTCAATTCGTCAAGGGTCTTCAACCTACGATCAATTTGGGTATAATAGGTCTTTATACCCGGCCCTTCAAATGGCAATCCCTTGTTCGCATTCACATTCTTAAGCGGACCACCGTGATATAGGATTATATCAATTTCAGGCATTGTGAACCTGTTCAAGTCAAGTTACTATGTTAGTTAGTTGATAACAAGAACACAATTTAACAAGAACACAATTTAATCAACTAACACACACAGACAATTCATCTAGTTTTTTCACCAGTACATGCCCACAGGTCCAGACAACAGCAATAACCACCCAACCTTAGTTGCAAAACATTGGAGTCGCCTATTGATACTCAACAAACTAATTAAGGTAGATCTTATGTAAACATATGGTTCTGATCCAGACTCTAGAACAGAAATATAAGTTACCACACTCAAAACCTTAGACCATCGCTTGGCAAGTAATATACCATAATACAAGTTAAAAACATGGTATGAGCATTACTCTAAACTGTTTATGATTATTCATAAGGTTCAGTCATGATAACAATTCTAATGTTAAAATTTTCATCGAAGGCAGAAAACAAATGATATCACCTAATTCCTTTACCATAGTCCGTACAATTCTAAATAAAACTTATATTTCTTAGCTTTCAAACAAGCCTTAGTTTTCCACTAACATGATCAACATAAAAAGATCAAATAATTCTCAAATGTCATTTCCAAATACCAAATCGTTTCCAAAATGACCAATTCCTTATACAGTCATGTATTGTAGGTAACTACATTTTAAGATATTATGATACCCATTCATTCCATTCAATCACTACCCATTTCATACCCAAAATAATGATGAATAAAGTCAAAAAAACTTGTAACACACAAAATGGGCAAATAAATACTCAAAAAATTAACACTAACAAAACAAACTTCTATAACACACAATATAGGTAAATTAACTAAGTTATGTCAACTATGTACAAAATAATTAGTCAAACTCTTTAACCCACACCCATAGACAACTAATACCCAACTACAATGACAATCAAATTATGCAAACCCTTACCTGAGATATCAATTTGTTGAGAGGGAAGAGCAGTGAGAGAGGCAGTGTGATGAGTGAGAGTGAGAGGCAATGTGGTGTAGGAGTTATGGGTGAGTGAGAGTTAGTGAGGGTAAGAGCTAGTGAGGCTGAGAGAGTCAGTGAGGATACTCTGTTTTTGGGTGAGAAGGCTGTGTAGAATGTTAGAAAATGTGTTATACGGGCTGAGTGTTAAGAGTGTTCTGTTTTAATAATTTTCCCCAGTAGAACTCGAGTCTATAAGACTCGAGTTACTTGCATTTTTACCCACACTTCCACCTACGAACGTGAAGCGCTGTAGCTGCAGTTGGCAATATATCTTTTAGGATCTCGAGTCTTTAAGACTCGAGATCCTTGTATTTTTATTTAATTTATTTAGTACACAAAATAAATTAAATAAATTTGGTTAAATAAAATTAAATAAAAATTCAAGGATCTCGAGTCTTTAAGACTCGAGATCCTTGTATTTTTATTTAATTTATTTAGTACACAAAATAAATTATATAAATTTGGGTAAATAAAATCTGTTTAAAAATTCAAGTATCTCGAGTCTCAAAGACTCGAGATCTAGGTGCCAACATTGTCCACGTCAGTCGGAATAAAATGACGGAAAGCGAGTATTTGAGGGGCGAGTTTTTTAAGTGGATCTCGATTTTTTGAAACTCGAGATGCTATTTTCTAAAATTGTTTCAAACGGTGTCTAACTTACTACATAGAAAGGCTGAAGAAGGTTAGTCTGCTCAAAACCTCTCTGAAAGAGAATAGTCTTGGATTTCAATTTCCTACATGGGTAGGTTTCACAAGTAATTTTATGGAGAGTTTGGTTTTACTCGAATAGGAAGATTAGTAGGTTGGAGTTTCTAATGAGGTGCCTATCTCTATGAAATTCACATTGTCGTATCACAGTTGTTTGTATCATATGAAGCTGTTAGGAGGTGTGTTCGCTATGTAATTTGTGGTTAAATGAAGCTGTTATTGTGTTCAGTGACTTCAGTCTTCTTACCTTTTATTGTAGACATGAAAGTATTGCTTTGATGTAGGAGAGTAAATTATACTGAATAGAAAAAGCATGCCTTTTGAGGATTATGGTTATTATTTATCAACTACATTGTGGGGAGGGGGTTAGAAATGTTGTCCATATTCTAGAACATGGCAATATCATGATTCATGATGAAACATCAACTTAATTAATTACTGGGTTTGGAATCAATAACTATAAATTGTTGATACTTGCTTGGTATATATTACGAAGTTGATACAAGTGTTTCTGCTTATTTCTAGTCATGCAAAATCGAAAAACCAAAATAATTTCCATTAAAAAAAACCAAAAAAATATTTACAGTTGTAACTTTATCGAAGGAAAACCATAATTCCCACAAACATCAGACTCAGCCATTACTTCCTTGGAGCAGACCCCATTGTCTAATTTAAGCCAGCACTAAATAAATGCAAGTATTCTAGCTGAAGTTAAGCCAGAAGTTGGTTAGGACAAGAAATAGAATCACCAGAGCATCGTCGTAGCTGCCTGTGCAAATATGAATACACAAAAAATAATCACAGGTAAAGAATACAATGTTGACTTCTCAGTTCTCACCCTTCCAATTATATAAAAATTATACAAGTAGACCTCTATATTCCTGCTGTTAAATCCCATTTCAAATAATTCAAGCAGAAACTCCATTTGGATCAAGAACAGCACCAGATTCAGAAAAACTCAAGCACTGAGATGTTATATTCCTTAACCCTATCTAGCATATATTCTGACTAGCCATTGCTACAACTAAATTTAAATCTAGAAGACTATGGCAGAAGGTTTTAAAGTTACAGATAAATTGATACTCTTTGGGACAAGCCATATAACAATGATTGTGTAGTTAATTTAGAAATAGTTATGGAGAGCTATACCTTACAAATTAGCCTATTAAATAGTTTTGACTTCAATAGTTCAATATGAGCAAGACCCCAGGGATTGAATATGGTATTCCTGAAAGCTTTTGCCTAGCTTTTAGTTCCTTGTTATGGTCTGTCTACATGCCTATACATGGAAATGGTTGTAATTTGTCAAGGGGAATAGAAAAGGAAAGGAACTGTGACTGTTAGATTTATTTGTTTTTTATTTTTGTCTACTATGTTCCTCTCTGGCTCACCAGCATTTTCATCTTTTTTTTTTCCTCTCCAAATTAAGAACCTTAGGTGTAAGGAAAAAAATATACGAAAAAATTCCTCTACTTTATTTCCAAATCCATATTACTTTTTCAATGGTTTCATGTGATACAATCCTTTATGGTTGCATCAAACAAACCCCATCCAACTTTAAAATCATTATTAAAATCAAGTGGCTTCACCAGTATCTTCTGATTTTAGAGATGCAACAGGAAATGCTCCTAAATTTCTGTTAGGACAGAAAATTGAAACTGCAAGGGCTAACGGTTCACGTCAAGCTCTCTCTCTCTCTCTCTCTCTCTCTCTCTCTCTCACACACACACACACACACACACAGATTAATACAGGGACCTGAAATACTTTGATACCTGTCCTCCAGAAGTTCTTGGGCCAACAGAGATAGAAGCAATGTCTACATAACTTTGGGGAGTAATAAATACAATAACACAGGCCTGATACACATCATGATAAGAACAATTGGCCCCGTTAAATTATGCTCACTAGCTACTATGGCCACTAATATGTATCAGTTGGTAAAATTTATTATCAAATCTCTATCACATTCCGGTAAGATGAAATTGGACTTGACCTGATATTCAGAAAATTGAATGGTCATTGTCTTTAAAATTTTGTCTTCTGGTTAAAGTAATTTATGGGCTTCCTGAAATCCAGTGGGAAAAATATTCAATTCAAGAATCAAAATCACACCACTAAAGTCTTCTCTTGAACTGATAAATTCCAGCACTTCACTATAGAAAATGGTGAAAGTGGTCCAATGATGTGCTAAAAATCTGGGCAAAAACGTTTGGAAAAAGTTCCCCTATCCTAGCTGAAGCCCACGCAATTCTATGGGGTGTCCAGCTAGCTTGAGAGGAAGGTTGGAACCGTATTATCCTTGAGGGAGACGCCAAGAGCTGTTTTGATCCGCTAACTTCTGAAAACATCTCCCCAGCATGGACCATTAGCAATGTTATCAATAATGCGTTATGTCTAAAGCATTTATTTTCATTTTGTCGCTTTTGTTGGGTCAAAAGCAGCTGCCCATGCAGCTGCAAAGCTTTCCCCTAGTTCTCTTGAGTTTTCCTATTTCAGTAAGGACAATTAGCCTCTATCTGTAAGGCAGAGTGCCCATCCTTTTCTGTTTTGAATGAAATTGCAGCTTATCAAAAAAAAAAAAATGCCAGTTGATGGCAAGATTGCATACAATATAGTACCATCCTCCGATGCAATATTTTTTGGGTACTTTTATATGGATTTCAAGGAAATTGAAAGTTCCTGTGAAAAGAAATGACCAAGCTAAACACAGAAATGGCTTTGAATATCAAATTAAAGGCATAGTAGAAAAGTTCTAAAAAACAGTACCTCAGCCGATAAGTATAAATTTTCAACAGATTTAATTCTTTCTTTATCTCATTCATTGGAATCTTCTCAATCTGCTTCCAGATAAATATGCACTGTTCACCCTGAGAAAACACTTTAATTTTATACCCAAAAAAAAAAAAAAATTTGAATTGGGGTTTCTTCCAGCTACTTGCAAGATGGCATGGACTTGCACCCAAAAACTTGCAAGATGAAATCTTAATTAAAGTGACAATCCAGTAATCCACTCAACTGATCCTGAAGCAAGTACTTGGTATATTACATGTAATGATTCAAATATTCTTCAGAAACTGAATTAGCACAGAGCATTAAGTGTGTGTATATATATTTTGAGAAAAAGAGCATTAAGTATTTAAATGCCCATAAAGAATTTATATAAAGATCTCTTTTAGTTTTTTTTGAGAATCATCTCTTTTAGTTGATTGCAGTTTATCATTATATCAAGACACCAATTAGTTTTATTTAAAACTTCAAAATTTTAAATTAAAATAAACCAATTTCATTTTCCACAAATAAGAGGTTTTTAATAGAAACTAATTGGCTGTTATTAAAATAAAATAAAAAAAATTGGCCAAAAATAGACTTTTTCCCTTTATATAATAATGATAATAATACCATGATAAAAACACAACAATATAAGAATTTTAATCCACTATAAACAATCAAAGGGAATTAGATTTTTCTCATAAAAAAAAGATTTATAAAAATGGGGAAATTAAATCAAAATAAAAAGATAAAAGTTTGTCCACTACATATATCGCCAAGGATAATCCGACACTATATCGGATTCAAGTTCAAATCCGAAGTCGTCTAGGACTTTTTTCAACTCCAAACCGACTTGAAGTCACTTTTCACATACCCTAACGAATATTATATATATCATGTGGGGTTTTAACTTTTAAGTCCTCAACGATTACTTTGCAAGTTTCAGTCTCTCTCTAAAAAAACAAGAAAAACAAAGAGGCATTTGGATCATGGCTGAAAGCAGTAAAAGAAGAAGAATTTCTACGACCAAAGGGAAACCAAAGTACTTGGGGATGGCAATTTTGCCCCGCCCTGCTTAACCCGCCCCTCCCTCATTCGCCCTACACGGGTTTTCCCTACCCCGCAAAGGTGATGGGACGGGGATGGGGTAAGATTTTAGCCCTACACTACGAGGCGGGACGGAGATGGGTTTAGACTTTTTAGACTTACCCCGCCCCGCCTCGTCTTGCCCCTCCCCATCCCCACCCCACCCCATGTCGCTAAGGGGTTATAATTGCAAATTTTTTATACCCTAAAACTTTACTATTTAAACAAATATATCAATATTAATTTATTTTATTCTACCCAATATAGTTCTTTTCCTTTATTTTGTTATGTGTTATACTATGAGACTTTTTTTTTTTTTTTTTTGGATTTTCTTGTTAAACACTTGGATATATTATTCAATTTTTTCTAAAAATTGATTTGATTTGATGGGATAAATTTAATTGTAATATCAAGTATATTTTTATTAATGAAATAGATTTCATTAAAAAAAATTGTATTAGTTGTAGGGAAAATTAACAAAAAGTAGAGTTTTACGAGGGAAGGCGGGGCTTCGCGGGGCCCCAAGAGACAGGGATGGGGTGAGAAAGTTTTCCCCATCATGCGGGACGGAGCGGGGATGGAGCAAGAAAAAACCATGTGGGGCGGGGACGAAGACCCCATCCTTCGGCCCTGCCCCACCCCACCTCATCGCCATCCCTTACTCATCATCTTCATGGTCAGACCTCCCTACCGAACTCTTGGAACTTATCCTCAAAAAGCTTTCCTTCGTTGACGTTATTCCCTTCAAAAAGCTGTTTGTTCTTCTTGGAGATCCGCAGCTGCACAATTACAATCACAATATCATTCCATTCAAATTACTCCATGGCTCATGCTTCCCAATGACCAAGAAGATGACTATACATCTCGCTGCATCCTTAATCTCGCAGAAAACAAGGTTTACAAGTTCGAGAATGCATTTGAGTTTGAGGGACTTGGTAATGACCCTTGGTGTGTGGGCTCTTCTCACGGTTGGTTGGTGATTTTGGACGATGAAGCCAACCCACTTGTCTTTAATCCCTTCTCTAGAGTTCAGATTGAACTCCCATTGTTTCCCAATGAATTCAATCCAATCATGATCCAATTTTTGCGGAAGAAACTCATCACCAAAGCTGTCTAGTTGGCAGACCCATCACGTTGCAAAAACTTTGTGGTGGTAGTGATCTATGGTTTTCTGTCAAGGCTTGCATTTTGTAAGCATGGAGACACAACATGGACCAACCTCAGCGATGCAGCTGATCAAGTCTACCGTGACATTATATGCCACAATAATCAGCTTTACGCATTGGATGACAATCGTTCAGTGAAAGTATGGGGTTTTCAAGGTCCCTCTCCCAATGAAATCATGACCATTCCACCTTTGACACTACTAAAAGATGTTGATAGTACTCGAAAGTTTTCTAGAGACATTTGTGTTTCAACGCAGATCTATCTGGTGAAGACCTCAAGTGAGCTCTTGTTCATCGAACGGTTCATTCGAAAATCTTTAAGGAACTTAGAGCATTTGCAGCAGTGGAGCTAAAAAGCTATAATGCTATTTTAGCTCCACTAATATAGCAAAAGAGGCTTGCAGCAGTGGAGCCAAACCCAAAAAATTTAGCTGATTTGCTACAGTGCACATCTATCTATAGATGTGCACTGTAGCACTCATCTATAAAAAAAAAAAAAAAATTTAATTCAACACCGAATTAAAATAATAAAAACACACTTTACTTTTTTCATTCTTTCATTCTCTCTCCGTGCACTCTGTTCTCTCAAGCTCTCATCTCTCTCAAGCTCTCATCTCTCTCAAGCTCTCATCTCCCAGCCAACTCCACGCCGTCGCCGTCACCGTCTCAGCCGAGCCTACGCCGTCGCCGTCTCAGCCCACGCCGTCGCCGTCGCTCCTTACCACCATTCTTCCTTTGTTCAACCTCACGAAATGCCTGTCCTCCTTCACCAGCCTCTCGTTCACGTCCTTGCCTCCGGCGAACGACACCAAAGGGCACCGCAGGAACACGAACCGGCTAAACGGCGTCAGACTGGTGAAGAAAATCCACTCCCCGACATCGGAATCGCCTCGATGTCTCAGCCGATCCTTGGAGTGGCGGTGGAGAGCGAAACCGCCGGCGAATGTTTGTGCCGTGGGGGTGGACTGCTGGTGGTGGTGGTGGTGGTGATGGTGGTGGTGGTTGAGGATGTTTGTGCTGAGTGGTGGTGGTGGAGGATGTTTGTGCTGTGGGGGTGGTGGTGACATATTATTTTATTATTGTAGAAATATTATTATTTTATTGGAGTAGAAATATTATTTTATTGTGATGAATATATTATTTTATTGTGTTGAAAGCTAAAATAGATCCACTGCTGGAGCATGTGTGTAGGTAAAATAAATAAAGTAACTTTTGGTGGAGCTAAATTGCTAAAAATTTAGCTCCACTGTTGTGGATGCTCTTAGTATCGAAGACGGCACACAGACTGTGGTTTGTTCATATAGTACAAAGATGTTTTATGTCTTCAAGTTAAATTTGAGGGAGCAAAGATGGGAAAGCTGGAATCTTTGAACGATCAGGTTCTGTTCTTGGGTGGAAATCAGTCCATATCATTCTCCGGTCTTGATGTTTACAATCGGTGCAAACCAAATTCCATTTATTTCACGGATGATAAATGGAATGATGAGTATGATACGGAGTTCTCGTATGGTGGCCATGATGTTGGATTGTTCAATTTAGATGATCAAAGTATTACACATTTTTATGATTCTGATTTGGAGAAGATCGATCCACCACCTTTTTGGATTACTCCAAATCTATGGTGAGAGACTAATGGTCTGTTTGGATGGAAGGGGAAGGAGAGGAAGTAGAGTAGAGTTGGCTAAAAATAAACTAATTTTATGCTAAATCTACTCTACTCTACTCTCTTTCCCTCCCCCTCAATCCAAACGGATTACCTCGATTTGATTTTTCTCTTTTGTGTATGGCTGTATTTAGAGTTTCTGTCGGCACGCACTCTCTATTTTCTAGTTTATTTTGTAGTTGACTAGCTAGTTGATTTCTATGTATTTAGAGTTTCTTTCTCTATGTAGTCTCTGTTTTTCTAGTTTATTAGGGGGTGTTTGGATTTCATGTTTTCATAACTCATAACTCTATTTCCATCACCCATAACTCAAAAATGGTGGGACCCATGACTGAGAAGTGTGTTTGGTTTTTGTTTCCAGTTGTTTTCAGTTTTTGTTTCCATCACTCAAAATTATAGTGATGAGTTATGGAAACTGAAAACACATTTTAGGTGTTTTCAATTTTCATAACTCTGTTTTCAATGGCACTTTCGTAATTAAACATATAATGAGGGACCCACTAGTCTAGTCAGCGGCAACTTTTGACCTTTTTTTTTTCCCTCACTGGGTTCAGTGAGTTTTCCTTTCACACTAGCTTCTTCTTCTTCTTCTTTTTCTTTTTCCTTTCACACTAGCTTCTTCTTCTTCTTCTTTTTTCCATTCCTTTTCACTGGGTTTCTGGGTTCTCTCTCTTTCTTTCTTTTTTTTTTTCTTTTTTTTAAATAAAAAAATGTTGCAGCAACCCATGACCATTACACTACCGGTTTCTCATTGCAAAATTTACTTAGTTTTCAACCATCTATTACATTTTTAGATTCTAATAGCGTCATTTTTTTTTTTTTTTTTTGATAGGCTAATAGTGTCATTCTAATTCTCTTTCATCTCTAAAAATATTTCTTCAAAAAGTACCACCACATCAAGCATTATTCTTTTTTCTCACATGGCCAATTCGGATATTCCCTTGGTATTAAGGGGAATGTGTCCAGGGCCCACTTCAAGAAAAAAAAAGAAGTGAAGTAACTACTCTACAGATTGCATAGGGTGTGTAATGTAATTGAGCGTTGGTATGAATTCTACTTGGAGACGGTCAAATCTAAATGTGACAAATTTAAAAAGACATTGGTAGTGTAATTGCAATAATTATATGCAAAATTACTACTTGTTTCACCAAGTTTATTGGTATTACAAATTTACAATCATATCTATTCCTAATCATATCAATAAATGTATTTGTGGATGGGACGAAGAGTAACTAGTCCATTATGTTTTATGATTTTTATCACAGTCCAATAAAAAAAATCAGCCAGCAATGCATCCAAAGTATAAAGAATTAAACAGTTAATTGATTTTGGTAATACCAAATATCAATTGTAGAATATATAAAAAAGAAATTTCGAAAATATTGAATTGTGAAGAAATATAATGGAGTTAACAATTGCATGTTTTCAGGAGAAAAAGGGTTTTTGCCCTTTTTTTAAAAAAAATCCAGCATTTTACCCTATTTTTCAAACTAATTAGGGAAATGTTCCTGTTTTGAAACTTGATTTTCTAAAAATTGAGTTTTAGTTTAAAACTCGATTTTTGGATAATTGAGTTATAACAAACTAAAAAAAATAAAAATTCTGGAGGCTTATAATGGCGTTTTAAAGAGCCCTATAGTGACGTTTTAAGATCCTATAGTGGCGTTTTGGAACTCGAGCTCCATGAACTCGAGTTCCATGCAAGTTTTTTTTTTTTTTTTTTTTTAAAGGTTTGATCGCTCCATACTTATAGTGGCGTTTTGAAACTCGATTTTTGGACAATCGAGTTATAATGGGGACATTTCCGTAATTAGTTTGGAAAATGAGACAAAATGCTAGATTTTAAAAAAAAAAATGGCAGAGGTCAATTTTCTCCCATGTTTTCAAGAAAGGGATATGTTTTCTTTGTTGTCACTGGAAACGTAACCTTTCACTAGGAGCTACCAATTGCATTTTAGAATATTTTATTTAATAAAAAAAAAACTGTTTCTATTAAAATTTAATTAAAATATTTTTCTTTCTTATGATTTTTCTTCAATGGAGGGGGACATATACAAAAATATCAATTTGGTTATTTCTCAAAAATTTAGGGACTCTGGATTTCAAATTAGAAGATCGGGGAGTCCGTTTTATTTTGATTCAAAGTTTTTTTTTTTTTTTTTTTTTTTTTATTATTCAAAGTTCAAGGAGCGTTTTCGCCTTTTAAAAAAAATATATATATATATATATATATATATTTAATGAATTTAGTACCATATATATCATAGATTGATTAAGCTTATACTTGTCAATTGTACTTTTAATTAAATTATTACAATTAATAATCATAAATGTTACCTTTTATTTAAAAATATTGAAACTTATATATATAGCCAACCAAGTTTTGGGGGAATTTTATTTTTTTGGGCTATTACATGGTTTAGGAATAGGTATTACGAATAAAGCTAACTTTTCCTCATTTTAAAGAATACATTGTAATGAAAACACAATCAAATAACTAAATGATAATTAAAAAAGAATAGCTATGTCATTCTTGAGCCTATTCTTAGGTATATTCAAACATGCCCGAAGTTTTGTATTTTAATTACAAGTTATGTCTATAGAGTAGTGAATCATCCTTAATGTTCTACTATATATATTGTTTAAAAATATTTTTTTTTTGACAGTCCTTTAAAAATAAAGTATGTTATATCGTAGTTATCAGTTATGTAATTAAAACACACACACATACATACATATATATATTTATATATATATATATATATATATATATATATATATATATATATAAAATTGCATTTTATCCTAGGCCTGTTTTAAAAATACCTACTTGTGGTTTGAAAATTATCTCCTTTTATTTTGATTCAGATTACATTCCTAAAGACTTTTTTGTCAGAAAAATTCACAAGTACAATAAGTATTAGCAAGATGTACATATTCACTTACGGTTTGAAGTTCATGGTGCTTAATTGCACTTTTTGTATTTGCTTATAACATTTGAGTTTGATTTATGGATGTATAATATATCGAATTGTAGAAATTTTAGGGATTAAAATTGCTCATGATTTAGACTTTAGAGACCCATACTATATTTTAGACAAAATATTTCTACAATCCCATCATCCACATGCCAAATTCGCATCCTCCAATCCATTGTGTCGTCTACGGACTGTTTTAAGGATTTCTTGTCCTGGCCACCCTCACCAATGTACGCAATGTTGCCTCGTGGTCTTTATTGTCCTCATAATCACCAGACATCTCAACACTTGTTTGATGGAGGGAATTAGATGATTGGTTTACTGTTTGGAATGCTAAGTTGCTTAGAGCCTAACTTATTCCTCCAAGTTTTGAATTATTCATATTTTTGAAAATTTCATTAGTTCAATTGAAAGATTTTTGAAAATTTGGATGTATTCCGCTCACCAAACTTTTGTCTAAGTGAGCGTAGATAGTGGAGGAATTGTTCCTCCTCGTCTCTTTGTTGTTAAGCACAGGGGGATTTTCCTCTTGTCTTCAACAGTAGAAGTTGTCTGTCCCTTCTACACGAAGGAGTGTTTTGTTTTGGGATTGTTCTTTTGTCTCTCTAGGGATATCAAGAATATCCGTGGAGCTTGTGGGGTTTCTTTGTTGTGGGGTTGGGGTAACACTTTTCTTTTTGTGACGAGTCTACTACTCATTCTACGTCGACAAATATGGAGGAAATCACTGATACTTGGCGAAAAGTGTCAGAGCAACAATTTGGACCTACTCTTAGCCGGGAAAGGTGAAATGTATGTACCTGGGCATTATGAGCGAAATCAGTCTTGCCCAACAGGGAGGAGTACGGCGGAGACTAGGAAAAGAGGGAGGAACGCAGCAAGCTCGGTGGAGAAGGGCAGTGCTGACGTGGTGCACAGGAAAGTTTCTTCAGTTACAACTCATGAAGTAACGTCCTCTTTACTGCTGCCCACAACCATGCAGCTGGTTACGGTTTCAACGCCTGCAATTATTGAGGAATTAGTGCTGCATAAGTCCACGTTTGTGGCAGAAATAAATAATAATGATAGTTATTAGGCGTAAATGCACTTTTAGTCCTTATATTTTGACGTTTTTCCATTTTAGTCCCTACATTTTATTTTTTCCACTTTTAGTCCCTAAAACCAATTTACGCTTTCCGTTTTAGTCCTTTCCGTCAGTCAACCAACGGAAATAGCTGAGGTGGCAGCCGGAACAATTAAAATATTATAAAAAATGCCACATCACCCTGACAAATCAGCATATAAATTTTAAAAATTAATTTATTAATTTTAATTAAATAAAAAAAATAAAAACATAATTAAAAATAATAAAATCAATCCTAAACCCAGAAAATCAAATCCAAGAACACGAATTCAGAATTAAAAACAATGAAATCAAATGCCTATGAACACAAGAACACAAACCTAGAAAATCAAACCAAGAACAAGAATTCAAAATTAAACCCATTGAATCAACTTCCTTTCCCACTTAAAATCAAATCAATAATGCAATAAAATTTGAGAAGAGAACAAAGACCAATGCTGAAGACCCATGCTGAAAATCCATCAATTTTTCTCGTTCTTCCCCAAAGATTCATAGCCAAAATCATAAAATCAAAGAAAACCCAAAAATCTCAAACACTCAAAAACCCAAAAACTCAAACAAAACCCAGTTTATTTCAAACAATCAACAACAAAATCAAACAACAAGGCCAACTCGGCTCATTGAATCAAACAAACACACAAACCTAGAAAAGCCCAACCAAACTCAGCTCATTGAATCAAACTCGGCTCATTGATTTTTTTTTTTTCTGGTTTCATTTTTTGGGTTTGGGTATTTGATTTTCGGGTTTGATTTTCTGGGTTTGGGTATTCGTTTTGGGTTTCTTATACTCGGCTTCGGATCTAGCCAGCGCTTCTAGCGTTTCTTTCGACCGTGCTTGAAAATTGCCGGTGTCGGATTCTTCTTCGTTTTGGTGGGTTCGGAGCACGGTCTCTAAGGATGAGAGTTGAGCTATCTCACTCGATGGCGAAGCTTGAAGGCAACGGCAGAGCTTGAAGATGACAGCGATAATGGCAGAGCTTGAAGGCGATGGCAGTGCTTGAATTCGACGGTGGCGATGGTAGATCTTGAAGGCGATGACGGCGATGACAGAGTTTGAAGACGACCTTTTACTCGCCTGGGTTTGTTGTTGTCGGTTGTGGCTTTTGCTCACCGGGGTTCACTTGTTGTGGGTTATGGCTTTTGGTCGCCGGAGTTTGCCGCCATGGGTTGAATCGATTTTAAGGCTTAGGTTTGAATGGGTTGTGGGTTTGAATAGGTTGTGGGTTGCTGTTAGTGGGTATAAATTTCATGTTCTTGGGTTTGATTTTCTGGGTTTAGGTTTGATTTTATTGTTTTTAATTATGTTTTTAATTTTTTTATTTAGTTAAAATTAATAAATTAAATTTTCAAATTTATATGCTGATTTGTCAGGGTGATGTGGCATTTTTTATAATATTTTAATTGTTCCGGTTGCCACCTCAGCTATTTCCGTTGGTTGACTGACGGAAAGGACTAAAACGGAAAGCGTAAATTGGTTTTAGGGACTAAAAGTGGAAAAAATAAAATGTAGGGACTAAAATGGAAAAACGTCAAAATATAGGGACTAAAAGTGCATTTACTCCTAGTTATTATTGGCTCGGACTATTGTACCTAATATGAAGTCTAACAACTAGCTAGCATAGAATCTGAAGTGTAATGCAATCAATAGTCCAGCTAAGGTAAAGATTTTTTTGCCACCTAATCCATGCAATCCGGAGCCAATTAATGCAGCAGTTGATGACACAATTATGCCTGGGAATCCTGGAACTTGCTGCGTTTTTCCTTCAACAGATACAAGCGAGTTGATTCCAATTAATGCCTTGGATCAGTTAGTAAGGTCCAATCAATTCCTAACAGTGGCTACACTAAAACCTATCCTACGGGTTCTGCAAGATGCTCGGTCTGCACGCATCTTATGTACATTCAATTCCTCCAAAACCTCCAGACCGTGGCAGCCTTGCTCATCAACACACGAGGTGGACTCCTCCAGTCAATCACATGTTCAAGGTAAACTTCGACAGAGCTATTTTTAGACAGGAGCAGAAGGCAGGTGTTGGGGTAATTATAAGGGATGAGCATGGCAGGGTTATTGCATCCATGGTAGATAGTATTTCTCTGCCCTTTTCTGTTGATGTAGTGGAGGCTTTTGCAGCCAAGGAAGCACTTAAGTTCACTCAAGAGCATGGTCTATCAGCCATTGTTCTCGAAGGTGACTCAAAGCGCACTATTGATTCTCTGTTATGCGAGGACATATCCCTAGCAGACATTGGACTTCTCATAGATGAAGCAAAGATGTCCAGTATTGGAGTGGGAATACGAGAGAGTAATGGAGCTGTTTTGGCTTCTTTCTCACAAAAAATCCCTCCAGCATACAAGGCTGAAGAGATTGAGGCACTAGCAGCCCTCAATGCACTGTCATTTGCGTTTGAGTTGGGATTTCATAGTACTATCCTTAAAGGTGATTCTCTTGGACTGACTCAAGCTTTGAAGTCAGAAGAGCGTAGCTTATCACCAATAGGTTTGCTGACTGAAGATGCGAAAATGTTTGCTAACAGTTTTGTAAGATTGTTGTATTCTCACATTAAGAGAAACGACAATGGGGTTGCTCATAGTCTAGCTAAAAATGCATTATGCATACCAGATTTTCAAGTATGGATGGAAGATGTCCCATCACATATTGTTTCGATTTTACAATTGGATGTAGTTGAATTTCATTAATAAAATCCATCAGTTTCTTTCTCAAAAAAAAAAAAAATTGCTTAGAGAATGAAAGATTAGGCCAACTCTTTAAGAGAGACACTCTTGGAACGAATATCTTTAGACTAACTCTTCAAGAAACATGCTCTTGGAATGAATATCTCTTGAACATGGGTTATTCATTCACAAATTCAACTAGTGCATCCCAATGGCAGCTTGTTTATTTATAGTGCATAAGCAAGCTTTTTGAGTTGTTAGCTAGTTACAAAAGCAGCCATGATTGGCTAATTCTCTAATTAACTATGAAGCTAATGCACTTATCACTAACTACCCTATCTTCTATCTAACTTTCTGTTTCAATCAAGATTCAATTACAATACAAAGCCTAGCTTATCATATCAGCTTACATATCACATAACCAATGCAAATTAACAAAACTAGCACAATTGGACAAGGCTAGGAAAAGCTGCTACTCTTAGGTAGACACTTATAGGCACTTAATTCAGTAGCATTAAGACTCCCCTTCTTTAGAAACACACTTGTCCTCAAGAGTAGATTGAATCAAGCTGGTTTGGTGCATGATAGGGCAATAGTTTGTGCATATTGACATTTTGGAGATGCGCATATGATCTAGTATTTCACTAAAAATAAAAAACTAGGGCAATGTTTTAAATTTGGATATTTATCAAATATTAGTTATTATATCTCTGAAAGAAATAACAATTCTTCATTGCTTGATCCGACCCTTTGCCTGGCCTTTTTTTTTTTTTTTTTTTTTTAATTTTTAATTTTGCAAATCTTTCAATCAAAAAATCCAAGATTGGATCAAGAATTATGTACAAAAAAATATTCAGATATCCTCTGGTGTTGAGGGAATTGCATGCATAACTTTAAATCTGGGTTTTCTAAGTTTTAAAAATACTATAATGAATTAATAAAATCTTATGTGTCAATGGCACCATTATTTTAATAATTTTGTTAATGGAATAATAATAATATGGCATAATCTAAACCATCTATTACAAAATAAAAGATCAAGATTTTAATAACTCTATGTAGTAGAGTACCCTAAAAACTCTATAAGATCTTAATCTAAATTTTGTGTTTCTAAAAAAGATGAAAGAGAAGAAATTACTAAATGAATATGAACCACTATTTATACCCAAATGATTATGACTCTTCAATAGGCATCCTTTCATTCAATAGACATTTTTTCGGTTAATAGACATCTTTTTAATTCAATAGACACATTTTCATTCAATAGGTACATTTTCGGTCAATAGGCACATTTTCGTTTAATATACATATTTTCAATTAATAGGTTCATTTTCATTCAATAAACACATTTTCGGTCAATAGACACATTTTCATTCAATAGACACATTTTCGTTCAATAGACACCTTTTCGGTCAATAGACACTTTTTCATTCAATAGGCACATTTTCAGTCAATAGGCAACTTTTCGTTCAATAGGCACATTTCAATCAATAGACACCTTTAATATATATCCAATATGAAAGGTTATAACCTTTCAATAGACACCTTTAATATATATCCAATATGAAAGGTTATAACCTTTCAATAGACACTTTTTGGTATATTCAATTTGAATGGTGATAGCCTTTCAATAGGTACCTTTTGGTATATATATATTAAAACCTATCTTGTATATATACAACATTTTTATTTTTTTTGAAACTCATCCAATAGCTATTCTTGTTTATCGCATGGTTAGCGACTAGTTATAAATAAAGACGATATAACATACATAGGCATAACTTCAAGTTTGCCTGAAACTAAGCTCTCTCTTGACAGACTTAACAAAAATATATAGTAGACAATAAAGAGTACTGGTTAGAGAGATTTGCAATTTCCTAATTAGAGAGATATATCTTTTTCTTCTCTTTATTTCCTGCATAACAATTTGCAAAACAAGATAAATCCTAGACAATAGAAGCCTAGGATTTATCTTGTTCTTTTTTATTTCCTGATTATTTTTATTTTTCTACCTTGTCCTGCATCAAACCCCTGTGCAAGGCTATTCTCAGTTCATGTAATATTTGCTCAAAGTCCAACGTATGGAACAAGTATTTTAAGCCACTACTTAGGGTAGAAGCTAATTTCTGCCACCTGTGTAGGAGGGGCAGTAATGATGGTGTTAGAATGGGACATATTGGAGTGTCATGTCAAGCATATCTATAATAATTTTTACTTGTTTGGCTTGCTAGATAGTAATTGTCAATGCATAAGGTATTCCTGGATGAAGATTAGTTTATAAGTGTCGGTGAGTGCTACACAAAATTTTGATAAGAGGATAGATATTATTTTGGTAGTCCTTTGTTAAAAAGTACTAGTAGTGATTTTTGATCCCATGATACCTTGAAAAGTCGTAGAGATCAGAGATTGGAAGGAGAGAAGGGGAATGAGGCAGTGTTTGACAAGTTAAAAGTAATTTTGGGGTGTTTCAAGCACGTTTTGCAATAATTCATGTAGCTGCACGTTTGTTCAAACGTGAAATTCTTACAAGACATTATGATGGCATGCATAATATTGCATAACATGATTATTGAAGATGAGTGTCATCTCAATGGAGCTGAAGGCTTGATTATGAGCAATTTGATGGAACTACCCATAACCCAGTGTCACATGATCATACACCTGAATTTATGGAGTTCATTGATCTCATCTTCAAATTAGAAACAAAGGAACTCATTCTCAACTCCAATCAGACCTTATAGAGCACTTGTGGCAACTACATAGCGAATCACAGGTCCTTGTAATAATGAATTCCTTATTTGCACGATATTATTTATGTTAAATTTCATTTATTATTTGCACGATTTGTGGGTTGAAGCAGTAGCAGTGTTGTGATGGTTGGGATGGAGAGAGGAGAGAGAAAAAATAAATATTTAAATGAAGTAAGAAATAGAGTATTGAGTCTAATGTGTGTGCATAAAAAACATGGATAGCTAAAGTAGTAAAAGTAGAGTTTTTTGGGTTAGTTTAGCTTAGGAGTGTGCAAAAAATCCGGTAAACTAAAAAAGTCGGTTGAAACCGCTCGAACTGAGTCCAATTTTTTGGTTCGGTTTCGGTGTCCCACGCAAAAACACCAAGTTGACTAAAACCGAACCGAAATATATTAAATGAGAAATGATATGTCCACAATATTTTTAGTTTTTTACAACAAATCCTAAGTGGCAAATTGTTACTGGTTGTTATCGTTGGGTTAAAAAAGTAATCTCAGTGCTAAATTCAAATTTGAACCAATAACAACTAACTATTCATGATTTGTTGTGAAAATGTTGTAAAAATGTTATGAACGTAGCACTTCTCATATTAAATATTAATATATATATATATATATATATATATATAATTAAAGTCCATATCAAGTTCCTAGTAGCGAGGTTGCAAAGGTGCGTGTGTTTACAATTTTAACTCAGGTTCGACCCATGGTAAATGCATTTTTTTTCTCTCTCCTTATTAACACAAAACTACGTCGTTTTGGGTTTGTTTTATTACCCTATGTTTTATCTCTTCTCTCCCCACTACCTTCCTCTTCTCCATTTGGCCATTCTCCCCACAACTTTCTTCTTCTCTCAGAAACAAAGTTGCACACAAGCGGTGCCACAACCTTATTCTTCTCCATTTCTTTTAGTCTCTCAGAAACAAACTTCAAGAATCCCCAAAACGTTTAACCCAAAAAAAAACACACAATCTTCTTGATGCTGTTTAGGTGCTGAGAAAGTGTGGGAAAGCAAAGGGAAATAGGTATTTTTTTTTTTTCTTCTTATTTTGGTATGTTCTCTGAATATTTTCATGATTTTGAGTTTTTTTTTTTTTTTTTTTGGTGTGTTTGCTTGGTGTTTGGGAGCTGAGCTGCTACCTATTGTTGTAGATGGTAGCTTAGTCTTAGGAGGAGGCTGATGTGAATTCTCTAAGAATTTTACCTCGGTCGTTTTGATAAAAGTATTTCAATGGAGATTATTATTTCAGAACTAGTTGTTCTAATATGGTATCCATTTTTGCTTTAGGGCAAAGCACTTCGTTACCTTTGCTGTAATTGCGTAGAAATCCCTTCTTTGATAAAAATAAGGATTCTTGGGTAGATTTATGATGGCAGAAATATTAATAAGATTTGTCTAGTTGTTCCAATAGGTTGTTTTAAATTATGATATTACGTAAACATTTTGTGCTTTGGACTTAAATTGAATCCACAGTTATGTTTATATTACTTGGACCCTTTTGTTCTAGATATAGTGTCAAAAAGTTTGTTATTGAGAGTTTCAATTACTTCTAGAAGAGATGGTAATGTCTGTTTTCTGATAAGTGTCAATTCTTAGCACTTCATTTCCTTGTGTATAATTTTAGTACAATTGATCATTGATGAAAAATAGTTACTTTCTTTTATTTCTGCTTGAATTTCATATTTTCTTTTGTTAGTGGAATGCTTCTACCAATAATATATCTGCATAATGGATACATTCAGTTGTTATTTGGTTATTTTGTGTGCAATATTGGCCAAAACATATGCTAAATTCTTCTGTTATTTGTTCACTTTCAGGGATTACAGACCTGGTAATTGTCAATGTTTGAGGGTTGAACTCTGATGAATTAGGATTTGAAACAAGGAAGAGCCGGGAGGTTTCTGTCAGTTCTTTTTCCCTTTTGGCACTCTTATTATTCTGGGCTTGTATCACAAATTACAATGTCGGTGACAGCAGGTGTTAGTGATACTATAATTGCCATTAGGGATAAGCTTAGGGGAAAAATTGGGCAAACAAAAGTTAAAAGGTATTGGCCTGGTAGAGCACCTGAATGGGCTGATGATGCCCATGAAGATGGAGATGTTCAGATGGACAGAGTGGTTGCTCTGGAACAAGTGTTCCCGAGTCAGGAAGACTCAAATATTGTTAGGAAGGATGATGCTAGGCTGCGTCGCTTGGCTCAGAGTAGGATAGATAATCGTGAGGAAGTGAGAGCTGATCATCGGCGCATTCGACAAGCTGAGATTGTTTCAACAATTGAAGAGGAAGCTAGAAGGCAGGAAAAGTTAGATATGGAGGAAGATGATGTAGATGCTTTAGAGGAAAGGAGAAGAAGAATTAGGGAGAAGTTGCTTCAGGAGCAGGAAGAGGCTGCATTTCCGGAAGAAGAGGAGGAGGAGGTAGAGGAGGAGGAGGAGGAGGAAGAGGAATCTGAATATGAGACTGACTCGGAGGAAGAACATGTGGGTATTGCAATGGTTAAGCCTGTCTTTGTTCCCAAGTCAGAGAGGGATACCATTGCTGAGCGGGAACGTCTTGAGGCTGAGGAACGGGCCCTTGAGGAATCAAAGAAGAAGAGATTGGAGGAGAGGAAGATGCAGACAAAGCAGATTGTGGTTGAGGAGATCAGAAAGGATGAAGAGATTCAGAAGAATTTGGAAATGGAGGCAAATATTGCTGATGTGGATACTGATGATGAAATTAATGAGGCAGAGGAGTATGAAGCTTGGAAGGTGAGGGAGATTGCTAGGATCAAGAGGGATAGGGAGGACCGTGAGTCGATGTTGAAGGAGAAGGAAGAGATTGAGAGGGTGAGAAACATGACAGAGGAAGAGAGGAGGGAGTGGGAGAGGAAGAATCCAAAACCTGCTCCACCACCAAAGCAGAAATGGAGGTTCATGCAGAAATATTACCACAAGGGTGTATTCTTCCAGTCAAATGCTGATGACACTGCTACAACTGCTGGATCAGATAATATTTACACTAGGGATTTCTCTGCCCCAACTGGAGAAGATAAGATGGACAAGACAATATTGCCTAAGGTCATGCAGGTCAAGCACTTTGGTCGTAGTGGAAGGACAAAATGGACTCATCTTGTCAATGAGGATACAACCGACTGGGACAACCCGTAAGTTGTATCTTTTGATTATTCCTTTTTCATTAGTAACTGTTATATCGTATATACATTCACTTTTGATATCGATCTGCTTCTCTACTGATTCTTGTTAGTCTTTGCTACATCAGTTCTATATTTTGATGATGTGTATGTGAAGTAAAAAATAAAAACTTTATGCTACTTTTGGTTACTTGAATATTCTTTACCCATGTCTATTCTTGATCTCAATTCTCAAATATTTGTTTGTTGAGCAGGTGGACATACAATGATCCTCTACGCACAAAATACAATGCAAAAATGGCTGGAATGAATGCACCTATAGCAAAACCTAAAGGAAGCAAGAAATTGAAGGATTGGGAGTCTCGTTGATTTTAGAGCACATATAGAAAGTATTCCTGTAGCCTTTTTATCAATCATCTTATTGGAGAATTGAATATGTAGGCTTGATAGCCTCCTTTTGTACTTATTTTAGAAGCAGGGCGGTTATTATGAATTCAAATCAACTAAGGCAGGTGAAGATAGCTTGAGTTTTGTGGACAGAAATGCTCCTTAGAATATTTCAACATGAGATTACGATTTGGTCACCTCAGAAATACACATGTTTTTCGCTTTTTCCTAAGGTGGGGGAGGGGAATAGATGTGTTTGATCATTTATTCATTTTGACTTGCATTGTTTCGGTTTGCAGGAAAGCCACTTCACTTGAAATTGAGATAAGCTACTTTGGTTAAAATTTTATTTTTTGAATTTAAGAGTGTACGGATTGTCTTGTTAAATGATATGGCAGTAGGAATGTCTAAATCATGACATGGTTCTTTTTCAAATGGAGATGATAATTTTTTGAAAGAAAACCACTGCCCACTAAGGAGTTTTTCTCCTTCTAATCATGATGGATAAGTGGAAAAACCAACTGTTATGGTTCCGGTTAATTAACCAATTGATAAATCATATTTCTTTTAAGTTGTATGTAACTGTTGTGCCTTTTCTAGTTCTCAGTTTATGCATCATTATTGATTGCTGTTACTGGGTCTAAGTGGTTTGCATTTTATTTTTCTTTTCATATTTCAGGAAAATGAGATCGAATTACCAAAATGTTGTGAGGCCGCAATCTGGTCAATAGGATAGCTTTCTCAATCAGCTAACAAGGTTGTGATGACCCAATGCCAATAGCAAGGACGTACATGTACCTTCCATCAGATATATTCAGAGTATAATTTAGATGTTATCAGGCAAGGAGCATTAAAGAGAAATTAGGCATTGAGCGTGCTAGAAAAAAAAATCGGTTTAATTATCACTTTGGTGCTCAATCTTTACCCTATGTTTTAAAATGGTTTTTAACCTTTTAAATGTCTCATTTGTGTCCTTAACCTTTTATTTTTGTGTCAATATAGTTCTTTTAACTTTTAGTTGTGCTTTCTCAAAAAAAACAAAAAACAAAAAAAAAACAAAAACTTTTAGTTGTTGATGGAAAATTTTGAAATAGCAAATGGAGATATTAAAATATTGTGCTTGTGTTGACTAATCGTGATGCAGGACAGTCAAGGCTTCCAAGTGGCTCCAAAATTTTTTTCTAGTGAGGTCAATAAGAAGATGTATCTTGGGTAAGAGATATATCTTGCGGTCTACGTGGTTTCCATATTCAAATTTGTACATAGTACTAGTAAGAGAATAAAATATAAACTATAAGTTCTTTAGACATATTGTTTCTTAATTCAATGAACACACTGATTATTGCTTCTAAGATTAAATATTGGAAATCATCTGTTGTTTCTAAATACAATAAACATGTTAAGTATTGTTGTTAAGTGAATTTTAATTATTAAAGCTTAGAATGTTTTTATCTATTAGTTTATGTCTATACTCTTACAATTATTTTAACAATTCAACTTCACTTGATAACAATTGGTCTTTGTAATTGTATTAAGAAAATTTTTGTTGTGTGAACACTTGCTTTTATCTTCACCCAATCAATCTCCTATCCCACACCCCTGGTCTTTTTTTTTTCTTTTTTTCTTTTATTAATTTTTTTTAAGAATCACCATCTATCTAATTGTTTGATTCTCTTTTAGTGTTAACATTTGTTACCCACTAACTAATTGACCCACGCCCCTAGTCCCAACTCAAGAAATAACAAATTAAAAGTACATTCAAATTCAGCCACTCTAGTCACATATTTGGTCAAAAGCATAAATTACTCGAGAATTGTTATGTCCACAACATTTTCACAATAAATCTTAGGTACTAAGTTGTTACCAATTCTAATTTAAAACCACCACTGAAATTACTTTTTTACCCAATAGTAATAGCCAGTAATAACCTGTCACTTAAAATTTTTTGTAAAAGTGCTATGAAAATGTTGTGAATATAGATTTTCTCAAATTAATTATAACGTTATTTGCAAGAATAGATTGTTAATAGGGTCATCTTCAAGCTTATATCAGTTGAGCCTAAAAACAATTAGAGTTAGGGTGTTCAAAATTTTATTTTAGGTAGTCAAAAGTCACTCAAAAAAAAATTAATAAATTAAAAAAATTATATATAAAAAAAAAAAAAAAAAATTGGCCATCTTAGGGGGTTCATTTGAACCCCCTGAACTAAAGGTGGCACCGCCCCTAGCTTCCCCACTTAGAATAGCCTTGTAAGCCATTGTTTGGAATTGCCACCAAACAATAACACAAAAATTTTATTAATAAGGCTAAATTACAAAGCACACACCTAAAGTTTGGTGGTGTTTGGATTTTATACTTTGAAGTTTTAGAATTTAAATTTTACCTTCTGAAGTTTTATTCAGTTCGCATCAACAGGTCCTCCATTCACATTTTCCATTAAGTGCCACATAAACTTGTCACACATGTTTAGTTTGCAATAAAATGATGTTACATCATTTTTGTAATAAACTAAACACACGTGACAAGTTTATGTGGAACTGAATGGAGGGGCTGTTGATGCAAATAAGAGGGGCTGGGTAGCATGTTTAAGAAAAAAGTGTAAGGATTCTGAATCTCATTTTATTGGTTTTGTTTAGGAACATTATTTAATGCATTTTTTTCCCCTAACGACAAAAGGTTGAGGGGGATTCAGATCCAAGTTCTCTTTCCCGGGAGAATTGAGCAACACTACAAGTTACAAAACTCTTAACAATAAATTATCTTTTTAGAAAATCCAAGAACAAAAGTGACCCAAACTATATTTTATTAATATTGTGTAAGTTAAGAAAATGAGTTATCGACTTTTAAACAAGCAGCTAAAGTCCAGCTAAGGAAGTTATTAATCTTGTGTTATTGACTTTTCAAAATAGAATATCGGACTATCAAAATGAAACGGAGGGAGAGTGAGAAATTGTCTACCTAAAATGTCAAAGTGGGCAAAACTTGTTATTTTGGAATTTTCTACAAACGATCTAAAATGTGTAAAACCAATAATGAATTAGGGTTTTATTGGTCTTAGTAAGTAGTGATTGGTAGAACATAAAGTGATACACAAAAAGTGGTACAGAAGATTTGGACTCAACTAATCTAAGAAGTAATACTAACACGAAAAGTTTGGTTACTAAGTCTAGTTTCTTTGAATTTTTCCTTATTAGGATTTCTAACGACATTCCCACATAAGTCAAGAGAGTCTGGAATGCTATCTTCACTTTGGCATTATCATCTTACTCCCTACACAAAGTAAACAAAAGTTAGGCCACTATAGTTAGTTCTAATTAGATCAATTTATAAAGTCTATTGCCTTAGAATAAGGAACTTAAGTTCAAATCCTATAATGTGGGTTCCAGTTAACTAAACTAGTAAAGTCTATGATAGTTGAATAAGAAATCTGGGGTTTAATCTCCACCTACAACAAAAACAGACTGGTGTCTTGGTTTGATGTTAAAAGAGCTATCATTAGGAGTGGATGCCATAGGTTAAAACTCTCTCCAAAAAAAAATTCAAATCCTACTTACACTAAAAATCAATTGGTATCTTGACATGATGATAAAAAAAAAAAAAAAAAAATTATCATGGAGCGAATGTTATAGATTCAAATCTAGCTTCTATTTTTTTTTTTTAATTAAAAAAAAAGTTTAATTACTCAAAAATAAATGTTAACACATTGCATAAATTGCAATCTGCCTAAAAGGTTCACTTAGCATAAATTACTTCAAGAGCAAAGTTCACAGAAAAATGGAAAAACAACTGAATCCTTTCAATTAATGGTGAAAACGTGGAACAAACAATTGTTGATATCATCTAAGATTCTGAAGTACATACCAACATTTGTTGTATCATTTCTCAAGAGATGCAATCAAGATACTCATTTCAAATACATTGAACTCACAACTATATATAGCCTAGCTTTCCTCCTCAGCATCGTAGTACTCATATAACAGGAGTCCTATCCAACTTGATAAACAAAATCCGATTGTTATATATTAAGTGCAAACATAGAAACACACTACTTTTCCTTTTTACACAGGAAACCATAAATTGAGGAGCACATGCCATGCACATAGAACTGCGCCTCATAAATTTTGTTGGATTCTATAATACTGGAATATTTTTCAATGGTAGGCAGGCATAGCAAATAACGTCGGAATATGGACTAATCTTTGCATCAGGTGGGCATGCCGGAGTGGTTATCGGGCATGACTAGAAATCATGTGGGTTCTGCCCGCGCAGGTTCGAATCCTGCTGCTCACGATTGGTTTTTTATCCAATTTATATTTTTGCTGCAAATGATTCTGAAATTTCCACTGACCAATAGTGGTAAACACTTACAAAAATTAATAAGTTGAGTAATAATAAAAATTTCTAGCGTAAAAATTCTTATCTATATTTTTAGCATAAAAATTTAATATTTCTATTTTACATAACCAATTTTCAAAAAAATACATATCAAATTATCTATTTTACACTACATTTTATTAAAATATTATTTCTTTATCAATTTTTTTCTACCCTCCCAAATTATCTCTCTATATATATGAGTAAAGAAAGTATTAAAAAAAAAATTTGCATATGAACATAACCATGTATATCTGCAAAGTTACTGAAACTATAAATGCATTTTGCACAATAATACATAAGTTGATGTGAATGATTTTTGTGGTAATTGGTTGTGTGAAATTCAACTCTTATGTCATTTTATACATACTAATATGAATGCTCTTAATGACTACACTAAAAAAAAATTATAAAGCCACCAATGTAATAAGTTGTGATTGGTGGAATATAAATTGAAATACTAAAAATGGAACAAATGATTTGTATTCCTAAAAAAAGATATCCTTGAATTGAGATTTGGTATAATAACTAGAACTATTGTACCGTGCAATACCACTTAGAGTGGATGAGATTAAAAGCACTTTTATTCTAGGCCTTTGAATTAAAAAAAGTTTTTAATCACAATCTGGATATCCTCCGTATAATATTACTCCTTGATAATATTTCTAATGCCTAATTCCTTTCCTTCTTGTAGTGATGCCATGGAGTGATGGAACTAAGGATGGCAGATCAAGATTTTGCTTCAACGAAATAGCGGCAAAGAAGGGTTTTTTTTTATTAAATAAAATTTATAATGTGGAAAAGGCCAAAGATTAGAAGTGAAGTTGCACAACTTTTTAATGAAGATTGGGATTTTGCTTTGAAAGGGAGAATAATTTTTTTCTTGAAAAGAAAAGAAAAAGAAAAAAAATAACATTGATTGCAAGAGAAAATTGGAAGTACAGCCTTGGTTTTTATTCATTTGTCTATTTGATTTCTTGTAAGGGGGAGCCTTACAGGAAAGATACCAAGAAATAGCATCGTAGGAAGACTAGCCAGAGACCTATCCGTGTAAAAAAACACATTATATCAAAGGGAAATTCCTAGATGCTGCGGGATCAGGAAACAGTTATTGAAGAATATGGTCTTGTTCGAGATTTTTTCATGCTCTCTCAAATCATCATCAGTAAGTTCTGTGATAGATTGATTGTATTCAGGAAACTATTTCATTCTACAGTCCGATTATTCCCTCATTTTTTTTTTATTACATAAGAGCTGTGGTTCTTTCATCTTTGGAATGCTTCCCTTGCTGAAGATTATGAGTTTGTCAACCCAAGCTTGGATTTTTACCAAGTTTGTGGATACTGCAACACCTCTGACAACAACTCAAACGCCATATATAATCTAAAGGATGTAATTATGTTTGTTGCTTTACTTCAATGTGTTAAGATCTACAAAATGCATACATTTTAACGTATCTTTGATCAATTCCTAATTGAAAATATAAATCTTTCTTATAACTTTCTTAATTAGCATAACAACTCTATTTTTGAAGAGAAACCTTAAACCGAACTTCAAGAAATTTGCATTTGGACAATTTGAAGAAGAAAAAACTTCCAATTATTGTTTCAGAAACTGCTCCAATCCACTCATGCATGCAGCCAAAGCCACCATTACTATTCGTTCCTAATTCCATTCATATATACAAAGGATATTGTCTTCGAATGCTTTTGAGTTCACATGTGACTTTGAGCTGAAGCACGCGCCATCAAGAAAATGTGAAGTTTGAAGAATTAAACCTATTAAACTTGAAGAAAGTCAACATTGGCAACACGGTGAAATAAACAGAGCAAAGAAGGAAAGTCAACATTGGCAACACGCTGAAATAAACAGAGCAAAGAAGAAAGAAAGAAAGACTCAAGGGAATTACACGTGTCAAAAAGAGAAGAAGAAGCAAGTAGAAGCAACAGATGTCTGGAAAGAAGAAGAAACTAGTAAGAAGAAGAACCAAATAGAAGGAACAGATGTTACATTGTAATTGGTTGCTGATAATTAGCTAATTTGTTATTTTTGGAGGGAAAATCCGTTACTCCCTGTTTACGCGTATATATAGCATGGCAAGATATCTATTCTGTAACTTTTCTTCATTTTTCATTCAATCAAAAGAATTGATTCAGCAATTCAATCTTTTCTCTCTGTTTTTAATATGGTATCAGAGCAAATTTTCTGAGTTTTCCTTTTTTCTTTTCTCCATTCCCAAACAGAAATTAGTGCTTTGTTTTGTTTTTTTCCATAAGGAGCACGTTTTTAGGTTTTTGATGGGACTGCATGATGGTTATGGCCATGTTATTAGTCAGATTTTACTGATTGAGCCTTTGCCATCTCTTAGCAAAGTGTGTTCTCTGATCTTGCAAGAAGAGAAAAGGAGAAACATTGGCCACAATTTTAACATGATTCAGTCAAGTGATGCTGCTGCTATGTATGTGAACAATGGAAGAGTTTTTCTTGGTCATCAAGGACAAAAGAATGGAGGAAAAGGAGGTAATGGGAAGAAAGATAGGCCTGTGTGCACCTATTGTGGCTTCACTGGACATATAGCTGACAAATGCTATAAGCTCCACGGTTACCCTCCTGGTTACAAGCCAAAAGGAGGCAACAAGCCCATGGCAAATCAAGTTGGCTTTGATCCAAATGCCGGTTTTCTTCCTGGTGGTATGAATTCTGTTTTTTTACCTGGTGGAGCTATGCAAGGTGCTATGCAAAGTGCTGGTGTTCAACCAGATTTGGCTTCTCAGATGGCTTCACAAAATCATGTTGCTCACTCTAGTGCTGGTTCTTTTGTACAAGCCAGTCCACAGTTACCACTGTCACAGGCTCAATGTGAGCAATTTCTAAATTTCCTAAAATGCCATTTGGCTGCTGGATCAGGCACTGATGCTCAGACTAGTCACCAAGCTGCTTCTGTTATGACCTCTTATCCTTCCATTCCACATCCTTCACCTTCCACATCATCCTCTCCTTCTACTTCATCAAATTTTTCAGGTAATTCCTCTTGGACACCACCTAATCTTTCCCATTCTATCTTTGCTGCTCAAGTAGTTGATAGACAAGCTTATAAATCCAATACTTGGATCATTGACACAGGAGCAACAGATCACATGGTTCACTCTGTTGCTCAATTGACTACAATTACCTCAATAGTCCACACCTTTGTCTATTTGCCTAATGGGGAACAAGCCTTAGTCACACATGTAGGCACAGTGCATATTTCTTCAACTTTGATTTTAACTGATGTCCTGTGTGTCCCTTCTTTTACATTCAACTTGATTTCTGTTAGCAAACTCACAAAATCCCTTTATTGTTGCCTCATTTTTCTTGGTGATTGTTGTTTTATTCAGGACCTTGCTCAATGGAGCATGATTGGTCTGGGTAAAGCACACAATGGCCTATTTCTGCTGCAAGATTCAGGTTGTAAATCTTCTGCATCTGCTCTTACTGCTGCTGTTACCTCTGTTTCTTCATCAGATTTATGGCATAGCCGATTAGGGCACCCTTCTAACTCTAAACTTCAATTGTTAAAGCAATATGTAAATGATGTTCATATTAATAAAACTGCTTCTTGTTGTGATATTTGTCATTTTTCAAAACAAAAGAAACTTCCCTTTTCAGCTAGCACTCATGTTTCATCTAATCCCTTTGATTTACTTCATTGTGATCTTTGGGGTCCTTTTGCTACTAGCACTGTTGATGGTTTTAGATTTTTCTTGACTATTGTGGATGACTTTACTAGATGCACTTGGGTATATTTACTCAAAAATAAGTCTGAAACTCAAGTGTATCTGTCACAGTTTGCATCTATGGTATTAACTCAGTTTAATTGCAAAATCAAAACTATAAGGAGTGATAATGGAACTGAATTCTATCTTAAAGATTTTTTCCATTCAAATGGCATCTTGCATCAGTTGACATGTGTTGATACTCCTCAACAGAATGCTGTTGTTGAGAGAAAACATCAACACATTCTCAATGTTGCAAGAGCCTTAAGGTTCCAATCACAACTTCCTTTATGTTTTTGGGGGGATTGCATTCTAACTGCTGTTTACCTTATTAATAGACTTCCTTCCAAGTCCTTAAGTAACAAGAGTCCCTATGAGCTTCTTTTTAAGTCACCACCACCTTATACTCATCTTAAATGTTTTGGTTGTTTGTGCTTTATTTCAACTCTACCTCACAACAGAGACAAGTTTGCACCTAGAGCTAGGAAGTGTGTGTTCTTAGGCTATCCCCAAGGCATTAAAGGCTATAAGGTTCTTGATCTCACTTCCAGTACCATCCACATCTCCAGAAATATCATTTTCTATGAGCATATCTTTCCCTATGCTGTTTTCTCACAACCTTCCACTTCCTATCTAGAAGATTTCATTTTTCCTCATTGTACTCTTGATTTACCTTATTATGTTGATCCTATTAACCCTCTTTCATCTATTTCAATAAATTCCCATGTTGCCCCATCTAATGCAACACCTCCTGCATCTGGTGATGCACCTGATGCAGCACCTGGAGCAGCACCAGGTGCCGTACCTAGTGCAGCATCCAGTGCAGCACCTAGTGCAGCACCAGGTGCCGTACCTAGTCCTGCATCTGGTGATGCACCTGATGCAGCACCTGCTTCTGCAGAACTTAGCATTATTGCCATTCCTTCACCACTTACCTCACCTTCAAATTCCAATCCCACTCTTAGAAGATCAACTAGATCCCATAAGCCACCTCCTTACCTCTCTCAGTATGCTTGCAAGTCTGTTAGCTCTAAGCCCAATTCTGGCCTGCCATATGATATTTCAGCTTATTTGGACTACTCTCACCTTGGCCCCACTTTCAAGTCTTTTGTCATGGCAGTTAATTCCACTCCTTCAGACCCTGCATTTTTCCATCAGGCAGTAAAATATCCTGAATGGAGGGCTGCCATGGACAAAGAGATAGAAGCTTTAGAGGTTACTAATACATGGAGTTTGGTACCTTTGCCTCCTGGTAAGAGCCCTATAGGTTGTAAATGGGTCTATAGGGTCAAATACCTTCCTGATGGCACTATTGAAAGATATAAGGCTAGGTTGGTTGCTAAGGGTTTCACACAGAAGTTTGGTTTGGATTATTCTGAGACTTTTTCACCTGTAGCTAAGTCTGTCTCAGTGAGGATTGTGCTCACTTTGGCTGCTGTGAAAGGCTGGTCCCTTCACCAAATGGATGTCAATAATGCTTTCTTGCATGGAGACTTGAATGAAGATGTGTACATGTGTCTACCACCAGGCTTTCACAGCAAGGGGGCGAATGTGGTATGTAAGCTAAATAAGAGTCTTTATGGACTTAAACAGGCATCAAGACAATGGTTTGACAAATTTTCCAAGACCATTCTTCAAATGGGATTTGTTCAATCCAAGTCTGATTACTCACTATTTACTCACACTCAAGGGAATTCCTTTACAGTGCTTTTGGTGTATGTTGATGACATATTGCTCACTGGAAACAACCCTGATTGTGTGAATAGTTTGAAGAAGCTGTTAGATGATAAATTTGGGCTGAAAGACCTTGGCTCTTTGAGGTATTTTTTAGGACTTGAGGTTGCAAGGACTGATGCAGGTATCAGCTTGACACAGAGAAAGTATGCACTTGAAATTTTGAAAGACACTGGTTTTCTTGGATCAAAGCCAGTTAGATTTCCTATGGAGCTAAATCTAAGGCTTTCAAAACATGAAGGGAAGCTATTAGCAGATCCTGCAATGTATAGAAGGTTGATTGGAAGGCTACTATACTTAACCTTGACACGGCCTGACATCACTTATGCTGTGCATAGGTTGAGTCAGTTTGTCTCAAAGCCTAGAGAGCCTCATTTGCTTGCTGCTCATAGGATTCTTCAGTATATAAAAGGATCACCAGGTAAGGGACTCTTCTTCTCAAGCACATCTGATTTGCACATCAAAGCATTCTGTGATGCTGATTGGGCTGGATGCCCTGATACAAGGAGGTCCCTAACAGGCTATGCAGTATATTTGGGAGAATGTTTGATAGCATGGAGATCAAAGAAACAAGGTGTAGTTTCAAGATCATCAGCAGAGGCCGAGTACAGGGCAATGGCCAGTGTAGCATGTGAAATAACCTGGGTACTTCAGCTGCTTAAGGATCTAAGAATTGAGCATCCCAAACCAGCTATGCTCTTCTGTGACAATCAGGCAGCCTTGTATATAGCTGCTAATCCGGTATTCCATGAGAGGACCAAACATATCGAAGTAGACTGTCACCTGGTACGAGACAAAATTCTGGAAGGAATGATCAAGACTTTCCATGTGAATTCAAATGCTCAGGTAGCTGATGTATTCACCAAAGCTTTAGGCTTCAATTCTTTCACGAGATTAACACAGAAGTTGGGTATGCAAGATATCTTTATATCACAGCAACTGTTGAAGGAATTGCAAAGTGAATCTCATCTTCAAGTCCATGATCCTCCAGTTCAGGACTTGAGGGGGAGTATTAAACTTGAAGAAAGTCAACATTGGCAACACGGTGAAATAAACAGAGCAAAGAAGGAAAGTCAACATTGGCAACACGCTGAAATAAACAGAGCAAAGAAGAAAGAAAGAAAGACTCAAGGGAATTACACGTGTCAAAAAGAGAAGAAGAAGCAAGTAGAAGCAACAGATGTCTGGAAAGAAGAAGAAACTAGTAAGAAGAAGAACCAAATAGAAGGAACAGATGTCACATTGTAATTGGTTGCTGATAATTAGCTAATTTGTTATTTTTGGAGGGAAAATCCGTTACTCCCTGTTTACGCGTATATATAGCATGGCAAGATATCTATTCTGTAACTTTTCTTCATTTTTCATTCAATCAAAAGAATTGATTCAGCAATTCAATCTTTTCTCTCTGTTTTTAATAAAACCAGTTCATAATCCTATATTTCTTACAAAAAGAATAAGAAAGGGAACCACAACCCATTAGGTTGTTCTAAATTTATAGAAGAGACAATACACGTCGCCAGAGAAGCTATCATGAATGAACTATTCGCAGAGGCTAAATGTAAGAACATTCTCAGAATTTTGGATCAAAATCAAACTAATCTTACTCTTCTATGTAAAATTAGAAGCTCTTGAACTTCGACAAAGGCCAAATTGATCCTTCTATTACCATTCCAATATTAGATGGCCAGACAGAAAATACTATCACATGCCATGCACGTTATGCTTTTAAATAGAATATCACCCTATATATAGTAAACTTCAATAAAAATTCGTTTTCTTTTTTTCTCTCTCCGTATTCTCGCCATCTTCCTCTCTCTCTCCAACAACCAAGAACTACCACCTTACCGCCAGCCTCCCAAACAACCACCTCCAAATTCTTCCTTATCATTTAAAAAAAAAAAAGCTTTTCTATTCTAACTCCTACCTCTCTCTCTCACCCAACATACATACACAATATATCGAGTTCTGCAAATCCTAGATCACGGAAAAGAGACCTGATGGTGCTGATGTCCACAACTGAGTCTGATCTTACCGTACTCGAGGGCAAGGGCAACCTCTACATCAAAACCAAAAGGGTCAACAAGGGCTTCTATGAAAACCTACTGAAAATTTCATTAAAAATGACCTTTATTATTATTTACAATGCATAAAAAAAAACTTATGGAACATAAATTGAATTTGTTCCCAATATACTAAGTGCAGTTCTTGATCTAACTTCAAAATAAAATCTGCAAAATAGGAATTTAATATTTAAAAAAAGTGTTATATCCGAGTTCAAAAAAAAAAAAAAAAAAAAAAGTGCCCTAAACTTATTGTTTAATAGGTGTCTATTGTAGCAACATCTTACAATACCTATTGATAAAAGCACAAACCCCTTAATCCCAGACTATCATGTGATCTGAGAAATTTCATTAAAATCCATATTTCATAATCCATAGATCCCCATTTTCCATTAGCAAGTACTACACAATGTCTGACTGTCTCTAATGATCCCTAAGATTTTTTTTTTTTTTTTTTTCTTTTTTCCATTTAGACCAAATATTAGCAAAACTAAAAACCATAAAAAAATCTAATATATGCAGAAACATCATTTCCAAACACATATGTTTAGAATCAAAACATACAACGGTAAAACAATATTTCTATCAAATTATCAAATAATAAGACAATTTTGAAACAAATTGTAATTTATTCTAATCCAAAACTACTATATCTCAAAATCTAGAACACCAAAAATTGAAATTGTTATAACAATTGTGTATAAGAATAACCAATGAACAATATTCTGGATGTTTATTATTATTATTATTATATAAATAAACTTAACAGTATTTAAATATGATATAAAACCTAGAAACAATATTTTGAAACCAAAATGTCATTGTGTAATGTCCAACGCTGGAAAACAACTTCAAAAACAAAATCAACTAAACAGTTTGATGTGTGTGTATATATATTACAATCTATAATATAAGCTAAGAAATAGCACACGAAATAAACTCTGAAACCAATATGAATAAAACCCACGTCAAAGGAAACCATTACGATCGTTTAAGAATATGACTCACCAAAGTCATAAAAAAACACAGGACTCTTCACAAAAAAGAAGGCATCTTTATTTACAGCTTTTGCATAAGTTAATTAGTACCAAGACACATACACGCAGACTATTAAAGAAAGAATATACACAAACATACAGGCTATGAAAGTAAAAAAATACAAAAAAAAAGATATATATATATATATATATATACACACAAAAACAGACAATTATAGAAAAAATATTAAAATATATGAAAAAACTATGAAGAAAAATACAAGAGAAAGACGAGTTATCCTCAAAAGAATAATCTATGGCTATATATTGTTGTTGAAATCCTCTAAACAGATTCATATAATGCAAAGAAGGAACCCAAAATTTCAAATGTTAAAACTTTTGAAAGGGCAACAAAATTTAAAGATTCAAAAGATTCAAAGTTGAAATCTGTGAGCTGTTGGCAGATTCAAGTATTGCAAATTCATATATAAATTAAACAATTAGAAGATTATGAGCCTAGAATTCATTGAAACTATATATATATATATATATATGACTACAATAGATAAATATATGGAAAAAAAAATGTACGATTATAAGTGTTGAAATATGCTGGATAGTTTCAGGTTTCAGATATTGCACACTGACTTGATCTACATGAGAGAAGCCCATGGACATAGTGGCTGGCAGTGTGGTTTAAGCAGGGATTTTGGGGTTTTAAGAGAAACAAGTGGTAAAATTTGGTTTACAAAATTCAAATAAATAAATTGTGAAGCCATAAAATTAAGACGTGTTTCTCCCTACTTTCTAACCGCCTTCATCTAAGATGCTTTGGAACATAGTAGAACCCTCAGAAAATCTTGAAGAGAAAGAAGTTATAGGGAGAAATCAGCACCATCCATTAAATTTTAAAAATTAAAAAAAAATTAAAAAAAAAAAAAACAGTTTGCCAAAACACAAATAGATTTATATAGGAGAGTAAGTCAGCTATACATCCTTTATTGTTAAGGAGTTTACATTGCATGATTTCACAAAAACTGCAACGAAGAATAGAGCGAGACAGGGGTGGAGCTGTGTTGAAGGGTGGGGTGGCCATGCCCCCCAAAATTTTGAAAATTTTTTAAATATATATAATAATTTTAATGTTTTTAAAATTTAGTCTATAAAAATAAGAGTTGGCCCTCCCAAATATTTGAATTAGTCCAATGATACCTTTAAAAAAAATAATTGGTCTAATAGTAATAAAGATATAACTTTATTTTTCACAATTTTATTTTTTATTGTAAAATGTGTTTTTATATTTGTTAAATATTTGATAAAGTTTGGTATCAAACATATTTAAATCTATCTTTTTTAACCCGTTATGTGGCGATTAACAAGTTATTGACTCATTAAAAAAAATCTTGTCATTAAAACTATACATGAAATGTGTCTTTAGTTGCCACATAATAGGTTAGAGCAAGATAGCTTCAAATATGTTTGGAAATTAATTTATTCTTCCAAGTTTTGGATCATTCATATTTTTGAAAATTTTATTAGTTCAATTGAAAGATTTTTTACTTACTTTAGTATAAAATTTGATAATTTGTATTTAAAATGAAATTTTCTAAGAGTTTCACCATGAAAATGGAAAAAATGAATTTTATTTTATGAAAGATCACCATCAAACATAATTTTGATTGAAAATACTAAGGTCTATTTTTTTTTTTGCTTGGTGTGTCTATATATATATGTGTGTGTGTGTGTGTGTGTATATGTCTGTGGGGATTGTCTTGATAAATATATTACTGCCGTAACTTGGCCCCCCTAAACAAAAATTCCTGGCTTTGCCCCTGGAGTGAGACATTGGGTTAAGAATACAAAACAAAAAAATATAAAACGCCAAATTACATGTACTATTTATGAACATACTTCTAGCCGTTTAGGATTTGTCACTGAAGAAGATAGGGGATTTTTTTCAAAATAACACTAAAACTCAAACAATTTTGTTAGTTAGCACGTTTTTAAAACTATTTAGCTAACTAACATCTCAAGTTTAAAGGAGTCGATTTTGATATGCTAAATCGAGTATTATGAACTCAAGTTCTATGCGTGGAAATCGAGCATTATATACTCAAGTTCCATGAACAAATCAGACGAAGCCGAAGAAACCCACTACGCGAAGAAAACTACATGAAGAACTACATGAAGAAGGCAAAACCAAAGAAGAAAACCTAGAAACCAAGACTAAACAAAGAAGAAACACAAACCAGAGGTTCCAAGAGGCGGTGATGGCAGTGGTGACGAAGCTCTAGGCGAAAGTTTTCCTCTAATTCGTTGTTTTTCTTGTTTGGGTCTTTGGATTTTATGATGCTTCATTGTTTTTCTTGTTCTTTGGTCTGATGATGTTCGTGCCTCACATGGAAATCGAGTGTGAAGAGGTCAAGTTCCATGGAAATCGAGTCTTAGAGACTCAATTTCCATGGAACTCGACCTCTTCCCACTCGATTTAGCACAACAAAATCGAGTTCTCTGCAATCGAGATGTTAGTTTGCTAAATTGTTTTGAAAACATGTTAACTAACGAAACTGTTTGAGATTCAGGGTTATTTTGAAAAAAAATCCAAGAAGATAGTGGAATAGAGACAAAGCTTCACGTTTAGCCATTTAGGGAATGTGGAGAAAGATTTTAATTGTGATTTAAAAAAGATCCATTGTTTACAATCGGTGTTATCTCTTTAAAAAATTAATAATAAAAAAAAAAGAATAATCAGTTGTAATTGTGAAGGAATTAATTCTTAAATTAATAATGATGTGGAAACTTTGAAAGATTACTTTAAAATTAAATGAATTCAAGAATTAATTCTTAAATTAATATTGATGTGGTAACATCAATGTAATAGTTAAGAATTATGAAAAAACCCAAATTACTAAACATTAGAAAATAAAAGTAGATAAACTTACGTAAAAATTGAATTTTTGTCTTTGAAAATGAGGGAGAAGGCATCGAATTTCACCCTATCAAAACAAAATGTGTAAATATAAATTTCAAGAAATTTTTTTGAGAAAAACTTTTGATCGAGTGCTTCGAAACCTCAAGGAAACTCCCTAAAAAAAATGAATAAAAAAATATAAAAAAAAAAAAACCAAAAAAAATTTGTGAATTTATTTTTTGAAGCCAAGAGAGACTAAATTTGAGAGAAAAACAAATAACAAATAACCCTAAAAAATGATAGAAACTTGGAGGTTCAAAATATTAATGAATAAAATCATGAATTTGGCCTTATTAGTTATAGTGACTTGAAAATCTAAAGATGAGAATCATGGTATAATAAAACTATTATCCATAATTATTCTTATATTTATCCAACAAACAAAATTTCAACCAGGGTAAACTTCAACCCAAAAATAAAAGTTGATAAGAAGTTGTTTCTATTTAAAACAATAATTTTAAATTGTGAAGAAGTTGTTATAAGCAAAAAAAAGAAGGAATTCATTTAAAATCAAATACCATAAAAATCAAGTTGTTAACGTTAATTATAATTTTTTTCCTAATATACGGTAAAAATCAAGTTGTTGACGTTAATTATAATTTTTTTCCTAATATACGGTAAAGATCAAGTTGTTAATGTTATTAGCTTTTTTTTTTTTTTTTTTTTTTTTGTTGCTATCCAAAAATAAATAAATAAAAACAATATATATTTAAAAAAAAGTAGATAACAAATTTATTATTAATTCCTCTCCGTGTGTATATCCTCCCAATGAAAGTTTTTTTTTTTTTTTTTTTTTTTTTTAATTCATGAGATTAGATTGTAATCAAATTAAGATTTTTATCAACTTAAAAATTATTGCAAATGGATTAGATGAAGAATTTGGATTGTAATCAAATTAAGATTTTTATTAATTTAAAAATTATAGGAGAAAACAAATTATATACATATTTTTAAAATCTAAAAAAAATTTGTAATTTGGTAAAGCCACTTGGTGCAACCATGGCTTCTAAACCCAACTTTTATTATATTAGTATACTATATGAGATATATATATATATATATATATATATATATTTATATTTATATATATGCAGCATCAATGCACAGCACATAATAGCATTTTCCGACCAACAAGCTAACATGATGATATGACTAATTTGGGAATTTACCCAAGTTCAAGGGGTCCCTTCTTAGAATATCACTATATTTTTCTCAAAAAAAAAAAAAAAATATTATTGTATTTTTCTATCGTTTACCTCAAAAAAAAAAAAAAAAAAAAAAAAGAAGAAGAAGAATATCACTGTATTTTGTTACCATATGCATTCTTAGACCCACGTTTCCACCATATTCTCTCAGTTTATGCTCTGTTTGGATGTTTAAAAAAGGAGGAAGAGTAGAGTAAAGGAAGGAAGAGCAATTCAATTACCTTATTTGGAAGTTTTTTAAAGAATGAGAGGGGGGGGTTTCAACTACCTCTAACCCTTCATTTTTTAATTCCCCCATATTGGAGAGATTTGGAGGGAGAGTAGAGTAGATAAATTATTGACCAAATAAATTCCCTAATTTACCCTTTTTAAATTAACAAAATTACAAACCAATTATATAAATAATCTTTGTTTGTTTCCTGAGAAAATTTAAGGTAAATGAAAAAAAAAATGAATCTCACTATTTAGACGCCACCGAGTCGTGGGTCGTCGATGACAACGCCACCAAGTACCCGTCGCTCACGGCGATCGATCTCGAGTCGGTGGCTGTGCACGAGATTGGGCATTTGCTTGGGATCGAACATTCATCAGTGGCGGTGGCTTTGGATCAATACGCGTTGGGAGCGATCGTCGTCTCAGTTTTCACGCTCGTCGTTGCGATTTATAGCTTTGTCGCCATGAAGAAAAAGGTTGCTGGAGAGGCGCAAACCAAGGCGGTGAACTACGTCACCACTGCTGCCACCGCCACTAACGGAGAATGTAAATCCGCTAACGCCACCGACGCCGACGTTATCATCGTCAATGCTCGTATAGCCGGCTCCACTCTGGCTCACACTCTCGGCAAGGTCCATCAAATTCTCTATCATTTCTTTTTCTCTTCTTTCTTTCTCGACAACCAAACAATGAACTAAGCATTTCGTTTTCTTTTTCTTTTCTTTTTTTTTGAATTACAAAAAATCTGCTAAAGTTTATGGATTTGCTTCAACTTTGGCTTACTATGTGCGTTTTGTTCAAGAAATTAACATCTTAATTATTGAATTTCAACTATAGTAGGCCAATTTGGTTGATGATTTTCCGTAATATGTTAGTACTTTTCAAAAAAAAAATCATAATTTGCGACTTCTCTTGTAATTTTTTTAATTAGCAATTTTTTTTTTTTTTTGGTATGATCTGTAATAATAGAATTTTTAGATATGCGTTTGTATGTATAAACTGCACTAGTTGTTGAAAATCGTGGTTTTGTGTTTATATTCTAAGATTTGGACAAATGACAATCAGGTTCAAAACTTTACAAAACTGATAAATTAATCATCGGTCAATGTTGCAAGTCCATTTTCAAATAGGGGTAAATTTGTCTATTTAAATCATTTCCTCTCCTCTCCTCTCCTCTCCATCCTAATTTTTAAAACATTCAAACAAGAGGAAGGGCTAATTACTCCCTTCCCCCTTACTAATTTTAAAAACATCCAAACAAGGTAGAGGATAACCATTCCCCTCTACTCTCCTCCCTCTCTAAACTTCCAATCAGGCCATTAATGTCTTCAAGTTCAGGGATTCATAGATGACTGATTCTAACCAAGGGAGACAGACTCAAAAGGAACTTCACTCCTACTTAAAATTTTCAAAAACTCTAGTAGAAAGAAATTTTTTATCTTTGCACTCCCACATTTATAAGAGATAATTTTCCTGAAATAGCCACCAAAAAAAAACCTTAAACTAGGTAGTATCAACCACCAACCAAAAACAACACCAAAAGCCACCAAAACTCTACAAATATCATCAAATATCTGCAACTCATGATGCAAATGTTCAAACCAAAATTTCTCTTTTTATGGACAACTACCTCAGCTTGTCCAATAATTAACCCATTTGCATGTGTTTGAAGCAATTAAAGGTCTTGAAGCAATTGAAGGTCCATGTAATGTAACCCATTCAGCAAAACTGGCTTAATGTCTGAATCATTCTAATCTAATTTATATTATTAGATGGACATGCTGCCTTAATGCAACCCAAGAATAAATCCAGCTGATCAGCAACATTAGCCAAAAGTACCAAATCCATTACACCTCGAGTGCATTAAAACAGACCAGCAACCTAGCCTACCAAGGTTAAACCAAAGTGTGATCAAATACAACAATTAGCATTTCAAATAACATAGATACTACAGATCCCAAACTCAAGGTCAAGTCAAGTATGTTAGATAGCCAAATAAGGTCAAATCCATCACCTAACAATAAAAAATTTCAAAGAAATTAAATCATTTACTGGTCCTAGCAGATTCACAAAATTTCTAAAAGTACCAGAATCCTGCTTAAAGTCAGATATGTAGGTTTTCTGGATATCATTGTTGTAACCAACTCATACCTTAATCAAAACAGCATGAATCCTAAATCAAACACCTACAGCAAATCCATACTAAGTCCCACAAAGCAAAACTGCCTCTGAATTGGAGCAACAATCACTAAAATTCAATCATGACCAAGAACACCTAATGGAAAATTCCAAATACAACAGAAAATAAGACAGGTAATTTTCTTGGGAACCTTAAAAAGAAGAACCCAATGCGGATTATACTCGTATGCAAGATGGTTTCTCAGATGGAAAATACCTGAGACAGTCCCCACCCATGTTGGATGGGTAGAACTTTAAGTAGATAAAACTTGCACTAACTCAAAGATGAACCAAATAAGCAGAGAGTCCTCCTCAGCTCAACAGCATATTTCCGCATAGACTAATGCTCCCGTTATCTCCAAGCAAAATACAACAACCTATTGTAATTAAGTCAAGAATTTCATTTGTGTTTTATTTTATAAAAACATGTTAAATTAAATAAAAGATATTGAGAGAGAAAGTAAAAGCAGGAGACCTGTTTGGATAGAGGGGGAGTAGAGTAGAGTTGGCCCTAATTTCCAGTCAACTCTACTCTACTCCCCCTCAATCCAAATACATCCACAACAGGGCTACATCTTTCACTCCTTTAAATTAATAATAAATTATAATGGAATCCACATTTATATATAATGGGGTTTTGACTTGCATATTGATTCTTCATTCTTCAATCACACAAGTTATCTAGCAATCATATTCCCTTCAATTTTCTTTTATTTTCAATCGATTTTCTAAGCAACCAAACAGAGGAAATTTTCTCTGCAATTTACGGAAACCCTATAGAAAAAAAGTACAACTATAACAAGACACCACCAAACCATAAAAATCACCATAACTCAAGAACATGGCAAAAATATTTAAAGATTCAACAAGGTCGAAACTAGATATCTACAGATATTCATATATTGAATTAAAGCGGCAGACACATAGTTTCATCACAGAGAAATAAAAAGATTTTAAAACAAAGCCTAGAAAAGAAGAAACATTCATAAATCACGATGATAAAGATGAAGATGAAGACGAAGACGGGTTCAATTGATGTCAGAGTCATCGAAGTCGTCTTCGAATACGTTGTAGAAATCGGCATCGGCGAGCTTGCTGTCCATGGAGATGACGCCCTCACCGAAGATCTCGAGTGGATCAACGTCGTCCACGTCCATGGCCATAGTCGAAGGCTGGTCGTCCATGTCCGCGAAGAAGTCCATCGGCATTGCTCTCATCTCCTTCTAGGGCTTTGCTAATTCGGTTTTCTGATAAAATATCTCTCGCTCCGGTAGGTTCTGGAGGAATTATTGCAAAGCTTTATATATTGAGGGGTGAGTTCACTCAAATTTCTTTTTCTTCTTTTTTAAAGGCGTATTGTTTGACGGCATGTCGTTTTATTTAAAAGTTTAGTACACCAGTCCTTCTATCCAAAATATATATAAAAAATAAAAAATAAAATAAAAAAGTAAAAAAAAGGTTAAAATGCAAAACTCACCCTCTAAGTTTCACCATTTTTCATTTTAGTCTTCTAAGTTTACATTTTGTCATTTTAGTCCTCTAAGTTTCAATCTTTCTCAATTCAATCCTCTGTTAAAAATCCATTTATTGGTACAATTAAACTGCTCAAAATGATGTCGTTTTGGCCTTAATTTAATAATTATTATTTATTTATTTCTTAATTTTTTTTAAAAAAACCAAGAAATTAGAGGGAGATGAGACGCAGATCGAAGGACCAAAGGAGGATGTTGCTGCCTCAGACTCCTGTCATACAAATCAACACGTATCTTTCTACACCATCAATCAAAACACACAAATGAACATAGATTGATCAAACTAAATCACCAAATTTTAACCCACAAAAAAATAAAATAAAATTCGAAAATGTCTCCGGAGGTTGATCTTCTAGAAAATGGCGGTGACCCCTCGTCCTTAATCTTTGTCATTGAGATTATCCATAGTGTACGATCTTTTCTAGCTACAAAGTAATATAATCTTTACCATCAAAGTCTTCAACAATCTTTGCATCCCAACACAATTTTTTTTTTTTTTTCTTTCAAAGGTCATTTAGTCCTTTTTCGAAGTTTTTTTTTTAAGCTTTGAGAGATGGACGGCAAGATGCAAATCATTTCAGTCTCTCGATCTCTATTTTTCTTTCTCCATCTTAGTCTCAGTTATTGGGTTAGGCTACGGGTGGGTGGGATTTGTGTTGTGTTCTTCAGATGGGGGAGGGACGACACGTTTGCTTTATTTAATTTCTGTTTTTTTTTTTTTAAATTAACATTTTTTTAAAATTAAGAAATAAAATAAATATTAAATATTAAATATTAAATAATAGCCAAAACGATGTCGTTTTGGGCAGCTTAACGGCAGATATGGATGTTGAGTTAATGGAAGACTGAATTGAGAAGATTTGAAACTTAGAGGACTGAAATGAAAAATTGTGAAACTTAAAGAGTGAGTTTTGCATTTTAGCCAAAAAAAAAACTTCCATACAGTCTTACAATCCTACCCAAGTGACCCAACGTTTATCACAAAAAGTTTCGTACTCCACCTTCTATTTAAAAAAAAAAAAAATGCCACACGTTAAAAAGTAATAATAAAACTCACGTAGAAATCAATTTCAACTTCTTTAAAAAAAAAAATTAAAAAAGGTAAATTACAACTTACTCATTTGTGGTTTAGTCGAAATTTATGGCCTGTTTGGAAGTATAGAGAGGGAGGAGAGTAGTGGGGAGGAGAATAGAGGGGAATGATTATCCTCTACCTTGTTTGGATGTTTTTAAAATTAGTAAGGGGGAAGGGAGTAATTAGCTCTTCCTCTTGTTTGGATGTTTTTAAAATTAGGATGGAAAGGAGAAGAAATTATTTAAATAGACAAATTTACTCTTATTTGAAAATGGACTTGCAACATTGGTCTATGATTAATTTGTTAGATTAAATAATTATTTAATCAACATTCTCATTCCATCAAATACCACTAATAAAAGTATAAAACTACTGTTAACTATTATAAAATAATTTCAACTAATGAGTAATGTCATTGTATAAAAAAAATGTTAAACCAATGAAATTGACAATATATATACACATATGTAGTGATTTTTTAACTTATAAATTATATTTTCTTCTCAAAAAAAAAAAAAAAAACTACAAAATTTGTGAGGATAAATCGGCTGAAAATAGCTTTCTTTCTTTCTCTCCTTAGACTCAAAAGTCCAGTCCAACCCTGAACAGAGACAAAAACCATGGGTATGGGCAGGACGACCTTACAGACCCTGAAGCTCACTTCAATCCCTTCGTTCTCTTCTTTGCACTTCATTTTCAAACCCCTTCCCAAAACCCTAACCTTCTTAGCTCTTTCCCGCCATGGCCATACACACAGACCTCCATTTCCACTCCTCGCCAGAGCTCTCTCAGCCGCCCCAGCCGTCCAAACCACTCCAGAAGAAATAGGAAATGATGAAGTGAGACTGTGTGAGAGTGATTTTTTTTTATTATTAGTTGATTTTTTATTATTTATTTTTTCATTCACCTTAAATTTTCTCAGGAAACAAACAAAGATTATTTATATAATCGGTTTGTAATTTTGTTAACTTTGGAAGGGTAAATTAGGAAATTCATTTGGTCAATAATTTATCTACTCTACTCTCCTTCCAAATCTCTCCAATTTGGGGGAATTAAAAATGAGGGGTTAGAGGTAGTTGAAACCCCTCCAAACCCTTCCTCTTCCTTCTTTAAAAAACTTCCAAACAAGGTAATTGAATTACTCTCCCTCCCTTTACTCTACTCCCCCTCCTTTTTTAAACTTCCAAACAGGCCATTAAGTTGTCTATCTATGGTTTGAAATTTGATACTTTACCCACCTGAGGTTAGCTTAATTAGAGTTCTGTAATCCACCTCTATTAAAAAATGGCTAAATATGTAATTTTACTCCACTTTTATATCTCTATTCTCCAAAAACATAAAAATACAATATCAAATAAGATAAAAAAGAATCCAGTAGAACACTTGAGTCATGGGATTTCAAACCATAGGTAGGCAACTTGAATTTTGGTCAAACCTCAGGTGAGTAAAGTGTCAAATTTCAAATCATAAATAGGTAACTTAAATTTTGGCCAAACCATAGGTAGATAAGTTGTAATTTGTGTTGTGAATAATACACAAAATAATAAAGGAAGAATAAGGATAACAAAAAAGACAAACAGAAATAGATAACTTGGAGGCACAAAATTATTATCTTTAGACAATATTTGCCCACACACTCTTGTTACTAAATGATTATCGCAAATTTGTCCCCAGGATACAACCAAGTTGTTGGGTTCTACAAATAGCAATTCTGGAGAATAACCATAGGATTTCTTGTGTTTCTCTCTAACTTACTATTTTGTGGAGTTAGTTGTTTTTCAAGTGAACATAAATCTCTATTTATACCCATAGGGTTATATTTCATCAAAAGGCACGTATGGAGAGTCAAAATGTTTCATAAAACCGTTCACAAAGCTTGATACCTCTTCAAACATTCATAACAGTTACAAGAAAATTCTGCAGAAAATTCAGTTTTACGAGTTTTGATCGGTCGAGAGTTCCTTTCGATCGATTGAATGCTCTTTTCAATCGATCGAATAGGAATCGAATAGAGATCAAATCATCCAGAGACTCCAGGATTATTTTCTTACTATTTCGATCGATTGAGCCAAAGCTTCGACTGATCCAAAATACTGAATTTCGAATTTTCACTTAGAAAATTCCAGAACTTGAATTTTCACTTTATGAAACAATACTCTCCAAACTCAAACATCGTTATTACAACTTATTCATGTATATACCTATATATACAAAAATTTGCCCCAAAAAAAACTTCCATTTTCATTTCTTCCTCTCTTTCCCTTCTCAACATTGTGGAATGCGTAAGGAAAAATTCTAATAACATCCCTCAAACTGCAAACTCACAATATTCTTTCAGTTCTTCCACACTCTCTGTTTCATATACTGAATTTTTCTTGATGGTCAAATGTTTTCTATAAAATTTGGTAAGCTTTTGAACAAAATTATATACTACCTTCTCAATTGAATTATCTTGTGTATTGTACCTTTTCAACTATGCATGAATTATATGAAATGTGTTATAGAAAATTTGGTTATGAATAAAAAATTATGACTCTAAAGAGTCTAAACCAAAAAAAAAAAAAGTCTCATCGCACGCGCAAAGCGAGTGTGATGAGGCTAGTAATTAATAGTTTTTTTTTTACTATACTTTTTTTAAAATGTTATTTTCAACTCAAAAACATATTTTGATGAAACCTTAAAGTAATTGGTTTTAGTCCATAAATAATTTAAAGTGATCAATTTTAGTTCTAATGAAATAATGACATGTCATTATTTCATTGGAAATAAAATTTTATATTGTAGTGTCATCTAATTTTGTAACGAAAATTGTAGTGTAGCTAAGGTTGTCGTTCCACCGAGAAAAGGAAAACAAGAACACGTCAAAAGCACCAATAACATGTAGAAAAATATGATTGAAACCTAGGAAAATAAAGTTTGGTAAATTCAATAATTAAAATCACTAGGGTGTTAGAGTTTGTCCACCAATATTGTTAAGCATCCACTACCAATCCAATTTAGTACACAATCGGGAAAGTAAACACATAAACTATCCGATTGGAAGATTTAGAAATAAGCTTTATTAATAAAACTCTCTTTGGTTGATTACATTCATCAATTGTTCCAACAATTTAGTCTAGAAAATAATAACTTTGCTAGAAAAACTCAAGAACATCACATACCCTAGAGGCAATACTATGGCTAAAGTAATATCTAACAAGATTACCACATTTTACTAGAGAGATTATAAAACCATATTCTAACAATAAGAAGATTCAAGAATATACTTATGACATGATTAGAAATTAAATACCAATCTAGCAAAACAATTATGAAAAAGAGAACAATTGATTTCAATTATCAAAACGTGAAAAACATGCTAGGATTGAATAGTGGACAACTTACAACATTGGAGATTCACCCCTAACCCTAGCTTAGGTTCTTAAACTTTAATAGAGAATAAAAAAAATCTCACAAATTGATGAAAAATAAGGTTTTCCAGCAGCCCAAAAACGCGGCTGCCCTGTATCACTTTAATATTTATAATATTCAAAACCCTAAAATACATGCTTCCCAAAAAGGAAAATATAAAATGTCAATTCTTGTTTTTCAACAGCAAGTCAAATTCCAGGTCAGTTTTGGCCTTGAATACGGACGATTCTAAAGTTTTGGTAAACTAAAAAGTTTTAGATCTTTAAATCCAATTTTTATGGCCGCAAGAATCAAGTCAATCCGATATTGCAGTAAAAAGATATGGCCAAAATACCAAAATTGGTATGAATATTTCCATGCCAGGATTTTTTCCATCTGTGGCTCAAACGAATTTCTCTCTTTCCTTTTATGTTTCCAGACATCTTTTACTCATTAAATTCTTCAAAAGCCACTTCTCAATTGATCTTCACCCTTGGATTCTCTTGGCTTCATGTCTGCATACTTAGTGATGGGAATGACAAGATTACGTCTCCTGGACGAAGACAACACTCATGACGAAGCCGTCTTGAATGACGAAGAAACCAAACATCACTGACGAGGATAGGGAAATCATTCAATATAGTCAATCAATGACTTGGGCAGTTACAAAACCAGCCAGGCAGATCGTTGGGAGCCTATTAAAAGCCCCATAACTAGGCAGGAAGCGTTACTAAGAAAGGCATTAACGACCACAACGGCTAGCAACCAAAGCCACATATATAAAGCCCTCACACTGTCAACAGAAGGTACATACACACTTTGAGAAACACTCATTGTTATCTTGCTTATCTATTTCATTTCACAAAGTGCTTTCCTATTCTAACTTTGGCATCGGAGACGTCGTGGCAGGCACCACACCGGTGACCATCTTTGAGGATACATTCACACAGACCGAAGGTTGGTTCCATCTGCCCACTTCGACTGACGAATTCACGCTTCATCAGTTTGGCGCCGTCTGTGGGAACAACATTTTCAGATTCATATTTGAGAACGTAGTTTCCATCAAACCTCTACATTCAGATGGAACCCAATCCAGATTCCGCAGCCTTGGCCCAGCAAGTTCAAGCTCTTGCAGCCACCATTGAAGAACTCACCAAGCAAAATCAGGAAATGAAGCTACGGCTTCAACAGGTCCAACAGGCTCAACAGGAGGAGAACTGGTCCAAAGATAACATGGAGGGAGAAGGGGATAGCCATAGGAGGAGTATTCATCAAAGGCCAACTACTCCGGACTAGCAGAATTCGGATCTCCTTCGAGAAATGAGGAAGGAGATGGACAAACTGAGGAACGCCATTAAGGAGAAGACGGACCGAAGCGTAGACAGAATGGTAAGGGCCACAGATTCGCCTTTCACCTCGGCGGTACTTGAATGCCCCGTGCCGTCAAAGTTTCGCTTACCTCAACTTGAGCCGTTCGACAGACTCAGAGACCGTCAGGATCACCTTAATACCTTCAAGACGACTCTAGGTCTTCAACAGCCACCCGATGAGATACTGTGTCGTTCCTTTCCCACCACTCTCAAAGGAGCTGCAAGGGAGTGGTTCACAAAGTTGCTGACTTCGTCCGTGGACAACTTCGAGCAGTTGAGCAATGCCTTCTTACGTCACTTCATAGGGGGGCAGCGTCCAAAGAGGCCGACGGACCACTTACTCACCATTAGACAGGGAGAGAAGGAAACTCTGAGGTCGTACGTAAAACGCTTTACTCGGGAGACTCTGGAGGTGGACGAAGCTGATGACAAGGTACAGCTGACGAATTTCAAAGTGGGACTGAGATCCAGAGATCCCTTGGCCTCCCTCGCAAAGAATCCTCCAAAGACGATGGCAGAAATGCTCCTGAAAGCTCAAAAGTACATGAATGCTGAAGATGCTTTAGCGGCCATAAAGGATGTAGAGAAGCCTGGAGACAAGGCAAAGAAGGAAGACGAGCGTAGGGGTCAAAAGAGGGAGCGCCCAGATCGTCGGAACAATGACAGGAATAGAAGAAAAGATGATAAAGGGCCTCGGACGGTAAGGTTTACTCCTTTGGTTATGCTTGTTGACAAAATTTTAACGCAGATTAAGGACGAGCACTATCTCAAATGGCTAAGACCATTACACTCATCCCCTAATGTCCGTGACAAGAACAAGTACTGCCGATTCCACAAAGATCACAACCACAACACAGAAGATTGTAAAGACCTAAAGGAGCAAATAGAGGAGTTGATACGGAAAAGGAAATTACAGAAATATGTGAAGAAGGGGGAATATAGTAAGTTCAGGGACGGCAATAAGAGCCAGCATGGGTCTTCTTCCAGGATTGACGACCGCCCGTCCTAACCTCCACAGGATGTGATTGGGGAGATAAAGACGATTACAGGAGGGCCCTTCTCAAGAGGATCATTTAAATCCCTTAAGAAAGCATACCAGAGGTAGGTGAATAGTGTCCACACGATACCTCCGTTCATCAAGCAACAACGAACAGATCGGGACATGTCCTTCAATGAAGGGGACGCCAGGGGAGTGAAGCAGCCCCACAATGACCCTTTGGTTATAATACTGAATATAGAGGGATTCAATACCAAAAGGATCCTCGTGGACAACGGTAGCTCCGCAAACATCATCTACCTCCCTGCCTTCTAGCAGCTGAAGCTAGATCCAAGGAGACTGCGCCCATTTGACTCTCCCTTCGTCAGCTTCAGCGGAGACAGGGTATACCCTAGGGGCATAGTGACGTTGACAGTAACAGTGGGGACCTACCCGATGCAGTTGACCCGTCAGTTAGACTTCCTAGTGGTGGATTGCCCCTCATCCTACAATGTCATTATTAGGAGGCCCACGCTCAACAAATGGAAAGTGGCCACGTCCACCTACTGTTTGAAGGTGAAATTCTCAACAGATAATGGTGTCGGCGAAGTAAAAGGAGATCAAGTCTTGGCCAGAGAGTGTTATCAGGCCATCCTGGCTGCAAAGGAGAACTACACATGGATAATTGAAGAGAAGGAAGAAGACAAAATGGAAGCACTGGAAACAGTGGAATTAGCCGAAGGAGAAGCGAGCAAGACGACTAAGATAGGGACGACGTTAAGCCCTGAGATGAGAACGAGACTCATCTCTAGATGTCTTTGCAAGGAGCCACGAAGACATGCCGGGCATAGCTCCAGAAGTCATCCAGCATAAGTTGAATGTGAACCCGGAACGAAAACCCGTCCAGCAAAGACGAAGAGTCTTCACCCCAGAACGAGATCAAGCAGTCGCAGATGAAGTTACCAAATTATTGACGGCAGGGTTCATCCGGGAAGTGTATTATCTTGAGTGTCTCGTAAATGTCGTCCTAGTCAAGAAAGCAAATGGAAAATGGAGGATGTGCGTAGACTTCACAGACCTGAACAAGGCATGCCCGAAGGAAAATTTCCCTCTACCGAGAATAGACCAGCTTGTGGACTTTACAGCAGGGCACAAGTTACTGATGTTCATGGACGCTTTCTCGGGATATAACCAGATAAGGATGGCTGAGGAAGACCAGGAGAAGACTGCTTTCATCACGAGTCAAGGACTCTATTGTTAGAAGGTAATGCCTTTTGGATTAAAGAATGCCAGAGCTACGTATCAAAGGCTAGTGAACAAAATGTTCAGCCAACAGATTGGCAGGAACATGGAAGTATACGTGGATGATATGCTCGTCAAGAGTAAGGAAGAGCTCACACATCTGGACGACCTGAAGGAGACGTTTGCCACCCTCAAGAAATACCAGATGAGGTTGAATCCTAGTAAGTGTGTTTTTGGTGTAGTTTCAGGGAAATTCTTGGGATTCATGGTGTCCCAAAGAGGAATAGAAGCAAACCCAGAGAAAGTGCAAGCCATAATCAACATGGCATCACCCAGAACCGTCAAAGAAGTCCAGAAGCTCACAGGAAGGATTGCAACTTTAAACAGGTTCGTCTCCAGAGCTACGGACAAGTGCCTATCCTTTTTCAAGACCTTGAAACAGGCTTTCGCCTGGACAGACGAATGTGAAGCCGCGTTCCAAGAACTCAAACGTTACCTGAGTAATCCACCCCTCTTAAGCCCGTCCAAAGAAAGGGAAGACCTATATTTATACCTGGCAGTGTCAGCTTCAACAGTGAGTGCAGCCCTGATTAGAGAAGAAGGCAAGAAACAGCTTCCAGTTTACTACGTCAGCCAGGCCTTCCAAGAGGCTGAGTCCAGGTATCCACGGATTGAAAAGATCACGTTTGCGTTGATAGTAGCCTCACGCAAGCTAAGGCAATACTTTCAGGTAAATCCCATCCTCGTGATGACAGACCAACCAATCAAGAAATCGATGAACAAACCTGAGGCAGCCGGAAGAATGGTCCAGTGGGCAATTGAACTCAGTCAATTTGACATTGAATACCACAGCAATCAAGGCACAAGCTTTGGCAGACTTCATCGCAGAGTTCACCTTTTCGGACGAGGACAGCCTCACCGACGAAGTCGAGCGATGGACGAAACAGACTGATGGTTCGTTAGCCCAAATGAGGGGGGGAGTAGGGGTCATCATAACCACCCCGATGGAGAGATGCTTAAGTATGGAGTTCAACTAAAATTTCCGACTACCAACAACGAAGCTGAATATGAAGGGATACTGACGGGATTGAGACTTGGAAAGGCGCTTAGAGCTAAGAACCTGTTAGTCCAAAATGATTCAAAGCTAGTGATCGGGCAGATCAGGAGGGAGTACGAAGTAAAGGAAGAGAGAATGCAGAAATACCTCAAGCTGACGAAACATCTGACTCAGGAGTTCGATGCAGTGGAATTCGTACAGATCCCAATAAGTCAGAATATGGGGGTTGACAAAGTCTCGAAGCTTGCATCGTCAGAAAGAGGAGAGATTAGCATGGACTTGGCGATGGAAGTCCAGAAACACTCCAGCATTGAAGAAGTCCCAACATTCACCATCCAGAGCGCAAACAGCTGGATGACACCAATAATGTCTTTCCTCCAGGACGGGCACCTCCCTCAGAATACAGAAGAAGCTAAAAAGATCCAGAAGAAGGCGGCCAGGTTCACGATCCTCAATGACGCCTTATACAAGAGAGACTTCTCCATGCCTTACTTGAAGCGTGTCGACAAAGAAGAAGCCAAATACATACTGGAAGAAATCCATGGAGGAGTTTGCGGCGACCACACCGGCCCCAGATCCCTGGTAAACAAGGTAATACTAACAAGTTATTTCTGGCCTACTATGCAGGTAGATGCTGTTGAAATCGTCAAGAAATGCGACAAGTGCCAGCGATACGAGAATGTACAACGGCTCCCAGTAGAGAAACTGACGACAATAACATCCCCGTGGCCATTCGCACAATGGGGAATCGACATCGTCGGTCCACTCCCCCAAGGTAAAGGACAGGTAAAATTCCTACTAGTTGCTATTGATTACTTCACAAAGTGGGTTGAGGCAGAGGCTCTGGCAACGATCACCGAGGCAAGAATTCAGAGCTTTGTGTGGAAGAATACAATCTGCAGGTTCGGGATTCCCTTGACGATTATATCAGATAATGGGAGGCAGTTCGACAGCCAAGGCTTCAGAGACTTCTGTTCAAACCTTGGAATCAAGAACCAGTTCTCGTCCCCAGGACATCCCCAGGCAAACGGACAGACGAAAGTAACGAATCAGACGCTGCTCAAGATTATCAAGGCCAAGCTGGATGATGCGAAGGGTGCCTGGTCGGAGGAATTACCAAATGTCCTGTGGGTTTACAGAACCACGGCGAGAACCCCAATAGGAGAAACCCCCTTCAGGCTTACCTGTGGCACCGAAGCAGTAATCCCGGTCGAAGTAGGAGTAACGAGCGTCAGGCGAGAGACGTTCAACAAAGAGTGCAATGACGATGAACTGCGACTCAACCTGGACTGCTTGGACAAAGTAAGAGACAAAGCCTCCATCAAGATGACAAAGTACCAGCTGAAGATGGCCGAATACTACAATAAGTGGGTTAAACTCAGACGACTGGACATAGATGACCTCGTCCTGCGCAAGGTCACCATCACAACTAAAGACCCTACCTAAGGAAAGCTGGGTCCTACATGGGAAGGACCTTACCGAGTCGTTCACTACTCAAGACAAGGCAGTTACCACCTAGAAACCATGGACGGACAGAGACTCCCTCGACCATGGAACATTGAGCATTTAAAGAAGTACCACCAATAGATGTAACAAACAAATATATTCATTCCTGAAATTAATAAAAGAATTATTCATCTAATGTCTTTGTGTAAGCAGGTCTAGTCAATTGTACGGCATAAAATGGCTAAGTAACAAGATTCCGCCTTGATGGATGTAAGTTACTGACGATCCCTCTAATGGGTGTAGGCCACAGTATGGCTAAGTAACAAGATTCCGCCTTGACGGATGTAAGTTACTAACGAAACCACAAACATGACAAAATCCCTTAAAAGGGTGTAAGTCAAAAGGCTAAGTGACAAGATTCCGCCTTGATGGATGTAAGTTACTGACGAAGCCATAAACGGAACAAACATCCCTTGAATGGGTATAAGTCAAAGTAACAAGACTCCGCCTTGACAGGTGTAAGCCACTGACGCAGGCACTATCCTTTAGTAGCTGCAAGTGACAAGATCCCACTTGACGGATGCAGGTTACCGACGAATCCACGTAAAAAAAAATTAAAAAAAAAATTAAAAAAAAAAAGGAAAAATAGAAGGGACAAGAACCTTGCAACAAATCAAAACAAAACTCAGGCTGTATCCAAGCCCCTCTGAAGGATTGTGAGTTGCAAACTAAGTAGAAAATCAGTGACAAATGGAGGGAGAAGGTCACAGCTAAGAAATTTATGCTAAGTACAAGCTACGGACGAATGTAAAACAGCACAAGCATTTGACGAACAAGTAAGTATGCTGCAAATTCAATTAAAAGCCCAAAAACCAAGGGCAAATTACCATTGTCGTTATACCCAAAAAAGACCCATAAACACTAGGCAACACAAAAAACTGTTCTCGGGACAGATTAAATTGTTCTAAAATTAGATTTACAAAAATGCCCAAAACATGACGGGCTAACAAAAGAAAAGAAGAAATTTCCATAAGTATGAAGTTCAGGGGCCAGCAACAGCATCATCACCCATTGGAGCATCATCTCCGGCAACAGCAGCATCGTCAGCAGTAGTCTTGTCAGGGACGTCTTCCTCAGGAACAGAAGATTGGGCAGCCTCATCAGTCGCCATCTCCTGGTCCACCACCTCAAGATCCAAGCTTTGCAAATCAACTCCGGTGGGATGCTTGACGAGGTACCGCCTTAAAAGCCCAAAGCCTTTGAAGTACCAACTGAAGAGCACAGTGTTGTACTCATCAGTCTGCTGGAAAGCCTTGACGGACCTTGCAGCAATGGTCTTGAGCTTTTCCTTGGCTACCAGAAGCTGTTCGTCCTTCTCCAATGTTAACTGACGCTCTACACGAAGATCGTTGGACAAAGTCTTGGTGCTTTCCTTCAAGGTATTGACCTCGTGCATGGATTCTATGAGCTTTTTCTTCACTGAAGAATTCTCCTCGTCCAGGGCCTCCATTCTGGACATTAGTGACGCCACCTTGGCCTCCTGAGTGAGGTACTCAGAAGCAATGTGGAGACTCTCCCCCAACACCTGAAAAGAAAGCTAAAGCTGTCAGTAAAAAGATAGATAAATACCAAAAGCACACGGGCAGATTACCTAGACGAGCTTGTGGACTTGTTGATTTGCGACCACATTGAAAGGCACGCCGGCAAAAACCTTTAAGTCCTCGGCAGTAAAAATTCTGTGCGCCCTGTCCACAGCCAGACCTTGATCTCCCCATACAGTGGACGAATGAGAATCAGCCTTCTCCTTCTCCTTGCCTGATATGTGCGGCCTCTTCGACGAAGGAGTGGGAATCTCTTCAACCGACACGGCTGGAGAGGTCGTCCTCACGGTCTCAGCACCAGAAATGACGGGAGTAACCGAAGTAACCGGAGGAGCAGACGGGCCTTTCCCAGTCACGCGCACTCCCTTCTTCCCAATACTGGACAGAGGCTCATCCTTCTTGGACTTCATCTTGGCATACATGTCCTTGTTGAACTTAGTCGTCATCTCTGCAAGAAGAAAACACTTGTTAAAAAAAAAGGGGTGCTTAAAGGGAAGTTAACGCTGACGAAGTCAATACTTACTCTTTTTTCCCTCGATGTCGATGTTGCGCAAGACGTAGGGAGATGGGTCCGGGCCTAAGCAATAGAATGCAAGCGTCCGTGGATCCACAAGGTCCTCCCAACTTTCAATTGTCCTAGCGTACTCAATCGCCTTTTCAACACGATCTTAGTATTTGCTCTTTAACATGGGACGTCTCTTAACTGCCAAAGAGATGACTAAAAGAGTTAGATATGGCCATATAAGCAGAATGAAAATTAATAGACGAGGAGAAACATTGACGCACCTAAGTTTGGAGTTCCCCACCGATGGAGCAACCTTGGGATATCACCCCAAGCCTCGCTAGAAGGGGTCTCAAAATCGTCCCCTGACACGAAAAAGAAACGGGACTTCCAATACTTGAATGACGAGGGTAAACCCTTGACGATCCTATTCCTCCTCACCCAAGGTACTAACTTATAATATCCATACTCTTTTAACTCTTTTAAACAGTAAAGGTAGACGAGTTCACTCACCTTGATCATATCCCCGTTAGCGGCCAACCATATTTCCATACAGTTGATCACTATCCTCCATGAATTGGGCATAAGCTGCCCGGGAGCAATGCCAAAATAACCTAAAAACTCCATCACCAACGGATGGATGGGAAGCCTAAGCCCACAGGTGAAAGCAGCCTCGTAGAAGCATACCTCACGAGGGAAGAAGTGGCATGCCCAATCCTCACTACTGGGCCGACGAACACGAACCCGTTCAGGAAATTGAAATCTATCCTTAAACCTAGCTACAGTATCAGCGTCCAGACCGCACGCCTCCTCGAAGGCATAAAGCTCTAACTGAACGAGGGGTAGAGACGGCCGTATCACCCTCCACTGGGCCATCGCTAGACGACAACCTAGTTTCAAGTTCACTAAATCTCACCTCCGACATCCTCTTCGCTTCACCCTCAAACAAAGCAAGTGATTGGCCTAATATTGGAGATAGCTCTCCTAAAACCACACTCAACCCACAACCTTCAAAAATAAAGTCCCTAACCAAAGGAAAAAAGTCACCGGAAACACCTAAAACTGCCCCCAAGCGAGCAAAAAAGAAAGAGACCGAGGGGCAAGCTACCCTAACCTCAGAGGAACTTACCATGAAAAAGGGAATAAAATCCTAAAAACCTGAAAAACAAACACAACCATAACAAAGCAAAGGGTAAAGAAAAATTGGGAACTCATAATGGATTATGAAGGAAAGGAGAATAGAAGAAGAAGAAAAGAGGAACATACCTTGAAAAATGAACGATTGAATCCAAAAAGATGTCGTCGGAGCAGGGTCGGAGCAGTCGCAGGAATAAACGGAAAAAATAAAACTCAGAGCAAATGATTAAAGTGAAGGAAAGGAAAGTTTTGAAACCAAGACCCAAAAAAACTAAAAAATAGCGGGAAACCCAAGGGTCATGCCATTAACTCCATTGAGCAGCACGCGCCACGTGGCCACTTTGCGTGTAACGTCGCCACTATACATTAAATTCGGAGTAGAACCCCAAGAGTCATGGGCAGCTTAAGAAAACTTTTCATCTTCTATGGTCCTCATGACATGTCATAAACGACAGAACCTAGAGGGGCAACTGATGGGAATGACGAGATTACGTCTCCTGGACGAAGACAACACTCATGACGAAGCTGTCTTGAATGACGAAGAAACCAGACATCACTGACGAGGATAGGGAAATCATTCAATATAGTCAATCGATGACTTGGGCAGTTACAAAACCAGCCAGGTAGACCATTGGAAGCCTATTAAAAGCCCCATTACTAGGCAGGAGGCGTTACTAAGAAAGGCATTAACGACCACAACGGCTAGCAACCAAAGCCACATATATAAAGCCCTCACACTGTCAACAGAAGGTACATACACACTCTGAGAAACACTAATTGTTATCTTGCTTATCTATTTCATTTCACAAAGTGCTTTCCTATTCTAACTTTGGCATCGGAGATGTCGTGGCAGGCACCACACCGGTGACTATCTTTGAGGATACATTCACATAGACCGAAGGTTGGTTCCATCTGCCCACTTCGACTGACGAACTCACGCTTCATCACTTAGCTCATTAGTTTTAATCTCCCACAAAATAAAAATACACGTAATGAGTATATTTTAGAGAAACTTACAAACTCTCATATTTACGTGTAAGTGTGGAAATAAACACAAAAAATAGATGTTATAATGCCTACCAAAACTAAGATAATATTGTACTTTTAAGCTATTATCAATATCCAAGGACGGAGCTATGCTTGGACCTATGAGAAAAAGCAAAACATAATATGTATAAAGCTTGGTTTTGAATTTGGGTCCTAAAAAATTTAAACTTGGGCCCCAAATAACTAGCTTAAAACCAAAAAATAGCTCAAATAACAACACAAAATCAGCCCAAAGCTTTGAAAAATAAAAAAAATAAAAATAAAACTATTCTATGTTTGAGTTGAAGGGAGACAAAGCACCACTATTGCTCAGGTGGTAACAACAACAAACTATAGAGTCCAATATGATGACTGGGGAAATTACAAATATAGATCCTCCTGGTATGTACTATTACAATGTATTTGGTCTCCCTTTCTCATCTTTTTTTTAGCAAATTTGGGATTTTGAAGATTCTGTCACACACACACACATACATCTTTTCTTTTTTCTTTTTTTTTCCAATACTTCCATACTTTCGCAAAAAGTACTTTCTTTATTCAAATTTTCATTAAAGTTTGATTCTTTTTGCAGGTTTCTGTCTGGATTCTAAATGATTTATGAAATTTATCTCAAAGCATTAGCATAGGATAATTGCAGCTTAAGGGTCCATTTGGAATCCGCTTATTTTACTGAAATTGAAAACTTTTTATTGAAAGAATTGTAGATAAAAGTAAAAGTTAGCTGAAATAATACAATAGAACCTATGAATAGTACCTGTAGGTTCTCGTTTTTCAGCCCAATACCACATGGTGTGTGGGATCTTGGACCAACGGGCCCAATACAATGAATTTGTAGAGAGTGGGCTAAAAAGCTAGGCCTTAGTGGACGAACAATCGTTAGTCATGGTGTTCAAAGCGATCGCACAGAGGTGAACTGAGTTTATCCAAGAAGATTTTCTCCTCGGCACAGTCTGGGTGGCTCCTGTTTTTGGACATGGTGAAAGTCCCCCCTCTCCCGAATTGCTTCTTCCGCTTTTTATACTTGCTTCCCCCCTCTCTTGAACGTCCACGTGTAGGTTTAGATTCATAGGGCTGATACTTGTCCCATCAGCCCATACCCAAAGTGGTTGGGAGTGGTTGTAAAAACTGAAAAGCATGGCTCTACCAGGTGCAGAATACTTAATGCCGTAATGGCAACTTTTCCCTTAGATATTTCCATTCCTTCCCTTGTCCTTTGCTGTTTTAGTACTTTTCCTGTTCCGCGAAATAACCCGGGGTGTCATTACCAGCAACAGGTTGCTCCCTTTGTCCTCGGCTACATTTATGGCCAAGAAGGGTCCTTCCCATGGCCGAGGAGGGTCCTTCCCATGGCCCAGGGGGGGCTTTTCCTTGGGTTGGGCCCTTGGCCCAACGTAGACATTGACATGGGCTTCCCGGTCTTATACCCCCCATAATAGCCCCTCAAAATCCTGCTGTCCGGCTCCTTGGGCAGAGATGAGGGTTTTGGTGACGTCTGGCCTATGTCATGGCTTGCCAAGTCTTGTCTTTCATCAATCCCAGAGCCTCTTCGCTTGCCTGGGGCACGTTCCTGGCTGTGAGACATTCTTTTAGTTTACCCACGCCGCGTTCCTGCCATTTCGATACACGAGGCACGCTTTCATTAAGGTCTCTTTACGAGGCAACGCAAATCCAACGGCTAAAGACTGCTTTGGAAATTGAGTGGGATTTATCTCGTTTGTAATTCTTTCTTGGAGATTTGGACGAATTGAATGCCACCAAGCTTGCCCCCTATATAAGACACATGGGGGGAGATCGTTCTTCTTTATTCGCAGACCCTTGAGTTCTGTGGGGGTTTTGGGCTTTTAACTCTCCAAATGTTCCAAAGGACCACACCAAGGTAGTGATTGAGATTCAGGGAGTGAAATGACTAAGGATAAGGGTGAGGGTGAAGGAACCAAACCCTCTTCAGATGCTTCGGGTGTCTCCGAGATTCAGAATGACATAGTTAAGGCGAGGGAGACAGAGGCCATGGATATTTCTCCCTTTCGATTGGACAAGAAAGAAGTCTCTCTTCCTTCAGCCAAAACCCGAAGCAGGTGTAGGTCGTATCAAATTTTTGGTGCGACAAAGTTTGGATTTTCATCCGGTGCCGTATGTAGATTTGGCGCTCCTGCTTCTTCTTCTCTTCCACCGCCGGTGCCACCCATACTTGCTCGATTGCTGCTAGAGCAAGATCGTGAATCGGGCTTCTCTGCTTCTTCTCCTCTTCCACTACCAGTGCCACCCATACTTACTCGATTGCTGCTGGAGCAAGATCGTGGATTTATCGTCTCTATGGACTACTTTTATAGTTAGCTTCTGATATAGGCTTGTCTAAGCCCTTTTATGTACACTGTACTTCTTCTTTATCTAATAAAAAGACGATTTTGTTTCATTTTGCGTACCTTTCCTCTTCTGCAATAATTATTTTATAAATGGGTGTGCTGGTGTCTTTTCTTTTGGATAGTACTTAGAACTGATACCGTTGATGGTAAAGAGTTGTCACCCTAAACTTATCAAAACTGTCGGGCACAACAATGCTAACTTTAAGTAAGTTAACCATATAAGACTAACCAGGAAAACAATCGCATGTTCTGCATTGCGAATAGGGAGACCGCCCAAGAACGTGTAACCTAAAGTAAACAGTCAGAGGGGATCGCCAGGTACTAAGGTCCTCTTCCACATTCACGATGATGTTTATAGCTTCACCTTGCTTTACGCGTCTGGTCTGAGGACCGAGGCCTGATTGAATTTAACTTAAACGCTTAGAAAGGTGTTAGCGCGTGTTAGTTTCCATAAAGCAGGAGGTCCGAGGATCGTGCAAGACCTTTGTTCTGTCTAGCACTTTCTTCTTGAAGTAACTGGTTTCCCCATAGGTTTGAGTCCGAAGACCATGCAAAACCTTGGTTCTGTCCAGCACTTATATTTTCTTCTAGTGACTAGTTTCCCCATAGGTTTGAGTCTGAGGACCATGCAAGACCTTGGTTCTGTCTGGCACTTTTTTCTTCTAGTGACTAGTTTCCCCATAGGTTTGAGTTCGAGGACCATGCAAGACCTTGGTTCTGTATAGCACTTTTTTCTTGAAGTAACTGGTTTCCCTATAGATTTGAGTCCGAGGACCATGCAAGACCTTGGTTCTGTCCAGCACTTATATTTTCTTCTAGTGACTAGTTTCCCTATAGGTTTGAATCCGAGGACCATGCAAGGTCTTGGTTCTGTCTAGCACTTTTTTCTTGAAGTAACTGGTTTCCCCATAGGTTTGAGTCCGAGGACCATGCAAGACCTTAGTTCTGTCCAGCACTTATATTTTCTTCTAGTGACTAGTTTCCCTATAGGTTTGACTTCAAGAACCATGCAAGACCTTGGTTCTGTCTAGTACTTTTTTCTTCTAGTGACTAGTTTCCCCATAGGTTTGAGTCCGAGGACCATGCAAGACCTTGGTTCTGTCCAGCACTTATATTTTCTTCTAATGACTAGTTTCCCCATAGGTTTGAGTCCGAGGACCATGCAAGACCTTGGTTCTATCTAGCATTTTTTTCTTGAAGTAACTGGTTTCCCTATAGGTTTGAGTCCGAGGACCATGCAAGACCTTGGTTCTGTCTAGTACTTACATTTTCTTCTAATGACTAGTTTCCCCATAGGTTTGAGTCCGAGGACCATGCAAGACCTTAGTTCTGTCTAGCACTTTTTTCTTGAAGTAACTGGTTTCCCCATAGGTTTGAGTTCGAGGACCATGCAAGACCTTGGTTCTGTCCAGTACTTATATTTTCTTCTAGTGACTAGTTTCCCCATAGGTTTGAGTCCGAGGACCATGCAAGACCTTGGTTCTGTCTAGCACTTTTTTCTTCTAGTGACTAGTTTTCCCATAGGTTTGAGTCCGAGGACTATGCAAGACCTTGATTCTGTCTAGCACTTTTTTCTTCTAGTGACTAGTTTCTCCATAGGTTTGAGTCCGAGGACCATGCAAGACCTTGGTTCTGTCTAGCACTTTTTTCTTGAAGTAACTGGTTTCCCCATAGGTTTGAGTCCGAGGACCATGCAAAACCTTGGTTCTGTCCAGCACTTTTTTCTTGAAGTAACTGGTTTCCCCATAGGTTTGAGTCCGAGGACCATGCAAGACCTTGGTTCTGTCCAGCACTTATATTTTCTAGTGACTAGTTTCCCCATAGGTTTGAGTCCGAGGACCATGCAAGACCTTGGTTCTGTCTAGCACTTTTTTCTTGAAGTAACTAGTTTCCCCATAGGTTTGAGTCCGAGGATCATGCAAGACCTTGGTTCTGTCCAGCACTTATATTTTCTTCTAGTAACTAGTTTCCCCATAGGTTTGAGTCCGAGGACCATGCAAGACCTTGGTTCTGTCTAGCACTTTTTTCTTGAAGTAACTGGTTTCCCCATAAGTTTGAATCTGACGACCATGCAAGACCTTAGTTCTGTCCAGCACTTATATTTTCTTCTAGTAACTAGTTTCCCCATAGGTTTGAGTCCGAAGACCACGCAAGACCTTGGTTCTATCTAGCACTTTTTTCCTGAAGTAATTGGTTTCCCCATAAGTTTGAGTCCGAGGACCATGCAAGACCTTGGTTCTGTCCAGCACTTATATTTTCTTCTTCAATGAGAATTCAGCAAACCGGGCTACTAGACCCGTGAGGTTTAGCCCCTTGACAAACGTGTGGGGCATAGACTTGATGCTAGAAGCCCCTAGAACTACCCGCGCCATTGGCACTTCGAAGTGTAGCCCTGAGCGGGAGCTGAGTTAAGATAACAACTGTGTATTGCTGGGAATGATGGGGAAGCTTTCGTATAGCATGCACCACTGCCAAAATGATCTCTTTCGAGGGACTCTTGTTGATAGGAGCTTGATCTTACCATGACTAACCGTCGCATTCACCAACGCACGAGCTTTTCCCACAGACGGCGCCAATTGTAGGGTCTCGTTTTTCAGCCTAATACCACATGGTGTGTGGGATCTTGGACCGGCGGGCCCAATACAATGAATTTGTAGAGAGTGGGCTAAAAACCTAGGCCTTAATGGACGAACAATCATTAGTCATGGTGTTCAAAGCGATCGCACAGAGGTGAACTAAGTTTATCCAAGAAGATTTTCTCCTTGGCATAGTCTGGGTGGCTCCTGTTTTTGGACATGGTGAGAGTCCCCCCTCTCCCGGATTGCTTCTTCCTCCTTTTATACTCGCTTCCCCCCTCTCTTGAACGTCCACATGTAGATTTAGATTCATAGGGCTGATACTTGTCCCATCAGCCCATACCCAAAGTGGTTGGGAGTGGTTGTAAAAGCTGAAAAGCGTGGCTCTACCAGGTGCAGAGTACTTAATGCAGTAATGGCAGCTTTTCCCTTAGATATTTCCATTCCTTCCCTTGTCCTTTGTTGTTTTAGTACTTTTCCTGTTCCGCGAAATGATCCAAGGTGTCATTACCAGTAGCAGGTTGTTCCCTTTGTCCTCGGCTACATTTATGGCCGAGAAGGGTCCTTCCCGTGGCCGAGGAGGGTCCTTCCCATGGCCGAAGGGGGGCTTTTCCTTGGGTTGGGCCCTTGGCCCAACGTAAACATTAACATGGGCTTCCTGGTCTTATACCCCCCACAGTACCAAAAAGTACAGTGAGACCCATGAATAGTAGCAAAAATAAGCCAAATAGTAAAATAAGTTGGCAAAAATAATCTTTGCCAAACGGATTTTAGCAAATTTGGGATTTTGAAGATTCTATCACACACACACACATACATCCATTTTTTTTCAATACTTCCATGCTTTTGCAAAAAGTACACTTTCTTTATTCAAATAAAAAAAAAAAAAAATATATATATATATATATATATAAATAAAAAAGCAGAGACCTCATGGGGGGAGCATGAGGTTCTGCCACATGTGGCACTCTAATTTTGCGTTTAGCCTATCATTAACTTTCTTCCTACTATACTTCAAAACATGGGCTGGCATTTTAAACTTCATTAAAGGCAAGAAGCTTAAGATGACAAATTAGAGCAAATTACAGCCCAAGTGTAACTCTATTGATTGTCCCCACGTTTAGATGATAGTAATTGATTGTTCCCACATTTAGCTCATTTCAAAACTAGGATTTATAGTCTCAATGTAGTGATCGGTTAAGTCAATCAATTCTGAAGATTAAAAGATTTCAACGTTTTTAGTCTTTTAGACTTCAGTATTGGACTCTTCCACTACTAATTTATTTATTTTTTCTGAAATCAAAGAGTTTCTCCCATTATTTGCATGTCATAAAAACCTGTTATAGTCCTATAGCTCGCAGGACAAAGAAAAGTGAACCGGTGTATTGTTTTTTTTAAGAATAACCCAAATGCCATTATATTTATATACCTCTGATTTTATTCTCTCACTTTGCCTTTGCTTCTTCCATCGATACCAATCTGCTTTGAAGCTTACATCTTCCTCTGATAGCTGTGTATCAGATTCAAACTTCATTCCTTCTTTGCTAAACTCGAGGTATTTTTTGCCTTCTATTTTCTTCTCTCCTTTTTATTATTTAAACAGTTATGTTGTCTACTTGAATATCAAATGGGTATTTGCTCGCAAAGTGTTTGTTAAAATGCCAAAGTGTTTTGCTCTCTTTTTTTTCTTCTTTTTTTAGAATTTGATTTTGATAACATTCCTCCTATTTCATTTGCCTAGCCCCTAATAGAAATGAATAATAGGATGAAATTACCCTTTAACTTTAACTTCTGTGATTTTACTTTACTGATATATAAATCTCCACATAGAACAAAGTCTCACCGAGGAAGAAGTTGAATTGGTTCTAAGTAGTAATGGAAGCCATGAAAGTAGAATGCATGGATTTTTTTAAAGCTCTCTGATTTTTTTTTTTTTTTTTGCTTACTGTGTCGATGTTATGGACTTAATGTCAAACTTATTTTGTATAGGTACTATTGTTTTAGTTGTGGGCACAATTTGATGTGTTTTGATGTTTGTGTTTGCTTTTTTTCAAAATAACACTGATTTTCAAACAATTTCGTTAGTTAGCACGTTTTCAAAACTATATAGGAAACTAACATCTCTATTGTAACAAACTCGATTTTGCCATGCTAAACTCGAGTCCACCATACTCGTTTTCTGGCAAATTGAAATCGATCCTTACAAACTCGATTTTGGTACTCACAACAAAAACAAAAACAACGAAGAGAAAAACCAAAAAATATTCTTCTCAAACAATCAAACACAACAACCCATTTCCAAAACTCTTCTTCTCCAACAATCAAACACAACAACCAAAGAGAAACAACAAAATCAACGAACCCAAGATCCACCTAAGGTTTTGCTCGAATCGGATCGGACAGGTTTTACTGGAGTTGCTGGGATCGGATCGGAACTGTGAGGACACCGAAGCTCACCTGGGTTTTGCTCAAATTGGATCGGACCTGGGTTTTGCTGGAGTTAAGTTTTGCCCGAGTTTGTTGAAGGTAAGAATTCCTCTGAAATTTCAACGAAATCGAGTCCAATAGGGTCAAGTTCTATGTTGAAATCGAGTTCATTGTACTCGATTTAGACATCGAAATCAAGTTTATTACACTCGAGATGTTAGTTTTCTAATTTTTTTTGAAAACGTGCTAACTAACAAAATTGTTTGAAAATCAATGTTATTTTGAAAAAAAAATCTTGTTGTTCACAAGTAGAGGGATATTGCTCCATTGGATGTGAATGGTGATGTTGGGGTCTCAGACAAAGATTGTGAGGTACATGTCTTTGATATCAAGGATTTTGATTTCCTTTTATATCAAGTTGTGATAGTTAGAGGCTGTTTGGATTGAGTTTTTTGATAACTCAATTCTTTGTTTCCATAACTCATAACTCAAAAATGGTGGGACCCATAGTAAAAAGGTTGTTTGGCCAAACGATAACTCTGTTTCCATAACTCTGTTTCCATCACTCAATTCTCTGATTTTTGAGTTATGAATTATGGAAACTGAAAACAACAAAAGGCTGTTTTCAATTTCCATAACTCATAACTCAATGGCATTTCCGTAAATAAACACACATGAGGGACCCACAGCCGCAACTTTTGACTACCTTTTTACTTTTTTTTTTTTTTTTCTGGGTTGGCGTTGGCTGTTTGTTTGTTTGTTTTTTTTTTTTTTTTTTTTTTCTTTTCCTGGATTGGCCGTTCAGTTTTTTTTTTTTTTTTTTTTTTTTTCTGGGTTGGCGTTGTTCTTTTTTTTTTTTTTCTTTTTCTTTTTCTTTTCCTGGGTTGGCTGTTCGGTTTTTTTTTTTTTTTTTTTTTTTCTTGGTTGGCGTTGTTCTTTTTTTTTTTTTCTTTTTCTTTTCCTGGGTTGGCTGTTCGGTTTGGTTTTTTTTTTTTTTTTTTTATATATATATATATTAGCTTCGGTGAGTTGGGTACTAAAAAAAAAAAAAAAAAAAAACTGTACTGGCTGACAGGTGTGGGACCCATGAATAGTGTGAAAAAATTGAGTGATGAAAATAAAAGTGATGTTGCCAAATGAGTGTGAAAAAATGAGTGATGAGTGATGAGTGATGAGTGATGGAAATTGAGTGACGGAAATTGAGTGATGAAAAATCCTTACCCAAACAGGCTCTTAGTTTCTTTGAAAGCGCACAACCTTAGTTTTGTTTGTAGAAAAAATTTAAGCAAGAGGAGTGCCATATGCAATTAGTATTTTCCTAAGTCTAACAATTTTTTTTTTCTATTTTGTTTAGTGACATTTAGTGCTGCCCCCATTTAACTAAAAGTGAGTTGTTACTTCCTTTTTTTTGTTTTATTGAAGCTATTTGTAATTTGCGGAGCTGAAGATATATGTTACGTTACAAACGCCGCCTAAACCCAATTTTTTTGTACTGGTTAATGGAAAATTGTTTTGATGTAGCATATAACTTCAATTTTTTTTTTTTTTTCAGTTCAAGGACAATTGGTGGTGCCCCGATTTAACTTCAAGTGAGTTTTGTTTTATTGAAGTCATCTACAATTTGTGGAGTCATAAATTAATGTTATGTTAAATGAAAAATTCTATTGATGCAGCATGTAACTAATTAGCAAATGTCATTGGTATAAGTATAATTAAAAATTTAACTGCAATTATTTTTTAGTAGATAAAAATATGTTCAAGTTATTACTTTAACATATGTTCCATATTCTACATAACATTCTTATATAACAGCTTATAATATTATCCACGCATCGCGCGGGCCCTCCACTAGTTTTCATTAAAGTTTGATTCTTTTTGTGGGTTTCTGTTTGGGTTCTAAATGATTTATGAAATTTATCTCAAAGCATTTACATAGGATAATTGTAGCTTATTTTACTATTTAGCTTATTTTTGCCAACTTATTTTACTATTCAAATTATTGTTGCCAATTTATTTTACTATTCAGCTTATTTTTGCTACTATTCATAAGTCCCACTGCACTTTTTAGTACTATTCGTGAATCCCACTATACTATTTCAACTAACTTTTACCTTTATCTATAGTACTTTCAGCAAAAAATTTTCAATTTCAACAAAATAAACAGATCTCAAACGGATCCTAAGTGTTTAATGAAATTTTCCAAAGAAGCTTGGAATAAAAAATAATAATAATAAAAACACGTACATGGATATGAGTGTATCTCGTCTCTTCTCACTCTCTGTCCTTAGTATCCCAACCTTTCACTATAGTACTATTCCATCCTCCAAGTTTGTGACATGTCATTTTTTTTAAATTTGTACTTTTTTTTAAGTGACAAGTTAAAAAAAAGTTTTGTTTGTATTTTGGCCACATCGTCTACAAATAAAAATTATAAAGAAAAAGTTAACAGATGACATAAATGTATTAGTTTATGAAATATTTTTAGAAACTTTTTATGGGAAAAAAATAAAAGGGTAAACAACTAAATTTTTTTATAACTTTTTATATTTTTCGTTAAAATAATATTAAAATTTTCTTAAAATAGTATATTAACAAATGTCCTAAAAAGTTTTAGTTAGCCAGACCTTTAAAATAGAATCCATTAGGAATTAAAAAAAAAAAAAAATAGAATCCATTAATTTAAGAGAAATATTACGTCCACAATACTTTTAAAACAAATCCAATGTAATGTGTTGTTATTTACTGTTGCCGCTGGTAGACAAAAAAGTAATTTTAGTAATGGATTCAAATTAAAAGTCGGTAACAATTTGGCAACTAGAATTTATAGTAAAAGAATTATGAAAATATTATAAAAATAATTTCTCTAATATTCCTGTTATTTATTCCCCGGAAACCAAAACGTCCAAAGATGATGGAAATCAAAGTTGAATGGAGGAGAAGGAAGTAAAAGACGTGGCGAAATGGAGACCAAACTCCTCATCCTCACACAGCCACCCTGCTTCATCTCTACTCCTCATCGTCATCGACAACCTCATCCACCCAAAACCTCTTATCCTCATCACCTTTCCTCTCCTTTTCGCCGCTCCTGCACCGCTGTCTACTACCGTCGCTGGGACTCCAATGTCGAAACCCAAGTTGAAGAAGAAGAGGATGAAGATGAAGACGAAGGCTCTGAATTTGGCTTCGGAGGTAGGCGGAATAAGAAGAAGAAAAGGCGTTGGTGGTCTGATGACTCTTCTTACTCACCGGAGACGGAGGAAGGTCCTGGTGGAATATTCGAGGAAGTCATTGATAGGTTCTGGATTTTTAAGGTATATTCAATTCAACCCATTTTTTATTGTTACTTCTTACACTAGCTTGAGGAGATGGGCTTCTTTGGATTTTGATATTTGAGCAAAATTAAGCTTTACCTTCTCTAGCTGATTTTGTTATCTTAAGTTGGTCGATTTTTGTTTGTTATTTACTTTTCTATAATTTTGGTAGATGGCTTTGGATTCATTATGTATTGATTCTCTAAATGCATTAATATTGAATACCTCTTTGAGTTGCAAAACATTTAAGTCAAGTAAGTCTTTTAAGGGAAGAACGTTGGGACAATGATTAAGAACATTCTGGGACAAACTTTGGGTTACTGAAATGAGCTAAAAAAATTTTGAATGACCATGCTTGCTATGTATGTCTGTTTATGGCCATATGTTTGATCACTGCAATTATTGTTGAGGGCGCTCCCCCAACAAACTTAGTAGCAATGCAAGGCAATAATGAGTCCCCCCTTATTTGAAATGATGTTCTAACTTTTTTGCCCAATTTCTCGAACTTATCGTTTTTAATTTATATTATTTGTGCAAGTTATTTTCCTCGAGGGAATTATGTGATATCGTTGCTTTTCGGTATAGAAGCATTTTGATATAAGAACTCTCTAACAAAGATTTATGATGAAACACTTCATTTACATAATTTTTAGACCCAGGTCAGATATGCACCCTGCAATAATCTTTTCTAAGAAATGAATTTTTCACTCGAACAAAATCTGTGTTGGTTCATTCATAATTCAGGATTGACTTTGTCTAAGGTCTAAAACATTTCAATATGTTTGCTTTTTGGTCAGTGCAGGTTTTTATATCCTATGGCTGGGCACTTCCAGCAATTATTGCATCCTGGCTGCTAGCTACAGGCCCAAAAGCTTTTCTTATGGCATTGGCACTCTCCCTTGGTCAGTCAGCTCTTTCTTTGGCATTTGATAAGTTGTGGGGAAAGACACAAGGCAAGACAAAACGCAGGTCCAGGATGAGGAGGAAACCAGCTGCCAGCACTGCAAGTAGTGTTGAAATGGGGGCAGAAGAACAAGGTGAAAGCCAGGAAACCAGAAAGGGAAAGGTGGGATACCAATCGTGGATAGTTGGCAATGATGGGTCAGCTTCTAATGGTGGTGGAGATGCACCAAAGTTCGGTGGTTGGGATGATCTAGATAGATCTCGATCTGCATGGAGAGCATCTCGAAAAACCGGTGGGTCACGAAAGACACCAACAGATAACGGAAAGTTGAGCCGCAAGGTTAGAAAAAGTGACACACCTCTGCTCTTGAGATTGTTGATTGCTGTTTTCCCATTTTTGGGTTCCTGGACCAAGATGTTATACTGATGACCACCAAGCAAGCTCAAATTTAGAGCATGAATTTGATTGGTTTTGCCTGCAAGGACTGAGACTGAATCACTGTATTTTAGGGGCAATGGGTTCTTATTCTTACTTGATCATCTTTCCCATCTTTCCTTCAAGTTGAATCAGTTAAGCCAAATTGGAGGGGGGGGGGGGGGGGGGGGGGAAATCATGGGAGCAATCTGCGTATATAAACATCCTAATGATGGTTATTTGATGATATGCTCGGGTCAATTCCTTTGTTCCTCAGAATACATGGTGCAGAATACAAAGAAAAAGCGATATTGATCAAGGCTTTTCATATATTGCTATAGAACCGATACATTTATCTTACTCCGAAGGCCTTTTTGTCTTTTTTTCCCCCTTGGCAGCATGACTTATACTTTTTGTGGCATTTTTGAATTTAATTTATAATCTTAACTTTCGAATATGGAAGTAAGATTGAGAGATAAGTGGAAAAGGCCCTCCAAAACCCATCCAGACTAACCCTGTACAATCGAATTTCAACTATAAAAAAAAAAAAGCTGGTTCTCCTGGGTTCATCCAGTTTGAAAATTCTCCTGCATACGTGATTGGAAATTTCCTATAACAAAGATTCCATTTACTATGAATCAACAATGCCTCCCTGTTGGAACTCATTTCTTTTAGGGAAGGTACTCTTAAACAGGACAAATGGACAATGTATGCACCATTATCAATTGCTTGATGTATTCTCGAGGCCACTGGGAAATTGTCATTTACGCTGCCCTTGGACTGCACTTTGCCATGGCGAGAAAATTTCTCCATGACAAGGGGTTTCATTTTTGTTGGTCCCTCTGACTATCATGAATCAAATATTGCCTTAAAAAAATTAAAATAAATAAATAAATAAAATAAACAACTCTTTACAGCTTAATCAGGCTGTTGTTGCTGTGCTAAATTTACACTTCATAATTGAATGAACAACATCCCTGTACACTTGATAATTGAATGAAGTTCCTAAATAATTCTAAAACTACATTTCATAAAGAATTCTGCAGTTCTCTTAAAAGCATTGCTAACACCACAATATTCTGTCATCTTGCAAATAGCTGGACTCTATTCATATAGCAAGTAGATGCAGGGTCCTGGAGGCAGCTACAAAAACCCTCCTCATCCTTGGGAAATGTTGTGGGTAGAGGATGGTCAGGAATTACACCAACCTGTTTTGAGAGTCAAGGTGAAGGAAGTAGGATTAGGAACAATAGATGTGTGAGAGAGAGAGAGAGTCACTAACTGACCTTATCAATATCTGTGTGAGCAGGTGTCTCATATCGAGCAACTGTAACAGCCAAGCCAGAGCCATCCGATAGCTCAAAAACTGACTGAATCTTGCTGCAATTGGGATGGGTAGCTCATGTCAGGAATAAATGATTTTAATGATTGTGCTTGAAGTAAAAGTCATTACCCTTTCCCATATGTGGGTTCTCCAAACAGCACAGCACGTTTATTGTCTTTCAAGGCACCAGCTAAAATTTCACTTGCACTAGCAGTTCCTTTGTTAACCTAATGGAAATTCAGTAAAGGATATTGTCATCAATTTTTCACCATAAGAACAATTATGATCTTAGAAGATAAAGTTCCACCACCACACACGCATATGATAACAATGGAAAAATGGAAATTAGGACCAGAAAAAATCCTATAATTTGATTAAACAAACATGGAAATATAGAGGAAGTTTTGTAGTTACTTTGGATAGCAACTGTCAGAAAGGTTCCATCTTTATAAGACAATATATTAGAAATTAGAAATAGCAAGAAAGAAAAGAAACAAGAACAATTAGTCCAAGACTAAACATTGAGAGAGAAGATATTGAGAATGAACAACCTAAATACACAATTGTCAGTATAATGATTCTGTAATTCCATAAATCTATAGCGCAGACATTTGCAAATATGTCTCTCAAATATTACGGATGATCATGACAAAGTTGTATTATAGAATATACAAAAGTATACCAGCACAGCAAGGGGTTCTGAAGCAGCTATTGCGTTGCTCCCGTCTGTGTCATAGATATCTCGAACACCACGACTATCACAAATATACACAATGACACCTTTGTCCAACCTGAATGGAAGTAGACAAATGAGAACTTGTGCTGCATACATTGGATCACATAAAATGAAATACCAGCTTAGTTTATTAAAGACTACGAACAAGATAGCAACAGGTGCTCCCTAAAGATATAATTGCAGTACAGTAATGCCCCAATGTGTGAACTTTAAAGAAAAACAATCACTTCCCAAATCTTTTAAACAAGTAAAGCATACCACTAATTAGTAACTAGAAAGGTATCTAGTAGACTCAAGGAGAAAAAGAATTAATTATGAAAAAATAAGTATTTAACCAAGTAAAATTATAAAATTGCATCATAAAAATCATGGAAATTTTACCTGTTGGATGATTTTACACAAGCCAGGGCAGCAGAAAGTGCACGAAACATCCATGTGTTTGGGCACATACATTACAACTCAAATGTTTCAAATCAATACATGCGTGTTTGTCTAAATGAGAAACACATGCAATTATCAGGAAGCACTAGTTAATGGTGGAGCCAAACTTTTCATCATTCTTTTCCTCCATCAGCAAAATAATACCAATTGACCGGTATAAGGGCACCAGAATAGGTAAAGTGAATGCATGCAATATAAATGTAAATTGTTTACCATTGTAGCTTACCAAATCTTCGCAATCTCAATTCCTTCTGGGAAAAGACCACCGCTGCACCAATTTAAGCTTTAATAAAGCCTTTCAAAGGGTGAAGTAAAGAATGGAGCGAATTGAAAGATAATCACCTATTATCTCGAAGGTCCAACACAAAGGCATTAACACTGTTACTCCTTAATGTATCAATTGCTTCCTTGACAGCACCTAGAAGGGATAAAAGCTTTCAAGATAAATTGCAGAAATTTATATTTGAAATATTAAATGAATACAAGTATCAAATAAGGTAATGAAGAATAACCATAAGGAATTTTGACCATTTCAGTTATGCATAACTATATAAGATAAAAATATTACTGTCTCATTTGCCTTACCTATCAAAAAAAAAATGTCTTATTCTTAACAAATATACAAGACAAAGGTTGACCGTTTCAGTACAACACTAGAAATTAAGAAACTAAGCTCTTATGCATGAATATATATATATATATATATATATGAGAGCATGAAGATATACTTGTTCCAACTTATCAGATTAAAATCTGATTGGAGAGGAAATTTAAATAACAAGTAGTTCTACTTACCAGATGCATTTTGGTTGAACGAAGTTAATTTGATATAACCAATCCTACGGGAATCCCTCCCTGAACCAGGCACTTGGCATAGTCGTGACTTCACTGGATTTAGTGAAACTTTCTCTCGCCTGGAAGGCAGTAGTTGGTGAATTAGTAAATTTTTAAGTAAAATAAAAAATGCACAAAGAAAAGTGTTGATTTTTTTCCAGCTCAAATGAGAACTAAGCTCACCACCACAGCTGTAGCTCAGGCAGCCAAGGGTTGGGGAGGTTTTTGTCATACCTTTGTAATTTAATAATGATACAAATATTCATATCAAAGTGACTAAGCTTAATGCAATAAAGCATAAATATACTTGCTCAAAACTATCCTGGGATATCCAAAGTTAATTTCCCATCATTTTTTTTATTTTTTGGTAATTACACAAGAATTCGGTGGGTCTTGAATCCTCCAGGCCTCCACCTTCCTCTTACAAGGAGAGGAGGTGTCATTTGAGCCACAGCTCATTGGCAACTTCACTGCTAGCAAAATTGGAATAAAGTTTCCCTCAGTCATTTTTAAATTCATGCACTCTGGAGAGAGAGAGAGAGAGAGAGAGAGCTCACGTCAAAGCTACATGCTTTATTTCGGGTCCACTACGAATGGTCAATTCCACTGAACTTCCTTCAGGTCCCCTGCAATTTAATTAAAAAGTTTAAGCAAACTAGAGAAGAAATGAAAGGGTGAAAACCAGGCTGAAAATAAAAATGTGCTGCTAAAAGATTTTTATTAAATCAGATGTAAAGTATAATCATCATGAAACTGTTCACTTAAAACAAGCTCAGGTCAGTTGCCAGATCAATAATCACTTGGTTGTGAAGTGGCTACATCATACACTTACACATGGTAGCTGTCCTCTAGCCTTGGGCTTTTCTCTTGTGTGTAGTGAGAATCATTCCATTTTGGAATTGATTACATGGTTATATTATCAAACCTAGGCTAAGGTACAAGTGATAGCCCAGTGATAATGACATCCTTTGTGGTGTCCAATGTTTGTGATTCGAACCCCACTTCCCCCCTCCCCCACTATTTACCTATCCAAAAAAAAACCTAGGCTCTAAGATCTGATCCAACAGGTGGCACCATTAACACTCAGAATATCCTTCTATGTTTTAGCTGTCCCAATTTTATAGTAGCATAACCTTTAATTATACACTTCCCTTTTCTTTTACCACTTCTAAATGAGTAAAAAAACCCATACTAAATATCCTCAGAATATCCTTCTCTACAGTTGCTCCCTTTTTCCAAATCTCCAATGCCATTTCCCTGAGAGGGCTCAATTAAAGGTGCTTCATATTCAGATACCTAACATGCCTTCTTTCTCCAAAGAGTACATTATACCTCAATCAACTAAATGAAACTTAGTTGAATCACTCATTCCTCCCCTCAAAAAAGTCTCTTTGGAGATTTTCCAACCTATTGGAGATATGAAAGGGCATTGTAAACAAAGAAGTAAAGTAGGGAGCGAAGATAATATACTCTTAATTAGAGTTATTCTTCCTCCCTTGAATAAGTACAACTTTTTTCATCCCACAAGCCTTCTCTCCACCTTTTCAATCATCGTATTCTAAACATTCCGAGCCTTAGAGGAAGAGCCTAGTGTAAGTCCCATGTAATTCATAGGCAAAGAACCCAAATTGATGTAAGATTCAAAACCCAGTTTCTCCACTTTCAAAATACAACCCAGGATCAACTTGTCTCAATTTTCTTGAGCTGCCAAAAAACTTGTTATAATGCCATTGATTATAATGAAAAATGAACAGTTAATATATAGAATTAGATCCAGTTCTTCACTTATCTCCAAACCCAAACCTTAAAAATAGGAAAGTAAACACTCCCAATTCACATGGTCATACGACTTTTCAATATCTAACTTGCAAATAATTCCATGTACACCACTCCATATACGGCTATCCAACCATTCATTAGCCATAAGCACATAATCAATAATTTGCCTACCTCCAACATAGGCATTTTGGGAGGATGATACAAGGTCTCCAACCAGTTTCTTTAAATGGTTAGCAAGTACCTCCACAAGTGATTTATACACACTCCCAACCAAACTAATAGGACGAAAATCCCTTATATTCCATGGTCTTCTTAGGAATCAAATATGTGTGTATATATATAATTGGAATTAAAGCAATAAATGAGACTTTTAATGACTTCTTAATTTTGCAGTAGTTATAGAACTTCTCAAATGCCTGTAAAATATACCCCTCTATGGTGTCTCAACAATGTTTGAAAAACATCAATGTAAATCCATCCAGCCACCTTCTCCCCATCCATATCATGACTTCTTAAATTTGCAGTAGTTGTAGAACTCCTCAAATAAGTGTAAAATATTCCCCTCTACAGTGTCCCAACAACATTTGGAAAACACCATTGTGAATCCGTCCAGCCCTAGTGCCTAATCACCATCCATACCATGTAAAGGCCCAAAATTTCTTCTTTTTCAAATGGCCTCTCCAACCATCTGCTACTATTCTCATCAATAGTGAACATCAATAATCTTTCCACACGGGGTCTCCAGAGTTCTGGCTCAAAATTTAGGTCTTTATAGAAATGTACAGCTGCATCCTTCACTTCTCTCTCTTCTAAGTGTAGCACACCATCCACACACACATCATCCACTTCAAGCTTACCAATAAAATTTACTCTTCTATGAGAGTTACCCAAGCAGTGAAAAAACCTGAGTTTTTGTCCCCCTCCTTCATCCATAGAGCTCTATTTTTATGCCAATTCACTTCCTCAAGATGCGTTAGTATGCTTAACACGGAGCTAAACTCTGACCACCCCGGTCTTGCCTTCTGGTATGCAAATTACCAGGAGTCGTCTCAAAAGGAAAGCATACTTCAAAATCAAAGAAAAGGTTAATGATTCAAATTCATTACAAACTGAAGGAACTTAATTCTTTACAGATTCAATAAAGGCTACAATACACACTTTATTTTCTACGCAAAAAGTGGGAATTGGATAATCTGTTCTGTAATTATAGGCTTATTATGATATGAGATGTGGCATAAACTCGACAATGTTAAGAGGGATTCATGATATGGAATTTCAATATTCATTTGGAAAATACTCCTAGTGCTAAAACTCAGGCACCTTATGGACATTTATCAATATCGCCATCGAAGACACCATGGCATAAAAGTTGGGCTACTTTGAATTGCTTCCCGGTACATATCAATTTGCAAACTACATCAAGGAGAACTAACTAAACAGTAAAGCGCGCACACACACACACACAGACACAAAAAAAAGATTCTGCATATTCTTTTCTCTTTTTGTGCATGGAAGTGTGTGATAACCGAAGAATGGGACTTCAGCAATAAGTTACAATGCAACAACATTATTGCATTTACTATATCAGAAAAATAGCAGATATTTGACAGGTTAAGAGGTTGGCAATGTAAGAAACTCACTGCAACCGCTCTGCTGCGTCATATATGCCCATCATTTCTGTACTTGTATCATCAATTGCCAGAATAACATTGCCAGACAAAATTCCAGCCCTGTTTGCAGGACCTCCTGGAGCAGCTGAAATAACAACAAGTCCTGCAGGTGATCCATCAAATTGTGTGGGATAGCCAATTGACAGGCCTACACCTGTAAGAGCACCTTGAGTCCCAGACTGCCTTCAAAGAATATATTAACAGATTTTAGGGATAATTTTTATATGCATCTAAAACCCACTTAAGTAGACAGTATCGAAATTTTGTATAGCATAGCTAGTAATTTAAGGCACAAAATATATAAAATACAGAAATGAAAAAAAAAAAAAACTATTATAAATTTGGCATAAAACACATAAATAAAGAGGACATAAACAGAAAAGACAAAAAGAACACATACATATGTTAGATTACTTCTTTCACTATATTCCAATTTAGCAACATACTTATGTTATCTTAGTATAATTTCATAAGATATTGTCAGAACTAACTAATTGAGGATATTAATTAAAAAATAATTTAATCCATTAAGTATACATTTCTTCAATATATAGGAGTTTCTGTTTTTCAAGCCAAAGATGCAGTATACCAAGATGGCATGAAGAAATAGCATCATACGCGCAAACTCTTGAACTTTTCAGGCTCCAGAAACCGAGTAAAAGGATCATCCAGTGCAGCAAGCATCTTCCTTATTGCCGTATCTGAATGCAAATACACCACTAGGATTTAGCAAGGAAGTACATAGGGAAGACAGAAGTACTAATTTTAACTAATAAGTAATTGCAATGAAATGATAGAACAGGTTTAAAGTTACTCATATTGAATTACAAAAAATCAAATACAGCATATCACAAAACCATCTATGTATCGAAACAAGGTAAATTCCCAATCATATTTCTTCTAGAAAATTCATTCTCTCTCCAACACATTTAACACAATCACATACTGCAACAAATAGAATTAGCAATGGAATTTGAATTCACATTGCCCTAAAGTTGAGGTAGAAGAAACAATAGCCTATTCAAAGACATGGTGGGATCTCCAAAAAACAGTCTATTCAAGCAATCTTTAAAATTCCTAAATGAAGAGTTTCTGCAGCTAAGCTTTCCAAGAAATTAACTGTCCTAACATTTTTAGAAATCAAAGGAGGCATGACATGCAGAAGTTCATTGTACACGTTCAGCACATTGATTTATCGTAATCTGAAAAACCATTAAAGAGGTGGTAAATCAATGGCATCTAGGCATATCACATATTCAGCCTCCATAACAAAGAGATGGTGAGTGAATCATTTGTTCAAATCCAAACAAGATGCTCATTATGTTTAATCATAAAAGTACATCAGGCAAATGAGCATGAGACTATGCAATAAAAATATGTTTTATCCCATCTGGAACCACTGCTGAATCCTTTCCACACATTCAGTATATAACTCCAGGTTACCACATAAATACTAGACTATTATTTGGGCATATTAACCCTTTCTCACTGGTAACACAGAAAACCACCATAATTAAATTATTACAAATAGTGCAAGCCATACATGTCTGTTCTCGTGTGTTCATTGGTTCATTGCGCAGTGCATTTTCTCTGTACCGAAACCAACTCTGTCCATTAAAAGTTTTGTCAACATATGCACGATCAATTGTTCTCCATGCCTCTAAGAAGAGGAGATTCTCTTCGGTGAGGGCCCCTGAACAAACTATAAGTATTACAATGAAAAATAAAGTAAAAAATATCTAATTCTTCAATATTTGAAATTTCCCAGAAAATTATTATAAGAGATTAAACTTACAGGATGGACTCTTACTAACAGAAACAGAAAGTGACATGACCAGCATCACTCCAACGAGTAAATGGACAGAAAGAACAGAGACTTGCTGCCTAATTTTTTCATAACAGTCTATCACTTTTTGAAGAGTGCCCGAGTATCTCCTCAATTTGAAGCATCCATAACTTATTGAAAAAAAAACACACTTTGAAGATAAATTCTTATGAAGCCTTGATATAGATTGAAGCAAGAAATAATGTTTAGAAGTTCCATCGCTATTACTACAATTCCTCGGCTTGTTTCTGGCATTTGTCCTTTTACACAGTAAGCGACTCCTTAATTGAGCTTCTACACTCCTAATGGGGTGAGGTTTCCATAGCAGCACCTGGAAGGAGTCCAACTGAAATTGTAAAATAGCCCCTTGACTACAATTCAAAATGTTCACATGCAGACATTCATACATCACTATTTTTCAGGATACACTGAATTTCCCAGACCTTTCACCAAAGTATAGTATAAGGAAATTGGAAGATGAGACTGCCAGAATGGATCTATTTAATAGGAACAAAAAAGCATACAGTGCCATCCATTAAAATTGTAGTAATCATCCAGTTACTAGTAATCTTTCTTGCAACATGGCTCACCGTGAGCACAAAATTGAAGTTGTAATCCGGGTCTAGTAATAAGGCCAAAATTTTTGTTTCATACGCTGCATGCCCCCCCCCCCCCCCCCCCAAAAAAAAAAAATACAGTTAAGCGTATGCCTACAAGTCCTCATTTTCTTCAAAATCCACATATTAATAAGGAAACAGTTTCAATTAAAAGCAGTAAGCTCAAGATAACATAAAAGAAATCCAAGAAGCCAGACTCCCCACCAAGCAAATCCGCGGAATTTATTCTTTTGTTGATAATTCATTAGTTACAACAACAGGGGTGGGGGGATTTGAGCAATTGTGAGAGCAGGATATGCCACAGACCTACAAGGCCCTTGGCCAAATCTGCTGAATTGGAATCAGATTACATTGCATTCACCACATTTCCCCGCAACCAATTCAAAAATATAAAGATAAAAAAACTTTATCAGGTTGTTGATTCATTCAAGCTTTTAAGTCTCATAGGTTCACTCTAAAACCAAACTTAAATTAATCAAATTGGACGAAATTCAAGCAAGCAGCAAACAACTTCATCTAAGCCAAGCTTGAAATTCGCATAACTAAGCCAACAAACAAAACCCAATCACGTCATTTTTTTTCCAACATTAACTCCACAAAATCCACAGCAACAAAATAAAACATAAGAAATCAGTAAAACCATATTTCATTTTCTTAGAAACAAAAGGAAAGGCAATACTAAGAAGTGAAATTGGATTGATTGAAATGAGTACCTGTGGAGTGGCTGCCTTGGCGGTGAAGTTAGGGTTCTTGTAGGTATAAGAGATAGCGAAATGAGGAGATAACGAAGCAGTAGAAGAGCTTGCGAGAACCTCCATTCACAGCCACTGGCCTCGGAGAGCAGAGAAGAGCAGAGCTCTTTGGGTTCTCCCTTATCGTTGGCGTTTTGGACTTTGGACTTTGGACACCCAAACTGGGCCAGAGTCCAGAGCCCTTAATTTCATATAGCTGTCCTGTACTGCTGTTGATTAAATGAAACTTTGGGCCTTTAAGCATCCCTTTCCCAGTTCCCAAACATCTAATCAAATCTCTATTTGATTCATTTATGATTTTCTACTAAACCAAAACTTCATTTTGAATTACCAAAGACGCAAGACTCTTATAACTCAATTAGTACTTTTTTTTATATTTTCAATAAATCAATCTCTATTTGATTCATTTATGATTTTCTATTAAACCAAAACTTTATTTTGAATTACCAAAGACACAAGACTCTTATAACTCAATTAGTATTTTTTTTTTTATATTTTCAATAAAAACGTCCATGGTTCAAATCTCTCGACCCTATTGTAATTACAAATTAAAATTTTTACAAAAAAAATATATATATGTATTTTGAATTAATTTAACTCACGGTGTCTAGGTGCCATTCAATGCACTTAGGATTGTTAAAAGACTCGGCAAGCCCAAACCACCTGTCATAGTCAAAGGACAATGACAGTTTCAATCGTGCTATCAATCGAGCATCGGGTTTGGTTTTTGGAAGAAGAAAAAATAGATGATTAATCGGGTGTCAAGCGGAAGAAAATTTTACCAGTCAAACTCAACTCTATTGACTAATAAGTACACATGGCTTTTACACACCATTATCCCCCCAATTCTTTGAAATCTAAAATCCTAATCGCATTTCTTAAGCTTCTCGCTCAATTCTCGACTTTCTCACTCAATCAATCACTATCACCCATATCCCTTAACGCCATTCTAATGCCTCCTTAACACCACCGTTTAGTATTTCTCTCTCTCTCTCTCTCTCTCTCTCTCTCTCTCTCATTGTAAATATTGCACTTTGCATCTTGAGAAAATTCAATTTTCAACACAAGCAACTAAAAGAAAAAAAAAATGTTCATTTCGCATAATACAAAAACTCTAACTTTGATCTTGAGCAGAAATTTAAATTATAATTGGTCACCATTGAAACCAATGGAAAAATACTTGTTTTCCAAAATAAAAAATAAATGTTCAAAAGCTCAACTTATAATTGATAAATTTCGGTTCTAAATTGAATTGGAATGACTAGGGTTAACCTTTCCTAGTTTGATTGGTCCCAAATGTGCTATTAAAAGCCAATTTAGTACTTTGGTTTTAGTGATTTGAATCCTTTTTGCTCCACTTGGTATAACAATTGAATTTATATATATATTCAAGAAAAGACAATTGTATGGATAATTTAAATGACTTTAATTTCATTTAGGATCAATCACATCGTATTTAGAGTCTAATCAGCTAAGGGAAACAAGATTTGAATTATCCTTCAAAAAATATAAAAGGGTATATGTTTTATGGGTCATGTTAACAAGTGCCCTTAGGGCACTCATTAATAATCCATTTTAGGAAAGTTTTGATACCACTTTTATGAAAAATGAAAAAAGCTGTCAACATATTAATTACTTATTTTTCATTTCCCATAAAAATTTTCTTTAAATGGATTATTAACCAATACCCTAAGGGAACTCGTTAGCATTTCCCAGTGTTTTATATAAGAAATTATAGAATAGGGTGTTGTTTAGCACTCTGTATACCGAACTAGGACATAGCATGCCGACTGGCACTTTGTCTCCTTATTAACCACAATTATGATTTTTTTAATTATTTCCTCTCACAGTTAATCTATAAATAATTATTTTAATATCTTATGAACTTATTTACAAATTTAAATAATTAAAGCTTAGATATATATATATATATATATAAGTATATTTTATACACACACATATATACCCAAAATGAGCCACATATGTACAAGTTTTTTTTCGTAAACACATTTTTATGTTTAAACTTACTTGTTTAAAAGTCATACCTAAACTTGGATTTAAACTTAGATGGTTTGCTAAATAAATGATTATGATCATGATTTTTTTATTCATAAACAACTTGATTTAGCCTTTTTAATAGTTGAGCCTAAACATAATCTTGAACTTGACTTATTTGTTAAATAAATGAACGTACAAACCTCCTTTCGATTCAAACTTGAATGGTTCATAAATACCTCAATTAATTTAGAGTTGTATGGAAAATGGACATTAAATAATTCTATTCCAAATATTTAGATTAGATCTGTAAATGTACTCAAATTATAATAGGTGTCCTAGATCATCCGATAATAAAACATGTAACAACTTGTTGTGGTCCTACTATAATAATCACTTCTCTATGCTTTTATTAGACAAGTGGAGTGTCACTCAATTTTCTTATTCCCGCAAAAGCAAAAGGGTATTTTAGAAAAATTAATGCAACCTTAACAAATAAAAAGGTACACGGATGTCCATTATCAAATTCCAAATATAAATATTTTATGCTAAAAAAAAGACATATTAAAAGTCATATTAATGGATATTTTTAAAGTATTTATTATTGGATCTTTTTAGAAAAATTTTAATACCACTTTCATAGAAAATATAAAAAATTATTAAATAAGTTAATTACTTTTTTAAAAAAATATTTATTAAATCAATATCTTAAAATATCCGTTAACTTAAAAAATAAAAAAAGCCAATTATAAATGATAAGATTTTTTTTCCCTCAATAAATGATGAGATTTTTAAGGTGGGCGACCGTACAGATCATAAAGCAACTTTTGATTTTAGACTTGCGACAGTTTTTGACTGAACTCCTCGTCAAAAAAAAAAAAACAGTTTTTGGCTGAAGTCAACAAAGCTGCCTTCAAAGTCATCTTTTTGAATGATATCGATGCTTACCAAAATCTTCCAACCATTGCTTTTACTTTGTAGGTTAGTCTTTTACGTTTGAATACTTTGATTGACCATTCTTCATTCAACAACCAGCATGGGTCCTTTTTTTTTATGTGAAATGTAATTTCGTTTTCTTGTAAAGTGGATGCAAATTTCTCGGTTGCAGTCTTGGTCTATCACTACTTTTTTTCGTCGATGTTTCTCTCTTTTTTATTAATTTATGATGGGCTTATATGTAGGACATTGTTGTTTTGGGTCACGGAGTTACAGAAATAAGCGGGTCAGTATCAGTACACATCGCTTAATGCTCATTACACAAACTTTTTTATTTTTTTTTGGCACTAAAATCGTGAATTCATAAACGGTGTAAAGTAAACATCACTCATTCTTTTATTCGAAGATCAATGTCAATAGTGGAATCAAGTGTATTGATCCTCCCTACTATTCGATACTCCATAATAATTACCAATAAAATTAGCTCAAATATAATGTTTTACTTCTTTTTTTTCTTTTTTCTTCTAAAGACTAAAGGTAGTGGAAAGAGGAAAATCATCGTGTACTCTCGGAGTACCATAAATGCGTACTCTCTCCTCTCACATGAATGGTAAATCTTACTAATTAAATTTATGATGAGACCCACCATTCATGTGAGAGGAGATACTATGTATTTATGGTATTCCGAAAGTACCTAATAATTTATCTCAAATGGATGGTAAGTAGGTGACCAACAAGTTTTACTAAAAATGAGCAAGTTGACCATATGCAATTAATTATTCGGCAAAGAAAAGAAAAACAAAGACGTCAATATTACAATGAACTTGCATCAGCATATTCATTTTTCTGAATAGATAATTAATTGCAACAAATTAATCCCAAGTCTCTTTTCTCATCATTATTAATGTTAACGTGTATTAGGGTATGTGGGCTTTAGGTCCACCTTGTTTACTTGTATAGCACACTTACTTGTACTGCACACTCTGCCTCCTATATAAAGGCACTCATGTATATTCTATTACTTGAGAAATACAATACACTTATTCAGTATTTCTAACATGGTATCAGAGTCACTGCTCTGACTTTTTCTTAGCAATCTTGTCTTTATTGGTGTTACTCCATTCTCAACATCGCTTCCGCCATCACAGCAGCCGTCGTATCAATACACATTGCTTAATGCTCATTACACACAAACTTTTTTTTTTTTTTTTGGCACTAAAATCGTGAATTCATAAACGGTGTAAAATAAACATCACTCATTCTTTTATTCGAAGATCAATGTCAATAGTGGAATCAAGTGTATTGATCCTCCCTACTCCATAAAAATTACCAATAAAATTAGCTCGAATATAATGTTTTACTTCTTCTTCTTCTTTTTTCTTTTTTCTTCTAAAGACTAAAGGTAGTGGAAGGAGGAAAATCATTGTGTACTCTCGGAGTACCATAAATGCGTACTCTCTCCTCTCACATGAATGGTAGATCTCACTAATTAAATTTATGATGGGACCCACCATTCATGTGAGAGGAGGTACTACGTGTTTATGGTACTCCGAAAGTACCTAATAATCTATCTCAAATGAATGGTGAGTAGGTGACCAACAAGTTTTACTAAAAATGAGCAAGTTGACCATATGCAATTAATTATTCGGCAAAGAAAAGAAAAACAAAGGCGTCAATATTACAATGAACTTGCATCAGCATATTCATTTTTCTGAATAGATAATTAATTGCAACAAATTAATCCCAAGTCTCTTTTCTCATCATTATTAATGTTAACGTGTATTAGGGTATGTGGGCTTTAGGTCCACCTTGTTTACTTGTACTGCATACTCTGCCTCCTATATAAAGGCACTCATGTATATTCTATTACTTGAGAAATACAATACACTTATTCAGTATTTTCTAACATGGTATCAGAGCCACTGCTCTGACTTTTTCTTAGCAGTCTTGTCTTTATTGGTGTTACTCCATTCTCAACATCGCTTCCGCCATCACAACAACCGTCGCAGCCTCTCGCCATTGAACCTCCGACATCTTCCAGCCGTCGTCTTTAGGTTCTGAACTTGTAGCTGCCGTCGTTAAGGAGTTTCACACCGCAAAGACCACTGCCCTTTCCATCATTGCCGCGAATATTACTCCAATTAATTTTCTGTAGGTACCACTAACATCATCTTGCGCCGATATACAAACTCGTGGAAGGAGACCGCACGCACCCCCACGTGTCGCTCAAAGTTTCTGAGCAGCAGCCCACGCACCTTATGCGCCACTGCACATCTGGGTTGTACATCCACGTGCTCCCACGCACCGCATCTTTAGGTCATATGCCCTCACGTACCTCACACGCCCTCACGCGCCTCAACGCTCCTGCTGACGTCGTTCTGCCATGTCAGCCCTAATTGCATCATCCCTGACATCACTTGCTTGCATCATCGCTGACGTCACTTGCTTGTGTCAGCCGATGACGTCATCGTTTGACTTTTGGAGATTTGATCGTTGACTTCCAGTAGGGTTGACCGTCGACTTTTTCCTAAAATTGACTTTTTGCAGTCCAGGTGCTCCTTACCCAGTTTTTTGCATAGATTTCATTTTTGCAGTCTATTTTTGCATATTTTGCTTCTAAATGAAGAATAAAGACAACTCTTCTTCCTTTTGCAACAATCGTCGTCGACAATCCAACAAAAGTTTTTACAATTTTTGCAAACGATTTGGCCATAATATTGAGACTTGCTATCAACGCAACAAATCAGTTGTTTCCATTTCTACTACTATAGTTGCTAACACTGAGAGTGTCCAACCCATAACTCGTCTCTGCACAGTCTTAGTCTTCTGGATCCACTTTCACCATTTCTAGAGATGACTTTATAAACATCATCACTAATGTCATTCGTATGATTGGTAATGCATCTTATTCCTCTTCTCTCTCAGCTTTATTCGGTATGTCTCCTACCTCTTGGCTTATGGATTTTGCTTGTTGCAATCACATGGCACCTCACTCGTCCTTATTTTCTAAACTTAAACCTGCACCACACTCTCTTAATATTCGCACGGCAAATGGTTCCACAATGTCTGGTCATAATATAGGTTTTGTTTCGACCTCCAACCTCTCGGTTCCTGGGGTCTTTCATGTTCTTGACCTTTCTTACAAATTTATTTTCTGTGGGACAATTAGCTGAGTTGGGTTATCGCATTATCTTTGATTATTCTGGGTGTATTGTGCAGGATCCGAGAATGGGACAGGAGCTTGGGACCGGTCCCAGAGTTAGGCGTATGTTTCCCGTAGACAACCTTTATCTTCCACTTATTGCTCTTGTTTCTATTGCTGCAGCTGCTGCAGTTTCTTCTATTCCTTCCCTTGCACTTTGGCATGCTTGACTTGATCACGCATCTTCCTCTCGGGTACAATAATTGGCTTCTAGAGGTTTGTTAGGTTCAGTGTCTATAGAAAATTTTGATTGTGTCTCATGTCTATTAGGAAAACAACCAGCTTTGCCTTTCAATTCTAGTAAATCAATATCCACTGATATCTTTGACCTTATTCATTCTGATGTTTGGAGGCCTTCCTCTGTCTTGATATTTTGTTGTCTTTGTTGATGATTACTCTCGCTATAGCTGGATTTTTCATATGAAACATCGTTTTGAATTATTGCAAGTATATTCTAATTTTGCAAAAATTGTTGAAACTCAATTTCCAAACATATTAAAAATTTTCGATCTGATAATGCTCTTGAGTACACTCAATATGCTTTCCAAGTTGTTTTGCATTCCTATGGCACTGTTCATCAACTAACTTGTCCAGGTACCTCTCAGCAAAATGGTAGAGTTGAACGAAAATTTCATCATATTCTTGACACTGTTCGTGCTCTCTTCTCTCTACCAAAATTCTTGTTCCTTTTTGGGGCAAAGCTACTCTTCATGCTATTCATGCTATTAATTGCATTCCAAGTCTTGTTATCCAAAATCAAACTCCATATGAGCACCTTTTTGGGTCACCTCTAGACTATCACCACCTTCGCTCCTTTGGTTCTACTTGTTTCGTTCTTCTTTAGCCACATGAGCATAACAAACTTAAGCCTCGGTCAAGACTTTGTTGTTTTTTTGGTTATGACGAAACTCAAAAGGGGTATCGGTGTTATGATCCTGTCTCTCATCGTCTTCGTGTCTCCCGCAATGTTGTCTTTTGGGAACATCGCTCCTTTGTTGAGCTCTCTCATTTTCGTGCCTCCCTATCTTCCTCTTCTATCTTAGATCTTTTTCCAGATGAGGCACATATTCCTTCTGTAGCTACTCCTGATCCTCCTGTAGTTGCTCCTAATTCTCATGTAGACTTCTCTGTCCAACCACCAGATATCCTAGGTCCCTTTCCTAGTTCACCCTTTAATGAACAGGTGGAAGATGAACAGGTCGAAGACGAGCTACCCAACCCTGAGCTTGGGTCCCCTACTCCTGCTTCGCCTGAAGATCTTGCACAAGACATTCCACCTCGTCACTCAACTCGAGTAAGATCCATTCCTGCACATTTACTTGACAATCATTGTTACACTGCCCTTACTACACTGCACGAGCCTTACACCTATCATGAGGCTTCCACTGACCCTTTATGGCAGATTGCAATGAAAGAAGAACTTGATGCATTATCTAAAAATCATACTTGGGATTTGGTGACTCTCCCCCCTGGGAAATCTGTGGTTGGTTGTAAGTGGATCTATAAGATTAAGACTCACTCTGATGGGTCCATTGAGCGCTACAAAACTCGTCTTGTTGCAAAAGGTTTTACACAGGAGTATGAGATTGATTATGAAGAGACTTTTGCTCCGGTTGCTCGTATCTCATCTGTTCGTGCCCTCTTAGCTGTTGCTGCTGCTGCTACCAGTAAATGGGACATTTTTCAGATGGATGTCAAAAATGCATTCCTTAATGGGGATTTAAGTGAAGAAGTTTATATGCAACCTCCTCCTGGTCTCTCTGTTGAATCAAACAAGGTTTGTCACCTTCAACGTGCACTTTATGGCCTTAAACAAGCTCCATGAACTTGGTTTGCCAAATTCAGCTCTACCAGAGCGCTTGGGTTACATGGCTAGTCATTATGATTCTGCCTTATTTCTTTGTTGCACTGACAAAGACACTATTTTACTTCTCCTGTATGTGGATGATATGATCATAACTGGTGATAACCTCAGTGGCATTTAAGAACTCAATGATTTTCTCAATCAGCAATTTGAGATGAAAGATCTTGGACATCTCAACTACTTCTTAGGTCTTAAATTCACTCATTCTACAGATGGACTTTATATTACTCAAGCCAAGTATGCCTCTGAACTCTTGTCTCGAGCTAGACTCACTGATAGCAAGACTTCTAACACTCTAGTTGAGCTTAATGCGCATCTTACTCTCTCAGGAGGGAAACCATTATCTAATCCCTCTCTTTACAAACGCTTGGTTGGCAACCTAGTTTATCTCACTGTCACTTGTCCAAACATTTCCTATGCTGTTCACAAGGTGAGCCAGTATCTGTATGCACCACGATCGACTCACTATACTGTTGTTCTGCACATTCTTTGATACCTAAAGGGCACTCTCTTCCATGGTCTTTTCTACTCTGCTCAGTCTCCTCTTGTTCTCCGTGCATTTTTTTTATGCTGATTGGGTAGGAGATCCCACTGATCGCAGGTCCACCACTGGTTATTACTTTCTTCTTGGTTCTTCTTTGATTTCTTGGCGAAGTAAGAAACAAACTCATGTGGCCCGCTCCAATACTGAAGCAGAATATCGTGCCCTTGCTGATACCACATCTGAGCTCCTTTGGCTACGATGGCTTCTCAAAGATTTAGGTGTGTCCACATCCTCTGCTACTCCTCTTTATTGTGACAACTAGAGTGTCATTCATATTGCTCACAATGATGTCTTCCATGAACAGACTAAACACATCAAGATCGATTGTTATTTTATCCGTTATCATCTTGTCCATGGTGCTCTCAAGCTGATCTCAGTCTCCTCTAAAGATCAACTTGCGGATATCTTCACCAAGTCACATCCTAAGGAACACCTTCGTACTTTGGTTGACAACCTCAAGTTGGTCTCACATCCACCTTGAGTTTGAGGGAGGTTGTTAAAGTGTATTAGGGTATGTGGGCTTTAGGCCTACCTTATTTACTTGTATAGCATACTTGTATTGCACACTCTGCCTCCTATATAAAGGCACTCATGTATATTCTATTATTTGAGAAATACAATACACTTATTTAGTATTTCTAACAATTAAGAAGCACACCATTTTTTTTTCTCATTTGATGCCTTAACCTCAATCTTTTTTGAATAATAAATTTCTTGCTACAAAAGAGGAATAATTAAATTGCACCAACTTTTTTTTTCTCAGCACATAAAACCTCAAGTGTGAAATGTGAATGGAAGAGAGGAAATGAGAAGAGATGGTTCCTTAACTATTAGAACAAAAATTCTGTTAAAAATATAATTTGTTTTATAATTTTTTTTAACTATAAATAAATAATCACTTTCACATAAGCTCAATACATCACTTATTATCTATTAATTCTAATTTATCATCTCAACAAATTGTTAAAAAAAAAAAAATTGATAAAAGTTGTTATTAGAATTTAGAATTACTGATTAGAATAGGAACCTAAACGGCTATAAGTGGGCTGCCCTATTATATGAAGTAGTGACAACCAACCTTTTCAAGTTTTACCAAAAAAAAAAAAAAAAAAAAGAATAGGTTAGAGCATCTCCAATAGCATTAACAAACACAAAATACTCTCTATTTTAGAAAGTATAACCACAAAATGCTGCTCCAATGGCCTCTCTATACATGAAATTTTTTTTGGCTAATGAACAGTACCTCATCAAGTCTGATGAGCTACTATTCATTCTTCAAATCCTTTTTTACTATTATAATAATTGGGTGTTGAATAAAAAAATGTTGGAAGATGTGTAGTTGTTAAAAAAAGAATAATAATGAATGAAAAAATAATATTTAAATTAGATAGAGAATGAGATAGAGAGTCTGTTAGAAAGTGTATTTGAAAAAGTGGATAGATAAAGGTAAAAGTCACTGTTCATTCTCCAAACAGTACAAAAATTTGATGATTCTACTGGAGATGCTCTTATAAAGTAAACAACGCCCACTGAAAAGTAATACCCGCACTTTCAAGTCTAGACAGGTACCGTTACACAGTGGGTTTTGGCTATCCCTAAATAAATCATAGGAAAACCAGAAAAGAGGTTAGAAACATGGGTAAAACTTGGATCCAATGGCTAGTACCCAAGTCAAGTCCTATGAACATCACCCACTTAAGCCTCTCAAATTTAAGCCAAAGAATCAATCAGATTGATCCTATTTTCTCATTGGATTGAGTCCAACGTGCCAAAAATAGCTGTCATGGCATTTAAATGCAAGGCGAGTTGAGTTGAGTCGAATGATATCTCCTTATATCTTTAGTTCATGGATGAACGCAAAAGCCTTGGTTCAAGTTCGGGGAAAAGTGATGGGATATTTATGAAGCAATATTTCAGACCAGTTCAAAAAAAAAAAAAAAAAAGAGTTTAAATAAACTGGCAAGAGATGAGGTTGGCCTCAAATCATGTTCCAATGGAAACTGTAAGGACAAGATTTGCTTCACAGCCCAAATGGATGGTCAATGGCCCAATAAGCCCAAAACAATGAATTTGTTAGAGAGTGGGCTGGAAACTAAACTTTCAATGAGTTAGGTAGATAATGATCACAATAGGTTAGTTATTATTGGAAAGAATGAAACAAACAGTTTTGAACAAGAAAAGTTCTCCTTGGTCAAGTCCGAGGAAGGTCTATTCTTATATATCTCTCTTAGACTTATACAAAAGTTGCAGTTCTTGGTACACAATGATTTCTCTCTAGTTTTTCTGATACTCCCTTCCCTTCTTTCATCTCAGCCCTCCACGTGTAGATCAGATTGCTAGTCTTGATACTTGTCTTATCAGTACCTTCCTGAAATCTTTGTGGGTAGCTGTAAGGTTAAAAGTTACTGTTCAGGTATCACCTCCACATTAATGCAACCAGGGGGTTAGATGCAGAGCATTCAATGAGGTGGTAGCAGCTTTCTTCGTAGATATTTCTCAATTCTCTATTGACTCATCTCTTTTTGATGCTTATCCTTCCAAGCATGATTGCATGCTACCCAGTACTTGATGGGTGGTTGGCCTCTAGGCCTCCACCCTGCTGGCCGAGGAGGTATTGTTCCTCAGGCAACGTCTCCTACTTATCATGACCTGATCTCTTCCTCGACTCAATATCTATATCTGCCTTCACTTGTACTAGTCTGTCCTTGGGTTATTTGAGGTCTTCGGGCGTGGTCCACGGCCCAATACCTATATCTGGGCCCTTCATCCCTACAAAAACAGTGGCAAGTCTGTGAAACAAAATGAATACGATGAACAAGGCATAACATATTAGGGATAGAAGGTGCCATTCCATACGGGAAAAATACTAAAGGTAGTACAAGTCTTAAGTTTTTATTTTAAATCCTATTTAAATTTTATCTTAAAATCTGACTTGTAATTTTTTATTTATTTAAAGTTGATGTGGCATGATGCCACACCAATTTGTAAGGGTCTTTGTAATAAAACTTCTGGTACCTCTACTAAGGGTAATAGATAACTTTAAGAAAAAGGTTTTTTTTTATATATATTTTTATATATAATTACAATATACAACTAACTTCACAATTCGAACTATTTTTTTCCCTAGACATCCAAGCACTTTATACATGGGGAGGTGTCAGTTAAGCTATAAGACTCTTGACAAGAAAATGTTAATTATACTACCACTTTTACTATATAATGTTTAATAATATATGTAACAATTAATGCGGTCTTTTTAGTAAACAGTAATACTAATTAGAACACACACAAAAATAGTAATATTAGTGTAAACCCGGTTATGTAATAAATCTGATTTAAAACAATTAATGCGATTAATGACATAAACAACGAATATTGAAATTACCTTTTTTGATTGATAATACATTAATTTGTGTTTATGTAGTAAAATTTGTAATAACACAACGTCTAAGAATGGTTTCTTTATTTTTTTCCTTTGTTTTAATTTTTTTTATGGGCCTTTGTTTAAATTTAATGATGTTCAAGATGCATTTTGACATAGGCTTAAATTTATTTATTGTGTAAAATTATAACGGTAACCTTAAAAATTATGAATTGTATTTTTCATGGATAAAGTTTAGCTGCAAAATTAGTTGTAGCCTTAGGCTACAACCTTACTCAATAAAATAAACATTACTACATATTTTAAAAATCTAACAGTTAAATTGCACGTTCTTTACACTCTTAATACGCATGTCAAATTTTGTGTCAATTGGATATTATTTACTATATGATCTATAAGCTTATATTTTATGCATAATTTCAAATTAAAAAAACTTGCAATTTAAACAATTTATTGGTGACATAGTAATCTTTAATTTTCTAACAAATTTGCAAGTATAAAGTGTAGGGACAAAGTTTGGAGCCCAAGCTCAAACTGTATGGAATCCTGGTCCAAAAAGCCCAATACAATGAATTTTGTAGAGGATGGGTCAAAGAACTAGGTTTAGATGAGTTGAGCAACGGCTTGCATGGAGTTAAGAAGCAATCAGACACGAATTAAAGCTATTATGATCAAAGGAGCTTCCGTCCGAGGAGACTAGAATTTAACGTATAAATATAGATCACCACATTAGGGTTATTTAGCATGCTACAGTTTTCTCTCTCCCTTTCTTTTTTTTTGCCCCCTCTTCATGGGGGCTTTTCCACATTATATAGGCTCTTCCTGATCATCTGGACCTTACACTTGTTGATCACCTAGACCCCCACTTGAGTACCCATCCCATCAGACCACCCTTTCAGTCCTCTTTGAGTTGCGGCAACCAAGGCAGCACTGTTAATGTGACCAGAAAAGTAGCTACAGTGCATTTAATGTGGTGGTGGCAGTTTTTCCTTAGATATTTTGAGTTTTCTTTCCTCTCACATGTTCAGGGGGCGTACTTCAACTGCTTGAGTATACACTTGGTCCGCGTTTACCGTGTTCGAGGAGGAGTTCCTCCTCGAACCTTCTTCCTTTTGTCTCCCACTGGTGAGGCTTGTAATGTAGATCATCTAAGTCATGTTTCTCTCCTCGGACTTGTTAGTGTCCTCAGACAAGGCCTAAGGCCCAATATATTATTTTGGGCCCTAGCCCTCACAATAGTCCTCAAAACTCCGGTTTTTTTCTTCCATCCGAGGAGAAAAGCGGGGTTTTGATTTTTTAAGAGATAAGACCAATTAATTTTTGGTTCACACGTGCGGGAGTGGTTGCTTCTGACGCGTTGTAGATTACGAGGCGCTATTAATTGCTTTAGGCGGCTTTGTGTTCCCCACGTCCAACGGCGAAGCACAGATCCAACGGCTGGCATTCCTCCTAGTATTTTGAGCGGGAGCAATCTTTTCCATCCTCTCCTACTATATAAAGCCTTTTGCCTTTCTTTTTTACGAACATCCAAGAACCTCTGAGAATTTGAGCGCCCAGTCTTCATAAAACGCACCAGACCTTGAGTTTCCGTAGTCGTTTCCTGTAAGAAGCTTTTCCTTGAAAAGATCTCTGAAAGTTTCAGAGATTATCGCACGAATACCCGTAAGTTCTCATTCCTTTATATTACCCCGTTTTCATCTCGGCCTTTCTTCTCGGCCCTTTAGTTCATCTAGATGGGTAGATTCAAGCGTTTAGTAGATACACCAGCCGTTATGGAGGCTTTTAGAGCAAGGTACCATATCCCACAGGGGGTGGTCTTAGAATATTGCTCTCTGGATCGAATACTGACCGATAGAGAAGTGGGTCAAGTCGTCATCCCCATGATCGCTTTCATAGAGGGAGGAATGATGCTTCCCATGCGTAGGGTTACCCGAGACTACTTGATTAACCATAGGTTGACACCTTATCAGTGCGCCCCCAACCTATTTAGGGTCTTGGGCTGCGTAGATACCCTGAATGAGCAGATGGGCTTAGGTCTCACATGGCACGATGTGGTTCACATGTACGAGTGCCACAAGCTCGCCAGCACGGGGTACAATCTTAAATCTCGGTCCAAGGTCGTTCGGCTAATATCCTGTCTTCCCAAATGCAATAAGGGTATGAAGGATGACAACCTGATTGCCTCGGGGGAATGGAGTGATGGTCTTCATTGTCCAACTCGGGCAGGAGATCCAAGTGCGGTACCTTTATGATCAATCCCTTGGGAAGGGGATTTAACCTTTTAGTTTTATTCCTTTTGCTTGGAATTTCAAACCCCCTTTTTTTTGTAGAAAAAATCTTTTTAGCGATCTTAGCATAATTCCCTTCTCAGCTGTTTTGCAGATAAAGCCCACGTTGCTCCTCGGCTCAGCCATATCAACGTTCAAGCTCTTAACTACCTCCTGAGGTCGAAGATCTTTGTTTAAGAGGACGGACAATTGCGTGCCGCTCACCTGATCTTGGGTTACGAGCCCTTGTCCTGCGCTTTCCTGGATGTCAGCCAATCAATAAGAGCTGGTAGTTCGAGGTTATTCTGAATTGACGCGTCGAAGACGGGATTCTTGGCTCGAAGGGACCTTCCGTCGGTTACCTTGCCCATTCTTCAAAATCCTCCACCAGCTGTACAGCCACCTCCACAAGACCATCCCGAAACCGCAGCATCTGTTGAAGAGGAGATTGAGTCATCTCGCCTTTCACTAGAGGAAGAGATAGACGAGTTCTATTTTGAGGAGGATAATCCAAAAGCTCCTCTAATTGAACTCTCGGACGCTGAGGGTGAGCCAGATAGAAACTCCGCCATTTGCGTTTCTCCCCTTGTTATTGCCTGTCCGGACGATTCCTCCGACGAAGAGGTAGACAACATAGCTTCAAATAAAGGCAATAAAAGCTTAAGGGAGCTTATGGCTGCTCGGGGTAAAGGGTCAACCTCGAAAGCGCCCACCAAGTCCCAAGCTCCCTCCAACCTTCCCCCTACCCCTCCACAGGTCCCCGCTGACCTCGGCCTGAAAGTTAATCTAGACTTGAAGAAAAAAAGGCCAGTCAAGTCGCTTAAGGAAGGCGAGGTGGGTCCTCGCCATGACGCGAAACAACAAAAGGTGACCCGAGAGCCTTGGGACAAAAGGGCTCCATTGGTGGAAAGCCGCGATGAGCTGGAAAGGGCGGAAGTGCGCGTGGCACAGCGTACTTGGAGCCCTCGGCTCGAGGTGGATGGGGCACCAATTCCCTATAATGCCTCGATCCGAGAATACCAAAGGGGCCGAGCAGGGTACATTGTTGAAGCCTTGGAACAGCCCATGCTCCTTCCTAGGGACATGGACGCTTACAGGCATTTTTCGCAGAGTGAACTCTTCCTGTCCCTGAAAAGGGACCTTGCGATGGTAAGGCAACTTATCCTTTCACAGGCATAATTATTGAATCATATTTTATTCTAACTCCTATCGTTTTGTGATCTTTGGGTAGATTACTCAGCAGGTTTTTGTGGCCGAGGAGTGGCATCGCGATGCTCGCAAGCTGGCCGACGCTGAAGCCCTCTCTCGTGCTGAGATAGAGAAGACGCTAAGGGCCATCAGGCAGGAACAGCATGAGCTGACTGAGAAGTTTAAGGAGGCGGAATCAGGCCGTAAGAGCGCTGAGGCTGGCCTAAAAAATGCTGAGAAACAAGCTGAGGACCAGCGCCAGAAGCTGCACGTGACTGAGATCAACCTTGCCACCAAGAAGCAAGCCGTTCTAGATCTCAAAGCCGCGTTGCAAAAGGCTAAGGAGGAGGTCCAGCTAGCCAAGGAAGCAGTCGAGGCCGAGAAGAGGGCTACTTATCAACTTGGAGTGGAGGAGACGAAAGTCAGGCTTACCGCGGAACTGTCAGAACTATGCAGGGACTACTGTGGCATCACATCGGATAAGGCTCTTAACGTTGCGGGTGTCCCTGCAGATTCTGCTTGGAGGCTGCCTCAAAACGTCTTCTATCCTTCAGAGATCCGGGAGGTCCCTGCTGATGCCCCTGAAACGTCTGAGCAACCTGCGGCTATCCCTGATGCCATCCCAATAGCCGAAATTACTAAGGGCTCTAGCCAGGTCACCGAGTAAGGTGAGGATGCCGAGGGAGAGAAAGGCAAAGGCAAGGGCAAAAGGAAAAAAGCCTCTTCCAAATCAAAGGATCCCTCTAGGAGAAAGTTGCTGAGGCCGAGGGTCATGGGGTTGACCCAAAAGCTAAGGATGTTCCTCCTTCTCAGCCAGAGAAAAAAGAAGATCCCCTTGCTGAGGCTTAGCACCTAGGGTTTTTCTCTTTTTTCTTTTTGTATCATTTTGAAGAGGAGTTGTATTTTATTTTTGTTTTCAAAGACTTCTCATCCGATAGTATTGCATTATCTTCGTTTCTTAATGTGAATGCTCTTTCTCTCGTTCTTTGTTCTTCTGCTTGATGTTGTTTGGATTTTATTGCATTGTTCCGAGTAAATGTAAATGTGCCTTCAATTGAAGTTTACAATAACATTTTGCCAATACAACTAAGTGTTAGGAGTAGGACTGTGCAATGAATCTTAGGTAGTGAAGGTTGCCATGCAGGACTTAGAATCTGTTTAAAACTTGGATAGATGCCATAAGTTATTAATTTCCCCTAAGCCTGTGGTCCGAAGAGCCATGCAGGACTTAGGTTCTGTTTAAAACTTAGATAGATGCCATAAGTTATTAATTTCCCCTAAGCTTGTGGTCCGAGGAGCCATGCAAGACTTAGGTTCTGTTTAAAACTTGGATAAATGCCATAAGTTATTAATTTCCCCTAGGCCTGTGGTCCGAGGAGCCATGCAGGACTTAGGTTTTGTTTAAAACTTGGATAGATGCCATAAGTTATTAATTTCCCCTAAGCCTGTGATCCGAGGAGCCATGCAGGACTTAGGTTCTATTTAAAACTTGGATAGTGTTGAATCGGATGACGCGCAATTACCATGAAATATAGTGTAGGGAAAACCGCTTTTATTAATAATAATACCTTCTTAGGTTATTTACATTCCATGGGCGGGGTACAGCTTTCTCATCTAAGTCTTCCAAATAATATGCGCTTATTCCTGCTACTGAAGTGATGCGATACGGGTCTTTCCAGTTGGGTCCCAGCTTTCCCCAGGATGGGTTCTTGGCGTTACCCAAAATTTTTCTCAGCACCAGGTCCCCTGGCACCAGTGGTCATAGTTTTACATTGGCATCATACCCCTGCTTGAATTTCTAATGGTAATAGGCCAGTTGGATCATTGCCTTTTCTCTTTTCTCCTCGATTAAATCCAAACTTCTTCCTAGCAGTTCGTTGTTGTTGCTTGGGGTGAAGGTGCCCGTTTTCAACGTTGGAAAGCTAGTCTCTAAGGGGAGTACAGCTTCGGCCCCGTAAGTCATAGAAAAAGGAGTCTCTCCCGTTGACCGTCGTGGCGTAGTTTGATAGGTCCATAGGACGTGTGACAGCTCTTCCACTCTTATTCCCTTTGCATCATCCAATCTCTTCTTTAACCCATTAACTATGAACTTATTTACAGCCTCGGCTTGCCCGTTTCCTTGAGGGTAGGCCGAAGTGGAATATCGGTTCGTAATTCTCAGGTCACAGCAGTATCTCCTAAAGGTCTTACTATCAAATTGAAGGCCATTATCCGAGATGAGGGCATGAGGAATTTCAAATCGTGTAATGATGTTCCTCTAGATGAATTTTTTTGCATCCACGTCCTTGATGTTGGCCAGGGGCTCAGCTTCGACCCATTTGGTGAAGTAGTCTGTGCCAACCATCAAGTATCTCTTGTTTCCTACTGCTTTTAGGAAAGGGCCTACAATATCCAGGCCCCATTAAGTGAACGGCCAAGGACTGGAGAGGGGATTAAGGACCCCTCCCGGTTGGTGGATATTTAGGGCAAACCTCTGACATTGGTCGCACTTCTTGACATATTCTTGGGCCTCTTTCTGCATACCCAGCCATCAGTACCCTTGAGTGAGGGCTTTGTGTGCCAGCGATCTTCCTCCTGTGTGACTCCCGCAAATTCCCTCATGCAATTCTTAGAGCAACAACTCCGATGCTTCAGGGTGTACGCATAATAGGTATGGCCCAGAATAGGAGCGCTTGTACAGCTTGTGATCCTCTGACAGCTAGAACTAAGGGGCTTTTCTTCGTATTTTCTCGGCTTCTGATTTCTCTTTAGGCAGTACACCATCCTTGAGAAAACTCACTATGGGATCCATCCAGCTCGGACTCACTCTCACTTGATGGATCTGAACCATGTCCTTTTTTATTACGTCTGTCTTGTACAAATCCTCGACGAGGATGATCCGAGGTAAACCCTGCTCCGAGGACGTGGCAAGTGTGGTTAATGAATCCGCATGTGTGTTCCCGCTTCTAGAGACATGCGTCAAGTTGAAGAATTCAAAGTCCGACTGCAAGTGCTTGACCTGACTAAGGTATTCCTGCATCCTTACATCTCTGGCTTCCAACTCACCCTTCACCTGGCCTACAACCAGTTTGGAATCCAAGAACACTTCTAATGCCTTTCCTCCCATGTTTTGCACCATGGCCATTCCTTGCAATAAAGCTTCATACTCGACTTCGTTGTTTGTAGCCGAGAATCCTAGTCTCAATGACTTTTCTATGGTTATCTTCTCAGGGGATATTAGAACCAGCCCGACCCCGGATCCCCTTTGGTTTGCCGTGCCATCAACATACACTTTCCAACGTGAGGCTCCTTATGCAGAGATTATGCTAACAGATTTTTCATCCATGTTTTCCTCCTTTGCTATTGCTTCTATTGGGGGTTCAGCAAATTCGGCTATTAAATCAGCGAGAACTTGACCCTTGACGGAGGTCCGAGGCATGTATTTAATATCAAAAGCCCCTAGAAACGTGCTCCACATGGAAATTCTTCCTGTGTAATCGGCACTCCGGAGCACCGACCTGAAAGGAAGCTGGGTTAGCACAACGACCGTATGTGCCTGGAAGTAGTGAGGGAGTTTCCGTGTAGCATGCACTACTGCCAGAATCGCCTTCTCCAATGGTAAGTAACGCACCTCGGCCTCATGTAATGATTTACTCACATAGTAAACTGGCCGTTGTATGCTGTCATCAATCCGTATTAACACCAAGCTCACTGCGTGAGGGGCCACCGCGATGTAGGCGAATAGAACTTCGTCGGCCTCAAGGCTAGACATGATGGGTGGCCATGACAGGTACTCTTTAAGTTGCTGGAAGGCTAAGGCACAGTCCTTGGACCACTCAAATCCTTTCCATTTGTTCATTAAGAGGTAGAAAGGGCGGCATTGGTCCGCAGATCGGGAAATAAACCGATTCAAAGCCGCGATCATTCCAGTAAGTTTATGGATTTCTTTTGGGTTCTGAGGAGCTTGTAAATTGTGAATCGCTTTGATCTGATCTGGGCTCACCTCAATTCCCGTGTGAGTTACCATATAGCCCAAAAACTTGCCGGACCCGACACCGAATAAGCACTTGGAGGCATTGAGACGCAGTTTGTGTTTTCTTAAGATGCTAAAGATGACTCCGAGATCTCTCACATGCTCGGATACCACTTTACTCTTTACTACCATGTCGTCTATGTAGACTTCAATACTCTTGCCCAGCTGTGATTCAAACATTCTAGTCATCATCCTTTGGTAGGTAGACCCTGCATTCTTCAAACCGAAAGGCATCACTTTGTAGTGGTAGTTTCCGATAGGAGTCATAAATGCTATTTTTTCTTGATCTCCCGGGGCTAGTGGTATTTGATGATAACCCTGAAAGGCATCCAAGAAGCTCATTCGAGGGTGGCCTACAGTTGCATCTACCAACTGGTCTATCTGAGGCATGGGGAATGGGTCTTTTGGGCACGCCCTGTTCAAGTCTGTGAAATCTACGCAAACTCGCCACTTCCCACTCTTCTTTTTTACCACCACTGTATTCGCCAACCATTCGGGGTAGAAGACTTCTTTGATAGCCCCTGCCTTTTTTAGCTTTGTTACTTCGTCCCTAACAGCGTTGGCATGCTCTTTTGACGGGCGTCGGGGTGGTTGCTTTTTGGGAATGGAGGATGGGTTAACGTTTAGGTAGTGGCAAATGAAACTCGGATCAACCCCTGGGGCATCGTAGGTGTCCCATGCAAACACGTCAACACTTTCTCTCAGAAACCCAATCAATTCTTCTTTCTCTCGAAGGGGTAGTTCTGAGCCAACTTGAAAGAATTTCTCTGGATCGTTGTCAACAATAACTTTTTCTAGACTTTCGCATTTCATCTCCTCGGCTGGCTCATCAACGAGTATTGCCGAAGTGGTTGATTGCTATAAGTCCTTTCTTATAGAGGCCGAGGACTCTGCATTGGATTGGCGTGAGATGGCAGCCACCATGCATTGTCTAGCCATGGCTTGATTTCCTACAATCTCCTCTACTCGGCCCTTTGACGGGTATTTTACCTTCTAGTGAAGTGTAGAAGAAACGGCTCCTAGGGCGTGGAGCCGAAGTCTGGCCACTATGGCTGTGTACGCCGAATAGGTGTCGACCACAATGAAATCCACCTCCACCACATCTGAACCGGTTTGTATGGGCAGTCTGATTTGTCCCTTTGGTGTAACAGTCTTCCCTTCGAAACTCACCAAAGGGGAATCATACGTCGTTAGGTCTTCAGGCTTTAGGTTCAGCCCCTTGTACAGATCAGGGCACATTACTTCCACAGCACTGCCCTGATCTACCAATACTCTCTTCACGTCAAACCCCCTAATCCTAAGTGTAACTACCAGAGCATCGTCATGGGGTTGGATGGTTCCAATCTTATCCTTGTCCGAGAATCCCAACACAGGTGAGGATCCTTTCTTAGACCTTTTGGATTCCCGATCATTGTCCTCGGTGGAGAGCCGAGCCACAGACATTACCCTAGAGGGAAAAGAGCCAGTTCTTCCCGGAGCGGCAAGGATGACATTTATCGTGCCCATGGGAGGTCTTAAAGATATGTCTCTCCAGGGTTCTTGGTTTGCCTGATCCAGATGACCACTGGAAGGATGTAAAAGGTGCCGCAATTTTCCTTCTCGGACCAACTGATCCAGGTGGTTCCATAGGTTCCTGCAGTCTTCGGTGGTATGTCCGTGGTTTTGGTGGTACTGACAATACAGACTCTGGTTGCGCTTGGAGGAGTCTCCGGCCATCTTATTCGACCACTTGAAGAATGGCTCATTCTTGACTTTCTCCAAAACCTGTTGTACCAGTTCTCTGAATACGGCGTTAACCGTTTACGTGTTGGCTGATCCAGATTGCCCCGCAAAATCTCTCCTTGGATGGTTATTGTTGTATCGTTCCGACCTGAAATCATTCCTCTTGTGAGGGATGATCTTCTCCTTTCCTTTCCCTTGCAGTTGGTCCTCTTCCACCCTTTTGTATTTGTCAATTCGGTCCATAAGTTGACGAACGCTGGTAACAGGCTTACCAGTTAGGGATTTCCTCAAACAATGCTCGGCGGGGAGACCACTTTTAAACGTGCTGATGGCGACGTCGTCGTAGTTACCGTCCATCTCGTTGTACATTTCCTAATATCTGTCCGAGTATGCTTTTAAAGTTTCCCCTTTATGCATAGACAACGACAACAATGAACTCAGAGGCAGAGGAACCCTGCTGTTCGTAATGAAGCGAAAGCCAAAGGTTTGGGTGAGCTGCTTGTAGGAATCTATGGAGCCCGTTTTCAAGCTGTTGAACCACCTCATCGCCACAGGTCCTAGACTGGACGGGAAAACCTTGTACATCAAAGCCTCGTTTCAAGAATGGATGGTCATTCTTTGGTTAAACTGGCTCACATGCTCCACAGGGTCTGTTTGGCCATTATAAATGGCGAAAGTAGGTTGGTGGAAACGCCGAGGTAGTCTAGCCCCTTCTATCTTATGCGTGAAGGGTGACTTAGAGATCTAATCCAAAGCTTTATTCATGGCATCATTACCCAGGCCCTTACCAGATGGGCTCTTGTGTCTCCGTCCATGACGCTGCTCTTCTTTATAAGAGAAGGTTTCGCTTGGGGGAGTTCTTGATCTCCGCCTGTAACTGACGTCCTCCTCCTCATTAGAGGATATGTCGGAGCTGGGAGGGGACCGCCTTTGCTGTGCATGGCGCAGTCTCTTTTTCAAGTCGTCTATCTCTTACTACATGGCCTGACGATTGTTTTGTCTTTGTGATATGCAACTGCCTACTTGGGAATGGCTTTGGCTCATTTGGGTAGTATGCACACTCCCCTCTCGATTCCTTTCATTGCCCCGATTTTGCTCAGGGTCAGGAAGATTACTCTGCCGCTGAGGCCCTATGGGTTCTGTCTGCTGGGGATCGGTTTGGCGTGGGTTTTCTTGGTGTGGACTTGACCTTACCATGTTTAACCGTCGCACTCACTAACACTTGAGTTCTTCCCATAGACGGCGCCAATTGTAGGGACAAAGTTTGGAGCCCAAGCCCAAACTGTATGGAATCTTGGTCCAAAAAGCCCAATATAATGAATTTTGTAGAGTATGGGTCAAAGAACTAGGTTTAGATGAGTTGAGCAATGACTTGCATGGAGTTAAGAAGCAATCAGACACGAATTAAAGCTATTATGATCAAAGGACCTTCCATCCGAGGAGACTAGAATTTAACGTATAAATACAAATCACTACATTAGGGTTATTTAGCATGCTACAGTTTTCTCTCTCCCTTTCTTTTTTTTTTGCCCCCTTTTCATGGGGGCTTTTCCACATTATATAGGCTCTTCCTGATCATTTGGACCTTACACTTGTTGATCATTTGGACCTTACACTTGTTGATCACCTGGGCCCCCACTTGAGTACCCTTCCCATCAGACACCCCTTTCAGTCCTCTGTGAGTTGCGGCAGTTAAGGCAGCACTGTTCAGGGGTCTTCTCCACATTAATGCGGCCAGAAAAGTAGCTGCAGTGCATTTAATGTGGTGGCAGCAGCTTTTCCTTAGATATTTTGAGTTTTCTTCCCTCTCACTTGTTCAGGAGGCGTACTTCAACTGCTTGAGTATACACTTGGTCTGCGTTTGCCGTATCCGAGGAGGAGTTCCTCCTCGGACCTTCTTCCTTTTGTCTCCCATTGGTGAGGCTTGTAATGTAGATCATCTAAGTCGTGTTTCTCTCCTCAGACTTGTTAGTGTCCTCGGACAAGGCCCAAGACCCAATATATTATTTTGGGCCATAGCCCCCACATAAAGAATATAAGAAGAAGATGTCATTTATTGGTAAATTTGTCAAAATTCACCTCCAAAATCAAATATTAAGTAAGGTTGTAGACTTGTAACCTAATGCTACCACCAATTTAAAAGTTTAACTTCATCTTATTTTCTTTAAGGATGAAAAATAAGCAGAATCAAGCAGCTGCACGTGTTTTTCCTAAAAACAATATCTGTGATTCGTACATTCCTATATATATATATATATGATGATGATGTCGAAAAAAAAAAATCACCAGTGAGCTACACAGTCCTCGCACACTCGGAACAATACCTGTACAACAAAAAGTGAAGACCTAACAGAGAGCACCGGTGTGGTGCCGGCCAAATACCCTCCGAAGGTCAAGTTAGAACTTCTCCCTACTTTAGAGTGCCAGAGCGGAGTAAATTATGCGTACCTTGGTTTGTGAGGGTATTGGGGCTTTTATCGTAGTAAAGGGTTGACCTCTTTTCCTTGGTGTAGAATTTTTTTCCTTATAGGATTCTATGTGAACATATTTTACGGAACCCTTTCCTTGTAGGAGTCTCTTGGATCAACATGAAACGTGAGACTCAAGATATTTCCTTATACATTTTTCCTTGCGATCCACGCAAGGAATGTGCTAGTCCCGTCAGCTTCAACCCGTCAGCTTTACCTTGTTAGCATCACCTCGTCAGCCTCGCTACTACAGTGGCCTCTAACCCACACATTAACAATGTTGTTCCTGTCAATCCTTGTATGGACTTGTGCCTTTGGGATTGATTGTAAGGCCACAAACGAAGTCGTCAGCTACCACAAGATCGTCAACTTAGGACATGGTTGTCAACTACGACGCTGCTGGTTTTATACTTATCAATAGTAGTGGTAGAGTGTTGACATCTCTTCCTTGGGTTGGAAGTCTTTTCCTTATAGGAATCCTCATAAGCGTATCCTTTCCTTGTAGGAGTCTAACACTGAGCGTGGGGCACAAGATATTTCCTTTTATACACATGCGTGGAGGCCAAGTCAAGGTTACGTCGGAGCCGTCAGCTTTGTGCATCCCCTACAGCTTTTGTGGTGTCAGCTTTCCATTTATGACAAGTTGACCTTGTAGACTTCCTAAAGCTGTAAATGTCCTAAAGCTGTTGACTGCGATTTATGACAAGTGAGGCCGACGGGTTTATTTTGAATGTCACTTCGTGATACTATATTCATGAGTATTCATATTTACAATTTTACCCTTATCAATATATATATGTATATTAATACATGCTCTAATAGTATACATTAACACATTAACGGGACCCAATTGCATCTCCAGAGCGACAATAGTCCAGTGGTCAGAATTCAGTATATGAAGAGATTAGGAAAGCTGTCATCGCCAATGTTTTGACAGTTTTGTTTGTGCCTCCTCCGCACCAAATTCATTGTCTGGCTTTCATTTCATCCAAAGAAAAAAACAGGACACACCACAATCTTTTGGAACGTGCAATCGCATCTCCAAAAACAAATCAAAACAAAAGCATTTCCATCCAAATTTTTTATATAAAAAAATTATTAAAAAAAAAAAACCTATCCCACATGGACTCAACTATCCACCCAAAATACTCACATGAACTGTCAATTTTTTTATTTTTTTTATTTTTTTATAACAATGAATTGTCAATTTAGCTTATAAAACAAACAAAATATTTTAATGCAGCAAATTCTCGAACTTATATTTCTGCATAATGAAGAGCAAAAAACAACAAATCCACCTAGACCATGCCCTTTTTACCTATTTATCTCCAACACACACCAATCAGAGAATCACAAGAATCTCCATTATTTCTTTCACTATCTGACCCCTCTCCACCAGATCCAACTAAAATTTCTAACTTTGTACAGAATCTCATCTAACATGGCAACAATAATTAAGGCCCCATTTGGTAAAATTATTAAATAACTTATTTTTAATTTTTAAACAATATTACACACATTTCTACACATTTTTTCACACACATATTTTAAAAAACTACAAATAACATTACTCAGATTCAACTGCGAAACGGCCCTAATTAATCAAACCCATTTTAAAAAAAAAACAAAAATCTAGTTGGAATTGGGAATATTTGCACGCGGTTCAATTTTCCTCAACTGAATCCCGGGCTTTAGCGAATCATCTTCATCGTGATAAATGTAAGCAAAACCTCCATGTCGGGTCATATCCATACCCGCCATTTCATCCTCGGCTGAGATACGCAGAAGCTTAAGCTTATGAAGCACAAAAAAGAGTGGTCCCATGGTGGCACTCACCCACCCAACAATCACCAAAATCTGAATAACATGAGCCGCGAGCAACCTTCCGCCGCCACCCATAAACAGCCCGTAAGGCCGACCCGGTGCGTACACCTCCGACACATACTCCTTCGTCGCGAAAAGCGCCGTGAAAATAATCCCCCACGCGCCGCACCCTCCATGGAGTTGCGCCGCCTCTAAAGGATCGTCGAATTTAAGCTTCTCCGCCAGTTTGTTACAGCTGATCAAGACCAAAGCCGCCACAAAGCCACATATAACAGCCGCCCAAGGCTCGACAACAGAACAACCGGATGTTATCGCGGCGAAGCCGCCGAGTAGTCCGTTACACACGTCGGTTACGTTCCAATGCCCCGAAAGGATTCTTTTTCCGAACAAAGTGGTGAGAGCGGCTGTGCAACCGGCTAAGGTCGTGGTCACCGCGGTTCGACCCACGGCACTCCATTGTCCGTAATAGCTGTTTCCGGTAGAATACGCAACGCTGATTTTGTTAAAGGATCCGGGATTGAAACCGTACCAACCGAACCACAGCAGGAAAGTACCAAGAACTACAAGTGAAGCACTGTGACCTCGTAAGGCAATAGAGCGGCCTGTGTGGTCGAATCTGCCGATTCTGGGTCCTTCTATTAAGGCTCCCCAGAGTCCAGCAATACCACCCACCATGTGAACAACTCCAGATCCTGCAAAATCAATGACTCCAGAGTTGAATAAAAGGTTGTTTGTGTTGAAAGCGCTGGCCCAACCATCGACGGACCAGAACCAGTGGGAAACAACTGGGTATACAAAGCCAGTGAGGAAGGAGGAATATATGAGGTAGGCGACGAACTGGGTTCGTTCGGCGATGGAGCCGCTGGTGATTCCTGCGGCGGCTATGGCGAAAGCCCACTGGTAAAGGAAATTGCTGTAGTCGAATGAGGAGGAAGGGATGGATTTGAGGCCGAAGAATTGGCGGCCGATGAAGCCGTTAGAAGGGGAGCCGAAAGCGAAGGCGAAGCCGAAGAGGTAGTAGAAGAGGCCGCCGGCAGCGGCGTCGAGGACGTTGGTGAGCATGATGTTCATGGTGTTTTTGGCGCGGACGGAGCCGGCGCAGAGCATGGCGAAGCCGAGTTGCATGGAGAAGACGAGGTAGGCGGAGAAGAGGAGGTAGGTAGTGTCGATGGCGTAGTTGGTGTCTACGAATTTGTTGGAGACGGCGGTGAATTGGTCGCAGAGGTAGGTGGCGGCGGCGGTAGGGTTGGTGGTGTTGGGGCCAAAGAACTGGGCCAGGTCAGCAGAGCAGTTCAGTGACGCCATGGCTGAGCTGAGAATTTGAGAAGGTTGAGAGAGAGAGAGAGAGAGACAGAGAGAGATGGAGTAGGAGTTAGAGAAGGGTTGGAATCCTTAAATAGAGGGAAGAAAAGTCAGGATGAGTAAGAGGCGAGGACTTTTCATTGGAGTATGTGTCTAAGTGGGAAGGCTATTGCACATCCACATTTTACGAGATTCCAGAAGCACGGGCATAGATAATTATAGGGTCTCATATAAAATTATAGAGATTTTAAAAAAATAAATCAAAGTGCGATATTATATACTAGATAAAAATGTAAAATTGACCTTTTAATTTTTATATTTTTTCATTTTAATCTTTTAATTTTCAGTTTTATCAATTTAGTCTCCTAATTTTTAATTTTTGTCAATTCAAAACTCCGTTACAACTCAGTTAGTGCTGAATTGACAAGAACATTCACATAACTTGTAGGGATATAAGAGCATTCACATTGAATTTTGTAAATGCTATATGTTAGTAATATTTAACATCATAATTCCAAAACTCTCCATTACCCAATCTGGCAAAGTCTTGCAATTACCAAAAAAAAATGTAATTGTAATTGTAATTGTGGTACTGTGCCCTCCTATTTTTATGATGGCAAAAGTTTATATTATATTTTATGGTGATAGGTGGGTATTTTTAATTATTTTTTATGAAGAGGAAGAGAGAGAAAGAGTTGGTGAAATTAATATTTTAATGAATAAATTAAATAAATAAAAGTTGGGATGTTGGGTATGTTATAAAATGGTATAGTATAATTGATAAAATAGCTTTTAAGATGGTAAAATAGAATATTCCTAAGAAAACGGATGTGAATGCTCTAAATTATAGAGATTTAAAAATCAAATTTTAGTTTATGTTTTACTATTTATATATTAAAAATTAACATTTTCATATCTTTGTTATAATCTTGATTTTTGGCTTATTAATATCTTTAAAAATTTATATGATTATATTATATTTTAAATATATAAAACTCAAATCATTCTAAAATATAATAATATGAGATAATAAGTAATGTTATTTTTCTTTTTCTTTTTTGGCTAATCAAATGAAACCTGTAAAGGGCGATTTGTTCCCAAAGCCCAAAAGGAAAAGGACTAAAGACCCAAAGAGCCAAAAACAATGAATTTGTAGAGAGTGGGATATAAAATTGAATTTCAATGAGTTGTACCGTGATCACAGTAGGCCAATTGTTACTTGAAAGCATAAACAAACAGTTTGGGTAAGAAAAATCCTCCTCGACAATGTCCGAGGAAGGTTGTTCTTATATATTTCTTTTAGATTTAAACACAATCACAGTTCTTGTGTGTACAGTAATTTTTCTACAGATTCCCTCATGATCCCCTTGTAATGGGATTTTTCTTCTTTATATCCCCCTTTTTTACTTCATCTCAGTCCTCCACGTGTAGATCAGACTATTGGCTTTGATACTTGTTCCATCAGCACTCTCCTGAAATCTTTGTGGGTTAGCTAAATATTACTGTTCAAGTATCACTTTCACATTAATGCAACTAGGGGGTTAGCTGCAGAGCATTCAATGCGGTGGTAGCAGATTTCTTCTCAGATATTTCCTAGCTCCCTTTTGTCTTATCCCCACCTAATGTTTATCCTTGCCAGCATGATCTTTTGTTGCTTTGTTCTTGATGAAAGGTCGGACTTATGACCTCTACCCTGTTTAGCCGAGGTACTTCTCCTTGAACAACACTTCAAGTTCCTCTTGACCCAACTCTTTCCACAGACTACTATCCAATAGGTTTTCGTCACTATTACCTGTCCTCAGACTACTTGATGTCCTCGAACATGGCCCATGGCCCAATACCCATATTTGGGCCCTTTATCCCTACAAAACCATATACTTAAACAATTCTATATTTTAATATTTTTTTAAAAATTATTTGTCAATTGAGTTATTTAGTGCAAAAACTAAAGAGTCTAATATTAATAAACCATAAAAAACCAAGATTACCCATCTGGAAGAAAAAATAATATCTATTATATACTTTTTTGATATTTCATTTCTACTTTATACATATACCACAAAAACAACATTCTAACAATCACATCCTAAACAAATAAAAATTACATCCTAAAAGCTAAGACACTGGTGATAAATTTATGTTGCAGATAATAGCGTGCTTGCAACTAAAACAATAAAAATTCAATAGCATCACTACAAGATACACACACTTTCAATCAATCAATTGTACCTAAAATCCCAAAGATTCCAAACAAAGAAGAAGAAAAAACCCACATTTTCCATCAAAATACACATAGAACCTAAAAACACTATGATCAAACTCATTTCAAGTTGAACACCACAAAATTCAATATAAATATTTAAGGAATTTAAAAGAAACCCCAAACTTAGCTCCGCATAACCCTAAAATCCTTCTTTTTTTTTTAATATAAAAAGTCTTTCAATACCATCATGCAATACCATTTTCACTAAACAAGCTCCAAAATTGTCCAAAAAAACCCTAAATTAGCCCACCAAAAATTGAATACAAACCTAAATGCAAGGAAAACGTATATTTAATGCACCAAAAAATGAGAGATCATACCATCATCATTATTGTTGAATGTTTTTGTATGTAAGTACAAGTTATAAATTAGTTATATTTATTTTTAAATACATTCATATGTATGCATGAGATTACAAACTAGTTACCATTGTTTATGATAAATTAATTACATTACTTATAATTCTTTCTATTAAAATTTTAAATTGACCAAATTATAAAGCTCAGGGGATAAACACATTAAATAATTTGACTAAAAAAATGCATGGGGTAATTCAGTCAATTTGTAAGCATATTATGTGTTGCCAATGAGTTTTGGCCTAGAAGTCACTTTCTCCTCTCACAAGAATGATTGAAATGTAAGGTTCCAAAAAAATAACAAATTAAATTCTAAGGCTTCAAGAAACAATAAGTTGAACCTAGGCCCAAAATTCACTTTCTCCTCATTCCAAAGCACCTTACTCCCCTAAAGCTCTGAAGGCTGTAAAGAGTATTTGTTGTACATCTAGTCTACCTTAGATTCATAGTGCGAGGGAGTGCTTCTTTACCTCTCCTTTAGGGTTCTAGCAAAATTCCCCTAGGGTTCTAGAGCAAGCAAAGAAATATTATCGATGTGTATCCGGTCTTCCTTAGTCTCGGATTACAATGCTATTTCAATGTATTGCCTCTAGGATTTGAAGATGAATCCCTTCCCCCTTTACTTTTCTGTTGTTAGATTTGTATGCACATTAGTTTCATTGTTTTTAGTCTCAAGAACATGTTTGGTTGTGTTGTTATAAAAGTTATTAGGATCTAAGCATGTTTGTGTTTGAATATCATTATAGTGTTCTTCACATGTTCTTGATTGTTCTTCACATGTTCATACATAATCCAAGTTAGATCTTAAACTTCCACGGATTCATTAAAAAAAATGTTTATTTGTCAATTCCCTTCACCTATCACACACCCTTAGTATATTTATTTTCAAATTCTCATGATCTCACATTAGATCCAAGATTGTCACAAATTACACATAATCACATGTTGTTCTTTTAAATTTCAAATCATGTTCAACTGCCTTGACATGCAATCGATTGTTGATTATGTGCTGTTTGCTAGTATGAATTGTAATGACTATTGACCACCATAGTCTAAAAAACTAATTTTTACTAGGTAAGGTGGGTGGGTGCCTAACACCTCATTGACCACAATAGTGTAGAATGCTAATTGTTGATGCCCATTTTTTGAATCCATGCCCAAAGACCCATACAGAGGAGAACCTAATGAAAAGCAAGGCCCAAAGAAAGAAGACCGAAGAGCAAGAAAGGTCCAAAGAAAAAAATGCAAGGGAAAGGGATCTGCAGCAAAATACAAATCTGCCGCAGAATACAGTTCTTTGGCAGAATGGCTTCGGCAGACAAAGACAAATTGGGCCCAAGACCCTTTTGATCCAGTCAACATTATCTAGCCCACAAAGGCCCAAATTCTTTTGTATAAAAGGATAGGCGTGAAAACTAATATGAAGAAGCACGATGAAAAGAAACAAGGAACGGCAGGAAGTGTCAGCAGCAGGAATCACGTGAAGGAAAGAAAAGCCAAATCAAAGGAAAATGACAAACGTAGCAGGAAACGCCTGAAGAAATAAGACAAAACACGCAGCAGACCAAAACAAAACTAATCTGCTACGGCAGAAACGGCGTGGGAGGCAAACACAGAAAATAGTAGAGCAAGCACAGAAGGGCCGGGGCACCACCAACCTGTACCCAGCCAATACAAGGGAGGTGGACCCACGGTCAAGGGGGTTCAGAGGATGTGGTTTGATGGTGGGGGGAAAAAGGGGTCTATATTTGGTTTCCTGCCGTGACTTCTTTTGGGGAATATATCTTGCTGGGATGGTATCTTACCCAAAAGAAGTAATAAATGGTTGGGACCATCTGATGCATGCCATAGAGCTAGGTAGTGAGGTAGAGGTATACAACAGGAACAAACAAAAGGGAATTTTGTCGTGAAATGAGTAGTGGTGCAGCAAACATGAACTGAACAATGGTAGTGGTCTGGGCAACCAATGGGTGAGTGGGTAATCTTGAAAGAATGCCCACAACAAACCAAAAACAGTTGGTGAATCCCTAAGGGTAAAAGGGAGAAATCTCATTGAATCAGTTTGCTATAAAAGGAAGAGGTAACCATGGCAAAAAAGGGGGACCGAATGGGGGAGGAAAAAAACAGGGGAAGAGAGAAAAATACTGAAAGAGGAAGACCCAATGGAAGGAAGCACTTAAGGGAGAAAACCCATGGTAAGAGAGTAGTAAGCACCCAGAGAGAGGTACCCAGGAAAAGGAAATGCCAAAAAAGGGGGAACAACCCACGGCAGGAGAGTAATAAGAAACTAAGAGTAAAGAAAGAACGGAGAGAAAGAAAGAAAGTGGTAAAACAAAGAGAGAAAATACGGCAGGAATAGGGGCATGCATCAATAGACCATCTTTTCCCTCCCTCTTAGCAAACCGACTCTTTGATGTCCCCAAAAGTAATAGCTAGTAGCCATTTAGGCCTATTCTCCAAAATGCACAACTTTGATGGCAAAAGCCTATGACAAGGTTGTTCAAGTTGGGGTTTGGGTTCTTTCTTGGTTTACTTATCCTATGGGAAGATTCAATACTTGATTTTGATTGCAAATATATTTGATTTCTCTCATTATAAATTATATTTGCTGTATTTAGTTATTCTGCTGTAGCACTTTTTTATCACGTCTGCTGCATCAGTTGTCCTGCTGTGGTATCTTTACTTTTTGTACTAGTTATTCTGCTGTAGCACCTTTTCATTATATGTACCGTGTTAGCTATTATACTAGCTAAACCTTTTTTGCGGAAGCTTTCTTCTTTATTCATTATTACGTGTTTCACTGTTGACACAAACTAATCATTATCTTGCCATAAGTATATATATATATATATATATATATATATATATATATATATATATATATATACACATATATCTTGTTTCTCATGTTCTGCAAAATATATTTTATATATGTATATGTGAATACGTATAAGTATATATACTCATATATGTTTGTATATATTTGAGAATATGCTAACCCATTTAAACTAACATTTATTTGATGGGTATTTTCTTTGGGTTTTAGATTTGTTTATGTGCAGGAAGTAGAAAAGTATTTCTGTGATAAAAACGAAGAGTAGTCATTCACATTGCAAAAGGCTTTACTGCACGGCAGAAGGCTTTAAAGCACGGCAGAAGACTTTAAAGCACAGCAAACAGCTTTAAAGCACAGCAGACAGCTTTATTGCACAGCAGACAGTTTTATTGCACAGCAGAAGGCTTTACGGCAGAAAGCTTTATTACACAGCAGGAAGCTTTATTGCACAGCAGAAAGTTTTGCTACATAGCAAAAAAGTCAGTCCTGTGGCAGAAACTGGAGAAAAGTTCCTTTTGCGGCAGAAACTGGAGAAAAGTTACTTCTGCGGCAAAAACAAAGGATAAGCACCACGTTCTGCCCGCCGTAAGCGTGCTCCTGGCAGACGAGACATAGTTTGCGCACAAGCCGGACCAAATTGAGTTGCAGTTGGACTGGTCTCAACTCCCTTACTCAGAATACTCGGGCCCAATACCGCAGGAGGCAGCCCAGCCCACTTTAACCACAAAAAGGCCCACCACACTAATTTTTCCCGAGTAAGATGAGTGGATGCCTAACACCTCCCCGCCTTGTAATGTAGCCTGCGAACTTAGATTAAGGGTTCTTAGATTAGTTTTTTGTTCATGAAATTTTCATTTTTGTAAAATGTACCTAGGACCAAAAGCTATGTAATTTTCTCTCTTGGATTGTATCTAGGACCATAACATTCTAGTTATTTCAAGAAAGATTTACATTTCATGATATCAATAAAGTATTTCATTTCTTTCATTTTGGTTTTCTTATTTTTCCTAGTTAAATAAAATAAGTGGCAACTCCATGTAAAACCCTCAATCTAAAGGGAAAGATAAAACCAACTAACCTGCTGTTTTGAGGGGCACCAACACGACACCACCTGTGAGAGACCTCGACGAAAAGCGTCCCTCAAAAAAGAGATTCGGGTACCTTTTGGGGCATCTATTTTTGGGTAAGTGGTATGGAGTTGCCACTTATTTTTCTTTATACAAGAAAAAAAGAAAAAAAATACTAATTACAAAATACATGATTGAATAGTTCCATTCATTGATTAAATAAAAATTACATATCTGAAAGAAAATTAAAAAATTACATAGTTTTGGGTCCTAGTTACAATCTACCAAATAATTACATGGCTTATTGTCCTAGTTACATTCTACCCAAAACAAATAAAGACAAGGCTAGATCTACTTAGCCAAAGACCTAAATCCGGAGGCTAGGTTACGGAATGAGAAGGTGTTAGGCACCCATTCCGCCCAGACAAAGTTTGGTCTTCTAGACTCTTGTGACCAATGTGCTTTCTTATGCATGTCATAAATGATATGTTGAACATGTGAGACAAAACTTAAATCACACAAATTTATTTATGAATGAAATCTTTTCTTTTGTTTTTCTAAAAAATTAGATATGTTTTTACTGTTAAGAAAAAATTATTTTAGTTTGTCAAAATATAGATCTGTTTTGTTATATTTAAAAAAATGATTTTTTGATGAAAAAAATTCAGATCTGTTTTGCTATGTATTTAAAAAAAAGATTTTCTAAGAAGAGAATTCCACTCATAATCTAAATTTATGCAATCATGAATTAAAATAAACACAAACACAGTAATACATAATCTCTTTCTTTATTTCAACAATTTGCATGTATTAAGAAAATCAAATTTGCATCTTAAGAAAGATGCAAATCAGTTTTGATTTGAGAAAAATTTAGATCTGCATCTCATAAAGATGCAGATCTCTTTTTGTTTGAAAAAACTCAAATCTACATCTAAGGAAGATACAGATCTGTTTTTGTATTGAGAAAAATTCAGATCTACATCTTATAAAGATGCAGATCTGTTTTTGTATTGAGAAAAATTCAGATCTACATCTTATAAAGATGCAGATCTATTTTTGTATTGAGGAAAAAATTAGATCTATATCTAATAAAGATGTAGATCTGTTTTATTTCAAGAAAAATCCAGATCTACACCTAATAAAGATGTAGATTTGTTTTATTTTAAGAAAAAGAATTGTTTACATGCAGATTTATTGACATTCAAGAAAAAGATTATAGCAATCACATAGAAAAACAATCACGCTTTAAACAAAACAACTATGAATCATTCATGTTATCGATGAAAACATTCATCAACATAAAAAGGAAGCATAGAAAAGATTAGGGTGAAGGAAACAACCTTTTCAACCTTTTGCATAAGCACCCTTTGTTCTTGAGAGGATGTTTTAGGGTTCAAAGAAACTTATTCAATTATCTTTGAAACCTAAAAACCCTAATTTTGCAGCAAACTCAGAGAAAGGATCATAAAATATGGGCAACTTGAGAGCATAAAACGTATGCCTCTCAGAGCGTAGAAAAAAAGGTGTTGAATTATAAGGTTCAGTTTCTATTTATAGAGGCCAAAAGACTCTAAAAAATAGGTATGGATGATTAGGGTTTGAATCCAAACACATCCTTTTGAGAAAAGATCGAAAATGGTATGCATAATCATCACCAGAAGGCCGTTGGGCCAAAGCCCACATCAGGGAAATTCGGCCCTTTTAGAGTGCCGTTTGTGCCGAATTGGCTTTATGGCTCCGAATGCATTTTCGTGTTCGGGTGCTGTTTAGACTACTCTCCTAGGGTTTTTTGGCCATTCCTTGTACCTAGACGCGTTTTCATCCTCCGCCTATGATTTTTCATATCTTTTTTTTGGATAATTCAGGATATTTAAAGACAATTATCTTGTAGATAAATACCCTAAAATAAATCTTGATAAAGTTCAGATTATCCACAGTTTTATTGTTATCCAATCATCCCTTTTATTCCCATGCATGCATCCCTATTTTAAACACTAATTATCAACCAATCACAAATTATTTAATTAATTTTAATTGTTTAACTAATCAGAATTAATTTAAACTAATCATGTGTGGTTGGCCTTACCTAGACACAATGCATGTTAACCGTGCAAACTTGATCATGCGATATCTTTCGATCCGATAGTCCGATTTGATAACCGAAAACACCGCTGCGACTATTAGAATTCAAGATCATTTTTATGATATGCAATTAATGGATTAATGCATGTAATGCAAAGACAAAATGATGTATGTAACGCAAGAACAAATTGATGCATGTAATGCAATTATGATTTTTGGGGTACATGGATTGGTCATTCAAGTCATTCTCCTTGATTAAATCATGGGTGCAAAATTGAGTGTCTACACCACCCACTAGCGTTCTTCTTAGCAAAGAGATCCTTCACTCCAAGTCCTTCGTCTTCACTTTCATTGATGAGTGATTCGTCAAACTCTCTCTCAAGCCCTCTTCGAAGAACACTCAATTTTGCAACCAAATGCCTCTAGCTCTCCTCTTATTTTGCCTTCGATTACGTCTCTACAGTCAATAATCACAAATAGCACACTCCCTTCACCGACCACCATAAGAATAATGATGTAACCTTGGCCTCATGGAGGATCTCTTCAATTGCTCTAGTTTGTCTCTTTCTTCAACGTGGAGGATCTCCTCGGTAGTTTTTAATCCATTGCCCTATCAATTTCAACTTGTCTCATAGAATCTCTCTCTCTCTCTCTCTCTCTCTCTCTCTCTCTCTCTCTCTCTCTCTCTCTCTCTCTCTCTCTCTCTCTCTCTCTCTCTCTCTCTCTCTCTCTCTCATTTGGACCTTTAGAACCCAATGTTTTGAATTGTTTTCCACTCGATCTAGTCGTTTTAGTGTATAAATCGATGCACTAAACCACCTATTCCATCTTGGCCAAAATTATGGCCTGTACAGGTCATTTTAATGGAGTTCTGATATTTTGGGAGAAACATGTGTTTGAGATCGAAATTCCTTCTATAGCTCTCTTATAATTTATTTTTTTATAAAAGAAGCCCACATTTTTTGCTATTTTGTGAATGGTTTTTTTTTGGTTTAATTATGTATGATTTTTTTTTTCTAAAATAAATATATAAACTTCTAGTTTGTTTAATCATGTATTAGATTTTATGAGCCTTTGGTTTGTTTAATTATGTATGAGATTTTAATTGTTATATCTTTTATGAATTTATATTTTCTATTTTTTTTTAGAATACTAAATATTTTAATACACACACATACAGGGAGAGGGGAGAAGGTCTTAAAGAAACTGACAGTGGTGTATATCTAAAATGGCCTAACTCTTGGATACACAGCACAGATTTTAAACATTTTTAACTCACACTCATTTTCCAATGTGGGATTAATCCATTATTTTTTTTATTATTTTTTTTTTAAATTTAGAATATTAAGTATTTTAACACACACACACAAGGAGATGAGAGAAGGTCTTAAAGAAATTGACAATGGTGTATATCCAAAAGGGCCGAACTCTTAGATACACAGCACATGCTTTAAACCTCTTTAACTTACACTCATTTTCTAATTAGAATGCATGAATGATAAAGTATGAACTTGTTATATAGTTACTGTTATATATGATAGTAATCATGAAACGGTACATCATTATATACTGGTATCAAAGTATTTTGTTTCAATAGTCAATTCGAATCAGAATTCAAAATTTTGCTAAAACCACTTGGATACCTCAAAAATATTGAAAAAAAAGTAATATATATATATATATAATGTAAATTTTAGATTTTACATAATTTTTTTAATATTTAATTTTTTTTAGGTTATTTAATTGACATGGCATGATTAATTTGACCAACTTAGGGCCGGCTCAATAGGTGATGCAATTGATGCAATCGCCTAAGGCCCCCAAATAAAAGAAGGCCCCCACTTGTAAAAAAATAATAATAATAATAATAATATCTATATATTTTAATTTAAAAAAAAATTAAGTACTTTTATTAGTCAATAAAATGCATTAAAAGTGCCCCATTGCAGCCTATGCAGCCTGTGCAGTGTGCAATGTGCATTGCACAGCAACACAGGCTACATAGTTACGCACTGCACAGGCTGCATAGGCTACAACCCACAGTCATTGGACAGCACATTTTCTTACTTTATCAATTATTATAAATTATCATACCAATTAATAATTTCATGTGTATCATATCAACTCATTTATATTATAGTGACACTAATTTATTGAACCATGTAATAAATTAATTTTTATTTGTGCAGGTTTAGACTTTAAAGTGGTCACGACTTTAGAAAAATTGCAATAACCAGGTTCTATTATTCTATACTTTAAACTTTATTTTTAGTTAAATTATCATTTTTAATTATAAATTGTTCAAAAAATCAAAATTAAAATTAATAAAATCTTATTTAAGGTCTACTATGTCACAAGAAATATTAAGTAGATTAGCTATATTATCAATTGAAAAAGAAATGTTAGAGGAACTTAAATACAAAAACTTAATTAGCAATTTTGCATCTCAAAAAACAAGAAAGATAGATTTTAAATAAAAAAATTCAATATATATTATTTGATTAATATTTAAATATAAAATAAAACCCCACTTAAAATTTTCACCTAAAGCCCCCCAAAGTTGTTGAGTCGGCCTTGGACCAACTAGTACATGTAACAAGCTTAGTTGGCACTTAATGACCACGTTAGCAACTGATATAAATAGAATTGCTTGTTTAAAAGCACTACAAAACATTAGGAGTTTAAATCTAAATCATTAAACGTTTGGGGACAAAATCAAAATTATTTTGAATTTTGATATACAATTTGAATTTAAAATTTGCTCTAAAAAGAACTTAACAATCATGTGACACTTTCTTCATCCCTCATTTACCATATGTTGGCTTAAGATACCAAAGAAGTTTTGACAGAAAGGCCAACCTCACTTCTTTTACCTTTTAAGATTAGCAAAGATGATTTTTTTATAAATAAGTGCATGTTTGGTACATATATTTAAATACATATTTTTAATTTTTAAATAATTTTATACATATTTCTATAAACCTTTTTACCCACGTATTTCTAAAACAACATTACCGGTATTTGTCCGTACAATCAGGAAGATCAGTGCTTTTAAAACTTGAAAGGTAAAAAAAGAACGGTAAAACACGAATGCTTTTTAAAACTTGAGAAGGTTAAAACTTAAAACTAGGCACACCACGCAGTTAATGATCAGTTCATTAAAAAGAAAAAGGTTTAACAGGAGAAAGAGAATGGTCAAAAATTTTGTACTGGGACTTTTCGGGCTTTTTAGACTGACTTTTTTTTCTTTTATACATGTGCTTTTTAACCTGGTATAGGTTATCTTGGACTACTCTAATCTTTGCAAATATATATTATAAAAGGAAGTATTCAAATATATTGATCAGTAACCTGTATATATATTACTCCATATTATTTTTTTGATAATCATTACTCCATATTATTATTGTTATCTCATAAAAAAATATATATATATATTAATTTTATAATTTCCAAAAAATAATAAAATAATCCATTGATTCAGCAAATTTCTGACTAATGCCGGATTAAAATAAAATATGAGTACGCTGTGGAATAGGTCAGATGAGACAAAATACACAAATGAAGTGTGCTGTAGAGACAAAATTATTAATTAAAAGGTATGTTAGAGAGGAATAGGTCAGATGAAGTGTGCTGTAGAATTAATTGTTTCTCGAAATTATTAATTAATTCTTGATATCTGTGAGACTGATAGACCGTGTGAGTGTGAAGTGTGAACCCACATCAAATCGTACAAAATCCAAGTCTTCGTACTTAAAAATTCATTAATAATTCTATTCCCATCTTGCTATGAAAGGGCTTTTAGACCTTTCTCAAAAAAAAAAAAAATGGTTTGTCTGTAACGTGTTGAATTGTAGGCTTTGTATTTAGATTATTTTATCGGCAACTTTTTTGGTTTTTCTATTGAAAATTGGTGAAAAAAAAATATTATTATATCTTCAAAAAATGGGACTTAAAAAAAATACACAAATAATTAAACAAAAAGATATATAAGATTAAAAAAAAAAAAAATCCAAACTTGTTATTAGTATCCAACCTCCCACGTGTTTTTATTCTTTTTTATGGACCAAATATTGATAGTTGAACTTGCTTATAATCTTGGGTTCAACCCAATCAACGTGAATTGGATTGGACCTCTTGATGGGTTAATTATTACTATTATTATTATTATTATTATTTTTTTTTTAAGTTGGGTTGAATATTTTTTAACACATCATGATAGGTTTGATTAAAAAAAGCCTCATAAGCCATTCACACCCCTAATATATATATATATATATATATATATATATATATATATTTTTGACAAGTCAACAAGTTCATTTGAACCCCTGCTTGAATATAACGCCGCTCTTAAATAATAATAATTATTATTATTATTATTATTATTAAAAAAAAATTGTCAAATCCATGAGTTCAACCCAATCCATGTGAGTTAGGTTGGACCCTGTGATGGGTTAAATTGAGTTGAATTTTTTTTAACACATCATGGTAGGTTCGATTAAAAAACTCCATGACCCATGCACACCCCTAATATATATGTGTATATATATATATATATATATATTGACAAGTCAACGAGTTCATTTGAACCCCTGGCTTGAACATAACGCCGCTCCTGAATAATAATAATAATAATAACAATAATAATAATAATATTGACAAGTCAACGAGTTCATTTGAAACCCTGGCTTGAACATAACGCCGCTCCTGAATTATAATAATAATAAATTGTCAAATTTATGGGTTCAACCCAATCCATGTGAGTTGGGTTGGACCCCGTGATGAGTTAGGTGGGGTTGAAATTTTTTTAACACATCATGGTAGGTTCGGTTAAAATAACCCCATGACCCATGCGCACCCTTATTTATAATTTTTCAAAACTCTATTGTTTAGAGCAGAAAGATGAAATACACACAAAAAACATATTTGTTTGAAATGTGTTTAGTGGAAAATATCATATTTTATATTAAAAAAAAAAAGTAAATTAACATAGTTCAATTTTACGTATTTTCTAAAAAAATGAATAAATATAAAGAAAGGTTTGAATTTTAAACGTTTTCCTTGAAAAAACTAAGAGGTAGTAATTGAGTTATAAAACTCTTTGACATAGATATATAATAGACTACCACTGTGTTTGGTTTGACGGAAAATATTTTCTGATCATAAAAGATTTTTTGGAAAATAAATTATTTTCAAGTGGTTGATTACATACCTAAAAAGAATCTAGAAAATATTTTCCGGTATTTGATTGTGTTCCTGAAATGCTATGGAAAACTTATTTTCTACTACTTTCTCAAATTTTCTCATCTCTCATCATCAATCATCGATCATCAATGGTGGTTGGCTACTGAAGATCGGAAACGTTAGTGGAGAGTGGTGGTTGGGTGGTAGATAGTGAGGAGTGGGAGATGGAGGTTCGGTTGATAAGTTTTGGGTGAAAGGGAAAATGGTTTATGGAAAATGAGTGGCGCAAATCAATTTCCGCCATAAGTACCTTTATTTTATAGTCAACTAAAAAACAATTTTTGGTTTACTAATATTTTTTGTCGCCCTCAACATTGTAAATGTGGAAAATATTTTTCGGAAATCAATCTTTGTTGAACCAAACACAACCTACATATTAGGCATTTTGAAGTAATTATAAATATTAAGGGAACATGGTTTGAATCCTCCCTCCTCACCCGGTAACAATTAGTTTTTTTTTTCTTTTTTCTTTTTTGGGGATAATTCTACTTGTCTTTTAAGATTTTTATTTTGTTCAGCCAGTTTATCACAGGGATCTAGCTTTAAAAAAAAGTAACTTTTTTGTTGATTGTTGAGTGTTTTCCGAACGTAGTTTTTCTTCCACTAGAGCTGATTCACATGAAATTTTCTTTTTGAAATGTCTGTCACGATCTTGATCTTGATTGAGAGTTGAGGGACAGAGTTAGGACTTGGAGTTAGGAGGGCAGAAGTATAAACAAAAGAAATTTGAAACTCCAAATAAACATTCATTTAATAAACCATCAACAAAGAAAAATACACAAAATTATTGCTTTTAAGATATTACAATGCAATTATTTATGAAAATAGAACTCGCCGTCTTAATATATTATGTGTGAGGTCTATTAGACACTAAGGGTCTGTTTGGATACAGCTTATTTTGCTGAAAACTGAAAACCCAAAAATACTGTAGCAAAATAATTTTTAAATGTGTAAATAATGCCGTGGGACCCATTTTTAATATTTTTTTTTGAATAAAGTGGTTGTGGTTCCCGTGAACAGTGCATGAACAATGCATAATGTCTCCTGAACAGTGTAATCCGCGTGCATCAAAAAAAAAAAAAGAAGAAGAAGAAGAAGAAGGAAACGCCAGACGCAGACGTTGGCTGTTCATTCGAATCCAAACATATACTAACTAATAGACAAACACACTAAAGACAAAACTACAAAAACAAAAAAAATCACAAAACATCATAGGCTATTGCTAAAGACAAAACTACAAAAAAAAAAAAAAATACAAAATATCAATGACAATAAGAGTTGATTGTTGCGTGTGGTGTTGTGTTTGTCAGATGACAACTTTTTCATTTATAAAAAAATATAAATTATGAGCTAAAGACAAAGATGGGTCAGTCAGATTTTTCCCTCTCTTTAACTTTTTCTTTCTACTCTAGTTTATTCTGCTTTGAGTCTCTCTGTCCCAAGCTCCCAGCGTCCCTGACTCCCTACTTTCGCTTAGGTGCTCTGTGCTATGAGAGGATACCTTTGCTTTTGCCACTGGCTAACGAATTCCTCTCCTTTGTGTTCAGCCGTAAGTTAGTTAGGTTTTCCTTTCTTTTTTTTTTTTTTCCTTGAATGGCTTAGAAATCTCTTTCTTTTTTCCCTTTTATTATATGTGTGAGGTAAGTTGGGTGTTTCCTACTCTTAGGTTAGGTAGATATCTAATTAGAACCAGCTTTATTTATTTGTTTATTTATTCTTGTGTTTGTTTTGGGGTGTTGTTTGGGCTTCATTTTTGTTGTTGGGCTAATATTTTTTTTATAGCATTTAAAAATATCAATAATATTGTTAAAGGGGGCAAAGTATAATTTTATTGAAATAAATTACTAAAAATAATATATTATATATATACTAAATTTTTCTTTTTAAAATCTAGGGGGGCCACTGCCCCCAAGGTCCAACAATAGCTCCGTCCCTTAAATAAGAGACTGTTAAACGTCTTAAAAGCTCTTGTAGTGGTAAAATTATAATATTTTTCTGAATCTTTTCTACTCGTGACTGTCTATTGGTGTGGTCACTGTGGTGCACTTATCACGTTCTCAATTTGCTAGGAATTCGTGGTCCAAAAGTGGATTAAGGAACTGATTATCTTTAACATTATCAGTTTTGAGTGTTTTTTTTTTTTTTTTTTTGCCTTTTCATGTTAGGATGAATTACAATTTAACCCGTTATAATTTGATCTTATTCTAGTTAGAAAGAACTTGGAGGATGGAAATGAGAAGATTGGAAATAAGAAGATGGATTAAAGTTTTTCCTTATTTGGTTAGTATGGTGCAAATGAGGGAGGATGAACAAGAGGGCGGCCTATCAAAAACCATACGTTGGGAAGAAAACTTGAATAGCAAAACATGCTATCAATAAATTTACCATTTTGCCCCTTTAATTACAGTCTCTCTCTCTCTCTCCCCTTCAAGAAAATTTTATTATTCTTTTAAAGTCAACAAAGAGTATACTTGGGAAAATCTTAATCTATTTATACAATGAGTAAATAAATTGAGATGCTTTAATGAAAAAAAAAAAAAATGAATGAATGATTTTTATAAAAAAAAAAAAAAAAAAATTATAAAGATTTAATCAAAATGTATTTGTTCAAATTTTGTGAGGGTGCATAAATTTTTTTTTTTTTTTGAGGTATTTTATATATGTCTCAATTTGATATTTTGGGAGTGGAGGAATTCGAACCATGAATGTCTCAATTAGAAATACCAAAATGTGTCAACCAATTGAGTTATAAGACTCTTGGGAGGGTATAATATTGATTATCATCTAAAATGGTATGAATTTTAATTAGATTTACAACAAGCCATAATTAATCTTAAACACGGGTATTAAAATTCATTTGTTGATGTGATCATGTCATATATTATTTGAATATTCATATTATTATAATAGATCTTCAAATAAAATGGAAAATAAATAAACAATTGATTTATAAATTAATGACATAATAGAAACTTGGTATAATTTTCTCTCATTTTTCTTCTCAACTAAACAAAAAATATGTATATTTATTTTCTAAGTTCTCATTTTTGCATCCCCTCTACCAAATACACTGTAAGGACACGATTTGGAGCGACCCAAAACGATACTGGGCTCGCACGTAAAAAGGACCTAACAATATGATTTGTAGAATGTGGATGTAAAGAACTAGGTTAACCTTTCTTTGTAAGCTTCAAGTTGGCACAACGATCGTTTTGTTCGGTGATTGATACAGTTCTTTTTTTTTTCTTTCCTTTGTTTTCTTTCTTCCTTTTTTGTTCCGCCCCCTCTTTCATGTCTTTCTTGCAATTTATATACCATCTTTTTTATTCCATCCTCACCGCACACGTGTAGGTTGGGTTTCAAGGATTTCTTTCTGTCCCATCTACCACCTCCTGGAACTTCCTATGGGAAGCTGTAAGGCTGCCTCCCTACTGTTCAGGTATCACCTCCACATTAATGCGGCCAAAGAGTTGGTTGAGAGGTAGTTAATGCGGAGGCAGCTGTAGTTATAGATATTTGTTTTCCTTTTCTCTTTAACCCTTGGTCTGTTATCCTTATCTTCAGTGGTGACGTAATTCTGGAGTCTGGTTGCAACAAGGCCGCGTCCTATTCGTCCTCGGACACGTACTGCCGAGGAATATAGCGTCCTCGGACGAATACAGAACTCTACCTTCGTGATATTGACCATCACCCCCCTTCGGCAATTGCCTTGTGACCTGACATGGCCTCCTCGGACGGATACACATCCTTGGTTGGGCCACAAGCCCAACGATCCTGACCTTAATGGGCCTGCTGATTGACAGGCCCCCACATACACATAATGAAAAACTAATATTTTTTTATCCTCCCACTTTTCTATCATTCATATGTTTTCTCTAATTTCATTTTTCAGAAAAGAAAAAATAGTTTCTGATGATTTTAGCAAATTTCTTGTTGGCCTAACTATTAGCTCGCTACGACAACCCTATGCATGGTCATAGTTCATAATTGCAAGGCTATTTACATTATAAATTTAATTTACAATTTTCTTGTAAATTTTAAGAGCATTCACATTTGGATTTTTTTAAAATTATTTATAAAAAGCATTTGAGCTCACTTAAAAGCCACTTCATATATTTTACATTACCAGTTTACAACACCCCCTACATCTTATCCTTGATTTTGGATACCAATATTAAAATAATCTTTTCCTTTTTCAACAAATCAAATCAACCAATCATAAAACCTGATAGTCCCACCAACCCAAACCTAGCATTGCCACACCGCCCAACCTAGCACCGCCAAGCAACAACTAATCACAAACCCAGCATCATCCAACTTTACCGTTCTCCCAAACCCACTGACCATTGCAACCTAAGACCCTCGTTGGTAGCGAACAACCCAAGACCCACCACAAACAAAGAACCACCACCACCACCACTCATGATCTTAATAAAGGTAGGGGAAATCAGGAGTTTCACAATTTTTGGTCATTGATTTGCGACCACAACCCAATCGCCAAGACACACATCCACCACTGTAGAGAGAGAGAGGATAAAAGAATACAAAATTTTATGACATGCTATAACAGACATTTATTTTTAAGTGTTCCCATAGTAAAAAATCTCAATTAGCGTTATATTACCAAGTGTTCTTTTTATGCATTTGGTACTATAGTGTATAGTGAAATGCAAAATAGATAAAAACTAGTAAATATGCTCTAAATGGGGATGACAAATTCAAACGCTAGATATCTTTATGGTATTTTGGAATACCATGCCAATTTTTTTTATGGGACCATATAATGCCACTTGATCTAAAAGTCAATTGTGACTTGTGAGTATAAAAAAATAATGCACATGATCGCTAAATTTAAGTACACAATAGGATCGTACCAATTCAGCAAAAAAACAATAGGATTGTACCATTTCCGTTGACGCACATTTGACATATGTCATTGTCATACCCGGCGTTTTTATTTTGGTTTATCACAACTCTGCTGACAAATCAATGCCAGCTTGCTCATGATAATTAAACCAGTCCTATTATATAAGCAAAAGTCAAAATTTTGAAATAATAAATCTCTACGTCATGACTCTTTTAAGTTTTATTTCTAATGTCATGGGGATGACAAATTCAAACGCTAGATATCTTTATGGTATTTTTGAATGCCATGCCAATTTTTTTTATGGGACCATATACTGCCATTTTATCTAAAAGTCAATTGTGACTTTTGAGTATAAATAAATAATGCACATGATCGCTAAATTTAAGTACACAATGGGATCGTACCAATTCAGCAAAAAAACAATAGGATCGTACCATTTCCGTTCACGCACATTTGACATATGCCATTGTCATACCCGGCGTTTTTATTTTGGTTTATCACAACTCTGCTGACAAATCAATGCCAGCTTGCTCATGATAATTAAACCAGTCCTATTATCAACGCAAAAGTCAAAATTTTGAAATAATAAATCTGTACGTCATAACTCTTTTAAGTTTTATTTCTAATGTCAACGGCGTATAAAAAAGAAATGTTTTTACAATCAGCTCCTCAGTAGTCGTGCAAGAAATGTCACATTTATATTCGGTCCTTTTCATTCAGTGAATACAAATAGCTCAATGAAAGTCAAAAGGACAACCTGAATTCCAAAATCACTTTCACATCAAAAGAAAGATCAAAATTGCTGGATGTAGAAGACATTGCCGTCAATGCCCCCTTTCAAACATGCTACATAATCTATCTGGATTAGATTACACCTTTCACACATTTCATTCAGCGCTGATAAAACAATCAGCAAGATGCAACCTTAAATACATGTATATATTGTCTAAGTCACGCCTCTTTTTACTTTTCAACTTGGACTTTTATGTGTATAACTTAATGTTAAAACTAAATTGATACACATCTTTGAATGAATCGAACTTTAAAATAAGCCTCTTAACTTATGCCTAAAACTAGTTCTGTTTTTTGATGTGATCTTGTATCAATTTCAAAGACGCAAACTCTACTCACTGCCCATTTTCTGCCTTTTCCTCTGCTTTCTTCGCTGATCTTTCATACCTGGAAGAGAGAAAGGAAATTAAAATGTTGCCTACCTCCAAAACGTTATATTATATGTACAGAAGGATAACTGAGAAATAAAAAAAATAAAAAAATAAAAAAGAAAAAGAAAAGAAAATGTAAAGGCTTTAAATTAGAAGAGGGAAAGGAAAAGGGGTTGGGGAAGTCAATAATTAGCATACGTTTCTTCTCCTCTTTTCTCTTTCTCCTAAGATTGTCCATATTTCTTCGTTTATCTGCTATTTCTTTCCCATCCATATGCACCTGTTAGAGATAGAGAGCAAATACAAATTAATAAAACTTGAAGGGAGGGAAAAGATTACAAAATACTGATTCCAGATTTTTCTTTGGGGGAGGGGGGTTGTTTGACATATGCTTAGGGTGTTGCAATCAACCCACCAACCCAACGAACCAAACCCAATCCAACCCAACCCAACACCTTGGGCTGGTTTTTTAATTTTCATGGGTTGATGGGTTGGGTTGAGGTCAAAAAATTTTTGAAGCCTGGGTTGGATTGGTTTGGGTAACAAACTTTACCCAAATAACCTAACCCAAACCATGCTATTAATATTTTAAAAAACATATAGAAAATTTTAATTTATTAGTTTGATTTATTTTGGAATTTAAGACTTGCTTATTTTAGTTAGTTTGATTTATTTTTGAGATTTATGGAACATTAAATCCATTTGTGTGAATTGTAATCGCTTATTGAATAATGAGATTAAATGGTTAAATGAAAACCTAATTTTTTTTATTAGGCCTTACAAAAAATGGTCCTTAACCTGACACCCAATCACTACAGGTTGGAACTGTTACGTTGGGTTGGTATTTAAAGCTAGCAGGGGCTGGGTTGGAGTTTTCTCAACCTAACAAGGTCGGGTTGGGTTGGTATTTAAAGCTAGCATGGGCTGGGTTGGAGTTTTCTCAACCTAACAAGGTCGGGTTAGGTTGAAAAAATTCTCAAACCCAAACCAACCCAAGCCATCCTGATCCATGCACATATGCCCATCCAGATGAGTAACTGAGTAAATACGTTAATTTCGATAGAAATTTTGTTTCTTCATTAATAAGTTAATTTCCATAGAAATTACAGTAAGGTAATTAATAGGAAAAGGAAAATAAGACAAGATTTTGCCAAAAAGTACCTTATGACCAGCACTACGAAGCGCCTGGAGTGGTTCCACACAATCCTGACCAAAAACCACCAATTTCCTTCTTCTGTTTTCTCCCAGACCCTGGCTTTCAGGGCGATTTTGCCTAGCCAATTCTTCAAATTGATGTTGTAGGAGAGGTGAAACACCAGTCTGGAAAAAAAAAGTATTAATGACACTTCAAACCGTAAGTCAGTGTGCAGAGAGATTACATACATAATACGGTTGGAACAGCATAATAGGTAGTAATTGAAATCAGATATCATACATATACCATCCAATTAGATCAATCAACTACTAGAAGCATCAACACACCCAATCCAATTAGATCAATCAACTCCATGGCAGGAACTGGTTTTGGTCACCCTGCCCTCGGTATACTCACAAATTATCTTAATATTTATCAGTATTTCTGAAAAAAGTTTCTCTTCTGACCCTCTTTAGGATCCTCTACCTCACCTCACCCAGTCTCCTCCATGCCAAATTACTAATCTCACACATCTGTCTCCAAAAAAGCCTCTAGGGACCTACTTCCAATCATGATAGTTCTCCACTCTCGTTATTATTGATGGTTATGGGCTCCTATCAGAGCAATCAACATATAACACCGCCACTGAGGAGATTGGACCAGAAACGATACTCTTTGAAGGGTCCAATTACAGCCACTGGCTCAGCATTATGGATTTTCAAAGTACAACAAAACCACAGGTGGCAAATGGTCTCTCTCTCTCTCTAATATTTTGTTTGGGTGATAATGAAAGAAAAAAAACTCGATTATTTTGATTGGAAATGGTATTGTGGTTTTACTTCAAAGTTTCACTTTGATTGAATATGAGGAAAATAAAATAAATTATTCTAGCATATGTTACTTTTATTTTTAAATGTTCAATATGAAGTTACAGTATGCATGTTAGGTCAAATCTTCCCCTTTCTGTCTGGAATCAGATTGCTTGGAGAGCTAGATTTTCATTCTCATGAGCATGATACAAATATGGAAAAATCAATGGCTCAATCAGAAACATTGCTGAATTGTACTCTGATTGATTGGACTTGTAGCATTCCTTGTTAGATTTTAAAGATTCACTTCACTCGTGTATATTTCTTTTGTAATTTTTTTAGGTTAAGTTGCGTTCTTCATTGTAAACTTGAACTCTTGAAGTAACCTCTTCTTTACAGAGCACCCCATTGTAATCCAAGGCCCACTAAGCAAGGCATCCTTTGAGCAGAGCAGGTGTGGGAAATGGGGTACATGAAAGAATTTCCCCATTTCCATCCCTAGTGGTTGTATCACTGTAAGCTTGATGTCCATATTAGAAACCCTGAAAATCTGACAATAATGATAAATGATGCCAACAGCTAACTTCAGTCAGTAATTTACCAAAACTGAAGTATGTTTTTACCACCCTAATCAGCATAAAATGGGTTGGCAACACACTCAACCTGCCGAAGATGCTTATTAATTCTTATTCAAGTTAAATCATTCACATCAGCATGTGCAAAACTTTCTGTCTATTTTAGCATAAAAACGTATTCTCTCATTGTAGACAACCACTTTTCAAAAACACCCACACTAGAATAACTATTCTACATTTTATTTCAATATTATATTCATTCTTCATTTATTTTTTTACTATTTCAATAGATGGGAAGATAGAGAAAAAAAAGAAGCAGAGAAATGAATAAAATACTGATATGCACATGAATAGTAGTCGTGTATATTTACATAGTTACTGTAGCTAGAATGTAAATTTACACAATTTTACATGAGCTAATGTGGGTGATTTTTGGAGTTGAATGAGCAAAATTTACCCCTTAAGCTATTATGCATTGACTAATGTGAGTTCCCACAAAAGGTTCTGCTAGCAAAAACGTAAGTATATTCGTTATTCATATACTTATATGTATGAACATATGTATATAAACACATTAAATAATATAACATGCAAGCTACTAGACCTCAATTAATGTTAAAATCAATGCTCTCTCACTCCCAATCCCACCCCCATCTTATCCAGTGAGTAGGTCACTAAGTCCGTCTCATTTCTATAGATGATAGGTCCTTTATATGATAAAGTCTTGATTAATCTATTTTCATATTCTCCTTGTTTTATTTTGGCTCTTTCTTTGTATTCTTCCTGTGTAACAGGATTGCGTCTCTTTTGTGTTTTTTAATGACTTTTAGTTACTTACTGAGAAAAAAATAATAATAATAATAAAATATTTCTTCCAAGAGTTGAAACAATATTGAAAGGTAACTAAGTAAATAAGAAAGACTTCATAATTGGTTACCCCTGCCACATAACGATGTGAAAATGTTCTTGGTTGCAACGGATGTGACAGAAGCATATTGAGCTCCTGCAAAGAGAAATAAAATAGTTCATCATGTGAGATTACTTTCTTCAAGGATAATAAATTGGCCAAACTATTAGATTATGAATATTGTCGAGGCAGTACAAGCTAAAAACAAAAAGATGCTACCTGCTGCAACTTATTTAATTGCACAGAAGTCGCTTTCTTTTGCTTGATATTGTTCACTTTTTCCTCCTCACTGTCATAATCATCCATTACTAATTCCACTGACTCAGCACTTTGCTCAAGCCAGCTTTTCTTTGCCTTTTCCTAGAAATACAGGCACACACACCATTTAGAAAAGAAGCAAATGCACATAGCGAAATGATAATCTTATCAAAAAAGAAAAAAATTGCAAAATGATATAAACTGAAAAGTATTTTAGTTAATTATGACAAATAAATGAATAAACAGAAATTGGAGAGTTCTAGCCACAGATGTTAAATATATCTCTTACAAGAAAAAACAAAATTTGCAGATAAATATCATTAAAAGAATGTTTTAGGGTACTCAATAATGGATAAAGCATATAAGAAAAAAGGCATGAAAAAGTAAAGTGTAAACTATATGTTAGATCCAATGATTGAATGATTAAATTCATCATTTTAGCCTCTTGGGGGCTAGTGATAATTTATGTTTTTAGTAGAGTAAGTGGTCCTAAGTTCGAATCCACACAAGAAGCAATAACAAGAAACAAGAAGACCACCTTCTTAAGGGTCACCCTTTGGCTAATAGGTATTGTATGTGTTGCTGTGATGAGGAGTCGATAGACCACCTTCTTCTTCATTGTCCTGTTACCCATTCCCTATGGACTTTTATGCTTCAGGCCTTTGGTATTCATTGGGTTATGCCAGGATCGGTGGTGGGTTTGTTATCTTGTTGGCATCAGTGGCTTAGGAAGCATAATTCGGACATTTGGAACTTGGTTCCAGGGTGCTTAATGTGGATTGTGTGGTTGGAACGAAATCGTCGATCCTTTGAGGACAAAGAGAAGACGTTGGATGAGTTAAAGGTTTTATGCCATCGTAGTCTTTTGGAGTGGTCTCGTTGTTGAGGTTTTACTAATTGTTCTTCTCTCTCTGAGTTTTTGTCCTCCCTTAGCTTAGTTTCCTAACTACCCTCTGTATGTTGTGCTGTTTGTTTCTTTTATTTCGTGTTGTTCATCATCATGAACTTCTTGTATTTTTCATTTTTCTCTCATTTATAATAGTTTTCTGATTACCTATCAAAAAAAAGAAACAAGAAGATGTAATATCCTGTAGGCAGCCTATAGACTTCAACAAGATAGTGATAGGACGTATAACAGTTGAGGCACCCACTTATGATAGTGGCCTAGACCCATGGGCCTTTACTGATTGGTTGTGTCAGATGGAACAATTCTTTGAGAGGTACAACTTGTCTAAGGAAAATAAAAAGTCAAATTTGTGAAGATGAAGATGATAGGTAGGGCCCAGTTTTTTCTGGGAGAGCATCGAATAGATCCTCTTTAGGAGGAACCAACCCACCATTATTGGCCCAATAGAAATGAAAGAAGAACTTAAAAGACAAATATCTAAATCAGTCCTATCAAAAAATATCTATCTCAATCCTATCAGGGTGTTTGCATAGTATCTAGTTTGAAGTCCCAGTTTACCATGAAACAAACTCTAGCAAATCTAGTGAAAGCCATCCAATATCTGTCAGCAAAATTTGAGTGGTGATTTATTACTATAGTGTTAAAGGTTACAATTAAAACAATAATATTGGATCATAGAAACTAAACCACAGGAAATGCTGAAAAAAAAAAAAAAAAAAAAGAGGGGGGGGGGAATGAGCACAAGCTTGGCAGCAGGATAATCAGTGACATTTGGGCCAGTCAAACATATGTTGAATCCCCACCCAAACTCAGTATCAAGAAACCAATTTTCCCCAGGCAGAGGCCCAGAGTTACGATTGCATGTAAGAACTCAAAATCATAAAATCACTATATAGAATATCAGAAGATGGGTTAAAAAATACCTTGGAGTCTTTCCGCAAAATTTTGTCTATTTGACGTGCAAGAGATAATCGTTTTAGGACCTCTGGCATGTATGAGTGCTCTAAAGGAAAACTCTGAAAACTTTCCTGTGTACAAGGCAAAGGCAATTCTAATGCGTGTAAGTTGCAAATAAAAGCTATATTAAGGTTAGAACTAAGAACAATTGGGTGCTACTGTTTATTTATAGCAAATAAAAAGCCCTCAATTAGCATTTCAGCAATTTTTTTTCCTCTTTGTTCAGGTATAAAAATATAATAATAATAGAAACAAGAAGCCCACATTTCTGAAACATGCAAACAAATCTTTAAAAACCATTGAAATCTTCCAATTCATGGGAAGTACCTTGGAAAATGATTTGCACAACGAAGCAAATTTGGACGTTTCATTTGCTGAGACTAGTGCAATGCTGCACCCATCAGCAGAAGCTCTAGCAGTTCTTCCACTTCTATGAACATAAACCTAACACAAAGATCATTAACAGATATTAGAGAACTTTATTAAAAGCATGTTAAAAAGCATCCTAATATTTACTTACCTCAGCCGAATGTGGAAGCTGATAGTGAACAACAGTTCGAACCCCAGGAATATCAATCCCTCTTGCTACAACATCAGTGGCAACAAGTATACCATGTTCATTTCCACGAAAACGATCCATTGCCTGCATCATACAGGAGGGTTAAAGCAGAAGAAACTAATGTATACATTTGACCAATAAATGAGAAAAATAAAGTGGCAAGCTAATCAAGTAAATTTAGATATGGAACACATTTTTCACGCCAAGAGCCTTAAAGTTCAATTGGCACCTCTTGGTGTTTCTAATGGAGACATCCAGTGTTCAAATTACCCCTTAACCCATTGTAACTATCAAATTTATCAAAAGAACATCTTTCATGGCATGCTTCCTTCATAAAGGAGAATGGAAAAAGAAATTTTGGTCAAACATTCAAAGCTTAAATTGTACCTCTAAAGAACTCCAACAAAAATCATAAGACAGTACTTTTAATGAGTATTCTCAAACCCTTTTGCATTACTACCCCCTTAAAACTATCACTCCCTATCCACTTCTAATAACACGCCTTTCCCGTGGAAATTGGTTTGGCATTTGAAGGTCCCACCTAGGGTTGTCATCTTCTCTTGGGCAGCTTCTCTAGGGAAGATTTTATCCACTAACAATCTCCGGAAGAGCGGTATTATTGTTTTGGATTGGTGCTGCATGTGTAAGAGGTGTGGGGAGTCTGTGGACCAACTTCTCCTTCATTGTCCAATAGATTATGAGCTGTGGACAATGGTGTTCTGTTTATTTGGGCTCCAATGAGTTATGCCAAAGAGGGTTATTGATTTGTTCACAGCTTGGCAGAGATTTTTTGGAAGGCATAGAAATATAGCCTTTTGGAAGGCTGTGCCACATTGCATAGTGTGGTGAATTTGGTGAGAGCAGAATGCCAGAAGTGTTGAGGGTTGTGAACCGTCTATCCTTGATGTTAAAGCCTTCTTCTTCCATACCTTGTTAGATTGGAATGTGGCTTTTTATCCTTCTCTTTGTTTTTCTCTTTTAGATTTGGTTGAGCACTGTACTTTGAGAGCTGTTTGAAATTCTCCCTGAGTACAACCCCTGGTGTACCTAGTTTTGTTTTTATTAATAAAATTTTCGTTATTTATCAAAAACAGAAAACTATCTGCACTCTGCAGTGCCTTTCCCATCTTGACATAACAAATTGGGGAATTTGTCTACGTGTGTGGTGCAAGACAAAGAACTCTAAAAGGGGAATTTATGGGGAAAAAAATGGATAGGACTTAGGAATCACCCCCAAGCAATGAGAAAAAAAAAATTATAGAACCCAAGAATCACCACCTGGGTTGCTTGGAATCAGCTCTGAAAGAAATTCCATTAATCTGTGATAAAACTCTACAATAGTCAACTTCACGCCCTTTAAATAATCTCCAAATTAAAAATAAAGTTCATAATAAGATTATTGCATTTACGGAAATAAAATTCAAATAGCAATCGAATCTTTCTAATGCATCAATCAATGTCAATTAACATTAATCATGAATAGGAGTGTCAATTCAGGTTAGTGTGACGTGTTCGTGTCGTGTTGAGGTAGGGGTATTCGACTAAATGGTTCAACCCAAACCCAACCCATTTAATAATCGTTTCATGACCCCTTCAACCCTAACACGACCTGTTAATAAAGCAGATTGACATGCATGACCCACCCACTTGACACGCTTAATAAAGGCCTGTGTTGGGTTGACATGAATGTGACATGACTCATTTCATCCCACTTAATATTAAACAAGTTGAATTGACAAAAATTCAATCCATTTAACTTGCTTCAAAAAAGAGCCGAATTAATATTGTTATAAATTTTATATAAACTCATTACATCAAAAAAATACCTATTAAGCATATAATTTAAAAGTTAACATATCATCCAAAAGTTCAAAATAACATCAAGGTACTTATTTATTAAGTCCATAATATAGTACCATCCATTTAGAAATAAGTTCTTTACATCCCAAAAGAAGTGCATACACTTCAATTTAAATTCAAAAAACATAGTTCAACCAAAATATAACATCCTTTTCAAGAATTAATATGAAGGTTTAGAGATTTAAGGTCTGTAAAGCTTCAACTTACATTTATCTCACTTATAAGTTTTTGTAATTACTCACTTTTCTTTTTAAGTTTAAAATATAGGGTGGATATAGAAGGTATTTGACCAATCTAAAATAAAATGAATATTTATTTGTTATATAAGTTAAATGGGTTGTATTAAATGGGTCATTTCAGGTTGACACAAATAAATTGGCGTGTCAATTGAGGGTCACGTGGGTTGACTTGCTTATGACACATTTTTTATCGTGTCTCTTTTGGGACGATCCGTTTATGACCCGAACCCACTAAGGCCCAACCCTAACAAGTAAAAACCCATGTCGTGTCAAATATTGACACCCCTAATCATGATCAATGAAGCCCAAACAAATCCATCAGAATTAGTAGGTCCAATTTCATGCCTGCATCAATGTGTTTATACTAGGTTAAAGTTTAGGAGGATACGTGGATCTAGGTTTTAGAGTTGTACAAGAAAAAGTTGGGGTCAAACTAGGCTAGGGTTTGATGAGTTTTTTATGGCTGCTAGAGAAAGTACGTGAGATTTTAGGGTTTCAATCCATAAGAGGAAAAAGGGCTTGACTTGGGGTTGTAAGGAAGAAGAAAAAAAAGAGAGATTTATAATATCCAAGGGCTGTAAGAACAATATCTGTGAATAGCAGCACCAAAAAGAGACAAAGGAAAGAGAGAAGAGAAAAGGAGAAAAGGAGAAAATAACACATAAGGCCAACACGTCTCAATACTCAAAACACTCAATATTTTAATTAATCAACTCCATCATTTTTTTTGGATGAATTCTTGTACTATTCTTTGAGTACATTGAGCACAAATATACTCAAAACACTCAATCAATTTTTTAATCAACTCCACCTTTTTTATTTTATGAATTCTTGTACTATTCTTTGAGTACATTGAGACAAATAAACATATGTAATGATTCTACACTACTAGTATTAGGACTCCTAGTTTGACTATTAAACTAAAACCTTGATCCGGTAATAACCAAGAGAAGTCTAACTTAGACTCAAAGAAAATAAAACCTAATATACTTACTATTTGCTAGAAAATTCGACACCAAACAAAATTACACAAATACCCTTAATTTGCAAGGGTTGCAAAAATTACAAACCATAAGGTCCCTAACTTTTTATAAAAAAACTCAAATTAATAATTTTTTAACCATAGGATAGGAGACATATAACTAGGCATTTTTTTAAATACATACAATGGAATCTGAACTTATGTCATCCAATCCAATATAATTACTCTTTACCATCAAACCACATTGACTGGTTTCTTTTGGGTGCAAGCAGGATTTCTCAAGTCCCTTATTCAAAATAAGAAACTTCAGCAGTTAAACTAACTAGAACCCACACATATAAATAGACCTTTAGACCGCGTGACTTTTACCTTCTTTTTTTTGATAGGTAAGAAGGTATTATTATTGAAAAGAAAGAGAAAAAAGAATATAGAATGTTCACGATAATGGACAAAGAAACAAAGGAATCAAGAAACTAAGCTAAGAGACAAAGGAAATGCAGTAAGAGAAGAACAGTCCAAGAGACCCCAACACCTAGACCAATCAAAAAGAGTCTGCTGGCACAGATCTATCAACTAAGCCAGAGATTTCTCAATATCTTCAAAAGTACGCCAATTAAGTTTTGTCCAAATAATCCACAACAAACAGCCTGGAACCAAATTCCAAATACCGGAATTATATTTCTCAAGCCATTGTTGCCAACTAAATAATAAGTCAACAACAGAACCTCACATGACCCAATGAATCCCAAACAGTCGAAGCATATGCGCCTACAAAGAATGAGCTAATGGACAAAAAATAAGGTGATCCATAGATTCCTCATTACAACAACACATGCAGCACCAATTTGCCAAGGGGTGACCTCAAAGCATAAGATTATCCAATGTAAGAATCTAGCCATGAGCTGCTTTCCACATAAAAAATGCTACATTTTAGGAACCTTTACTTTCCAAATGCCCTTCCAAGGGAAAATGGAAGTAGGAGAATCTTATGGTAGAAAGACCGAGTATCAAACTTCCCACTACCATTAAGGCCCCAACAAAGACCGTCGCTTCCAACACCCCCAGTAATTCGAGATTGAATCAAGTGAAGAATGGAGAAAGATGCCACTAACTCCCAGTCATTGAAATCCCTAAAAAAACGTCAGTTCCACACTTTGACATTTCCACCTACTGGGAGACACGAAACATCAGAAATACAAGCTTCCTTGTTGGCTAAACACACAAACAACTCAGGGTAAAGAGTTTTGAGAGAATTATCCTCAATCCACTTATCATGCCAAAAAAGAATACAAGAACCATCACCCACCACAAAAGACAAGTGCTTAGAAAAGCTCACCCACTCTTCACTAATGCTTCACCATAAACCACACCTATGGGCCCTTCTACAAACTTTAGTACTCCACCTCCCTTTCCCCTCTCCATATTTCATGGCAATAACCCTCCGCCAAAAACGATTAGCTTCATGACCATACCTCCACAGCCATTTCCCTAATAAAGCCAGATTAAAAGACACCAACTTCCGAAGCCCCAATCCACCCAACTCAAGAGGTAAGCAAACTTTTTCCCAAGCCACCAAAGGGTATTTGAAACACTCCTTTGAGGATCCCCACAAAAAATTCCTCTGAATATGTTCTAATCTAGCAGCCACAGCTTTAGGGACAGTAAATAGAGAAAGATAATAAGTCGAAAGACTTGAAAGGGTACTTTTCAACAAAGTGAGCCTACCGCCCTTTGATAAATAGTCTCTTCCAACCCGAAAGCTTCTTCTCCATCCTCTCCAAAATAGGATTCCAGATAAAGGCTGTCTTATATGAAGTACCCAAAGGCATACCCATATATTTCATAGGCAAACTACCCACCTTGCATTGAAGAATATTAGCCAAAATGTGAATGTTACTCCCCATGTGACTTTTACTTCAATTGGACTTCACACATGGGCTCATAACATAAGTTTGAATAGATGACTTTGTGAAGTAGTAACAAAGTAATCTTCTAGGGGTTGCATTATATCTTCTCCTCAAAAAGAATACAAGAAGCTGTCCCCGTCTACCTTGAGCCAAGGCACAGCAGCCTATATACCCCAATAACAGAGTATAAATATAGACACATATGACATATCACTAGCAGTAAAACAAGCAGCACCATTTATTAATGTCCTATAACAGCTGGAAATGCAAAGAGGACTGGGGAGGTTGGTGCACCAAGATTGTTCAAGGAACTCATTGTCGTGGCATTTGAAAAAGCATTAGCTTGGTGTGAGAAAGGTTCGTACAGTATATCCGCTTTGATGTAGGTGATAGTAGTCGTATTCAATTTTGGCATGATAAGGGAGGTGGCAGCCAACTGTTGAAGATGATTATTCCTGACTTGTATGGTTGTTTATTAGCTACACATGCTTTCATTGGTTCCTTGTTGGGAGATCGAGTGATAGGAAACAGAGGAGTTGGGATGTCAGATTTGAATGTGAATTTAATGATTGGGAGATAGAGGTGGTAAGTGGTAACCTCCTTTAATCTCCTTTATTCCTATGTCCCTCATCAAGAATGTAGAGATCAATTGACATGGCAAGTGAAAGGGAGGGGAGATTTTGATATGCGTTCTTTCTATGATGCCTTAAGGGGGCTTGTGCTAAAGGTTTCCCTTGGAGAAGTATTTGGTGAGTCAAGGCCCCAGAAGGGTTTCTTTCTTTGTTTGGACGGCAGCATGGGGGAAGATCCTTACATGTGATAATCTTGATAAGAAAGGAAACACGCTAGTAGGGTGGTGTTGTATGTGCCTTAGTTGTGGGGAGACCATGGAGCTTCTTCTGTTACACTGTAATGTTGCATTCGAGCTGTGGAGTTTGGTTATTTGTTCTCTTGGGTTTCAATAGGTGTTATCAGGAATGGTCACTGACCTTTTAGGTGGCGGAATTGGATAGGCAAACAATATTCTAAAGTTCTAATTTTTGGAATTTGGTTTTGTTATGTTTAAAGTGGACATTATGGGAGAGCATAACTGTCATACCATACATTTGAGGATTTAGAAATTTCAAGGACAAATTTGATAGAATTGTTTGTTACAACTTACATCATTGTTTGACTGGGCTCAGGCATGGGGTTTTATTAGTTTTAACTACATTCTTGATTTTTTAGAATCATTGTCCTTTTGTACATAACATTTTGTAATTCTTTAGACTTCTTGGTATTCATTTCCATGTACATGAAGTAGTCTTGTTCAATAAAATTCTTATATACTTAATGTCCTGTAAATTGCGGTTACTTATGAGACAGGCATATATGCTCACAACTGGTTGCAAACTGTAGCTGAATCACTTCCCTTATTAACCTTATCAATCAATCTCATTAAACACTAGCTGAGATGTAAAATGCAAATTCGACCCTAAAGTAAGAAATGCTGCTACAATGTCACAGAGACATGATGCTGCCATACTATAAGCTATAATAGATTGAGGAAATCAAAGCCTTAGATAAACATGTAAAATACTATAGTAGCAGCAAAACATATCATCACATCTGCCTTCTCATGTGCAAAGAAGTAGGCAAATAGATATAAGGCAGGCAAAATTTTTAAGGAAAGACTAACCTTCAACCGAGCACGCTGCTGCATCTGAGCATGTAGTGTCCAAACACTAATGCCAAGAATGCGCAAAAGAGAGGAAATATGGCGCAAAGCTGCGATTGACGTACAGAACACCATTGTGCGGCCTCGTCCATGAACACGCAAAATATAATACAAATAGGCATCTTTATCTTCTTCCCTGCATCTGCAACCTACTAAAATTAAGAGTATTCCACTAAAGACACCATTACCCTTAAAAAATGAGGTTTTTAACAGTGCAATGTGGATTTCAAATAACTATGGTACTACCATTCTAGGTAACCAAGTCCTGGGGCATATCTGAAAGAGAGCTCATCGTTTATTCAGGAGGAGTAGCTAAGCACTTAACTCAGTACAGCTCACAACAAAAGTCACTACACTCCACACATAAAGAGGTTCTAAACATTTCTTCCCTTGTAAGAGCAAGGTGGAAGGTGGGATTATGGGTTCAAGACCCACCAGGTGCGTAACTTACCCCCCTCAAAAAAAGAAAAAGTGGTTCTAAACATTAGAATAGAAGATGTAACTAACAAAAAAAACTCACCACTCTAAGCTTCCAAGTACCTGAATATAAGAGTACCATGAATTCACACGAGGACTTCAATTTAATAAATGGTCAAAACAGAATAAAATGATTACCCCTCAGACAGATGTATTGTCAAAGCATGAACCGATCAAGGTATGAAGAGACTTGTACTAAGCAAACAGAATACAACTCAAATTACACTTTGCAACAACAATAATAAATGCATATTATATAAATCATATGCATAATCAGTTTTAATACTCATACTAAATTTGGACAATCATTTGGGCTATGAACTAATGTACATGTAGATGCAAAACCTAACATTTGCAAAAACAGAATCTCAACACAATACCAGGCAAAGATGTTTCAAGTGGTAGAACATGTTGGCATTTTGGAAATAAAGAATTTTAGGTGCTAGATACCAGATGGAAATTTACTTACTCAATAAAAGAGTCCTCAAGTTTATCTGGCAAAATTGATGCACTCGTCAGATCAATGATGGCAACATTAGCTCTCATTCCAGCTCGCTCAGAGAGTTTTTCTATAGAGTTCAACTCATCAGGCAATGACTGCTTCGGTTTTAGAGAACCAGGCTTCAACTTCTTACGAAAATCAGCAGATAGTGCTATGGTAGCAGAAAAAACAAATGTTTGTCTCTTCTTCCTCTGGAAGCTTGAAACTGTGGCACAATTTTGTGTATTTTGAGAATTAACTTCAATTGGGCTATTGGCCATAGGAAGCATGTCAATTATTGATTGCAACTCACGAAAATGTCCATTTTCAATCATTCGATCAGCCTCATCCAGCACAAAAAAAGACAAGGAATGTAACTGCAAAAGCCAAAATAGTGAGTCAAACAAAAAAAAAAAAAGTTCAATCAATATATAACATGTCATTATGTCAAGGAATAAAGCACTGAAAGACAGGATATGAACGATCCAATCATAAAATCTCTGGTCATAAATCAATGAACCCTAAATTATATTGTTTGGAATAAAGAACTTTACTACTTGGAAGACAGCATTGCCTTCTGTCATATTAGCTGAGGTAATGGTGGATAAAAGTAGATCTCATTAAAAAAAAAAGTGAAGCACAGTGGTGCTGGACCTTAGCTTGGAGATGTAGCAGTGGTGACACTGGCAGTAGCACATAAATGGGGTGTTATGCGTACAGCAGCAACAAGTAGATGGCGGTACTTGAATAGCAAAAATTGTGACAACAGTGGCAAGGTGCAGAAGCATCAAAAGTGCTGAAGTGGTGCAAGTGATGATGATTATTGCCGTGCTAAGGTAGCGCTTGTTGGACAGATGCAGTGTTGCCATGCTATGGAGGAGATGCAACCAATGACGGTAAAGACAAAACGTCTGACCCTGGTGTGAAGTAGAAGGTGGAAATGGTGATGAGGTAACAGGCTTGGCAGTTGGTGGCAGGTGTTGCTGAGCACAATTTTAGGGTAGGCCATCTGTGATGCTCATTTGAAAATAAAAATATCATCCAAAGCAGGGTTTCCAAGTACATTTATTGGCGAAAGATCATTATGCATAGTCTTTGAGTGACTTAACACTATATTACAGACAAGACAATTGTTTTATAGTAGGGATTTTATGCTAGCTACACATATTGCCAATTATATTCAACCAGCTAGCAGCCAACAATGGTGCATCAGAATGACTAGTGCACACAGAAACACTAGTTGAAGTTTGGCCCAATTTACAAGTCTCCTATAATTCATCCAGCTTCAACCCTCCCCTCCATATCAGGTTGTACACTTGTACTATAACGAATAAACTTCATGCAAATTGCCACTTGAATCAGATAAACTTCTTTTTAATAATTAAAATTGAGATCAAGGTTAAATAAGCTTCTAATGACTAGATGATGCTTCTAATTAGATTTGGCATTCAAATGTATAAGTGTATTGGGGTTTTACACAATTTATTTCAATTTCTGCTTTCCTACAATCTGTTAGCTTTAGCTTTTGAGCTTTTGTATTTTTTTCATGTCTAGAGTGTTCATCATCATAAACACGATGTTTATTTTATTCAATAAAAGTATTATTACCTATCAAAAAAATGTATAAAGTGTATTATCGCTTAGTGAACACCCAAGGCCATAATTTTATTTACTTTTAATTTGAATTGAACGCAAGTTATTGAGATAGCTAAAGCAAGTCTTTACACCCCATATTAAAGTATTAACCGTAGGTCCTTGTAGAATTCTCATATCCAACAAAAAAAATACAAAAAATATCATGCAAAAACATAGGAATATGCCCAAGTGCGGGACACTGCATTATACCATTTAATCAGAGTCATATAAATAAAAATAATTGAAAATGAACAATATAAATGTTTAAGCCAATTATAGGGAATGGTGAAAGGAACTCCCATACATGCAATCTACAACATGTATCCGTACACACCTTTTTTTTTATAAGTACAAATTTTATTAGATTCCTTGTAGTGCATACTTTTTTGTAATTCTTTTAGGTGATGGACTGCTCATCATCGTGAGCTTGAAGTAACTAAAATTTATTACTTATTAAAAAAAAGTAATAAACTTATTAAAATTAGTGGAAAAAGAAAAGGGAAAGACACAAAAATGGATGTGTACTACCTCAACAAGATGTTTTTCTCCTCCTGACATAAGTTCCCATAACCTCCCTGGAGTTCCAACAACAATCTCAGGCCTTTTCTTTAAGAGTCTTTCCTGCTTCTCTGTTGACATCCCACCAACAATAGGAACCACTCTAACATCAATTCCATTAGCTGCTGCCTTGAGATGATCAGTAACCTGAGAAAGAAGTAAAAACAAAAACCACACATGGAAAATTCAACTTCACTACAGAGCTGAAAATATGGCCTTAAGGACTCAATGTACTGAAAATAGACAAATGTGGAACTCCAAGCCATCAACATAACGGAAAATGAAGTAAGCAAGATGTGACCAGCCAGTGCCTGCCAAGTATCTAAATCATCTGGCCTGCCACCTGCTATCTTAGTTTCCCAGACCCCAAGAGTGGATGCAACAGTAACCTATATTCTGTTACAAAGTAATATGAATAGACCTCCTTCCCACAATGAGTGGTTCATAATATTGAGTTGTTGTTCAATGTCCTTGGCTGTAACCAATGTACTCTCCCAATGAAATATTTGGGTCTTCCTTTGGGTGCAGAATTCAAGGATAAGACAATATGAAACCCGATTTTGGAGAAGGTGGAAAGGAGATTAGTGGGATTGAAACGTTTTTAGAGTCACTTTAATTAAAAGTAATCTATCAAATTACCTACTTATTCTCTCTTTATTTCCTATCCCTGCTTCTGTGGCTAACCGAATTGCAAAACTTTAGCAAAATTTCTTATAGGTTGGTCTAGGGGATGAACCTAAATTTCACCTAGTTAAATGGGCCACTACAGTGTTAGTTTGTGGAAAACTATTAGCTAGGGACGGTCTTCTTTGTCTCATTATATTCTGTATGAAATTGGTGATGGGTCGAAGGTGAAGTTTGTTTTGGCGAGACCGTAGTGTGGGGAGACTCCTCTTGCTATTAGCTATCCTAAACTATTTAGAATTTGCCAAGATAAGGAGGCAAGTGTGGCTGAGCTTATGAAGTTCATTAATGAGGTCCTTCATTGGGATGTATGTTTTTTTAGGGCTGTCAATGATTGGGAATTGGAGGCTTTGTCGAGCTTCATGGATACCATATATGGTTTCTCTAAGAGGGATTGGGGAAGAAAAAATGAGTTGGAAACCAGATAGAAATAAAGGTTTGGTGGAGAGGTGGTATGCGGGAAGAGACTAAACATCATATAGTTAAATGGGCAGATGTTTATACTCCCCTTTCTTCAGGTGGTTTGGGTATTAGAAGATTGAGGCTTTTTAATGAAGCCTTGTTAGGGAAATGGTTGTGGCATTATGGTCTTGTACTAACCCAGTTCTTGACTCTTATGGAGTTAGTCTTTGGAGAACTATTAGACAAGGTTAGCCTTCTATGTCAAGCCGCATTATATATGAAGTTGGGGCTGAAACTCAGGTAAAATTTTGGCAAGACCGATGGTGTGGGGAGAGTTCTCTTGCTAATTGCTATCCTGAATTATTTAGGATTTGTCGTAATAAGGAAGCTAGTGTGGCGGATTTAATGCAATTTGCTAATGGGATTACCAATGGGGTTCTTCATTGGGATCTACACTTTGTACGACCCATTCAAGATTGGGAACTGGAGTCTTTGATGACCTTCATGGATATCATTTATGATATGGTTATTAGGGGGATTGGGGAAGATAAGATGTGCTAGAAACCAGATCAGAAAAAGGGCTTTAAGATTAGTACTTTTTACCATCTTCTGGGTGCCCCTCCAAGCACCAGTGATCAGTCTTTCCCTTGGAAAATCATTTGGAGGTCAAAGGTCCCATTGAGAGTTACCTTTTTGTATGGATTACTGCTTTGGGTAAGATTTTGACAATTGACAACTTAAGATTGAGGAAAATAAGGATTACAAACTGGTGTTATATGTGCAAATGTAATGGCGAATCTGTTGATCACCTTTTGCTACATTGCTCTATTGCTTTAGACTTATGACCATGATATTAGGTTTGTTTGGAGTTCATAGGGTGATGCCAAAATCTGTTATTGAACTTTTAGCTTGTTGTGGCAAGGTCAGTTTGGTCGTCACCAGAATAGTCATATTTTGATGATCATTCCCCATTGCTTGATGTGGTACATTTTGAGGGAAAGAAATAGTAGGAGTTTTGAAGACATAGAGAATTTTATGCCTGATCTCAAGTTATTCTTTTTTAAAACCTTATTGGATTGGTTGTCAGCCATGAGGAACCTTTCCTTTTTTTTCTATTGTTGATTTACTAGATTTATGTAACTTATGTAACTGATTGTTTACCCAAGTATACTACTTGGGGTGATTCATTTTTTATGATTTATAAAATTTTATTACTTATCAAAATACACACACACACATATCTGTGTGTGTGTGTATTGAATGCTTTACAAGCTATAGTGACTGATATCATTCCTATGGGGCACCCAATCATGTTCTAACTTGTTATAACAAGCTAAAACAAGCTAGGACAAAGTGAATTTATGTGCACATGTATCCGTATGTGTGAGTGCATTTTAAGTCACTATGTCTAAACACAAATGCAAGAAGCCCAATGTGTGGTATATTCTATCTCGTCACTATATATGAACCCACATGCAAGAAGCCCACACTCAATGCTATTAGGTCCAATAATGCAGATCAGACTATCCTTAATACCATTAGTGCACTTAGGTAACTGAGAGATGATGTGAACAAAAGTCACGGATAAAGCATTTTTAAGTACCTGAAGTGCAAGTTCCCTTGTAGGAGTAATAATAAGAGCACGTAAAAAGCCTTTTGGGGCAATCCTTTCTGCTTCCTCCCCCTTTTGCTCAAACATCCTTGCAGTCTTCTCTTGTTCCTCCAAGAGACGTTGTAAAATGGGCAACCCAAAAGCGAGTGTTTTCCCAGAACCTGTCTCCGCAGCACCAATAACATCCTGACAGATAAACAAATTGTAAAGACCATCAACTTAATGTCTTCATCACACATGCACCACCACAGGCAAGAACCTTAACCAACCTTCCCTTGATGAGCAGCTGCAGGAATACAAGCTTTCTGTATTGGAGTTGGTTCCTTGAACCCAAGCCTGTATACTGATTTCATGAGCAGAGGATGGAGCCTTAATTCATTCCATGCATAATATTCAGCTTCATCAACCAACTCATCTTCAACATCATTCTTGCCATTGCTAACTACAAATCACAACATACAGTTTGTGGAACATGTCTCTTTTAGTTCACATTAATTTTTCAATACAATCCTATACAGATTACACAGCATGCTACAAACCAGAGCAAGTTTGACTATAATTCAAAATAGGGTTTAACAATGAATCATTCATATGTACAGAAATTAAAGCGTACACAAAAGGAGGTGTTTTGCTGAAACAAAAACTTCTAAATATAAAGACAGATGGAAAAACCTTGGTAAAATCACTATAAGAACTTTCTCACTATGCTAACTCAAAACAAAATTTTCAATCTACTACATAAGTAAAATGACAATATTCAGATCAAGTAAAATCAAAAAAATTATATGGATTAAGTAAAAAAAAAAATCAAAGATGAAAGATGAAAGTTAAAACATTGTATGGATTAAGTTGCATAAACTTAGCTTTACTCTGACAAAAAAAATAATAATAAATTCCAAAACCATTAACAAGTATATATTCAAACAATAGCTCTCACGAAAAGAAAAATAGAGCTACCAAAGATAGAACAAGAATTGGTGTATCTTTAAAAAGGAAAGTTTGACACCAACATATCAATTGATAGCTTAGCATATCAGTAACATATTTAAAGAGCAAAATTTGAATATCCAACCTGAATACTGACCCAGAAATTGATACATGGAAATTTTTTTGAGATAATAACTGTAAGATAAGCATCATAGATTCATAGGGTAACAACTTAAGTTTAAGTGAGAGTCAGAAAGAAAAAAAATATAATCATAAACATATACAGAGATCATTATGAACCAAAACAAAAACACTCACCAATCCAGAAATTAACCCACAATTGAACCATTGACGAGTACAGTAGTCAAAAATCAAAATCAACTAAATTTAAATTGATATATTACCATTTCAAAAACATGTATATATTTACAGTGTAATGAGTAAAAATTTTAAGCCACACACCAATTATATTAGAAAAACTAACAAATCATCAATGTGCAAATTGTATCAAACTGTGTTAAACACCAACCCAGAAACTAACCAGCTGGAAATTCCTCACCTTTGTGGCTCTCATTTTCCTTTTCATTCTCCGTCTTCTTCTTTTTGTTCTTCTTCTTCTTCTTCTTTTTCTTTTTAGTCTTCAAATTCTCGTCCTTCTCTGATGCCTCATCAACTTCAGCCTCCTCCTCCTCCTCCTCCTCCATTTCCTTTTCAACTTCAGTCGCACCAGAATCGCCATCAACATCACTTGGCTTCCTTTTGTTCGATTTCGTACTCTGCTTATCTTTCTTCTCCTTCCTATTTCCCACCCCAGGTTGAGGAATTCCTAAACCATACGAGGCTTCATCGATCTCTTCAAGCGAAAGAAACCCTATACATTCGATCAAAATTAACAAATTATCATCAAACATGAACAAACCTTAAACCTCCCATAAACCCCAACCCTATGCTTGCTCCCTAAGAAAATTTAGTAAACCACATAGTTTCAATACAATCCTACAACAAAATAATTTCGTAAATTTTAAACCAAATTTGTAACGTTTCTACAGAAACCAAAACAGAAATCATGAACATTAAACGAACATAAACCCTAATGCTCTGTTTGATATTTTCTTTGCTATTCCAAATTTTATTTTCTCGCAATCCAAACAAAGAAATCAATCAAATCGATTAACGAGGGCGAACCTCCTTCGAGTTCGTTAGTGCCGACGACAACAGAGAAGGGGTCGTCGTCAGGGAGAGCGGGGTTCCATGGTAGTGAGTCGAATCGTTCTAGCTCTGCATCCTGTCGAGTTCGTTTTCTATTGTGCTTTTTCTTTGAAGGTTGAGAGGAGCGCGGTGAGGGTTCAGCAGCCATGGCCTGAGAGAGAGGTCACTGGCTTGCAAGTTTAAGCGGCGGGTTAGTTTGTTTTGGGCTTTTTTGTATGTTCAAAACGAGCATACGAAAAGTACAACCATTTGAAGCATTACGTAGAAGTAGTAGGTACCTTTAAATTTTTTTTTTTTTTGGATAGAAGGTACCTTTAAAATTGATAAAATATTCTAATTTCTAAACAAATGTAATCATTTTTAAGTGAATTTTCACATTATATATTATTAAGTAATCATTTTTAAGTGAATTTTCATATTATGTATTATTAAGAGATAAAAATAACAATGGGACTAAACATTTTTTGTAATATAAAATATGACTAAACAATAAACATATTAAAACATTAAAAAATATTTTAAACCGAACAAATAAAAAAAATCAAATAATATAGCTTTAGGCATGAGCACTAGCAATAGTGGTGCTAAATGGCTATATAGTTATTTTTAGCACCACTAAATATCAAAATGTACCTTGTAATAATGAAGCCAAAGCTATATTTTTTGGCTCCACAGTTACTTTTGGCTGTGCACTGTAGCTCAATAGCTATGCACTGTAATTGTAAGGTAAAAAAAAAATATTTTGCGTTCACATTGCTTTTGTCTCTCTCCTCACTACCTCTCCCTGTCTCTCCCAACGTCCACCATGCGTTCACACTACTTTTGGTTGTGGTTGTGTTTTGGTGTTTGTGGTTGTGTTTTGGTGGTTGAATGAAATATTATTTTATTGCAGTGTTTATATTATTTTATTGTGTTAAAAGCTAAAATAAAACCACTGCTATTGGATGTGAGAAGGTAAAATAAATAAAGTGACTTTTTGTGATGCTAAAAAACTAAAAATTTGGCTCCACTGCTGTGGATGAGCATTCACATTAAAGATGTGAAAATTGCTATAATGTTATTTTATAACTTAAATAACTAAAATATGCTCCACATCAAAGGTTCCAAAAACTTTTAGCAACTTAGAGCATTCACATCAAAGATGTGAAAAATGCTAAATATCTATTTTAGCACCAAAACCACTAAAAAGCCCTCAACATCAAAGCTGTTAAGCTTAAAAATTTTTAGCACTTAGCTACAGTAAATAATATTATTTTATTTTGTCTTTCATGTGGGTCTTTCATCAGCCACTTCTCTTTCTTTTCTTCTCCACTCACCTCCATCTCTCTCTCTCACCTCTCATCTCTCTCTCCTCACCACCAAGAACATTTTTTCTTCTCTCTTTTCTTGCTTAAGGATATGCGGTGAGTTTTGTGGGTTGTGAGAGTGGGTGGCAGCAGCGGTTTTTGGTGGGTCTCATGGTGGTTCAGTTCGTGGGTGGTGGAGTTTGTGGTGGGTTTGTGGTGTGAGTAGTGGGTTTTTGGTGGGTGTGGTATGGATCGTGGGTTTGTGGTGTGGGTGTGTTGACACCCTATTTTGCAACCTGTATTTAACCTCACATGGAGGGTAAAAAGGTAATTTCACATTGGAAATATGCATCTTGATTCTGTTCATTAGATCCTTAATCTCATTTCACTAAAATGATCTTGATGTTGTAACGATCAAATCGACTGGTCATGAGCCCTAATCGGACCATTAGATTGAAAGTTATCATCAAATCAAATTTTAATGGCTGAGATGCACTATTACAAATTGAGTCCGACTATATGTGATTATGAATAATTGATTTCAATTGGTTATAAGTATAATCAATTTAAGATCGATGATGTGTCATAATTTGATTGGTTATGACTACATTTTATGGTAGGGTTGCACACACCTAATTAACTAGATAGTTAAACATTAATTATTCAATGAGTAATTTGTGCAATTATCTTTTAATTAGAGTAAATTTGGAACCAATTAAGTCTGAAATGGGAGTGATTAGAGCCATTTAATGTTAATTGGGAGCTAATTTGGGACCTATTAATATTAATTGTGCTGAAATCATTTTCTAACAAATGACCTCTGCTCACCATTTCATCGATAGCTCTCATAATATTTTGAATCTGTGAATGAGGTTAATTTTCCCAGAAACTAGACATTTGGAGCTTCAATTTGAGCACAAGAATGAGACAATTCCGATCAGAATTGAGGCAGATATGATTTTTCAAAGTTGGCTTTATAGGCTGTTATAGCAGCTATGGGAAAACCGAACTTTGCTTGCTCCTCACTCTCATCAATCTCCACATTTAATGCACCAGATTTTCCCAAAGGCTAAAATGAGGTCTAGGTTCATAATTCTTTGTCAACCCTCATTAAATGGCCTTTCATTCATATCATCCACCACTACTATATAAACCCCTCATCTCCTTCATTTCAAAACACACAAAAACCCCATCTCTTCTCCTCTCTTGAGTTCTAGGAAGTTGAGTAGTCTTGTCATATCTTGATCTTTCTGAGACTCAAGGTATTGAGTGAGACTCACTCTCCCTCTCCTAGCTCTTCTTTTCCTCTACTCTTAGGACCTCCATCAAGAGTCCCCTCCTCCATCATTGGATCTTTCATGAAGGTATAATCTCATTCCTTAACTGTTTGTTTATGTTGCCATGATGAGAATTTAAGATTAAAGCATGATAATTCCATTGAATATGTTTAAATGTTCTTAATTGTTCTTATGTGTTCTTTACATGTTCTTGGTTGTTCATCACATCTTCATGCATATCACTAGATTTAATCTTAAATCCACATCAAAAATATGAAAAACATGTTTGTTTAATAATTCTTTCAAATCCTTGAATCTAGGTTATCACTATCCACACACATTCACTAGAATTTATTTTTCAATCCAAATGCAATGCTTAATAAATTGAATTAGGATTTATCACATGCACACACATTAAATTCAACATGCAAATTGATTGATAACATATTGGATGATGTGATATGAATGTTGACCACCATAGTCTAGAAGACCGGTTTCACCGGGTAAGGTGGGTGCCTAACACCTTCCCACCTTATAACATAGCCTCCGAGCTTAGATCAAGGGTTAGTAGATCAAATGCTTATCCATGTAATTTTCAATTTCTAGATTGTAACTAGGAAACAAAGTAATGTACTTTATCTTAGATTGTATCTAGGACCAAAGCCATGTAATTTTCCTAGGATCAATGTAAATTCAATTTCAAATTAATAAAATGAAGAATTTTTCAATTATGGTTTTCTTATTTTTCCAATAATTAAATAAGTGGCGACTCCATTGTAAAACCCTTAATCATAATGGAAAAATATAACTAGTTGAACCTCCATTTTGAGAGACAATAACACGACTCTACCCATTAACGTGGGTTTGGCTCAACATCCTATAAAAATGGGCCAGGGGCGCGGTCTCTCACAGTGGCGACTCCACTGGGGATATTGAGGGCTAAGCTTCAATTAGGTTATGGTGGCCAACCATGTCATTGTTTGTTTATTGTTTTTTGTATATAATATGTCTAATATGTCATTATATTGCATGTCATGCATCATTTGCTTGAATGAAATTTATTTTATTTGTGTGTTAACCTGGAAGCCCGGTAGTATTAGCCGTGGATTGTGGTCTTCCTGAGACTCACATACCCAGCGATGAACCTACCACCCACCGCGACAAGGATCATCATGGTTATGCCGTGGTGGTTCATAAGGACAAACTATACCGTTCGGACCAACGCGACGCTCCTGGCGTCACAAGTCGGGAGGTACGACGTCCTAGCTTGTGGGGACCTTTAACCTACCTTCTACCCATATTGTAATGACCCATAGAACCTACCTTTAGGTCGGTCCATGTAAATTGCATTGCATTATGCATGTGTTTGGCCGTTGTTTGAATCATGATGAGCCCATGTCCAATGCTTGAGCCCATCATAATTGTTTGAACCTTGTATGCTATGAATGAACTCAAGCCCAAAGGCCTATGATTGAACTCTACTTTGTATAGAAACCGAAAATTGTTTCTTGAATCATTCTAAGCCCACCACTTGAGCCCATCAAAGGTGTATACGCATGATCAACATCAAAGGCCAAGAGCTCACAAGATGCATGACTTCCAAGTGTAAAGTCAAGCCATTTCAAGCAAATACCAAATGATCATATGGTTCAAGCCTTCCAAGTGCAAGCCCAAGCCATTTCATCATAATCAAGGTTCAAGCACACCAAGCCTCAAGCATCCTAAATGGACCAAGAAAAAGCAAGTGGCCCAACTTTGCCTCACTCCACATTTGGTTTGCCATATCATGGTTAAGCTTAAAGTTTGTTTGTTTGTTTATTCCATATTTCTATGTTTTTTTTTTTTAATTCAAAAATTTCATGTAGCATTTAATGAGCTTTGCTTGTGTATATATATTAAAAAAAAAAATTCAAAAAAAAAAAATTCAAGATTTCCAAATCTTTCCCCCAAAAAAAAAAAAAAAAGAAAAATTTTCATCCGAAAAAAAAAAAAAAAAAAAAAGTCTTTGGACTAGGGGCATTGAGCCCTTAAGTCATATTAAAAAAAAAAAAAAAAAAATTGAACTAGGGGCATTGAACTTCCTAGTGACTTTTTCTTAAAGGCCCATTTTTTTTCTTTCAAGAATTTCAAGATTTAAAAAAAAAAAAAAAAAAAAAAAAAAGTCTCATTTTCAAAATGGTACATGAGGATCCCTTGGACAAAACATTTTCTAAATCTTGATGTTTAAAGGCTTGAGCAATCAACTTGTACCAAGGAATGATTAATTTCATTTGATCCATGTAAAGACTTTTGCTACTTGACTTAGAATATAAGAAGAAATGGTATTAAAAGGCAATCAAAAAGAATCCATCCATCAGAAAATTCAAAAAGCTCATGCATTCATTCCAAATTTCTGAAAACTTTTGTGTCTCCAATAGAGCATTCATACTTTTTCTTTTAAGAGGAATTTATTAAAAGAGCTCAAGTCATTGTGCCTGTAAGCAAGCATTACTAGGGATAGGAGGTCATCTTTGGTTAAACCAAATTATTTCCTATTACCAAGAATGTTCATTATCCATTGCTAGCCTATTTGAGCCTTTAAACACTTAGCCTCTTTTTCACATGAACCCACTAAAATCTAAACCTAGGGTGGGAAAATTCAAAGTATGCATGCTTAAATCTCATGTTGAGGAGGAGTCGACCTTGTAACTTTGAAGCTAATTGATAAAACTCTCCTAGAAGACATGAAAGACAAGTAGAGAATTCATTAAGCTAAAGATAAGAGACCATCAAAGTAAAAGGAGTTTTCACTCAATCAAGGAAAGAGAAATGAAATTCCATCAATGTGAAAAAAAAAAGAAAACAAAATGTGCATCAAGTTTGAAGAACCTAAAATTCATCATGCCAAGAAGAGTAGAAGGTTCATCCAAAAGAAAGTTCATCAAAAAAGGAAAAGATTCATCAAGCACGGAAAGGTGCAAGTGCATTGAGGCAAGAAAGAAGTCTAGAGAGTGCATCAAAATGACCAAAAATTATTAAGCTGAGAAATACAAGGAGGGCAAAAGGTCCCCAAAAGTTCATTCAATCAAGAGATGAAAGACCAAAAAAAAAAAAAAAAAAAAAAAAAAAGAAAGAAAAAAGAAAAAGAAAAGAAGCCCGCTAGGCTGAAAACCCAAAAGGGCGGTCTAGGCAAAAGTTAGGGCCAAAAATGAAAGAAAGAAAAGAAAGCCCGCTAGACTGAAAACCCAAAAGGGCGGCCTAGGCAAAAGTTAGGGCCAAAGAAAAAAAAAAAGGGGTAAAATCCTAGCAAATTGGAAACTTGAAGATGTAATCTAAAAAGAAAAGGATTTTACAAGATGAAAGTCTAGAGGTATGATTCAAGATGAATGAGCATAAAAACAGATGTTGATACAAGTGACCAATGAAGACTAGTGAGAAGATGACAAAGAAGAAATGAGATAACTCCTCCAATACTTGATTTTTGAGTAATGCATAGGGGGAAACGTCATAGGGAATTTTGAGCCTTTTATATCTTTCATTTCATAACCCAAACCCAGCCTACATTACAACCCATGAGTAAAGACCTCCTTGAAGTCTTGCTAGTTGTAGGTGCATCTTAAACTCTAATAATATTTTCTCTTGAATTAAAAAGGAAAAATGCTTAAAATTGTCAAACCCCACAAGATGACATGTCTGAGAAAAAATTTCTCAAATTCTCAAATCCTCAAAATGACTCAAAAGAACTTCCAAACTTGGAGCACTCTCCTTGTTTGCACCCAACAATGTGATTCATAAATATTATCACATTTCATTTCTTGATTGCCTTTGGAGACTTAATCTGACGATGTTCAAAAGGAAGAGGCAAATTTGATTACATGAGTTTAATGATCTTGATCCTTCCTAATCAAAGAGATTTGTTTGACTCTTAAACACTTTGATTTGCCAAAATGGTTGTTCAAAGGATCACCTCTTGTTCATAATTTAAAAAAAAAAAAAAAAAAAAAAAAAAAAAGGAAGAAGAAGAAGAAGAAAGAAAGAGAAATCTCATTTCAAAAAAAAAAAAAAATCATTCTTTTTCAAAATCCAGTTCTCTTGAACTACGTCTTGACCTGATCCTCTATGAGAGAGGTACGTAGGCAGCCTTGCAGAGGTCCGGTCCCATTCACCCAAACAACCTTGGAGAACAAAGTCAAAACAATGTGACAAAATTGTTTGGGTGCATGTTAGGTTAAGCTCATTTGTTTGCATTAAGCATGTTTAAACTTGGAACATTGGCCTATTTATATTGTGTGCAAGTTTTCACGATAATTGGTTTCTAACAAGCTAGAGAAAGAAAGCCTTTTTGCAGGAACCAAGGATGGCGAACCATGATCTTCTTTCATGTTCCCCCCAATGGTCACAACATTAAATGAATTCAGCTTTAATCTAAGCATGGAATATGCCCCAAACTAGGGGTATTGGGTAAGTACTTCCAATTCATTTCAATGATTAAATCCATTGCTAATTGAAATTACCTTTTTGCAGGAATTAAGTAAGGACTTATCTAGCAATCCGCATCAAATTCCAGCCAAAGTTATTGTCATTCAAAGGATAGGTTTTTCAAAAAAATATAATCATGAATAAATCTTCATCACTTTTACTTCATCTTCATCTTCATCTTCTTCACTTTTTGATAATGAACAAATCTTCAAATCTCAAAAAAAAAAAAAAAAAAAAAAAAAAAAAAAAAAAAAAAAGAAAAAGAAAAAGAAAAAAGAAGTAGAAGATAAAATTTTCAAAAAAAAAAAAGAATTTCAATTTTTTTTAAAACGAAAAAAAAAAAAAAGATTTCCATATCTTTCCAAAAAAAAAAGAGAGAAGAAAAGAAAAGAGAGAATTTTCAAAAAGCCTTGGGACTGGGGGCATTGGGCTCATACTTCTTAGGCTACCATAAAAAATAAAAATAAAATCACCAATCAAAATTTTCAATTCCTTTTAAAAAAATGAACATAAAAATTTCATCAATAAAAATTTTCGATTCCTTCAAAAAATTCAAGATTTCCAAAAAAAAAAAAAAATTCAAGATTTCCAAGTTTTTCAAAAAAAAAAAAAAAAACTTCATTAAATTCTTCTTCAGGAACAGAAAGCTGTGGTCCTCTTCCATATTCTCCAGTGGTGCAACTTCAAGTCAATTGTCCACCCTTAGCATTCGTCGAAGTATGGAATATGTCCCAAACAAGGGGCATTCGCCAGGTATGTCAAAGTCTTTTCAATGAATAACTCTGTTACTAATTGAAAGTATTTATTTTGCAGGTATTAGGGTAAAAGGCCCACACACATCAACATGAATAATACCTTCCAATTCCAATGGACCTCTAGGAAGTACGTCCAAATTTCAAATCCATTGGACCTCTGGGAAGCACGTCCAAATTTGAATCCATCGGACCTCTGGGAAGCACGTCCAAAATTCAATCCTTGGACCTCTGGGAAGCACGTCCAAGATTCCAATCCATCGGACCTCTGGGAAGCACGTCCAAAATTCAAATCCATCGGACCTCTGGGAAGCACGTCCAAGATTCCAATCCATGGACCTCTGGGAAGCACGTCCAAGATTCAAATCTATCGGACCTTTGGGAAGCACGTCCAAGATTCAAATCATCGGACCTCTGGGAAGCACGTCCAAATTCAAATCCATCGGACCTCTGGGAAGCACGTCCAAAATTCAAATCCTTGGACCTCTGGGAAGCACGTCTAAACTTCAATCCATCGGACCTCTGGGAAGCACGTCCAAAATTCAAATCCATCGGACCTCTGGGAAGCACGTCCAAATTTCAATCCACCAGACCTCTGGGAAGCACGTCCAAATTCAAATCCATTGGACCTCTGGGAAGCATGTCCAAAATTCAAATCCTTGGACCTCTGGGAAGCACGTCCAAACTTCAATCAATCGGACCTCTAGGAAGCACGTCCAAATTTCAAATCCATCGGACCTCTGGGAAGCACGTCCAAAATCAAACCATCGGACCTCTGGGAAGCACGTCCAAATTTCAAATCCACGGACCTCTGGGAAGCATGTCCAAAACTTCAAACCATTGGACCTCTGGGAAGCACATCCAAATTTCAAATCCATCGGACCTCTGGGAAGCACGTCCAAAACTTCAAATCCATTAGACCACTGGTAAGCATGTCTTGTACTCATTTTTTTCCAAAAAAAAAAAAAAAAAGGGCTACATGCATGAACTACGTTTAGACCTAATCCTCCCACTAAGAGGTACGTAGGTAATCTCCCTTGAAATTCGGTCCACATTTTGATCCAGAACATGACCGTCTGCATTTTTATATACATGCATCATACATTCACCACGGTTAAATACTGATTGCAAAGTTAGGTGTCTCTTTAATACATTGACATTCGCTTTTCAAGCTCTGCCAATGAGGGGCATTCTGTTGACACCCAATTTTGCAACTTGTATTTAACCTCACATGGTGGGTAAAAGGGTAATTTCACATTGGAAATATGCATCTTGATTCTGTTCATTAGATCCTTAATCTCATTTCACTAAAATGATCTTGATGTTGTAACGATCAAATCGACTGGTCATGAGCCCTGATCGGACCATTAGATTGAAAGTTATCATCAAATCAAATTTTAATGGCTGAGATGCACTATCACAAATTGAGTCCGACTATATGTGATTATGAACAATTGATTTCAATTGGTTATAAGTATAATCAATTTAAGATCGATGATGTTTCATAATTTGATTGGTTAGGACTACATTTTATGGTAGGGTTGCACACACCTAATTAACTAGATAGTTAAACATTAATTATTCAATGAGTAATTTGTGCAATTATCTTTTAATTAGAGTAAATTTGGAACCAATTAAGTCTGAAATGGGAGTGATTAGAGCCATTTAATATTAATTGGGAGCTAATTTGGGACCTATTAATGTTAATTTTGCTGAAATCATTTTCTAACAAATGACCTCTGCTCACCATTTCATCGATAGCTCTCAGAATATTTTGAATCTGTGAATGAGGTTAATTTTTCCAGAAACTAGACATCTGGGGCTTCAATTTAAGTACAAGAATGAGACAATTTCGATCAGAATTGAGGCAGATATGATTTTTCAAAATTGGCTCTACAGGCTGTTACAGCAGCTATGGGAAAACCGAACTTTACTTGCTCCTCACTCTCATCAATCTTCACATTTAATGCACCAGATTTCCCCAAAGGCTAAAATGAGGTCTAGGTTCATGATTCTTTGTCAACCCTCATTAAATGGCCTTCCATTCATATTTCCTCCACCACTACTATATAAACCCCTCATCTCCTTCATTTCAAAACACACAAAAACCCCATCTCTTCTCCTCTCTTGAGTTCTAGGAAGTTGAGTAGTTTTGTCATATCTTGATCTTCCTGAGACTCAAGGTATTGAGTGAGACTCACTCTCCCTCTCCTAGCTCTTCTTTTCCTCTACCTTTAGGACCTCCATTAAGAGTCCCCTCCTTCATCATTGGATCTTGCATGAAGGTATAATCTCATTCCTTAACTGTTTGTTTATGTTGCCATGATGAGAATTTAAGATTAAAACATGATAATTCCATTGAATATGTTTAAATGTTCTTAATTGTTCTTATGTGTTCTTCACATGTTCTTGGTTGTTCATCACATCTTCATGCATATCACTAGATTTAATCTTAAATCCACATCAAAAATATGAAAAAAAATGTTTGTTTAATAATTCTTTCAAATCCTTGAATCTAGGTTATCACTATCCACACACATTCACTAGAATTTATTTTTCAATCCAAATGCAATGCTTAATAAATTGAATTAGGGTTTATTACATGCACACACATTAAATTCAACATGCAAATTAATTGATAACATATTGGATGATGTGATATGAATGTTGGCCACCATAGTCTAGAAGACCGGTTTCACTGGGTAAGGTGGGTGCCTAACACCTTCCCACCTTGTAACATAGCCTCCGAGCTTAGATCAAGGGTTAGTAGATCAAATGCTTATCCATGCAATTTTCAATTTCTAGATTGTAACTAGGAAACAAAGCAATGTACTTTATCTTAGATTGTATCTAGGACCAAAACCATGTAATTTTCCTAGGATCAATGTAAATTCAATTTCAAATTAATAAAATGAGGAATTTTTCAATTATGGTTTTCTTATTTTTCCAATAATTAAATAAGTGGCGACTCCATTGTAAAACCCTTAATCTAAATGGAAAAATATAACTAGTTGAACCTCCATTTTGAGAGGCAACAACACGACTCCACCTATTAACGTGGGTTTGGCCCAACATCCTATAAAAATGGGCCAGGGGCGCGGTCTCTCACAGGGTGGTGGGTTTGTGGTAGTTGTGGTGTGGGCAGTGGGAATGGGTGGTAGTTGTGGTGTGGGTGGTGGGTGGTGGGTAGTGGGTTTGTGGTGGTGGTGGTTGTGGTGTGGGTGATGGGTGTGGGTGGTGAGTTTGTGGTGGTTATGGTGTGGGTGGTGGATTTGTGGTGGAGATGAATAAAAAAAAGATAAATAGATGATGAATAAAAAATGAATAAAAAAATAATATTTAAATGAAGTGGTAAAAAAAATAAAACTTTTGATGTTGGGAGTATTATAAAATGAGATGTTAAAATAGATAAAGTAATGTTTTGAGTTGCTAAAACTATATTTTTTTAGAATCGTTGATGAGAATGCTTTTAGAGCATTCACATCAAGGTTCTTAAAAATTTAGCTTTTAGCAACTCAAAAACCTACTTTATCTATTTTAACACTTTACTCAAAGCTTTTTTTTTTTTTTTTTTACTACTTCATTTAAATATTCTTTCTTTATTATTATTTATTCCTTTTTATATATTTTTTTATTGGGCAAGACTTAGGCACAGTACTTAAGTGCTGTTCCTTAGATTCCCTTTTTAAGATTCTGCCATGTGGATTTTTTCTTATGAGATGGAAGTGTATTTTTTAGTTAAGTAGCCACATAGCTGAATCTTAAGAGGGAAACCTAAGGTACTGTATCCAGGTTTTGTTCTTTTTTATTCTTCCTCTCTTATCTCTTCCTTTCTATCTCTCTTTTTTCAACCCAACAATCCTACGCACTACCAGCCACCACGACCACCAGTATAACAAAACCCAATAGCCACCACAATACCAATAGCCACCATGCCCAAAACTCAAACACTACCAACAACCACAATAAACCCACCACCCACAAACCTAACCACAAACCACCACAGCATAGCTATAGCCACCATCATCGACACCCACAACCTCTGCAAATCGGAACCCCCACCCCCCAAAACCAAATCACAAACTCACCAAACCCACATCATAACCACCAATCCAACCCACAACTACCACAAATCACAAATACACACCAAAAATCACAAACCCACGTGGAGAGGAAGTTGGGTTTGAGCTTTATGGCGGAGAGGAAGTTGCTAGAGAAGAAGCTTATAAAGTTTGAAAGAGAAAAAGGGAGACGAAGAAAGAGGGAACACTAGAAATCACAAAATCACGTAGAGAGGAAGTCGGGTTTGAGCTCTATGGAGGAGAGGAAGTCGTCGGAGAAGAAGCTTACGAAGTTTGAAAGAGAAAGATAGAGACGGAGAGGAGAGAGAAAGAGAGAAAATGCAGAGAATGAGTGAGAGACCTGGCAAGAGAAAGAGTAAGAGAGAGAGAGAGAGAGAAAAAAAAAAAACATAGCAACTTGCTACGGGAAGTTGCTAGTAGTAGCAACTTACTATAGCAAGTTGCTAAAACTTTTTGGACTTGGCACGTTTGATGTGGAGCATATTTTAGTGTTTTGAGCTATAAAATAGCATTATAGTAATTTTCACATCTTTGATATGAATGCTCTTACTGCTGGCATGATTTTATTTACTACTAATTTTTAGGGAGTTAAGTTATGCATAGTTTTTGTTGAGTAAAAACTTTAGGTATTTGAGTTATGTATATTGTTGTTGTTCATCATGACTAGTGTTTAGAACTTTAAACAATTGTAGTTTTTTTTGGGTTTATTAAAATTATTGAACATTGTTTTTCATTTTGAATATTCTTAAAACTTTTGCTTTTTATTGGTTTTTGGATTCAGAAAGAGGCTCAACTAGAACCTACTCATGGAAGCCCAAACATTATGAGTATACATAATAAGGAAATTGAAGCACCAACAATTGGCATGAAATTTGATTGTGATGATAGTGCATATGAATTTTACAAATATTATGCTCATTGAATTGGCTTCAGCGTAAGAAAACAATTTATAAAGCAAGGAAATGCGGGACAAGTCACAAGGTGAACAAGCTGCTGACAAATGCCGAGAACATGTATCTGTCCATCACCCAATTTCACGGATTGGTTGTTTAGCATAAATGATATGTCAACTTTAGAAGGATGGTATGTTAGAAACAACATGTTGGTAACCCATTCTCTATGCCCTATTAGATAGAAAATATTTAATATTGTCTTCTGAAAATATTTTGATTAAGAAAGCTAAAATCTTTGTATACTTGGATTTCTTATTTGCTGCTATTAGCAACAATAAATTTGAAGGCAAGAGCTAGATTTATTATTTATAATTGTATTAGAAGCAGTGGTTGTCTCTAACAATTGTGCTCCAGTTGGATTTTAGATTGACTTACAGAAATATTGAAAATTTTCAGTTATGTCATGTTCTATTTTAGTGCTTAGTGACTTTTGCACTAAAATGGTGAAAACATAATGATGTTGATATATAACTTTTTGTAATATTTGATTAGGTTATCTATACATATTTGTATTTTTAGTATTAGAGACCACAGAATAATTATGATATATATATTTTCTATTGATGTGATTAATTAATCATGAGAATTTTTTTATTGGCAAGTCAATATGTTTTGTAACATGTGCAAGGAGATTGGTGTAATCTAGGCTAATGAATTAGAGTGTGGTCTATAATAAGGGGACAAAAACCATCAATCAATTTTGTTTTGATAGACAACATTTCTATAAGAAACTTTCTGCAATATAGAAGAAGGAACCAACTATGAAAATTATTGGGATCATATTCCAAGATTACCAAGGTTTAGGTAGTTGGAGCACACTACAAAGGTGAAAGGAATTCCAAAGACAAGAATTAAGGGCTATTAAGGTAATTCAAGGCTAATAGATTGTAAAAGACTTATTGGTAATGTACATCAGTTTAAAAGGAGAGAGAAGTCATATTCTCAATTTTATGAAGGAAGAAGAAGATCTTTCAATGTACAGGCATTTTACCTATGATGTGAAAAAGAGATACTCATAATTAAGGAGTTGACCTATTTCAAGTGTTAAGAAATCAAGCAATAGAGTAACAATATGTTCAGCAGAATATGTTGAGAATATGTAGGCGATTATAAATTGTAATGATGATCACATTTGAATTGAGGAGACCAAATTTCCTCTAGAATGTTGTACAATTATTATATTGTTTTGTTGCTTTATAACTTAATTTAACAAATATATATTTTTTATACCGTTTTGTTGGTTTATATATTTTTTATTTTAGCAGAGAAAAAAATATTTCATTAATCAAACTTATCTAGTACAAAGAGGTATATGTCTTTCATTAAACTAGCTCTCAAAAAATCAGGTTTATGAGTTATTTTCATTGCATAGCGAGCCAACTGATGAGCCACGCAATTGCCTTGCCTTCTCATGTGTGAGATTAGAGTAGACCGAAGATTGCTTAATAATTCCTTTGTATCTTGCAGCAACTAATTGTAACTAGCTCCATTAAAATTGTCACATTGCAAGTCGTGTGTGAATATCCTTCAAGTATGACATAAAAAAGCTCGATCTCCAGAGCAAATTTAGTCGTAAAGGCTACTTTTGCCTCCACTTTTTCCACAGTTAGGAGTTGATTAAACTTTTGACTCATTGCAAATTTGCAACCATCAACAGCCCTTCATGGTTCCTTATAACAACTCCTATTCTAGATAAATTTTATGCTACTTGAGAGATGATTTATTGTGCTAAAAGTTAGTGTGCTATAATATTTTCAGTATAGAACAACATAAAGTTTTATTAATAAAATGAATTCATTTGTACATTGGAGAAAAGTAAAGGAGGACATCTCTTTAACAATACTTGAGGACCCTCTTTGCTTGTGCAACCTATGCAAGGGCCATAGTAACTTTGTTACATTACTTGTTTATCAACCTAAATAAAATCTAGTTGAAACACAATGACAAACACTTTGCAGCCACAACAAACAGACCCACCTCTTATTGAGGCTGACAACCTTCATATGGTCCATTATACAAGCTTCCACCACCAAAATCCACAATCAACTTAAAAAAAAAAAAAAATAATCATTTCTTTTGCAAAAATGAGAGTTTTACACATGCTAGCAACCAGAGGCGGAGCCACGTAGCCCTTGGGGGGGCCGTGGCCCTTGCAAAAAAAAAAAAAAAATCCACTAGTGTACATAGAAAATTTAATTAGGCCCCCCCATATTTCTTCCATTCTCCCAAGTTGCTTTAGTTTTAGGCCTCTTTTGTACTCCAATAAAACAAAACCTGGCCCACCTTACATTTAAATACCCAAAAGTCCAAACACTTCACAACAAAATTTTAATTTATCAACCCATTCTCAATCTCAAAAAACCTACGAAAACCTTTTCTTTCTTATTCTTTTTTTTTTCTCTTCTGTGGTACACTGCCACTAGTATCGCTACTAGCCCCCAAAACTTAGCTCATCAAAACCCTCAGCAATCAGCCCTCCTCAGTCCTCACAATCCCAAAAAAAAAAAAAAAAAAAACTGACTTTTTTTCTTTCTTCTTGCTTTCTAAAACAAATCACTCAACATATTTCATTGTCAGATTTCAGGATTTGGAACTTGGTGACTGGTGAGTTTTCTTCTCTTTCTTCAGCACTATACCTTCATCTCTTTTTAGTTTATTTATTTATTTTATTTTTATTTTCTCAACTATCTACACCTAAATATTCACTTGCTCTTTAATTTTTCATAGATTTTTTAGAGAAATATATGATTGAAGGCATGGGGAGGTTGTTTGTGATGAGCCTTGAAGGGAAGATCGACAGTTGTAGGCATTGCCACACGGCCCACACCCATCTTTGCACTTTGTGAATACAAAGTTTTTAAGGTAAAATTATTTTGATTTATTACCTATTTTTGATTAGTTAGAAACTATGTGGTTGTGGGTGTTGTTAAATTGTTTGGATTATGTTGTGTACTTGTGTGTTTAATTTTTGTTTTTGTTTGAGGGGTTATTATTAATTAAAGTCGTATTAAAAAAAATTAAAATACAGGAAAATTTTAATAATAGGAATGATGATGGGTTGACTGTTTAAATTATAGTGGAAATTTTGTTTTTTTCTTGAATACGAATAACATCCATATAATTAAGTAAAAATTTCTAATTAAAATTTTATTTTTTAAGTTCTTTTCAGGTTAATTTTTTAGTCATATTCTTAAAGCTAAAAGAATTATGAGCAAATGAAAGCAATTGATGCATTCTTTAAGAAAAAGGATATTAGCAATTCAGAATTAGGACACCTATGGCTATAGAAACAAATATTGATACTTCAATGCCTGATGAACACCCCTCCAAATGTTCAAGAATTCAATCTGAAGAGATAGATCGTGATCTAGGATCATATAAACAAATATGTGAATTTTCTATCAACAAACAAGATGAAATCCGATGAGCTTATCTCAAAAAAAGTCCATATTAACCTAAAAATATAAAATATCCATACAACGATGATACTCATCATTGTCGATTTCAAGTTTCATGGTTTGAATCACATAGTGATTGGTTGGAATACTCACCTTCAATGGATGCGATATATTGTCTACCTTGCTACCTTTTTTGTAAGAAACCAATAGGTCGTCTCGGATCAGATGCATTCATTTCAATAGGTTTTAATAATTGGAAAAATGTGAAAGATGCAATGAATTGTCTTTTAATTCGTCATGTAGGGAAAGATCCAAACTCCCCACATAAAATTGCTGTGAAATGTTGCGAGGATCTAAAGAATTATTCACGACATATTGACAAGCTAATTGAGAAACAAACGTCAAAAGAAATAGAGAATAATCAGTTGCGGCTCAAAACCTTAATAAAGTGTGCTCGATGGCTAGCATTCCAAGCTTGTGCTTTTAGAGGTCATGATGAACGCCTTGATTCAAAAAATAGAGGTAATTTTATTGAATTGATAAAATTCACATCAACTTTAAATGAAAAGTAGCTAGTGTTGTCTTGGAAAATGCTCCACGAAATGCCAAATATATGTCACTCACAATTCAAAAGGAGATTTTGCATATTCTTGCTAATAAAGTGTGAAATGCTATTCATGAAGAAATTGGGGATGCAAAATTTTGCATTCTCATTGATGAAGCTCGGGATGAGTTGAAGAGAGAGCAAATGGCCATTATTTTGGGGTTTGTTGATAAAAAAGGTTTCATTAAAGAGTGTTTCTTTCATGTTGTGCATGTTAGAGATACTACTGCATTGACCTTAAAGAAGGAGATATGTGCAGTCCTTTCTCGTTACAACCTCCACATTGAGAATATTCGAGGTCAAGGGTATGATGGAGCTAGTAATATGCATGGTGAATGGAATGGATTATAAACTCTATTTCTTAAAGAATGTCCATATATTTATTATGTACATTGCATAGCTCATAGGTTGCAATTGGCTTTAGGCTGCGTTTGAATCGACTTCAAAGTGATTCCGGAAATGATTTTCCGAAAAATGCATGCGTTTGGTTGTCACGGAAAACATTATTTTCCGGAAAATGATTTTCGGTTGACCACGAATTTTCCCTTTGACCACAGAAATCCATTTCTGCCTTCATTTTCACTTCAAAGCATTTCCGGAAAAAGAGAGGGAGAGAGAGAGAGAGTGCGCGCGCGCGCGAGAGAGGAGAAGAACATTCCAGTCAGTCCGATGATCACCGGCGGACTCCGAGCTCCAGGCGGCGCCGATCTCGCGAGCTCCAGTCCGACGCCGCGAAGATCGCGATCGACGGCGCGATCTCACCTTCGCGAGATCGCGCCGTCGCGAGATCGCGCAGTTGATCGCGATCTCGCAAAGCGTCGATCGCGATCTCGCCTTCGCGAGATCGCGCCGTCGCGAGATCGCGATCTCGCGACGCGTCGATCGCGATCTTGCCCGCGCCGTTGATCGCGATCGACGGCGCGATCTCGCGAAGTGTCGATCGCGAGATCGCGCCGTCGCCGTTGATCGCGAGATCGCGCCGGCGAGATCGCAATCGTTGATGATTTTTTCTGGATTTGTGTTTTCCTTCTTCTTTTCCAAACACCAGAAAATATTTTCCGGAAAATTTTTTGAAATGCAACCAAACACATGGAAACATTTTCCTTTTCTGGAAATTAGCATTTCCGGAAAATATGTATTTTCCGGAAAACGTTTTACAGCAACCAAACACAGCCTTAGTTACAACATTTAGAGAAGTAAAAGTTGTTTATCAATTCTTTGATCATTTGACTAATATTATCAATATTGTTGTTGATTCTAGTAAGCGTAATGATGAATTGCAATATGCTTAAGGGGAACAAATTGAGAATATGATTGCTTCTAATGAAATTGAGATTAAAAGAGGAGCAAACTAAATTGGTACTTTGCAACGGGCTGGAGATACACGTTGGGGATCTCATTTTCAATCTATTTGTAGTTTGATAAAAATATTTGATGCAACTTGCAAAGTTATCAATACTATCTCTGAGGAAGGGGCTATTTATAAATGTGATGATGCCGAGGGAGCTTATCATGTATTAACATCATTTGAATTTGTTTTAATTTTGCATATGATGAAAGAGATTATGGGAATTACCAATATTCTTTGCCAAGCTTTGCAACAACATTCTCAGAATCTTTTAAATGTCATGCATTTAGTTTCAACTACAAAATCACCTATTCAAAAGTTAAGAGATAATGGATGGGAGCCTTTACTTGCTAGTGTTACATCATTTTGTGGACAGCATGAAATTGATATTCCTAATTTAAATACTCATTACACTAAAGCCCGAGGTAAATACCGTCATCAAGATGAAGCTTTGATAACAATAGAACATCAGTTAAGAATTGACATATTTATAGTTGCAATAGATTTTCAATTGCAAGAATTGAATAATAGATTTTGTGAGTTAACAACAAATTTTCTCACTCTTAGTTTAGCATTAAATCTTAAGGATGCTTTTAGATCATTCAAAATTGATGATGTTTGCAATTTGATTGAAAATTATTATCCTCAAGATTTCACTAAGCAGGAAATTTGTCTTTTGAAGCGTCAATTGCAACATTATGAGCTTGATGTGATAAAACATCTAGATTTTCAGAATATGGATACAATATCTGAGCTATGTAGGGGATTAGAAATTTCAGGGAAGTCTAAATTCTATCATTTAATTGATAGATTGATTCATCTTGTGCTAACTCTTCCAATTTCTACAGCAACTACAGAACGAGCTTTTTCAACTATGAAACTATTAAAAACAAGACTTCGCAATAGAATGGAGGATGAACTTTTGGCAGATAATATGATAGTTTATATAGAAAGGAAATTGCTGGGAATTTCACCATGGAAATGATTATGGATGAATTTTATTCCATGAAAAATCATCGTTAGGCATGATTTTGATGTGAAATTTTTTTTTTTGTATGGATATTTTTGTATATGTCTATAGTGAACTAGATAATTTTTGTATGTTCATTAATGTTTAAGATATATCAAAATTGAAATTTCGTATTCAATAGACTTATGAATTATGTTTTTTATATCAATACTTCAAATCGACCCCCCATGTAAAAATTCCTGGCTACGCCCGTGCTAGCAACATTGAGTAACTACTAGGATAGATGAGAGACAAGCTACACAAAATAGGTTGCTAGAAATTGCCCCTACATACCTAAAAAAAAATCTTTAAGACACCCACCATCAGTCAATATGAAAAGGTACACTTGATAAGTTCAATTTAACACATGGAAAGAAGATAACTGCTAGTGAGGTATGGTTACGATTGTTGATATGTGCCCTAGAATCGCCATAGAAGGCACTGAAGGGATGAGTCTTCTTAATTGTTAATTGAGATCCATGCCCACTATGGACGAACTCCCCATGGTTATTCTCAAAAGGTGCTTGATTTTTATGCGTATTTGATTTACTAGAGGGAAGAGATGGACTGAAAGGAAGTGTTTTGAGATAAAGGAAAGAGATGAGTTTTTTTTACAAGATGGAGAAAGAAAGAGGTGAAGAGGTGGAACGACAGGAATACAAGGTGGATGGGTGGGGTTAACAAAGACACGGCTAGGTAGGATCAGCAGCTTGAGCATGTGGTGGTGGTGATATTTTTGATGGGTTTAATGGTAGGTTATGGGTTGGGTTTTTGAGAGAGAGAGAGAGAGAGAGAGAGAGAGAGAGAGGTTTGTATTTTAATTTGATTTTGCCATGTGTATGAGAGAGAGAGGGGGGGGGGGTGAGAAGCATTAATGTTAGGTTAACAAAAGTTTCTCTTCAAAATTGGTCTTGTGCAACACACATGACCCTTGGACATGTGTCACTCTATTTTTTTGACATTTATACTAATATGCAACAAGTGCTGCAACCTTGTATGCAATAAATCCTTGCCATTTTTTATTTATTTATTTTCATAGGTTCCTACTTGTGATTATTTATTTAGAAAAATGACAAGGTTTCTCTTCAAACTCTTCCTATATCTTTTTATTGGAATTGAATTTTGAAAATCCAACCGTTAGATTGCATGTTTTTTGTATACTTAACATGCCTGTCAAATTTTGTTCAAATCGAATGTTATTTACTATTTGATCAATAAATTTATTTTTTATTCATAATTTTAGACCATGGAAACTTGAAATTTAAACATTTGTTTGATAATATAGCTATTGATCTTTGATATTCTTGAAATTTTGCAAGTATGGAGAATATAATAAAAACATGCAATCCAATTATTATATTTTCAAAATTCACATCAAATAAAAAAGATATAGGATGAGTTTGAGGATTTCTTTCTAAACTAGTTTGGAGATAAACATTTCTCATAAATATATATTGTATAACCATCCTTGAGCAATGAGAATGAGTCATGAAATTGGGAAAAAAATAATTTTTAACTTTTGGTGTTTAACAATTAGTTACTTTCTTTTTTTTTTTTTTTTGAGAAACCAGACTAGCAGTGCCTGGTAATTTATTCATAATGAAAGAAAAGAGACTTCAGTGAACATCAAAACCAGCTAGGGAGGCTATGTCCTCAGGTAATTCTTCTAACCAAACTTGGGTGCCTCTATAAGTTTTTGCTTTTTTGGCTAAAGCATCAGCCACAACATTACAAACTCGTAAAACATGAGTAAAACTAGAAAACTGAAAATCCAAAGCTAGCACGCAAATATCCTCGATGACATGCCTGAATGGTGAGACATCTGAATACCCCTCCTGTACTGCTTGAATGACTGTGGACGAGTCACCTTCAAAAATGACCTGTGAAAGGCCTATCTCCCTAGCAAACTGCACTGCTCTACGACACGCCAGTGCTTCCAATTGAACCACTGTCTGAGCTAGGGGGACTGATGTGGTTAATGCACCGATAGCCTCCCCACACCAGTCCCTAATTACATCACCTAAGCCAGCCAAGTTTTCTGACTTAAACACCGTCGCATTGAAATTGGCCTTGAAAATGTAAGCGTCAGGTGGGCGCCATTGCTGAAATTGCTGGATTAGAGGAGGCTCAGGATTTGCTTTGGTGGGTTCTTGAGCATTAAGGAACTCCTGGAGTAAGCTTCCTGCCAGTTGGGTGATCTTGTGCAGGGGCTGGGTGGACCGCCCCACTCTTGAAGCATTGCGACGATTCCACAGAAGCCATGCCACGGTGATGAAAATCTCCTTCCTGTAATCTTCGTCGGTCTGCATAAAATGCTCTAACAAATCCTTGAAGCTGGAGACTTGTACATCGGCAGCTTGCTGGGTCTAGTTGAGTGAGCTCCACACCTCGGTAAGCTTCGAACAAGACCAAAGAGCATGGAGTTCATCTTCAGGCTGAGTCTCGCATACTTCGCATGTATTCAAAACAGAGATATGCCTGCGTTGAAGATTGACCATGGTTGGGAGGGAGCTGTTGCACGCCCGCCAAGCGAAGTGTTTTATTTTATTAGGAACTCTTAGCTGCCAGAGGTCTTTCCAGAACTTATTTTGTTGCACTAACGAAGAGGTACCTGCAAGGTTAGTTGAAGCATGGGAAACTAAAAGTTTATAAGCACTCTTAGTTGTGAAAGTACCAGAGGGAGTAAGGCCCCATATAATTTGATCCGGTGGAAGTCTGGTGCTCAATGGGATACCACAAATAGTGGCTGCTTCATGAGGCAAGAACAAGCGCTGGATTTCAGATGTATTCCACTCCCCTGTCTCGGCCTTGATGAGTGTATTCACTCTTGTACCCGGTTCAATAGTGGGCATAGGTGATACAACACATCTGTGTGTTTTGATCGGCAACCATTTGTCTTCTTTGATTCTAACAGATCTCCCATTCCCTATCCTCCAAACCATCCCTTTTCGAATTACATCCCGAGCACTTAAAATGCTCTTCCAAGCATAGGATCCAGTGGTAGACTCCTTAGCTTCAAGTATCGAACAATCGGGAAAAAATCTAGCTTTAAAGACTCTATGGCACAAGGAGTCCGAGTGATTTATCATACGCCAAACTTGTTTCACCAACAAAGAATCATTGAATTTCTCAATGTCCTTAAAACCCATTCCTCCAGTCCCCTTATCCTCACAAAGTTTTTCCCATTTCACCCAATGCACCTTTTTACTGTTACCATCATATCCCCACCAAAATTTCCTAATGAGTGTTTCCAATTCCTTAATCAACCCCCTAGAGAGTTTGAAACAACTCATCGTATATGTAGAGATGACCTGAATGACAGATTTAATCAAAATTTCCCTACCAGCTTGAGAGAGGAGCTTCTCCTTCCACCCTTGTAACTTTCTCCACACCCTTTCTTTAATGTAGGCAAAGCTTTGTTTCTTTGCTCTGCCTACCAATGCAGGTAGTCCCAAGTGTTTCTCATATTGGCGAATAACAGGCACACCTAGGATATTTTGAATCCGGGTTTGCATATCTGGTTGAGTGTTGGTGCTGAAGAAAATGTTGGTCTTGTCCCTGTTTATTTTTTGCCCTGAACCTCTTTCATAGACCGAGAGTAAATCAAGAATATTTTGGCACTCCTCCTCCTTTGCTCGACAAAACAGGACACTGTTATCAGCAAAAATTAAATGGAAAACCCGAGGGCCATTCCTGCATATAGAAACACCTCTGATATCCCCATTTGCTTCTGCCTTTTTTAACAGCCCCTGTAATCCCATAGCACATATCAAAAATAAGTAGGGCTATAATGGATCACCTTGTCTGAGCCCTCTAGTTGGCTTAATGTTCCCCACCGGTTGGCGATTGAGCAAGACAGCATAAGAAACTGAAGTCAAACAAGATATAATGAGAGTCACCAATTTATCAGTAAAACCCAATTTCCTCATTATTTTCTCCAGAAAGACCCATTCTACCCGGTCGTATGCCTTACTCATATCAAGTTTTAGTGCCATAAAGCCCGTTTTTCTCTTAAGATAGTGCAGAGTTTCAAATGCAACCAACACATTGTCTGAAATTAATCTACCAGATAGGAAAGCACTTTGGGATTCAAAAACCAAATTTGACAAGATTTTTTTCAACCGATTAACCAGCACCTTTGAAATCAGCTTGTAAACCACATTGCAGAGACTGATAGGTCGAAAATCAAAAACTTTTTTTGGGTTCTTTATTTTTGGGATGAGAGATATGAAAGTCGGATTTAGGGACTCATGAACCACACCAGAATTTAAAGCATTTAAAACCATAGTAGATACATCCTTACTAACTATGTGCCAATAAGTCTTATAAAAAATAGGAGACATACCATCAGGTCCCGGGGCCATAAGAGGTGCCATTTGTTTAAGAGCTTGGTCCACTTCCTCAACCTGAAAATCACGGTCAAGGGCTGCGCACATCTCAGTTGTCACTGCCGGTTCTATCCCATCCAGGATTGTATCAAAACTATCTGGTTGAGAAGTAGTAAACATATCCTGGAAATATTTCTCAACAATCTAACCCATCTCAGCCTCATCTTCCATCCACAGACCAGCCTCATTTTCTAACCCCGTAATGTAATTCCTCTTATTCCTTTAACTAGCTTGGCAATGAAAATACCGAGTGTTTAGATCACCCTCCTTCAGCCAAGCTGTTCTAGCCCGTTGCTTCCACATGCATTCCTCCCTCCTTTTCAACTTGTCAATGTCACTTCTCAATTGGTACACACGGTTTGGGTTTGTAGTGTACCCACCCGATTCCTCTACAAATTGCAACTCCTTCAGTTTTTTTGTTAGGGTGTTTCGGACATGACCAAAGGTGGACCGATTCCACTCCTTCAATTTTTCTTGGCACATAAAGATTTTCTGGTTGAAAACTGGGACCAAGACAGCCTCATTGCTAACACCCCATGAATCCCGAACCACACTTTCACATGACTCCTCTTTTATCCACATCGCTTCGAATCCAAATGGACGCCCTTTGCGGTAGAAACGTTTGAATTCTGAGTCTGTGCATAACAGTAAAGGTTTGTGATCAGAGTGAAAGGCATCAAGGTGATGAATACGGGTAGATGGAAAACACAGCATCCAATTCACAGTGGCTACACCCCTATCCAACCGAACCCACACATTATGATCTCCCGGCCTCCTATTGCAACAAGTGAAGGGAAACCCATTGAACCCCAAATCCTTTAACCAACAAAAATCTAAAGCATCTCTAAAAGATTGCATTTGTCTTTCCGGTCTGTCAAGCCAACCTTGCTTTTCTTCAGTCAACAAAATCTCATTAAAATCACCTAAACAAATCCAAGGAAGAGAAAACCGACTGCTAAGATCCCGAAGTAGAGACCAGGAGTTTTCTCGGCTAGCGGTATCAGCGTCACCATAGAAACCCATGAATCGCTAGGCGTCATCAACTCCATGGTCAATAATGACATCAATATGACGCTCAGAATGAGACTGAACATCCACCCGAAAGTTTGTTTTCCACAATAGTGCTAAACCCCCTCCATTGTTAACCCGTGGAACTACAAAGTTATTTGAAAACTATGTTTTTCTACCAATTCTCTTAATAGTAGACTTCTCACATTTTGTCTCCATCAAGAAAACCATTTTGGGATCTTTGTTGCCAACCAAAGCAACCAGTTCATCTTCTGTCTGTGGGTTCCCAAGCCCACGACAGTTCCAACTAAGGCAACTCATTGGGCTGGGTGGGACTGGGAACCAGTCTTCACCTGAATATTTTCCTTGGATTGCTTTCCTTCAACCAACACCCGCTGTCTTTTAACCCCCTGAACTTCTGCAGAATTCAATACAGAGCGTTTACCAGTACACTTTCATTTGACATCCCCTCATTATTAGGCACAATATTACGGGCAAGCTTCTTAAAAGTTTTGAGAGAAGTAGATTGAGATAAGGGACTTAACTGGTTTGTGCAATCTCCCAAAGGAGCCTTTACGTGAGCCCTTTTTGCATGGCTAGTATTAAAGTCCACCAACCCACTAAAAGTGGGTGGGGTCATATGTCCCTGGGAAAGTTCCCTAACATCCTGTTTAGCCACACATAGCCCTTGAATACTTTTAGCCAAACAATCAGTGCTTCCACTATTTGAACTACTAGTCACGGCCCTACCACTTTTTGAAACAACTTCACCCTCTTGGACCGGCTTGAATGGGACTGCATCTTCCATGATAACTTCCTGAAAGGAAAGTTTCTCAAAAAAAAAAAAAAACTTCCTGAAAGGAACTAACCACTTCCCCAACCACTGCCTCATGCTCTGTACCTGATTCTGAACTATGAACGGAGTTTGTGGATGAAGTTTTTTCCTTACTGCCTGGTTTTCTCCACCACGGTGCCTGACTCCGAGCACGCCACGAAATAACTGCAACTGATTTCTTCGAAGATCGAAACATCTCCGCCCTCATCCAATCCCCAAATTGTTGTTCGTCCTTCTTCAAACTACCCTTGCCCTTAAGCCACAGTTCACAGTCTCTTTCGCCATGTGTTAAAGGCCCACACCAATAACAAAAATTGGGAAGGCATTCGTACTTGAGTCCCACCCAGCCAAGCTGCTTCCCTTCAGACCAAAGCTTACGACATCTCGGTAATGGCTTAGTAATGTCAATGGATATACGAACCCGGAGGAACTCACCTCCCTCCCCATCATCCTCTGGGTCAGTGACATCAATAACCTTCCCAATAGAGTTACCAATAGCCTCCCCTGTAGCTTGGTTAAGACTTGTGTGCGGGAGATTATGCAACTGGACCCAAAATTTAACCATAGAAAATTCCAACGAGGGAACTTCCTCCACTTCAGTCACTTCTCTGAACACTACTATATTTTTATCAAAGGTCCACGGCTCAAACTCAAGAACCCGAGCAAGATCCAGCGAATCTGAGAATTCGAATAGGAGAATATTTTCACCAAGATCTCAGAGTTTTAGTTCTCCAGTGGGTTTCCACAGAGGTTTAAAAGTGCGTGCAACGGACTCTACATTCAGCATCCGCTTCGTGAAAAACCGGCCAGCCAACCAGTGCACCGTCGCCTCCACCGGTTTTGGCACTTCCGCCCCATACTCCTCCTTATCATCCAGAGTAAATCGGGACCACAAGTTCTCTAGACCAGCCATGATAGAAAGACTTTGACTTCCAAAAACCTGAAACCCCAACGTTGCAAGAGACCACACCAACAAAAACAAGACACGAGCAACGATTCGTCCTACCAGAATAAGAGTACTCTAGAGGGTACAAAAACCTAAACCTAGGAAAGGGACAATATTCTACAGGCGGCGTGGGAAAACCCTAGCAGCCAGAGACTTATTTATTTATTTATTTCTCTCCTTTGTCTAAAAAAAACTTATTTCTTTTTAATGAATCCCTCATATTACAATTTTTTTAATCTATTAGGTTACTTCTTCTTCCATAAAAAATTCATTCAAAATTTTGATTTTTCCCCAAATGAATTGCCGTTGCATGTGCTCGTAAGGTAAATATGTGAATAAGATTTGTTTTTTTTTTTTTTTTGTATTCGTAGCAAGATTGCAAGACTCACGAATTTTTTATTTATCTATAATAATCTGGCTTACTTCTTCTTCCATTAGAAGAATGAGTTTAAGCAAAAAAGTAAGTATGTAGCATAGAAAATTTTAAATGAATTGTCTTTGCATGGGCTTGTAAGGTTAATTATATATATAAAGCTAAAATTGAGAGAAAATCTAATTAGATTTTAAATTAGAGTTCAATTTTTGCGCCACTTATCTCTTATAATTTTTTAATAAAATTTTTGAACCAAGTGAATTATTGGGTGCAAAATTTGAAAATTCCCAATATAATTAGATTATAAACTGAAGTTTAATTTTGCGCTACATATCCTATTTTATTTTATTTTATAATTTTTGTAGAAAATAAATTATTGGGTGCAAAACTCGAAGAGTCCAAATCCGATTAGATTCTTATAATTTGAACTTATATATGTGTATAATTGTGATTGTCTTTGTAGGGACGCAGGCCCAAATATATATTAGGCCTTGGGCCTTGTCTAAAGAGACTCAATGGTCCGAGGATAGATCAATAGCAAGGAAGACGTAAGACTTTGAAATTCACGAGCAAGCTATGACTGTAAAGGCTAGGGGAGGTGGGCCGAGGAAGAATATCCTCTCGGCCAAACGAAGCAAATATCAAAATGTGTGTCCTATCATCCAGGGTGACATTGCAGGAAGTTCTATTGATAAGGATGTGCATTATGAACTTACAGGAGGGATGGAAGCTATGAAATATCTAAGGGAAAGCTGCTACATCACATTGAATGCTCTATTGCTAACTCTCTGGCCGCATTAATGAGGAAGTGATATCTGAACAGTGTTTTTTAGCCTTACAGCTACTCCCAAAGACTTCAGGAGGGTGCTGATGGGACAATGATCAACCCAAGCAATCTACTGTTTACGTGGAGGGCAGAGATGAGAGGGGAGAAATAGTATAAATTAGGAGGAAGGCCTTAAGAGAAAGGGATCGAGAAATTGAGAAAAAGACACTGTAGCAATCAATAATTGAACTTGTAATCAAACTTGAGAGAAATATATAAGAGCTGATCTCCTTGGACTGTGCCGAGGACGATTTTATTTAGAATAAACCAGTCTATCTTCATTTTCTTGTCATCTGAATCCATTTTACTTGTTGTCTGATTCATTAAAACCCAGTTTTCCTACCCACTCTCCACAAATTCATTGTGTTGGGCTTTTGGGCCTAAGTTCATTTATCTTTTGGGCTAGGGACTCAAATTGCGTCCATACAGTCTTTAATTATACCATGCATATACACGAGTTATTCACTTTTATGTGAATAAGAGTGAAAAATTCAACAAATTTTTCCTGGTAAGACTTACAAAAAAAAATTATTATGAGAATGAAAAATTCAATATATTTTTTTGTATTCATAATAAGATTCATAGCAAAAATAATTTTTTTTAATAATTTGGGTTACTTCTTCCATTAGAATAAACTAGCTTTTAAACTCGTGCAAATGCAAGGGAATTACATAAGTACATGTATTTTTGGGTTCTTGGAAAAAAAAAAAAAACAGTACATTTATTTTTAACCAAAAAAAAATAAAAATAATGAAAATTTTGTAAGAGTCCACAAATAAATTTTTGTACATAAAAATAATTAGAATTTGAGAAAGTAAATATATTCAAATAATTTTAGGTAAATATTTGGAGAAATATTTTGTTTCAAAAGTCTTACTTAAATAAATTTAATTAAATAAGTATGTAGCTAATGCAATTGAATTTATAAATTTTAAAAAATAACACTTGGTATGAATTTCAAATTTAAAATGTATATAACACTCAGTATGCTATCCATAAAAATATGTGTTGTCTTACAAATAGATTTTCTTTTAAGCCTATTCTAAACAACTAAAATTGTAACATCCACCATGATTGAGAGAAAAATATTTCTAGCAATTGAAAAAAAAATCCAGCCAAAGAGAATGGTGTGATCATCTTCCTTGGAAGCAAATTGGTGGAGAAGCAAGATTGTTGTCCATTTCACATCCTTCGTCTTAATACTTTTTCAGCTAAAGAAATTGAACCCATGAACCTAAGTTTAACAGGAAAAAAAAAATCAAAGAGATGTAGACATCAAATTTAGCACTAACTTTGATAAGACAATTTTAATTATAAAAATAAAAACCAACCTCAAGAATATCTCATCATCTCCCAATCTAAATAAAACTTGCTTAATTTAATGTGCATGATAGTGGATGCCAAAATCTTTGGTTTATGCAACGGTGAAAGACTAAATGATTCCATAATGACATAAGACTTGATATGTCATATTAAACTTTACTTGAAACTACCCACTACTCATCTAAGCCCTTTTTTTCACTAACAAAATAAACATTTCCAAGATGCATGATACTTGGAAAAAGTATGTAGTCCTTTCCTTACCTTGCATAGACCATAGAAGTACCTTTAAAATTCAAATGTAAATATAATGTAAAGTGAAAAGTTCATCCTAGCAGTTTGATGTCATATTTGCATAGTACCTAACTTGACAAAGAATTTTGAGATCAATCCTATTAGAGCCAACACTTCTTATACTGGTTAATAGACTTTGAAGGTCACCAATAGCACCTGCACTCACCCAGTCCTGAATTTGTCTGTTTTCAAAAAGTTTCTCAAGCTATTTGCTAGTTGAGAGCACAAAAACACTTAGAATTCCCATATGCTTCAAGAGTTACAAAATAAATAATAGATACAAAGGGAAAATTAAGTTTTCTTGACCTTTTAATTTAATTTAGTAGCTCTTCTCAAATAGTAGCCAAAGGTCTTATAAGTCAAGGATGACTGATTTGCATTAACATGTGGGGGAAAATATATCATTGTAAATACAAAATTTCTGAGAAGAGTCAACTTTAGTCTATTAAGGGGCATGTGTCCTTGAAGCCGATTATTGGAGAGAATCCAACATCTATTAAGTTAAAAGCTTAGTTCAAGACAGTATTTCAACATAATTTTCTCATTCAGGGTATTTGGACATTGGGGATAAAATTATTCCATTTTGGCTTCCATAGCATATGATGTATATGCTATACAAAATCTAACAGAATTATAGGGCTCTTCCTCTGGTGATAAGCAAAATTTACTTCTCACGTAATGTGGAACATAATTCTCAAAGAAAGTGCTATGAAGACAAATGGTGTAGTTTTTTTGCATAAACCCAACATAAAATTTCATGAATTGTCCTAACTGCTGATTGAGTATTCATTCATGTCAATGATCATTTGCATATATAGTAGAGATGAATCTTAAATCTTTTGTGCTTTGTGATACTTGAAAATGGTTATTACATAGAGATGTTTACATAAAAGGCATTACCTTTGCCAGAAGCATAGTTATAGATGCAAAGACATGCTAGAAGCCTGCCTTCAAGCCCTGATCCAAGATGCAAAAATTGCTCAGTTTCATTTAGTAAGATCTCACATGCAGAATATCTTATACTATTTGGGCACTTTGTTATTTCACATCCAAGCCATGCAATGGCTGTTAGGCAAGCCTAAGACACCCTTCTTATTTTGCTCTTTAGTCCCTTCTCTAACGCATGGAAGATAGGATTCCTAATATTAATGATGCCTCTAGCAACCTTGCTGCACCAAGGGTATGTGGAAGTATCCTGCAAATCCATGAAATTTTCTTTGTCAGTACCTTTATTACCATAAAAAACCAATAGATTTTTCCTTATATCTCACTTGTAGGCTTTTATCCAACCAGTTAAAATTTCTTATCATATTCTGATGATATGGAGAGGTTAAACCAGCCTTTTTAACCAACCATGCTAAAGTTTATGGTTCCCTGTCCAAGCATATGTTCCACCAAGAATTGTTGAGAAACTGAAGCACCACTTCAAAAACCAACAAAAGCTTTTTAATTTCTCAAATCTTTTCTAATCAATCTAATGAATCACAAAGTCAAGCAAAAAACAAAAGTTAGCATCTTGTTATATTTTAATAATTTTCCTCACACTTTTAATAGCAATTGAAAGACTACAAATGCCTACTTTTGGATCAACACAACAACAATGTAAGAAAAGGAAAAAATGGAAAGTTTGGAGGGAGGATTTTCAGGCTTGTCATGATTCTTCTCATAGCAATCAGTTCTTAAAGGATCGAATGTGTTAGTCTAACTCAAAGACAGCATAACTTCAAGTTCAATAATATGATGGTCATTTTATTACCAATAAGAACTGCCTTAAACATTAAGATCTTCCAAACAAACTCAATGGTATTGGATATCCCTCGGAATGACCACATCCTTCAAATGACCCGTATTTATCATTTAAGAAAACTTGCTAATAAAGTTATTATGATTAATGAAACCACTTGCAATTATGATAGCATCACACAATAAATTTTAAAATTTCAATCATAATTGATAGAAAAGATAACCAAAAAAGAAAACCCACTTGGACAAATTCCAGCAAAGGAATTCCACAGTCGGCTGGAGTTTTCGATTGTCCATCTAAAACATACATGGCAAGAAAAATACAAATTTTCTCCCGTTTCTATTGAAAAATCAATACATAAAAACTAAAAAAAGAGGGTTAAAAAATTGAACGAATCTCACCTAGATTCTTCAGTTGGGATATGATTCCAATATCTTCAATCATCTATCCTGGTGATTGCTAACCCTTTTGTAGCAATGGACAAACAAACAGCACACATTCTTTTATGCAGCCAAACTATCTGCATAAAGCCAATTTTTCAACAAATCCATAAGAAACAAATCCATATCAAGAAAATCATATAATATGAATAATCCAAATAGGAAATAAGCCAGAGAACCATATCAGGGAGGTACCAAAACTTTATCACAACAAAACCAAATAATTTTATTCCCCTCTCAATTAATTAAAATAAAATCTAAGATTTTTGAATTAAAATTTATTTTCTTTCCCTCATTTTCTCAAAACCTAATAAATGAAAACCCCATCATGGGGTTGTATTTATTTCGTAATAAATGAAAGCCCCATCACAACCAATCAAAAATCATATCTAAAAACTTGAAACTTTTAATTTTTACACACTTTCTCAACACCCAAACAGAAAACAAACACACACAGAGAGATAGAGAGAGCAATACCTTAGTACAATCATCGAACACTTTCCGAAGAAGAACTTCATAATTCGAGGGCAACTTCAATTCCCAGAATCAGAGCCATGTAGTCCTCTGGTAAATCACCCAAATTGGGAGAAAATAGAACAGAAACAAATGTGAATTGTCAGAGAAGGATCTACGAATAGTTTTATACAATTTGAAACAGTAATTGAATAGAAAAAAAAAGGGGGGAAAAAAGCATGCGTACCTTCTAAATTGTTTGTTATTGCAGAGAAGGAATGGGATAGCATTTGAATCGTCTGTTGTTGTAGAGAACGAACAACGTTTTTAAGTTTTCACAATTTTTTTTTTGCGCTTCCTTTTGGATTTTCTTTTTTCCTCTGTTTGTTGGTTTGGAATGGAACATGCAAGCAATAAGACACGGAACAGAGAGAATTCGAGAGAGGAGAATTGAACCCGCTATTTTGACTTGTGTTTATATGGAGTTGCAGAGAAGAAACGGAAGTTAGAGTGAGTCTGAACTTTTGATCGGGAATACGGCGTTAGGGATTTTGGGTTTGTGTTTTTTTTCTTTTTTGATAAATGGGTTTTTGTTTTTATAAAAATGTTTGATGAGAGGAAGATTCTGTTTGTTGGTTTGGAACACGCTGTTCTGATCTGTGTGTATATGGAGTTGTAGCGAAGAGATGGAAGTGAGGGTGAGTTTGAACTTTCGATCGGGAAATATGGCGTTTGGGTTTGCCTTTTTTTTTTTTTTTTTTTTTGATAAGCGGGTGTTGCGGTACAAATTTTTGGGCCTTAATTTCATTAGCCCACTCACAAAAATACCCACACAAGCCCATAAATTATTTTGAGCCCACATAAATATTTCCCATATATATTACCCAAATATTCTCCATGTTATTGGGCTCCCATAAATATTCCATATATAAGCCCCATAAATTGCCTTAGGCCCTCTCACAAATATTACCTATTATATCCCACATATTATCCAACTCGGGTTTTCACAAAAATACTCACCATATTGCTACCATATTGAGCCACAAAATTATACCATCTCTATAAAAAGCCCAAAAGCATTTACCTTGTGGGAAAATCCAAAAAGCCTAACCCACTTTAAAACCCGTTACAATACGGTATCTCTAAAGCCCATTACAATACGGCAATCTAAAGCCCGTTATGACACGGCACCTTTAAAGCCTGTTACGATACAGAATCTCTAAAACCCGTTACGATACAGCACTCTAAAACCCGTTACGACACGACATTTCTAAAGCCTGTTATGATACGATATCTCTAAAGTCTGTTACGATACGGCACTCTAAAGCCCATTACAATACGGCATCTCTAAAGTCCGTTACGATACGGCACTCTAAAGCCCATTACGATACGGCATCTCTAAAACCCGTTACAATACGACAATTCTAAAGCCCGTTATGATATGACACTTCCTAAAAGCCCGTTGCTACATGGCAATATTTTTACAAAATCCTACAAAGCCCAAATACTAATTTGGCACCTATTTTACAAAGCCCAAATATTAATTTGGCACTATTTTACAAAGCCCAAATACTAATTTGACACCTATTTTACAAAGCCCAAATACTAATTTGACACCTATTTTATAAAGCCCAAATACTAATTTAGCACCTATTTTACAAAGCCGAATTACTAATTTGGCACCTATTTTATAAAACCCAAATATTATTTTGGCAACTATTTCATAAAGCCCAAATGCTATTTTGGCACATATTTACAAAGCTCAAATATTATTTTGACACTTATTTTACATATACTAAATCCCCCACTCATGGGAAATATAATTACTCATCCCTCAAGAAATACCTCTCTTATAAGATTTATAAAAACCCATGTATATCACCCATGGTAAAACTATTCATTTTGCAGGGATAACCAAGCCCAAAGAAGCTTAACTACAAAGCCCAGCTGGGTCAGCCCAGCTCACACACAAATTCCAGCAGTTAGAGATCACGCGAGCTGACCAGCCAAATTTCAACACAACTAAACAGCTGGAGCCCATTCCCATCAAGTCCCAACTTGTCCAATCAGATCAGAAGAGGACACATGTCCATCAGGAGTTAAACCCTTCCTTCACAAGCTGAAATTCCATCATTTCTCATGTGACATAAAGCTGAAGGTGATGTGACAAAAAGCTGGGAAGCTTTAGCCAGCTGTCACTTCTTTCTTCTCCAACCCATCCGGTCAAGAACTAAGAGCAGCCATGACCAGGCCATTAAAGCTCCTGAAACAACTCGAAATCAATTCATTTTCATACTAAAAACGTGTATTCTTTGGTTCATGGACCAAGCACATGAACCCCAAATGAGGAAACTTAGGGAAATGTGGTTTGGAGAGCACCAAGGGGATCTCAGCAGAATTCCCAGCAAGGGCTCCAAGATTGACACCTGGCTTGGGGTGGTACAATCTGCCCTAGGGAGCTCTGATTCTAGCAGCAGTATAACCAAGATCATTAGCCTAATGCATGCTTTAATCCCATCAGCCAATGCCAAATCAGCATTTAATGCTATGCTAGAATCCTAGCTGTTATTACCCAAAACAGCAAGAACATCCTAAAGCTGAGCTTACTACTCTTGGCCAAGATCCTAGGAACAATTCTCTAAGGATTTTCTGGAGATTGAGGAAGATTTAGCAAAGATTATTTGCTAATTACCCCTTAAAACTCAACTATAAATGGAAACTCTCCATTAACACTTAAGGGGATACCAATATACACTAAGAGACACACTAATAGAAAGGAGTTCTTCCTTAACCTCTCTGTTTAAGCCTCCTCTAAGCTCTGAAAAAGTCACTAAGTTCTTAGTTTCAGACTTAGAAACTAAGTCCCTCAACTCTTAGCTCACAAACACTCCTCATAGCTCTACTCATAAACTTTTATCTACCCCCAGCAGAAAGACCCAGCAGTTTTACTATACACACTCCCCCTTACTACTTATACTACCTGGAATGCTCCTCATTACTCACTATATTCACGAGCATGTCTTGGCACCATAATGATCTTGCTACGCTAGTTGGGATCTCTTTCTCTCCCTTCATCTCACAATAAGTTTTCCTCATTATTTGTTATAATGGAATCCATGATATTTACTTATTCATTTACTATTGATGGTTATGATGTAACTGTTACTATAGAATTTATCCCTCATATTGTTGTATTAGAAGACTCTTCTCCAGAGCTAATGGATGATGAGTCTAAAAGTGTAGATATTTTCCTTAATCTGTGAAATAGCTAACAGCTGGAGGTTTATCATGTTTTATCTTACTTTACCGCAAGGCTATTTTCTGTAGAAACACCTTACCGCTGGGTCCTTTTTTGTAGAAACATTTTACTGCTAGGCTATTTCTTACAGTATGATTTTTAACCATGCTGACGTGTCTGCTGTAAGGATTGTTTATGAGCCATTCTTGTCAATCTCAATCTAGGCCCAAGGCATAAAATATAGTGAATTCTTTGGATCTTCACCGATAGCCTTTGAGCTGTGCATCAAGCCCATCATCGAGTTTCAGTTTAGACCCCCCAACCTAACATAAATCTCATTTGTCGGAGGGGAAACTTTTTTGTCCCCAACAGTGGGTTTGTGTTTTTATATAAACGTTTGATGAAAAGGAGTCTCTCCAAACGCACCGTACGGTATTTTAAAGAATAAACTATATACGTGGTTGTTTTTTAAGTGATCTTTTTTCTAACGTGGCAGCACCTCCTTGATTGCAGGAAAATGCTTCTACTATTATATATAGTATATGATGAGTAAATGAATTCCCTTTTTGTGTGCTCGTAAGATGAAATGTGTAAGTACTTGTAACAAAAAAAAAAAATTAGTTTCTCTTTGCTAGCGAAAGTGGGTCTTCCCTCTTCTCCTAGGCTATAGAACTGCAGTCCCTTCTTTAAAGGTGTCTTAGTACCTCTAGGTAACAAGTTTACCTGTGAGGCTTTGTGGGTTTTTTCTTCGTGGGTTACTGGGATACAGTTATTTTTTTAGTTTTTATTTTTCTCTGATACAATGGAAGACCTAACCAAATCTTGAAGCTGCCTTACATTATCGAAGAACGAAGGCTCAGACCTTCGTGTAACGGAAGAACAGGTAGAGATAGAACATGTTTTGGCAGTAAAATTTCTTACCAAGCATGCTCTTAATATAGATGCTATTGCCAAAACTTTCACACCAATATGGAGAACAAAAAACGGATTTAAAGTTCAGAAGGAAGGGGATCACATTGTCCTCTTCACCTTTGACGATAAAAATGAGATGGAAAAGATTGTAGCAACGGAGCCATGGAGCTTTGATAAGCACTTAATGGTGCTACAGAAGTATGAGAAGGAGGAGAACCTGACAGAGTTGGAGTTCAAGTGGGCTACGTTTTGGGTGCAGGTACATGATATACCAATCCGATTCAGGAACAAAAGAGTGGCTGAGAAGATTTGTGAAGCCATTGGAACAGTCAATGCGATAACTGATGAGAATGAGCATGAAGGGGATGGATTTATTAGAATCCGAGTCATAGTTGATATTTCCAAACCTTTGTCCCGTGGTAGGGTGATCTCTCTTGACAGTGGTAAGGAATTATGGGTGTCGTTCGAATACAAACGACTCCCAAATATATGTTACTAGTGTGGTTGCCTTACGCATGATGATCGGGATTGTGAACAATGGATTGAATCAGAAGGCAGAATGTCAAAGGAATCCTAGTAGTTTGGACCATGGATTCGTGCACCACCTTTTATTCCATCTCGGAAACATGTGATCAAAGTCCCCGGATTTTACACTCGAAAGGGAAAAGAAACATCTACTGCACCTCCTCTAACAGTGAGGAAGCCACCGATGGTCGTGATTCGTACAGGGAAGCCCTTGCCGGAGATAATCAAATCGGAAAAGGAAAGCACAGACAATACGCAGCAGCATAAAACTGATGCGGATTTTCTAGAGGATAATCCGCAATATTCAAATCCAATTATCACTGATTTGGGGATCCCAGGGAATTTAAATTTGAAGTCAACAAACTTGGAGGAGAGTAGATCAGCTGATGAGTTATTTGAGGAGAGAAGTGGGGAGATTGATTATGAATTAAATAGGTTTGATCCCAAGATAACTATAGCAGCCAAAAATATAGCTGACACAAGTAAGGAAAATGTGCTAGCATCATTATCATTAAAAGATGGGTAACCCGTGGACATTCAAAACTCACGTGCACAGTAGCCTCAACTTTCACCTCCATTACAACGTGTGCCACTGTCAGCTATTAGTGAAAACATAATTCAAACAACAAAAAGGGGTGCAACTTGGAAAAGGTTAAGCAGAACAGATATGGTGATAGATATTGAAATGAAGGATATCCTGGGGGAAAAAAGGAGGGGGGATAGCAATGAAGGCCAATCTGAGTTACCAAAAAAGAGAAGGGTTTCTTAGGGGGGTAAGAAAAACAAATTGATAGTGGCGGAGGCTGGTTTCCAGCCCTGCCAGGACCAATGAGTATTTTATGTTGGAACTGTCAGGGGCTTGGGAACCAACGAACAGAAAATCAGCTTGCAGAGATGGTGTGGGCAAAAGATCCCTCCGTTGTGTTTTTAGCCGAAACATGGACGAATGAAGCAAGGCTAGTGTTAGTGCAAGATCGTTTGAAGATGAAGAATAAATTTATAGCTCCTAGAAGAAATAGAACTAGGGGTTTGGTGATTTTTTGGAAGGAGGATTTTGATTTAACTATTGAGACTTTTTCACAGTACCACATATATAGTACAATAAAAAAAAATAAGGAAGGGGAATGGCGTTTTATGGGTTTTTATGGGGAATCGGACACTAAAAAAAGGCATGAAGCTTGGGGAAGGTTAAGGAGTTTGAAATCAAGAGGAAAGGCACCATGGTTGTGTGCAGGAGACTTTAATGAGGTCACAAAACAATCAAAAAAAATTGGGGGAAGAATACGACCACATGGACAAATGCAAGCTTTTTGAGATGTGCTAGATGAATACGGATTTATGGACTTGGGTTTTGTGGGGCCTATGTTCACTTGGCATAAGCATTTTGCGGATTACACAGTATGGGAGCGTTTGGACCCAGCTGTTGCAACAAACGATTAGTTTTCAAATTTCCCGAATACAAAGGTGTACCATTTGGATGTGACGGCATCTGACCATAAAGCTCTTTTGATTCGGCCAGAGGGTATGGAGTGTAGCCAGCAAAAACCTTTCAGGTTTGAGCATATGTGGATGGCAGAGCAAGGTTGTGGAGCAACTATTGAAGCAGTTTGGAAAAGAGACATTGAGGCTACGGCTTGTAACAGGGTGATTAAAAAAATTCAAAATTGTGGGGAAGCACTTTTGAAGTGGAGTAAGACAAGTTTTGGGAGTGTGAGATGTGAATTAAAGGAGAAAAGAAAGCTTCTCTCTAAGGCGGAATTGGCAGCAAGCAGAGGAGGAGATGTGGCTCGGGTGAGAAGGCTTGAACAAGAAATTAATTTACTGTTGGACCGTGAAGCTCAAATGTGGTCCCAACGGTCAAAGATTTAGTGGCTTAGAGATGGAGATAGAAAGACCCGCTATTTTCATAGCAAAGCTTCCCAACGTAGACGCTGAAACTACATTAAAGGAGTATATAATAGAGAGGGCAGATGGTGCACTGATTCGAGAAGTATGGTGGACACAGTGGTGGAATTTTATCAAGGGCTGTTCACCTCCTCAAACCTGACCAACTTTGATGATATATTGGAGCAAATTCCACATGTAGTGACCGAGGAGATGAATTCAGATTTGATGGGGGACTTCATGGCACATGAGTTAGAGGTTGCTCTCAAACAAATGGCACCATTAAAGTCGCTCGAACCTGATGGTATGCCCCCAATTTTTTTATCAAAATTATTGGTCTTTGGTTGGAAGTGATGTGATAGATGCTATTCTTATGTATTTGAACACGAGTACTTTTCCACCTTCACTTGGTCACTCCTTTATTACTTTAATCCCCAAAGTGAATAACCCGAAATATATCTCCCAATATCGACCTATTTCTCTTAGTAATGTCCTTATAGGGTATACTCTAAGGTTCTAGCAAATAGGTTGAAAAAGGTGCTGCCCAATATAGTGTCTGAACAACAAAGTGCTTTTATGACAGACCGTTTGATTTTTGATAATATTATGGTTGCTTTTGAAACTTTGCATTACATGAGAAATCATAGCACAGGGAACACTGGTTATATGGCACTTAAGTTGGATATGAGTAAAGCCTATGATAGGGTGGAATGGTTGTACATGGAGAAACTGATGAAAAAGATGGGGTTTTGTGAGGCTTGGGTGAAGCTAATGATGGGGTGCATATCCACAACCACTTATTCAATTTTGATAAATGGTGAGCCACATGGGAACATTGTGCCAACTAGAGGGCTTCGCCAAGGGGACACTCTTTCCCCTTATCTTTTTCTACTTTGTACTGAGGGCTTTCATGGCTTGTTAAAGAAAGCCGCAGATTTGGGAGAAATTAGAGGAGTTTCTATTTCCCGAAATGGTCCTAAACTAACCCATCTCCTTTTTGCAGATGACAGTCTTATTTTTTGCAGGGCACAAAATAATGATTGCCAAAAGTTGTTGGAGATATTAGATACATATGAGAGAGCATCCGGACAGCAGATAAACCGGGATAAAACCACCCTCTTCTTTAGCAAGTCCACATCTCAAGACATGCAAGAATCAATTAAGCAAGCTCTAGGAGTTCTGGTGGTCCAACAATATGAGAAGTACTTGGGGTTGCCATCTTTTATTGGAAGGAAGAAAAAGGAGAGCTTTGACAACATAAAGCAAAAGATGTGGAAAAAGCTACAAGGATGGGAAGGGAAGTTGCTTTCACAAGCGGGAAGGGAAGTTTTAATCAAGGCTGTGGCTCAAACACTTCCTACTTATACAATGTCATGTTTCAAATTGCTAATTGGGTTATGTAATGAAATTGAGGCTCTCATCAAAAAAAAATTTTGGGGGAAAAGGGGAGAGAGCCAAAAGGTCCATTGGATTAAATGGGAAGAGCTTTGCAAACCAAAGACACAAGGCGAAATGGGATTTAAGGACTTAGCAAGGTTCAACGATGCATTATTGGCTAAACAAACTTGGCGACTTCTACATGACAAAACATCACTATTTTATAGGGTGTTTAAGGCAAAATTTTTTCCAAATAGCTCAATCATGGAGGCAGCCAACCCAAGCTTAGCTTCATATGCTTGGCGTAGTATACTCAGAGGCAGATAAGTCATTAAAAGGGGAGCGGTTTGGAGGATAGGTGATGGACAGTCTATTGACATTTGGGAGGATAGCTGGCTGCCTAGAAAACACTCTCTAAGGGTGTTATCCCCTCGGCCTGAAGCATTGATAGGAGCCAAAGTAAGTTCATTGATAGACCCGGTGGAGAAGCAATGGAAATTCGAAGTGATGGAGAACATGCTGCTCAGCTTTGAAGTAGAAACCATAAGAACAATACCTCTGTGTCGCACAAATCAGCAAGATGTGCTCACATGGCCCTATAATCCTAAAGGGGAATACACTGTTAAATCCGAGTATCAATTTTTGCAAAAGGAGTTTCAGAATGCACAACCTGGACAATCTGATTTTTCAGGTGTAAAACCACTGTGGCAAGCAATTTAGAATCTTCCTGTGCCCAACAAAGTCAAGAATTTGGTTTGGAGAGCAGCAAAAAACTCTTTGCCTTCTAAGGAGAACCTGGTTCGTTGCAAGATTATCCAGGATGAGTGCTGTGAACAGTGCTGAGAACATAAGGAAGATGTGAAGCATGCTTTATATAGCTATTCAAAGCTACAAGATTTTTGGAAAAATATGCCACAATGGAGCCATGATAATTTAAAAAGAGCAGTGACTTTTATTGATCTATTGGGGACTGTTTTTGCAGAAAACAGAGGGCCGGCTTTGTTTGCTATGGTGGTGTGGGCTTTATGGACTCGTAGGAACAACCTTAGGATGGGAAAGAAGGCTAAAACTTTGGCTCACTTGGTGCAGCAAGCAAGGGAGTGATTGGGGGACTTCCTACCACCATAACACAGCACGGGTTGAACCTGTGGGACGTCAGCCAACAAGCTGGCAGCCACCGGGTCCCTCCCAGTACAAGGTAAACGTGGATGGAGCCCTTTTTGCTACAAACAATACAGCGGGTCTGGGGGTGGTTATTAGGAATGAGCATGGACAGGTTATGGCTTCCCTATCTGAACGTATTCCTCTACCATCTACGGTGTTAGAGGTTGAAGCGTCGGCAGCACGAAGAGGGCTTGAACTAGCTGTAGAAATGGGCTTCAGAAACATAGTGTTGGAGAGCGACTCTCAGATCCTCATCACAGCACTCTGGGATGGCTCTTACTCATTATCAAGCTTCGGTCATTTAGTTAAGGATATTAATTTTATTGCCCCTTATTTGTCATCGATAAACTATACTCATGTTAGAAGGAAATGTAATGCTTTAGCTCACTCTCTAGCAAGGTGAGCTAAGCTTGTCTCTCAATTTCAAGTCTAGATGGAAAATGTTCCACCAGATAGCTCATCTGTATTACAGGCTGATCTTTTTGGCTTCCTTTAATAAGAAGCACGGTTTTGATTCTCAAAAAAAAAAAAAAAAAGATGAAATGTGTGAATAAGAGTAAATAATTCATTTTTACTCTATTCTTATAAGTAAGGCTCATAATTTTTTTTAATAATAATAATAATGTATTATTATGATAAGTTGTGATGATTTGTGAGTTTTGTGTTTATTAAAAAACAAAGAAAAGCCTATATAAATAAATTAAAAAAAAAAAGAAAAAAAAGAAAAGAAAAGGTGATTTGTGCAACATTAGTCTGTTGGTGATATAGGCCCCATTTGGTAGAGTGGTTTAACAATATGTTTTCAGTTTTTAAACAATATTATATGTATTTTTACACACTTTTTTACCCATACATATTTCAAAAAAATATAAACAACGTTACTAAAACAATATTATCAAATGGCCCAATCATTTCACACCAAAGTCCAACTAACATGCATAATTCATGATTGCACTCTCAACTGCCTTTACTCTCAAGCCAAATGTCCTTCATCACCCTCTCTTCCATCATCACTCTCACATCCTCCATTTGTCCTCATCCTCACTCTCACAAAAACTCCAAGCCCTTTAAATACCCAATGCCCCTATCCAAATCCAAACCCCTCTTCTCTTTCTTGCACTCCAAATTCCCACTTCCCCAAATGGCAACTCTCATCACCACCACTCCCACTCACAAGAGGGCTCGCCTTAAGGGCGTCGTATTTGACATGGACGGAACCCTAACGGTCCCCGTCATCGATTTCGTCGCCATGTACAAGGCCGTCCTTGGCGACGATGAGTACCGCCGAATCAAGGCGGAGAGCCCGTCCGGAATCGACATCCTGCACCATATTGAGAGCTGGAGCCCCGAGAAGCAACAGATGGCCTACGAGACCATCGCCGATTACGAGCGCCGCGGCCTCGATCGCCTCCAAATCATGCCCGGTTAGCCACTTCGTTTATTTAACAATTTTTGTATTGTAGACTCTCACTCAGTTCGGTTTTTATAAAAGACAAAGTTTTTTTTTTTTCTAGAAACTGATTTGGAGAACGTACTATAACGCATTATGGGGAGATTCATAAAATTATGCACGTTTATTATTTAAACAAGTCATACGAGTTGTTTTGCACCGTCTGTACCTGTGAGGTGAGTACTTGAGTGTGTAACAAGGAGAGTGTGACTATTATTAGTTATTACTCTTAAAAATGGCATATGGCTAAAAGTGTATACGTGGATGGTCATTTGAACTGCCAAGGGTTGGAGGAATGTTCCTCCATACCAGTTTGGAAGTAAACTCTTTATTTTATAAAGGAAAGAGTTTGACTCCAACCTGGCGATTGAAGAGACCAAAGTGTATAGTTTTAGTCACATGACTTTTTTAATGTGTTACGTGACTTGTTTAAGTAATACAAATTAATAATCTTATAATTATCCACGTAATAGGTTGGAAAAGATAGCTCCAAACCAGTTTGGAGCCAAACTTTTTCCTTTTATAAATCCATTGAAATGGATATAGTTAATATTTGGGTAAATTGCAAATTGCACCCTAAGGTTTGGGCGTGATTGGATTTTATACCCTAAAGTTTCAAAATTTAGATTTTACCCTCTGAAGTTTGAGTTGTTTGGATTTTACACCTTGACGTTTCAGAATTTAGATTTTATCCCCTAAAATTTGTGTGTGTTTGGAGTTTACATCCCAAAATTATGAAACTTTAGGGTGTAAAATCCAAATACCCTCAAACTTTAGGGGGTAAAATCCAAACACTCCTAAAATATAGGAGCTAAAATCCAAATTTTGAGATGTTAAGAGTATAAAATCCAAACATCCCCAAACGTTAGGGGTAAAATCCAAATTTTAAAACTTTAGGGTATAAAATCCAATCAACCCCAAACTTTAGGGGCGTAATTTGCAATTTACCTGTAATATTTTATGTCTAGGGTCTAACTATGTATAGACGGCCTCATCATTTAAAGATGTGGACACCATCAGATTTGGGGAAATGTTAAAGCTACTAAACTGGATTAAATTCAAATAAAGAGTAACATTTTCCTTCATACTTTGTTGGATTGGAGTGCTGCTTTTCTTTCTCCACCTTGTTTTTTTCTTTTATATTTGTTTGATCATTGTATTTTGACTTGATTGTACTGCTCTCTTAGTACACCTCCGGTGTACTAGGGTATTCTCTTTCTAATACAATTTTTCGTTATTTATCAAAAAAAGAAAGAAAGAGAGCAGCCTTTTCCAAGAGTAGTCGGTAAATTATAGGGTTTTTCATTGATTTAAAATACATATGCGGATTATCTATAAAAAAAAAAGTGCATGTGTGGAAGTTCAAATTTTAGATTCATTTATTGCATTACTTTTGCCAAATGGATCTCCTTTTAGTTTTATAGGATTTAATGTATGATTGTTATTATTTTTAAAACTTATATTTTTTTTAGTAGAACCTCACTCAGATTAGTTGCACGTCATAGAATTTTTAACTTATACTTGACACAGTTATAATAATTTTGGTTAATTCTAGTGCAGGTGCAGCAGAACTTTGTGGGTTGCTCAATGCAAAGAAAATAAGGTTGAAGCGTGTCACTCTTTCGTATTCTTTTTAGTCGTTTATAATTATCTTGTGTCTGCATATAGGTTTAAAGCTGGCCTAAGTTTGTTACTTTTCCTTTTTAAACTTTGATTGGGGGGTTTTGGATTTGGGTTTGTACATTAATTGATAAAGGAGATTAGAATTAGGCACTGATGGTTTTTATTTGTATAAACCTAACAAATCAAAAAAAGGGGAAGAGGCAAAACCACTCTCATCCAATTTAAACTTTTCCATGATCCCTAACCTATTGTGCTACCTTGTGGAGCTATTCCTATATTCATTTTCTTTGATTTTCTTAGTTGACTTCTACACACACTTATGTGGAGTATTTTTCAATGTGTATGAGAGTGATAAGGTTAGTGGATTTAGCATGTTTTGCTTTGAGGCATGGTGAAAAAATATTTTCTCTTACATTGTGAGATGGCTCATGAGTTGTGGTCCTTAGTATTAACCCTATTTTGAAGTGCAATGAGTGATGCCCCAAAAGATGATAGATGTATTAGCTTCATGGAAAGGAAGATTGGCTCAAGGGGGCTAAGACAAGGTGACTTGCTATCACCACTACTTTTTATATTGGTTAATGGTTATGGAGGTGTTGAGTCGGATGTTGAAAAGAACTGAGGGCGGCTACATCCATGGTTTTAGGGTTGGGAATGATACAAGAGAAGGGTTCTATATATCTCATTTTTTATTTGTTGTTGATGCGATTTTATTCTGTGATGCAAATTCTGAACTAGTTCTTTATATTAGAATGATGTTGACTTGCTTTGAAGTTGTTAAAAGTTTAAAATTTAACATGAGTAAGAGTGAAATGGTTTCCATTAGGAGATATTGGTAACATGGTAGAGTTACCAAGTATCCTATGTTGTAAGATGTTGTGAGTGTGTGTTGGGTAGCTTTGGCTAAGCTTATTTGTTTAAAGGGGAAACAGAAAGTGGCTTTAAGCAAATAAGCTAGTTTTTTTTCCCTCAAATAAGCCAGCTTATTTGCTTAAAGCCGCTTTTTGTTGTACCTTTAAGCAAATATGTGAACCAAACACATTTGAGCTATCTTGGAATGTGATTGGGGGCATCCTTTAAGGCGAATGTGGAATCCAATTTAGAGAAGATGAGCACAAATCATCTGGTTGGAAGAAATTATATTTGTCAACAAGGGGGGAAGATAACGCTATTAAAGAGTATGCTTTTAAGGTTACAAATGTGTAGGATTCCCATGTGTGGCAAACAAACATGTTGGAGAGGCTACATAGAAAATTTTTGTTTGGCAGCTTGGGTGTTGAGTTCAAATATCATTTGGTGAGGTGGAGTAAGGTTTGCTCTCTTATTGCCAATGAAGGATTGGGAGTAAGGAAATTAGGGATTTCTGATCAAGCTTCATTGGAAAAATGGTTTTGGCTTCATGGGAAGGACACATTTGTGGAGACGGAAATAGCTACGAAGTATGGAGAGGAATGGGGTGGATGGACATTGGAACCAGTTAGAGGGACTCATAATTGCAGTTTATGGATAAGTATTAGAACGGGATGGGACATATTCCTAAATTGTGTACTTTGATTTGGGGAATGGTAGCTGAGTACAGTTTTGGTTTGGAAAATGGCATGGGAATCATTCTTTGAAGATGTTGTTTCCATAATGTATGCCTGCTCAAGAGATACATATGCACAGAGCTAGAATGTTCGATTTCATTGAGATTTTAATTATTGGGAATTGGAGTTGGTAAATTCATTCCTAGATCTCCTTTACTCAAATATCCTGAGGAGAGAAGGTTGTGATAGAATGAGGTGGAGATTGAACGGGAATGGCAGATTTAATGTTCATTCATATTATGCTGCCATACGAGGTACCAGTGAAGTCTCTTTTCCTTGGAAGAGGATTTGGTGTATTAAGGCTTCAAAGATGGGTTTCTTTCTTTGCATTGACAACAGCTTGGGGGAAGATTATTATGTAAGAGAGGATTTACTTTAGTTGGTGGAGTTGTATCTTGTATGTGTTGATGCAGTAAGAGACAATGGGTCATTTATTGATTATTTATGATGTTGCCTATGATTGGTGGAGTTTTGTTTTGAGAGCTTTTGGGATTCAATGGGTGTTACCACAAAGGTAATTGATCTCTTATATGGTCGGAGGATTTGGTTTGGTAAACATTTATTGAATATTTGGAATCTAGGTCGCTTATATTTGATGTGGACATTGTGGAGGGAAAAAAATTGCCTCACTTTTGAAGATGCAGAAATTTTGTTGATTCAATTGAAATCATTGTTCATCTAATTGTTGTTCAATTGGTCTTGTGTGTTAGGTTTTGCTAATAGCAATTCCATTGCAGACTTTGTGCCATCACTATAATTCTATTCTTTAGGCTACTTTATGTCCATAATATGTTATCCTGAAGTAGTCCTTTTCCTCAATAAAATATCATTACTTTTCAAGAAAGATTTGGTCGTCATTAAATGGTTGAGGCTTGGGGGGCTGTTCCTTTATGCGTCATGCGGACATGGCAAGAAACGAATGATCGTACCTTCAATAATGTAGAACTTAGCAGGAACTTAAAATATAATCTATTAAAATCTCCATACGATTGGATTCAAGTGCTTAGACACATGCATCGTGACTCTTTCGTGTACTTTATTGCTTGTATGAACTTTTTTTTTTTTTTTTTTTTTTTGTAGTTTGTTTTGAGGATCTATTACAATTATCCTCTCTCTCTCTTTTTATTTATTTATTTTTATTTTTTAAGGAAAGTTATTACTTGTCAATGTTGCAAAATTTTTGAATGCAAATATATATATATATATATTCTTGTGATAATGATCTTTGGCGACAACTACTATGTTGTAATTATACAATCTACCATGAGAATTTTGTTGATTATTTGTTTGTATTAATTTTCAGAAGGGGATTAATCACACGCAATGTTAAGGGAGCTGTTGATTTGTTTCATCAACGGTTTGGGGTAAGTTTATACTAGTGTGCAATCTAAAGTTTTGTATAAAGGTTGTTGAACATGACATAACTCATCTATGATTGACTATATTGTCTTCTTTTTCTCAATGTCCCATTACAAATGACTCCATGAAGTGTATTGGAAAGGGCTATTGAAGAAAAAAGAAAAAGAAAAGAAAAGGGTATAGGTCGTGCGTTCTTAGCAGTGTGCTGTCTAGTTAACCATCTTTACGGTAAGGCTGACCACTCTACACTAAAGAAAATATTTCCCAACAAAGTACTTCGCTACTCCCATGTTAAACACTAATCTCATTCAAATAAAGGGTTAAAGTTTTTATATATTATGTGTTCTAGTCTTCCCTGAGTATGAAAACCTCCTTTTACCCCCTCATCTATTAGATGTCAATCTGGTGAAAAAGAAGGTCGTTTACATTTAGTTGAGCATTCTGAAGTTTTGAGCATCAAGATACCAAAACCATATAAAGGATCTGTTTGTTAGAAGCATCTGGCATAAGTTAAAATTATACTACAAAAGAAATTTGGCAAAACATTGCACTGGCTCATATGCGGAAGTCAAAATTTCTCAAATAAACATGTACCATTATTTCTTTTTACCTGGGGTCCTAAAACCCTCATAAATGAAAAGTGGTTGGCCCTCACCCCAAAAACATGTTTGCCCCTCCAAAAAGTGGAAACAAACATGTGCAAAATACCAAAAGTTGTACCAAAACATTTTTTTTTTTATCACTCACAAAAGAGCTCTACATAAAAAAAAAAAAGAAATGTAAAGGGTTAATGTGTTGTGTTCAAATATGAGCATATTTCTTTCTTGCTGCATGAGTGTTGTAATTTCTATATGCTGATTCGTATTCTGCATATTTGTGTCCTGGCTTCAAACTTACCCTACTTCATGCATGCTACTCTTGAAGTTTCCCTTTGTGCAGGTTTGCCCATACACAATCTGGAATTTTCTTTTCTTTTCTTTTTTATATGATGCTGGTTAGTTTATTTTTATTATCAAGTGTCGATGTGATAACTGTGTTCAATTTTATTTGTCCATAAAACTCTCTCTCTCTCTTCCCTCTGGTGTGCATTTGATGAAAAGGACCATCTTTTTGACGGCTCCTTCTAAGTAGATATACTCTATGAGTGCTGCAGTTTGATATCCTTCGTAATTTTATATTACGGCAGATGACATTTTGTCCAGCACTAAGCAGGGAATTCCGTCCTTATAAACCAGACCCTGCACCACTACTTCATATCTGTTCAGATTGGGAAGTTCTACCAAATGAAGTAATGATGATTGGTGATAGCCTTAAAGATGATGTGAGTTCTTTCTTTCTTTCTTTCCTCTCTCTCTTTCCCATCAAAAAAAATTTCCTCTCTCTCTTTGATTTTTTTTTTTTTGATTATCTTGTTAATGCTTTGTGAAGTGCCTTTCATGTTCCCTTGCTTTCATCTAGAATGCGGCCCCCCCTTCCCTGCTTGTCAGTGAGAATCTTCTTTCCTTGCGCAAATACAGTAATGTATTTGTATAAATATATTATGATTATGATTTTATTTGAAGAGGTATACTCAATGGCAAGGGGCATTGTCAGATATCTAAATGCAAAAAGATTAAGATCTTTGCAATTTGGAGCATGAGCTGTTGTGAAATTTTGCTTGCTCTTCCTATGGATAATTATTCAGTGTCCCAAATGGATAAGAATTGGTTTCTATAATCTGATTTTTACAGGTGGCTTGTGGGAAGCGAGCAGGAGCTTTTACATGCTTGCTTGATCAAACAGGAAGGTATGACTCCCCTGAATATGCCAACGTGGATCTAAAGCCAGATTTCAAGGTCTCTTCCCTTACTGAAGTTTACTCGCTATTGGAAGAACATTTCGACCTAGCACCATGATCTTCAACCTGCAGACCACAAAAGTTCCACATTTAAAAGGAGAAGCTTTATTTGTGCTCTATGAAGGGATGAATGTTGGATAAAATACTATTAGGATGGTTTGTTCTTCGTTCTAAGAAAGATTTCTAAAAAGATATCCACGAACTATGAAAAAAGAGGATATCAACAAAAAACAGTACCAAGCAAAAGATAATGAATGGCCCATTCTTCAATCAGAACCTGAGTTAGAGATTCCAACTAATGTATTCTGGTGGACAATGCCCAATTGTTACTTGCAGGGGCTATGAGCCTACGAACCACTTTCAGAGATATTGAAATATGCCTGTCTTGGTCTTGGTCTTGATCTTGGTGTGGTTCTGAACGGTATAAGATGTTTAACCTTTCCAATTATTTGTATGCAAGATTGTTGCAAATGTAGATACAATTATTTTTAAGGATTCGTTTCAAGCATTTATCTTTTTGCTGGATTAGATACACGTTGTAATGTTGAATGAAAACAGCAATCCATCCTATTTTCCTTCTAGCCAGATGCACCTTCAGAATTTGTAGATTATGCCTTAACAGTAAGATACGCATAAAAGCCAAGTGCCTTGTATTTCAGTGAATCAGTGATATAGACTGCTCTCCTTTATTTGGAGAATCAGGTTTGAATCCTTATATATATAAGATAAGCACAAAAAAAGTTGCGGTTTTTGCAGGCGCCTGTTAAGGGTAGTTTGCTAGTAGGTCGTTTGTTGACAGATGCTTTGATTGCATTTGAGTTGCTATATAGTTTGTCCACAACATGGCAAGGGAGGAAGTGTGGTTTGGCTTTGAAAGTAGATATGGGGGCACATCCAAAAGGAATTGAGTCGAGATTGAGGAGAGAGAAAATTCTCTCCGTACAGTTTTAATTTTCACTAACGTACGAGTTCTTTTTCACATCGGTTGAATGTCTTCGCACTCAACTTCTGGCCTGTCATGGGAGGAGGAAGTGGAGCTCACTAGGAGTACCAAGAAAGTCAAGGATGTTAGGCATGTTGGTTTCATGAAGAGCCAGGGCTTGGGTTCTGTTGAACCAAGCTAGGCGTTCACTTTCCGAAAACCACCGTTGTCTTTTAAGGACAAGCTGGTGGGAGAAATCCCTGGAGCTTATACCCAAGCTTTTAACTTCACAGAGTTCATGGAGGATGATGCGAAATCGGATGATGAGGTGGAACCCCTTAGGCAAGGTCTCGCAGCAGTGAAGTTCACCAAGGAGTTTAAGCAGCACATTCGGAACTCTTGGTTGAAAGCTCTTATTGTCAAAGTTTATGGCAGAACAATTGGTTTCAACTTCCTACATTCAAGAATCCATTCTATGTGGAAACCGGTGGGACGTTTAGACTGTGTAGACTTAGGCCACGACTTTTTTCTCATTCATTTCTCCTTGAAAGAAGACTTTGAAATTGTGTTGAGGAAAGGGCCATGGTTCGTGGGAGAGCACTTCTTATCCATTAGGCCGTGGGAGCCTAATTTCTAACCATCATCTGCAAATGTGTCATCAGTCGCGGTTTGGGTTAGACTCTACGAACTTTCCATCGAATACTATAATGCCGAAGCTTTGCATCAAATAGGTAAGACCATTGGCAATGTCCTGAGAATGGATACCCACACAACAATTGAGGCGAAAGGCAGGTTCACACGTCTGTGTGTTCAGATAGACATCGATAAGCCGCTCATCACGGTGGTTAAGATTGGTAGGTTTGAACAACCTGTGAGTTATGAGGGAATCCATAAGCTCTGTTTCTCCTGTGGACGTATTGTTCATCGGTGGGAAAATTGTCTTTACACTGTCTGGGGTGAAAATATGGAGAGGGAGGAGGAAGATAGGCCGGAGGGAGAGCAGGTCATACATTCATGCATTAGCCATGAAGCTAGGAATTATGAGTAGAAAGAAGGGACCACACTGGGAGTACAGGAGGACATCTATGGTCTGTGGATAGTGGTTGCATGGAGAAAGCATGGGACAAAAACCCGTAGAGGTAATGGAATTGATCCTGGCAAGACATAAGGCCACAACCTGAAGGTACATGAGGCAGCTGTAAATGAGACAAGATCAGATGATGACGTGGGCAAGGCTACTCCTACTAATGGATCCCTAAGAGAGGGGAAAAAGAAATTGTCCCCTACCAAATCACCAACGGGCCTCCAGCTATCAAAAGTAGTGCAAAACATCATTAAAGGAAGTCTTCTGTTGGACTTGAGTCTAGCTGGCCTAGGCCCAAAAGCAAAAGCTCATATAGATTTGGGTACCAAACAAGGCTCTTTGAAGCTCAATGACAGCCCATTCATTAAGGGCAAAAGCATAATTAGGCGTAATAGGGCAAACAAAGCTTCTTTCAAGGCTACATCTGATGCTGCCGCCCCACTCTCATCACCAAAAGCTCAATATCCTTTCACCCATGGAGATGACAAGTCAGAACAGAGAACTCCTCATAAGTTTCAGCTCTCAACCTCTCATTGGTTGAGGTGGGCTATTAATTTAGAGGGAATGGTGGTGGAGATACCGGAAGTGGTAATAGCCGAAATCTAGGCAAATCCAACCCACGTAATGGGATGGTTCAACGAAAAATTATAGAAGGCATGAAAGTTCATATTTCCACTGATGATAGCGAGTGCCAGAGAAGGTTCGATGCCATTGACAGACCGAGCATGGCAAGAAGCTCCTAATCCTTGGTGGCACTTTCTCACTAAAACTCCATCTCCGATGGAAGAACGAAGAACGAGGTGGGAGAAGCTGCCTCTGATATCATCAACTCCTTTCCTATGCGAAGTAAATCCGAGTGAGGAACTATCGGAGAGGTGTATGCTAGAGGATCGACCAATTGCATCCTTCATCATGGGGAACAAACCCATCACGAAGCTGATCCAAGTGTTCAAACCCACGGGGGAGTTCAATCTCCATGTGATGGTGCATGAAATGAAAATGGGAGTTCTACAGCACAACCTGACTCTGATCCAGGGGAGAGGACAGATGACGGAGATGATAAGAAAGATAGAATGAAACTTGAGGGAGGAGGCGAAGTCACTGCCTCCATATGATGAGTGCCTTACCCCATATCACTCATTAGTCATGAATATTATTATCTGGAATTGTAGGGGTGCTTTGAAACCCTCATTTCAAAAGCATGTTAGGGAATTGGTGAGCAACCATGATTTGGCAATTCTGATAGTTATGGAGACTAGGATTGGAGGAGATAGGGCTGGGGAAATTACAGAGAGACTCCTTTTTGATGGAGCGATTCACACTGACACAATCGGGTATGCTGGTGGCCTTTGGATGCTATGGAATTTTGATAAGGTGGAGATATCCCCCCTCACCAAAACAGAACAGAAAATTCATGTCTCCATCAAGGTATGTAGCTCTAACTCTTCTTGGCTCCTCTCTGCTATTTATGCTAGTCCTAGGAGTGCTGAAAGGCATATATTATGGAATAATCTATCCAAAGTTGCAGAATTGCATATTTGCCATGGGTTATAGCGGGTGACTTCAATGAACCCCTTATTGGTGAGGATAAATTTGGAGGCAGACTTGTGAACCTGAATAGATCCCTTCTTCTAAAAGAGTGCTTGGATAGATGCAATATGGTTGATTTGGGCTTCTTGGGTCCAAGATTCACATGGACTAACCGAAGAGATGCTCAGGGGTTAATTCGAGAAAGAATTGACAGATTTTTTGTCAATTCAAGCTAGTGTTTGCTTTATCCAGAAGCGAGAGTAACTCATCTCACCAGGTGCCACTTGGACCACTGCTTGGTTCTTCTTGAGATGCAGTCTAAAGCCCAATCGTTTCGGGTCAAGCCTTTTACATTCCAAAAATTTTGGCTCTCTGATCAAACCTTTGCTGGGGTAGTAGCAAATGCTTGGAATCAAGCTCCTTTGCTCAGTGATGCCATTGATAAATTTCAGAAGGATGCTTTCTTGTGGAATAAAACTCACTTTGGAAACATTTTTGCAAAGAAAAAGAAAATTATGGCTCGGATGAATGGGATTCAACGTGCAAATGCAATTAGACCTTTGGCTTATCTCCTCAACCTTGAAAATGAGCTCCTCTGTGAGCTTGATGTGATCATGGGACAAGAAGAGGATCTTTGGGCACTTAACTCTTGGGTAAACTAGATGATATAGGGAGATCGGAATACGACATTTTATCATGTGTCCACTCTGGTAAGGAGGAAGAGGAATTAGATTTTAGCTATTAAAAACTTTGTTGGTGAATGGATCCAAGAGGAAAAGGATATATCTGAGCTTATCAGGAATGGGTTCAGGGACATTTATACTTCTTCGCTGACCTCTTCGTCAAAAGCCATGCCTTCTCTCTTTCAATGGCATGGCCGGCTTAATGAAGATGTAAAAGAGAGTGTTGGAGGGTAGGTGACAGTGGAAGAGATTAGAACAACACTCTAGTCGCTAAAAGCCCTTAAAGCGCCGGGTCCGGATGGGTTGCATGTAGGTTTTTTCCAAAGGTTTTGGCCAACTGTAGGTGACTCGGTAGTAAGGGAAGTCAAAAGAATTTTCATGGAAAGGAAAATCCCTAAGTATCTTAATCAGACTCACATTGCTCTTATTTCGAAAATACAAAGTCCTGAGACTATTGGGAACTACTGCCCGATCAGTTTGTGCAACACAATTTATAAGGTGGTTACAAAAATCATAGTAGCAAGACTCAGATCGTATTTGGGAAAACTCATACCACTCTCCAAACCACTTTTGTGTTGAGACGGAAAGGCATTAATAATGCCGTCATTGTGCAGGAGCTTATTCATTCCATTAGTAGAAAGAAAGGCAAGGTGGGTTATATGGCTATCAAGATCGATTTGGAGAAAGCTTATGATAAGCTGGAGTGGAGCTTCATCAGGAATATGCTTTTGAGGATAAATCTTCCTGAGGGCCTCATAGACCTTATTATGAGTTGTGTTTCTTCGGTGTCCACCTCAATTCTTTTAAATGGTGCACCATTAGAGCCAATCCTTCCGTCAAGGGGAATTAGACAAGGGGATCCCTTATTCCCTTACCTTTTTATACTCTACATTGACTTCCTTAGCCAACTTATAGAAGAAAAGTGCAACAATAAACTGTGGAATCAAGTTAAAGCTTTTTAAAGTGGTCCAGTGTTCTCCCGCTTAATGTTTGATGATGATCTAGTCCTTTTTGCAAGGGCTAACCACTTGAATTGCTCCACCATTAGAGAGGTTCTTGATGATTTTTGTGATATCTTGGGCCAAACGATAAGTGAAACTAAATCCAGAGTGTATTTTTGACTGAATGTGGATGGAGATACAAGGGAGTCTCTAAGTGGTATTCTTGGGTTTGCTTCCACCCCAGGGTTAGGGAGATACCTTGGCATCCCCATTAAACAACCTGGTTCTTCCACACAAGACTTCAACTTTATATTAGACAGAGTAAAGCAAAAGCTTGCAGGTTGGAAGGCAAACTTGCTATCCCTAGCAGGTAGGGTTGTCCTTATTCAGGCATCATCATCAACCATTCTATCGTATGTTATGCAATGCTCCTACCTCCTTGGGAGAATTCTTGAGGGAATGGATTGAGTCAATAGAAACTTTCTTTGGGGCACTACGGAGTTAGCAATTGGATCAGTTGGCAGAAGGTAGCCAAACCCAAAATGGAAGGAGGATTGGGATTACAAGTAGCAAGGGGCAGAAACATTGCCCTTCTAGCAGCTAAATTGGAGATATCATGTAGAAAAGGAATCCCTTTGGGCGGGTGTTTTAAAATCAAAGTATTGCTCAAACTGTAGGTTGTGTTCGAGTAACCAAAAGAAGCTCCCATGCTCCCAAACATGGTTTGCAATGAAGAAAGGTATGGAAGTCTTTAACAGAGGTATTAAATGGACAGTGGGGAGAAATAGCAAACTTAGTTTCTAGTATGATCATTGGGTAAATCATGGAGTGATGCAGCATATGATGATTGGTCCCCTTTCACGAGAAGCATCTAACTTGAAGACTTTAGGCGTCATCAAAGATAATGGATGGGATTGGAACTGTCTAGAATTTGATGTTCCCCGGAATATTAAACTCATGATTTAAGCCACCCCGATTGCTTTGGCATCAACAGGAGAGGACAGACTTGCATGGTCAGCTTCTCCCCAAGGAAATTTTGACCTTAAGAGTGCTTACAAGATGGCTATGGGAGATGAATTGATGACAACTTTTTTGGCCAATTGGATTTGGAAGTTGGATATTTTGCCAAGAATTCAAATCTTTGTTTGGATGTGTGCTCACAATAGTATTGGTGTTCGAAAATGTCTAGGGAAAAAGGGACTGTTGGAAGATACAAACTGTCCATTATGTAATAGGGAGACCGAATCAATCCTGCATGCCCTCCTGGATTATGAAAAGATCAAACCTGTCTGGATTCAGCTAGGGATTTTATGGACATACCCTCTTTTTTGGACCAGGGACCTCCATGAGTGGCTGGAATCTAATGGGAAAGAAATTGATTGTCTCAGTCCTTGAAATCCTCCTTGGAGTTTTGTCTTCCTCTTTGCTATTTGGCTTATATGGAAAAGCTGAAACAACGTGGTTTTTAAAAGGAGAAGTCAAAACCCAGCACTGGCAACAGAAATAAAGAAACAAGTAGTGGAGTATTTTCACAATGCTTCCTCACCCAAAAGTGTAAACCGATTAATCCTAAGGAAAGTTAGATGGGAAAATCCACAAGTGGGGTGGATTAAAATGAACACTGATGGGCCTGCCATTGAAAATCTGGGAATCGCTGGCTATGGAGGAATTTTGAGAGATGAGCATGGCCACTAGATCAAGGGATTTACCAAAAAAATAGGGATCACTAATAGCTTTGTTTCTAAGCTTTGGGGTCTCAGGGATGGACTCCTCATATGCAGCAGTTGTAGTTTTGATCGTGTTGAGATTGAGTTAGATGCTAAAGCTATAATTGATGTTTTGGCCAATCCTAATTATGTAAATAACATAGTGTCTTCTATCTTGGATGATTGCAGGCAATTGATATCAAGTCTTACTCAGGTCCGGTTTAGGCACTGCTACCGTGAAACGAATCGCTGTGCTGACAAGCTGGCCAAAATGGGATCGAGTCATAATTTAGATTTTGCTATTTTTGACAATCCACATGTGGATTTACTTTCTGTTTATGAGGATGACCTCAATGGGATGTACTTAAACAGGCTTTGCCCCGATACTTTTGCTCTTTTTTAGTTTTATGCTATCCTTTGTTGACTAAAAAAAAAAAAAAAAAGTGGATATGACATATAAGTAAGTCACATGATAAAGTTGAGGGGGTTTTTTTGGAAGGCAATCATGTTGAAGTTTGGTTTTGCGGATGCTTGGGTAAACGTAAATCTATTGATGCAATGTGTATGAGTATCTACTGTGAAGTTGGGTTTTGCGGATGGTTGGGAAAATCTGTTGATTCCCTGTTAGCTCGAGTCTGGAAAGAGAAATATTTTCCAAATGAGAGTTTTATGAGTTCAAATTGGGTCATCAGGCAGCCTGTCTTATACATGGCATAGTGTTTTATCTAGAAGCCGAAGGCCTCTACTTGAACAGGGAATAAGGTGGAGAACCTTAATGGTTTTTTCTTTAAAAAAAAAAAATTTATGAAGAGAACGTTAATGGTTGATTGGTTGTATAGGAAACGTTTATGCTTGAGCTATTGCTTGACCAATAGAAAATAGTATTTGGAGACAAAAACCAGAAATTAATAGTATTTTTGTTTAGTAGAAAGCACTCGTCTTTATTATTTCATAGTTTTCATGTGTTTTTTTTGAACTGGTTTATAGATTTTTAAAAAATTTGTACAGTTTAAAAAAATTAAGAACGCCCACCGTGGGGCTCGAACCCACGACCACAAGGTTAAGAGCCTTGCGCTCTACCAACTGAGCTAGACGGGCTTGGTTGTCAGAATTCATTGTATATAATATTTAACCACTTTACTTTATCATCATACTTGATAGTGTTCAGTAGTCACTAGCTAGAGTGAGTCTGTTTCTACCGGTGCGACTCACTCACAGGATGACACCCAAATCGCCATACTATTCAGTATTCCCGTTTCTTTATTTATTTTTATTATAGAATGACGAAAATGCCACTCTTACAAAATACGTGGCTTAAACCTCTTGGTTGTTTCTTCCTTCATCCAACAACACCCCATCCGTACATCCTAACCTCTATATAAAAGGAAAATCCTGCTTCAAAATTCACATTCCCTCCAAAAAGCCACAGAATCCTACATATAAAAAACAAGCAAGAAAGAGAGAAAAAGAAAGAAAAAGAAAGAAGAAGAAATCGAGAGAGGAAGAAAATGAGTAAAGAAAATAAGCCAGAAGAGGCAGAGGCGGTCTCCCAAGACTTATCAGTGGATGATCAGCCTCCCTTTGATAACCGCTTTGCCATGCTCCACCTCAACGGCTTCAACTGCCACAACCACCACCAACACCAACACCAACCTTGCACCACTTGTGGCTGCCCCTGCTCCGCCTCCAACCCTATGAAACGACGTTCCCCCTCGTCGTCTTCTTCTTTCCAAGACCCACTCAACGCCTTCTCCTCAGACTCTGAGCCTAAGCCCAAGAAGCTCTTCCAAGACCCGGTTCTCCGCCGCACCGTTTCTGACCCGGATCCTTTCCCAACTGGGTCGGGTTTTCAAGCACCCAACCCGAACAATTCCCTGTCTCCGGAGCAGCATCCGGGTACTGTCGACGTCATTCCGGTTACTCCGTCTTCGAATCCCGGGTTGCCGCCTCTTCCGCCGACTCTGCGTCGGACGATTTCTGACCCGAATCCATCTCCGGCGAAGAGCTATTCAAGGTCCTCGAGTTCTGGGGATGTAAGTGTGGATTTGACTAAGGAAGACACTCCCAACTCCAACTCCAATTCCAAGGTTTATGCTTTTTTCTTGTTTTAGGTTCTTGAATTTGATGTGAAAAATTGTAATCTTTTCATGGATTGTGAATATATTTCATTGACTGTAATGGTTTTGGCCTATAGAAGAGGCTGAGAAGGATGAAGGACTGTATGAGAGAGATGAGCAAGTGGTGTGAAGAAGTCATGCGTGAACAAGAAGATGCAGAAGAAGAAGAACAAGAACAAGAACAAGATGAAGAACAAGAAGATACTAATGTTCATGCCGTAACAAAGGTTTTGTCTTTAGCTTCTCAAGATTTAATTTATTGTTTTCTGTTTGGCTCCCAAGAAATTGGAGAATATGTAAAAAGATAAAGAAAAATATAAAATCTTTGGTTCTTAATTAATTGTCATTTTGTTTCTAGAAATGATAACTCACGGCCATTATATTAGGGTCATTCAGCTAGAAAAATGGTTCTTGTTCTTGGTACCAATTAATTTCTTCTATCTATATATATGGTACACATATTCTCAGACACCAGGCAGGGTATGCATTCGTTTTTATTTCCTTTTCTATTTGATTTTTATGTAGTGGGTACTAATCTATGCAAATTCATTTTTGTTTCAGAATAATTCTGCGCAAGATTTTGAAGAATCTGTGTTCGTGGAAAGGGTTGGGGAGGAGGGCCTAACTGTCCATTTCAAGTGTCCATGTGGCAAAGGCTATCAGATTCTTCTCTCTGGAAGGAACTGTTACTACAAGCTCATGTAGAAAAGCCAATACCCTGTACTGATAGAGTTACTGATCATACTTGCTTTTCATTTTTTTTTTGCCTCTTGAATTCTTTAGAGTTTAGATGATACCCACATCAGTCACACTGCACAAGATCCTTATGCTTTTTAATTTTCTGTGTGAGATTTTTTGGGAGTAATTACCTCTTCATATATGTACCTATTATTCTTGGGTTTCAATTCCTTTCCTATGATTTTTTTAGATGGAACCCACACCCGTTAGAGTACTTGTAATTTTACCTTTTTAGAAGATGTGCCAATTTTAGATGTAAATGAATGCAATTCCCATATATGCTACTTTCGTTTTGCAATTAATTTTATGTTTTGATGAATATTAGATTTTTCATTTTTTTGATCATCTATAAATATAATAATAGATAAAGCAGAGAAAAAATCCAATTAAATTTTAAATTGGAATTCAATTAGAGTCTAATTTTCCGCCATGTGTCTCATCTAATCTAAATTTTAGAATTTTGTGCCAAGTGAGTTAATTTAGTGTAAAAATTGAATTTCAATTAGAGTTTAATTTTGCGCCACGTGTTCCATCTAATCTAAATTTTTAAATTTTTATACCAAATTAGTTAATTTAGTGTAGAAAACGAGGAGTCTAATATAATAAACCATAAAAAACATAATCATATAACTAAAAAAAATTCAAATATATAAGTCATCTATATATATATATTAAGAGAAATGCTATGTCTACAACATTTTTACAACATTTCTACAACAAATTCTAAGTGGCAAGTTATTACTAGTTGTTATTGTTGGGGCAAAAAAGTAATCTTAGCGTTAGTTTGAAATTTAAACCAATAACAACTAACCACCTGTGATTTGTTGTAGAAATGTTGTAAAAATGTTGTAGACGTAGCATCTCTCATATATTAATAGGTAAAGTTTAGAGAAAATTGAATTAGAATTTCAAATTATAATCCAATTTTGTGTCATATGTCTAAATTTATGTGGGAACTACACCATAATTATCCACTTAAGCTTGTGCCATGTGCCTACTTAAGTTTTTTAATCTTTGTGTCAAGTGAGTTAATAAGTGCAAAATACTAAGAATCTAATATTAATGAACTATAATTTTTTTTTTTTTTAAATATCACATATACTCAATAAAAATCACCACACGTTTCTCAAAAAATAAATAAGATAAAAATCACCACATAACAAAAATTACCACTCGTTCTATCTTATTAAAAATTAGAAAAAAAAAATGATCATAAGTAGTATTAAATTTAGGTAAGAATTTTAATATGTGACTAATTACGTTTACTTTAAAAAAAATAATTTGACTAATTATCTATATTTTATAATAAAAATTGTGTTTAATTTTAAATGTATCTATATATATATGCATGAATGCATGCGTTACATGCTTTAAAAAAAATTAATTTGACTAATTATTTATATTTTTATAATAAAAATTTTGTTTAATTTTAAATACAACCATGCGTTTGCGCATGGAGTTACATGCTAGTTCTGAATAATTGGTAATTAAGGCCGTAAAGGAGGCGAGTTAATTATTAAAAGTTTAGAATTGTTTTTTTTTAATTTTATATTAAACATTAGTTGAAATCAAACTTACTAACATATTTACACTTATTTAAACTTAGTTCATTTTTTTGACGAATAAGTTTAAGTTTGTTCACAAATTACTTGATTAACATATTTTTTTCTCAAATTTTTTATTCAACCATAAAAAATTTTACCAGTTAAGCTAACTAGAACTCACTTATCTTCTAACTTATCGATTGGCATAATGACATTTGTAGTTACATCTAAAATGTGTTATGCACTTGAAGAGTATAGACTACATTGTGTTTTTTTTTTCAAACCTTTATTAGAGTTGCATTCTTTTATTTTTTATTTTTTTAAGAAAATTTAGAGTTACATTCTAATACACTAATAACATCTTTTATATAAATGGGATACATCTACGGTCTGTGTTATTCTCTTTTTTTTTGCCTATATTGTAATTTAATTTTTATACAGGTGCTTCTATGTACACGGTTTTTATTGACAAGATCCCTGCTTATCTTCAATCTACATTGATGAATATAGTAGTAATTATTTATTAGCCATTGCCTTTCTTGTGAGTTTGATTTTGTTGATAATATAAAGATGATTAATTTGCTATGGTCGGTGGACTTTCCGTAGGTTTTTTTTTTTTTGGCCTTTCCTTTAACAATCCCCTCAAGTTGGAGTTTACCTCAATTAGATCATATTCAGGTGTGATTTTTTTTTTCATGATGTAGATTTAATATTACTTGGTTATTTTAATATTTGTAAAAACCAAAACATAAATTAATTACAGTGATTTTTTATTTATTTAAATTACATGCTCATAATGTTAAACAATCTCTTCACACACAAATTATATTACTAACAGCAAAAATAAAAATGAGAAATAATAACATAAAATTTTACAATTCAAGAAAATTAATTAAATCTAATGCACATATAAACATAATATAAGTACAACCCAGACATAAAAAGATGGAGTGGAGTAAAAAAATTTGATAATTTTTAAATAATAAATAGATAAAGAGTAAATGTTTTTGGAGTTTTATATAATGAATTTCATGGATTTAAAATTTCCTTTATGACTCATAAATAAAGCCTTAAAAAAAGAAAGAAAAAAAAGAAGAGAAATACATACCTGTAATAGTGTGGATAGTAGGTTTGATAAAGTATTTTAGCATGGATTTTGCAAATGTCAAATTGCCTAAGTAATAAGAAAAACAAAGCAAAACCCACATAAAAATCATAAGAGAATGATAATTATTGATAATAGGGGAGAGAAAAAATTGATTAGAATAATAAGTTGTTTCTAAAAATAAAAAAGACCAAAAAGAAAAGGCTGTAAAAAGAAGAAGAAGAAGTTGTGGGTAGGAATATATAAGAATACACTAAAAAACCGTGTGTGTGTGTGTGTAAATATATATATATATATATATATATATATATATAGAGAGAGAGAGAGAGAGAGAGAGAGAGAGAGAGAGAGAGAGAGAGAGAGAGAGAGAATTTTCAATATTGAGGAAATCAGATTTCTAATCCATCTAGGAATTATAAAAGAAGAAGAATTATAAGGTAAAAATGAGAGAGAGAGAGAGAGAGAGAGAGAGAATTTTCAATATTGAGGAAATTAAATTTCTAATCGATCTAGGAATTATAAAAGAAGAAGAATTATTAGGTAAAAATTAAGATGCATGTTTATTTAAAAAAAAAAAAATCAAATGTAGGAAAAAACACACACACACAAAACATAGGCTTTTTTTGTTTTGTTACTTTATCCAAAGAAACAAAGAGGAAGTTGATGCTTTAGCAATTTTTAGGATAGATACAAAAACTTAATTATTGTTATCACTAGTATAATTCATGAAGATTCATATGTAAGCTAATTTTTTAGAAATAATTAAAGCTAAATTATTAAATAAATGATAATAATAAATTATAAAATAAGTAAATAATTTTAATAAAAAATTACTTTAAGTTTTAATTTTTTAGAGTTTAGACTTTATTAGTGTTTATCTATTTTTGTATTTAAAAATTATCTTTGTGCTTTGTGTTAATTTCTTGATATGAGATGTGGTATGAGTTTGATCGTTCCTATTTGGGCTATGTTTAATTTATGCCATAAGTAACACAAACAATAATAAACAAAATAGTTCATCAATACCCATTTTTTCCTAGTGATAGTCTAATTAAAACAAATCAACAAATTCACAAAATAAATACAATAACCAAACCCCAAAAATCAAAACATACATAAAAGAGTTCAAAATTTCAGAATAATAAAAAAAAAAAAAAAAAAAAACTTACATAAGAGAACCAAGAACTTAAATGGGTGTCCACTATTTTGCTTTTTTATAGTAAATTCTCTTTGTCATAATATTCTGCATGCAAATTCAGAAGCAAAGAACAATAATTAAGATGAATTTATTAAATTAAAACATAAGTGGAAAAAAAGTGGGAAAAAAAAAAAAAAAACAGAGTGAGTGTATTGTGTGGGATTTAATTATAGGAGTGACTTATTAGTTAAGATGGATTGTATTGAAAAACCATGACTGAATATATATAAGTTCTGAAAATTTTGATAATAAATTTTTAGTTGGAGTAGAATTTAAATTTCTAAAATTTAGATGATAACGTTTTATCTAAATTGAATTATTGTTAAATCTTATTCCTTAGTCAAGAGGCTTGTAGTTTAATATTTTTATAAAATATTAATTTAATAAGATACAACTTGAGGAAAAAAACAAAAACAGAAATGTGGGTTGTGAGGAATTTAAGTTTAAAAAATCTTAATAATAGACTTTTAGTTTGAATAAAATCCCTTAGTCAAGAGCCTTGTTGATTAATATCCTAATAAAATATTAATTTAATAAGATGCAACTTGAAGAAAAACATTAAAAAAAAAAAATGAGGGTTGTGTGGGATTTAAGTTTAGAAAATTTTTATAATAGACTTTTAGTTTGAATAAAATTTAAATTTGTTGAAATTAAAATGATAAAGTTTTATCTAAATTAAACCGTTATTAAATATTATCCCTTAATTTGAGGAAATATATCCTTACAAATAATATAGAATTAATTTACTAATTAACTATTTTAAAATGTTGATAATAGATTTTTAGTTGGAGTATAATTAAATTTCTAAAATTTAGATGATAAAGTTTTATCCTTAGTCAAAACATGGGTTGTTCTTTTTTTTTTTTTTTTTTTAGAAAGAAAACATGGGTTGTTGTGTGAGATTTAAGTTTAGAAATTTTTTATAATAGAATTTTAGTTTGAATGGAATTTAAATTTGTTGAAATTTAAATTGATAAAATTTATCTAAATTAAATAATTGTTAAATTTATCTTTTAGTTTGAGGAAATATATCCTAACAAATAATATAAAATTAATTTATTAATTTATTAATTAGTGAGAGTAGCTACTTGGCCTAACTAAGGCTTCTAACCCCAACTTTTATTGTATAATAACAAGTTAAAGGCCCGTGTGTTGCATGATTTTATCATAAACTTATAGAATATATATTTTATTTGATATATAATAACAAAATAAATAATTATTATGACAAAAGGACTAAATTGGATTGGTGTAACAACCATCAAATATAAAGCAATAATACCTCGATAAAAAAATTATTTTCTAACATACCAATTGTGCTATAATGACATTTGTAGTTACATGCATCAAGAATTTTGTATCTAATGGATCTACAATATAAGTACTTGAGTTTTGTAAGTAATTTGCAGTATTGTAAACAATAATATTAATGATTAAAATATGTTAGAAGTAGTTTTTACCTTTGGAAGATTGTTGAATACCTTTTTGTACACTATATTTTTAGTGTATCATTGTTCTTTATTAAAATTTTAAGAAAGTCAAAACCAAAATTTTCCTAGTAATAGTCTAGAAAAAATATCTAAACACTCACAAACTAAATATATAGAATAACCAAAACCCAAAAAAAAAAAAAAAATCCAAAATTAATAAAAAAATTAATTTAACATGTGATTAAATTTACTATAATTTGGTGAAGCCACTTGGCATAACTACAACTTCTAAGCCCAACTTATATACATGTGTGTGTGTGTGTGTGTGTGGGGCAGGCGGGTAGAGAGTTCGAAGAGAAGGAACCCCTGACCAGATCAACCCGAGGAGTAATTAAGGCCTAGCTATCTTACAAACCAGGCCCAGCCCAATCAAGACAACCTAAGCATTTGGCAGACCAGGAAAACTTAGGATTATGGTTCGCCTGAGGAGGCTAAGGAACAATGCTTCTTGGGAGATAGGAGGAAGGCCATAAGAGCTAAGGTTGAAAAACCAAGGAGAACCATGATGATGCACAAACAAAAGAGAGAGGAAACTTCAAGATAAAATATATGTCACTTTTGAATTAAATGCCTTCCAACAATTCATTCTGCCGCATTAATGACAAAATAACCTCTAAACAGTGTCTTCATAGCCTATATCCTACTCTACCACCATCAGCAAGGCAGTGATAGGACAAGTATCCAAAGAAAGATCAGTAACCCTCCAAGTGGAAGGTTGAGATGCAATTCAATAGCTATAAAAGGAGGGAATATCCCACTTAAGAGGGGATCAGAAAAGTTTAGAGAGAGAGAGAGAGGGAGGGAGAGGGAGGGAGAGAAACTAGTGTAACACTAAGAACTAAGTTTTCCTAGAACAAGTGATCCTCGGCTAGTCCGAGGAGCGACTTTAATAAGAATCTTTTTCTTCTTAATTAAAATTTTGTCAAATGTTATCTTTGTTGTTAATCCCGCTTCTTTAATCATTAACCCATAGTTCAAAAGAATCAAAGTGTTGGCATGCACTCCTATCTTTACAAATTAATTGCATTGGGTTCCCTTCTTAGCCCATTATAATTGGGCTGGGCTTGGGATCTAGTTTTACCCTATACAATACACACACACACACTATTAATAATAGGAAGGATTCATTGTTTAAGTTTCAACATTTTGAGTACTAAAATACCCTTACACAAATTCTTAAATTCTCTAAAATACCTTCATCTTTAGTTAGATAATTTTAAATTAAAAAAATACAAACTGGTTAAAAGAGTAATTTATAATTCCTAAGTTTTAGGTTTTTTTTCTTTTATCTTTATCTTCTCCATTGAGTCTAAAACTTAGGAATAGGAAACTATCTTTATCTCATTTTTAAATATTATTCCACGTTATCTTACCTCAAAATACAAACGATTATTTATATATCACTTTTAAACATTACTAGCCTTATCACATGCGTTCTACATGTGCGATGAGACTTTTTATTTTATTTTGAGTTTAATATAAATTTTCAATTTGAATTTGTCTATTGTTAGTGGGTTTATACAGGAAGGACTTTTTAAGAAACTATTTGAAATGAAGTAAACTGCTGGGTTTAGTGTGTGCTAGTTTTTAGGAAAAAATGTATCAAACGTGCGTAAGATATATTTAAATTGAGACTGTGCTAAGTTTTAGGAAAAAAGTTTCATGGTAGTTTTTTTTTTTGTTTTTGTTTTTGAATTTTGTTGAATAACAATTTTAACCCCATTTTTTTATTTTATTTATTTATTTTTTGATACAAGATAGAATTCTACTCTAGCCTAATCTAAGTGTATATATGTGTGAAGCTTTCTCCTGGAGACTTGAACCCTGACCCTTACCCCCTACACCCCACAAGCATTTATACTTGTGGAGTGACCGGTGTGGTGGTCCCATTTTTTATTTTTTAAGAATAAGGATTATTTAATTAAATTAGAGGTATTTTTGACATTTTATGAAGTTATAATTAACTTTCTGAATTCTCTAAATATACAGAGATAACATTAAAACAACAATCAACCACATGATATTAGTGGTAAAAAGGAGTCTATGATTGCTTATGCTCTTAGAAAATTTTAAATTAAACTGTATCTTTTGCTGCAAATTCAAGGGGAACCGTTGAGAGAGCCGAATAGACTCTTCCATTTCCATTCGTAGAAAGTCATGATTAACTTTCTAAATCTTCTTAATATACAGAGATAACACTAAAGCAACAATCAATCACATGATATTAGTTGTAAAAAGGAGCCTATGATTGCTTATGCTCTTAGAAAATTTTAAATTAAACCGTATCTTTTGCTGCAAATCCAAGGGGAACCGTTGAAAGAGCCGAATAGACTCTTTCCATTTCCATGCGTAGTAAAGTAAACAACAAAACATCATTTTCTTGATGATTAGGGTCAGAAATTTTTTTTTCGAAAAATAGAAATCCACATGTGACTCCTCCCCTTACCTCAATTGAACAATCTACTCGGAAACAGGGGGCGCGTGAAGGCGCGTGTGTCTTGGTGGGCCCATTCAGATCCCACTATGGGTAAAACAACAAACAACCTAGGAAAAACAAGGTATCATCAGCCTGGAACCCATTTTTATTTTTAAGCTTATTCAATTTCAATTTACAAAACCCACACTCTTCTAGATCTCACTCTCCTCTCTTACCCATAATATCATATTCTTTCTTCTCTTTTGAGCAATTCGCAAAAGTGGGTTTTCCATCTTACATTATACTCTGTGTCTCCAATACATAGAAGTCTTTGTTTCCTCGTTCTTCTCAAGGTCAAACTCTCTATTTTGCATAAACATTCTGGGAAACAGATAGTACCTGAGTTCCAAAAGTTTTTATTTTCTTGATTACAGGTTTTAAGGTCTTAATTTCAGTCTAAATCCCAATACCAACAAAACCATGAGTTACCCATCAATTTCTTCTCAAAACCCATTTACAACAGTCAAAGTTCCAAAATTCTATAAGCCCCTACGACCAAAGTCGTTTCTCTCAAACTCAAACTCCAAGTCCATCTTTTGTTTCCACCATCAAGACCCCAAAAACTCCATTGACATATTCACTAAACCCAGTACCCGTTTGAGAAACCCAATCACAGTGAGCCCAAGTCAAGTCTATTACAAGAAAAGCAAGAAACAGAGTGGATATGAGGAGAGTAGAGGTTTTTCCCAAGTGGGTAGCCAACATATGTTGCTTTTATGCGGGTTTGGGTATGGGGTGCAGGGTTTTAGGTGTTTCCCATGGCTGGCTCTCAACGTTCACATGGCACACAGTCTTAACTTGCACCCTTCAACATTGCAGCTGGTTCAGAATGCTGGTAACTTCCCCATGGTGGCTAAGCCTCTTTATGGACTATTATCTGATGCTTTCTATATTGGTGGTGCCCATAGAATACCTTATGTTTCCATTGGAGGTTAGTTAGAATCTGTTTTGCTTTGTCTCCATTATGTTCATTTTCAGTTCTATTTAGACCTGTATTTCTAAGAACTTTCATGTTCATTTGCTCTTCTTCTTTCAATTTTAATTTTTGTATTCTATTCCTGAATTTGTTATCTCATTGACTGTTTTAATTTTGAGGAGTCTTCTTATTGTTTATTCATGTTAATGATGCAGAACACTTCATTTGTTGTTTTGACAAGTTCTTCTAGCTTCAAGATTCTGGTTTTTATTATATAGCTCTTTTATTCTTTTCTTTGTTTGGTTTTGCTTTCTTGATCTTTCTTCTAATTCAATTTTTCCCTTGATTCGTTTTGTCTGCTTCTTTGTTCAAAAGTTCTTTCAACAGAGAATGGAAAGTAAAATTGAGTGCCAAAATTTCAGAATACTTATGATTAAAAATTTGTTTCTGAATACTTATGATTAAAAATTTGTTCGGGTGGAGTTGACTGTATACATTTCAGTTGTAAAAGGCTAGTTTAACCTTAAAAAGGCTATTTCAAGTGGAACCTTGTAAAAATGTCCGTAAATGGTATATATAATGTATCAGTCGAGAAACTGGAAAAATAAATTTGGATGAGACAATAGAAGCAAAAATCATATTACTTGTCTCAATTTCTGAGTTTCTTATGTATGCTAGACTTTGAATGCTATGTTCTTGTTAGATGATAATAATTATTGTGAATCAATCTGAAAATTCTACTAGAATTGAAAATTGACCCTTGTCGTTAGAACTTAGAACTTAGAAAAGGTTGACAGGTATTCTGTTGGGTAAATATATCTTTCTGTCAAACTAAGGCTAAGCCTCAAATTGCACATAAAGATTATGTAAAAGTCATGATTCCATTAGAGCCAGTTAATTGTTCAATCAGCTAAAAGACACTGATAGAATGCAAATTTTCAGTTCTTTTGCAGGTTCTGTCTTGGGGGCCACTGGCACTAATCCCATTTGCCGGTGAGTCTCTTCCAACCCTTGTGGCTTGTGTTCTTCTCAGTAATTTTGGAGCATCCATTACAGAAGTCGCAAAAGATGCTCTTGTTGCAGAGTATGGCCAAGGACACAAAATAAATGGCCTTCAGTCATATGTATTCATGGCTTTAGCAGCTGGTGGAATCCTTGGCAATTTAATAGGAGGAATTTTCTTACTGAAAGCACCACCTAGAACAATGTTTCTTGTGTTTGCATTTCTCCTTTCAATTCAGCTTGCAATATCAATGACAACAAGAGAGGAATCTCTTGGTTTACCACAACCATCAAATCATTTTCTTGCAAAGAAATCAATTCCTGAAAGTATTAGAAAGAAGTTCTCTGATCTTGTATCAGCTATTAGTGAGGAGAGCATATCCCGCCCCCTTACTTGGATTGTAGCTTCTATTGCCATTGTCCCGATTCTTTCGGGCTCTATGTTTTGCTATCAAACACAGTGTCTAAATCTAGATCCTTCCATCATTGGGTTGTCTCGGGTGATTAGCCAGTTGGTGCTTCTATCGACAACTTTACTTTATGATAGGTATTGGAAAAAGGTTTCCATGAGGAAACTGATTGGTGGGGTGCAGATTCTGTATGCTTCTTCCCTTCTTCTTGACCTTGTTCTAGTAAAACAGATCAATCTTAAATTTGGAATTCCCAATGAGATATTTGCTCTAGGCTTTTCGGGTTTAGCAGAAACTCTTGCACAATTCAAGCTCCTTCCTTTTTCAGTGCTATTAGCAAGTTTATGTCCTCGTGGTTGTGAAGGATCTCTCACTTCTTTCTTAGCATCAACCCTGTGTTTATCATCAATAATAAGTGGATTTTTCGGTGTTGGATTAGCTTCACTTTTCAGAATTACGTCCGGTGATTATTCAAGGCTGCCTGAGGGAATTCTAGTACAGTTCCTAGCAGCTTTAGTTCCTTTAGCATGGATTCATCTCGTACCCCTGACACAAGTGGTTGCTGAGAAGGAAAGGAAAAAAGGCACGAGTAAAAGAACTCGAAGAAATAGAAGGGTTGGAAGAGTGACTTTTAGTTCAGTTTATGCTTACCGGCGTGGGAGAGAATCTGAGACACAGAGGTCAAGAAGCTAGATATATAGTCACATTCTCTTTAGAGAACAAAATACAGAAGAGAGGAATCATAGGATTGTTCGAGTTCCATTAGTCATGTAGATTCTCTTGAACCAATGAAATAGACAAGGCTCCATTTGTCATTGACTAATCTTGTTTCTGCCACAGGGATAGGGGTTTTTTGCCATGTTGAATGGTTTTGGACCCAGGAAGAATGCAATCATTTTGTAGTATGAGAATCATTGTTTCAGAATTTCATATATGATCGATCAGTTCTGACATCTGAGCACCAACCTGACAAGTTTCTCATTTAGTACTCTTTTCAAGGACACAAGAAGTCATCTCTTTTCCATGCCAGTATAAAAAAGCTTCTTGAGGATCTGACCGGTTTTGATCATCTATGCTCTAAAATCTGTTTTGGTGTAGGTCTCTGTTATAGTCTTGTAGAAACTTCTGAAATTTTGTTTTTTATTTTTTTATTATTTTTTATTATTTATATATATTGCTATTAATGAAACGAGGCACTGGCAAAAATTTCGTCGTTTGTGTAAGACGAACTATGACCCTTCCTGGGAGTTGACAATAGAATGTTTCTCATGTGGAAGATGTGCATCAGGAAAAGATGGGGATTCTCTTTAATTCATTTTGAATGCGTTCCCCTTGATGCATACATGCACACAGATGAATGTGCTCACATGCCATATTAATCGAAATATTTAGTGAGGTTGTGCATGGATGAATATCCAAAATGCTCTTTGTACACATGACACTGGTGGTTTTTATGGATAAAAATGAGGGTAAAACCAAAGTAGAGAATGAAGCCATAATAAGAATGGAAATGGAATTCGTAACATTATGGATGACACTTTTATGATAAATTGAACATATTGGTGAGCTTCCAGTCCAAAATTGTGCCATGAAACATTTATCTGCTGAACCAAAAATGTTCAAGTTCTCCACTATTCATTTCACATGCCATGAACTAACCATAGCCAGCGAGGAAATGACATTTTGAAGCATCTATTTTGATGCTATAGATGACGTTGGTGCAATTCTGTAGCATCTTCTTCCATTGTGGTAGTTTTTCCCACGTATTTGGTTTGTATTGAAGTTGTATTTATTTTCCATTTTCATTTTCTATACTCATTTTTCATATTTAAATCTTCCCTTCACCTTTCTTTTTTTTGACAACCACCAACAAATAGAGAGATAGAGAGTGTTCTTTGATGTGACAAGTCAGTGATAATGAGACTTATAAATTTGATTTTTTTACGAAAATATCACTGTATTCATTTTTAGAAAATGAAAACACCAAAAAATTGTATTCAATTTTTGCATTTAATTTTTGCATTCAAATCCTTTTTTTTATACTAAAAAGAAAAAATGAAAACTGAATAAAAGTACAAAACAAAACAAATTTTTTAATGGTGAGTCCTATAAAAACTTGAAAATGAATACAAAATACACCATTTTTTTTTTTCTCAAACCAAACAGGCCCATCGTAACTAGATAAACTAACAAAAAATTGTACTAACAATTAAGTGCCTTGCCCATTATCTGATCCACTCATCCACCCCCTTTACTAGCACAAAGATGGTAAATTGCACCTAGTTTGTTACTGCCAAGCTGATATAAAGAGCTAGAGTTGCATGCTTAGATGGGTGTACCAAAATGGTAGAAACTAGAAACTTTAATACAAGTCCTGAAAACTATGATAGCAGACAAACAGATTACATTGTCAAGCAATTGAAGGAAAAAGTAAATAAATAAAATCAACTCAAAATGTCCTCTCATGGCACTGACCACAATGAAACAATGTCTCCACCATTTTGTCACGGTGACTGTAATGAAAGCAACATATATAAAGATCTTAATACAAATAGCAGAGATTGGCTACTTGTTTGCCAACTTGTTATAAAAAAATTTGAGTTTATTGCAGCAATCATTTTAAATTATGAAACTTTACTAAAGTGTATTCCAAACTACATAAATATAAAGATCTTAATACAAATAGCAGAGATTGGCTACTTGTTTGCCAACTTGTTATAAAAAAATTTGAGTTTATTGCAGCAATCATTTTAAACTATGAAACTTTACTAAAGTGTATTCCAAACTACGTAATTTTAACGCAAACATCTTAATCTGATATTAAGTCGGCATGTCTATTCTCAAAAAAAAAAAAAAAAAAAAGTCGGCATGTCTACCTCACATTTCAATTTAGTGTCTAATTTAAACATTTCGATCTCAGTTTGGGGTATTGATCATAGAATTTTTGTAGCTTCATGTGCACATTGGAAATGCCCTCATAAACAAATGAGATAGTCACCAATAGAGAGGGTAACCACTCAAAATAGGTTAATGGTACACTGGTACTAAATATTTGTATTAGAAAGATGGAAAAGAAGAGATATTAGACAAAGAAACTAGAGAATTCAAGGGATGAAAAGGAATAAACATGTTTAAAGATAAAATAATCAATGAAGGAAAGTGGGATTTAAGCGATGATATTGAAAAAATGTGGAATGTAATGGCTAATTGTATGAAAAGAGTGGCTAAATTCTAAAGGATATGAGAGACCGACTAAGGAGACTTGGTAGTCTGATAAGGAGAAACAAGAAAAAATTAGATGAGGGAGAGTTACTTGAGATATAGAGAAATTGAAATGAGAATATTAAGATAGATAAATGTAAATACAAGAAAAGATCTCTATTGACAAAAAGATGAGGGAGAGTCACTTGAGATGATTTGGCATGTTTAAAGGAGAGCAACTATGCCCCAATGAGAATAAAAAAGAAGGTAGAAGAAGAACGAAAATTAATAACATTAATAGTAGTAAAAAAGGACATGTTATTTAAGAAAGTAACAAAGATCAGTATGACTTCCAAAGGAGTACATAGTATAAAAGAACATATGTGGCCAACCTTAGCTAGTATGTTGAGGATTCTCAATCGATTCTAAAAATATTTAAGATTAAAACTTGGTTGTTGTTGTGGTTGCCCAATAATATGTAAATTGAGACATTGATCTTAGATAGTATGGTAAAGATTGCAAGTTATTTATTTATTTTTTTTAAATTTATTTATTTATTTTTAGTTTGATAGTCACAACGAGGAAAGTAAAATTTGAACCTTAAATATCTTTATTAGAAACACCAAAATGTGATAGTTGAGCTATATGGTTATATACTGTATTTTGCAATATGTGGTTAATGTTACAAACCCACGTATCCGTATTGTAAAACACAAAGGGAAGAGATAGCAGATTCAGTTAGTCTTATTCTGATTAGAAATATTCAGATATTATTATTATTATTTTTTTGAAATATTCAGATATTCAGATATTATTCAGATATTATAGTCATTAAAAATAAATAAATCTGCCATGATGTACATTGATTAACTCCAAAGTGTCTTCAGTAGAATACAATTATCAAGTATTTAAATCATGTCAAACGTTGATTTTGTTAGAAACTGAAAGGGAAATAGTGGGCCACCCAAATTGGGCATGCCCCTCCGTGTAACACCCTATAGTAATCCCAAGTGTTACTCAATGGAGTAATGCCTTAGGCTGTTGCTCCACTCCAATTAAACATAGAAATTAATGGGTTTATGACTATATAAATCTCACCAGTGATACCCCACAAAAACAATCCAAATTCAGCATTTTCTTAGTGTGTTTACAGAGTGTTAGTGAGGCTCTTAGGCTGTGGGTATAGTATGCATTCGTCTATTGAGTTGCCAGTATACATGAAGGCTAGTTTTGGACAATGTAGAACAACGTCGAAACTTCTGTGATTTCCATTAGTTTAAGCCAAAAGAGGTATGCCCACAAAAAAAAAAAAAAAAAAAAAAAATTCAGCTACTTGATCTCTGTTTATAAAATTGTTATCAGAGCGTTAATAGGTTGTTTTCATGTGTCTAAATAATCTAATGCCTCCTTAACTCTCTGTTAGTGATGAACCAAGAAAACCCCGTCGTTCAGAGAAGGCATTATATTGGACGACCAAAAGCACCCTAAAAGAGCATTAAATGCATGAGCCGTTACACACAGACGAACACAATAACATAACCTTTGGAGAGATCCTCAGATCACCCAATTAAAATACCAGAGGCGTTACAGGAAGGCATTTAAGCCTCTATTGAAAGCCTCCAACGGCTTAAAAAGCAAAGTCCTATATAAACCACATCAGACCTCAAGCAAAGGGACGAACACATCTTTCATAGCTCCACTAATTCATTATCATTCTCTTCCCCAGTGTTTGACTTTATCATTGGAGGCTCATTGGCTGGCACCACGCCGGTGACCTTTCCGAGAGAAACACAATTCCTTGCTCTTGTGCAGGACGCCAGATTCTTTTGGTCATACTCCATCAGTTAAATTACACACTGCACACAAGTCTTTACTATTATCTCACACAAATGAGCACCAAATACTATGAAATTTATATATGTGATAGCTTTCATATGATGTATGGTTATGGTAAAATTTCATGTTAATCTATTGAATGGTTTGTGAGATATAAGGAAAGTGGTTCAAGCTAATTGAAACCTTAGCAGCCATGAGCCATTTGTGTTGAAGTGGGCCGTGTGTGGCTTGAATTGCCACAAGCCCACGTCCACCTAAGTCGGTCACTATTGACCAAATCCTATTTGTAATAGGAAATTTTACTCCAGTCGACTTTGACATATATATAAATATATATATATTATGTTTAAGATGGAAAGTAGTCGTGAGATTATATAGAGTAATTCCAATTAACCTAGTTAGCAGTCGCATGAGAGAAAATAGAGAAAAGAGAGGCAGCTAGCTTTTATTCTTATTTTTTTCTGTGATAGAGTGCTAGGGTGTAATTGGGATTTGGGTTTCTTGAGAGTGTTCTTGTGCACTATTGTATTTTCCCTGATAATAGTGAAATCCCTGCAACTCCGTGGACATAGGCAAATTGCCGAACCACGTAAATATTGTCTTGTGCGTGTGATTGTTTTCTTTGGCGTGTGTTTTCTCTATTTGTTTTGTTTCTCATAGGTTGGGATTTTGATTAAAATTCCCTACAACTGGTATCAGAGCCTAGGGTTAGGTTTGAGTGGGAGCAATGGCAGAGGAAGTAGGAAAGGCGTCTGGAATAGAAAAGTTTGATGGCACAGACTTCGCGTATTGGAGGATGTAGATTGAAGATTATCTCTATGGGAGGAAATTGCATCTGCCTCTTTTGGGGACAAAACCTGAGGCTATGAAGGCTGAGGAATGGGCTCTTCTTGACAGACAGGTACTAGGAGTTATCAGGTTAACTCTATCTAGGTCTGTTGCACACAATGTTGTAAAGGAGAAGACTACAGCAGATCTGATGAAGGCTTTGTCTGGTATGTATGAAAAGCCGTTAGCAAACACTAAGGTGCACTTGATGAAGAAACTGTTCAATCTGAAGATGGCAGAGAATGTATCAGTAGCACAACATCTGAATGAATTTAATACTATCACAAATCAATTGTCGTCTGTAGAAATTGATTTTGATTATGAGATTCGTGCTCTGATCGTCTTGGCTTCTTTGCCAAACAGTTGGGAGGCAATGAGGATGGCAGTAAGCAATTCTACAGGAAAGGAAAAGCTCAAGTACAATGATATACGAGATTTAATTCTGGCTGAGGAGATTCGCCGAAGAGATGCAGGTGAAACCTTAGGATCTGGTTCTGCCCTAAACCTTGAGACAAGAGGCAGAGGTAATAACAGAAATTCAAATCGGGGTAGATCAAAATCCAGAAATTCTAATCGGAACAGAAGTAAATCTAGATCAGGCCAACAAGTACAATGCTGGAATTGTGGGAAAACAGGTCACTTTAGGAATCAATGCAAAAGTCCTAAGAAGAAGAATGAAAATGATTCTGCTAATGCTGTAACAGAAGAGGTACAAGATGCATTACTTCTTGCAGTAGACAGTCCACTTGATGATTGGATTTTGGATTCAGGAGTTTCGTTTCATACCACTCTACACCGAGAAATCATACAGAATTATGTTGCAGGTGATTTTGGTAAGGTGTATTTGGCTGATGGTTCAGCCTTGGATGTTGTGGGTATGGGAGATGTTCGGATATTGTTGCCCAATGGGTCTGTTTGGTTACTGGAGAAGGTTCGACATATTCCTGACTTGAGGAGGAATCTGATTTCTGTTGGACAACTTGATGATGAAGGACATGCAATACTATTTGTTGGTGGTACTTGGAAGGTTACAAAGGGAGCTAGGGTATTGGCTTGTGGAAAGAAAACTGGTACTCTGTACATGACCTCAAGTCCAAGAGACACAATTGCAGTTGCTGATGCAAGCACTGATACAAGCCTATGGCACCGCAGACTTGGTCACATGAGTGAGAAAGGGATGAAGATGCTGCTGTCAAAAGGAAAACTACCAGAATTGAAGTCCATTGATTTTGACATGTGTGAAAGTTGCATCTTAGGAAAGCAGAAAAAGGTGAGCTTCTTGAAAACTGGTAGGACACCGAAGGCTGAAAAATTGGAATTAGTACACACTGATTTGTGGGGGCCTTCTCCGGTTGCATCCCTTGGAGGTTCAAGGTACTACATCACTTTCATTGATGACTCAAGCAGAAAGGTATGAGTTTATTTTCTGAAAAATAAATCTGATGTATTTGAAACTTTTAAGAAGTGGAAGGCCATGGTTGAGACAGAAACATGTTTGAAAGTAAAATGTTTGAGGTCAGATAATGGAGGAGAGTACATAGATGGAGGGTTCAGTGAATATTGTGCTGCACAGGGCATTAGGATGGAGAAGACCATTCCTGGGACACCACAGCAGAATGGTGTGGCTGAGCGCATGAACAGAACTCTCAATGAGCGTGCTAGGAGTATGAGGTTGCATGCTGGACTACCAAAAACTTTTTGGGCTGATACTGTTAGCACTGCAGCTTACCTGATAAACCGAGGACCTTCAGTTCCCATGGAGTTCAGACTTCCTGAGGAGGTTTGGAGCGGTAAAGAGGTAAAGTTTTCACACTTAAAAATTTTTGGTTGTGTTTCCTATGTTCATATTGATTCTAATGCTCGTAGTAAACTTGATGCAAAGTCTAAAATATGTTTTTTCATTGGCTATGGTGATGAGAAATTTGGCTATAGGTTTTGGGATGAACAAAACAGGAAAATCTTCAAAAGTAGAAATGTGATATTTAATGAACAGGTTATGTACAAGGACAGGTCAACTGTAGTGTCAGATGTTACAGAGATAGATCAAAAGAAATCTGAGTTTGTCAACTTAGATGAATTGACTGAAGGTACTGTCCAGAAAAGGGGTGAAGAAGATAAGGAGAATGTAAATTCACAAGTAGATCTGAGTACACCTGTAGCTGAAGTCCGCAGATCTTCCAGGAACATTAGACCTCCACAGCGTTATTCACCCACTTTAAATTATCTCCTGTTGACTGATGGTGGTGAGCCAAAGTGTTATGATGAAGCCTTGCAAGATGAAAATTCAAGCAAGTGGGAGTTAGCCATGAAGGATGAGATGGATTCCTTGTTGGGGAATCAAACATGGGAACTGACTGAATTGCCAGTAGGAAAGAAGGCTTTGCACAACAAGTGGGTATACAGAATAAAGAATGAGCATGATGGTAGCAAACGTTACAAGGCCAGATTAGTTGTTAAAGGGTTCCAACAGAAGGAAGGCATTGACTACACAGAGATATTTTCTCCAGTTGTGAAGATGTCAACAATCAGACTAGTACTGGGAATGGTGGTTGCAGAAAATTTACATCTTGAGCAGTTAGATGTGAAGACAGCATTCCTTCATGGTAACTTGGAGGAAGATCTTTACATGATTCAGTCAGAAGGGTTCATTGCTCAAGAACAAGAGAATTTAGTATGCAAACTGAGAAAGAGCTTGTATGGCCTAAAACAAGCTCCTAGACAGTGGTACAAGAAATTTGACAGTTTTATGCACAGAATTGGGTTCAAGAGATGTGAAGCTGATCACTGTTGCTATGTTAAGTTTTTTGACAATTCTTACATCATATTACTGTTGTATGTGGATGATATGCTTATTATAGGGTTTAGCATTGAGGAGATTAATAATCTGAAGAAGCAATTGTCCAAACAGTTTGCAATGAAGGATTTGGGAGTTGCAAAGTAAATCCTTGGTATGAGAATCATTAGAGACAAGGCTAATGGTACATTGAAGCTTTCACAGTCAGAGTATGTGAAGAAAGTTCTCAGCAGGTTCAACATGAATGAAGCTAAACCAGTGAGTACACCCTTGGGTAGTCATTTCAAACTAAGCAAAGAACAATCACCGAAGACAGAAGAAGAAAGGGACCACATGAGCAAGGTGCCCTATGCCTCAGCTATTGGCAGCTTGATGTATGCTATGGTGTGTACAAGGCCAGACATTGCACATGCAGTGGGAGTTGTGAGCAGATTCATGAGTAGGCCTGGAAAGCAGCATTGGGAGGCAGTCAAGTGGATTCTGAGATATCTGAAGGGTTCATCAGATACATGTCTTTGCTTCACAGGTGCAAGTTTGAAACTGCAGGGTTATGTAGATGCTGATTTTGCTGGTGATATTGATAGTAGAAAGAGTACTACAAGGTTTGTTTTCACTCTGGGCGGTACAGCTATATCATGGGCTTCAAATCTACAGAAGATTGTTACTTTATCTACTACAGAAGCTGAGTATGTTGCAGCAACTGAAGCTGGAAAGGAGATGATTTGGCTACATGGTTTCTTAGATGAATTGGGTAAGAAGCAGGAGATGGGCATTCTACACAGTGACAGTCAGAGTGCAATCTTTCTTGCCAAAAACTCGGCTTTTCATTCAAAGTCGAAGCACATATAGACAATATACCACTTTATCCGTTACCTTGTTGAAGATAAGCTGGTAATGTTTGAGAAGATTTGTGGATCTAAGAACCCGGCAGACATGTTGACTAAGGGTGTCACTATTGAGAAGTTGAAGCTGTGCGCAGCTTCAATTGGTCTTCTAGCTTGAGGACAAGAGGATGAGTTGCAGGGATGAGGGGCTGTGTTATGGAGGATTGTGGTTGATGTTTGCAGCTTATGAGCCCTTAAGGGCTAAGGTGGAGCTGATGGAGGAGTTTGCTCGTGTAGCTTGATCAATTCAAGTCAAGGTGAAGATTTGTTGAAGTGGGCCGTGTGTGGCTTGAATTGCCACAAGCCCACGTCCACCTAAGTCGGTCACTATTGACCAAATCCTATTTGTAATAGGAAATTTTACTCCAGCCGACTTTGACATATATATAAATATATATATTATGTTTAAGATGGAAAGTAGCCGTGAGATTATATAGAGTAATTCCAATTAACCTAGTTAGCAGCCGCATGAGAGAAAATAGAGAAAAGAGAGGCAGCTAGCTTCTATTCTTATTTTTTTTTCTGTGAGAGAGTGCTAGGGTGTAATTGGGATTTGGGTTTCTTGAGAGTGTTCTTGTGCACTATTGTATTTTCCCTGATAATAGTGAAATCCCTGCAACTCCGTGGACGTAGGCAAATTGCCGAACCACGTAAATATTGTCTTGTGCGTGTGATTGTTTTCTTTGGCGTGTGTTTTCTTTATTTGTTTTGTTTCTCACAGGTTGGGATTTTGATTAAAATTCCCTACAATTTGAAATATCAAACCTTCATTGTTTGTTTGTTTTTTTTAAAGCTTTTATATGGTTGTAACCTACTATTCATAAGCTTTGAATTGATATATGGCAATTAAAAATGGATTCAAAATGTACAAGTTATTGGGAAGCAAAGTTTGGTTGAGAAACTTAAGTTTTTTTTCTAAGAAGTTGGAGGGCTGGAGGTTGAAGACAACTTGGTCTAGCAAAGGCCACTCTCGCTGGAAGAGAGTGTGGAACGTGAGTGGCTCAAAGGAGGTCTGACCGTCCTTCACATAAACCACTCACCATAAAAAGAAAAAGAAAAAAAGGCTATGGTTGTTGCTGTTGGAAACACAGAACGAGCGCTTGCAAAGCACGCACTTGATGCAAAATAAAATAAAAATAAAAATATAAACAATGTTTTAAGGGGCAAAAACAGCAAAATCTTTCTATAGCATGTTTTTAGAAAAAATTTAGGACAGTAGCACATAAACAAAGTTAATTAATTAAGTAGACTATTTTTGAAATTTGAATTTGTCAAATTTGGATTTGGGCTAAAACTCGAATCTGACAAACTCAAGTTCTAATCAGTATTGGTGTATATTACTTGAAACTCAAGTTTGTCAAATCTGAGTTCCAATCCAAGCTCGAGTTTAAAAAACATTCTACTTAACTAATTATTTCAATCACATGCTATTCACTAATTTTTTTTTTTTTTAAAATGGTATTATTTAGCAAATTTTGCTGGCAACAACTGAATGACGAAGAATGATCCTATGGTGAAGCAATTTTTTCTTTGATGAGTGAGGGTAAAATTGTCAAATTGTGTGCGCATGCGGTGGTTCTTTAAATAAAATAGTTTAGTCATGTGTTTACCTCGTGAGTTAGGAAAGAAATTTATTTTCTTTTTGGGCGAACCAGTAATTACCTTTTTTTTTTTTTTTTTGAGAGAATTTTATTTTTGATCAGTAATTACCTATTAGGTGAAGCCGTGAAGGTATGCAAATTTTCCTCTAAAAAAAAAAGGTAAGGTATGAGAAGATTTTATTTGATGAAAATGAATTTTGTGCATTTTAATTAGTGAAAATGAGGCCATAATATATTATGTGATTTCTTTTCATATATATATATATATCTATATCTATATATATTTAAAGCCCAATTGTTCTAAAATGCATGAAAAATGTTTTTATGAATATCAAGAGATATCGAGGCATGTTTTAATTATATGAATCAATTTAAACTCTAAATTAATAATTCTATTATTATTTCTGAGTGAAATTTATATACACAATGATAAATACACAACAAAACAAGAATTATTTCTTGGTGAATAATAACATGACTATATGTATTGTTCTCATGAGTTTAATTTTTGGAAGCATAGTTAGCTTAATAATTAATTGTTGAAATTTACACAATGGTAAATTATTTTAAAAGCATATTCCTTGTAGATATGCTTAGAATTAAGAAGTATGGAAGAGTGAGAGTATGGGTAAATTGTATTGTTTTCTAGAAATAATTTTGCACGAATAGATTAAAATCAAGCTTAATATTGAACACTAGTGGTGCAAGAGATGATTAGAAATATTAATGAATTCTCGATCTCTCAACCTTTGCTAATTATCTAAGCTTCATTTAGATTGAATGTGGAATATTTTTTAAATGCATGTAATATCCCATTGTTAAAAATTTTGTAATGAAATAACCTCAAAAGGTATTGTTGTTGACCTTAACAGGGGAGAAAAACTGAATGGTGATAATTATGATATTTGGCATCACAAAAACCATTGTGTGTTAAATAAGCAAGAAGTCTTGGAGACTTTGACTCATTCGTTGAGTCTAGTTGAGCAAGGAAACATTGAGCAACAACAAAGTGTCCTTGCTGGCTATGAAAGTTGGTGCAAGAAAGATCGGTGTGCGTGCTTCACTATGTTGAGTAGCATGCACAATGATCTTATTGGTGAATTTGAGGGGTTTTCAATTGCTCATGACATGTGGAAAGCACCTAAGCTGAGATATGGACGGACATCAACCACTAGGTTGCGCGGGTTAGTTATGAAGTTTGACTCCTATAAGATGATCTCTGACCATATGATAAAGCAGCATCTTAGCGCAATGTCCTTCGTGATTCGAGAGTTCAAAGCAGGTAACAATAGATCCAGGCAGTGATTCGTTTGTTACCTAGTTCCTAGGAGACAATGAGCCAAAACATGACACATAGTGAAAACATAATAACTTTCGATGATGTAGCACATCATTTGGATCTTGAAGCTAAGTGCCTAGAGGCAGCCAAACCGAATAGTTCTATGCATATGATTGATACCAGCTCGCATAACGTATTTAGGCCTAAATGCAAGTACCCTAATTATGCTCTTGAATAGGTGGGACCTTCTAGACCACCACCTAAAAAGGTTAAGATTTTCAAGCACAACATTAGAGGGAGGTGCACAAAGAAAGACAAGTCTAAGTTGACTTGCTATAATTGTGGAAAAAAGGACACTTTGCTCGTAAATGCATTGAGCCAAAAAAGGTAACACCTAAAGTAATTTTGCATAGTAAAGAGAAGTTACATTCTTTAGCTCAGTGCATTCACAAGTAAAGTGTCATTTTTTCCCCATAGTTATTGCAAGTTAACTTAGAATTTTCCTTCTTTGAGTGCATCCCTCTAATGTAGCGCTTGACAATCTTTAGCCCTTTCAGGCGATGGTCCAGAAGGTCCCGTATGTTCAGGAGCCTAATTAGGATACCTGCATTTAGGCTTAGATACCTTATTAGATCTGATATCAATCATGTGCACATAAATATTCAGCTTGCCTGCCTTTAGGTGCTCAGCTTCAAGTTCCAAATTACACACCACATCATTAAAGGTTTTGATGTTTTCATTATGCTATGTGCATGTTTTTGCTCATTATCTCCCAGGAACTTGGTAGTAAACAAATCATTACCTAGATCTATTATTTGTCAGTGAGATTTTTGTCGGCTGCTCAAGCTCCCAAATCATGGAGGACATTTCCCTAAGTTGTTGCTTTATTGTATGGTCATAGCACATCTTATAGGAGTCAAACTTCATAGTTAATCCACGTAGCCTAGTGGTTGATATTCCTCCACATCTCAGCTTAAGTGCATTCTACATATTTTGACCAATTGGGTACTACTTAAATTCACCAATAAGATAGTTGTGCATGCTACTCAACATAGTGATGCGTGCACACTAATCTTTCTTGCCCCAACTTTCATAGCCAACAAGGTTACATTGGTGTTGCTCAGTATTTCCTTACTCAAATAGACTCAACGAATGAGTTAAAGTTTCCAAGAATTCTTGCTCATTCAACACATAATGGATTTTGTGATGCCAAATATCGTAATTATCTACATCCACTTTTTCTCCCTTGTTAAGGTCAACAACAATACCTTTTAAGACTATTTCATTACAAAATTTTTAACAATGAGATATTACGCATGCATTCAATAAAAAAAATGCCACGTTCAATCTAAAATAACTTAGATAATTAGCACATCTTACAAGTTCGAGATTTTGCTAAACTTCCTAATCATCACTTGTGCCACTAGTGTGCATTATTAAACCTGATTTTAATCTATTCGTTCAAAATTATGTATGAGAGATAATACAACTCAACCATACTCAAACTAAGCAACTTTCATAATTTAATTATTAAAAAAATTCTTCCTACAAGTATTGTTGATCTTAGATATTATTTTATCAATATAATTATGAAAAAATTATTTTTGCAGAAGCAACTGTAACAGATATTTTCAATAAAATTATATAAGCTATACATGCATTTGGAGAATAATCTACCATTTGTATACAATACAACTAAAAGGTACAATACTATTAAAAACTAAATACTAAAAAATTATGACGAAATTATATTTTTCTTAAGTTAATTTTGATTATAATTTTTTTTGGGAATCGGATAACTAACATAATTGGTTAAAATTTGGGGACCTACCTTAATGTGGGGGTCTTAGGCAATCGCCTGACTTGCCTAAGGTAAGAGCTGGCCCTAATTTGGTGCTCATTTGTGTGAGATGCCATTGAAGACCCATGTGTAACTTAACTCTAGAGCATGTTTTGCATTTTGCACATCATTACTGTGTGTACACTGAGCACAACACACCGCGAGGCGTTTGTCCGCTTTGGGGAGCCAGGCCCGCACGGTTTTGTCCTCGTCCCCGAGTGTGGTATTGGGGGTTTTTGCCCTTGAGGTGATTGACACCTAGGCTCACCTTAGTCCCACATCGGTTGGAGAACCCTCCCACTCAAGGTTTATAAGCTTCTGGAGCGACCAAGAGTGTACCACTACTACACAAGTGGTACACTCTTGGTCGCTCCAGAAGCTTATAAACCTTGAGTGGGAGGGTTCTCCAACCGATGTGGGACTAAGGTGAGCCTAGGTGTCAATCACCTCAAGGGCAAAAACCCCCAATACCACACTCGGGGACGAGGACAAAACCGTGCGGGCCTGGCTCCCCAAAGCGGACAAACGCCTCGCGGTGTGTTGTGCTCAGTGTACACACAATTACTAATAGAGAGTTAAGGGGCATAAGACACGAAAACAACCTAATATTGCTCTAATGCAAATGTTATAAACAAAGATCAAGTAGTGGAATATTTATTTTTTGTTTTTAAGCATACCTCTTTTTGCTTAAATCGATGGTCTCATAGGAGTTTTGAGGTTGTTCTATGTTATCCAGGGCTAGACTCCATGCAAACCAGCAACTCAAACTAGTTCTTCATTTTAGATTGAGTAAAACACGATCAAATCAGTTTACCGACGGTGTTACACACTACTAAAGGGATGCAAACTATACCCATAGCCTACGAGTCTCGCCAACACTCTATAACACTTTGCGAGATTGCTAAATTTGTTATGTATTTTTGGGTATTACCTATCAAAAAAGTATTTTTGGGGTATCGACAGTGGGGTTTATATTGTCATAAACTCATTAATTTCTATGTTTAAGAGGAGAGGAGTTACAGCCCAAGGCAACGCTTAGGAGTAACTCCAGGGAGTTACACGGATGGGCATGTCCACTCTGGGAATCCCTTCAGGTCCTACAATTTTAGACTCAAGAATCACTGAAAAAAAAAGGTCTAGTATTTAAAGAGATATTCAAGTCCACAAAAATCATGTTCCAAACATGTAACTCCTATAAAAATAAATTGATCTCTTTCCACATTTATCCGAATTACATGTTTGTTCCTATGGACTCGAAAGATCAAAGAGAGTCTACTGGTGGTGGTGGTGTTGCTAGAAAGTCATGGTGTACGAACAAAAGCGAAGGACATAAAGTCCATTAATGATAAAACTTTTTTAAAAATGGGTTCATGCCTCCTAACGCCTTCTATTGGCTTGGAAATAATGATAAATAGCCTATGGCTTTGATACCAATGAAAGAAATTGTTACATACCTCTAGGATCAATTTGTGGTTGTTTAACATTGCAACTACACCTCTATGTTATTGCTCAGGGTGGTGCTTGCTCCTAAAGCAAGGCACACTATTTCCATGGCTTAAAAACACACAGAGAGAGAGAGAGAGAGAGAGAGAGAGAGAGAGAGAGAGAAATGTTTGCATTTTTCCCTTTGTAACAGCCATTAAACGTGCCTTAATGAGGCCAGTTTGGCTAACGGGTTGTGCTCACTAATGGGCGAACCAATTTGCCAAAGGAATGCAAAACGGCTAATAGGTTTGTTAGACAACATGTTAGCATAAAACTTCCAATAGCAAACATGCTGTAGAGTTAAAGGAAGATAAACCCTCAATCTTAAAAGAGACTTTGGATTTGCCTAGTTGTGCATTATGAAAACAGTCTTCCAAAAAAATATTTTCAGAGAGCAGAAAAGAACTTACAAATGTTTATATTTAGTAATAGAACTTACAAAAATTATTTTCCAAAACTGTTTTTTTTTTGGTTTTCAGGAAGAGAATCAACAAAGAAGTTAATTAAGAGGAAAGCATGTGAGAATTTTTAAAAATTAAAGCAATCAAGAGAGAAAGTTGTAATATGTGAATCAATTTCATGAGGCAGAGGAAGAGGGAAGCTCAATTTGTGAAGGAGGATGTGAACGCTAATAAGGAATCTTAACCTTCATAGAAAAATCATTTCTAAATTTTTATTATTTTGCTGAATTTTGTAATATAGGTTAAGCTTTGATGTCCTTAGCATCTAAAGATGTGAGGCGTTTCTTTTCTTATTGTTAGTGTGTGCTGTGCTGGGGGGGAGTCAAGAATCCCAATACTTTCTTAATTTGTCAAAGCTTGTTCCTTGCACTCTCAGGATGTGAGAGTTTAGTTTCAGTTTGGGTGCTTTTTTTATCAATTTATAATGCTAGGTATAGAGTATAGTGAGTGTTTGGGGTACTAGGAACTAGGAAGGAACCCCCGATTCATGTTTTGAGCCTTGTTGTATATCTTGGTTTTTTGGAATAAAATTTACCTATCCAAAAAAAAAAAAAAAACCATTGATCAAAATTATGGTAGCACGTTTATGTGCTTTTTTCTATATTAGTGATTTTAAAAATAGTTTCGAATTCTTAAAATAGGAACTATAAAGCATATATATAGTCCAATGTAATCCCAAACATCTTCACAAAAGAGGTGATGGTGTTGTGGTGGTAACAATCACTTGAAGCAGTGAAATAACAAAAGATATGCTTCAATTCCTTGGGCTGTCTTTTTGCTTCAGTTTGCGATTTCTAAAATAAAAACTATATATTAGCATATAGTCCAATCGTTTCACTTCAGTTTATGTTCGGGAATTGTTGAAATTTTTTGTTTTTTGTTTTTTGTTTTTGTTTCAGCTTTTTTCAAATAATTTAACTTTTAACTTTTTTTGAAATAAACTAACTTTTTGTAGCACATTTAATTAATGTAAAAATCATCAAAAACTATATTTTTTGAGAAATACTATGCAAATAAGTTATCAAAAATAAACAATTTCCAGACCGACACTCATTTCATACCTTTCTTAACAAATAGCTTTTGGTTATTCTCTTGACTCTTGATAGTAGTCATGGCCAACTGTTGGTTCCATGGTTTAAAAACAATAAAATAATTTATAATTTACAATCATATAATAAGCTCACAACAAATTATAAAAACTTTCACTTAATATTTTAATCACTCAAATAAATAATCACATATAATGTGCAAATAAATTTTTAATAATAAAAATAATAAGGAAGATATCACCGTGGTACATAGCTCGGCTGAGGCGTGACACTCACTCTTTTTAAGGTGTTTCGCATCACCATGGAAGAATATCGAAGATACATCTCAACTAGTGTAACGGAATCACTAGCACGTCGCTCTCAAGATACAATAGCTCAGCCACATATGTTGTAAGCTCCACGAATTTGCACTAATTCATAGGAAAAAGCTCTACCACAAGAACACCATTTTTTGTCCAACCATTCTCAAAATATGTATAATTGTAAATCACTTCTTACATACATATATATTGTTATACATATAGATGTGTATTTTGAGGAATGGTGCAATTAGGTATATATATATATATATATATAGACTCATAAAAATAACTCAAGTAATGAGCATTATCACCATATTTATTTTCATAAATATTATACTTATTATTGTATTGGTAGGAGTTTATAGAATTAAAGATTGGAGTTATAACTTATATGCCATACAATAACTCTCCATTATTTTTGAAACTCCTACACCTTCTCAATTACCACAAAAATCAATATAAATAAATAGCATATGAACAAATATTTCACAGAGCATAAGAATAAATTGAAGTTTTATCGTGAAATGACTCTAATTTCCTTTTTCGTGGTCAAAAACTAATTGAGAGGAAAATATAAATAAAACCAAGTTGAAACCGTAGAATAAATTGGAATTAGTAACATAAGATAAGATGAACTTGGACAAAAATGCTTCAGTGTATTACGATTACCCCGTTTAAAGTGTTCCCCTTTTGGGGTGAATCTGAGTTTTTTTTTTTTTTGAGAGTCGGGTGAATCTGAGTTGAAAGAGAAAAATTAAAGCCTGCATGGGTTTTGTCTTTGTTGATGAGAATTTTCTTTTCACATGCCACATGGCTTAACCTCATTGGAATACACCGGCCTAGTCAGCAAAAGAAAAAGAATAAAACATAAAAGAGCTCCTAAGAATTATTTTTACACTACACAGTTGGACCTTACCCAACACTCCCGTAACCTAAAAGAATTTTAAGGCTTGCATTTAACAAGACTTCACCACACAAAATGGGCCGAAGACCCACCATGACATCATTAAACTAAAAGCCCAAAGTTTGCTACCCATGGTGGGAAAATGGGATTTTACCCTTATTTTTTTTTTTAAATCTAGCACAATGTATTTGTTTTGAACCTATTAAACACCGTGTTTTTGTTTTTGGAACTTGATTTTAACAGAATCGAGCTCTGTATAAAACTCGATATTCTCAAAATTGAGTTATATGTAAATTTTTAATTGACACTCGACTTTAGCAAAAAAAAAAAAAATCGAGTTTTTTCACTTAAATTTTTTCTTTTAAAATTAAGTAGCAAAATATGCATAGAACTCGATATTGGTAATGTCGAGTTCCACCTGTAACTCGATTTTTTTAAAATCAAATTTCAAAACAGGAACACGGTGCTTACTAGTTTCAAAAATGGGATATTATACTAGATTTTTTTCAAAATAAGGGCAAAAGCCCATTTTCCCCACCCATGGTGCTATTTTTAAATTCTAAACGATTTGGACCATTAAGTTTATTATATTTAATCTAAACTATAAAATATTTCTATTTCAAAAGGAGAGCATCTTATTTTTTGGAAAGCTTTCTAGTTGCACCCATCAACACTGCAATATTTCCCCAAATAGGCATAACATAAAATAGCCCATCAATTGTTGCATGTGCATGAGTATGATTCAATATAATTTAGAAACTTTTTTTTTTTTTTGAAATTTAGAATTACATTAGTATAGATACTCTTAGGATGTCGAATCGCAGATATTTATGTTAATAAGTTTTGAGCACGAGAAACTTAATTAAAAAAATATTCTAAAAGAAAAAAAAAGGACTCAAAAAATAACATTAAAATTTTCTTTAAAAAAAAAAAATCAGGCAGTCACAAATGATAATATGAAATATGTCCAATGCAGAGAATCTAGTTCTTATCTTAACATAGATTAACAATTCAATTAATTAATAAAATAAGATAGCTTTTGTCTATATGGTACTCATGCCTGCATAAAGAATATAACGACAAGGATCATGAAAAGTTAAACATGAGTTGTACGAATGTAGAATTATGAAGTAAGTCTATTCTAAAATGTTTTCTTTATGTTCCAATGAGAGCTATATATTAGTGTAAAGGATGCAGTAATCATATGCGTAAATGGTTTTTTATGTTCTAATGACATGCTTTGATTAAACAAATGATTTTCATTCTAAAGTTGCACTGATTACTTGGTTCCTTTGGTGCTTTATATTGTACATTTCCTCCCTTTTAACTCATGTTTTTCCTCCATGTAATTCCGGAAGAGTACGTGCAGAGCAGGCCAAAAAAAAGGCAAAATAGCAATGAATTTTGAATCTTAAGAAACTTACTTTTTTATTTTGGCAAAATAAACTTAAAAAAAAAAAAGAAAAAGAAAAAGAAAAAGAAGCAAAATAATAATTTTTCTTGTACTTATGTGAAAATCAACACACAGTGTTCATGATCAAATTCAACACGGTACTACTAGCTGATTCATGACATTTGAACTTTCTTAGAAGCACATCTAATATCAGACAACTGATTAAAAAAAACCCTTAATCAATTTAAATATACACACGTCATTTTTAAGTGTAAAAATTGGACCACTTTATTGACAAAATAGATAATAGGTTACCTGGATTGCATCATTAACAACCCAGAGTACAGGACAAGTACATCGACTGCAACAACCTAGTTGAGACTTGAGAGCCTTCACATCTTGATGAAAACTAGATTGTGCAGACTAGTTTGCTAAGAAAATTAAAACTAAGTTAAAATTTAACAAAAAGGAGCCACTAGATTGTGCAGAGTAGCTCTGCTTGTCACACTGGCTGCGTTGAAATTGCCATGCACATCATCCAAGTTCCATAATCCATCCCATATTATGTCCTCGTTTGCGGCCTCAGGCACAGACACACTGCTGTTAAGCAAGGAATAAAAGTATCCTTGCTCCTCATTGGTGTTGGGATACATGGTGATCATTTCTTGCCTCACTTGAGGTACACACGTGGCCCGATTGTCATTTTCATCAAGCAAGGCCATGATCAAATCCACTTGATTAGGTTGAAATTGTTGTTGTTGTTGCTGTTGTTGTTGTTGTTGTTGATGCTGCTGCTGCTGTAGTTGTTGGTGCTGCTGCTGCTGCTGTTGTTGTTGCTGATGATGATGAAATTGTTGCCTCCTCAGAATACGATTTTTCGCCTTTTCAGAGGCTTCAGAAGTGACTTTAGCCTTTTTCTTGAAGTGAGTCCTCCAGTAGTTCTTGATCTCATTGTCAGTTCTTCCTGGCAAGCTTCGCGCAATTGTTGACCACCTGAATTTCATGATTCAGTAATCAAACTATGAGAAAAAAAAAGTTATTAAGCTGAGAAATTTGAAGATCATAAAGCTTAGCGTAAGAATTTACCTGTTCCCCCATCTAGCATGTAGCTCTAGAATTATGCTCTCTTCATGAGGTGTTATCTGCCCCCTCTTGAGGTCTGGCCTTAAATAATTCACCCACCTCAATCTACAGCTCTTCCCATTCCTTTTCAACCCTGCATAGGCAAAAACAGAGAGATATTGTCAATCAATCCAAAATAGAGGAAAATAGGCCTAGATATTGGGATTAAACAGCAGTAAGTAGGTAACAAGAAAATACAAAAAGCCAAACAGAAATGAAACTTTACAAGAGTATCCACTGTGACAGTAGAAAAGAATAGTCCTTTCACAGTTTAAGTTGCTACAACTTAGGGGTCTAATATTTGTTTAACCACATGAACTTAATAATAAAAAAATTGACATCATTGACAGGGGTATGAAGCTGAGACCCTGTCACTTTTTTCCATGCCCATATAATATGTATAGCTAGGTAGAAATGCAAAAGTGACAGAATTTTGGGAAAATATTAATTAGTTGCTTAATAAAGATGTTTAACAGAGCAGAGTTGTTACCTGCAAGCCTAGCCACAGAGTTCCATCTTCCTTCACCATGCAACCTGACATACTCAATAAGCAATCTATCTTCCTCAGAGGTCCAAGGTCCCTTCCTCCAGCCCTCATCTTCCATCATACCCCATCCCAGTTGGCCTGCCATGACCTCCCAGTTCATGTAATGTTAAAACAGAGCAAATGCTTTGTTTGTATGATGCTTAACTTAATGCTTTGTCTTCCAAATTCCGTGGCACATGGGGTTAGTGCTTGTGGCATATTTATATATGCTCCGAGGTCCCCTGCCTCATTCCATCAGTCAATTTGAAGTCGTTTTCAAATCATCCAAATCCTTTAAGCCACTGTTTAAGGTACTGGTGATTTAAGAGTAAGGCGTCATCACCTATAAAATGACCAAAATACCCTTATCCACTTTTTGTTTTTGTGTTTTTTTAGGAGGGGGAGGGGGTAGGGGGTGTAATTATAATATTTCTCATAACTATTAAGGTTGTCTAGTGTGATTAGTGCATAATAAAAATTGTGTCAATAATGGATCCATGTTAAGTGATTGTATTACTCTAATCACAACATACCACTTTAATAAAGAAAAAGTGTTCTATTCACAAATCCCTAGTATTGTTCATGTGTAATTGAAAACCCATGATTTATTACTAATCTAAATTTATCATGCCAATCAAGCAACCATAATGTTTACATCAAGCAGTAAGAACTTGGGATATTGATGATTGATGACAATAATTTCAATAATTTTGTTACATAGAAGGTCATTTAAGGAATCCAAAGATCTGCTCAGGGATTGGGTGACACCCTCTAAGAAGGATCCAAATCAATTAGATAGATTATATGTGTCGATGTTAAAGTGAGACAAGAGAAATAGGAATCGGATGGCCATAGGACACGTGTAATAGGCCTTCGCATTTTTATTTTTTTTGATGGGAGGCCTTATGCATTTATACAATATAAAAATTATTAGCAATAAAGCATAAGCTAGGAAATTAAACATAAAATATAGGTGGGTGGTGGAATTTTAAAACTTGAAAATTACTGGAACACCAATAGGCTTACAGCAGCTGTTGGATTAGCTTACTTCTTAAGGAGATTGATACATGCAATCTCCAGTAAATCTTTATAAAATGGAATTTGTTGGATACCATTTTGAGTATTGCGGTATTAAAATATTAAGGGTATTGATGATCTTGGCACGTCACCTAGAGGACACGTGGTGGTTCTGGCGGGTCCTATGTCTGGAAAGGAAGTGTTTCTGCAGACAAAGGATGTATCAAATTTCGTTGCTATAGAGTTTGAGTGGCCACTGGTCAGGACATGCTCATGCTGTGACAGAAGAAACTAGTTTATAGTAGTAATGGTAATGGTAATGGATTGGACTAGGACAGGCTTGAGCCTGGGGAGCTACTTATATTTTCTTTATTTTAATGGTGACAGTGGAGTACTACGTAATTGGGAAATTCTTGCTTTATTTAAGCTTGGGATCGAATTAATTAGGGGCCACAGCGTTTGGAGATCAAAATAACATCTAACTCAAAACAGCAAATTGTGAGTTGGTGGTTGATGAGTTCATGGGGGATATTTTGTTAATATAAAATAAAAAGAAATATGGTTTATGGGCTGCACATTTAATTATGTCGTGACCAATCAAAGAGCAGAGAATTTATTTGTTTTAAGGGAGTCAAGTTAAATAATGGTGGAAATTACATTTTACCACCTAAAAGTCAAAACTATCCTCCTAATAATACTTTGCACCCTTAACTTTTCGAATGCACACTTTGCATTCTAAACTTTTTTAATGCATATTTTGCATCCTAAACTTATGACCCCCTGTTATACTTTGCATCCCGATGTCAAATTTGCTGTTAACTTGGATAAAAAAACATGGCACTATGTAAAAAGACTCAATTGCCCATCTTTTCAATTCCTTAAAAATAAAGAAGGAATTATACTTTACCACCCTAAATATTATATTCTCAATTACACTTTGTACCTTAAATTTTGAATTTTCATCCAAGTTAACAGTAAACTTGACGTCTAGGTACAAAGTGTAACAAATGTTATAGTTTAGGGTGCAAAAAATCTATTTATAAAGTTTAGAGTACAAAGTATAATAAGGGGTATAGTTTAGAAGGGCAAAGTGTAATTTCTCTAAAATACTATATATTATGTTATATATAATGGTATAGAAAAAATTATAAAAAAAAATGTGTTAAGATTAATTAAAAAAAAAGTTAATAAGAAAAAAAATTAAGTATGTTCAGAAAAAAACCATTTCTTTTATCAGAAAAAATTGGTACATAAGTGTCCATCAAACTTAATAAGAATGTGTTAAGATTAAGCAAAAAAGTTAAACATTTTTTTTATTTGCTTTTGATAAATTATTATGAAAATATTAAGTATGTTCAAGTAATAGCCTAGTAATATGACATTTTTTTGTAGAGCCTTATGTATGTGGTTTGAACTCCACCTCTCCCTCCTCACTATCTAACTATTAAAACAAAAAACAAAAAACCAAAACAAGACAACAAAAAATAAATAAATAAACAAACCTAAATTCAAATCCCTCTCCTCTACTTATCCATCTAATTATTGTAAGGAAAAAAAAAGAAATATTTACTAGTGAAAAAGGACATAAATAGTGTTTTATTTATTTTTTAAAGTTGCCATTATTGATTTGAACATCCTCTTCTCTTTTGAAAAAAAAAAAAAAACCCTTTTCTTTTCAGTTTTGACTCACTGAACCAAAAACTATAATATTATTAAAATGTTTCTATATTTCCCAAGCTAGGTAAGAGCTAGGACAATGCTTCACACGCTTTTCGTTTATTTTTGGATTAACAACTACAAGACATTATAGATATCAACTAAAAGTATTTTCAATAATTGAATACTTTTTCTTTTTCTAAAATTATATTCCTTTTTACAAAAGGAAGTCCTAGTATGCATGTTTTCAAGTTTCATTTGATACTATGTTTTTCTGTTGAGCAAAAAAGTTTCATTTGAAGATTACACTTCCCCTTTTCTTAACCCCCAAACCCCATATCCTCATATTCATGATTACTTGAATCCCAAATACTCTGCTTAAAAAAAGAAAAAGAAAAAAGAGAAGAAATATCACTAGATTATATAAGATAAGAGATTATCGATAACTGGAGAAGGAATATAAAAGGTTAAATTGAGAATAAGAGCAGATAAGGTTGAAAACTAAATATTGAAGTAGTTTAAAATAAAAATTGATCACCAAAAAAAAAAAAAAAAAGAACTGATTTTGAAGGAGGAGATCTCCAAAAAGATATATATCAGCTCATTAATTAGCATTAAAACTTTAATTAATTTTTGTTTCGTTTTATTTTACATTAAATTAAGCTGGTTATATTAGTGAATAAGTGAATCGACTGAACAAGACCCCCTTGAAATAGAGAAATCTTTTAGAAATTTAATACTTTTAAGTGGTTTGATCATGTTTGCCAAATAAAAATGAAGAAGAGACCACTTTGGACCATTCATTTGCCCTTATCTTCTTGCAAATGTGCGTGTAACGTCCTTAATATTTTTGTAGTTATCAAATTAAACCTCATTGCACGGAAGATCTGTACTCCGATAGTCATTGTATCATTTTGAAAGTTTCTAGAATTAATTAGTGCTGCTAGACACTGCTAATCCGTGTTAGTACGGATAACCAAAAAAGTGAAACCATAAAATACTTGTACTAATAAAAGCTTGTCTAACAGCTAAGCATGTGTGCTTAAAGGTACAAAAGGTAGAAGATTTCATGTTCCTTATTCTATACTTTTGTTTAATTTGTTTTGTAGTGTTATCAAAATAGATTAGGATAGAGTTTGTGGGATGTTGTGGCCTTTGTGGGGTTATAAGGAGCATTAAATAACTCATTTCTCTTTTCGTTTTATATTCATGGGCAAGGGATGCTGTGGAATGCCACTAATTTCTAGAAACATTCTTTGTTCAATCATACTTTGAAACTCGTAGTATAAACTCGGGATAAAGCTTGGATAAGTACATCATGTGCATTAAACCCGATACAATATGAATATGTCATAACTGATGGACACGTGGCCACATCGTAGCCGCATCGTATTAGATTCAGCGCACAAGACATTATACCCAAGCCATGTCCATAAACTGAATCATGTGGATTGCTATGATTTGAGTTGAGAATTATGGACTCAGTTTTAACTCAACCGAGTCAGCTCACTTGGAAAAAAATAATTTTTCCTAGATATTTATGTTGAGTCAGAATGTCACTAGGGCGTAGAACCAATTGTTGAGATTCTACTTTTAGTTGTTTATAAGGGATGAAAATAGAAATTATGCTACAATTAGTATGATTGCAAGATCTTTAATTTAAGGATTAAATCTACATACAAGATCTGTTTTTGATGGAAAATGGTGAGAATTTGATCCTAAGTTCCTTACAGCAAGAATGATAGATATGGTATCTGGGAAAGTTGGCTGGCTCTACTTTTAATTCTTGATACTTGATCATACTAAGATTCATTTGATTGCAAATTTAATCTAATTAATAAGCCATTTGTTCGTCGGCGAGCTTAAAGAAAGAAAAAAATCCATCTGCTATTGTAGACTAGGCTTAAAAGAAGATCGAAGAACTTTTGGTGTGATTGGTAGGAACATATTAATTTTCCTTTTTTTTTCTTGGAGTTGTAAGAGGCAGAAGCTGAAGCTGAATTAAATAAACAAACAAACAAACCTGGATTTTGCATAAATTTAAGAACATAAACCCTTTTGGCCTTTTTTCCTGGCTATTATAATTTTCTTCATAATAAAATAGGATAAGCTTTAAGTGAGTGAATTTAAGAGCAGACCGTAACAGGAATTCCAACAGACCAAAGTGTGCAGACATCCAAGTCCTGTTTGTGTTTGGTAATGTTGTTTGAGTAATAGTTTTCGTTGTTTAAATAACTCAACACATATTTTCACAATACTTAAATAACGTTACTAAAAATCTCTTACCAAATGGGCTCTCAATAATTGCCACTTGGCTTCCTTTTTTTATTTTTTGTCTTCCATTGTAAAAATGTTTTCATTATAGCATTTAAATCTTTAAATTCCTCTCCAAAAAAAATCTTTATTTTTTATTTGTATTCTTGTTTCTCAAACTCTCTCAAATTTAATAAAATATGCCATTTTTAATTTCAAAGTAATTTCCTTGACCCATCCCAAGCACTAAGTACTTAGGAAGGTACCAAATTGCCCTAATGATACCGTAGTCTATCCATAAATATTTAATCAAATGTTTTACTAATTTATTTAAAAAAATCATATGATAATTAAATAATTCATATAACCAAACCTACACATATATAATCATTTGCTCTGGATATTCACCGTAGAAAAATAAAGAATCACCATATTATATTCCTCCAATCTAAAAAATGTCTTTTCCAATTATATATTTTACTCTTGGGATAGGTAATATCTCTAAAATTTTGTAATGATTGATTCATCTAAAGATTGAAAATAATATTTTTATATAATTTAGTTTGTCAATTAAATTATTTTATTTTATTTACAAAACTTCTTTTAAGACCTTAGTTTTAAAAGTAAATACAAACATATATATTTTCACTTAAATTTCTTTGTTATTTTATTTACTACTAACAAATTTATCAATAAATCTCTTTTAAGATTTAATTAATTTTTATGTTCCTTTTCTTTTTGGTTAAAGTTTTTCATATTTAGATTCAAAGTTTATATTCAAAGTTTATACAATTAAAAGAACTATCTACAATATAAAATTCTAATATGATTAAAATAAAATAAATTTTAAACACTAGAATAACATAACATAATGTATTAGAGGCATTAATATGACTAGTTATGTGTGTGTATATATGATTGAATATATTTTTATCAAAGAATGATGTTATATTAACACCAAATTATGAGCCTTTTTGCATTAATGACCTTAGACAATTGCCTAAATGGCCTACATAATTTTTTTTTTTTTTTTGAGAATCATGGCCTACATAAATTAAGTTGACTATAAATTTATATTTCATATAAGTAAAATAAAATAAATAAAAATAACCAATAAATAGTCATTAATATATGAAGTTAAAAGATTAATCCAAATATAAGATATTTCAAGTAATAATTTGAATACATAAAAGTAAAATGAAAAAAAATAAATTAACATAGAAGTGTTAAAAATATGATCATATACTCAAAAAGTTTTAAATATTTTTATCTATACCTTAATTTTTCAAAGATGTTGTATGATATTTTTATTTAAAATTAATTCAAAAGTATCAATGTTTTTTTTTATCTAAGATTTTATTTCTAATCAAAGGATTAATTGGTTGCATATGTCCTTAAAAAGGATATAGCATTGTGTGTGTATATATATTATTTATTTAACAAAACAACATATAAAATTCAGCACATTGGTTAGGAGATGTTGCTATAGTTTATCAAGTTAATAATTTTTTTTCTTAACAACATTAGGAGATTTAAAAATTATTTTCAATAAAAAACTTTTGAGTTTGGAATTATGAAATTTAAAGTTTGGAATATTAATAAAATCAATTAAAATCTATTAATTATAAATATATATATTTTTTTATAAAAGAACTTAGGGTACCTTGGGGCTTGCACATGGGCACAACTCATTTCAACTGGTTTTATAGACAATCTAATTAAGAACAATAAGTCGAAAAGAGAGATTTCTTTTTTCCTTTATTTTGGATAAAATTGTTATGAATTTTAGAGTTTTAATGAAGAAATTATCATTGTAACAATTAAAATATTTTTTTTATATACAAAATAGAAATTCTACTATAGCCTAATTTAAGTGTATATGTGTGTGAAACTCTCTATTGGAGACTTGTATTTCAGCCCTTGCCTCCTACACCCCACAAACACTTATACTTATATTTAGAATTTAAACTTATGTTAGATCACTCTCTCATAATTTCTCTCTAATTGAGGTTAATTTTTTTACCTAAGATAATAACCAAGGTTACCATAAATCATAGTTGAAATGTTATACTTAAACAAAAACAAAAGGAAAAAGGAAAGAAAAAGGAGATTGAAAATTGAAGATTTAAAGTCCGTTTGGGAACAGTTTATTTAGTTGAAACTGAAATTTTTTTGTTGAAAGTACTGTAAATAAAGTTAAAAAGTAGCTAAAATAGTACAATGAGACATATAAATAGTACCAAAAAGTAGAATGAAACTCATGAATAATACGAAAAATAAACTAAATAGTAAAAGAATTTGGCTTTTTAAGCCAATGCTTTTGCAATCTCAGAAGCCAATTATCAGTACTCATTGATCTAGTTGCCTGTACCTTTTCAAACCGGCCTTTAATAATCTAGGCTCCTTCAGCCAATCTTACTCTAGTATTACTATTTAAGGACGGTGATGGTCATTTTTATAAAGTTAGGGGTTGTTGAAGCTACCATTTTTTTCTTCCTCTTAATGGAAGCTTTATTTATTTATTTATTTTTGTTGAACCGGAAGCTTTAATTTAGTTCCGTCAAAATAGATTTTATAAAACGAAAGGGCCTGGGTAACATTGAAAATATCATATAAAAGAACATCTTTTTTGGAAAGAGGGGAAGGATGATGCTAAACAAAACATTAATATAAAGAAATGGAGCTTTCTATCTGGGTAAAAAAATGGACCTTTCTCTCTTTTGGTAGGACAAAATGTGAACCTACGTCACTCTTTATAAAGTTAACTTAAGCAGATTTTAAAAATAAAATAAATAAATAAAGGGTTAACCTTAAGGAATATTATACCATGTAATGACTTTTGTTTGATGAAAATTTTGAAAATTCCATCTTTGGAATACATATTTTTTTGTTTTTTACTAGAATGTCAAATTTAGTTAAAATTAGATACTATTTACTATTCGATCCAAAAACTCATCATTTATGCATAGTTTTAAAATATAAAATTTTGAAATATAAATATTTGATAGAGCATAGTCATTGAACTTTGATCATCTTGAAGTTTTGCAAGTATAGAAGGTATAAGAAGAAAATATAATTAAAAGTGACTTTGTCAAATATATATATATATTTTTTTTTGAAAAATAATTATAGTATGCTGCTAACTTTGCAGCTCAAATTCTTTTCTCCCTAGACTCCCAAGCACTTTATGTATGAGGAGGTGCCAATTCAAGTATTATATCTAATAAAAAATATACTGAGTAATATAACATTATTTAAAGTTATATCAAGTGTAATTTAAACCCAACTTTATATATATATATATATATATATATATATATATATATATAATCTTTCATACACTTTAAACTATAAAGTGAAAAAGGGAAAATTTATGTCAAATTTATGAATTTTTTAACACCGTCACAATTTATCAAAAAGGGCAACTCTTAGCCCTCGATTTGGAGGAGGGAATAGAATGGAATGGAAATGAATGAAAAGAATAATTTTATAATATTCTTCTCTTCCCTTATTTGGGAGTTTAAATGGGAGGGAATGGAATGGGTAGGAGGGAACATCCATTCCTCTCTATTCCCTTAAAATCTCAAATTTTTATTTCCCCTGAAATTGGGAGGAATGGGAGGGAATGAAATTAGATTTAATGAACTTTTTATTAAAACTCCCAAAATACCCCTATATATTCAACCATTTATTTTAAAAGAGGGGTCTAATTGTAATATTGTCATAAAATGATTCCATTCCATTTCCTCCATGTTACTCCAAAACAAGATTACTTACATTCCATTCATTTTCATTTATTTATTTTAAAACATCCAATCAAAGTTACTTAATTCCATTCCATTCCATTCCATTCTTTTCCATTCCTTTCCCTTACTTAAATACATTCCATTTCCTTATGATCATTCCATTTCATTTCCTTATGAACTCCCAAATAGGGGTGTCAATTCGGGGTTAGCGTGTCGGGTTCGTGTCGTGTTGAGGTAGGGGTATTTAACTAAAGGGCTCAACCCTAACCCGACCCATTTAATAATCGTGTCATGATCTTTCAACCCTAACCCGACCTGTTAATAAGGCGGGTTGACCTAACCCAACCCATTTGACACGTTTAATAGATGAGTCGTATTAGGTTGACATGAATGTAACACAACCCATTTCAACCTGCATAATATTAAATATAACATCCATCTTGAAATAATTTTTTTTACATCCCAAATTGCAGTGCATACACTTCAAATCTTCAATTCACATTCAAAATAATATAGTTCAACAAAAATATAACATTCATCTAGAAATAAGTTCTTTACACTTCAAAAGAAGTGCATACACTTCAACCCAAATTCAAAATAACAAAGTTTAACAAAAATAAAATAACATAGTTTAACAAAAATATAATATCCTTGGAACTCGCCAAATGCTAAGTATCAATATTGAAAGAATTTGAGCAAATAGTAGACTAATCCTAACTATGATCACGATTATCATCCATAGATTTTTTGTTGATGTCCAAATTCATAACATCTTTCACAAGCTCATCCAATTTCATTTGTGCAAGTTCTATGCCAAAAAAAAAAAAAAAAGGTATTAGTAGTTCTAGGGTCTGTAAAGTTTCAATTTCCAATTATATCTCTTGTAAATTTTTGTAATTACTCACTTTTCTTTTTAAATTTAAAATATATGTTGGATATAAAAAGTATTTGACAAATCTAAAATAAAATAAATATTTATTTGTTACACGAGTTAAACGGGTTGTGTTAAGTGAGTTATATCGGGTTGACACAAATAAATTGGTATGTCAAACGTGTCTATTGCGGGTTATACGGGTTGACCCACTTATGACACGTTTCTTATCGTGTCATTTTCGGGTCGACCCGTTTATGACCCAAACTTATTAAGGCCCAACCCTAACCCGAAAAAACATGTGTTGGGTTTGTGTTGTGTTTGCGAGTTGGGTCGAACATTGACACCTCTACTCCCAAAAGAAGCCTAAATGGGAGGGAATAGAATGGGTAGGAAGGAACACTCATTCCTCTCTATTTTTTTTTAAATCTCAAATTTTTATTCCCCCCAAAATTAGGAGTAATGGGAGAGAATGAAATTAGATTTAATGAATTTTTTACTAAAACTTCCAAAATACCCCTAGATATTCAACCATTTATTTTAAAATAGGGGTTTAATAGTAATATTGTCATAAAATGATTCCATTCCATTTCCTCTATGTTACTTCTAAACATCCAATTAAGGTTACTTTTCATTCCATTCATTTCCCTTACTTTAATACATTCCATTAATTTCCATTCCTTTGTGATCATTCCATTCCATTCCCTTATGAACTCCCAAACGAAGTCTTAGGTTATCTTGTATTAAGTATTAACAAGTTTATCAAACTTTAAAATTCAATTAAGATGAGTTGATTTTTTTTAATATATCATGAGAGCTTTGAAATTAAAATCCTTTTTCATTTATATTAGTGATTTTTTAATCATAATATTTCATAAGTTTATAACGAGCCAACTTTGTTTCATATATAGCTTATGATGCATATTCTATAGTATAATTATTTTTTTCACATTTGTTTTTTCAAAAGTTTATCCATGTTATGATGTATTAGTTAGTTGTATTTTGTCTTCTAAAAAATTGTATGTATATATGTTGGAGAATATAAGAAATTATTCCTCATATAGTAATATAAAATAATGATTAATTTAATGTTGAATAGTTGTAAAAGGGTAAGTGATAGAAATTGAGGTGCTGATTACGCATTGCTCTCTTGAGGACGTTCATGCCTTTTTGGTAAAATTACTAGTAGAAACTGGAAAGAGATTATTAACATTTCCTCCCTCATTTGGATCAAAATCTTTTAGAATTTTTAGAGTAATTTATCTTGTAGAGCTCTTTAAATCCTCACATTCCTTTTACAATTAAAAGGAATTAAAGTCATCAAGTTTGAGTTTTGTAAGTATTATTTTATGATTATGTTAGTGGATTGATGATGTGACATAATTTTAGCATTTTGCCATAAATTGAAGGTGGAAATTTAAAGGACTTGTCATGGTAGAGTGCTTTAATAATTTTTAAAATATATTGATCCTACTCAGGAGCGGACGTTAAAAGTTAAAATTATCTCAAAAAAAAAAAATTCACAAAATATAACGCCTCTTATGCATAGGAAATAGAAAATAAATTTTTAACATTTTATGAGTAATAAAATGTAAGGAGGACGTCATTATAGAAACTAGTTTGTAACTCCATGCATATGCCCATACACTTAAAGATATACAATAAAATGCATAATATAATTTATATATATAATTTAAATACTATTGATAGTCATTTTTATATTTTGTTAACTCTTTAAAATATTTTGTAAGGATATTATTAGGTATAAAATGTAAATTGTCCATTTAAAAAAAAAAAAATTATTGTGAAGCACTTTTTTTTTTTTTTTACAATTCATTTATTTTAAATTCTTTGGTTTTTGTACTTAATAACTCACTTGGATGAATATTTATGATGTGGTCCCACATTTGATTCTAAAATTAAGAAATAAAACACTTTAAGAATAAATAATTTAGGACACATGGCGTAAAATTGGAACTTTAATTTGGAATTCTAATTTGAGTTTCTTTCAACTTCACCTATTACTATATATATAGACAAGCTCATGAAAAAGCTTGCATTTTAAGTGATGGAGAAAGATTTTTCGTTCATGTGTGATTTGTAAGCCTAGCCAGTGAAATATTGTTCAATACTCTAGGAGGAGCAATGTTGGCTCCTCTCACTTTTTTTTTTTTTTTGAGAAAATTGTTAGCATGATATTCTATTCAATTGGTTGGTAACTTAGCAATAACAAGAGAGAATAAGTTTGAAGAAATAGCCTCTACCCAAACAGACAAAGGTAAAGAAAGTTTTGCTCTCTTAACTATGGCATGTGCTACTGCATTACTTTGCCGATAAATATGAGAGAAAGAATGACCTTGCAAAGAGTTTACAAGAGTGAGGATATCTTTGATCAAGTGACCATAGGCAGATCATAAATTATCACCTTATTTGAGGAAGTTAATAACTATTTTAGAATTCCCTTCGAAGATAGACTAGTCAATTCCAATTTCCTGAACAAATTGTGGAGCCCATCTAGCTGCTAAAAGATTTTTTTTATATTTTTTTTATTTTTTTATATACGCGTTAAAAGTTATAGGATAGGAGAGAATTACTATTAGCTATTAGCCATACACTAAATGAAATATAATAATTTAAAGGGACGCGGACTTTCTCTCCCAAGTAGGAGCCCTTCTCTCTCATCTTCCTTAGTCGAGTCATTCCTCCCTTTCGTCCACCATTAGGGTTCTTCCTAGAGTTTCATCTCCCTTTCTCTCCCAACATTGCCATGGATCACACAGTGGTGGAGGAGCTGTCTAATCTCCGCCTCACAAAAGAGGAAGAAGAAGAAATATCCATTAAATCGAGATGCAAATCAGACTTATTAGAAGAATGCTCTCTTAGCCTCTTCGGTCGTCTACTGGCGGACAGAAATCAAAACCTAAGAGCGCTGAAGAACACGCTGCCGATGGCGTGGAAGATGGGTTTAGATTTACAGGTCATGGATATGGGAAATAACATTTTGCAGTTCAGATTCAGGTCTGAGTATCAAATGAAGTCGGTTGAACATAATGGGCTGTGGAACTTCGACAATAACCTGCTGCTACTGTGCAAGTGGAAAAGGGGGCTCTTGGCTACAAATATAAACTTTACTCACTCCCCTTTTTGGGTTCAAATATGGGGACTCCCCTTCGAACTCATGTCAGATGAGGTAGGTAGGGAGCTTGGCAATAACATAGGGAAATTCATCGAAATGGACCAGCAAGCAAGACAGTCAGACCAAGCAAAATTTATGAGAATTAGAGTGGATCTCCAATTGGACAATCCCCTCAAAAGAGGGGGTAAGGTTGCTAGTGTTGAAGGAGAAAAATTCTGGATAAGCTTCAGATATGAAAGGCTCCTAACCCTTTTCTTTCAATGTGGTAGGTTAGGTCATGATGAGAAGCATTGCAAAGAGCTTCCAGACCAACAAAATCCCAAGCAATACTGTGACTGGCTTCGAGCTCAAGGAAATCCAAAGATGGGAATGGAAAGATCAAGATCAACCAGCAGTGAAGACTGAGAAGGTGGTAGTGAAGACAGGTTTGAAGGAAACATAAATGCCACAACAAAACTCTCCTTTGCTTCAGTGTCTGACGACGGTGATGATCATTCAGGCAATAAGGGAAACTAGAAAATTTCAAATCCAAGAAGCTTCGAGATGCATGACGTCAGGGAGGGAGATAGGAAACAGGGTGTCACATGTGTTTACTCTACTTGGATGGAACAGGTCACTGATGAAGTGTCAGAAGCATGTGACCTGAACAACTCCCCATCCACTGGTTTCCCGTGTGGTTTGAAAAAGAACAAAGGCGCAGATGACTTGCTTTTGTTAGTGGGCCAGCAAGCCCATTCAGAGAAAGAGGCAATGGAAGTCGCTAGCCTAATTAAGTCCATAGCTGACCAAAATGAAGAAAAGGAATGTAAGCTTGAGTCCACGGGCCAAGGGATAAAAGGAAAATAAAAGCAGAAGCCCAATGGAAAAGGATTGCAAAGGGGAAAGGAAAGAATAAAAGCCCAAAATCTGAGGCCCAACCTTTGAGCATTGGATCCAAGAGAGTGGGAAAATTAGTTTTTGAAGAAAAAACAAACGTTTCACAGAAGAAACAACGCTTAGCAACAACTGAAAACCAGAACCAACATGATGAAGGATTGACAATGGCTGCAAGGTAGCACCACCGGGAGCCATGAATCCCATAAGTTGGAACTGCTGGGGACTTGTGAACCCCCGGTCAGTTCGAGCGTTGCACGACATGGTGTGATGATGGAATCCCAAAGTGATGTTTCTAATTGAGACAAAAGCAAAAACTCGGCGAATGGAAAGAATAAAAAACAGATTTGGGCTGGCAAATAGTCTTATAGTTCCTTGTGTAGGCTGAAAAGGAGGTCTAGCCCTGTTGTGTGCTAGAGAGATTGATTTGGAAATTAAGAGCTACTCACAGAACCATATAGATGCTGTAATCAATGACACAGAGAAAAGCTTCAAATGGAGGTTGACAGGCTTCTATGGCCATTTGGAGACCCACCGAAGGTATGAATCATGGCATCTACTAGCTTTCCTGAATAATCAATTACATCTCCCATGGTTATGCCTAGGAGATTTTAATGAAATATTGTCTAATACTGAAAAGTCTTGGAGGGGGGGGGGGGGGGGGGGGGCTATCCAGTCTCAACAACAAATGGATGGGTTTAGAAAGGTGGTTGATTACTGTGCTTTTTAGGATTTGGGCTACTGTGGCTCTGACTTTACTTGGTGTAACATGCAAGGAGGGGAAAATAGAATATATCTAAGATTAGATAGAGCCTTTGCCAACCTAGAATGGACCGAAAAGTTTGGGGAATGAAAGTGCATCATCTGGTTGACTCAACATCTGATCATAGTGCCTTGCTTATATCTGATTCAACAATCCAACACCAAACCCGAGCAAAGCGCTTCCACTTTGAAGCGATGTGGACAAAGAATGCAGAATGTAAAACCATTATTGAAAACTTTTGGGGGATGGAATTTGATCTCAGCACTCCGAGGGAGTTATGGCTAATCTTAGTAGCTGCAGAACTAGAGAATTGGAGTTCTAAAGTGTTTGGGCAGATTCCAAAGAAGATCCAGACAAAAAGAAATGCACTGAACTCCCTGACCTTACAAGACAAGGATGAAACGCTAAGCACTGAGATTAATTATTTAAGAAGGAAAATCATTGACCTCCTCGATGATGAGGAGATTTACTGGGGACAAAGAGGAAAAGCTCATTGGCTTAAGGAAGGCGACAAAAATACCAGGTTCTTCCATGCCCAAGCTTCAGAGCAGCGCAAGCAGAACACTATAATGAGGATTTGGGATAGCTAAGGCAGATGGTGTGATGGAAAGGATAGTATAGCTCAAGCTGCCATTGATTATTTTGAAAACATTTACACAACGACTTCCTCATCATAGGTAAATGAAGTAATTGCTGCTATTCCTACATAGGTGACTAAAGACATGAATGAAAGCCTAAACAGTAATTTCACTATAGAGGAGGTTGCCACTGCTCTCAAACAGATCCACCCCACTAAAGCGCCCGGCCCCGATGGTATGTCTGCTATTTTTTACCAAAACTATTGGAGCATTGTGGGATGTAGCATTACTAATATGGTTTTAAATGTTCTCAATAGTAATATGTCTTTGGCAAGCCTTAACAAAGCCAACATTGCCCTCATCCCCAAAGTAAATAACCCCAAAAAGAAGACTAATTTTTGACCCATAAGCCTGTGTAACGTAATATATAAGCTCATATCTAAAACTATTGCCAATAGATTTAAGGCTCTTCTCCTTCACATCATTTCAGAAAACCAAAGTGCTTTCACTCCTAATAGACTAATCACCGACAATGTACTTATGGCTTTTGAGTTAATGCACTTTTTGAATCACAAAAATGCAGGGAAGGATGGCTATATTGCTGCCAAACTTGATATGAGTAAGGCGTTTGACAAAGTTGGGTGGTGCTTTATACAGGGGGTCATGGAGAAACTAGGGTTTAGCTCAAAATGGGTAAATCTTGTAATGAGGTGCATTACTTCGGTCTCATATTCAGTTATTATAAATGGGGCTGCTTGTGGGAACATCATGCCTACACGAGGGCTTAGGTAAGGGGACCCCCTCTCCCCGACTCTCTTCCTCATTTGTACTGAGTGGCTTTCTGCACTCATCCATGAGGCAGCCCGAAACCAGCTTTTGATAGGCATTTCTATTTGTAGAGGCTGCCCAAGAGTCACCCACCTTCTCTTTGCGGATGACAGCATTCTTTTCTGTAAAGCTAGTGCAGGGGAAAGCCGGGAGCTAAAGCATATCCTTCAAAAATATAAGGAAGCCTCGGGCCAGAAAATTAACACTGACAAGTCCTCAATTTTCTTCAGTCCCAATACTACGCAAGAAGCCAAGGATGAGATCTTTGCTATCCTAGGCCCTATGCAAGATACTAGACACACAAGATACCTTGGCCTTCCATCCTTCATTAGAAGATTGAAGAAGCAGGTGTTTTCTATCCTAAAAGAGAGGACTGGGTAGAAGCTAGTTGGTTGGAAGGGCAAACTTCTCTTTATGGGAGGGAAAGAAATCCTCATAAAAGCGGTAGCACAAGCAATTCCTACATACACTATGGGTTGCTTCCTTCTTCCCCAAAGCTTATGTGATGAAATAGAAAGCATGATGAGGAACTTCTGGTGGGGCCAAAGGTAGCAAGAAACTAAAATGTGTTAGGCTAGCTAGAAAACAATGTGTAAGCAGAAAGCCTGTGGAGGCATGGGTTTTAGGAATTTGCAAGCTTTCAACAAAGCAATGCTCGCAAAGCAACTATGGCAAATCCTCCAGAACCCAAACTCTCTAGTGGCAAGAGTTCTCAAATCTAGATACTTCCCTATTGGGGATATTCTGAATGCTAAACTGGGTAATTCCCCATCATACTCTTGGAGAAGCATCCACATCAGCCTTGATGTAATAAGAAAGGGAACTCGGTGGAGAGTGGGCAATGGGAAATTAATCCATATCTGGGATGACAAATGGCTGCCAACCCTATCTACTGACAAGGTCATCTCGCCCCCAAATGCTAACCTCCAATTCCCAATGGTCTCTTCTCTCATTGACCCAATGACAAAATGGTGGAGAGTGGACACGATAAGATCAACTTTCCTTCCCTTTGAAGCTGATACAATCCTGAAGATACCTTTAAGTCACAACCTTCTGGAAGACAAAATAATCTGGATAGGGAATAACTGCGGAGACTTCACAGTCAAAAGGGCTTACCATATAGCCTATAATCTGCTGGAGACAAATGAGAAAGAAAAATACTTAAATGGAGACCCTTGCAAACCGGTTTGGAAAAATCTATGCCCCAGCAAAAATCAAAATTTTTGCTTGGAGAGCATGTGTCAATGGTTTCCCTACAATGGAAACCATAAACTGCAGAGAGATATCTCAAAGTAAGGACTGTCCTGTTTGTGGTAGTGAAGCTGAAAGCTTAGATCATGTCCTTCTCAACTGTGTTTTTTCATCCTCGGTTTGGTTTCTTTGGCCAGAAAACCCACTACGCACTCATGGCATCAAAAAGTCCTTCCTAGATTCTGCAATCTTTATTCTTTCTTATGCAACACTTCAAGACTTACAGCTTTTCTTCGCCATTGCTTGGGCCATATGGTCCAACAGAAACAATATTGTGCATAAGGACTGTGGTCTCCCTCCTCTTCAAGTGTGGCAATTGGCTAAAAATGTTGCTAATGACTTTGCTAGCTTTGCCACTTGGGATCTCAGCCAAATTGGAACCTCCCCATCCAGTTGGGTCCCTCCCCCCCCCCCCCTAGGAATCCATAAAATAAATGTTGATGGGGCATCATCAGAGCTTGACAGTTTCTCAAGTGTTGGAGTTATCATTAGAGATTGTAAAGGTCATGTTGTGGCTGCTCTATGTAAACCTCTTCAAGCTTGCTTTCCTGTTGAGCTAACGGAGGTCATTGCTCTAAAGCATGGTGTTCTTTTAGCTTAAGAGCTTCAGCTATCTCGGGTCATTGTTGAATCAGACTCTTTAAATGCCATCCAAGCAATCAATGATAGGGCCACGGGGAAAAACTTTCGGCACCTCATCCAAGGAATCCTTCAGGCTAGTGATTCATTTGAGACTTGCCTCTTCAAGCATTTAAACAGAAGCTTCAACTCAGTGGCCCATGAGCTTGCTCAATATGCTCGAAGATATGGAAAACATCACCTCTAGAAAGGAGTTACACCTCCCATTGTATCTTCTTTTCTGCAATCTGTTATGATGTAATTTGCTGTTTCTAGCCTGCTTATGCAGGAACCTCTGTATGTCTCGTTTTCTTGGTTTTAATTCCAAATCATTTCCCTTTCAAAAAAAAAAAAAAGGAAATATAATAATTTAATAACTCTATGATAAATACTTAATTTAGTACATGAGAAAGTGTAAGCAATCACTCTTATAAATGTGTTATGCCATATTTTTTTAATTAACATATCACACCACCATAGTTTTAGATTATACATGTCCAATTCCAAGTGTTGGCCAGGTGGTTTTTAAGGATTCAAGAGATTATGAGGTACTGGGTTCAAAAATTCTAATTAGAATTTAAAGACCACTCTCAAGAGATTCTTTCTTGTAATTATGTGGTATATATGGGAATGAGAGATTATACATGCTTATGTGGTATATATATATACACACACACACACATATATATATATATATATATATATATATATATATATATATGATTTTAGAAGAAAATTTAAAATATTGCATTCTGGATGACTGGGCACACCTTAGTGCTCACTAAAAAAAAAAAAACACTATAGCAGATTCATTTCAGACCTTTGGGTCTCATGAGCTTTCCTATTGTTAAGAAATAAGAACTAAGAACTGTGTAAAATAAGCGTTTAAATTATTTTGGAAATTATAGCATTTTATTTTGACATGGGCATAAACAAACACATCTAAACTGTCAATAATTATATCATGCACGAGATATATTTATCTTCTCTCTTGTAAGATAGACCATATCTATCTTCTAAACAGTCTATATTGTGAGAGAAAACAAAGTATATATCCGATGTACCATCTACTTTTTCTTACATCTATACTTATCCCCTTCTTCACGTAGGATAGACTTTCCACACTTCGCCTTATGCCTTATGTGAAAGAACAAAGTACGCTTCTTGTTAACAAATTAGTTTTTCTAGATCAACTATACTTTTACAATCTTTTTTTTTTTTTGCGCAAAAGTACGAATTAATACACACCTAAAATTTTGAAATTTTGAGGCTTATTCTTAAGTTTTAGAATTTGAATTTTACCCCATGAAGTTATATTTTGTTTAGATTAGCAATCCTTCTATCCATGTTTTCTGTTTAATGTCACATAACTTGTCACGTCTGTTTAATTCAATGGCGGAGCCAAGGGATGAGCAAGGGCAATTGCCCTCTAACTGCTCCAAAAATGTTTGACTTGTATGCCTCTTCCCATGGTCTGAGAAGAGTTTGCCCCTCCTAACATAAAATAATTACAAAGAAACACTTTTTAGTCCTAAGTAAAAAGTTTGCACAACAATTTTCACATCATAGTAGTTAAAAGGTAATATCTTTTTTTTAGAAAAATGAGATTCATAATATTTTTACAACACTTTCACAACAAATCTTAAGTAGTAGGTTGTTATTGGTGGGATAAAAAATAATTTCAGTAATCGGTTCAAATTAAAACTAATAACAATTTACCACCTAAGATTTATTGTGGAAGTGTTGTGGACGTAGCATTTTTTTTTTTAAGAAATGTTTGGTAATTTTTTAGTGGTTCTTATTTGGCCCACCATTTAATTATTATTATTATTTATTTACCATTAACAATCTGTCACCTTTAGCAATTAGAAATTTTTTGTAATTATTTTTTGTGACTCTAGAATTATTGCAAATTTTTTCATGTTTCATGTCATTTTAATTAGTGGGTCTCATAATTTACACATAACAATAATAAATTACTTAATGCTATTGTAAGGCACTAAAACCACCACTATCTTTTTTTTCTCTTCCGTCTCCTGGCTTTTTACGATTCCAAACTTTGGATTTTTGTTATAAATCCAAATATTAAATACTCATAAGAGTAGAAAAAAAAAAAAAAAGCTGAGTTCTATATTTTTTGAGAGCAATCAAGGAAAGTGAACGTATTTTATATACTCTTAACCCTTTTAGATTGACAAAATATTACAATTTACATTATATTAGATTTTGTTTGACATTTATATTAGTTTATAATTATTTATTTATTTTGTTATTAATATTGACTAATATTTTTTTAATTAGTTTTGTTTTTAATTTTGCCCGTCTAAATTAAAATTCTGGCTCTGTCACTGGTTTAATTCGTTCAAAAAGAATGATATCATGTTATTTTTGTCTAATGAAAAACCTCTAAATAGTTTATTGAGTTATGTAAAAGAATAGCTTGATGTAATTTTTTTTTTTTGTTATATATGAGAAGATGATATATATTATGTTTTATATATAAGTGATATATATTTATAGATACAATATAATTTTAACTTATGGTATCTGTTCCATGATGAATACTCTTTATCATCAAGTCAAGACACCAATTGAACTAACTAGAACCTCAGGTCTTTTTCGACCACAAATAACTCTATTACTTAAGCTAACTAAAACTCATTGTTTATTTATTGATATATTTAATTTCGGTACTCGAAATTCTTCCACTATATTTTGATAAGTTATTTTAATAATCACATAGGATAAAAAACAATTTTTTTTTAAAACCATCTAAAAGTATGGTCCCACCGAAAAAGAAAAGTACGGTTCCACAAAAGAACAAAGGACATACCAGGATGAAGAATATAAACGCCCGTGCATCACCTCAAAGAGTAATAGCTTTCCTATTAATAAAAATCAACCAAAAGGCAACATTACTGTTCTGTATTAGATCATGATGAGGTGTTATGTTATACGACAGACATTGCAAGCAATATTATTATTTGAACGGCAATGAGTGCAGCAAAGCAAAGGCAGATAGATATTGTTTTAAGGTCGGTCAGCTCTCCCTGCTCAGCTGGATTTGGATTAGTGATTTCATGGTTGTAATGCAGAAAACACCTCCACCTTTTTTGAATTTGCGACTTTGACTGATCAATTTCTCTCTTCGCGTTGACCGTAGCTATCAAGGCCGGTTAAAAGTTAATTATATAATTTAAGATGATATTAAGATCAGAATTGAAATAAGTATGCATGATTCCTGTACCCAATCAAAATTTGTGTCAACTTGATTCTCTTTGACTGTACCTGTCAAATATGTTCAAAACCATTGTTAATGGTGCCTACTTATCGGGACCTAATTTTTTTGTTACAAAGATTGTTTGCTAAACCATGAGGATATATTGATGGAGTTTAAGCGTTGACGATGGTCTTCAAACTATCCAAATCCAAAATTCAAACATGCATTATGACAAATCCACAAATTCTATCTCCAATCTCCATATGCATATGCACTAACAAATAGCAATGTGCATTTGTTGTTTTTATTCCTTTGTGCAACCTACCCTAGCTACTGGAGTTTACTTTAGCCAACTTCACCTATATACAGACTTGGACCTTCACCTTCTTCAAACCCCCTCGTGTGTGTGTCTGTGTGTATGGTTTTGATTTGTTGTTTTTGACTTCCCATTTCAAACCATATTCTAATTTTTCTTGGACAAGAAAATAAGTGCAAGCTTCTCTTAACTGAAAGCTCAGTCCATGACATATCAACTTATCAAGCAGTAATTGTGGTAAAATGTAATCTTTTTTTCCTTGAAGAACATCGCCTAAGATCATTGATTAATAAATTATGATTAGAAAAGCATTTAAAAAAGAAGAAGAAGAAGAAGAAGAAGAAGAAGAAGTAGAAGCTGGAAGCAATAAACAAGTACATCAATTAGCAAATTTTCCTAATTTTGCAAAATTCACATAAGTTTGTGTTAATTGGATTACAAGTCGGATCAAGTTCGGGTCAGAAACATGTTATCCTAAATGGGTTGCGAGTAGATTAGGTCAATTGGCTTACAAGTCGGGTTAATTGAGTTATGGGTTGATTTGTATTTTTTCACATACAAAAAAAATAATAAAATAATCATAATAAATATGATCATATTGTCTCTATTTTTCTTTCAATACAAATAAGAGAACAAATACTGAATACCCAAAAATAAAATTTAAATAATACATCAATTCTTAAGTTTGCACAATCTGTAGTTTACTAATAATATTATCACCATAAATGAAGGAAAAAAGCCATTATTATTTTTTAGTTACAGTGTATATCATCACTATATATACTAAATGTCATAGACTAATACTAAAATTTGATTCAAAAGCAATTGTGGTTATAGGAATGCTTAATAGATTGCTTGTCACAAGTGATTTCAAAAAACTGATTGTAATTCTATTTATTTCAAAGTTCTATTTTGTAAAAAAAAAAAAAAAATGTAGGATTGAGTTAGGTACGAGACGACCCGGAATTTCAATTGACCAGGTATGGATTGACCTGTTTTTCCTATGGGTTCGGGTCTAATTTTGTTAGGTCTATCTACAGCTAATACCGCTCTTAGCTTCTTTTTTTTTTTTTTCTTTTTTTTCTTTTTTCAATATGGAAATATATTTTGTCAACTTGTTATATCCTGTGAAAATTAAAGTTTGCAAATTATTGAAGAAGTAATTTTAAAATTATATCTTGTGACATACAACAAAAAATGGGTCTAGATGTTATGATAATATTTACAGAAGTATGCAATAAATCCTTTTCTATTTATAATTGTTTTGATATGGAATTCAAGCTCAACAATAATGATTACTTTTATGATGCTCTATGTTTTTTTTGTTAGAATCTCACTTTCCTCCACCCCACTGTCTATCTATCGAAAACATAGTTGTTTTTGAATGATATTGAATCATTTTTTTTAAATACAAAATATGAAAATCAAATTAGTGATTTTAGCTTTCAGCAGGTGAAAAAAGGGAATTCCAAGCCAAGTTTCTTTTAATGGAAGAATTAGATAATATCATTGAGTTATAAGATTTTTAGTAAAAATACAGTGAAATATAAAGCAACAATTTGTAGTAAAAGTTTCTATTAAATAAATATGAGTCAAATTTTTTTTCCCAATTTCAAAACAAAATGATGATTATCATTTATCATATGTACACTATCTACATCAAAAACTTTAGAAACAGAGTGCTAACCAAACTTCTTGTCGTCCAAAAGAGCTTCAACGCTTAGGCTGTTGAGCACTACCGACCAATCCATCTAATGTCTCGTATGAGTTCAACAGAGTATAATATGATTAAATTAAGTAAAAAGTGTTAGAGCTCCAGGACAGCATAATTTAATGTTCTTTCATCCTAATTTCTCACTTAACATTGCACCAATTTGAGAGCCGATTTCAAGCTAGTACTTCCTTAATTTTCTTTGACCAGCTATCCATATCAATGCCATTCTGAGCAAACTTTTTGACTAGAGTATAAGGATTGTGCTCCAATTCTGGTCAAGCAGTCAACCCTCAAGTTTATCCTCCCTCTTGAGCACGCTTGCAACACGTTTGGGTAGGCAGTAGGCACACATTGCAATCATCCTCTTTTTTTGGTAGATACATTACTATAATATGCTCACCATAATCCACCATTACATGTTTCTTACAAGTTTTTTTTTTTTTACTAATTAAGTGTTCTTTTTGGGAAGAGGGTAAATTTGTATAATTGTTCTAATATCAAATTTCAGACTTTTAAGTTCATAAGAGACACATTTATGCATTTGATTGTGTTTGTTTTATAGCTTTTATCCTTGTCATTTCGTTGGACACTTGATGAAATAGCTAGAAAAATAAGTGCAATATTTCCCTCTAATGTACTTATTTCGGCTTCATTTCTCTTCTGATCCCCATCTGCATAACGTTTGCACTGAGGTTATATAGTTACTTCGTCATTCAATCCCGCTAAGGGACATATTTCCTATTTTGGCTAAGGCTCATAAGCGTATATCTTAGCTAGGTTCATTCTAAAATGAATGATCTAATTTCTAAGATTAACTTATTACTCACCTATAAGATCATCATCCTTCTTCTCAGTGGTGACTGTCTAATTTCTTTAATCGGTTCTACTAGATACATAATAAAATCATAAACCATAAAATCGTCAAAATTTACTCATTAAAAGGCACTTTGATTCTGATCCATTCAAACCATTAAAAATGTTTGGACAGTCTGTCGGTCCTTTTTGTGTTAATTTAATGAACAAAGTGCGGAAAGTATTTGACAAGATGTGCATAGAAATGTGAAAGACTTGGCACACAACTTATGTCACAGTTTTGACATATATATATATAGTCGATCATGAATAACGGGTTTATATGAAAATGATATTTTACCATTCAGAGTCGACCATTTTATCGAATTACAGCAAAAAATTGTGGTGATAGAAAAATTGGCATGGATATACATGCCACACCTCAACTGATAAAATCAATTTCATGTATAGATCTCTCTCAGGAGCAGCTAAACAGATGGTGGATCTCTCTTTCTCTTCCTCTCTCACTCTTTTGTGCTGAGAACTGATGGAGAAATACTCAAATACAACCCCAGCTGAAGTTTATCAAATTGTGCCAAATTTTAGGACCACAATCAATTTTCACACCTATTTTCATACCTATCTGATGCCGCTAGCTGTGACTAATACAAATTAAAAAAAAAAAAAAAAAACCTTGTGAGTCCATGTAAAAGTTATAGGTAAGTAGCTAGTCACAATTTATCATATAAAATAGTTGTGAAAATGAATGTGAAATTGATTGTAGTCTTAAAATAACTCAATTGTGCCTCACTAACCATACCTTTTAGGAAAAATTACTTACCCTTTCTCTCTTTTAATTGTTTGGTGGAACCACGCACTAACATATTGGCTTCAAATCTGAAAGTCTTGGGTCTAGGAATCTAACAAATATCGTTTTCACTACCTTTAAGCATGGTGTTCACAATTAATATGCCTGATCATTTCTTGAAAAAAAAGAAAAAAAAGAAAAAAAAGAAAAAAAAAAAGCCTGATCAATTAAAAATAGATTAGATATGCAGAAACCTAATATATTGACTTTCATTATCGTGGACTCTAAGGAACTACTTTCCATCGAAATCCATATCAAGTTGGAGAAATGAGAGTTTTTTTTTTTTTTTTTTTTTTTTTTTTTTTTTTTTTGAGAGTTAGTTCTATAGATTTGAAGTAATCCACATTTTCATTTTTCTATCTGATCCTCTCCCTTAGAGGCATTTTTTTTTTTTTCGCTTGAGCAATCGATAACAATTTGAAGTATGTCATAAAAAAACATTGTCAAAACAATCATTACTAGCAGGGCTTTGGCGCTCAACTCCCAATCCTTTTTTGGAGTTTTTGGCGACATTTTGAGTGCAAAGTGCTCGTGGGACACTAGGATGATGTGTGTAAATGAGTCTTTTATTTTATATTTCTGTTTTTTAGGAGTCACCCCCAACTATGGGTGTGCATGAGTCGTGTTGAATCAGGTTAAGGAGTTTTTTTAACCCAACCCACTATAGTGGGTTAAAAAAAATTTTACCCAATCCAATCCACGTGGATCGGGTTGGACCCATGGGTTGGACATTTTTTTTAATGATTATTATTATTATTATTATTATTATTATTAAATTGAGCATTAGAACAATATCACCACAAATAAGAGCAAATTCATAACCAAATAAATATGAGCACAACACCAAACAAACACAAACTATATGAGAAAAACTTAGGGTTTGGGTTTTATTTGGGAAGATGGACAAAAAAGTAAATAACAAAATTATATAATACATTTTTAAAATTTAAAAATATATTAAATATAGGTAGGTCGGGTTGGGTTAGACTGATTTGTAAATCTTATGACCCAAACCTAACCCGAGCCACTATAAAAAAAATAAAAACATGACCCAACCCAACCCACCAACCCTTAAAAACTAACCCAACTTGGTGGGTTGGATTGGGTCGGGTCGGTTTTTTTGGGTTGACGGGTTTGTTGCACACCCTTATCCCCAACCGTTAGTTTTTTTAAGGTGTGATTGATTATCTATGTATAATTCATTTTATTAACTAATTAACTAAGGGATTCCTTGAGGATTTCTAAGCTAAATGGGTAGGCAAATACCTTGAACCAAAGACATGGACTCAAAAATTTGGTTACATATGAGAAAGGTATTAAGGAGTAAGCACCCCACAACCTATTTTTTGAATTATTCCTAATTTTTAGTGGGTAGAGAAATGTTTTGAATTAATAATATTTTTATCATTTAAAAGGTAACTATGACATTTGAACTTAAAAAGATTTACTTCGGAATCATGTTTGAAAGCATTGACATGTGATTGCATAGTACTTACTAGGAAAGTAAATTTCATGTCAAATTAAATATGGTTTACCTCACTCCTTTAAAAGAAAAATAAATGTTTTTTAACTTGTTCACCATGCAAATTCACGTGCAAAAGAAACACCAAAAACAGAGGTTCTGGGGAGTGCTAGCAGTATTGGGCTGTGCTAGCAGTATTGGGCTGCTTCTTGCGGCACCAGGCCCAAGTTTTCTGGATAAGGGAGTCGGGACCGGTCCAGGTGCAAATCAAGTTGATCCGGCTTATACGCAAACTAGGCCAGGTTTGCCAGGAACGTGCTTACGGCAGGCAGAACTATTTTAGGCAAGTCGTGACAGGCAGACATAATAATAATAAAATAATTAAAATATCTGGCCATTTAGTGGAAATGAGCAAACAAACCTCACACACAATTACAGCAGCAATAATAATACTTTTACAGAAAGGAAAGAACAGAATAGAAGTTAACAAGTGTTAATATATATGGGTTAATCAGAATGTTAGGAAAATCGACTAAAGTCCGGTCCGTAGGAGCAAAGCCAGAGAGGAAAGAACGTCCCTTCTCAACGCAATTAATCTCTCAGGAAAAAAAGGGTTCTGCCGTGGAGATTAACTGCCCTGAGGGAAACGGACCTGAGTGATTTATGCTGAAGACTCCTTGAGGTTTTCACAGGGAGCAAGATTTCATGAGGGAGAGAGGGAATTAATCTATCGGTGCATGCCTGCCATTCTAATTCTCCCTTTGTTTTTCTTTCTGGGTGTTTTCTTTCTTCCTTCCCCACTTGTTTCTTTCTCTATTTCTTAGTTTCTCTCTTCAAATTCCTATTTCTTAGTCAAAGTTCCCGTGATCCTCCCCCTCTTTTGTTCACGGCAAGACCCTCTTTTTATAGCGCTTGCCGTGATCGGATTTTACTATTTTAGCCTTTAACCTCCTTTGTCTGGTCTGAGTGTACTGGCCGACCATCACTGTTCCGTCTGCGTTCCTCCTCTATCACCAGACAAAGAAGGGTATTTTGTTTGTTTGTCTGCCGTGGCACCCATTCCTACTACGGTCTGGGTTCTTTCTCTCTCCCTATCCCTCATGGCATGCACCTATTGGTTCCAACTTAGCTTGCCTCTTTTGAGCAGTAAGTCATCCCAACAGGACACCTCCCCGAAAGAGCCTGAGTCGGAACCTCAAAAATAGATTTTTCCCCTCTCCCTACCACCAAACCATGCCCTCTGAATCTCTGACCCCCGACCTCACCATGCTCTGTATTGGCTGGGTACAGGCTGGTGGTGCCTGGGCCTTGCGCGTGCCTTCCTTCCATATGTGTCCAAAATTTGCTTGCTGCTCATCCGTCTGTTGTGGTCTGGAGGCTCGTTTGTATAGCCTGCCGTCCGTTTTCTTTGACCTTTTATGTGGGCTGCTTTTTGATTTCTCGCTCTTCTCAGGAGCTGGGCTTTATTTGATGATGGGCCTTATATTTCTTTGGCCCACTTCTTGATTTCCCTCTTTTCCTTGCCATATTGTTCTGTTATTCCTGTTGTAATGATTTAATCCTGTTGGGCCTCTTTAGTCCAGCCGTTTACTCTTTCTCTCAGTGGCTTGGCATGGCCACTGGTTTTCTTACTTATGGGCTCTTGTGTCCCTTTTGTCTTTCTCTTTGGGCATCCTTGGCCCATTTGCTTTCTTTGGGTTTTCTTGGTCTTTTTGCTAATTCTGCATTCCCATGGGCTTTTACTAACTTCATTGGGCTTCTCCGGCTCAACGACCTTATTCTCATCTTTGGGGTTCATGGGCCTGCCATAAACTCCTTACTTTCTTAGTTTGTATTACTTTGGACCTGCAGTGGCCCTTTCTCACTTTTCTACATCATACCTTGCCCATGGGATGTTATTTCTCTCTTTCCGGGCTTCTTTAAGCCCATTTGCCTTTTCAAGACCCATTTGTTCATTTCTTGGGCTTGTGATCCATTATTCCTGCCGCTTGGGCCTAATGGTTTTGCTGTCTGCTTGTTAATTCTTTGCTGCCCTTGTTTTTGGGCTTTTCTTCTTTTTACCTGGATTTTCACAAATGGCCCTCAACAGACATATTAACTTCATACATATTTTTCACAAACTAGGTTAAAGCATGCATAGCCATATTCGTAAACGTCGATCAAAACATACTTAGAACATAATTCAACCAAACAAAAATTTTCACACCATTGCAACATGATAACAAGGTGATTAGAGAAGGAGTTATAGGATTATACACTTAAAAAGCTTGATTTCAATGAAGGAAATTGAGATGGGGAGGTTTTTGGAGTGTTTGGTTGTGACGGCGACGAAATTTTATGGGTTTTTCTCATTCTCAAACAGAGGGGATGGTTGCTGAATATAAGGAGTGCATGTAACTGTCATATTCAGCAGTAAGCTGAACACAGGAGCCCATGCACAGCCTATGGCTGAGCACGAACTTGGGCTCCTAGTTTGGCACTTTTTTCTGCTTGTTTTTGCTCCAGTTTTACCAATTTTGAGGTATATCATCTTTGCACACTTATTTGAAGGTAATTAAAATTGTATACTTTCCGCTTCATGTTTTCAATTTTCAAATTTTGTAAACCAGATGCCTTGAAAGGTGGTATCAAAATCAAACTTAAATTTTTTGTTCAAGAATCCCATTTTGGAATTTTCAAAAATTCTTTTCATTCAAAGGGAGTTTTTGGAATCCAAGTATACAAAATTGAATTTTTTCATAAGACCATTCTAATGACTCCTTATTTGTATCAAATCATGGTCGTTTGCTTATAGTTCAATCAAGATTGAACTACAATCAAGCTTTGTGACACTATTTGAAATATGACCATGTGTTGGGCACTTTTTCATTGTTTTTGTGATATCTTGTTCAATTAAATTCCGATCTGGGCCTCTGAGCAGTCATTTTAAAGGTAAATTTGTTATCATCGATATGAGTTTGAATTTATTCTGTTCCGAATGACAGATTTTTAGTCAAGCTCGAGAAAAGTGTTTGGAAATTTAAATTGTGATGTAAAATGATGATATTTGGCAGTTGGGTGGATTTTTCAGTCTCTCTAACTATCAGTCAACTTGGTCAAAATTTGGTAAACCAATAGTATTTTAGTCATTTTTGACTCGTAAAAGTGGATATTTCGACATCTGATTAGGACAAACTATGTTAATTTTAGAATTCCCTTAATCCTAAAATTAAAATTGTGATTTTTAACATTTTTGCTCAAATTAGGATTTTTGCACACAAATAGAGAGGCGATAAAATACGGTAACTACAAACATATAATTAGAAGATATATGTAATTATATATATATATATATACCGACACACACGCACATACAAAATGTACTTTAAGATGTTGGATTATGATTGATAATTGATACCATATCTTGGCTTTCCTATTTTTTTCAAAAAAAAAAATCCCCAAAGTATGGGAAATCATATTGATTTAGTCCAATTTGTCGAAATTTTGTCAAAGTTGACCGAGGTTACTCGAGGGTTGACTAAGGTTTAACAAAACTTGTTTACTTGGATCTAATTTTGGAATAATAATTTTCAAGAACTTATAGCCAAACACTAACTTTGATTATGTTTGACAAGATTTGACCCAATTTGATAAGATTTTGACTATAAAAACTATCATCCCATTGAAGTAGATGTAGTCCTATCTTAAATATCATGAAATTCCCTTTTACTTGTACATTCACAGGTTAAAATCACATTGGAATTGAGTGATAGATCAATATTCAAAGAGAAATTGCCAAACAATCAATAATTTTCCACTACTTGGTCTGGAAATTGCTTATTTTCAGTGGTTTATTTGCATAATATGAAACAAAAAGTTAAAAACTATTTTATTTCCAAAAAGCTGAAACTAAACTGATTTGATATAAAACTGAGACAAAAAGTAGTGTAGGATCCACAAACAGTGCATCAAATAAGTAATGAGCTAGCTTATAATAAAATGTAAACATAGTTTGGAATGTTTGATTTTTGGTTTAATTTAATAGGTGCTAATATATGCCTATATCATCTGGTGGCTAACAAAAATTTAAAAAGGAGAGAGTTTGTTGAGTTCATCGCTTCCTGTTGAATTATGCTCTATGGATATATTTAAGTTAGCCTTTTATTTTATATATTTTTAAAAGCTTATTTGGCTAAGTAGAAATTTTTAAATCCCCAAGTTTAAGATACCATCGTACTTTCATGGCCTTACCAGCAAAATATTAGATAAAAAAGAAAAGAAAAAAATAGTAACACAATTGGATGATCCATATGCTAGGGGTTAGTCTGGACCTTCGAAAGAGTGGAAAGCCCATTTCTTAATAGAATTGAGTATTTGACTACGTCCAATGGGATTTAGTGTGCACCACAATTGCGAGACCCATCACTCAAAAGCTTTGGTATGCAACACAAAATTACAACGTTTTGGACCTTTTGGCCCAACCTAAAACTAGGTCGTTTTCGCAAGCTAACCCTAACAAACCCAAATCGTATCTCTTTCTTTCTTTCCCTCACACGCCTCTCACTCTGAAACTCAGACGCTTCCTCTCTTCTCTCTCTCTCTGTTCTCCGATTCTCCCTCTCTCTCACCGTCTCAGCCTCTCTTCTTCTCTCACTGTATCTCGTCCTCTTTCACTCTTTGCTCTCACGGCTTAGTAAAGGTAAACTCTCTCTCTCTCTCTCTCTCTCTTTCTCTTACGGTTTGGTTTGCTGAAGGTTCTTGAATTCTTGTTTCAATCTTTCGGTCCGCTGGTAAGTGTCATTCACTAACCTCTATCTTCTTCAATTATTATTTCAGTAATTATACATTGAAATATTTGTCACAAGCTTAGTTCTTAGAGCATTATAATTTATTATTTATATTCATTGAAATGTTTGTAACAAGCTGTGTTGATACTGATAGACATAGTTGATGAATATGGTTGCTGCCAGTCTGAAATTGTTGAGTGGAATGGTGATTTTGTAATGCTAATATGTTAATGTTTACTACTCTTTGTTACATTTTGGTAATTTTATTTTGTAAATATTAGATGTTAAATGCTCAAAACTTACATAAATTCTTTAAAAATATGTTATATATTATTATTTATGACATCATTGGTATGACACAGTCGGACCATAAAACCAGTAACCGTTCCCTTTTCCGGTTCTCTGACCTTATTAGTTTTTAAAACCATGATATTTTCTAATTATATTTTAGAAAATTTGCCCTTAACCTAGAGTTTAAAGTTAGTAAACTCCCTAGTATCCTTCTCTTTCGACCTGCTCCTTGAACGAACACAGTATTTTCTGGCCAGAATCGTGTTCGCATTACTGTATTCGCCAGAGCCTTTAACTTTCAGGTTTCGTTTGTTGGTTTTGTTGTTTGTGCTAGTGTTTCTAACGGACATGTCTAGGTTCAAATCCCCCTTCCCCATTGTACTATCACATTATCAAAGATTGTGTAAGTTTACCACATTTGGTTTGACGCCTTTCACCACATTTGGTAGGTTGTGGGTTTGAGTCCGAGACCCTGCAATAGTGAGAGTTTTGTGCATTGGAGTATGACCTTTTTAAGTTTACACACACAGTGGATTATGAATTTGCAACCTTATCCTCCACTCTTTCTTATTGGAGGAGTTTCCGATGTGGAGACTTGATGCCTGAAATCTATGATGAAAGTAGATATCATCTGTTTGAAAATGCAAAACTGGAGGTAGACATCAACTGTGTTTTGGGTCTGCCCCTACTGTTTTGAGTGATTAAGTCCATATTTTGGTTCAAATTAGTGGCATGTTTTCCTCAACATTTTTACTTGACTTTTTTAGCCTACAGTATTGGCAACTCTGGATTATATGTGAGGCTTTCTTTTGCTCAATTAAGTTGTTTAGGATCAGGGCATAACAGCCACATTATTGCTGGAAGATATGAAATTGTAATATTGTTATGTGGTTTTGTGGTCTTAGCTCTTAAAACTTTGTTTATGATGTTTATGTTTTTATGATTTTTGTTTTCTGTTTTGAGATTTTTATTGTTGTGCTGTTATGCTTTATTTGGATTTTGGGCATTTCATCCTCATTCATTGTTGCTTCTTTTTCAATTACAGTACAGATGAAGAACAAAAAGCAAAAGCTTATCACCGATTCAAAAGTGGACACCGAATTGAAGTCTATCATTCATCAGCATTCTCTGTTCTTTGACAAGTTAGTTGAGTTAATCCCTGCAAGATTCTATCTACCGAACAATGATGAGGAGAGGCCATGGTTTCAGGGCCTTAGTAAGGCCGAAAAAGCTTCAGCAAAGAAGGAATCAAGGGAGAACATTAAGAAAGCTCGAAGAGATCGTATGGATCCAGAAAAGGCTTCCACAACAACCCTTGATTTGCTAAAGAAAAGCTTGGAGAAAGAAAAATCAAGTGAGAGTGATGAGGAGGAAATAGAGATTAAACCAATGTTGTCTGGTCATGAAGGTAATGATCGGAAGGTGACTTTAGAGGAACTTCGGCAACGGCTGCATCAAAAAATTGAACAGTCCCGAGCAGGTCGTCATGTTGAAGATTCGAAAAGAAAACAGAAGTATGCAAAATATCTCACAAAGGGAAATCAGCAGAAAAAACGCAAAAGAGAGTCTGTTTCTGAAGAAAAGAAACCAACTAGTAGTTCTGTAGATAAAGTGGAGAAGGATGTAGCAGAGGCTTCGAAGGAACTCGCATTTAGTCATGTCAAACTTGGAAATGAGGAGGAGCATGGAAAGAAGAAGAGGAAACTTTCAAAGTTTAAGGAGCTTGAAAGGGCAAAGAAATTGGAGGAAGCAATGAAAGATCCTGAGAAAGGTGAGGTTATCTCAAAGAAGCATTCGTGGCAATCAGCAACAAGTAGAGCAGCTGGAATGAAGGTTCATGATGATTCAAGCCTGTTGAAAAGGAGCATACACAAGGAGAAGAAGAGGCATCAGAAGAATGCTGAGAAATGGAAGGAGAGGGCACAGACCACAGAGAAGATGAAAGCAGAGAAACAGAAAAAGAGATCAGAAAATATAGGACAGAGGATTCACGAGAAGAAAATGCGGCGAATTGCAAAGAGAGAGAAAAAGCTATTGCGTCCAGGATTTGAAGGTCGAAAGGAAGGTTTTATTAACGAAGGTTCATCTTAAAAGTTTTGAGTTTCTTTGCCTCTTACATTGCTTTTTTTTTTTTTTAATCTTTGCTTTAAGATCAGTTGGCATAAACATCATATTAAATTATAGTAAAGTTTCAATTTAGGGATTCTGTTATATAGATCCACCTTTTGCCTTCCCCTTCCCTTCTCATACTCTCTTTTAACTACTTAGTAGATGAATATTGTTGAAGAATTGACCTTCAGTTGATATCTGCAAATGTTTGTTGCTGAATGCTGATATTTAATGGTCTGAATGTCATCTTTTATGTGTTATTTGATAACTATGCTAATGGATATAATTAATCTTGATGCTTTAATATACCATGCTAACAATTCTAGCACAATCATGGAAGAATGTCAACCCAATTTCAAAGAGAATGTCGATGCATTTTCAAAGTATTTAGGGTTGCCATTACCATACCAGAAGAAATTTTGGTAATTCTTATATATATTTGAATATTGCACCATGTGTTTTCCAGGAAGATTTTTTTCTCTCTAACTCAAGGAATAGATTTGAATATTGCACCATGTGTTTTACAGGAAGATTTTTTTCTCTCTAACTCAAGGAAAACTATTCCTTGAGTTAGAGAGAAAAAAAATCTTCTTTGGAAGTCTAAAATTAAAGTAAAGCCTAAGAATATGTGTTCATGGTAGTTAATTAGGTTATTGTTGTTGTTTATTTTATGTTTTATTTGATTTTTTTTCTAGGTTCAAGGGCTATTTATTAATAGATAAGTCTTGATCTAGTTTATTAGCTTTTATTTGTTTTTTTTTTTTTTTGGGGTGTGGGGGGGGGGGGGGGGGGGGGGTTCCTATTGAAGTAGAGTTTGTTTACTAGTTATGAAATACTAAGATCTAGAGTCTACAAATAATAGGAGTGTTGAATAATAAGAACCGAGTATTTGATTGTAAAAGGCATCACAGTCCTGGTGGGATTCTCCTTTTCTCCTTTATTTTTTTTCTTTGGTGTTTTTTTTTCCGTGATACTATTCATGGGTGCTGTTCATATAGCTCATGGACACCATACATTTCTTTCTTTTCCTCATTTTGCTATGATCTCAAATCAAGCACTTCCCCTACCCTATCAAAACCTTAAAATTCATGTACTTTACTTACCAAAAAGTCATTAAATAACTTATCAAACCACCCTTCAATTCCTATTGACAACTAATGTCTAGAATTTCTAGCAACTTGTTTGCTTCAATAAATTATTATGAATTTTTCATAAGGTTTCCTAGGTGTCTCATGTAGGGATTTGGTTAAAAACTGAGACACACATTCCTTATATCATTAAAAAAAATTAAATGGAATATTATGTTAGTAAAACTTAACTATTTACATTCATAATAACTTCAAGGGGAGTGTCATTTCATGAAATATGTGGAAAAGAATGTCATTTTGTAAAAACTCAAGTGAGGTTGCTGTAATCTAACCATGTCAAAGTTTAGTCAATTTCAGCCCCTTACCCTTTTCTCTACTACAACTCTGAATCTTAGATCTGAATTTTATTGATTCTAATCCCAGCCCAAGCACATGATAAACAGATTTCCCTACTAGAAGTTTAAAGTTAATTTTCTTTTAGTTTCTTTTTTGAGAAACAATTTTCTTTTAAGTTTCAATTGGCTAATTATTTGTACTAGGACGTCATCAATACATTTCTGCTACTAATATCATATGAGTTGGCTCGTTGGTAGTTTTCAAGCCCTCATGTTATCATGTGCTTGTTTTTCGTCAAGCACGTGGTTGTTTTCTGAGAGATTTCATTGAACGAATGGTCTAGGTCCTTGTTTATTATTAACTTCATCGCAGTGCATGAGAAATTTTGCACATCATCATGATAGACTATTATTGTTGCCAGTTTCTTGTCTCAGAATCATAAAGAGACGAGCAAAAGGGTTGAGTACAAATGGCACCTCCATGTAAAGTGGAAGGTGAGATCTTGAGTTCAAAATTCATGGGTGTGCATATGATTAATGATGCACTTAGAGTTTAATGCTATACAGTACGCCGGATTTGTTTGATGAATATCTCCAATTTGGAAGAAATCCCAATCATAATATATCTCAACAATGCATTTCACCACTTCAGTATTTCTAACATGTTAAGAAAGTAGCCGTCGAAAAACATCTACTAGTAACTTTACTGTGTTAACATTTTTTATGTTGTGGGCTAGCAGTCATTGTTTTATGTATTTAATAAAAACATGGATTAGTTGGAGTGTATTTTAGTGGGCATTTGTAAGATCAAATTGTAGATAGTGATCACCATATCTTGTTAATATTGGGTCATTTTACTGCACCGTATAATTAATAGTTTAATCAGGTGTGCCGTTGCCTACTCATTTATTTGGTTTCAAACGTATGCTAGTATTTCTTGAGAGTTTGATAAAGTGTTTTCATCCCTTTTTGCTATCTGGAAGTTTTTATCCATTTGCTCATTTGGTATGTGGAGCTTAGTTGAAGTTTTTCAACATGCTGTATTAATTTCATGTACTTATGCCATGTTGGCCCGTTTCTGCAGTCAAGCCTGTATCAAAATTTTTGAGTTCCTAGCTTAGCAGAGTGGTGGTGTTATAACGTTAATTGGGAAATATTTTTACCCCTGGTTTTCTAATGCTTAGCCAAGCAATTAAATTCCTTCTAAATAGTATCGCATTTTAGCTGACTGTTTTGTCATTGACGTTGCAATTGTGATCAATGGACAGACCTGGTTTTAATAATATTACCGCATATAGAGAGAATGCTTTCTTAATTTCCTTGTTAGTCTAGGATGCATTAATTTAGGCTGAGTTAGTCGGAATCTTTACCTATCCTCCTAAGATACCATTGTATATCTCTCTGAGGGGTTACGTGCTTTTTATTAAGCTGGGTGTGGTCAGTGGTGTATTAGTACTCTTGACGCTGTTTAACTTCAGAAACTATGGTTCATGATAGACTTTAGTGTCAATTTGGAAATAATCTCTGAACCACAATCAACCTTGTGCCAACCATAGCAATATTCGGCATTCCATATATATATATATATATACGAGATACCCTTCTCAACCATATATAGAGCTATATATGGAGCCACAACAAGTAGACTGTTGGCATTGGCAAGCGGCAACACCAAGTCCTCGAATAAAAAAAAAAAGGGTTAATGCATATATGCTTGAAAATTGTGGAAACTATGCTCTAGCTGGAGACTGGAAAATGATTTCATCATATATGGCGCACAAGGTGCTGGCAACTGTATGCATGCTTGAAATTTGACCTTTCCACAGCCAGAGTACATTAAAAAAACGAGTGAAAAAAAAAAAAAAAAAAAAAGACGAGACAGTTTTTTTTTTTTTTTTTTTAAGTTTTAATTTTAACAAACTGAGTTAAAAAAAGAAAAAGAAAAAGAAGAAGAAGACAAGAATGAATGAGAAAAAAAATGTTTTAACTTTCATTTAGCTTACATCAGGTACACAGTCTCACTTATTTCACTTTGTAACCGATAAAAAAATCAATCGTTAGCAACTATATATGTAGTAGGCTTTTCTAGACATTTTCCATTTGTGGTGGCCCATTTACTGGTGGTGTTGCTTTCGTATTTACTAAGATTCTTTTGGGTATCATTGTTGTCCATTGTTTTTTTTGAGTATCATTGTTGTCCATTGTTATAACTTATTACGTGTACTGCATAGTCCGAGCATAAAATGATTCCTTTCTTAGTCGGGGAATTATGGACGTGAGGGACTATCACATATTTCAACTGGTATTGACACGTATACTTAACTTTAGGTTTTTATTTTTTATTCTTTTTTTAATAATAAAATACCCTTCATCAATTGCTCAAGAGTGCTTGTTACAGGATCTAAAAAACCAATGAACAACAAAAAACAAATTTAGCAACACAATTAGCATCTCTCTTAACCCAGCTAAGTACACATTGGATAAGACCTCTGCTATATAACATCATATAGACCACTTCAACAAATATTAAACCTAAATTTAAAATATCAACATATAATTTGGAATCTCTATCTACGATAACCTTCTGAAGTTTTTCGTTTTGTGAGGCCCAGTGGAAGGCTGCAACTTAGGCTTGTAGAGGATCAAACAGTATCCTTTTACCTCATCACCCCCTAGCATTTCGAGCTACTATGATCAGAGGAGCGAAGGTATTTGCGACAACATGTACATCAACATTGAGCTTGACTACTACAACTTTTATTTATTTATTTATTAATGACTTGTCTTAAAATTGTTAGGATCCTAGAAAAGCAATGATGAGGTACTCAACCGTGGTTTGATACTAGGATTGTAGCAATTTTAGGATGGGTCATTAATAAAAATAATAAATAAATAATTACACTCCCTGTCCCTCTTAATTGAGAAAATGACACTCTATTCCAAAACTGCCTTGACATTTGTTTAACCAAAACTGCCTTAACATTTGTTTAACCAAACTCTGTTAAAATATTATGTACTAACCTGCCCTTTTGCTTAAGAATAACTAGGTTTCAAAAATTATCCGTCCTTTCAAAAAATGGATTGATTAAAATTTTTAATTAAAGTGTATAAACTATTAGTTTAATTAAAATGTATTTTAAAATATTTAGTGTGAACTCTTTTTTAAATTAAAATGTATTTCAAAATATTTAGTGTCCAAAAAGTTGAAGAGATTTGTGGTTACAAATCTTGGTAAACTTTATATCATTATTCTAAATTTATTAGTTCTGTTTTTACTAATTAGAGTTAAAATTTGGTAAAGTAAATCTTAAAAAAAATTAAAATAGTTAAATTTTGATTAGGGAGAGTGCTATTTTCTTTAAAAAAAAAAAAGTTGTAAAGAGATTTGTCATTACAAATCTTGGTAAAGATTATATTATTATTCTAAATTTATTAGTTCTGTGTTTTTACTAATTAGAGTTAAAATTTGGTAAAGAAAATCTTAAAATAAAAACCTTAAAATAGTTAAATTTTGATAATGAGAGAGTTCTTCAAAACCTCAAAGTAAATATAATTACAAAAAAAAAAAAAAAAAAAAAATTTAAGTTACTTTAACATTCTTAAAAAAAAAAAATTATTTAAACATTATTAAGTAATATGTTATTTAAGGGGCCCCATAGTACGTTGTTATTTCATTGATGTTAAATCTGCCATCATCAATTCATTGTGTGCTACACATATCTAGAAGGGATGCCTTTTTTTTTTTCTTTTTTTTTTTTTGCCATTTTGTCTAGGCCAACACTAGTTGTGCTGTGACCGATGTTTCATCTTGGGTGGATAATGAATAGAGCTTAGTGGGGGGATTTACAAATGAAATCTTATTGTAGCAAATTAACAAAGAGTTTTTGTTTTTGATAAATAAGTCAAGTACAACCAGATATCAGGAAAACCAAGCTGATTACAAACTCTGATGAAATATATATGCCTATCATAACGACGGAAAATGCTTACGTTAGATAGGCCAAAGTCATTACAAACTGTACATGATGCTGGAAACTCACACAAGAGACAACATAAAGGTTATTACAGAACCACAAGCAGACCCCCCAGCCCCAAAAAAGAAAAAGAAAAAAAGAAACCCAAATTAAAACAGCAATTTAAAGAAACCATGAAGTGTTACATTTTGATTTATTAAACCACCCTGGACCCAGCAACAGGAGCACCACCCTTATGAACGGGATCAGCACCAGTTGTTGCCCCCATGGCATAATCTGTGTCTCGGTAACCAGGGCCATACTTGCTACTGAAGATCCCAGCATGAAGCAACAAAACGTACACCAGTTCGGTGAATGCTAGAATGATTATGAATGCCTCTATCATCTTCAGTCTCCACCCTCTGTACCCTCCTATGTCTATCTCCTTGCAAGCCAAGCTGCAAAATGTTAAAACAATATGACACACTGTACGTACCACAATTGAAGAATCAAAATGTCTGAAGACACAAAACACACTTTGCCACAACTGGTACATACATATGTTAGGTGATTATTGGATTATCTAATCACAAATTAGCCAAGTGTGTCATATATATAATGTGTGTGCCTAGAAGAACTGTTGAAGAATACAAGCTAGTATATATGTAGAAATTAAATTAAATTACCCAGCTGCTAGTGCAGTCAGGGCCCATGCCACTACTGATGATGATGCTGCTGCAGCTAGACTGTCATTCCTCCAAGCTCTGATATGGCTTCCACCCAGGAACTTAGATACCACGCCAAGAACAGCAGCCAACATAGCGAAAGTCAAGAAGAACATTGTTGCACCATTACCTCCAAAACCTGTACATTTTTTTTCCCAAGAAAATATTTATTATTAGATCAAATTAAAAGAAGTTAGTCAAAGGGAGTAGGAGCCTCCAAAATTGTGTGTAGGAGAGAGAGAGAGCATGAACTTACTAGGATGGTTGGTTTGGCCGTCGATGTACCTGTTAAGACACCAACTAGCAAAACCCAACACGATAAGGTACATGATCAAGTTTAAAAACAACAAAGGAGCTGCTATGTTCCTTCCCACCGTTTGAGCCATATCTTTCTTAGCTTAATTTCTCTTTCAAAAACAAACCCAGAAAAGACCAAACAAACCGCTTCTAGCTTAAAAGAAATAACGCACTCGCAACTTCCTTTACATTTTCCTGCTTCCAAGTGAATGTATAGACTATATATATAGAAGAGCAAAGGTTATAAGTCCAGGATACGTGTAAGCCAATCAGGTTTTGCAAGTGTACTTTTGGTTACAGGTGTTGGGACACTTGTCAAGTTTGATCTTATCCATGGCAATAGATCTCTTGCAAACTCTTCTTTGCCGAAAGTTTAATCCAGCGGTGCATTATCCAGAGATATCTATAGCATACTTCTGAGTTACACGGTTTACACTGTCTTCACCCCTGTGGGCCCACTGAGTCAGCGGTGCTCAATTTTTTTGACGTTTCTCCTTGTGATGAGAATTTCATTATAATTAAGCTGCACATGAGTTCTGTTCAGCCTAAAAATAGGAAAATAAAATTTTAGTTCTCCAATAATCTAAATACAATTTCTTTTATGATTTATGAAGGTAGTGAATTATAATGTCAATAATATCACTTTTGTCACGTATCAAGCATGATATTTCGAATAAGATATTGTTAAAAGCTTTACAAGTATAGACTTAATTTTTGGTTCTCTTCATTTAATTTTTTTTTTTTTTAATATGAAAAATAGTGATAAACTGATAACGAATGTCAGATATTGTGAAAAACTTTATGCGTATAGATTTACTTTTTAGGTTCTCTTCTCTTCATTTAAGAAAAACAAAATTAAATCATGAGAAAAAGTGATAAATGTATGGTTGTGATCATATATATAGCTCTTTAGATTTGATATAGAAATTCTGAGTTATAAACTGGTTTTTCTGTAGCCAATAATAGCTCCTACTTGGAAGATTTTATTTAGCGCTCTCTTTCTAGAATGGTCCATGCAGTTCAATGGGCTATAATGGTGAGAGCTGTAAATCTAGGTAAAGTCCACTAATATATCTTAGGGTAAATTTTATTAATATACTCTAAAGTTTATGATAATATTAACCAAATTTAAGATTTTTTAAAACTGACCAATTTGGTCCTTAAAACTAACTAAGTCTCTAAGACATTTGAGAAAATAACAAAATAATTGACTTAACAGTATTTATGGTAAGTTGGTTTTATGGACTAAATTAATCAATTTTGAAAAATTTTGAATCTAATTGGCATTAGATCAAACCTCAGGTATATTAATGAAATTTACTCTTATATCTATTGATGGGACTGACGAAGTCAACCTACTTAGACGAAGTCATTAATACTGACGAAGTAACCTTGATAGACGAAAACAACTAAGCATCCCCGACGATACAACCACGTCGCTGACGAAGGTAGAAAAGCTATTCAATATAGTCAATAAATGAGTCGGATGGTTAAAAGGCCAACTGTGCAGACCATTGGAAGCCCATTAAAACCCACATTTACTAGGGGTAAGGCGTTACCCAAAGGGGAATTAAGACCACCATAATAGCCACAACGGCTAGGAGCTAAGGGAATGTATATATATATAACCCTCACACCTCCAACAAAAAAAGGTACATTGTTTCTAAACACAAAAACAGCATCCCTAATTATTTTTACTCTGTAATTTGCTATAAGTTTCTCATATTGACTTTGGCATCGGAGGGGTTGTGGCAGGCACCACACCGGTGACCATTGAAAGGAATCTCTACTTCCACGGTGACGCAAACGAATATCCAACTCCATCTGGACGTGTTCATTGTGACTGACGAATCTACACTTCATCAGTTTGGCACCGTCTGTGGGAAACGTGACATTTTCGTGCTCCGATTCGAAAATGTAGTTCCTATCAACTTCTATATATTCAGATGGAATCTAATCAGGACTCAATAGCATTGGTTCAGCAAGTCCAGGCTCTAGCGGCCACCGTTGAAGATCTCACTAGGCAGAATCAGGAAATGAGGCTGCAGCTTCAACAGGAGGAGAATCGATCTAGAGCCAATCAAGAGGATGAGGGAGATAGCCGTAGAAGAAGTGACCGTTGAGGGCTTACTACTCCAGATGAGCAGAACTCAGATCTTCTTCGAGAGATGAGGAAGGAGATGGACAAGCTGAGGAACACCATTAAGGAGAAGACAGACCGGAGCCTGGATAGAATGGTCAGGGCAATAGACTCTCCCTTCACTACTGCCGTCCTGGAATGCCCAGTGCCATCAAAATTTCGATTGCCCCAGCATGAACCGTTTGACGGACTTAAGGACCCCCAGGACCACCTTAATACCTTCAAGGCGACACTAGGCCTTCAACAGCCTCCTGATGAAATATTGTGCCGTTCCTTCCCTACCACTCTCAAAAGAGCTGCAAGGGAGTGGTTCACGAAGTTGCCAACTTCAACCATCAATAACTTCAAGCAGTTGAGCAACGCCTTTCTGCACCACTTGCTTACTATTAGACAAGGGGAGAAAGAAACCCTTAGGTCGTATGTGAAACGATTCAAGAGGGAGACCTTGGAGGTAGACGAAGCTAACAACAAAGTGCAGTTGACGACCTTTAAGGCAGGGCTGAAGTCTAGAGAGTTCGTGATGTCACTCGCGAAGAATCCTCCTAAGACGATGGCAGAGATGCTTTTGAAGGCACAGAAGTACATGAATGCTGAAGAAGCGCTAGCCGCCATAAGAGACATATAGAAGCCAACAGACAAGGGAAATAAGGAGGACGATCGTAGAGGACAAAAAAGGGAGCGTCTAGATTGCCGAACTAGCGACTTGAGTAAACGGAGAGACGAAAAAACTCCTTGAACGGTAAAATTCGCTCTTTTAGTTATGCCAGTTGACAAAATTTTGGCGCAGATTAAGGATGAGCATTACCTCAAATGGCCAAGGCCATTACATTCGTCCCCTAACGTCCGAGACAAGAAGAAGTACTATCGATTCCACAAGGACCATGGTCACTACACAAAAGATTGCCGGGACCTGAAGGAGCAAATAGAGGAATTGATACGGAAAGGAAAACTGCAGAAGTATGTGAAGAAGGGAGAATCCAGCAGGTTCAGAGACGATGATAAAAACCAGCGCGGGTTCTCGCCCAAAGATGAGGATCACATGTCTCAACGACCACAAACCGTGATCGGGTAGATAAGGACGATCACAGGTGGGCCATCCACGGGCGGGTCATTCAGATCTCTCAAGAAAGCATGTCAGAGGCAGGTGAACAGCGTGCACACGACACCCCCGTTTAAATAGAGACGGACGAACCAGGACATGTCATTCAGTGAAGAAGATGCTAGGGGAGTGAAGCAGCCTCATAATGACCCCTTGGTCATAATGCTTACGATAGAAGGATTCAATACTAAGAGAATCCTCGTGGACAATGGTAGCTCCGTGGACATCATCTACCTTCCTGCTTTCCAGCAGCTGAAACTAGATCCAGAGAGACTACGCCCATTTGATTCCCCCCTCGTTAGTTTCAGTGGGGACAGAGTATATCCAAGGGTATAGTAACTTTAACAGTAACGGTGGGGACCTACCCAAAGCAGTTGACACGCCAGTTAGACTTCTTAGTGGTAGATTGCCCTTCATCTTACAATGTGATCATTGGGAAACCCATGCCCAACCGGTGGAAGTTAGCCATGTCCACCTATTGCTTAATGGTAAAGTTCCCAACTGAGAATGGTGTTGGCGAGGTAAAAGGAGATCAGGTCTTGGCCAGGGAATGCTACTAGGCCGTGTTGGCCGTAAAGGAGAACCATACATGGATGATCGAGGAGAAAGAAGAGGATAAAGTGGAAACCCTAGAGACAGTGGAACTGGTTGAAGGAGAGGCAACAAAGAAGACAAGAATAGGAACGATACTAAGAAGACAAGAATAGGAACGATACTAAGTCCCGAGATGAAAACAAGGCTCGTCCAGTTCCTTAAAGAAAACCTGGACGTCTTCACCTGGACTCACGAAGACATGCCAGGCATATCTCCAAAAGTTATTCAGCATAAGTTGAACGTAGACCCGGAGAAAAAGCTCGTCCAGCAAAGACGACGGATCTTCGCCCCAGAACGGAACCAAGCAATTACAGACGAGATTAACAAACTATTATCAACAGGCTTTATTCGAGAGGTCTACTATCCTGATTGGCTAGCGAATGTGGTTCTAGTGAAGAAAGCAAATGGGAAATGGAGAATGTGCATGGACTTCACAGACCTGAACAAAGCCTGCCTGAAAGATAGTTTTCCTCTGCCGAGAATAGACCAGTTAGTGGATTCTACAGCCGGGCATAAGTTACTGACGTTCATGGATGCTTTCTTAGGGTACAACCAGATAAGAATGGCTGAAGAAGATCAGGAGAAAACTGCTTTCATCACGAGTCAAGGGCTCTATTGCTATAAGGTGATGCCCTTCGGGCTGAAGAATGCAGGAGCAACCTACCAGAGGTTAGTGAACAAGATGTTCAGCAAGCAAATTGGCAGGAATATGGAGGTGTATGTGGATGATATGCTCGTCAAGAGTAGAGAAGAACTTGCCCATCTGGACGACCTGAAGGAGACGTTTATCACCCTCAGACAATACCATATGAAGTTAAACCCCAGCAAATGTGCCTTTGGCGTATCCTTGAGGAAATTCTTGGGATTTATGGTGTCCCAAAGGGGGGATAGAAGCAAACCCGGAGAAGGTGCAGGCCATACTCAACATGACATCGTCGAAGACCGTCAAAGAGGTCCAGAAGCTCACAGGAAGAATTGCAACTCTCATCAGGTTCATCTCTAGAGTGACGGACAAATGCCTGCCCTTCTTCAAGACCTTGAAGCAGGCCTTTGCCTGGACTGACGAATGTTAAGCAGCCTTTCAGGAACTCAAACGATACTTGAGTAATCCACCCCTTTTAAGCCCATCCAAGGAGGGGGAAAATTTATATTTGTATTTGGCAATCTCAATCACAGCCGTAAGCGCAGCCCTCATTCGAGAAGAGGAAAGAAAGCAGCTCCCAGTTTACTACGTCAGTCAAACTTTCCAAGGTGCAGAAGCTAAGTAACCACAAATTGAAAAAATTGTCTTTGCGTTAATAGTAGCCTCGCGTAAATTGCGACCATACTTTCAGGCGAACCTTATCTTGGTGATGACTGATCAACCCATCAGGAAGTCCATGAACAAGCCTGAAGTAGCAGGGAGAATGGTCCAGTGGGCGATTGAACTTAGCTAGTTCGATATTGAGTATCACCCCAGGACAGCCATTAAGGCGCAAGCCTTAGCGGACTTCATCACCGAGTTCACCCTCCTGGACGAGGACAACCTTACCAATGAAACAGAGCGGTGGACAATATAGACCGATGGTTCGTCAGCCCAAAGGAGGAGGGGAGTAGGGGTCGTCATAACCACCCCTAACGGAGAAGTGCTCAAATATGGAGTTCAACTAAAATTCTCGGCCACCAATAACGAGGCTGAGTACGAAGGAATACTGATGGGATTAAGGCTTGGTAAGGCACTCGAAGCTAAGAACTTGCTAGTCTAGAGTGATTCAAAGATGAGATAGGGCAGATTAAGGAAGAATATAAAGCAAAGGAGGAGCGAATGCAGAGATACCTCAGGTTGACGAAACATCTGACTCAGGACTTTGATAATGTAGAATTTGTACAGATTCCCAAAAGCCAAAACATGGTAGCAGATGAAGTCACGAAGCTAGCCTCGTCGGAAGAAGGAGCGGCGAGCACGGGCTTGATGACGGAGGTCCAGAAACGCCCCAACATCGAGGAGATCTCCACTTTTGCAATCCAGAGAGCAGGTAGCTGGATGACGCCAATCATATCCTTCCTCTAGGATGGGCACCTCCCTCAAGATGTCGAGGAAGCCAGAAAGATCAGGAGGAGAGCAGCCAAATTCACGATTCTTAACGACACACTATACAAGAGAGGCTTTTTCATGCCTTATCTGAAGTGTGTGGATGAAGAAGAAGCCAAATATATTCTAGAGGAGATCCATGAAGGAGTTTGCGGAGACCATGCAGGCCCCAGATTGTTGGTAAGTAAAATTATTAGAATAGGTTATTTCTGGCCCACAATGCAGATAGATGCAAGGGAGGTCGCTAAGAAGTGTGACAAGTGCCAAAGGTTTGGGAACATCCAACGCCTTCCAGCGGAAAGATTGACGATGATATCTTCCCCCTGGCCCTTTGCACAATGGGGAATTGACATCGTCGGCCCACTGCCTTAAGGTAAAGGACAGGTAAAATTCCTTCTAGTTGCAATCGATTATTTCACAAAGTGGGTCAAAGTAGAGGCGCTAGCAACCATCACTGAAGCCAGGATCCAGAACTTTGTGTGAAAAAACATAATCTGCAGGTTCAGAATTCCATGGACGATCATATTAGATAATGGTTGGCAGTTTGACAATCAAAGCTTTAGGGATTTCTATTCAGGCCTAGGGATCAAGAACCAGTTCTCATCCCCAGGACATCCACAGGTAAACAGACAGACGGAGGTAACGAATCAGACGCTACTCAAGATAATCAAGGGCCAAGTTAGATGATGCAAAGGGTGCCTGGCCGGAAGAATTGCCCAGCGTCTTGTGGGCCTATAGGACCACGGCAAGAACCCCGATAGGAGAAACCCCCTTCCGACTCATCTATGGTACTGAGGTAGTAATCTCGGTTGAGGTGGGAATAACCGGCACCAAGCGAGAAATGTTCCATGAGGAAGATAATGACGACCAGCTACGAGTCAACCTGGATTGCTTAGACGAAGTGAGAGAGAAAGCCTTTGACAAGATGACGAAGTACCAACAGAAGATGGCTGAGTATTACAACAAAAGGGTGAAGCTCGGACGACTCGACATAGGAAACCTCGTCCTGCGCAAGGTCACCCTAGCAACTAGAGACCCTACCCAAGGAAAACTTGGCCCCATATGGGAAGGACCTTACCGGGTTGTCAATTACTCCTGGCAAGGCAGCTATCACCTGGAAACCATAGACGGGTAGAGGTTTCGACGACCATGGAACATTGAGCACTTGAAGAAATACCACCAATAGATGTAACAAACAATTGTATTCATTCTTGAAAGAAGTAAAAGGGATTATTCGGCCAATATTTTAGTGCAAGCAGATCCATAAAAAAAAAAAAAAAAAGAGAAAAGGAAAATGGCTAAGTAACAAGATTCCGCCTTGACGGATGTAAATTACTGACGAAGCCATAAACATGACAAGATCCCTTAAATGGGTGTAAGTCACAAAAATTTTGGCTAAGTAACAAGATTCCGCCTTGACGGATGTAAGTTACTGACGAAGCCATAAACATGACAAGATCCCTTAAATGGGTGTAAGTCACAAAATTTTTGGCTGAGTAACAAGATTCCGCCTTGACGGATGTAAGTTACTGACAAATCCATAAACATGACAAGATCCCTTAAATGGGTGTAAGTCACAAAAATTTTGGCTAAATAACAAAATTCCGCCTTGACGGATGTAAGTTACTAACGAATCCATAAATATGACAAGATCCCTTAAATGGGTGTAAGCCACACAAAAAAATAGCTAAGTAACGAGATTTCATCTTGACGGATATAAGTTACTGACGAATTCAAAAGAGACAAGAACCTTGCAACAAACATGCTCAAGAGAGAGCATCTTTTGAAGGGTCACAACTAAAAATCCTTTGCTAAGTACAAAACACTGATGCAAAAGGGAAAACTACAGGAATAGAAATTGCAGACAAGTATGGAATTGCTAGTTTAATTCAAGCCCAAAAACAATGGGCAATTGCCATTGTCTTTACATCTGAACCAAAGGCCCATAAACACTGGGCTAAAGATATTGTTCCCAAAACAGATTAAAAAAAAAAAATTCTGGAATTAGACTTACAAAAGGCCCAAAAACATCACGGGCACCCACAAAAAAGAAGAAGAATTTCTTTATAAGTAACAGGATCAGGCGTCTGCAGTTGTATCGTCACCAGTTGGAGGGGGAACAGCATTCTCGGGGGCATCACCATCAAGGGCAGAGGAGTTGGAAGCCTCATCAGTAGCCATCTCCTTGTCTACCTCTTCAAGGTCCAAGTTCTCCAGATCTACTCCGGAAGGGTGCTTGATGAAGTATCTTCTCAAAAGCTCAAACCCTTTAAAGTACCAGTTAAAGAGCACAATATTGTACTCTTCAGTCTGCTGGAAACCTTCGATGGCTTTAACTGCTATAGTTTTGATCTTCTCCTTAGTAGCCAGGAGTTACTTGTCCTTCTCCACAGTCAACTACCGTTCAGCCCTGAGGTCGTCACTGAGAGTCTTGGCCTTTTCCTTGGCGAGGTTGGCTTTGCCCATGACGGTTATCAACTCTTTCTTCAACTTTGAATTTTCCGTCTCCAAGACCGCCACTCGAGACAATGCAGACTCGACCTTAGCTTCCTGAGCAAGATACTTAGAAGAAAGATGAAGGCTCTCCCCCAACACCTTAAAAAAAAAAAAAAAAAAAAAAAAAAAAAAAAAGAAAAGAAAAGAAAAGAAAAGAAAGAGAGAAGGGAAAATGGAATTTACACGAGGACATTACTTGGACGAGCTTGTGGAGGTGACGACCCACAAGCGCGCTTAGAGACGATCCCAAGAATATCTTCATCTCGTCCGTAGTAAAAACCTCCTGAGCCCTAGCCATCGCGACCCCAGCATCGTCCCAGACGTTGGACGAACGAAAGTCGGCCTTCTCCTTCTCCTTTTCACCTGTCCGATGCCTCTTCCGTTGAGGAGGGATTTCTTCAACTGAGGTGGTTGGGGAGGCCGTCCTCGTCGTCTCTACACCGGGAGTAACCAGAGTTGTAGGTGTAACGGAGGCACCCTTGTCCGTCACCTTCACATTTTTTGCCCCAAGATTGGATAAGGGCTCGTTCTTTTTGGCCCTCATCTGGGCATACATACTCTGGTTAAATTTCGTCGTCATTCCTAAAAAAAGAAAAAAAGAAAAAGAAAAAACCACTCATGAGCAAGAAAATATATAAAAAAAAAAGAGTTAATAATGACGAGGCTAACACTTACTCTTCTTTTCCTCAATATCAATGTTTCGTAAGACGTAGGCAGACGGTTCAGGGTCCAGACAATAGAAGGCGAGAGTCCGTGGATCCACCAGATCGTCCCAGTCCTCAATCGTCTTCGCATGCTCAAACGCCTTCTCAACACGACCCACGTACTTGCTTTTGAGCTTAGGTCGTCTCTTAACTGCATAAGACAATGAGCATGAGAGTTAGTGATGATCATTAAACACAACGAAAATTAAGGACGAGGAAGAATAAAGACGCACCTAAAGTCGAGGTACCCCACCGACGGAGCAGCCTTGGGAGATCACCCAAAAGTTCATTAGAGGGCGTCTCCCAATCATCCCAGGACACAAAGAAGAACTGGGACTTCCAGTATCTGAAGGACGAAGGCAGGTCTTGGACGATCCTAGCTCTCCTCTCCCACGACACCAGCTCATAGTACCCGTGCTCTTTAGATGCCTTTAGACGATACAGGTAGACGAGCTCGTCCACTCTGATCATGTCTCCATTCGTAGTAACCAACCATATTCCCATTAGGCTAACTACTATCCTCCACGAATTGGGCATAAGTTGCCCAGGAGCAATGCCGAAATGGCTTAACAGCTCTATGATAAAAGGATGGACGGGGAGCCTAAGACCACACAGGAAGGCAGCCTCGTAGAAGCATACCTCCCCTGGGAAAAAATGGCATGCCCGTTCCTCTTCACTGGGTAGACGAACCCTAACCTTGTTAGGAAATTGGAACCTATCCTTAAATCTAGACAGCGTTTCGGCATCTAAACCACAAACCTCTTCAAGGGCATAAAAAGCCCTAACCTCCCAAAGAGCAGAAACTGCAGTATCGCCCCCAACCTCCACAGGACCGTCATTAGAGGACAACCCAGTCTCTAATTCGCTCGACCTCACCTTAGACATAATCCCTTGTTCTCTTACCAAACCCTCGAACCAATCAATGGATTGACGAAGCAAAGGCAGCAAATCAGCCAATGCGACGCTCAGACTATTACCCTTAAAAACAAAGTTCTCAAGATGAGGGAAAACCCCCAAAGACCCACCTAAACGCGCGAAAAGAAAGGAGATTGAAGGACAAGCTACCCTAACCGCAGAGCCACTAACCATGGAAGAACTAGAAAACAAAGGAAGAAAATCCTAAAAGCCCCAAGACCCAAAAACAAACACAAAGGAAAAGGAAGGGAAAATCAGAAATTCACCATAGTATATATGTCTACGCTGAAAAAGAAAAAAAAAAAAAAAAAACAGAAAGTGAGGAGAGGAACATACCTCAAGAGGAAATGTAGAAAGTCCGGCCAAGCACCAGTTCGGAGAACCACCGAGAAAAATCGGAGAAGAATCACAGAGGAAGACCGGAGAAGAAGACATTCAGAGTAATGGTTGGAAGTGTGAAAAAAGTGAAAGGGAAAAATGGGGAGAAGTTTAAAAACCAAGGCTCAAAAAACTAAAAATCAGCGGGAAACCTAAGAGCCATACGATTGGAGCATTAACTCCACTAATCAGAACATGCCATGTGGCCACGATGCGTGTGGTGCCGCCACTATGCATTTAATACGGAGCAAAACCCCAAGGGTCATGGACAGCTCATAAAAACCTTTCATCTTCTATGATCGTCATGACACGTCACGATGACCATAGAACCTCGGGGGCAGCTGACGGGACTGACGAAGTCAACCTACTTAGACGAAGTCATTTATATTGACGAAGTAACCTTGATAGACGAAAACAACTAAGCATCCCCGACGATACAACCACACCGCTGACGAAGGTAGAAAAGCCATTCAATACAGTCAATAAATGAGTCGGACGGTTAAAAGGCCAGTTGTGCAGACCGTTGGAAGCCCATTAAAACCCACATTTACTAGGGGTAAGGCATTACCCAAAGGGGAATTAAGACCACCATAATAGCCACAATGGCTAGGAGCTAAGGGAATGTATATATATATAACCCTCACACCTCCAACAAAAAAAGTTACATTGTTTCTAAACACAAAAACAGCATCCCTAATTATTTTTACTCTGTAATTTGCTATAAGTTTCTCATACTGACTTTGGCATCGGAGGGGTTGTGGCAGGCACCACACCGGTGACCATTGAAAGGAATCTCTACTTCCACAGTGATGCAAACGAATATCCAACTCCATCTGGACGTGTTCATTATGATTGACGAATCTACACTTCATCATCTATTATCCGGTGAAAGAAACATTGAGTAGCCAAATATTGTTTATCTTCTTTTAAAGGAGCTTTCAAAATATAAAAAAAGAGTTAGTTCTTCTATCACTAGTCCAAAAAGGATACCAAAGGTCCAAGGTAACTATCAACTGGAAATGTAATCTCTTCTTTCGCAAGAGGTAGATTAGTTTTGGTCCAATGTTTGTTATTGATTCTTACTTTAGCCACGATTCATTAGCAAAATGATTTTTTTTTTTTTTTTTTTAGGCATCCCTCTCTTTGTGATCAACATTAACTAGATGATTGGCTAATTAATTAGGCTGGTCAAAGCATTAGAAAGGCCTTAGTTCAAGCTCTATGCCCAAGCCCAACCCAATTCTACGTACGATTTAGGCTAGTTGGGGATATCTACAATCTACAATAATTTGACATGAACAAGGAGAACGATGGTAAGTTGTGTTTTACCTCATTGCCATTAGTTATGCCGACTAACAAAAAATTTAAAGAGTTCCACAGTTAGCATTTATAAAATAAATAAATAAAACTATGGCATAAAAATATGAATTACGTAATCAATATTATCTGAAAGGGCATGATTCTCAATGGTTGCTCTATATGAACCTATAAAAGATCAACCAATTACCCTAAGGGCTTCAAGAAACCCTAGTTCAAGTGCAAGACATAGTTCTCTCACTTGTGAATTTGCATAGCCTTGCTTGTATATCTATCTTCCAACTGTAATCTTTTTGTGTGTGTGTATATATATTCCCCCCTATAAAATGGACTTAATTAGAACCCATTAACCCGTTCAAATCCAAAAAAAAAGGGTATTGAGTAATAGCAATACATCTTAGTATGATAAGTTTAAGATTTGTACCCAATTTTGACCCAACATGGGTTGGTCAAATCCATACCCCACTCGACAACAGTACTACATGCTCATCAAGCCTTTATTATAAAATTTCAAACTTAATTTTCAATTAACTCATTTTCATGAAGGGCTAAAAATGAAGGGTCAAAAAGAAAAAATTCTGAAGCATGCATAAAAGGTTAAACAAAAAAACTAAATCAAACATGAATAGCCAAAATGAAAATTTTGAAGCTTAAAAAGCCAAAATAAAAACATCCCATAACATTAAAGGCTAAAAGTATACTTTAGGTTATATTTTACTCTTAAAGCTATCTATATTGTATATATGATTTTGAATTCGTTTTTCTATTAACTTTTTAGCTTATTTTCTTATGTACATATTTTTAAAAGTCTTAATTTTTTTAAAATAAACTATAATTTATCCAACTTTTAGCAAATTAGTTTTTAGCAAAAGCTAATCCAAAAGCATACATAATTTATAGGTGATCTAACTTTATTTCATGTATAACATGTATAAGCTCTTTTTGTTCTTCTTTTGTAAAACTATTAGACTTTTAGACTGATAAAATTAATTATTGGACTATAAACTTAAGGATTTATGTATTATTCAACTTTTATCTTTAATTTTTTTGTTCTTTTTAGTTTTATTGACAAACGCACACAGGTTAGAAAGTATGTTAAAATTTTTTATTATATACATATCAGAGAGAGAGAGAGAGAGAGTCTGAGTCATTTTCAAGTTGACTTGTCAAAAACTATGTATAGGATTAAAAACTCGTTTTAATCCAAAAATTTATGATTTGAACTTGGTAGAGTCAAACTCAAATGGAATCTATATTTGACATGCATTTGCCAAGGTTTTTATTTTTATTTTTTGCTTTCCCCTCTTAAATCTAATCTTTTCACTTTAAGTGTAATTAACGCTATGTTTGTTTTAATGGAAAATTTTGTATAAAGGTAGTTTTTCGTGTTTTCCAATGTTTGGTAGGATCAGAAAAATGAGTCGAATGAAAACTATCTTTAATTAAATATAAAAAGTATGACTTATTTTTAGAAATTTTTTCCAATTAAATTTTTTTGAAAAGCAACTCTATCTCACAGTATACTAAATAAAGAAAGTTAGAAGATTGTTTTTCAATTCATTTAAGGTTACTACTAAACATAAGAAAATAAGATAGTTTTATTGAAAATACTATTTGGAAAATGACTCATTTTATAAAAAACATTATTGTTAAAACGAATAGAAGGTATGTTTGGTAGACTATAATAGGTATTACTATAAGTTATTTCAATGGTTTAGCTATTCAGTAGTTTGGTTATATTTTGATTATAGGGAATAGTTATTCCTTATGAATAGCTATTCTTTTTTTCTTTTCTTTTTTGATACCAGAAGCAGGGAGAACAAAACAACATTAAGAGTTTGTACAAAAAGCTGGATAGCTGGATTTGACCAGTGCTATCTTAAAGGCACGAGAGTTGCCTCACTCTGTACAAGGGAATCTAAATCAGCAAGTCTCGTAGGGTCCTGCCAACTAGAAGCACTCCTATTGTTAAAGGTTGTAATAAGTCCTCCACAATCACTTAGAAACAAAACTCTCTGGAAGTTGTGAGCAGTAACTATAAGGCTGGTTTCCACCATAGCTTCCAGTAGACACCCTATAGTAGTCCTAGATATACTACTATTAACACCAAAAAAGACCCTAGCTCCCAGTGGGTTGATTGCTTCATATGCATATGCTCTTCTCCTCTGCTTCCTACTCCTGCTGCTAGATATCTTGATGATTAGCTGCCAAGGTCCTACTGCAGATTGGGGTTCAGCAGCTGGTCTTGTTGGGGTCCCAGATTGGCAAGGTTGTTCATTGAAGGACTCCTTGTACCTGCAAGATAAAGATTGAGCCATTAGAATAACCTGCAACGGATTAGGGGTGATCCCATCATGTATAACTCTATTTCGATGAGTCCATATGGTCTAGAGAAAGGTGAATAGAGCTTACAAATAGTCCATAAAATCTGAGATCTTTAGATCATGTTTAATGAGTAAAGTATTTAACCACTGCTGAACAGAGGTATTTGCATAGTCAGATGTATGAATGGTAAGTGTGGACCCATGCCAACAGGCTCTAGCAAAGGGGCACTTCAGGAAAAGGTGTGTAGATGTTTCATCCTCTCCATGGCAGAGTGGGCATGTATTGTCTAAGGAAAGACCTCTCTGCTTAACATTGCTCTTCTCAATAAACCAATCACCCTTTTGGAAATTGAGGACACTGTGTTTCAATTGGGCTCCCACAAAGCCCTTGGACTAGATGGCCTACCTGCTTTCTTCTATCAACAATTTTGGGGCATTGTTAAAGCTGATGTCATAAACACTGTTCTAGATTTTTTCCATTTTTGTTCACTTTTCACTCCCCTCAACCATACCTTTATTACACTCATCCCCAAAGTTCCCTTTCCTGAGGAAGTTACTCACTTTAGACCTATTAGCCTTTGTAATGTAATTTACAAAATTATCTCTAAGATTCTAGTTAATAAGCTGAAACCTCTGATGGATACCCTCATCACTCCTTTTCAGAATGCCTTTATCAAAGGCAGGAACATTTCTAATAATATACTTATTGCTCATAAGGTTCTTGATGTTTTAAGGAAGTGGAAAGGAAGGAAGGCCAGTTTTGGGATGCTCAAGATTGACATGAGTAAAGCCTATGATAGGGTTAATTGGACTTTTCTTAGGGCAGTGTTGACAGCTATGAAGTTTGGGGAGAATTGGATCAAGTGGATTATGGAATGTGTTACCTCTGTTAGCTATACCCTTCTGGTGAATGGAAATTTAACCTCCTCCTTTAAACCTTCCCAAAGGTTAAGGTAGGGAGACCCTTTATCCCCATATCTCTTTCTGTTTTGTACAAATATTCTATCCTTATCCATACTTCAATTTGAACACCTAAACTTGATTCATGGTGTTAGGATAGGCATAAATGGTCCTTCCTTCACACACCTTCTGTTTGTTGATGACTCTCTTCTTTTCTTCACACCTCCTCTTGGAAAATTGATCTTGTAAGGAACCTCTATTCCCCTACACAAGCAAAGGACATTCTCCATACACCCCTTCTCAAAACCAATTCAGTCGAAGACAAAATCCTTTGGAAACACTCCATCACTGCAGAGGGTTTACCCAAACCTCTACAGTTCCAACTCAGGATTCTCATGGCTATTGGGGAAGCTATTCAGGGTCAGCTTCCTAGCACCCGTTTGGATTTCAAGGAGTATCCTCAGCAAGTAGTACATCACAGCTAGTATTAAAAGAGCTAAATTGTTTAAGAGTTGCATAATTGTTACCTTCATTAGCAAAGAAACCACAGAGCAGCCTCTGCCTGATATTTCTACCCAGCTTGCCCAAATCGACTCAAAATCTTTTCTTTGAAGTTGTAGGAGTCCCATCCAACCACTCCTCACAATGAAGATTAGGTATAGGCCCCGGTTCTAAAGCAATGGAGGTAGGTGATGGTGGGCTTGGGCCTAAGTTACCAATTCCGAGGTTGAGTAGTTGTCAAGCCCAGTGTCTAAACTTACAGTATGACTATGAGCCAAATCCACCTGTGTATCAGGGTTTATCCGAAATTGAGTCCAGGAATGCTCACGGCCCATCACTTGAGATCTTCTAACATGTGGCCCATCACTAGGCCCACCCATTTCCAATCTAAACCTGTTCCTATCAACCCTATGCACCAAGGAACTTATAAAGGGGTCAGGGTCTTCAGGAATCTGACCTCTGTCCCATGCATCCCTACGTACCCACTCTGGTCTCTCTTCATTAAGCCTGTCCAGGTTGAACAATAACACAGTCTCATCACTGTCTGTTGCAGAACTACTTCTAGAAGTCCTTCGCAACATACCATTAGTCATAAAAGGACCATTCTCTGCAACCCAGGTCCACTAAAGAGACGAATCTGAAGGTAAAGCCTAGGGAGGTTGCTGTGAAAATGTGGTAGTATTTTCATTCTTTAAAATGAGGAATAACTATTCCTCTTTAAAAGGGCTATAATAGTTATTCCTTAGTATGTGTATTAATTTTTAAAATTAATATATTTCCAAATAAACAAACTTTTCATATACATATAACAATTATGAAATAAAAAAGTCATAAAAAATAAAAAATTTCTCTTTCAAATTAAATATATATATATATATATATATATATATATATATTTTAAGAAATTTAATTATATGAGTAAGATATTTCCTAAAATACATTTTAAGTTTTATACTTAGACAATTTGATTTAAAATGATTTCATTCCATTGTCTTCAGGTTCTATTCTTGTGTTGTCACCAAACAAATGATTAGTAATAAGTATTACATTACAAAAACTTGTATTTTTTGTAATTCATATTCCTATTCCTGTGTAATCATCATTACAGTCTACCAAATGTGCCATTAGACCTAGACTTTGCTGTTGAGGTATCCTAATGAAGACCTTGACTTTGTGTTGATTTATTTGGAGCTTTGGAATTTTATGCATATTTGGAGAGACATGATTTGTAGTTTGTATTGTTTGTAAATGCATCATTGAGGTTTGACTTATATTGTGGAGATTTTTTAGCAAGTTAATATTTTATCATGAGAGATGCTACATCCATAATATTTTTACAACAAATCACAGGTGGTTAGTTGTTATTGCTTCAAATTTGAACCTAACACTAAGATTACTTTTTTGCCTCAACAATAACAACAAGTAACAATCCACCACTTAGGATTTGTTGTAAAAAAATTGTAAAAATGTTGTGGACATATCAATTCTCTTTTATCATATAGATATATTATTTACTTGATGGAAGGAAAAAAAAAAAAAAATCCCCTACAATTTATCTTTAAGGTTTATATCTACATGCTTTAGACCCTTTTTAGTTCGGGATGTGACAACAAAGGCTCTAAAAAACTGTATCACGATCAACAACAACAAAAAATAATATATAAATAATTGTATAGTGGGCAAGATAATTAAAGCGAAAGGCATGGTAAGAGGCTAACTGCTAACCCCTTTCATTGCATCAAAAAAAATTTCATTAAAAGAAAGGAGATGGTCATAATATATATATATATATAGAGAGAGAGAGAGAGAGAGAGAGAGAGAGAGAGAGAGAGAGAGAGAGAGAGAGAGAGAGAGAGAGAGAGAGAGAGAGAGAGAAGCAAGGAATGTTTTGCTTCATCGAGAGCATTCCCACTTCCCAGCCCTTCTCATTCTCCATTGTTAGTTGAAACTAACATCATGCAGATTACATTTGCAATTTTGCAAACAACTGCCTTTACTTTATTTTGAAAATCTAGGACTAAATGCACTTTTAGTCATTACATTTTGCATCTTTTCCATTTTGGTCCCTACATTTTCATTTCACCACTTTTAGTCTCTAAATCAATTAACGCGTTTCATTTTGGTCCTTACCATTACTCACATAACAGAAATTGCTGATGTGACAAACGGAGTCCATTGTTGGCACATTAAATGCTGACGTGATCAATAAAATAATATTAAAAAATTATTTAGTATTTAAAATATGCCACTTCAGTATTTTAATTTAAAATTTTAAAAACAAATAAATTTTAATTTTGCAATTCTAATTCAAATTAAAAAAAAAAAAAAAAAAAAAAGAACCTTTTTTTCTTTTTAGTTTTAAAGATTAAGAAAAAAAACTTGTAGTAACTAACTCAATTTTTCTTAAATTTTCTTGTCAACCAAACACAACATCATCAATAAACACAAAACTCAAACTCATTTTCATTTTCCTATCTCTCTCTCAGGTCAAACACTCAAACTCCGCTCTCTCCCTCTTTGCTTTCTCTCATTTCTTTTTCTCTTTAAGTTCAGGTTGTAGTTTTTAGGATATGGCTTTGATCTAGGTTTAGAGAAAGAGAGGCTGAGATGTGGTGGTTTGGATTTGGGTAGAGAGAGAGGGGCTGAGGTCGGCGATGGTTTGGATTTGGGTTTAAAGAGAGAGGGGCTAAGATCGGGGGTGATTTGAAGTAGATCGGTGGTGAACCTGGCCCTTTCGCTCTTCCCAGCGATGTCTTTGGACCTTGTGGTGGTAGTGGCAGATCAGACCTTGTGGTGGAAGATCGACCATGGCGAGCAACCCCTCGTTCTGTGCTTGCTGTTCTATTGTTGCTGGATTTGTAGCGAAATTTTGGGAATATTTTGTTGACATTTTGGGTTTTATTTTTTGGATTATTTGATGAGTTTATGAAGATATTTTTGGAGATTCATATAGGATTTTTTTTTTCCTAGTTTTTTCAATGGGTTTTTTTATGGCTTTTCTATAGATTTTTCATGAGTATTTTTGGCTGGAAATATAAGTGTTTTTCTATAGAGAGGTAGAGACGTGAGAGGGGAAATCTTAAGGACGGAGAATTTTTTTTTTCCTTTTTTCAATGGAGTTATTGGGGATGTTTTTGCTGGTTTTGGTGGTGTTTGGTTGGATGTTTTTGCTGGTAATTTGTGTTTGGTTCTAAGTATAAGAAAATGCAAGAAAAGTTTATGTTAGTATCATGTTCTTGTCGGTAATTTTTTTTTTTTTTCTGGGTTTGTGTTATTGTGATTGAATTTTCTGGGTTTGTGTTCTTTCTTGTTCATGTTTAAGATGAAACTAGATCTGAATTCATGTGTATTTTGGCTTCTAATTTTGTTTTTTGTTTTTTGTTTTTGTTTTTGTTTTTTTTTTTTTTTTTCATTTTGTTAAAATTGATAAATTAATTTTAAAAATCAAAGATTGATGTGGATGCTAATGTCTTTTTTTAGTTATTATTTTATACTGACATGGTATTTTTTAATATTATTTTATTGGGTACGTTAGTATTTAATGTGCCAACAGTGGACTCCGTTTGCCACATCAGCAATTTCTGTTAAGTGAGTAATGGTAAGGACCAAAATGGAACGTGTTAATTGATTTAGGGACTAAAAGTGGTGAAATGAAAATATAGGAACCAAAATGGAAAATATGCAAAATATAGGGACTAAAAGTGCATTTACGCCTTAAACCTATGCAAAAAGGTAGAAAGGCTTTTTCAAGTTGGGTCATGCTGCACTCGTTAACAATCCATTTTAGAAAAGTTTTGACATCGCTTTTATGGGAAATGAAAAAAATTGTCAAAACATTAATTTTTTTTTTTTTCCTATAAAACTTTCTTTAACTGGATTCTTAATCAGTACCCTAAAGGCACTCATTAGCATTTCCCTTTGAAGTTTGTTTCATATGCTAGCCTTTGAGTTCAAAATTGTGTTACAAAGGAGAAACATGAAAATGCCAAATCAGAACAGCGAAAAAGTTAAGCACCATCAGTATCTCTCTGCAAGATAATTTATTACTTCTCCTTTGTTTCATAATACAAGTACATGTCCAGGAAATCCTTATTTTACCACGACTTTGATTTCAACTGAATGTTAAAATGTCTAGTGTGCAAATCATGCAAACATAGCACATGCATAGGTGGTTCACAATTTAGCATACTTCCCGATCCTTGCAGCGTCATCTATTAAGTGCTCCGGCATTGGCATGTTAGAAAGAAGAGTAACCCTAGATGATGCTACCAAGGATATTCTTTGTGAGTTTGAAGGATCAATCCTCCAGATTTGCACCTCCCACACCTGCTCAAAATTGACATCATTTGAACAATAAGTCTTATTAGCATGAACATATATACTCCAAGAATTTAATTAATATCATTAATAGTAAAAAGTGTAAAGGGGGAGAAGGAAAACTGAAGATATTGCATGGTTTTTCCAGAAAAGCTTGTAGTAGTTTGGTTTTATGTCGTAGGAAACCCAGTTTTTCAATATGAGCTGGCTAATGGATATATATATGGAATTGCTATTAATAAAATAAAATCAATAGCAGGAAAGGAGGGGGAATGCATTTGGATAAATGAAAATTATGGTAATTATTGTCTTAGAATGCATCATGCAGTAAAGAAGATTCTAATTGGAATGAGCCGATTTCGATATTGGAAATTAGCCATAATTCATAATTAAAAATAAAAAGAGCAAAATTTAGGTAAAATATCTAAAGTGTTGTGTTTTAGATTTCTCAATTAAATTTAACCATGCAGTTGTATTTACAAATAAATCAGATGATTGAAATAATTATCCTAATCCTGTTTTGAATTTGTTAATGAATCCATGTATTCGAAATTAATTCGAAGTCAGCATCCAAGAAACTACAACTAAGTTTCACCCTCAAAATATGTATCAATTAGTTAAGGGATACAAGAAGTTTCACCCTTAAAATATGTTGTTAGTAATGCATAATAAAAATGGTGTTAATGAATAAGTCATTTCAAAATGTTGTTCCAAACACAACTCATGAACTTAACCATTTGTCCTTTGAAAATGACCGTAAAAAAATTGTCGTAAATGTTGATTTGCATTTATACATCAATCTGACAAGTCAAAATGTACAAAATATTTGTGGAGGCAAAGAATTAATAAATTAAAATATATATATATATATATATATATATATATATATATATATTTATATATATTGATATTATGAAGTGGTGTCTCAGTTTTTGGCTCGATTATTCCACACTTGGCCTAGAAGATAAAAGCCGGAAATCCAGTGGAGTAATAGTATGATGATTGAAGGGAAGTCATTCGAATGTTCAATAGCCAAGTGCCAAATTAAAGCATATATTATGTAGGGACTGAGTGTAATCGAAAATGAGCCCACCTGCATGGTTTTGCCAACATTAATAGGTGTAGCCTCTGCAAACACATGATCACCAAGATGAGCAGGCTTCAGATGGCTAATGCTGAGATGAACACCAGCTACTCTCTGATAACCCGAAGCCATGACGGCTCCTAAGCTTGCCAGAGCCTCAGCTATCAATGCTGATACACCTCCATGTAGCCTCCTGAATGGCTGTACTTTTTTCCAAAAAAGAAAGAAAACAAACTAACATAAGAATTATTAATTTCTGACTTTCATTAGCAAATTAATGAATTAGAGAGCAAGAGTGGTGACCTGACAACAAATCTCAGTAAGATGAAGGCGGCCGGAAACTTTTTTTGGCGAGAAGTCTTCAAACTGGAAACCCAACACATGAAGCGGAGCATCGAGATCTGCAGTCATGGACGACGATGATACTATTGCTGCTGTTTTCTCTTCCTCCATGTCTGCATTGATAATTATTGTCTCTCTCGTTAAACTAATCAAATATTTCTCATCTCATCATGTGCAAAGAAATTTGACTTCTCTTTCTTATAACTCATTTCATTGAAAAAGTATTATATACTAGAAATGATACGTCTACAATCACAATATTTTTACAACAAGTTCTAAGTGGCAAGTTATTATTGGCTGTTATTGTTAGGGCAAAAAAATAATCTTAGTATTAGATTCAAATTTGAACATATAACAACTAACCACATATGATTTGTTGTGAAAATATTGTGGACATAGCATCTCTCATTTTATATTAACAATATCACATCATTTGTATCAAAATTTAATAAACAAAAAATATGGGTACTCGTCTTTCATTTGTAAGGGAATTAGTTATTTTTTGCTGACATATCTCACACTTATTAATTTTGATACCTTAACCTAGTATCATTTGATACCAAATAACTTCTCCATTTTTTTTTTTAAGGTTTCAATCGATAGCGTCCGCTAGTAATATTACATTCTCCATATTGATATGTGACTTGTGATGTGATGACTTGTTTTTTTTTTTTTTTTGATGGGAATGTGATGACTTGTTTTTAGAGGTGTCAAATTCTCAGTAGTTAATATTATTAACGGTAGGACCCTGTCCAGCAAATAAATATAAGCTGTTTTTCGTTTTGGTATGTGGAAAACTGTGATGTGATGACTTGTTTTTATTAAATACTAGCATTATTAAATATTAGTATTATGCCCATGCAATGCATGGTTTAATCAAAATCTATATGTAAATAATTTTTTAATTAATTTACTTAAATTTAAATAATAAAATAGATAATAAATAAATGAATATTTTACTTTTAAGTTTTATAATGAATGCATATTGTGTGAGACTAAAATGCATATAATAATAATAATAATAATAATAATAATAATAATAATAATAATTATTATTATTATTATTGAATGGAAGATGTTATAGATACCTTAAAGAATTATATAAAAGGATTTTGAATAATACATTGAACTTTAATGCTCAAAATCATTTTTTTTTTTTTTGGGGAGAAAAACTTAGAGTTAAGACCTTAGTAATAAGTTTGTATTGATAATTGAAAAACAATCTGAACAACAATTTGTATTATTTGATCTCATCCTCTATGTCTGTATTATTGACAAAACAAAATAAGTCAACAATATATATGTGTGTGTGTGGGTTTTGATAATGACCACATTCATATTTATAATTTATAAATTCTATATTTGATTTTAAAAGAAAAAAAAAAAACATGTTAAGTTAATAACAAAGATGTATCCATCATACCTTGCATTTTAGCTTTGTGGCACTTTCTAATCCCTATGTGAAGCACTGGATTCAAATTCTACCCCACATATTATCTAAATTTGTGTTTGATCAACTAAAAAAAAAACTACTTAGCATGATATTTGCGGATAAAGTTTTAACTACAATCTCTCAAACCTATTGCAATCATCTTTGCATCTTCACTCATGTGCCCAAAGATATCACATACGACAAAATAGAATTAATGAACTCCAATCTCTCAAACCTGTTGCAACCATCTTTGCATCTTCACTACTATGCCCCAAAGATATCATACAAAGCAATGAATGAACTACTATTTTTTTTTTTTTTTTTACTCCTCGCCCAACTTTGTTAAAGGTGAATTAATATTGTTAGTGTGCATGAACTCATCCTCGCACTACTTGTGTAGTTATTTAGCCAAATGTAAGTGCTTGCACTCCAAAGGAAACTAATTAAAAGATATATTAAGGGAGCAATATAAGCGGAATAGATTAGAGAATTAACTCTCTTGTATTTACTGAAAAGTAAGTAGAGCTAGATCCAAAAACATTCCTTACCATTTCCTCAAAAAGGATAAAACTTAAAATACTAATTTTTAATACCCAGAATGAGATGAATACAATTCATAAATGATTTTTTGTGTAGTTAATATATATTAATGATGGGATTGGCTTAAAAAAAATTCAACTAAATAAAATGATGGCACTGCAATCTATTTATTTTGGAGATAAGATTTTATTTACTCTTGGTAATAAAAACTTAGAAAATAGGAGAAGATGATAAGAACAAAAAAAAAAAAAATTATATCAATTTTTTAATAAAAAAAAGTATTTGGTCATTAATTTTTTCTCTATAATTTTTTGGAAAACAATAACTATTTTTGTCATTTAAAAATAAATATTGTTGTCATTTTTTATACTTTATTAATAATATATATATTTTTTTTGGAACTTTTTCAAATATTCTAAATTGTTAGCATTGAAATTTGCGGGAAAAAAACCCTACAAACCACTCATTAATTAGGACACCCAAACCCACCAATGTTAATGGGGTGATTATTGGGTACTCCCGGAGTACCATAAATGCGTACTCCTCCTTTCTTACATAATTGTGGGTCCCACTAATTAAATTTATAGTAGGACCCACAATTCATGTGAGAGGGGAAGGAGTACGCATTTATGGTACTCTTGGAGTATTCAATAATTTTCCATGTTAATGAGAAATTCAAATCCATGTGAGTTTTAATGCTTATTAAAAAAATTTGTTGCACTCTTAATAAACTATATATATATATAGTAGAACATATAATTTTTTAATCAAACATGAATCATTCAAGATATTTGTTGTTAGGAGTGCTCAAATAAATTGATCTATCTCTATGGAAGATAATTGTACCGTGGATTTCACATACATTAAATTTATTTTCTGGCCAATAAGTAAATCAAAGAAAAAACAAAATAACAAAATAAAATGAAGAAGAAGAAGAGGAAGAGGAGAAATACATACCTTGCTTTGCAGATTAAGGGAGCAACAATATTAATGAGAAGTATTTTGACTTCCTAACTAACCGAGAGTCTATAATTCTATTTATATATGAATTACTATTATACAAAATTGTTTCAAACACAAATTGACTTTGTTACATGGTGTTTATCTGAAAACTTATCAATATAAGATTTTAGATAAACACAGCTCAAAGGGCTTATCATTATCCATTGAATTGCTAGGCTTTATCATTATCTTGTAGCATGTTTGCTCTTACTTTATCCAAAGTGGTTGATAAGATCAAAAAATTGTTATTTTTATCTAAAACATTACATCAATTCTATCAAGCCACTTGGCACAGTTTCTAAACCTTTACTGCAATTTGGTGAAACTACTTAGTGTAACCACAGTTTTTAAACTCAACTTTTATTATATAGTATATGATTTCACGACTTTAGCGGTGTCAAATTCTCAGCCATTGATATTAAAGGTAGACCCGATCCAGCCACATCATTTTCACAACAAATCATATATGATGAGTTGTTATTGCTTCTAATTTGAAGAGAAATGATATGTCTACAACAGTTTTACAGTAAATCTAATTTGAATTTATAACTTAAATTACTTTTTTGTCTACTCGTAACAGCCAATAATAACCTATTATTTATGATTTATTATGAAAGTGTTATGAAAATATTTTGGATATAGAAATTTTTTTTTTTTTTTAGGGAAATAATTTCAAGGATAAGTCTAGTTACACACTGTCACACACTTTGATTTGATTTGCACATGTGTCAAGTAATGATTGAATTATTTTTCACCAAGTGACAATGAGGAGTGATGGATCAATGTATAGATGATATAATTCAATCACAAGCTAACATATGGATAAGTTGTGGTAAACTGTATGGTAAATTGTGTGAATTAGTTTCTCATTTTCTTTACACTACATTTGATTTAGCCTCGGCATTCAAATTCCTGATAATGTGATATCTTGAAATGTAATTATTTATATGTTTGCTATGATTAGAAATCTAATAACTAATAAGATTCATGAGAATATGATTTTTTTTTTTAGTTTATTCCTAAGAATCTTATAGGAAACTAGCCTCTAAGGCTTTTCTATTTTTTTGAGTAAAAGTTAATAATTTGCATCTATTATAAATTTAAAAAATATATTTTTTTTTTATATTTCAAACAAATAAAAAGGATAAACTTTAGAGATAAACAGAAATTGTAATTTATTTTTTGAACGTGTGTTTGATAGTGGTGTAGTTATATAGAGAAAAGTTGGGGTGGGAAAAATAAGATGAAAGTGAGGGGGAAGAAGGCTAAATTTTAGGAGTTCTCTTAGTTTTTTGTTTTTTTATTTTTTAAATTGGGGGTGTTTTACTTTTATTCGAATGAAAAAGGAATAAAAAATGCTAAATTTTAGGGACTAAAATGATGAACGTGAAGAGAAAAAAAATCCTAAAGTTTAGGAGTTCTCTTTTTGAATTTAAAATGAAATTTATTATTTGACATTTATAACCATATTTCTAAGAGAAGTTACACTTCATTAATGATGATATTTTTAGATCATATAAAAGTCCAGTTCAAAGAGGCGAGTCCTTTTATAGATAGTATAGATATTTTTTTTTTTTCCAAATTATCTTTATATTTGTAAACAAGATATGTGTTTTTTTTCCTCCAAATTAAGATATAAAGAAAAAAAAATTTTAAATCATTTGGCAAATTCATTAATACTATAATCTAACATTTTTGAATGACATATATAATACAAAAATAATTATTTAAATTCTTGTTCTTCATGAAAATCATGACATCATGTTTTGTTAATAAAAATAATATATTTTCTTTTAACATCTAACTCAATCCCACGTATGAGATATAAAAAGAAAATCAAAATGGCTAATTCTTAATCATAATTTTTTGAAGGAGTGTTAAATCCATAATGTTTTAAAGTTTTGTTTCTATTGGTATAGGGTATGAAGGAATGAGTAAAATTGTCACTTTATAATAATGTAACTTTTTACAGATATTGGAATGTGAATACCCACTTGTTTTAAAGAGAATCCACATTCTTACCCCACTCCAAACGCTTCCATATGTTTGGCTCTGAGTGAAGGGATGATGAAAATAATAGAGAAAAAATGGAAAATAAAATATTTTTGTGTGGTATGTTTGGATATGGGAAAAAAAGAAGAAGAAAATATGAAAATTCTATATTTCCTTTGTTTTGTTTGTAAAGATAAGAGTGAGGAAAAATGTATGCTTTTATGTTTATGTCCATTGGAAAAATTAGACAGTAGGGTTAATAACTATTTTGGTCCTTAATGTTTGCATTATGTATCAAAATGGTACTTAATGTTCTAAATGTATCAGTTTAGTCCTTAACGCTAAAAAATACTAATGTGGTTAACGGCTAAATTAAAAATGCTTTTTTGTGCCACTTGGGTTTCCACTTGGTCTATCACATGGAAGTTTTTTTTTTTTGAAGCCATCACATGGAAGATTTTTAAAATAAAATTATTAATAAAAGAAAAAAAATTGAAGAATGTAAAAAATAAAATAAAATAAAAGTGTTGAAACACGATTTGAGGCATTGAAATCCCTAAGCTGGAAATTCACATTGTGGCTAACAAAATAAAATCATAAACACCATAAGTATGTTGTGAACTTGGTTGTAGGTTTGGGTGTGCTTGTAGGATGGATTCATATGACAATAGCCAACTTAACTATCTAGATGTTTATTTATTATACTATTACGAATGACCAACAAAATTATTCGTTTCATGATTTTTTTTGTCTTAATTTTTTTTATAAAAAAAATTAGCACAACTAGTTTTTTTTTTTTTTTTAAAAGCTAAATTTTATATTTGTCATTGGTTTTTTTTTTTTTTTGATAGGTATATTTGTCATAGTTGATCAATAAGGTACTAAAAACTAATAATATCTTTTATTTTATACTAGCATTATGCCCGTGCAATGCATGGCTTATTCAAAATTCATATATATATATATATATATATATAATTTTTTTTATTAATTTACTTAAAATAAATGAATATTTTACTTTTAAGTTACATAATGAATGCATGTTGCGTGAGACTAAAGTATAATAAAATGCACACACACACACACACACACACACACACACACACAGATATATATATATATATATATATAATTGAATTGAAGATAGTAGAGGTACCTAAAAATGTATATAAAATGATTTTCAATAATACATTAAACTTTAAGGCTCAATAAATCACATATATTTAAATGGAAAACCCTTTAATTTAATAGTTAAAAACTATCCAAAACAATAATTAAAATCATGTTTAAGTGAAACATCAATTCAATAATTAAGAACAATCTAAATTATTAAACATTTAAAAATTTGAAATAGAGAGAGACTCACATGAGAATATAATTTTTGTCCTTGAAAGCATGGAAGAAGGCACTAAAACTTGAGTGAGTTTCACCCTACCAAGTTTAAGTTTAAACTTAAAGTTTAAGCCCTATGCGTTGCACACTACATGTGTGTGTACATGCATGAAAAATGATTAGAATTTAACATTTATTGTAGAAAAGAGGTGGTGTAGTCTTACCCCTGTCTAGCTAATTCTTGTTATATTCTCTTTGTTTTGCAGGGAGAGAGAGAAACGCTTCTTTTGAAAAAAAAAAGTCAACGTATAATATATAATAGATAAGATATTCATCTTTGAAAGTGGTATCTCATACAGATTACTATTTCAATTGGTAGTTAGAAGTTAGCGCATAGTAGTTAATAATTAGAAAATTACTTTGAAATTTTTTTAAACCAATCCCTTAAAAAAGTTTTAGTAGAGTTTAAATCACGTTAATAAATTATCTCTCTATTCAAATTTTTTTTTTTAAAATCATGTTAATAAAAGTTACTAATAAAACTATTATCAGTAAACATTTCTTAGGCTTATCTATTTAGCTTTGTTGCCAAATTTTTATAAACTCTTTTATTTCTTTTTATTTCTTTTTTTCCGAAGAATATAACACAACCAAAAACCTATAAACAACAATTTACATTCAATATAAAGAATATAATCAAACTTTTTCATGATTTAAAATTAAGAAATTAACACAAATTATAAATTAAGATATAAATTTAGAAAAAAAATAACAAAGAATAAACTTGTTTATTTTCTCAATCACTTTGAGAGATGAAAGTGTGAGTATGTAACTAAAACCTTAATCAATTATTGTAGAAGAGAATAAATGAATACAAAAATTTAATATTATGAATTGAGCTAAACTGTGTGTGAGAAGTTTTTATTAATATTTTTGAAGTTAAAGAAAAATAGCTTAAACAAAATGAAAAAATAATAATGAAGAAAGAATGCATACCTGTCATGAGATTTAGGCATTCACATATTGGAATAAATTTCACTTAAAAAAGGATATATATATATATATATAGAGAGAGAGAGAGAGAGAGAGAGAGAGAGAGAGAGAGAGAGAGAGAGAGAGAGAGAGAGAGAGAGAGGTAGAATTTCATTTGATATAGAATTTTAATCCTATTGGAAGATTTCTAATCAATTTGTTTGTTGCTATCTCATAAATCACATAAAAAGTGAAAAAAAAAAAAAAAAAAAAGGTCATATGAAGAGAAAGAAAAAGGAAAACATTTTTTTTAATGGAAAAATGGAAACTTTTCTTTTATAACCAAAAAAAAAAAACTTTTTTTTTTTTTTTAAAGAAGAACAAACATTTATTATATATAGAATAGATACTTTTTTTTTTTAAGAAGAAAGAGAAGGTGCTTACTTTAAACTCAAATACTTATTACCTTATTTACATTTTTTTTTTTTAAACTTAGTCCAAAAACATTTTTGGTAAATCGGTATGAACAATAATTATCTAAAAAAAAAAGTCACAAGTGAAGAGGAAGATTTTGTTGTTGAATACGTAGCTATTTTTTTTTCGGGTATTGTAGGGGTATTGGGCCCAAGAGCTCATTATCCACGTATATATTGGGTCTGAGGCTCAAGTCGAGGACAAGGGGTCGTCCGACGAAGAGTAAACATTGTCAAGGGAGCCTGTGTTAGTAAAGGAAGAAGTTAGTCTTGGTCATAATGGCCTGGGAGGTTGGGCCGAGGATGAATGCCTCCTCGGCTAACCAAAGCCGAGGTCTGTAGAGGTAGTCTGCCGTCCAGGGAAATGTTCCAAGAAGTTCTGTTGGTACGAGTAAACATTGCAGAAACATAGGACATGAGGGAGTCCTAAAATATCTAAGGAGAAAGCTACTACCACCGCATTAAATACTCTGCAGCTAATTCTCTGGCCGCTTTAATGTGGAGGTAATACCTGAACAGTGCTTTTCAGCCTTACAACTACTACGTAAAGACTTTAGGCATCCCTCTCTTCGTGATCAAAATTAACTAGATGATTAGAAGAAAAATACAAATAGTTCTCGATAGGGTTCCCCACCATCTCCATACCGTAGCATAGAGTTTCCCTTCTTGTTTTAGGAAGGACGTTGAGTTCCCTATAGTGACAACGTTACTAGTAGGGCTTGGGGGCTATTTTTTCTAGGGGTCTGGGATACAGAATAGGATCGGTATGGAGGACTTAACTAGGGATTGGAAGAAATTATCATTAACGGAGAAGGAAGGGGATAAGCTTGACCTGTCAAAGAATAAGAAAACACAGGTTTTTGTTTTAGCAGCAAAGTTCTTTACGCGCAGATCGTTGAACGTGGAGGCTGTGGCAAAAACGTTCAGACCATTATGGCGCACTAGGAAAGCGTTTAAAGTGAGTGAAGCAGGGGATAACAGATTATTATTTGCTTTCCAGACGGCGGAGGATGTGGAGAAGGTACTAAGGGAGAACCATGGTCGTTTGATAGACACTTGGTAGTCTTTCAATGATATGATCTGTCTACTCCAATTGAGGACCTCACTTTCGACAAGGTAGCATTCTGGGTTCAGATACATAATTTACCATACTCTTTGTTGTCGATGGAAGTAGTAGTGCGTCTTGGAGAGTCATTAGGAGTGGTTAATATGCCAAAATATCTAACGGAGATGAGAGGAGGAAACTTCATGAGGGTGCGAGTGACTATAGACATATTAGAACCGCTATGCAGAGGAAGATGTGTGGATTTTGATGAAGATAATGAAGGGTGGGTTTCTTTTCAGTATGAATGATTACCTAATCTATGTTATTGGTGCGGCCATTTAACACATGACGATAAAGAATGTTTTTTGTGGCTCAGGAGCAAGGGAACATTATCGGTCCAAGATTAACAATTTGGATCGTGGATCAGGGCCAATCAGTTTAATCCGGCAAAGAAATCCATAGTTGAGGTTCAAGGGTATGGAAACATGACTGGGGCATCAAAAACGAGAGGTGGGAAGATCAGAACAGGCAAATCGGACATGACACCAGTGACTATTTCAATTGGAAACGTGGAGTCTAGTAACGTATTCGGTGAATCCAGAAAATCAGTAGCACATCAATCTGCAGCGGAATTTGTGGCTACTCTCCAGGAAATTGATGAGGCTATTAATGAGGGTTTTGAAATTCAGAATTTAAATAAGGAGGATAGTGCAGTAACGGTAGACCAGTATGGGAAGGAAACGGATATGGAAGTAAGTATGGTGGTTGAAGATATGGATAATAATAGTCATGATGTTCAGTTGACTTCTAGGTCTTTATAGCTTGGTGAGCATGTGCTATTCACAGCTGGTTGGGTGGATAATGACAGAGATAAAAAAGGAAGGAAAGGAGGGGCGTGTGGTACCAAAATTAAAATACAATCAAGTGATAAAAGGCCTTCACGGGACATACAAGTCACCGAGCCTAGGCCCAATGGAACGTGGGTCAAAATGAATGACAAGCCAAGGAACTTAAGTGAACCAATAATTGCTGAAAAAGAAGGGCCCAAACGTAAGAAAATAAACCAAATAGAAGTGGAAGGTGTGATACAGGAAAAAGAAAAAAGACTCAGAATGGACGAAGAGACAAAGAACCTGAGTATGTTGATGGCTTCAGAATTTAAATTGACCGGGGGCTAAGCAACCCCCGACCAAGAGCAATGGATCTCTTCAGTTGGAACTGTCGGGGGCTTGGGAACCTTCGGACAGTTAACGCCTTGTCAGAGGTGGTAAAAAAAGAAGAGCCCAAGATCGTCTTCCTTATGGAGACAAAATCAAATAGGGATTGGATGGTTATGGTTAAAGATAAATGTAACTTCAAACATGGTTTGTATGTGGACATCATTGGTTCAAAGGGTGGGTTGGCAATGTTATGGGGAGAGGAGGTGAAGCTTGACATTCAAACATTCTCACAGTCACACATTGACACACTGGTAGATGGTGGGGCTGAATATGGATGGTGGCACTTGACTGGCTTTTATGGCAATCCTGAAACTTCAAGAAGAAAAGAATCATGGGCTACAATGAAGCATTTGGGTACAACTTCTTCACTGCCTTGGCTGGTTATCGGTGACTTTAATGAGATTATGAGCATGTCGGAGAAGGAAGGTGGGAGTTCTAGACCAAGGCAACAACTGGCAAACTTTGTAGAAACAATAAACTTGTGTGGTTTACGTGACATTGGCTTCGGGACCAAGATTCACGTGGATTTATGGGACGAGGGATGGAAGGCAGATTCGAGAAAGGCTTAACCATGCTTTAGCAACTGTTGAATGGGTGAACTTGTTCCCAAGAGCAAAACTTCACCATCTCACCAACTCGGCATCAAACCACTCTCCCTTGTTGCTACGTTTAGATAGAAGGGTCAGTAAAAAGAAGATGAAGAAATTATTTAGATTTGAATCAATGTGGCTCAAGGAACCTCAATGCGAGGAGATTGTGTAGAATGCTTGGAGTGATGGTGTTCTAACCCAGTCGGATTTCATATAGTCTCATGTATAAATCAATGTAGGATGCAGCTGGAAGCATGGAATAAAAATGTGTTTGGACACGTCGGGAGGAAAATAAATAAACTACAAAAACACTTGGAGTGGTTGGAGTTGCAACCGGCCTCTCCAGGCAACATCCAAGACATGAGGGACACAAGAATGGAGTTAAACAAATGGCATGAAAAGGAAGATGCAATGTGGTATCAATGTTCAAGGATCAACTGGTTTCAAGATGGGGACAGAAATACTAGCTATTTTCATGCTAAGGCATCAGCTAGGCTAAAAAAGAATCAAATTGATGGGATGCTTGATGCACAGGAGATATGGCAAGAAGATGAAGGGAAGGTGGGTGATATAGTGGAGGAGTACTACACGGCTCTCTTCACAACAAACCATCCAACAGATTTCAATGAAATTTTTCAAGCCTTGCAGTCGAAAGTGACCCCACAAATGAATCAAATGTTGGATAAAGCTTTTACTGCCAGTGAAGTACATGTGGCCTTGAAGCAGATGCACCCATTAAAAGCCCCAGGTCCTGATGGTATGCCTCCTTTATTTTATCAACAATTTTGGCCAATAATAAGTGATGTAGTTACTAAAACTATTCTTGATTTTCTTAATCATGGCTTGTATCCTCCTAATTTTAATGAGACTCATATTGTACTAATCCCTAAAGTCAAGGAGCCCAAAAGGGTGACTGACTTTCGCCCTATTAGTCTATGTAATGTGGTTTTCAGGATAACGTCCAAGGTGATTGCAAATAGATTGAAGAAGATCTTGCCATCCATTATTAGTGACACCCAAAGTGCGTTTGTGCATGGTAGGTTGATCACTGATAATGTCCTTGTAGTGTTTGAGACCATGCACCACATCAATGGTAGGAAGGGACAAAAAGGGTGAAATGGCATTGAAGCTAGATATGAGCAAGGCATATGATAGAGTGGAGTGGCTCTGCCTGGAAAAAATTATGGCTACACTGGGTTTTGGGGAGAAATGGAGGAAGTTGATCATGAAATGTGTTACTTCAGTTTCCTATTCAGTAAAAATTAATGGGAAACCAAGGGGCAAGATCATACCATCTAAGGGTATACAGCATGGAGACCCATTGTCCCCATACTTGTTCTTATTGTGTGCTGAGGGACTTTCAGCTTTAATAAAAAAGTCAGCGGATATGGGTGAGATGGAAGGGGTAACAGTTTGTAAAGGAGCTCCTCGCCTATCACATCTCTTCTTTGCAAACAACAGTATTATTTTTTGTAAGGCTGCAATTGAAGAATGTAATGCCCTACAAAGAATTTTGGGGGTCTATGAACAAGCTTCAGGCCAGCAATTGAATTGAACAAAAACGGCTTTGTTTTTTAGTAAGAACACTCCTGATGATATTAAAGAAGAAATAAAGAATAGATTTGGGGCTCAAGTGATTCGGCAGCATGAGAAGTATTTGGGTTTGCCATCCTTGGTGGGGAAAAATAAGAGGAATACTTTCAATGATATTAAGGTTAAACTTAGCAAAAAGTTAGCAAGTTGGAAAGAGAAACTCCTTTCAAAAGCAGGTAAGGAAGTGTTGATCAAGGCTGTAGCTCAAGTTATACCAACATACACTATGAGCTGCTTTAAAATACCTGATTCTCTTTGTGATGATTTGACTAGTATGATCCGGAATTTTTGGTGGGGTCAGAAAGGTGATGGGAGAAAAATGCCTTGCCTTAGTTGGGATAAATTGTGTGAGTCCAAGGCAGATGGAGGTATGGGGTTTCGGCAATTAAAACAATTTAACCTTGCTCTTCCTGCTGAACAAGGTTGGAGACTTCAAGTGATGCATGATTCATTAGTTTATCCTCTTTTCAAGGCAAGATATTTCCCCCACATAGATTTTGTCCATGCATCAATGGGGAACCACCCATCCTATGCTTGGAGGAGTATCATGGCCGCTCAACATTTGGTGAAGCAAGGCATCCGTTGGAATGTGGGAAATGGTGAGTCTATCCATGTATGGGGTGATAAATGGCTGCCAACATCTTCTACTTTCAAGGTGGTGTCCCCTAGGCTGTTCATGCATGCTGATCTATGGGTTAGTGAGCTGATTTCCCATGAACCTATGGGTTGGAAAATGCAGGTGATAGATGCCCTTTTTCTTCCCCATGAGGCAAACACTATCAAAAGCATTCCATTAAGCACTCATTTACCGCCAAACAAGCTTATATGGGCCGCGACAACTAATGGTTTATTTAGTGTTCGTAGTGCATACAGGTTAGCAATGGAGATTTCTCGGTCTGATAATGCTGGGTCTGGTTCTAATGGCAGTGGACTTTGAAGTTTCTGGAGGCGCATTTGGAGGATACCGGTCCCTCATAAAATACGACATTTCACTTGGAGAGCTTGTCGAGAGATCTTGCCCACGAAAGTGAATTTGAAGCGAAGAAAAGTGTTGGACGTTAATAGTTGTGAGGAATGTAACGACAGATTGGAGAACTCGGGTCACCTGTTTTGGAGCTGCCAGAGAGCCAGACAGATTTGGAAATGCACTAAACTCAGGTTTGTTTTTGAACCAGCTGCCATCAGCTCTTTCTTCGATCTGGTATGGCACCTGATGATGCTAGAGGAGTACGATGAAGACAAGGTGGCCACGGTGGTCACTATAGCATGGTCAATGTGGACAAATCGTAATGAAGTGTGCCATGGTGGGACAAAGAAGACGGGTGAAGCTCTAGTCAAATGAAGTGCGCAATACCTGGCAGAATGTAGGAGTGTGAACTCTTCATCGGAACCGGTACCAAGAAGTCAAGATGTGAGGTGGTCTCCCGTACCAACGGCAAGATACAAAATGAATGTGGATGGAGCGGTCTTCAAAACACAAAAATCAACAGGAGTTGGTGTCCTTATCCGAGACGAATAGGGTCAGGTCGTAGTAGCTCTAAGCCAGAAGATAAATGCACCTTTGGGAGCGTTGGAGGTGGAGGCGAAGGCAGTTAAGGTAGCTCTCCAGTTTGCAAGGGATGTAGGTATCTCCGATTTCATTATGGAAGGGGATTCTTTGGTAGTTTATAATGCTCTGTGCGGTCATTCATCCCCACCATCCTCGGTGGCATCAGTCATTTCGGGTGCATTGGTTTTTTGTGGGCTGTTTCGTCGGGTTGATTTTTCTCACATTCGTAGGCAGGGTAATAAACCAGCCCATTTATTGGCAAAACATGCTATATGCATTGTTGATTATGTATCATGGATGGAAGAGACGCCTTGCTTCTTAATGCAAGCTCTTACCCATGATCTATCTATTTCTAATTGAGTTGAAATAAAATCGCAGTCTTCCTATCAAAAAAATAAAATTAACTAGATGATTGGCTAATTAATTAGGCTGGTCAAAGCATTAGAAAGGCCTTAGTTCAAGCTCTATGCCCAAGCCCAACCCAATACTACGTACGGTTCAGGCTAGTTGGGAATATCTACAATCTACAATAATTTGACATGAACAAGGAGAACGAGTGTAAGTTGTGTTTTACCTCATTGCCATGAGTTATGCCGACCAACAAAAAATTTAAAGAGTTCCACAGTTAGCATTTATAAAATAAATAAATAAAACTGTGGCATAAAAATATGAATTACGTAATCAATATTATCTGAAAGGGCATGATTCTCAATGGTTACTCTATATGAACCTATAAAAGATCAACCAATTACCCCAAGGGCTTCAAGAAACCCTAGTTCAAGTGCAAGACATAGTTCTCTCACTTGTGAATTTGTATAGCCTTGCTTGTATATATCCTATCTTCCAACTGTAATCTTTTTGTGTGTGTGTGTATATATTCCCCCCTATAAAATGGACTTAATTAGAACCCATTAACCCATTCAGATCCAAAAAAAAAAAAGGGTATTGAGTAATAGCAATACATTTTAGTATGATAAGTTTAAGATTTGTACCCAATTTTAACCTAACACGGGTTGGTCAAATCCATACCCCACTCGACAACAGTACTACATGTTCATCAAGCCTTTATTATAAAATTTCAAACTTAATTTTCAATTAACTCATTTTCATGAAGGGCTAAAAATGAAGGGTCAAAATGAAAAAATTCTGAAGCATGCATAAAAGGTTAAACAAAAAAACTAAATCAAACATGAATAGCCAAAATGAAAATTTTGAAGCTTAAAAAGCCAAAATAAAAACATCCCATAACATTAAAGGCTAAAAGTATACTTTAGGTTATATTTTACTCTTAAAGCTATCTATATTGTATATATGATTTTGAATTTGTTATTCTATTAACTTTTTAGCTTATTTTCTTATGTACATATTTTTAAAAGTCTTAATTTTTTTTAAATAAACTATAATTTATCCAACTTTTAGCAAATTAGTTTTTAGCAAAAGCTAATTGTTAGGACATATGTGATTCACTTGTTAGGAACATATGTCACTATTTTATGTAATTGGCTAATCCTTTGACAAAACGCACTTTACTTGTAATTGAGTAGATCTAGGTGTTTTTAATACTTCAAGAAACAAGGTTTCAAGATCAAGTATTGAAGTCATTCAAGTTTGCCCAAGAAACAAGCTGAATAATGCAAATTCATTAAAGCTCGACAGCTGCATCTATCGAGCTTAAGAAAGCTGTTTTAGCCCGTGTTCTCGACACATGCTCGATACCTCCTATCTGTCGAGGTTTAAGAAAAACAGATTTTCTGTTCTGTTTTCTTGGAATCTATGAATGTCTCTTTGGGCCTTCTTTTCTCCTAACCCTAGACATATAAAAGGATTATTTTAAGAGCCGTAAAAGAGTTCACAAGTTGCACAAGTTTGTTGAGCAAAGTTTGTTCAAGTAAATTGTGACCGGAGACAAAATTTGCTCTAGTTCATCGTTCTTGAAGAAGTTGTTGTGTATGTGCACTGTAGGGTTTTGTGACCAAGCATCTTTTTGATCTTCGTCGTTGGGATGAACTGAAGAATTTTGCAGCCAATAACCTTCTCTAGTTGGTGATTGAAGTCGCGTACTGGGATCCGCGCATTGGTTAGTTATGTACTTGGGAGCCGTGCATCAAAAGGAGAAATTGTCACTACAAAACAAGTTCAATTGGGTATTGGGGTAAGGGTTCAACTGTAGGTTGGTATAAGGTACTGGGATTCCTTTATTTGTAACCACTTATTGTGATAATAGTGGAATTTCGAGAGTGGTGACCTAAAAATCACCCGGTGGGGTTTTTGCCGTTAAGTTTTCCCCATTCGTAAACAAATCACTGTGTCAAATTTATTTTCCGCTGCATACTTAGTTTATTGGTGATTTGTTTGTGCTACCACACGTTTGCATGTTAATTAACTTAATTAATTCACTTGGATAAATTAATTGGTTAATTTATCACAAGGGGTCAATTCGTTTTTGGCCTATCACTAATCCAAAAGCACACATAATTTATAGGTGATTCAACTTTATTTCATGTATAACATGTATAAGCTCTTTTTGTTCTTCTTTTGTAAAACTATTAGACTTTTAGACTGATAAAATTAATTATTGGACTATAAACTTAAGGATTTATGTATTATTCAACTTTGACCATTAATTTTTTTGTTCTTTTTAGTTTTATTGACACACGCACACAGGTTAGAAAGTATGTTAAAATTTTTTAATATATACATATCTGAGAGAGAGAGAGAGAGAGAGAGAGAGAGAGAGAGAGAGAGAGAGAGAGAGAGAGAGAGAGAGAGAGAGAGAGAGACTCTGAGTCATTTTCAGGTTGACTTGTCAAAAACTACGTATAGGAATAAAAACTCGTTTTAATCCAAACATTTATGATTTGAACATGGTAGAGTCAAACTCAAATGGAATCGACATTTGACATGCATTTGCCAAGTTTTTTATTTTTATTTTTTGTTTTCCCCTCTTAAATCTAATCTTTTCACTTTAAGTGTAATTAATGCTATGTTTGTTTCAAAGGAAAACTTTGTATAAAGGTAGTTTTTTGTGTTTTCCAGTATTTGGTAGGATAAGAAAAATGAGTTAAAGGAAAACTATCTTTAATTAAATATAAAAAGTATGACTTATTTTTAGAAATTTTTTTCCCACTAAATTTTTTTGAAAAGCAACTCTATCTCATAGTATGCTAAGTAAAGGAAGTTAGAAGATTTTTTTTCAACTCATTTAAGGTTACTACTAAACATAAGAAAATAAGATAGTTTTATTGAAAATACTATTTGGAAAATGACTCATTTTATAAAAAACATTATTGTCAAAACAAACAGAAGGTATGTTTGGTAGACTATAATAGGTATTACTATAAGTTATTCCAATGGTTTAGCTATTCAGTAGTTTAGTTATATTTTGATTACAGGGAATAGTTATTCCTTATGAATAGCTTTTCTTTTTTTCTTTTTCTTTTTTTGCTACCAGAAGCAGGGAGAACAAAACAACATTAAGAGTTTGTACAAAAAACTGGATTCGACCAGCGCTATCTTAAAGGCACGAGAGTTGCCTACTTAGCTACAATATTGACATAGTTAACTATTAACGGTGGAACTAAGATCACTTTGCAGAGAAAACCACTCCGAACAAGGGAATCTAAATCAGCAAGTCTCGTAGGGTCCTGCCAACTAGATGCACTCCTGTTGTTAAAGGTTGTAATAAGTCCTCCACAATCACTTAGAAACAAAACTCTCTGGAAGTTGTGAGCAGTAACTATAAGGCTGGTTTCCACCATAGCTTCCAGTAGACACCCTGTAGTAGTCCTAGATATACTACTATTAACACCAAAAAAGACCCTAGCTCCCAGTGGGTTGATTGCTTCATATGCATATGCTCTTCTCCTCTACTTCCTACTCCTGCTGCTAGATATCTTGATGATTAGCTGCCAAGGTCTTGCTGCAAATTGGGGTTCAACAGCTGGTCTTGTTAGGGTCCCAGATTGGCAGGGTTGTTCACTGAAGGACTCCTTGTACCTGCAAAATAAAGATTGAGCCATTAGAATAACCTGCAACAGATTAGGGGTGATCCCATCATGTACAACTCTATTTCGATGAGTCCACATGGTCTAGAGAAAGGTGAACAGAGCTTACAAATAGTCCATAGAATCTGGGATCGTTAGATCATGTTTAATGAGTAAAATATTTAACCACTACTGAACAAAGATATTTGCATAGTCAGATGTATGAATGGCAAGTGTGGACCCATGCCAACAGGCTCTAGCAAAGGGGCACTTCAGGAAAAGGTTGTAGTTGTTTCATCCTCTTCATGGCAGAGAGGGCATGTATTGTCTAAGGAAAGACCTCTCTGCTTAACATTACTCTTCTCAATAGACCAATCACCCATTTGGAAATTGAGGACACTGTGTTTCAATTGGGCTCCCACAAAGCCCTTGGACCAGATGGCCTACCTGCTTTCTTCTATCAACAATTTTGTGGCATTGTTAAAGCTGATGTCATAAATACTGTTCTAGCTTTTTTCCATTTTTGTTTACTTTTCACTCCCCTCAACCCTATCTTTATTACACTCATCCCCAAAGTTCCCTTTCCTGAGGAAGTTACTCACTTCAGACCTATTAACCTTTGTAATGTAATTTCCAAAATTATCTCTAAGATTCTAGTTAATAGGCTGAAACCTCTGATGGAAACCCTCATCACTCTTCAGAATGCCTTTATCAAAGGCAGAAACATTTCTAATTATATACTTATTGCTCATGAGGTTCTTGATGTTTTTAAGGAAGAGGAGAGGAAGGAAGGCCAGTTTTGGGATGCTCAAGATTGACATGAGTAAAGCCTATGATAGGGTTAATTGGACTTTTCTTAGGGCAGTGTTGACAGCTATGAAGTTTGGGGAGAGTTGGATCAAGTGGATTATGGAATGGGTTACCTTTATTAGCTATACCCTTCTGGTGAATGGAAATTTAACATCCTCCTTTAAACCTTCCCAAAGGTTAAGGTAGGGAGACCCTTTATCCCCCTATCTCTTTCTATTTTGTGCAAATATTCTATCCTTATCCTTACTTCAAGTTGAACACCTAAACTTGATTCATGGTGTTAGGATAGGCAGAAATGGTCCTTCCTTCACACACCTTCTGTTTGCTAATGACTCTCTTCTTTTCTTCACACCTCCTCTTGGAAAATTGATCTTGTAAGGAACCTCTATTCCCCTACACAAGCAAAGGACATTTTCCATACACCCCTTTCCAAAACCAATTCAGTCCAAGACAAAATCCTTTGGAAACACTCCATCATTGCAGAGGGTTTGCCCAAACCTCTACAGTTCCAACCCAGGATTCTTATAGCTGCTGGGGAAGCTGTTCAGGGTCAGCTTCCTAGCACCCGTTTGGATTACAAGGAGTATCCTCAGCAGGTAGTACATCACAGCTAGTATTAAAAGAGCTAAACTGTTCAAGAGTTGCATAATTGTTACCTTCATTAGCAAAGAAACCACAGAGTAGCCTCTGCCTGATATTTCTACCCAGCATGCCCAAATCTGCTCGAAATCTTTTCTTTGAAGTTGTAGGAGTCCCATCCAACCACTCCTCACAATGAAGATTAGGTGAAGGCCCCGGTTCTGAAGCAATGGAGGTAGGTAATGGTGGGCTTGGGCCTAAGTTACCAGAGTCTGAGGCTGAGTAGTTGTCAAGCCCAGTGTCTAAACTTACAATATGACTATGAGCCAAATCCACCTGTGTATCAGGGTCTATCAGGAATTGAGTCCAGGATTGCTCACGGCCCATCACTTGAGATCTTCTAACATGTGGCCCATCACTAGGCCGACCCATTTCCAATCTAAACCTGTTCCTATCAACCCTATGCACCAAGGAACTTATAAAGGGGTCAGGGTCTTCAGGAATCTGACCTCTGTCCCATGCATCCCTACGTACCCACTTTGGTCTCTCTTCATTAAGCCTATCCAGGTTGAACAATAACACAGTCTCATCACTGTCTGTTGCGGAACCACTTTTAGAAGTCCTTCGCAGCACACCATTAGTCATGAAAGGACCATTCTCTGCATCCCAGGTCCACTAAAGAGATGAATCTGAAGGTAAAGCCTAGGGAGGTTGCTGTGAAAATGTGGCAATATTTTCATTCTTTAAAATGAGGAATAACTATTCCCCTTTAAAAGGGTTATAATAGTTATTCCTTAGTATATGTATTAATTTTTAAAATTAATATATTTCCAAATAAACAAACTTTCCATATACACATAAAAATTATGAAATAAAAAAAATCATAAAAAATAAAAAATTTCTCTTTCAAATTTAAAAAAAAAAAAAAATTTATTTTTTTTAGAAATTTAATTATATGAGTAAGATATTTCCTAAAATACATTTTAAGTTTTATACTTAGACAATTTGATTTAAAATGATTTCATTCCATTGTCTTCAGGTTCTGGTCTTGTGTTATCACTAAACAAATGATTAGTAATAAGTATTACATTACAACAACTTGTATTTTTTGTAATTTATATTCCTATTCCTGTGTAATCATCATTACAGTCTACCAAATGTGCCATTAGGCCTAGACTTTACTCTTGAGGTATCCTAATGAAGACCTTGACTTTGTGTTGATTTATTTGGAGCTTTGGAATTTTATGCATATTTGGAGAGACATGATTTGTAGTTTGTATTGTTTGTAAATGCACCATTGAGGTTTTACTTATATTGTGGAGATTTTTTAGCAAGTTAATATTTTATCATGAAAGATGCTACGTCCACAACATTTTTACAACAAATCACAGGTGGTTAATTTGAACCTAACACTAAGATTACTTTTTTGCCTCAACAATAACAACCAGTAACAACCTGTCACTTAGGATTTGTTGTAAAAAAATTGTGAAAATGTTGTGGACATATCATTTTTCTTTTATCATATAGATATATTATTTACTTGATGGAAGGAAAAAAAAATCCCCTACAATTTATCTTGAAGGTTTATATCTACATGCTTTAGACCCTTTTTAGTTTGGGATGTGACAACAAAGGCTCTAAAAAACTGTATCACGATCAACAACAACAAAAAATAATAAATAAATAATTGTATAGTGGGCAAAATAATTAAAGCGAAAGGCATGGTAAGAGGCTAACTGCTAACCCCTTTCATTGCGTCAAAAAAAATTTCATTAAAAGAAAGGAGATGGTAATAATATATATATATATATATATATATATATAGAGAGAGAGAGAGAGAGAGAGAGAGAGAGAGAGAGAGAGAGAGAGAGAGAGAAGCAAGGAATGTTTTGCTTCATCGAGAGCATTCCCACTTCCCAGCCCTTCTCATTCTCCATTGTTAGTTGAAACTAACATCGTGCAGATTACATTTGCAATTTTGCAAACAACTGCCTCTACTTTATTTTGAAAATCTAGGCGTAAATGTACTTTTAGCCCTTATATTTTGCATCTTTTCTATTTTGGTCCCTACATTTTCATTTCACTACTTTTAGTCCCTAAATTAATTAACGCGTTCCAATTTGGTCCTTACCGTTACTCACTTAACATAAATTGCTGATGTGGCAAACAGAGTCCAGTGTTGGCACATTAAATGTTGACGTGGCCAATAAAATAATATTAAAAAATTATTTAGTATTTAAAATATGCCACTTCAGCATTTTAATTTAAAATTTAAAAAAAAAATTAATTTTGCAATTCTAATTTAAATTAAAAAAAAAAAAAAAAAAAAAAACAAAGAACCTTTTTTTCTTATCAATTTTAAAGATTAAGAAAAAAAACTTGCAATAACTATTTCAATTTTTCTTAAATTTTCTTGTCAACCAAACACAACATCATCAATAAACACAAAACTCAAACTCATTTTCATTTTCCTATCTCTCTCTCTCGGGTCAAACACTCAAACTTCACTCTCTCCCTCTTTGCTTTCTCTCATTTCTTTTTCTCTTTAAGTTCAGGTTGTAGTTTTTGGGATATGGCTTTGATCAGGTTTAGAGAAAGAGAGGTTGAGATGTGGTGGTTTGGATTTGGGTAGAGAGAGAGGGGCTGAGGTAGGCGGTGGTTTGGATTTGGGTTTAAAGAGAGAGGGGCTAAGATCGGCGGTGATTTGAAGCAGATCGGCGGTGAACCCGGCCCTTTTGCTCTTCCCAACGATGTCTTCAGACCTTGTGATGGCAATGGCAGATCAGACCTTGTGGTGGAAGATCGACCACGTCAAGCAACCCCTCGTTCTATGCTTGCTGTTCTGTTGTTGCTGGATTTGTAGCAAAATTTTGGGAATATTTTGTTGAGGTTTTGGGTTTGATTTTTTGGGTTATTTGATGAGTTTACGGAGATATTTTTGGACATTCGTCTAGGATTTTTTTTTTTTTTTTCCTGGTTTTTTCAATGGGTTTTTGTGTGGCTTTTCTATAGATTTTTCATGAGTATTTTTGGCTGGAAATTTAAGTGTTTTTCTATAGAGAGGTAGAGACGTGAGAGGGGAAATCTTAAGGACCGAGAATTTTTTTTTTTTTCCTTTTTTCAGTGGAGTTATTGGGGATGTTTTTGCTAGTTTTGGTGGTGTTTGGTTGGATGTTTTTGTTGGTAATTTGTTAGTATCATGTTCTTGTCGGTATTTTTTTTTTTTTTTTGGTGGGTTTGTTTTATTGTGATTGAATTTTCTGGGTTTGTATTCTTTCTTGTTCATTTTTAAGATGAAACTAGATCTGAATTCATGTGTATTTTGGGTTCTAATTTTGTTTTTTTTTTTTTTTTTTTTTTCATTTTTCATTTTGTTAAAATTGATAAATTAATTTTAAAAATCAAAGGTTGATGTGGATGCTAATGTCTTTTTTTTTTAATTATTATTTTATGCTGACGTGGTATTTTTCGATATTATTTTATTGGGCACGTCAGCATTTAATGTGCCAATAGTGGACTTCATTTGCCACATCAGCAATTTCTATTAAGTGAGTAACGGTAAGGACCAAAATGGAACGCGTTAATTGATTTAGGGACTAAAAGTGGTGAAATGAAAATGTAGGGACCAAAATGGAAAAGATGCAAAATATAGTGACTAAAAGTGCATTTCCGCCTTGAACCTATGCAAAAAGGTAGAAAGGCTTTTTGAAGTTTGTTTCATATGCTAGCCTTTGTGTAAAGTTGTGATTTACAAATATGTATTTTGTTGGCTTTTATTCCGTGCCAAATTTGATTGTAATTATTTTCAATCTTGTGTACCCTGTATTTATTGTGGGATGTGATTGTAAGGGTTGTGAGTTAGAGAGAGAGTGTGAAGACTCAAGCAAGTGAAGCCAGAAGACTTCTCGCAGGTGTCTTGCAACTAAGCTTCCCGCGAAGTGAAGCATGTGCCTTGCACATGACTGGAATGCGAAGAGTTTGTACAGATGGAGACAGCTGTGTCTCGCGAGTATCTCGTGGGTAAGGCCTTCCCGTGAGACACCCGCGAGACATTCTATTCTGCCAGTCTGTACTGCCTGATACACACTTTCTGTACCCTCATTATATATACCCATATTACCCACAAATGTGAAGGAGAGCTTCTGAGAAAAAACCCTAGCTAAAACACTTAAGAGTTAGAAATTGTTATTCCAACAATTCTCTGCACATTTTTTTGTGGAATTTCCTCATCTCCTACCTCTCCATTTCCATACCATTGAGAGGTCAATAGCCCAAACACTTACCACACCTTTTGAGAGTGTCCAGTGAGGTTTTGGTTTTGCTGGGAAACATTGGAAGAAGCCAAGGATGGCAGATACAACATGGAGCTTGTTGCGGGATCCGGAGAGCTAGACAAGACACGGTTCTGAGAAGCCTTGTTGGAGTAGGAGCTTGGAGGGCTTAGGTACAGAGGGTAGATTAGGCTTGGAGGGTCTCTTGCTTACCCATATATCCCAACTGATTGTCTAGTGGATCGATTATCGCTTGGAGGACGGCGGAGAGGTTTTTCGCCGAGTTCTTCAGTTTCCTCTTAGATAACACGTCTTGGTATTATCTGTGTTTGCATCTCTCTTCCCTACTCTTGTTCATTTTATTTTACTGCTGTGTTGCTTTAAATATGAATTAGAGTAGCTCTCTTGCTTGTTTGCTTGCGTTTACACTATTCCGCACTTAGTAATAAGTTAGTGTAAAATCAATCAAGCCATAATTTGAATTGGGAGTCTAAACAAGCTCTTGTGTTTTCACACATTTCGAGCTTTAACTTTGAGTTCAAAATTGTGATTACAAAAGAGAAACATGAAAATGGAAAATCAGAACAGCGAAAAAGTTAAGCACCAACAGTATCTCTCTGCAAGATAATTTATTACTTCTCCTTTGTTTCATAATACAATTATATGTCCAGGAAATCCTTATTTTACCATGGCTTTGATTTCAACTGAATGTTAAAATGTCTAGTGTGCAAATCATGCAAACATAGCACATGCATAGGTGGTTCACAATTTAGCATACTTCCCGATCCTTGCAGCGTCATCTATTAAGTGCTCCGGCATTGGCATGTTAGAAAGAAGAGTAACCCTAGATGATGCTACCAAGGATATTCTTTGTGAGTTTGAAGGATCAATCCTCCAGATTTGCACCTCCCACACCTGCTCAAAATTGACATCATTTAAACAATGAGTCTTATTAGCATGAACATATATACTCCAAGAATTTAATTAATATCATTAATAGTAAAAAGTGTAAAGGGGGAGAAGGAAAACTGAAGATATTGCATGGTTTTCCCAGAAAAGCTTGTAGTAGTTTGGTTTTATGTCATAGGAAACCCAGTTTTTCAATATGAGCTGGCTAATGGATATATGGAATTGCTATTAATAAAATAAAATCAATAACAGGAAAGGAGGGGGAATGCATTTGGATAAATGAAAATTATAGTAACTATTGTCTTAGAATGCATCTTGCAGTAAAGAAGATTCTAAAGTGTTGTGTTTTAGATTTCTCAATTAAATTTAACCATGTAGTTGTATTTACAAATAAATCAAATGATTGAAATAATTATCCTAACCCTGTTTTGCATTTGTTAATGAATCCATGAATTCGAAATTAATTCGAAGTCAGCATCTAAGAAACTACAACTAAGTTTCACCCTTAAAATATGTATCAATTAGTTAAGGGATACAAGAAGTTTCACCCTTAAAATATGTTGTTAGTAACGCATAATGAAAATGGTGTTGATGAATAAGTCATTTCAAAATGTTGTTCCAAACACAACTAATGAACTTAACCATTTGTCCTTTGAAAATGACCGTAAAAAAATATTTGTGGAGGCAAAGAATTAATAAATTAAAATATATATATATATATATATATATATATATATATATATATATATATATATATATATATATATATATTTTGATATTAGGAAGTGATGTCTCAGCTTTTGGCTCGACTATTCCACACTTTGCCTAGAAGATAAAAGCCGGAAATCCAGTGGAGTAATAGTATGATGATTGAAGGGAAGTCATTCGAATGTTCAATAGCCAAGTGCCAAATTAAAGCATATATTATGTAGGGACTGAGTGTAATCGAAAATGAGCCCACCTGCATGGTTTTGCCAACATTAATAGGTGTAGCCTCTGCAAACACATGATCACCAAGATGAGCAGGCTTCAGATGGCTAATGCTGAGATGAACACCAGCTACTCTCTGATAACCCGAAGCCATGACCGCTCCTAAGCTTGCCAGAGCCTCAGCTATCAATGCTGATACACCTCCATGTAGCCTCCTGAATGGCTGTACTTTTTTCCAAAAAAGAAAGAAAACAAACTAACATAAGAATTATTAATTTCTGACTTTCATTAGCAAATTAATGAATTAGAGAGCAAGAGTGGTGACCTGACAACAAAACTCAGTAAGATGAAGGCGGCCGGAAACTTTTTTTGGCGAGAAGTCTTCAAACTGGAAACCCAACACATGAAGCGGAGCATCGAGATCTGCAGTCATGGACGACGATGATACTATTGCTGCCGTTTTCTCTTCCTCCATGTCTGCATTGATAATTATTGTCTCTCTCGTTAAGCTAATCAAATATTTCTCATCTCATCATGTGCAAAGAAATTTGACTTCTCTTTCTTATAACTCATTTCATTGAAAAAGTATTATATACGAGAAATGATATGTCGGAGATTTTGGCATTTTACCCTTAATTTTAAAAAAATTGGCAATATGTCCCTGTTTCCAAACTATTTAGGTGCATGCCCCTATTTCGAAACTCGATTACCTTAAAATCGAGTTTCAATGAAAAACTCGATTGGTTTAAAATCGAGTTATGCCTATCAAACTTAAAAAAAAAAAAAAAAAAAAAAAAAAAAAAAAAAAAAAAGCATAGAACTCGATTTTATGGAGATCAAGTTCCAAAACGCCACTATAGGCTTTAAAACGCCACTATAGGGCTCCCTCAACCTACCATGGGACAATCACACTTAGGAAAAAAAAATTGCAGGAAAATGCCGCTATAAGGCTTTAAAATGTCACTATAGGGCTTAAAAACGCCACTATAGGGCTCCCTGAACCTGGTATGGGGTAATCACACTTATAAAAAAAAATTTGCAGAAAAACGCCACTATAGGGCTTAAAAATGCCATTATATTGCTCCCTGAACCATGTATCGATCACACTAAAATTTTTTTTGCATGGAACTTGATTTCCTAGAACTCGAGTTCCATGCAATTTTTTTTTTTTTTTTTTTTTTAAGTTTGATCGGGCATAACTCGATTTTCTACAAATCGAGTATTTAATTGAAACTCGATTTTAGGGTAATTGAGTATCGAAACAGGGGCACGCCCCTATATAGTTTGAAAACAAGGGCATATTGCCAAATTTTTTAAAAATTAAGGGTAAAATGCCAGAATGTCCATGATATGTCTACAATAGTTTCATAATATTTTTACAACAAGTCCTAAGTGACAAGTTGTTACTGGTTGTTATTATTAGGGCAAAAAAGTAATCTTAGTATTAAGTTCAAATTTGAACCAATAACAACTAACTACATATAATTTGTTGTGAAAATATTGTGGACGTAGCTTCTCTCATTTTATATTAATAATATCACGTCATTCGTATCAAAATTCAATAAACAAAAAATATGGGTACTTGTCTTTCATTTGTTAGCGAGTTAGTTATTTTTTACTGATATATTTCATACTTATTAGATTTTGATACCTTAACCTGGTATCATTTGATACCAAATAACTTCTCCATATTTTTTTTTTCTTTTTAAGGTTTCAACCGATAACGTTCACTCCTAATGATACATTCTTCGTATTGATATGTGACTTGTGATGTGATAAATATAAGCTGTTTTTCGTTTTGGTATGTGGAAAACTGTGATGTCATGACTTGTTTTTATTAAATACTAGCATTATGCCCATGCAATGCATGGTTTAATCAAAATCCATATGTAAATAATTTTTTAATTAATTTACTTAAATTTAAATAATAAAATAGATAATAAATAAATGAATATTTTACTTTTAAGTTTTATAATGAATGCATATTGTGTGAGACTAAAATGCATATAATAATAATAATAATAATTGAATGGAAGATGGTATAGATACCTTAAAAAATTATATAAAAGGATTTTGAATAATACATTGAACTTTAATGCTCAAAATCAAGTTTTTTTTTTTTTTTTTTTGGGAGAAAAACTTAGAGTTAAGACCTTATTAATAAGTTTGTATTGATAATTGAAAAACAATATTTACAACAATTTGTATTATTTGATCTCAACCTCTATCTCTGTATTATTGACAAAACAAAATAAGTCAACAATATATATGTGTGTGTGTGTGGGTTTTGATAATGACCACATTCATATTTATAATTTATAAATTATATATTTGATTTTAAAAGAAAAAAACATGTTAAGTTAATAACAAAGATGTATCCATCATACCTTGCATTTTAGCTTAGTGGCACTTTCTAATCCCTATGTGAAGCATTGGATTCAAATTCTACCGCACATATTATCTAAATTTGTGTTTGATCAACTAAAAAAAAAACTACTTAGCATGATATTTGCGGATAAAGTTTTAACTACAATCTCTCAAACCTATTGCAATCATCTTTGCATCTTCACTCATGTGCCCAAAGATATCACATAAGACAAAATAGAATTAATGAACTCCAATCTCTCAAACCTGTTGCAACCATCTTTGCATCTTCACTACTATGCCCCAAAGATATCATACAAAGCAATGAATGAACTGCTTTTTTTTTTTTTTTTACTCCTCGCCCAACTTTGTTAAAGGTGAATTAATATTGTTAGTGTGCATGAACTCATCCTCGCACTACTTGTGTAGTTATTTAGCCAAATGTAAGTGCTTGCACTCCAAAGGAAACTAATTAAAAGATATATTAAGGGAGCAATATAAGCGGAATAGATTAGAGAATTAACTCTCCTGTATTTACTGGAAAGTAAGTAGAGCTAGATCCAAAAACTTTCCTTACCATTTCCTCAAAAAGGATAAAACTTAAAATACTAATTTTTAATACCCAGAATGAGATGAATACAATTCATAAATGATTTTTTGTGTAGTTAATATATATTAATGATGGGGTTGGCTTCAAAAATATTCAACTAAATAAAATGATGGCACTGCAATCTATTTATTATGGAGATAAGATTTTATTTACTCTTAGTAATAAAAACTTAGAAAATAGGAGAAGATGATAAGAAAAAAAAAAATTATATCTATTTTTTAATAAAAAAAAAGTATTTGGTCATTAATTTTTTCTATATAATTTTTTGGAAAACAATAACTATTTTTGTCATTTAAAAATAAATATTGTTGTCATTTTTTATACTTTATTAATAATATTTTCTTTTTTGGGAACTTTTTCAAATATTCTAAATTGTTAGCATTGAAATTTGCGGGAAAAAAACCCTATAGACCACTCATTAATTAGGGCACCCAAACCCACCAATGTTAATGGGGGTAATTATTGCGTACTCCCTGAGTACCATAAATGCATACTCCCCATCTCTCACATGATTGTGGGTCCCACTAATTAAATTTATGGTAAGACTCACAATTCATGTGAGAGGGGGGGAGTACGCATATATGGTACTCCCAGAGTATTCAATAATTTTCCATGTTAATGAGAAATTCAAATCCATGTGAGTTTTAATGCTTATTAAAAAAATTGTTGCACTCTTAATAAACTATATATATATATAGTAGAACATATAATTTTTTAATCAAACATGAATCATTCAAGATATTTGTTGTTAGGAGTGCTCAAATAAATTGATCTATTTCTATTGAAGATAATTGTACCGTGGATTTCACATACATTAAATTTATTTTCTGGCCAATAAGTAAATCAAAGAAAAAACAAAATAACAAAATAAAATGAAGAAGAAGAAGAGGAAGAGGAGAAATACATACCTTGCTTTGCAGATTAAGGGAGCAACAATATTAATGAGAAGTATTTTGACTTCCTAACTAACCGAGAGTCTATAATTCTATTTATATATGAATTACTATTATACAAAATTGTTTCAAACACAAATTGACTTTGTTACATGGTGTTTATCTGAAAACTTATCAATATAAGATTTTAGATAAACACAGCTCAAAGGGCTTATCATTATCCATTGAATTGCTAGGCTTTATCATTATCTTGTAGCATGTTTGCTCTTACTTTATCCAAAGTGGTTGATAAGATCAAAAAATTGTTATTTTTATCTAAAACATTACATCAATTCTATCAAGCCACTTGGCACAACTTCTAAACCTTTACTGCAATTTGGTGAAACTACTTAGTGCAACCACGGTTTTTAAGCTCAACTTTTATTATATAGTATATGATTTCACGACTTTAGCGGTGTCAAATTCTCAGCCGTTGATATTAAAGGTATACCCAGTTCAGCCACAACATTTTCACAACAAATCATATATGATGAGTTGTTATTGCTTCTAATTTGAAGAGAAATGATATATCTACAACAGTTTCACAGCAAATCTAATTTGAATTTACAACTTAAATTACTTTTTTGTCTACTCGTAATAGCCAATAATAACCTATTATTTATGATTTATTATGAAAGTGTTATGAAAATATTTTGGATATAGAATTTTTTTTTTTTTTTTAGGGAAATAATTTCAAGGATAAGTCTAGTTACACACTGTCACACACTTTGATTTGATTTGCACATGTGTCAAGTAATGATTGAATTATTTTTCACCAAGTGACAATGAGGAGTGATGGATCAATGTATAAATGATGTAATTCAATCACAAGCTAACATATGGATAAGTTGTGGTAAACTGTATGGTAAATTGTGTGAATTAGTTTCTCATTTTCTTTACACTACATTTGATTTAGCCTCAGCATTCAAATTCCTGATAATGTGATATCTTGAAATGTAATTATATGTTTGCTATGATTAGAAATCTAATAACTAATAAGATTCATAAGAATATGAATTTTTTTTTTTTTAGTTTATTCCTAAGAATCTTATAGGAAACTAGCCTCTAAGGCTTTTCTATTTTTTTGAGTAAAAGTTAATAATTTGCATCTATTATAATTTTAAAATTTTTTTTTTAATATTTCAAACAAATAAAAAGGATAAACTTTAGAGATAAACAAAAATGTAATTTATTTTTTGAACGTGTGTTTGAAAGTGGTGTAATTATATAGAGAAAAGTTTGGGTGGGAAAAATAAGATGAAAGTGAGGGGGAAGAAGGCTAAATTTTAGGAGTTCTCTTAGTTTTTTGTTTTTTTATTTTTTAAATTGGGGGTGTTTTACTTTTATTCGAATGAAAAAGGAATAAAAAATGCTAAATTTTAGGGACTAAAACGATGAACGTGAAGAGAAAAAAAATCCTAAAGTTTAGGAGTTCTCTTTCTGAATTTAAAATAAAATTTATTATTTGACATTTATAACCATATTTCGAAGAGAAGTTACACTTCATTAATGATGATATTTTTGGACCATATAAAAGTCCAGTTCAAAGAGGCGAGTCCTTTTATAGATAGTATAGATTTTTTTTTTTTTTTTTCCAAATTATCTTTATATTTGTAAAGAAGATATGTGTTTTTTTTCCTCCAAATTAAGATATAAGAAAAAAAATATAAATTTTAAATCATTTGGCAAATTCATTAATACTATAATCTAACATTTCTAAATGACATATATAATACAAAAATAATTATTTAAATTCTTTTTCTTCATGAAAATCATGACATCATGTTTTGTTAATAAAAATAATATATTTTCTTTTAACATCTAACTCAATCCCACATATGAGATATAAAAAGAAAATTAAAATGACTAATTCTTAATCATAATTTTTTGAAGGAGTGTTAAATCCATAATGTTTTAAAGTTTTGTTTCTATTGGTATAGGGTATGAAGGAATGAGTAAAATTGTCACTTTAAAGAGAATGTGAATCCACTTTAAATTGTCACTTTAAAATTGTCACATTCAGATATTGGAATGTGAATACCCACCTGTTTTAAAGAGAATCCACATTCTTACCCCACTCCGAACGCTTCCATATGTTTGGCTCTGAGTGAAGGGATGATGAAAATAATAGAGAAAAAAATGGAAAATAAAATATTTTTGTGTGGTATGTTTGGATATGGGAAAAAAAGAAGAAGAAAATATGAAAATTCTATATTTCCTTTGTTTTGTTTGTAAAGATAAGAGTGAGGAAAAATGTATGCTTTTATGATTATGTCCATTGGAAGAATTAGACAGTAGGGTTAATAACTATTTTGGTCCTTAATGTTTGCATTATGTATCAAAATGGTACTTAATGTTCTAAATGTATCAATTTAGTCCTTTACGCTGAAAAATACTAATGTGGTTAACAGCTAAATTAAAAATGCTTTTGTGTGCCACTTGGGTTTCCACTTGGTCTATCACATGGAAGATTTTTTTTTTTTTTTTGAAGCCATCACATGGAAGATTTTTAAAATAAAATTATTAATAAAAGAAAAAAAAATTGAAGAATGTAAAAAATAAAATAAAATAAAAGTGTTGAAACACGATTTGAGGCATTGAAATCCCTAAGCTGGAAATTCACATTGTGGCTAACAAAATAAAATCATAAACACCATAAGTATGTTGTGAACTTGGTTGTAGGTTTGGGTGTGCTTGTAGGATGGATTCATATGACAATAGCCAGCTTAACTATCTAGATGTTTATTTATTATACTATTACGAATGACCAACAAAATTATTTGTTTCACAATTTTTTTTTTTGTCTTAATTGTTTTATAAAAAAAATTAACACAACTAGTTTTTTTTTTTTTTTTTTTAAAAGCTAAATTTTATACTCGTCATAGTTTTTTTTTTTTTTTTGATAGGTATATTTGTCATAGTTGATCAATAAGGTACTAAAAACTAATAATATCTTTTATTTTATAGTAGCATTATGCCCGTGCAATACACGGCTTAATCAAAATTTATATATAAATAATTTTTTTTATTAATAAAAATAAATGAATATTTTACTTTTAAGTTACATAATGAATGCATGTTGCGTGAGACTAAAGTATTATAAAATGCATATATATATATATATAATTGAATTGAAGATACACTACAAGAAATCTGGGCATAGGCGGCGTTTTTTTTAGCGACGTTTTTAAATTCGCCGCTGGTATCTTGTGACGTTTTTGAAAAACGCCACTAAAGAGTGAGAGTTTAGCGACGTTTTTTAAAAACGTCGCTGTAACTCAAAACAATAGCAGCGTTTCTGAAAATGCTGCAATAAGTGTAGTATTAGCAGCGTTTTTCTGGCTAAAACGTCGCTGTAGGTATTAAAGAAGACCCAAAAAAAAAAAAAAAACCTCTAAAGTTCCCTCCATCTTTTGACTTTTCTACTGCGAACATTTCATTTACCACACCTTTCCCCCCCCCCCCCTTTTTTTGTTTTTTTTTTTTTTACTTCGTGTCCCACACTCCTTTCCCACCTTTTTTTGTTTTTTTTTTTTTTTCTTTTCTTCTTCACTTCGTGTCCCACACTCCCTGACTACCACTTCCTTTTTTTTTTTTCCTCCACTTTCTTTTCTTTTGTGCACTTGCACACTTCATGTCTCAGACTCTTCTCTTCTTTTTTTCTTTTTTTTTTTTCCTTATCTTTTCTTGGCAGCACCCACTCCTCAGTCCTCACACAAAATTCAAAACCCTCTCCTTCTGCTTCTCTCTCTCTCTCTTTCTCACAAGCGGCTCTCTCTGTCACAGCCGCCGACACCGCCAAACACAGCCACCGTCACCGCCTCTTCGCCCTTTGCCGCCACCTCACTCCCTCTTCTCCCTCTTCTCCATGGTTTGACTTCTTCTGACTTGAATTTAAGGTAAAATCTCAGCGACCCACCTTCTAATATCTTTGGGTTTTATTCTATATTGATAGGATTGGTCTTTGATGTTGTGGGTTTTGTTTTGGGGGTTGTTTTGTTGTGTTTGTTGGGACATTTAAGATTTGGTTGGAGGTTTTTAATTTAATAGGGTGAAATGGATTTATTGTTTGGCAACAATGTGAGTTAGGTTTCTTGAGAAATCATTTGAGTTTTTGATTTATATGGGAGATTGGGTTTAATTTTTGATAGAGGGTTTTTTTGTATTTTGAAATGTTTTTGGCATATGAGGTTGTGATTGTGATGTTAATTATAAATTCGTGCAAGTAATGTGAGCATGTGTCTTTTGCTTACCAAGTATTTGATAAATTACCTATATGAGTTATGGAATTGAATTTGTGTTGAGATGATTGTTATATTAGGTTATGGGTTGTAATCTTAGTAGTTTATATGTGCTAACACATGTAGCTTTAAGGTTTAATTAAATCTTAAAGCTTTTGGCATGGTGTTAAAACTATAGTATTTTGTTTTTGAGACTTTATATCTGTTAGGGACAGATTTGACTCAGATGCACTATGTGATTTTTAATAAATTATAGAAAAATTATTTTGAACTGAATTTTTTATGGTACATACTAGACATATAAGGGCTTCTCCACATTTAATTTCAAGGTTTTTGGATAACACTAAGTGGACCAAACAAATTTTTAAAAATAGCTGACCTGTTGCAAATTTAATCAGAAAGTATGTTCTGAAGTTTGAGACTTTAAGGAATTTACTACAAGCTTTTGTTATGTGATTTATCTTGTAAGTTCATATGTGCTTTCTTTGACAAGTGTTTTACTTTGGCTAATTTTATCATGGTTTGGTAATGACATGCTTTGTATTAAGTTGATAAATGCACATTGTTTGTGGTAGGGAAATGAAAGGTTTTGGTTGTGTTATAGCCTATGAGTTTCTTGTATTCTTGCTTGGTTCCCGTTTGGGTAGGGGTACTCGTCTTAGGATGTTTTTAGGCAAGATTTTAAAATATTTAGCTAATGGTCATGGAAAAAGGCTATTTAAGTTTATTAAGGTGAAAAGTTTATAGGATTACAATTATTCAAGTTGGTTGGAATTGAAATAACACTTTGCTTATGCCAATCATGTGGCGTTATAGCCAATGGGGCCTTCTTTTGTACCCTGATTAGATATTGGACATTACTCAATTTGAATAGTTTTTATATGAATAATGTCCATGGTCCATCTGATGCATTGCTTCAAGTCTTCAATTATCTATTGCCTTGAAGCTGTTTATTTGAGAATCTAATACTTGCCATACCCATGATTATGACTTATGGACTGCAAAACAGGAATCAAATTTGATGCTAGTGCTTAAAATGCTTTCCAATGTCTATAGAAGATAGCAAAATACTTATAAAAAAATATGAGCCTTTATTTTCAATACCATTTCTTCAGGAATTATTTACAACTTGACAATCCATTGGAGGTATGTAAGGATTGTGTTCTATTTGCACCTTAAAATTTTAGTATTAACTTTGCAGCCTTTTTTTATTGTTTATAGAATGGTTTATGAAATTAATATAGTCCTATACAATTAATTTGCTTAGGATGTTCAAAATTGGACTTATCTACCCAGGTATTATCCATGACATTCACAATGGCAGCCATTCGAATAAAATCTTGATAATGGGCTCCCTGCATTCATGATATTATTTAAAAGTTCTAAAACTAAGCTTTTTTTTTTTTCTTTAACAATTATGTTATAGGATTACAATTATTACTTGATGATGGTATTGAGCTGTGTTTGTGTGTTATTGTATTAGAAATTACAATTATTACTTTATATGAAATTATAGTAATTTCTTTATAATCTTGGAAAATTAAGAAAGTGGTGGCTTTCATTTTTTTTTTTTTTTTTTTTGCAGGTTCATTTGGTTTTATTGGCCTAGATGTTGGGGTTTCACTCTTGTCATGAGTATATAATCTCAACTAAATGCTCTTTTTTCCTCTTATATAAATATATATATATATATATATAAATATATATATATATATATATATATATATATATATATATATATATTGTTACTAAATTTCCATGCACCATGACTCATTAAAATTTTCTACAATGGCACCCTTATTTGCCTTAAACATCATTTAAGTGTCCTCTTTTATTTTGCAGGTTAAGCACTCATTTTTTGTGATAAGTTTGGATTTTTGTTTGGAAAGGTGTTTGCTTGGCTTCAGCATAGTAAGTAATTTTTGCTTAAAACTTTGTCCTTGAGATGTTGATAATTGTCTTGGGATGGATTGTTGAGTTGGAGCAAGCGGGTGGCTTGCATGGTGCTATAAGGCTGTTTACATTCATATTGGAAGTGTTTATTATTTTTTGAAAACTTGGATGAATATTTTTGAGTTATATTTGTTGATTACTTTTTGGACTACAATACTTGTAAACGTTCTATATTTGTGATTATGATAATTGTATTAGATGGATTGTTGTGTTGGAGCAAGCGGGTGGCTTGCGTAGTGTTATAAATTGTTTACATTCATATTAGGAGTGTTTATTATTTTTTGAAAATTTGGACGTTGTTGAGTTATGTTTGTTGATTATTTTTGGACTTCAATACTTGATGAGTCGAATGATGATGAAAGTTAATATGTTGTTCATCTTTCATGTGTATTCCTATTTGCTTTGTTTGTGAAGAGTTTTGAAGTTATCTTGTGTAATCTTATTTGCATGTTTATGAAAGTAAGTGATTATGAAGTTGTTGTATACTATTGGACAAATTTATGTGTAATCCTCTTTAGATGGTTTTTGCTTATTTCTTAAGAGGTTAAATGCTCAATCCATTTGTTTATTATATTTAAGATTATGTGTAATTCTATTTGCATGTTTATGAAACTAAATGGTTTTGAATATATTGTGCACTATATTTAAGTGTATGTGTAATTTTACTTTCATGATTTTTGCTTAAGTTTGTAGAAAGTGAATCGTTATGATAACTTAGAGGAGTGAGTAACCCAAATGCTGCAACTAATGCAAAATCGGCAAAATCATTCTTCAGAAGCTAGACGGGTATTAAATTTTAATGTTTTAAGAATGTATTGGGTGTTTAAAATTTTTAAGTATAGCAACTATTATTTTGTTACTCAAAATGATTTCTTTATGAACTTATTAGATACTTTTAATTTGTATTCAGGGTGGTTTCGGTTTAGATCATCATTCTCCAACTCGTCATAGATCGCAAGCTTCATCCCATCAAGAAACTAGCACATAGCGGTAAATACAATGTTACAGTATTTTATAAGGACTCCATCCATAGCTGTTTTGAACAACCACATTTATTTTGGAAGTATTCTACTTTGTTTATAATATTGTCATAGTTTGGGTGGTGGTTTTTTTGTGTAGGTAGACAAATGTCTTGTTACAACCATATTTATTTTAGAAATATTGTACTTTGTTTATAATATTGTCATAGTTTAGGTGGTTGTATTTTTTGTGTAGGTAGACAAGTGTATTGGTATTAAATATATATAGTTATATATCTATTGGAATCTATGGTTAATGTGTTACTGTGTTAGCTTGGACATTTGTTATTTATGGACATTTATTGTGGAATATTGATGATTAGATTAGTTTGAGCAAAACAACAGTTTGGACATATTGTGAAATATTGATGATCAGGTTGTTATTGTGGAATATTGTGTATTAGGCAAATCATCAGTTTGGACAATTGTTAGTTTGAGCAAGTTTATATAGTAGCATTTTTAGTGTTAAAAAATAATGAGCAAGTTTTAGCGACGTTTTCAAAAACGTTGCTAAAACTATGAGAAATTCTTTTTAACAATGTTTTCAAGGACTAGTTATTTGCGGCATTTTAAAAGCGCTACTAGTGTATTTTCCTAAGTGATATACGAAAATGTTATATTATATAGTGACGTTTTAAAAAACGTCACTAAAAGTTTCTAAACGCCATTAAAGATTCACATATGGTGGCCAGCCTAAAACGTCGCAAAAAAAAAGTCGCTGTAGACCATTTGTGTCTATAGTGACGTTTTTGGGTTTTTAACAACGTTTTACAAACATTGCTTAAACTCAAATTTCTTGTAGTGATAGTAGAGGTACCTAAAAATGTATATAAAATGATTTTCAATGATACATTAAACTTTAAGGCTCAATAAATCACATATATTTAAATGGAAAATGCTTAAATTTAATAGTTAAAAACTATCCAAAACAATAATTAAAATCATGTTTAAGTGAAACATCAATTCAATAATTACGAACAATCTAAATTATTAAACATTTAAAAATTTGAAATAGAGAGAGACTTACATGAATTTAATTTTTGTCCTTGAAAGCATGGAAGAAGGCACTAAAACTTGAGTGAGTTTCACCCTACCAAGTTTAAGCCTTATGCGTTGCACACTACATGTGTGTGTATATGCATGAAAAATGATTAGAATTTAACATTTATTGTTGAAAAGAGGTGATGTCGTCTTACCCTTGTCTAGCTAATTCTTGTTATAATCTCTTTGTTTTGTTGGGAGAGAGAGAAACGCTTCTTTTGAAAAAAAAAAAAAAAAGTCAACGTATAATATATAATAGCTAAGTATATATTATATTTCAATTGGTAGTTAGAAATTAGCGCATAGTAGTTAATAATTAGAAAATTACTTTGAAAATTTTTTAAACCAATCCCTTAAAAAAGTTTTAGTAGAGTTTAAATTACGTTAATAAATTATCTCTCTATTCAAATTTTTTTTTAAATCATGTTAATAAAAAGTTACTGATAAAACTATTATTAGTAAACATTTCTTAGGCTTATCTATTTAGCTTTGTTGCCAAATTTTTATAAACTCTTTTATTTTATTTTATTTCTTTTTTTCCGAAGAATATAACACAACCAAAAACCTATAAACAAAAATTTACATTCAATATAAAGAATATAATCAAACTTTTTCATGATTTAAAATTAAGAAATTAACACAGATTATAAATTAAGATATAAATTTAGAAAAAAAAATAACAAAGAATAAACATGTTTGTTTTCTCAATCACTTTGAGAGATGAAAGTGTGAGTATGTAACTAAAACCTTAATCAATTATTGTAGAAGAGAATAAATGAATACGAAAGTTTAATATTATGAATCGAATTAAAATGTGTGTGAGAAGTTTTTATTAATATTTTTGAAGTTCAAGAAAAATAGCTTAAACAAAATGAAAAATAATAATGAAGAAAGAATGCATACCTGTCATGGGATTTAGGCATTCACATATTGGAATAAATTTCACTTCAAAAAGGATATATATATATATATATATATATATATATATATATATGTAGGTAGAGTTTCATTTGATATAGAATTTTAATCCTATTGGAAGATTTCTAATCAATTTGTTTGTTGCTATCTCATAAATCACATAAAAAGTGAAAAAAAAAGGTCATATGAAGAGAAAGAAAAAGGAAAACATTTTTTTTTATGGAAAATGGAAAATTTTCTTTTATAACCAAAAAAAAAAAAAAAAAAAACTTTTTTTTTTTAAGAAGAACAAACATTTATTATATATAGAATAGGTAATCTTTTTTTTTTTTTTTTTTTTGAGAAGAAAGAGAAGGTGCTTACTTTAAACTCAAATACTTATTACCTTATTTACAATTTTTTTTTTTAACTTAATCCAAAAACATTTTTGGTAAATCGGTATGAACAATAATTATCTAAAAACAAAAAGTCACAAGTGAAGAGGAAGATTTTGCTATTGAATACATAGCTATTTTTTTTTCAGGTATTGTAGGGGTATTGGGCCCAAGAGCTCATTATCCACATATATATTAGGCCTGAGGCCCAAGCTGAGGACAATGGGTCGTCCGAGGAGGAGTAAACATTGTCAAAGGAGCCTGTGTTAATAAATGAAGAAGTTAGTCTTGGTCATAATGGCCTAGGAGGTTGGGCCGAGGATGAATGCCTCCTCGACTAATAAAAGCTGAGGTTCGTAGAGGTGGTCTGCCGTCCATGGAAACGTTCCAGGAAGTTCTGTTTGTATGGGTAAACATTGTAGGAACATAGGACAAGAGGGAGTCCTAAAATATCTAAGGAGAAAGCTAATACCACTGCATTAAATACTCTACAGCTAACTCTCTACCGCATTAATGTGGAGGTGATACCTGAACAGTGGTTTTCAGCCTTACAGCTACTACATAAAAACTTTAAGACGGTGCTGATGGGACAAGTATCAAACACCAACCATCTGGTCTGGACGTGGAGGGTAAAGATGAAAAGAGAAGAGAGTATAAAAGGGGAAAAAAGCAACAAGAGAAAGGGATCGAGAAAATTACGAGAAAAAGACTATAGCAATCAAGAATTGCATTTGTAACCAAACTTGAGAGAAATATATAAGAGCTAACCTCCTCAGACTGTGCCGAGGACAATTTTCTTCAGTATAAACTTGTCTGTCTTCATTCTCTTGTCATCTGAATCCACTTCAGTGGTTGTCTAATTCATTAAAGTCCAGTTTTCCAACCCACCCTCTACAAATTCATTGTTTTGAGCTTTTTGAGCCTAAGTCCATCCACCTTTTGGGGCAAGGGATTCAAATCTATATGTTTTTTTTTTTTTTTACAAGAAGTAATATAATTTAAATTAAAAAAAAAAAAAAAAGGAATAGATGAAGATTGTTGTTTTTTTTTTTTTTTTTAAATAAAAAAAAATGATTAGATGAAGAGTTTGAATTGTAATATTTTTTATCAACTTATAAATTATAATAATAAAAGGATTAAATGAAGAGTTTGGATTGTAATTAAATTAAAAATTTTATCACTTTAGAAATTATAAGAGAAGAAGATAAGTACAAAAAAAAAAATTATAGTATTTATTTTAAAAAAAATTTAAAAAAATTCTGCAATTTAGTGCAGCTATTTGACGCAACCACAGTTTCTAAACCCAACTTTTATTATATAGTATATGATTCCTCCCCGTGTGTATATCCTCCCAATGAAAGTGCTTTTAAAAAAAAAAAAATCATGGGATTAGCTATACTTCTTGGTACACAACTACACGTTTTAATATTTTATGCTTTGGATTTTTTTTCTTTCTATCCTATTATTTTAGGTTTTGTTGATAATATTTAGATAGTCACAATTGTAGGTTGTAGTTGTATGGCACCAACCAACTAAATTTACTTTTCAAAGAAGAAAACCAACTAAATTTAATCTCTTTTTAAAATTTTACATTTTGTTGAATGTAGGTAGCAAAAACACTTATTTTTTAATGTATGTTGTATGTTTGTTAAAACTACTTTTTTATAATACACTGCAGATACAAATAAGGATTAGATGGAGAATTTGGATTATAATACATTACACTTAAGGATTAACTGGATTAGATGAAGAATTTAGATTGTAATCAAAATTAATATTTTTATCAACTTAGAAATTATAGCAGATAGATTGGATGAAAAATTTGGATTGTAATCAAATTAAGTTTTTTATCAATTTAGAAATTATAGGAGAAAAAAAATTATATACATATTTTTAAAATTTTAAAAAAAAAATTCTTCTATTTGGTGAAGCCATTTGGTGCAACCACGGTTTTTAAGCCCAACTTTTATTATATAGTATATGATTTAGCAAATAAGCTACCTTCTCCGAACGCATAATTTTTAGCAATTCGCCCAAATTCAAAAGATGAAATCAATCTTATTCTTATACAAACGTTGTCGTTTACGGTAAAATAAAAAACCTAAAACACAAGGGATTCAAGATATGAACAAGTCTAACATTGGCACACAACGTTCACGGAAAAAGCGAAAAAAAAAATATTTATTTTCAAAATTCATAAAAATTCATTCACAAAAATTACAAGAGGAAATAAACTCTATCTTCAGACTATTGGAATTATTGTACAATTTTTTTTTTTTTTTTTTTTTTTTGTGATCATGTAAACAAAAAGACAAACATCTTGTATAATCAAGAACACAAAATAGATGCTGTAAATATAATCAACAAACATGATCTAAACACAATGCCTAATACAACAAATAAAAATTTGTAAAATAAATAAAATTAGTCACTTTCAGCGCAAGCACCCTAGACGGGTCCCCACCTTTTCTTGTGGAGAGTATGCATCGGCCGAGTGGATTGAGGCGAAGTGAATGTTGGTAAGGTCATATTTTCATGTAATTGGCATATCCTATGAGTCTATGACAAAACACACTTTACTTATATTTAGGTAGATCTAAGTAGATTCAAGAATATCATGAAGTACTTTAAAGAAGTATATCAAGCAGTAGTATTGAAGACATGAAGAGTGCACAAAGAAACAAGTTGTGAAAAGTTGAAAATTGGGATCTCAACACCTATCTCGATAGCTCTATTTGTCGAGAATAATGAAACTTGACACCTCTCGATACCTCTCAATCTTTCGAGTTTTGTAGATTCTGAATTCTTATATCTAATTTTCAGCCCATGAAGACAAGATTTTTCTAGGGTTTCATTCTCTAACCTACTATATGATATAAAAGCTTTATTTTACTGCCGTCATTATACATAGAGACATGCACAAAGAATCTACATGCATTTTGTAAAGCTATTACATTCTTATGCGTCTTAGGATTTTGTAATTAAATTGCCTTCAATCCTACAAGTGTTTAGTGAAGAACTTTGCATCCATTAACGAACTATAGGTTGCTGGGAGTTAGTTATAGATTGGAAATTTGTGCATTGAAGAAGTCTCTAGAAGATCAATTCTAATTGGAGATTAGTGTAATAGTTTAACTGTAGATTGGTATTTTGGGATAGGCAGGGTAGTGGTCAGATTTTTTATCCTTATAACTGCTTGTTCTTGATTAATGGATTCTTAGGAGTGGTAAAGATTCCTTATACCTTGTGAAGGTTTTCCCCAATAGTCAACAAATTACTGTTTCAAATTTAATTTCCGCTACATCTAGATTAGATTTGTGGTTTGTTTGTGCCTTCATGTTATGTGCATAAAATCTAAATAATTATCAACTTGAGTAATTAAATTAATTAACTAAGAGCAATCTATAACCTAACAAATGTAAATAGAGTCGTCACCTAAATTAGGTCTTGAAACCATAAATATGAGCGCTCCTTGTGGAGAGCTTGATCTTACTAGAGCATGTGTTCAGAGTTTAAGTATAGGGATGAGAAAGTGTTAGGCATTCAACCCCACTCGATCCATAAATCAGCCTCCAATCATTGTGTTCCACATCTTAAGTCTATCAAAAAGTCCTCTAATTGATTATTCTATACACACACACTCTAAGTCAACCCTAATATACATCTAGCATCCACCCTAACATTCATCTAATCAGGGTATATCACATACATCTCATTGCATCATATGGCTTCTCATATTCATCATCCATCTCATCACATCATCATCATATGCATGTCAACATGGTATATGTCCTTCCTTGTGAGATGGAGGAACTTCACACGGAGGTGTGGTTTCTTCACTCTCCATGTGTAGCCTTGCCCTTTTTTTTTTCTTTTTTTTCTTTTCTCTCTCTCTCTCTCTCTCTCTCTCTCTCTCTCTCTCTCTCTCTCTCTCTCTCTCTCTCTCTCTCTCTCTTATTTAAATAGAATACTTCATAACTAGTTAGGCCATTTTGATCATCTTTAGTTTACCCGGAATAACAACTTTATGTTGATATTATCTAAATGTTTAATTCATAGAAACAACAATTCTCAACAAATTTTGCCAATAGGTGAAGTGTGATTTTTAAAATTGTTTACCCAAATAGACACGAAGTGAATAATTACTAAAGTTACTAAATTAGTAAAGTTAGAGCATTAACATCAAATGTACTAAAATAGCTAAAATGTTAAAGCATTTACATCAGTATCTATGTGCAAAATAATTTATTACTTCTCTTTTGTTTCTTAATACAATTATGTCCAGGAAATCCTTATTTTACTATGGCTTTGATTTCAATTGAGTGCTAAAATGTCAAGTGTGCAAAGTCATGCAAACATAGTACATGCACAGGTGGTTCACAATTTTGCATACTTCCTGATCCTTGTACTGGTATCTTTTTCGTGCTCCGGCATTGGCAAGTTACAAAGAAGAGTAACCCTAGATGATGAATTGATGATACCAAGGATTTGCTTTGAGTTTGAAGGATCAATCTTCCAGACTTGCACCTCCCACACCTACTCAAAATTGACATTATTTAAAAAATAAGTCTTAAAATTAGAATATAAATCCTATATACTGCTTTTTGTGTTCTACTTTGTGTTCCACTAATTACAATTTTTCATGTGTATTTATTTTTTTTCCATTTTAAACTTTGACTATTTTATAAGGAAAATTAAACAAATACATGGCAAGTTATGATTAATGGAACAAAAGAAATGGTACAGAAGATTTGTAGTGGTCTTATATATGTTAATATATTAACATATATACTCCAAGAATTTAATTAATATCATTAGTAATAAAAAGAATAATGTTAGAGATACAAACTATTTTACAAAAAATTTTACAAACTGCTAATGTGATGAGTGATTATTGGTACATGAAAAAGTGATATTAATGGTGGACCTAGATAAAAACCAATAAAAGGTTGGCCACATCAACATTTTGTAAAAATGTTGTTAAATAGTTTGTGCCTGTAGCATTACTCTAATAAAAACGTATAAAGGGGGAGAATAAAAACTGAAGATGTTGCATAGTTTTTCTAGAAAAGCTTGTAGTAGTTTGGTTTTATGTCATAGGAAACCCAGTTTTTCAATATGAGCTGGCTAATGGATATATGGAATTGCTATTAATAAAATAGAATCAATAGCAGGAAAGGAGGGACGATGCATATGGATAAATGAAAACTAGTCGTTAACCCGTGCGATGCACGGGATAGTTAAACAAAATTTATACACATTCACCTTTATTGGTACAATCATTTGAAAACAATTCTAACTAATGACCAAATGTAAGAGACACATTGACTTACTATTTAAAGTAGCGTTCTGAAGAATTTACACATATTGTGCAACTGTGCCTTAAAATTTAATTCCTGAACACCACAACTCCATAAAATTCATGCTAATAATAATATTTTATGATTGCACAGACTATTTTTTTAGAGTGGTTGATCTCAACATTGGCATGCATTTAATCTTTCACTAAAAGCAAAGGGAAGTAGATCATGTGCATACATCTTTATGAGCAATTTTTGGCAGTCAGGCATAACAAACGTGTAACCATTTTGTCCTATTCCTACCATCTAAGAACATATCCTCTCTTATAAGTTGATGATGCCAAGTTTTAACATATCCTCTCCTTTTTTTTTTTTCTTTTTTTTTCCCCAAAGAAATAAAAGGACTTTAAAGACATGTCCAATTTGTTAAAATGCAAGTGCTTCAAGCCATAGAACGATTTAATGAAAATTGCAACTCCATGAATTGAATTTGCAAATGGTATTAACTATTGGCTATTAATGCGATTATTAAGCCATACCACATTGAACATGTTTCTCTATCAAAATATATAAACAAACTAACCTTACAAAAGCTGAACTTTATAAGCTAAAATCTATATCGTGAGTTGTAGATCTTGAATGCTATATCGTGCATTTAGGGCTTCCTACATCTGGAGAGAGAGAGTTTGCAGAAACCAAAGAAAATCTCTCTATAGTTTAAGAAACACAATATACTAAAATCAAAGAGAGGAGGACAAAATATTATAGATAATTTAAAAGAATTTTGGTTTAATTTCTGAACACCGCAACTCCATAAAATTCATACTAATAATAATATTTTATGATAGCGCAGTTAGAATTTTGGTTTAATTCTTGAACACTGAATTGGAAATTGATTATATGAGTATTCAATGGTGAACAAAGTACTATGTATTAATTAATATATAAACAAAACTAACCTTACAAAAGCTGAACTTTATAAGCTAAAATCTATACCGTGCGGTGTAGATCTTGAATGCTATAATATAAAACCACTCTGTTACAGTAAATCAGTCAATAATAAGATTATAAAGAATGATAAATATTCATACTCATATCCAACTTATAATGAATGCCAAATACATAAGAAGAACGAATTTTATATAAATATATATATATATAAAATAAAAAATAAATAAAAAATAAAAAATAAAGAGCCAAATGCATCTTACCTGCTCATCACTTGCTTGTTCGGTTGTTCCTTAGTACCTGCACTGTTGGCTTTGTCGGGTAAAACTATACTTTCTACATAAGAATCAACAAAAGTTTATTGATATCAGGAAATGTCAAGATCGTTAGAGAGCATGAGAGAAAATAGAATGCAGTCATTATATTTCTTAACTTGAGAGAGGGGTAAGGTTGCTAGGGTTTTGAGGAGTTATAATGTTTTTATTTTGAGAGTTTGTAGAAACCGTGGCTTTATATTTCTTAACTTGAGAGAGGGGTAAGGTTGCTAGGGTTTTGAGGAGTTATAATGTTTTTATTTTTTAAATATTGTGCTGACGTGGAAATTTTTTTTATTTTTTATTTTTTAAATATTGTGCTGATGTGGAAAATTGTGGTGCCAGCAAAGGCTTCGGTTATATATATATATATATATATATATATATATATATATATATATATATATAGATTATAGTAACTAGGGTCTTAGAATGCAACTTGCGGTAAAGAAGGTAAAGAATATTCTAATTCGAATGGGCCGATATATATTGGAAATTATCCAGAATTAAAAATAAAAGAACCAAATTAGTTAGGTAAAATATCTAAAGTACCGTATTTTTTAGATTTCATAATTAAATTTAACAATGTAGTTGCATTAACAATTAAATCAGAATATTGAAATAATTATCCTAACCTTGTTTTGCACTTGTTAATGAATCCATGTATTCAAATTCAATTGGAAATCAACATCTAAGAAACTACAGCGAAGTTTCACCCTTAAAATATGTACCAATTAGTTGAGGGACACCAGAATTTTGATAAATGTTGATGTGATCAATTGTTAAAAACATATAATAAAAGTGGTGTTAATGATCAAACCATCTCAAAGTAATATTGTTCCAAACACAACTTGCGACCTTAACCACTTATTCTATAAAAATTACCGTGAAAATAATTGTCCCTAAATGTTGATTTGCATGTATACACATCAATCTGAAAAGTCAAAACTGTTGGGAGGTGCACGGCACCTTGAAGTCTAGCCCATATAGGACTTGTATTTGAGCATTGAAGGAATCCTATTTCATATAGAAATAGGTGTACCAATTGCACAAGAAATCAAAGACTTCTATTTCTAATTGAATTAGGAGTGTCAGGCGGCAAATCTTTTATATAAAGCTTGTACATGTGGTTTCACGTAGATAGAGAAAAAGAGAGGTTCAAAGATACTAAAGACTGAAGCACAGTTTTGAAGCACTGAGGGAAAAAAGAAAAGGTAATTTTTCTTTTGCTCAAGACACACAAGGAAGATAAATTGAAAGTTTTTCTAGGACGATTATTTGGGTGCTACAACCACAGAGAGTTAAAGTATTCAAAGTGGAAGATTTTACCATTGGATTTTGTGGTAAGGTTGTATTTGTTCCTAGAAATATTATTGTATTTTCCCAATTTATTGTGAACTCAAGTTTTAGATATAACTTGGGTGTTGTAATCTCTATTTTATTATAATGGATTGATCAGATTTGTCTCATGATTTTTCCCTCTATACTGGAGGGTTTTCCACGTAATTTCTTGGTATTCTTGTTGGTTGATTTTTTTATCACTTCCGTAGATTTCTATTTTCTCTGTTGCTTGGGTTTATCCCAACAAAAACATACAAAATATTTGTGGAGGGAAAGAATTATTATCATTATTTTTCTTTTATATTAGGATGTAGTGTCCAGCTTTTGGCTCTACTATTCCACAGCCTAATGCCTCAGTAAGATAGGCCGGAAATCCCATGGAGCGATAGAGTGATGATGGAAGGGAAATAATTCGATAATAACGTTTGGGTTAAGATGAAAAATGAAAATTATTTCACTATTTAACTTATTTTTGCTATTATTCATGGGCTCCACTGCACTTTTTGGCACCATTCATGAGCCTTACTGTACTATTTCAACTAAATTTTACATTTATCTACAGTACTTTCAACAATAATTTTTTAGTTTTAACAAAATAAACGGTATCCAAACACATAAGTACCAAATTAAAGCATAAATTATGTAGGGACTGAGTGTAATCTAAAATGAGCCCACCTGAATGGTTTTGCCAACACTAAGAGTAGGGACGGTTTTGCCAACACTAAGAGCAGGGACGGAACTAAGCTTGGGCTTTGGGGGGCAATGGCCCCCCTTAATTTTTTTTTTTTAAAAAAAAATTAGTATATATATAGGTATTAATTTTAGCAATTTTGTTTTATAAAATTATACTGTGCTCCCCTAACAATATCATTGATTCTTTTAAGAGTAATAGTATAGCCACAAACTTTTCTACAATATTTTTACAAAGTGTCGAGATAGCAAATTCTTATTGGTTTGTATTTGAGCTCACCACTTATATCATTTTTTATCTTACCAATAACACTCACCACATCATTAATTTATAAAACAAGTTTGTATCCTTCACATTTTTCTATTTTTAAAGGTCATAAAAAAATTATAGATCTAAAATCTAAAACAAAATATACAAGCCCAAAAACATTAGCACAACAACAAAAATTACTAATAGCAAAACTAAAAAAAATAAAGTCCAACTAACAAATTTTACTCAAAACAAACAACCTTGCCCTTTAAAAAAATTTTAGCAAAATAATTTTGTCCTTACCTAACAGCAAACACACACATCAAAAACCCAAAATAAAAATAAAAAAAACCCTCAACGTCTAAGCAGCAAAGCTGGAGGCTGGAGTTACAACACGTAGCTAGAGTTGCCCCCCCTAACTCCAAGTTCTAGCTCCGTCCCTAGCTAAGAGTTGTAGCCTCTGCAAACACAGGGTCACCAAGCTGAGCAGGCTTCAGATGGCTGATGCTAAGATGAACACCAGCTATTCTTTGATAACCCGAAGCCATGTGGGCTCCTAATTAAGCTTGCCATAGACTCAGATATCGGTGCTGATACACCTCCATGTAGCATCTTGAATGGCTGTACTTTTTTTCCATTTCATCAATCATGTTAATTATAATTACCAAAAAAAAAAAAAAAACAAACAAACAAACAAATTAACATAAGATTTATTAATTTTTTTCTTTGATAAGCGAATTAATGAATTAGAGAGGAATAGTGATAGTGGTAACCTGACAACAAATATGAGTAAGAAGAAGGCGGCCGGTAACTTTTTGTGGCAAGACATGTTCAAAATGGAACCCCATCGCATGAAGCGGAGCATCGATAGCCACAGTCAAGGACGATGATGATTTTATTGCTGCTGTTTTCTTTTCCTCCATGTCTGTATTGGTAATTATTGTCTCTGTCGTTAAGGTAACTAGTTTGTAAACTCATGCATATGTATGGATATACTTAAAAATATATAATAAGATGTATAATATAATTCCTATATATATATATATATATATATATATATATAATTTAAATACTATTGATAGTCATTTTTATATTTTGTTAACTCTTTAAAAAAATTTGTAAGGATATTATTAGGTTTTTTTTTTAATTATTGTGAAACACATTTTTTTTTCGATCAATTTATTCTAAACTCTTTGGATTTTGTACTTAATAACTTACTTGGATGAATATTTATGATGTGGCCTCACATTTGGTTATAAAATTAAGAAATAAAAGTTTTTAAGAATAAATAATTTAGGACACATGACGCAAAATTGGAACTCTAATTTGAAATTCTAATTTGAGTTTCTTTCAGTTTCACCTATTATTATATATATAAATTATCAAATCTTTTTCATCTTATCATGCCGAAAGAAATTTGACATCTCCTTTTTCTTCTTCTCCTCGTTTTGGTACGTTGACTTGTGATATGATGACTTTTTATTACTAAATATAGGTGTCAAATTCTCAGCGGTGGATGATAAACCAAACCAGCCAATAAAAACATACTGGTTTTCAAGAGGAAACGTCCAATTAAACACTTCGATATAATTTGCACATGTGTCAAGGAATGATTGAGTTACTTTTTACCTAGCAACAATGAAGGATCAATATAGAAGTTACGTTATCCAATAATAAGTTAATACATGGATAAGTTGTGGCAAAATGTATAGTAACGTATGTGTGATAGTATAAGAATTGGTTTTTCAACTTCTTTACACTATGTTCGGTTTGAGGAAATCCATATTACCCTCTATATTCAAATTCCAAGGAATATGATGCCTCAAAATCTAGGTGTCTCAGAATGTAATTATTCCTATATTTGATTTAATTAAAAATCTAATAAGATTCTTGAGAATATGAGATTTTTCATTTTTGGTTTATTCTTAAGAATCTTATAGAAAATATTTTTTTTTTTTCAAAATATCCTCGGATCTGTGAACACAATACTAGTTTTTTTTTTTTTTTTTTTTTTAATCTTCCTCCAAATTAAAAAAAAATAAGAAACAAAATATAAATTATAAATCATTCCCATACTAAGAGATTTGGTAATTTTGTTACTTATAACCTTGCTAGTACTAGACATGTTAAGAGTTAATTGGTATAAATGGAAGATGTTCCTTCACATTTCAACGTTGTAATCTTAAAAATTTAACAAAACTAGTTTTTTTAAATAAATAAACTAAATTTTATATTTGTCGTATATTTAGCAATTAAAGATGCAGAAGGCACTGGCGGTGGAAGACTCCAGCTCTTTTGTATTTTTAACATGGACTTCATCAGGTCATAACAATCATTACTAATCTGTAATCCCCTCTGCAACCCCTTTGTAACCTTCTATAATATTTATATGGTATTAAAAATAAAAAATAAAAAAGAGAGAGAGAAGAACAGCAGCAGAAAACAAATTACAAAGGCACTAAAAAACTGCATCATACTCAAAAAAAAATTAACAAAATAAATGTATAAAGGGCAAGATAATTAAAGCAAAAGGCATGGTAGGGGCTAAAGGCTAATCTCTTTCATTGCGTCAAAAATAATGTCATTAAAAGAAAGGAGATGGTCATAATATATATGTATATAGAGAGAGAGAGAGAGAGATAGAGAGAAGCAAGGAATCTTTTGCTTCATTGAGAGCATTGTTAGTTGAAACTAACATCATGTAGATTACATTTGAAATTTTGCAGACAACTACTACTTTATTTTGAATCTATGCAAAAAGGAAGAAAGGCTTTTTGAAGTTTGTTACATATGCTAGCCCTTGAGTGCAAAGTTGTGGTTACTAAGGAGAAACATGAAAATGCCAAATCAGAACAGCGAACAAGTGAAGCACCATCAGCATCTCTGTACTGAATAATTTATTACTTCTCTTTTGTTTCATAATACAATTATGTTCAGGAAATCCTTATTTACTACGGCTTTGATTTCAATTGATTGTTAAAATAAATAGTGTGCAAAATCATATAAACATAGTACATGTACAGGTGGTTCACAATTTTGCATGCTTCCTGACCGTTGCAGCGGTATCCTTTAAGTGCTCCGGCATTGGCACGTTAGCAAGAAGAGTAACCCTAGATGATGATACCAAGGATTTGCTTTGTGAGTTTGAAGGATCAATCTTCCAGACTTGCACCTCCCACACCTGCTCAAAATTGACATCATTTGAAAAATAAGTCTTATTAGTGTTAACATATGTACTCCAAGAATTTAATTAATATAATTAATAGCAAAAAACTGGAGAAGGAAAACAGAAGATATCGCATGGTTTTTCCAGAAAAGATTGTAGTGGTTTGTTTTTATGTCACCCTTAAAATATGTATCAATTAGACACGAGAATTTTATAACTTCTGTTGTAATTGACTCATAGTAAAAGTGGTATTAATGGTTAAAGTTATCTCAAAGTAATATTATTCTAAACACAACTTGTAACATTAATCAACTATGCTTTGAAAATAGCCGTAAAAAAATTGTCCTAAATGTTGATTTGCATGTATACATCAATTTGACAAGTCAAAACATACAAAATATTTGTGGAATAAACGAATTATTTTTTTATTTTTTTTTTTTGAATATTAGGAATCCTGTCCCATCTTTTGGCCTGACCATTTCACTCACTGCCTACAAGATAAGCCAGAAATCCAATGAAGCGATGGTGTGATGATCTATGAAGTACGGGTGCGTTTCCGAATTCGGGTGCGGGTGTGGGTGCGGGCAGGGACGGAGCTAGGATCCCGAGTTAGGGGGGCAGTAGTATAAAAAGAAAATTATTATTGAAATTTCAAGAAAAAAAATTGGGAAAGTTCTGAAATTTCAATTAGTATTAACAAGCAGTCAACAAAGACAAAAACACCACTATTAACTATACCATTTATCAATTTTGTATCATTTGTGGCTAAAACAAATTCAATTTATATAATAATAATAATAATAATAATCACCCACTAACATAATTGGGTCCCGCCTCATGTATTTATCGCTATACTTAAATAGTTGCAGGAACGTAGGATAAATTTTTTATCCAAACTGTAATTTTGGACCTATTTGATCCACTAGTTTTTTTATTTTCATTGTAGAGAAAATATCTTTCAATGTACTGACTCACTGCACAACACATGAGTCATTATTGAAACAGATAAAGAGATAGAGGCATTAAGCTCTCTGTCCCTCGCTTCTCTATTTCAGATAGTATAAGGGATTTGAGAAAGTGAAAAAATAGAGATCTCCCGCTCAAATGAGAGAGAGATAGAAATACCAGATTTAGAGGCTGAAGTGCAGCTTTGTCATATGTGTTGTGCTAGAAATGTGCTTAATCTGCTGCCAAGTTGTGTTGCAATTCAGCATCTCTTTCATTTAGGTTTTTTTTTTTTTTTTTTTTTTTTTTTTGGGAATTTGATGGAAGGATCAAAATTTTAAATTCACAGAATAGTTTTGTTTCAAAATTTTTTAAGGGCTGGGCTTTTTTTATTTTGGTAAAATTGGTAGATTAGGCTAAATTTTGTAACTTCCTTATTGTTGATTTTGTTATGGGGTTTATTTTCTTGGGTTTTCTTGGGCTTATATACTAATAATTTTTTCCCCAAATTTTAGGGGGGGGCCTGCCCCCCAAAGCCAAAGAATGGCTCCGTCCCTGGGTGTGGGTGTGGGACTCTGCAATTTTTGAAAAAATAGGGTGCGGGTGCGGCAAGGTGCGGTGATTAAAAATATTTTTATTTATATTTTCTATATATTTTTACTATTAAAATATTCTTAAAAAACACATTACTAAGCCTTGATTCACAAAACAAAGAAAGAAGAAGGCAAGAAACACAAAACAAAACATAAAACAAAAAAGAAGCAACAAATATTCAGAATAAAATTGAGAAATGACAGATTTAAGATGTTTGGGCCTCATTCAAAGCCGATTTCGGCTGTTCCGGCATGATTCAAGGTTGATTTTGGCCTATTTCGGCCGTTTCGATTGCCAGCCGATATAACCCGATACGGCTTGATTCTAGCCGAATCTTCCCGGTTCGGCGAGAATGAAAGCCAAGTCGACGCGAATCCCTGGAAAAAAAAAAAAAAAAGCTCGAACGCGGCACCGACACATGGGCAGCCGCGTCGGACTCCGGTGTGGCACCCTCCCAGCCGCGTCTGTGCTTCATAGGTGATGATTGAAGGGAAGTCATTCAAATATTCAATACCCCAAGCGACAAATTAAAGCATATATCATGTAGGGACTGAGTGTAATCGAAAATTAGCCCACCTGGATGGTTTTACCAACACTAAGAGGGGTAGCCTCTCCAAACACTTGATCACCAAGTTGAGCAGGCTTCAAATGGTTGAGGCTGATATGAACACCAGCTACTCTCTGAAAACCCGAAGCTACGAAGGCTCCTAAGCTTGCTAGAGACTCAGCTATCAATGCTGATACACCTCCATGCATCATCTTGAAGGACTGTACTTTTTTCCATTCCATCAATCATGTAAATTATAATTGAAAAAAAAAAAACAAATTAATATAAGAATTTTTTTTTTCTTTCATAACTCATAAGCAAATTAATGAATTAGAGAGGAAGAGTGGAGACCTGACAGCACATCTGATTAAGGTAAAGGCGGCCGGTAACTTTTTCTGGCGAAACGTATTCAAACTGGAAACCCATCTCATGAAGCATATTATCAAAAGCCGCAGTATTGTACAATGATGCTGCTGCTGTTGTTTTCTTTTCCTCCATGTCTGTATATTGATAATTATTGTGTATGTTGTTAAGGTAATCAAATATTTCTCATCTTAATTATCATGTGGAAAGAAATTTTGCTTCTCCTTCTTAGTTCTTATACCTCTTTTTGGTATGTGATTTGTGATGTGATGACTTGTTTTTACTAAATATTTCACAACTTTAGAGTTGTCAAATTCTCAGCAGTTGATATTAACTATAGACCCGGTCCAGACAATAAATACAAGCTTAATTTTTTGAGAAATGATATGTCTACAACATTTTTACAAAATTTTTACAACAAATCCTAAGTGGATATTAAGGGTAGACCCAGTCCAACCAATAAATACAAGCTTTTTTTTTAATGGAAAAATCTAGATACACACTTTGTCATGCACTTTGATATTATTTGCACGTGTGTCAAGTAATGATAAAATTATTTTCCACCTAGTAACAATGAAGAATGAAGGATCAATGGATAAGTGATATAATTCAATCACAAGTTAACACATGGATAAGTTGTGGCAACATGTATAGTAATTAGTTTCTAAATTTCTTAACACTAAGTTTGGTTTGGGAAAATCCACATTACCCTTGGTATCCAAATTATTGAGAATACGATATTTAATTTAATTATTTCTAAGTTTGATTTGATTAGAAATCTAATAAGATTCAGAGTTTTATTTTTAATTCCCTAAGAACCTTATAGGAAATTTTTTCATTTCTGAATTATCTTTAGATTTGTAAACAAAATACTATTTTTTTTTCCTCCAAATTAAAATATGAGAAACAAAACTTAAATTATAAATCATTTGGAAAATTCATTAAAACTATAATCTAACATTTTTGAATAACATATATAATACAAAAATAATTATTTAAATTTTGCTCTTCATGGCAATCACGACATTGTGTGTCTTGTTAATAAAAATATTTTTTTTAACATCTAACTGAATCCCACATAAAAAGAAAAACAAAAAGGCTAATCCTTAATCGTAATTTTTAAAAGGAGTGTTAAATCCATAAATTTTTAAAGTTTTGGTTCTATTGGTTAAAGGGTAGAAGAAATGGGTAAAATTGTCACTTTATAATAATGTAACTTTTTACAAACATGTTAGAAGTTTATTGGTCTGGATGGAAGATGTTCCTTCACATTTCAACTTTGTAATCTTAGCCGACGTGGTTGTTTTATTTTAATAAAATTACAGCATTCCTCTAAAAAAACATATTAATTTTGCAATAATTTTTTTCCTTAATTTTTTTATTTAAAAAATTTAACAAATTATTAATAAATTGATATTAACGGTAGACCCAGTCCATCCAAAAAATACAAGCTGTTTTTAAGGAAAAATCTAGTTGCACACTTTGTCATTCACTTTGATATAAATTGCACATGTCAAGTAATGATTGAATTATTTTTCATCAAGTAAAAATGAAGAATGAAGGATCAATGTATGTGACATAATTCAATCACAAGTTAACACATGGATAAGTTGTGGTAGAGTGTATGGTAATTAGATTCTCAATTTATTTACACTACGTTTGATTTGGAGAAAAACACATCATGCTTTGAATACATGAGTCCTCAACCTCACATGAGGATGGACCCCACAAGTCATCGGTTTATCTCTCTCTTATCTCAGCCTCTCTCTCCCCATTCTCTGTTTCATTCTCTCTTTCCTCCCTCTGTCTCAATCTATCTCTCTTAGATCAACATGGAGATCGGCATCTTCGGTGGAGCCGTGGAGGTCATGGGTTGTGGTCAAGGTGGCATTTGTGGTGGAAGTCGAAGGTCGGTCACAGTGGTTATGGCTAGGTTGCAATGGTTGTGTTTTGTTCTTGGGTATAGGTCACGGTGGTTGTTAGGTATGTGGCTGGTTTTGCTGCGAAGGATTGTGGCAGTGATGGTGGTGCCAATTGTGGTGGTAGTTGTGAGAGTGAATTTGCTATGAAGTATTGTGTGAAAGTTAAACAATGGGTTTTGGTGTAGTGGTGCCAATTGTAGTTTTTAGTGGTGGTTCTAGGTTTGGGTTTGGTGGTGGGTAGTTGAGAGAAATTAAGAGAGATAGAGATAGAGACAGAAGAATTGGTTTTGGTGTGATGGTAACAATTGTAGTTGTTGGTGGTGGTTTTGGGTTTGGTGGTGGATGAGAGAGAGAGAGAGAGAGAGAGAGAGAGAGAGAGAGAGAGAGAGATGGGAAAGAAGAGGGATAGGGTTGGGTCAGGTCAACCCGCCTTATTAACAGGTTGGGTTAGGGTTGAAAGATCATGACACGATTATTAAATGGGTCGGGTTAGGGTTGAGCCATTTAGTTGAATACCCCTACCTCGACATGACACGAACCCGACATGCTAACCCGAATTGACACCCCTAGGATTGATAGTTTTATATTATTTTATTATATAGTTTATATTATTTTAATGTATTGTATGGTAAAATAAAATTTGAGATATTTGGTGTATTGTAAAGTAAGACGGTATAATAGATAAAACTAACTTTTTAGATGGTAAAATGATCATTTTCATGCAAACCCGGATGTGAATGCTCTAATAAAGGGGAATTGTAAACTACCCCAAACATAAATACAAAAAATACTTTTTCCCCAAAGAAAAATTATTTTTAACAAAATGTTAGTTTTAATGGCTTAATCAGTAAAAAATGAAACAAAAATTAAAAAGTTGGCAACCAAACCAAATAGATTTTTTATTTTTTATTTTTTTAAAAGTGATTTGAACAGAAGGATATCCTTGCTGTGATTTGGGCCGTTCAGCACCATTTTGTGGGTAATAAACAATAAATTTTTGGTAATTTACACTTGATTTCTTGACACAAAATTATGTATTTTTCTTTTTGTTTTTTGTTAATTTGTATATTTAGTCAGTAATAATTTTGGGAAAATAATAATTATATTAAGTCCGTCTAGGTTGTTCTTTTTTTTTTTTTCTTTTTTTTCTTTTTCTGAGAAATAAGTCCATATAGTTTAAGAATGTAAATAAAATTGAAGGATGTGGTTCGATCGTGATCACAATGATACTTGACTAAAGCTTGCTCTGAAGTTGGGGGAATACCACTTGTTTATTACTTGCGCTATGGACCGTTCAGGAAGGCCTATTGATGGCTTAAAATCAAAGCTATTGTAATATTCTCTTAGAGATTGGAAGATCCTGGTGTCTCAAGATTGGCTAGTTGGGTGGGTTTCAGTTAAATGTAAAGTCTCTTATCATCAAATAAGAGATTTGAAACTCAATTCTCGCCTACATAAAAAAATTAATTGATATCTTGACTTATAAAGAGTAATTGTCATAAAGCAGCCGCTATAAATTTGAAATATTATCCTATCTATCAAAAATAGATTGGCAGGCTACTTGTTTTTTGTCATTTGTACAGAAAAATTAATTATTGTTGGTTTAGCCCTTTAACTTTAGAGAAATGTTCATTAGCACAATATTTGTACAACACTTTCATAACAAATCTTAATTAGCTGGCTGTTACCTGTAGGCAAAAAAGTAATTTCAAAAGTTGAGTTCATATTAAAATTAATAACAATTTATCACTTAAAATTTTTTGTGAAAATGTTGTGAATATAACACTTTTCTTAACTTTAATATCCCTATAAAATTGGTCCTTCAATCAATCCATTATCTTCTATAAAATTGACACTATTTATGTATGTGATAGGACCCTTTTACTAGAGTTAACAATAATTTTACCGGCGACAATAGGCAAATGGACCAATCTAATAGAAATGTTAGTTTAAGGATTAAAATGATAAAATTATACCTTATAGACCAAAATGTACAATTCACCCAAAGATATTCAGGGAGTACAAAATTCAAATATGGATAGCCACGAAACAGCAGGTCCTCAAATTTTGAATTTGAAACTCACCCACTTATCAACAACTCTATCCCACGTTGATAGCATTCCTGTTGAAGATAAGGTTGACATAGCTAAGGACTCTGAGGCAATGATAATTGTTGCCCCTGAGGAAGCCGAAAATTGGGTGAGTGTCCCAGTGGATTATGCTAGTGAAAAGTTCATGCACTTAAGGAGTATTAATTCGGGGCACGATGAGCAAATATCTTCACCGGGTTTTGAGGGATTAGAGATATGTTTTAAAGTTGGTTGTGGTAACATGCAAGGAAACAAGAATACTAGTAAGGGCCGGCTCAAAAGAAGTGGTAATAAAGATAAAGGTGGGAGTCAATCCTTGCATAGCCCAAAAGAAGTTGGGCCCATGGAGAAGTCTACAATTGGAAGCCTGAAAGTAATGAAGAATTGGAAGAGGCTTATCACAAGACCTCAAACTCTTATTAATTCTTCAATTGTTGATGTGGAACCTGGGCCAAAAAGGAAGCAAGCAGAAACCATGAATAAGGAGACTACGGGTGTTAAGGGAGAAAAGAAACATAGAACTGTGGAAAATGAGCAATGTGTTGTGTCATCTATGGGATCGATGGAGGTTGCACAGCAACCATGCCGAGCATGAAGACACTCCTAAGATGAAAAAAAAAAAAAAAAAAAAAAACTCATCACTTTGATGTCCATGTAAATCAAGGTGTCGTTTGGCAGGTTTTCTGGGCATTCAAGTGAAGATTCGCTTTTCTTACAGTAATTTGGATTTTGAAATTTTTTCTTTGTTTCTTTTCTTTTTTTACGATGTAATCGTGCTACTCTAGCGAATGCTAGTGTTGCAAAAGAGAAAAAGGGGTCATATGTCCCTCTTTCTCTTCCCCAGTGTATATCATTTTTCTTAATTAATAAAGTCTACTATCGTTTCCTCTCAAAAAAAAAAAAAAAAAAAAAAAAAAGAATGTAATTTGGATTTTGATCCAAAATCTTACATACAAACAAATTATATATAACAATAAGATCCAATCACTCAAATTGTAAAGGAATCTTAATAAATAAGGAAAAATCAAGATTATAATAAAAATATGAAAATGTTCATATATAATATAAATAGTAAAACATGGAACTAAAAATACAAGCTTTGATAATTTCATTATCGTTTATAATGGAAGTATGGAACACGTTAACAAAATAAATTAATAATTATCATATTTGAAGTATTGAAACTAAGTAAAGTTCGAGTATTTTTCACATGTAATATAGAAAATGTTTAATATGTGTTTCATACATTAAATTATAAAATAAAATAAAATAAAATTTCAGAATATTTTTGTTTTGTACTGTAAATTGGGGTTTTATAATAAAAATACATACAAACATATAATATATAGTAGAGTACGCTGCATCACTTTGGCTTCGTTTGGGAGTTCATAAGGGAGCGGAATGGAATGGAATAAAATGATCGATCATAAGGGAATGAAAATGAATGGAATGTATTTAAGCAAGATAAAGGAATGGAAAATAAAGAAATGGAATAGAATTAAGTAACGTTGTTTAGATATTTTAAAATAAAGGAATAGAAATGAATGAAAATGAATGGAATATAAGTAACTTTGCTTGAGAGTAACATAGAGCGAAATTAATGAATGGAACCATTTTATGACAATATTACTATTAAACCCCTATTTTAAAATAAAGGGTTGAACATATAGGAGTATTTTAAAAACTTTAGTAAAAAATTCATCAATTCTAATTCTATTCCTTCAAATTCCTCCAAATTTCGAGGAGAATGAAAAATTTGAGGTTTTAAGATAATAGAAAGGAAATGGTGTTCTCTCTTACCTATTCAATTCCCTCTCACTTAAACTCTCAAATCAGGGAATAGACTTTCAATTCCCTCCATTAAAACTCTCAAATAAAGGAAGGGGATAATATTCTAAAATTATTCATTTCCATTTCATTTCATTACCTCCTCCCAAACATGGGCTTAATAGTAACTCTCAAAATAATAATAATAATAAAAGGTGGAAAAAAAAGTTTGAGTTTGGTCTTATAAGCATAAATGGGGAGTCTTTTGGTTAAATATTGATAAAAATGAAGTTTATTTGTGATATATATACTGTTCAAAGTTATTTAGTTATTTGAGAAGAGATATAAATTTTGGCAATAGTGTTGCTAAAATTGTGAGAAAAAGTAAGTAAGAGAAAAGAGAAATGATGTGAAAAGAGAGGAGAGAGAAAAGCAATTTCAACAATAATATTGCCGAAAAGCAATTTCAACAATGGTATTGCCGAAATTGCTGCTACCCATTCTCCTATTGTGACCAACTGCCATGACCGAATACAGAGAGAGAGAATTTTGTATTAATGGCAATGCCATTGCCGAAATAAGAGAAAGGGGAGAAGCTAAAATTTTGTATTTTGGGAATCTTATTTCCGAAATAGGAAAGAATGAAAACTTGCTAGCTCATAATTTAACATAAAAAATATAAACACATCTAGTAGACCACAAGACAAAGCAAGACAAAAGAAAAGAGGACCATGGCCTTTTGGCCCAACGGGCTCCCCCTTTAAACCAAATTTTTTTACTAAATAGTATATTTTTATACATTTCAATTTTAACTTTGTAAACAATATTTAATACAGAAAATTAAAAAAATAAACTAGCTTATAGTTATAACTTATAAACTTTTCAAAATAAAATTTTTATACAAAATATTTTTAAAAAAATTGTTTTTGGTGTGCTTTTGTGTTTTATGCAGCAATGTCAAATGTGTGTTTCTTTTTTCTTTTCTTTTTTTCCATCAAAATTTTGATGAGATGGTAATAAATCTAAAGTACACTTCTTTTTATTCTTCACCATTTCTGTTTGAATGATGCCAAATGATTGGTAATGATTAAAATATCAACAATCTACCCTCTTATTTATAGAGTGATTGTACTTACACTTACTCTTTTTGTTTTTACTATAACTACAAGATGAGCATTTTCAATCATAAATTGTCAAAACTTGGTTCCATAACCAAAAAAAAAAAAAAAAAAGATAAAATTTTAAAATGACTATTTGATTTTGTATATTGAAAGAGAAATTAGTGCAAATTTAGTATAAAATCAATCATATAGTATTTCCAAGATTTAAAAGAAAGCCAAATTACATTTTGATAAATGACATATTTAAAATGTATTGAAAATAAATTATTTCATGCCTTTTCTTTTGTTAATATTGAATGGATATTGTGATGGGATTCATAAAAATTAAAAATAAAATGTAGTTTTTTCTATCTAGAAAAGAAAATAAACTTATTAATAATTTTATAGAGTGCATACTGTGGGTGCTCGTGGACTGAGGATGAAGTTGAAAAGTTGCAGTGTTGGTGCTAGGATGCCACGAGCCATGCGTCCGAGGAGAAATTCACCCGAGGAGAGGAAGGGATGAGTCATAGGACTCTGAAACGTTCCAGGTGGAGAGAAGGGTATGAAGAGAGAGAGACTCTATGATCATAGGGGAAGTTTATAGTTTGGCGTAGTCAGTTGCCTCCGCATTAAATGGTGGGCAACAGCTTTATCAGCTGCATTGATGAGGAAGTGACCTGAATAATGCAAGTCACAGCTAAGCAGATTCCTTCCGCCACCTTCTCAAGATACAGAATGAAACAAATATCATGATAGGAAGTATGTTAGGTAAGGATGGATGGTTGAGATATTACAGAAGGAGAAGTATATAAGAAAGAGGGAGTTTACAAAAAAGAAGGAGGCAAGACACAAGTATCAAGAGATAGAGAAGAAACGAGAAGAGCACTGAGAGTAAAGAGAGTGAACAGTAACATCTCTTATGTAAATGTGGTCTCCTTGGGCCAAGTTGTATTGAGAAAGTGGTTCATCCATTTATTAAGATCTGTCTTTTCTTCCTTATTTTTCTCCTCGGGCAAAGTCCCCATGTAGTTGTTTGTTTCCCTCTCTTATAAATTCATTGTTTTGAGCCACGGTTTGACGGATCCAACCACTATTCTAAGTGGGCTTGGGCTGCTAGTTTTTCTAGTCCTTACACATACAATTTCAAGGTGATTGTGTGCACTTTTTTTAATATATATTTAGGTATAATATAACTTTACTTTGGAGAAAGAAAAAAAAGATTTAGTAAAATATTGATTGAAATTTTTTTATTGATAAAAAAATGACTGAAATAGATTAAAATGGTGTTTTTTTTAATATATACTTAGGTATCCTTGCCAAAATTTAATATAAAAAAAAAAAATTCTCTCCTATTTTCGGCATTGAGGTTGCCAAATAGAAATTTTTTTTCCTTCTCTCTCCTATCTCCCATTTCATCAATGGTATTGTCATAATACAAAACTTTTCTCTTTCCTCTTTTCGGTAATGGGCAGTCAATAAGTAGGTCACTGGCTGAAAAATGGACAATGGCAATTTCAGCAATACAATTGCTGAAATTACTTTTCTCTCTCCGCCCCTTTCACATCATTTAACTCTCCTCTCTCTTACTTTTTCCAACAACACCATTGTTGAAATTCATCTCTCTCCTCAAATAGCTAAGTAACTTTGAATAGTACATATATCATAAACAAACCCAAACTTTACCAATATTTAGCCAAAAGACTAGGAAAAAAAATTGATATTCGAAGAATTTTCAAATACTTTGATTTTGGCCTTTTAAAAAGAAAATGGAGTTTTACAAATAGAACTCTTAGATTTTGATGTGTCAAATTATGTTTAAACTTTTGATTTGAAAATTTAACCTCTAAAATATTAATTAGGATTGTAACAAACCAAACCTTTTGTTCATATTTTCTATTAGTCTTACATAGACTAAAGTACATTTATTTTTATTCTTAAATTTTGGAATTATTTTCATTGCGGTCTTTCATGTTTGATACCATTTTCATATTAACTATATCCTCCATTTTTTTTTTAGTAATCTTATTATTAAGTGTGCTTCATATTTAACTATTTTATGAAATACTAACTCTAGAATGTTTTGGAATACATGAATTTCATTATTGTAGGAAGAAAATAAATATATTATAGACAATCATATTACTAACAGATATGGACAATAGAGCCAATATGAAAACTGAATCAAATATGAAGGGTCAAAATGAAAATTTTGAAACGTAAAGAGTCTAAATAAAAACAACCCCATTCTTTAAGGGTCAAAAGAGTAATTTAATATTTAATCTTTAGCAAAAATCCAAAAAAAAAAAAAATCCATAAATGCAAAGAGAAGATGAGGGTATCTATTCAGGGTTTGGATTAGGATTATAAACTCGTTAAAAACTTAAAATAGGGAAGAGGTGAATTTGAACTTATAATGTCTTGGAAAGATATATGGGGTGCTAACTAATTGTGCTGCAAAGCTCTTGGCTGTATAATTATTTTAATAATATATATATACACACACACTAGCCTCATCACACACTAGCTACAAGTCTCTTAGGTTTAGTGTCATAATGTTTAAAAGTGAAATAGAGATTGTGTCCTAATTCTTAGGATCTTTCTTTATTTAACCTTTTTTTTTTCTAATTATTAATTTATACATGAGTTAGTGGCTCATATGAATGGAAGAAACTATGCGAAACTGAAACTCTTGAATTTTTTTTCCAACTCTCATGTAAAGGCATTGGAGTTCAAAAAGGAGAAGTTATATGTCTTAAAAAAATAATACTGTAATAAAATAAGTAAATAACCATGAGCTTTTTGTTTTTTGTTTTTTATTTAAATTTAAGAAAGAGATAGGTAACATGGAATAGTGTTTAAAAGTGAGATAGAGATAGTGTCTTAATTATTTAGATCTTTCTTTACTTGAGAATTGATAAAATTTTTAAAATTTGAATTTAAAATTAAAAGTGGTTAAAAAAAAAGGAAAAAACATAAAACTTATGAACTTTTTAAAAAATAGTAAATTACTCTTTTAACCAGTTTATGTTTTTTAATTTAAAATTATTTAACTAAAAGATAGAGGTATTTTAGAGAATTTAAGAATTTGTGTAAGAATATTTTAGTACGCAAATGATGAAACTCAAACAGAGAATTCTGTTATTTTTTTTATGATTCAATAATTGGGGGAGGAGGAATTTGAACCCTAGATGTCTCATTTGGAAACACCAGGAGGTGCCAACCAGTTGAGCTACAAGGCTCTTAGCGAGAATTTTGTTATTAGTAGTATAAATCATTGTTATTGATTCCATTCCGTTCCGGCCGAAATGGCCTGAAAATTTCGTACCAGTCACTTCATCGACACAAAGCACCCCTTTGTTCCACCTCGGGTTGAATTCCGGTTGATTCCGGGCCGTTTCGATCATTTCGATCGATTTCTGTGAGTTTCGACCAGTATACCAATTCCAGCCGGTATTGAAATCAAACCCAATCAACCCATCTTGTCACAGCACCGGTCACCTGAAGAAACTCATCTCGTCACAACAGTCTTCTTTTTCTTCTTCTTCAGTTTTTCTGTGAGTTTCATCCTCTGCAACTTTCTTTCTAATTCTTGTTGTGGCTATTTTTTGCCCGGTTCAACTTTTTATTGTGCATTTTTTGTAATATTATTTTTAGTTTTGTGAGCCTTCACGTGACTAGCCTGACTAGTATTTGAAAGGGAAGCTATAATTCAGCTTTTTAAGTTGACTTGTTAGCCCCCTACCCCTCCTCCACTCCATGTTGTCATCTAGCTTTTTTATAAAAATAAATTTAAGCTTTTATTTTTTATCTTTCATTATTTATATACATTTTAATCTTATAATATTCTAAAAAATTGTTAATATTTATTTATTTAGGAAGTTGAAAAATGGGAAAAATTGAAAAAGTAGTCAATAGGAAGCTTCTTGGAAGCTCATTTGTGTACAATTACCTAAAATGTGAGTTTTATTTACAAAAAAATCATAAATAAATGTTTTTTTAAAATAATAATCCCACTTTTTTCAATAGAAAACTATATTAAATTTATTATTTTATATAGTAGTAATAATAATATATAAATATATATATTTTAGCAGTAATTCTGAAACGGTACCCGAAATTGATTGGTACCGAAATATTTCATTTCAATGAACAAACCGAAACGGGTTCCGAAACAGTATTCATAACATTGGTATAAATAGATACTCTGTATATGTATATATGAATGTATAATTTCCACAACTAACAAATATAAGAAGTAAGAATATTCATTGTTATATTATATGGGTTACAGCGTTAACCATGTAAATGAATGAAGGTTGTATCTGGACATAATTTACTAACGTGCTTTCTGTATCTCATGCAATCAGATAACACTGTTATCTAGGGAAAAAACACACACACCCCTAGCTTATTAGTAGTAATTTTTAACAAGATGACATCCATCCTCTAATATAAAAATAAAATAAGCAGTTTTATCTACAGATCTTGAGATTTGGGTAAAAGATTTACCCGAGAATGTGGATGTTGTTTTCCAGTCAGATCTTTCTTGAGTTTTGTTTTTTGTTTTGCTGTGTTGTTGGTTTTTTTAATAAAATTTCGATTACCTTTTTCTCAAAAAAAATAAATATATAAAATAAGCAGTTATCAAGTATCTTGCACATTAATCGGTACTTTATGGTGTTTTAAAAAGAAACGTATAAAATTTAAATTTTCTATCTCTGCTGGCCTGTAATTATTGAAATATCCAAAAAATAATAATAGTAATCTGGGCACTAGTGCCGAACAATGCAAAAGATAACTAAAGAAAAAAAAAACCGTACAAAGGTATGGGTTAATCTTTATTAATGTTGTATTATATGATTTTTCTTTTTTTTGAAAGGCGAATCTATTTCTTTATAGTTTATAGAATTAATATGTCTAGATTTGGCGAGGGCCCCGATAGATTAACCTCTACATCTGTTTAATCTAATTTTTAAAAATAGGCAAATGGCTTTTATTTAAAAAGGCAGTCTAATTTGAACCATTTTGGTTGGAAAACTAGGTTTGAAGGTTTTAGATTTCTAGAGTTCAAATTGCATCTGCTCACGGTTTTAGTTAGCTCAATTAGTTAGGTAGAGCTTTTTTTTGGTCATATAATGGATTTAAATTTCATCTACACCAAAATGTAATTGATATTTTAGTTTGATTAGAAAGAATAGAGCCCGTTTGGTACATGTGTTTAAAAACTGAAAATTGTTGTTAGAAAACATTTGTGGAAATACATGTGGGTGAAAAAGTGTGTGGAAATGCATGAAATGCTGTTTAAAAACTAAAAATGGTTGTTTGGAAACACAAACCAAACACCCCCATAATCATCATCAACATATAGAGGATACCATAAATTTAAATCCCACCATATCTTATAAAAAGTTGTGTCTAAGTTAACGATAAATTTATTTATGCCAAATAGGAAACCACATTTGAAATTAGCAAATGGAATGCAGAGTAGTTCATGAGATTACAACGTATAATCTTGGTTGTTGGATTCGTTTTGGAAAAAGAGTTTGGCTCTAAACCAGAAAAAGACCAAAACATTTTTTGGGGGGGCGGGGGGGTACCTCCTACCCTAATCATCCATCCTCTCATTGCAATGGGGTGGAAGAATATAAATTTTTTTTGCTCCACTTTTTGTATACTACTTCATGCTCCACCAATCACAACTTATTATGTATTTATTTTACTTTCCTTATAAAATTAGTTACCTACCCTAATCATCCATCCTCCTTTGCTATAGGGTTGTACTCTTAGGGAAAAAGGCATAGAGCTAGAAATTTTTTGTTAGGGAGGTGGAGTAATAATATTGATAAACACTAAAGAAATTTGTGATAGGTAAATAATAAAGGAGAAGAAGGCATGAGAATTTTATAATTCGCACTATATTAACTCAAAGGGTTATATTTTCTTCATTCACTTAGATAATAATACATTACAATAGAACTCATTTTTATAATGAAAATCACATATACAAATCAATCACAATTTAAATTTTGAATTAATTGGTTCAATCACACAATTTTTCTTTTCTAATAATCAATTTCTTGATTTCTTTAAATCCCATGATTTTTTTTTGAAATAATCAATGCATTGATTTGATCTTCGATAATATGGAAAGTATATACATCCCTACATGCCCCTCTCAAGTTGTGCGTGAAATGCTTGACGAAATGTGCATCTTAAAAAAAATTAAATCCTTTTTATTTGCCAAAATATTATTTCATCTCTAAAGTTTACCAAAAAAAAAAATTTTCATCTCTTAAAAAGGGGTGGGCATGTGGTGGTGTTGCTATGAAAGGAGGTGAACTAGAGAAAAAAAAAAATTATTGAAGAGAAAAATGATATTTAAATATAGTAGAGAAATAAATATTGAAAATGATGTAGGTATATGGAGAAAAGACTTACGTGAATGCTTTAAGTTTGACAATTTGTATTTATTTAAGAATAATTTATTTAGCTGAAACTGAAATTTTTTTGCTGAAAGTACTGTAGAAAAAAGCTAAAAATACTGTAGAAAAAAGCTAAAAGCTAACTGAATAGTACAGTGAGACCCATAAATAGTACTAAAAAGTGCAATAAAACCCATGAATAGTAGCAAAATAAGTTAAAAACTCTAATAAGTTTCAGCTTTCATCACTTCCCAAATGCACTCAGGAGTCCACCAAAGATGGTATCTTGTACATTGGTAGCATGCACAATAGTATCTCACCAATAATTCTAGGACCACACCCTTTTATACCCCTTTTCACAACTTTCTTACGTGGTTTTTTTTTTAATTTTTTGTTAAAATTCTTATGTGGTTGAATATGAGTGACAAAGAAAAAGTTGTGGTTCCTGCGAGTCTATGTGAATATAATAAGTAGTTAGTCACAAAAAAAATTATGGGAAAGAATGTGGTAAATGTTGTAGTCCTAAAACAAAATATATCACAAAGAAATTTTGTTTTTTTCTTTTTTCAAAGAAGAATTTTCATTTTTTGACTTTATATAAAGTTTCTCTGTCTCTAAGAAAGCTCTCTCTAGTTTCTCTTATACAGTCGAATTGGGGTCCCTTCTTAACAAAGGTGTGATAGTATTCCTCGAAATAATAACGTTATTTTAGGATTTGTGGGTGTTTTTTCAAGGGTTCTTGGGAAACACTTGAGGTTTTATATTTTTCTTACTCTCCTTTTTCTGCCTTGTTTCCTTCTCTTCACTATCAATTTTTTTCATCCTTGCCTGCTACCACTATGGATGATTTGACCACCAATTGGAACCGCCTCACCTTGTCGGACAAGGAAGGGTCGGGTTGCTATCTCGATGACGAAGTGAGTTCTCAAGAATTCATTATTGCGGTAAAATTATTAACAAAAAGGGCGCTAAATATCGATGCCTTAGCAAATACCCTCACTCCACTATGGCGCTCTATAAACGGGTTTAAGGTCCGTAATCTAGGTAATCATGAATTGTTGTTCATGTTCGATAATGAAGTAGAGGTTGGAAAAGTGCTGCAAAGTCTGCTATGGAGTTTCGACAAACACCTAATGATCATGGAGAGGTACGATAAAAATTCTAACATTGAGGAATTGAAGTTTGACAAGTCGACCTTTTGGGGTGCAAGTTCATGGTCTTCCTATTAAGTTCATGAATGTGAAAGCAGCGAAGAAAATTTGTGCTATTCTTGGCAGAGTTATACCTACTGTCAATCTGAATGAAGTGGAGGGTAGAAATTTTATTCGAGTCAGAGTTTCAATGGACATTAATGTTCCTTTATGCTGTGGTCGACTTGTATATTTGGGTAGAGAGAAAGATGTATGGATTTCTTTTAAATATGAGCGTTTGCCAAATATTTGTTATTGGTGCGGTTGTTTTGGTCACGATGATAGGGACTGCGAGATATGGTTGAGCAGCGAAGGCACTCTATCATGGGAACAAAAACAATTTGGACCAAGTCTTAGGGCAGCGCCCTTTTCATCCACGCAAAAGACTGGTCTTTCAGTCCCAGGATTTTACAAACTCAGGCAGAATTCAACCACGTCCTCGGCAACTCTTGCTAGGGCCAAGACAGTTACCCAGGATGTTGGAAAGGACATGGCCAACGAACCATCAGCTGAAGTGGGACTAAAACCACCACCAAATAATCGTGACTCTGGTGCTCAGAAAATATGGATTAATGGCTCGGCTGAGGTGACCAAGCAGAAATCAAAGCAAACCGTTACTTTCCATAAATCATATCCTACAGTTACGTTACAAGCTGAAACCCTAGAGTCCATCAGCCGCAAATCACTTACACCAACACAGAGCATTGAATTGCAACTTAAAGAGATAGATGAGGCATCAAATGCGATTGATACCAAGAAATTCCCTGTCCAAAACGGTAACCATGCTGCTCCTTTACTTCCAGAATTAAACACAATTAATATTCCACCCGTTGCCAACCTCCCAGCACTCCCAAACCAATTTGGAAACCTTCCATCGCATTTAAACTCAGTTTCAATTCCAAATTTAAATCCCACTAATGACAATCACGTGGCACGTGACAAGCATGGAAGTCCTAGGGTTTCCTTGCACCAACATGCACCGAAGTGGACAAGGATTGAAAGCCAAAGCAAAACTATTGGTGATTCCTCGACTCAAGTTTTTTTGGGTTGTGGAAAAAGATCAATAACACCAACTGACAACCACTCTGAGTTACCGAACAAGCGCCAGCAGGTTTCAAGGATTAAGGATTACTAGTCGCTAACCCGTGCGATGCACGGGAAAGTTTTAAGTAACTATAAGATTTTAGCAAATCAAATGCTTTAAAATTTGAAACTCTTATAGAACTTACATTAGCACTCATCAATTTATTTACAAAGTCAATGCTAAATAGATCTACAAATTGCATTCTCATATCCTTTGTCATTTGCAAAGTGATAGGACTCTTTTCATTATGGTTTGCATCCTTCTATCCTTCAAAAGCTTTAAAAAATGCCATGTGGTCACTGCATAAGAATGTGTATAAGGTTAAACAAAATTCTGTCATTATAATCAACATCCTAAAACTAACATCCAATCCAAAAATGTGTAACCAATGTTACACATCACTTAGTGTAAGTAAAGCCAATTAAAATTACCAAAAAAGGAAAACCATTTTGCTGGAAACATCACAAAGACCAATAAATTAGATAGAAATATAAAATTAAAAAAACTCATTTCCAACATGTATCTATGAAAACTCAAAAATATATAACAAATTTTCTTATATCTTCATTTAATAAAGAAAAATGATAAGAAACTGTTATTCCAACTTTTATAAATTGCACTTATATCTATCGCTTTCATCGAACTATTTGATTAACAGGAATACAAACAACACTTAGTGTAAGTAAAGCTAATGAAAGTCACCAAAAAGGGAAAACCATCTTGCTCACAGAGACCAATAAATTAGACAAAAATATAAAATTAAACAAACTCATATACAAACACGTATCTATGAAAAACTAAAAAATATATAACAAATTTTCTTCTATCTTCATTTAATAAAGAAAAATGATAACAAACTGTTATCCTAACTTTCATAAATTGCACTTATATCCTTTTCTATAAGCAAGCAAAAAATGCATAGCTCAAGTTGTAATAACAAAATTGGAAAATTCTTAATGGAAGAAGGTAAGCTATCTATGAATTCAGCCGTAGATATAATAGGCATATGAAAGCAACAATGACACCAATCAATCAATTATCCAACCTAGCACACACTGTTTAGGTAGCTTCCCTAGTGAATTAGGCTGCAATGAACTGCGCAAATTGGCCTTGATACCAACTGTGCTTTCAGTTTTAGATGCTCAGGCCTTTTTGAGAAATTACACTGCCTCTTTTAGGTTTTTAACTTTGATGTAAATCTTTTTTTTTATATAAATAATTACGATAGGATTTTTTTTTATATATTATTTATGTACATAGACAAATAGTTAACCCTATACTAAAAAAAAAAACTCAGAAATTTAGTACAGAGGCAAACGAATACCATACCTTTAACCTTGATTCGAATGGAGGAAAAGACTGAAGAGAAAGGCAATAAAAAAGCAGAAATTAATCAGGAATATTAAATCTAAATAAAAGTGAATGGAAGAACAAAAATTAAGAATGAAATCTGCTTTAGAACAGCAAACAAATGTACAAAAAATTAAATCTGTTGCTGTTTGGTATTCATTGAAATCTGCTGTTTTAAATCTGTTGCAGGGAAGGAACAACACAAATGTACAAAGAATTATAAATTGAACAGCCATGAATTGGTTTGGTACACAGAAAATATATATATATTAAAAAAATAGAATAAACATTATCACAAAAACTATTTATAAGATAATGGTTATAGAGTCCTAATTAAATTTGTTTATAGTTACAGATTTCTAAACAAATTTGATCACCAAAACTACAAAAATAAATGAAAAAAAACACTGATTTCTAATCAAAACATTAACATTCAAACTCTCTCATGTTTCTAACCATATATTTGCTGTGTGTTTAGAAGAGAGCATACCCAAACAACCTTCAAGGATCCTTTGTTGTTTCTTGAAATAATTAGCTACCCAGTTTCCTTTTCCTACAATTAAATGCATAAGATGAATGAATGCATCAGAAATCATCAAATTTTGATTTTTTTACTTTCCAAAAGACTTAACATCAAGTATGTCAAAGAATAAACTTAACATCTGATAGAATAGCTTAAAAAGAATAATTGCTGGAGTTTCACTACAATTCTACTATAAAACAAAACAACAGCTACAACCCAACTGAGAACATAAAATTTCTTCCTACATTTTACAATCAAAGACAGACCAAAACAAAAAAAGACATGAACCTGTAGAATTTCTTCCTTTGTGTCAGATTTTGAAGGTTGGGAGGCTCTTCAATACTATCTCCACTTTCTTACAAAACCTATAGAATTTGATGTTCTATGAGTGTTTCCCTGACTTTAACAAAAAAGAATAGAGAGAAAAGGGGGATAGGAATTGAAATCCCTAAATTGACAACAACCAAAAAAAAAAAAAAAAAAAAAAAAAAAAAAAACCTAATTAAAGAAGAAATCCTTAAATTGACAGAAAAACCTAATTAAAGAGAATAGGAAAAGAGATTATTCATAGATTAATTGAGAGATACCGAGATAGAATGCTCTGATATGGAGGCTGGGTCGAAGATTGAAAACGTTGGCTCCCATGGTTGTGCCCTTACAAGCTTTCTGCGAAATAGCTTGGATCTATATGTGTTTGAGAGAGTGAAGATGTTCTGCGTTTGGTGAGTAATGTTGAAAGGAGAGGTTCTGGGTTTGGTTTTGTCGAAAGGAGAGGTTCTGCCGTTCTGCCCTTACACTATTGCTTTAGGTTTTGCCGTTCTGTGTTTGGTTTCAGAATTATATCGGGAAGACTATTTGGATTGAGAAAGGAGGGTATATATATTATATATTTAATTAAAAGAAATAAATCAAATTTAAAAATTAGAAAAATAATGCTGACGTGGAAAATTGTGGAAGCGGTAAATGCTTCGGTTTTATATATATATAGATGATATTTCTAAAGTAGTGGAGGCTAATATTCAGCCCGCCAATCACAATGAATTGCCTAGTGTGAAATTGTCGTGGGCTTGGGAACCTACATACAAGGAAGGAGCTTGGGGAAATAGTCCAGGCAAAAGATCCATCTATCGTGTTTATAGCCGAGACATTGTTAGACAAAACAAGGCTAGACACAGTACAACGAAATATTGATTTTGAACACAAGTGGATGGTGCCGAGAGAAGGTATGGATGGTGGTTTAGCACTCTTTTAGAGGTCCTCAGTGAACCTAGGGGTGGTTAATTCATCACGTTACTATATTGATACTTGGATTGATAAAGTTTCAAAAAATGAATGGAGGTTCACAGGGTTTTATGGAAAACTGGATACATTAAGAAGATGTAAGGCGTGGGATAGTCTCAAACTCCTAAATCACAATCCTGAGATACCTTGGTTATGCGCAGGAGATTTTAATGAGCTTATTCGACAAGATAAAAAGCTTGGTGGGGCAATCTAAAACCATGACCAAATGCAATTATTCAGGGATGTGATAAATGAATGTGGCTTCATGGATCGAGGATTTGTGGGTAATCGGTTCACATGGAGCAAACATTTCGCGGATGGACATTTCATTTGGGAGAGACTTGATCGAGGGTTGGCTAATGATACCTGGTTCCTCAAATTCCCAAGTACAATTGTTCACCACCTCCAATGCACTTCTTCAGATCACTACCCTTTATTAATTAATTTGCTAGGATAGGAAACACCACCACGAAAAAGAATTTTCAAGTTCGAAGAGATACGGCTATCAAATGAGTGTTGTGCTGAAATAGTGAAGGCTTCATGGTCCTCTTATTCTCATGGGTATAGTGATGGCAGTATTTTACAAAGGGTGAAGGATTGCAGTAGGGACCTGGATTGGTGGAACCAAAACATCTTTGGTAATGCAAGGAAGGAATTGGTGAAGAAGAAGGCACTCTTGGCAAAGGCCAAAAATGATGCTCTAATTAGTGGGCAAAATTCTTGGGTTAGAATACTAAGAGATGAGATAAATATTTTCTTGGACAAGGAGGCTCATTTATGGAGCCAAAATCTGGTGTTCTTTGGTTAAAAATTGGTGATAACAACACAAAGTTTTTTCACTGCCGAGCCACTCAGAGACATAGAAAAAATTTCATTCGAGGAATCATGGATGAATTCAACACTTGGAGAACACAACCACAGGATATTGCAACATCACTAATCAGTGACTATCAAGACTTGTTCTCCACTTCAAATCTAGATCCCATTGGCCATCCCTTGATCAGATTCCTTTAGTTATCACTGAAGAGATGAACTCAATACTCATTGCTACTTTTCAAGTTTGTGAAGTAAAAGAAGCCTTGAAGCAAATGGCACCTCTCAAAGCTTCGGGTCTTGATGGTATGCCCCCGTTGTTTTATCAACATTTTTGGGGTGTGGTTGAAAATGATGTAACAACCTCAGTCTTATCTTGGCTCAATTCAGGTACTATCCCTCACTCACTAAACCACACTTTTGTAACCTTCATCCCAAAAACAAAAAATCCTAAATTTGTTAGAGATAATCGCCCTATCAGTTTGTGTAATGTCTTCTATAAGATTTTCTGAAAAATTTTAGCCAATAGACTCAAGAAAATTTTTACCCCACATCATTATTGAGCACCAATCAGCCTTTACAAAAAATAGGCTGATTATTGATAATATTCTTATGGCTTTTGAGTCGCTTCACTGCATGAAAAATCTAAGTACAGGAGACACAGATTTCATGGCTATTAAGCTTGATATGAGCAAGGCCTACAACCGTGTGGAGTGGGTGTACTTGGAAAATATTAGGAGGAAAATGGGGTTCAATGAGAAATGGATTGGATTGATCATGGTGTGTGTAAAAACAGTGACTTATTCTATCCTGATCAATGGGAAACCTCAAGGGTTGATACATCCCACAAAAGGTATCCGCCAAGGAGACCCATTATCTCCACTGCTTTTCCTACTATGCACTGAAGGTCTACATGGGCTTATACAACATGCCACAAGAGTAGGGGACATTAAGGGTTTCTCCCTTTGTCGAAGAGGTCCTACATTAACCCATTTATTGTTTGCAGATGACAGCCTATTGTTTTGCAGGGCTACTAATGATGAATGCAGGAAAATTATTGATATTTTGGAGATTTATGAGAAGGGCTCGAGCCAAAAGGTGAATAAAAATAAAACAGCCATATTCTTTAGCAAATTCCCCCCAGAAAGAATCAAGCAAGAGATAAAGGCTACTTTGGGTCTACAAGAGATTGTACACTACAAGAAATACCTTGGCTTGCCATCCTTGGTGGGTAGAAGGGAGAAGGAAAGTTTCAACTTTATAAAGGAAAAAGTGTGGAGAAAGCTACAAGGTTAGGAAGGGAAATTGTTATCTCAAGTAGGCCGAGAGGTTTTGATCAAAGCAGTCATCCAAGCTATTCCATCATTTGCAATGGGATGCTTTAAAATTCTATTGGGGCTTTGCCATGAAATTGAAATATTGATAAAAAATTTGGTAGGGACAAAGGGGAGATAAAAGAAAGATCCATTGGTTGAGATGTGAGGAATTGACAAAATCTAAATTGGAAGGTGACATGGGATTCAGAGACATTGCTATGTTCAATTATTCGCTATTGGCAAAATAACCTTGGAGGCTCCTTCATAATTTAGATTCATTGTTTTATAAGGTCTTCAAGTCACGTTTCTTCCCAAACTACTCTATCATGGAGGCAAAAAATCCAATGTAGGCTCCCATATGGACAAGCATACTACATGGTAGGGATGTTTTGCTTCGAGGTTGCAGATGGAGGATAGGAAACGAAAAATCAGTTGGCATATGGAATAACTTCTAGCTACTAAGGAGCAATGCACCACAGGTATTATCTCCTATCATTGATTCTATGGCTAATGCTAAAGTTGAAATTCTTATAGACCAAACAACGAGACAATGGAACCATGCCGTGATCAATGGAATCTTCACCATTGAGGAGGCTGATCTGATCAAAACAATCCCACTATCACGACAGGAAGTAGAGGATGGTTGGTTTTGGCCTTTCACTGAAGATGGAACTTACAACAGCAAGTCAGGATACCATTTCTTGAAGTCTAAGGTTGAAGCCGAGACCGATGAAGACTGGGTGGGACGTGACAGAGCACTATGGCTACGAGTCTGGTCTTTTCAAGTTTCAAAATAAAATAAAATAAAAACATGTTATGGAGGTCCTGCTGTAACTCTTTGCCAACGAAACAAAACTTGGAGTGTCGAACCATCATCAACAATCCAATTTGTGATCAGTGTATATAAGAAAGCACAAAGAAATTAGGGAAAGAAACAGAGAGCTAGAGAGAAAATTGGAGATGAAGAAACTTGTATTTCATAAAACTGAATTGAATCTGTACATGAATTGGGTCTATATACAAAAACAGAGCATAAACAAATATCCCAACTTACACGGGATCAATTACAGCACGTGTGAGGTTAGTTATAGCACGTGTGAAAAGCATCACTTCATAAATAACTACTAAGCTACTTGTAGTTTAGTCTACAGTACTCAACAACTAAGCATGACACTTTCATTTAGAGCTCAGACTTCTTCTTGTTGTTTCTTTCTGTCACGTCCTAAACCCGATACCCGAATTTGTGACCATGACCGACATGTTAATATCAAGCCTAAACCTGTATTAACAAGAACCAACTAAACGTTTTCAAAAGGTTTTACAAAAGCTTCCCTCTTTCTTTTCATCTTTGTTTCTTTACTTAAATTATATAACTTTTCACTTGACATTCAGAGCATCTACACTGTACTCAAAGAATAACATAATCCACCAATTACTCAAATTCTAAATTTCACATAATACATCTCTTAATACTTTAAGGTACACAACTTTCATTGGATCCTAAAATGCACAATACTACAAAGCTAAACATCAAATATTAATTTGGGATCTATACATTTTAAACTAAAATCAGCTCCTTCCAAAACTCGACTAAGGCTCCCTCTACTCCAAAATAAAACTTGTTGACTGAAATAGCGGAAGGGGTGAGCTACACAGCTCAGTAAAGGTAAGATACATGAGAATTTAATAAGGATGCATGTAAATCAAATCATTTCATTCTATGAATATTCAGATAAGAGAATATCTTTTCATGCATAGTATTTTATACTATTCATAATAATAACTTATATGTTTTTCATAGGTAAATAATTGTTCTCCTTTTTCTTATCAGAATAATATTACCAAAACCTTTCAGATTGAATTTTTTTCATTTCTTACAAAGTCACCAAATATAATATTGCTTGTTTAAAACCATATATATATATATATATATATATATATATATATATATATATATATATATATATTCTTGTTACAAAATAATCTTTTTAACGTAAATCATATAATTGGTAACTTTTTCTTTATAAACTTCTTCTTGTAAAATATTATAACTTTCATAGTCATAAAACTTAACGTTTCATAAAGAACAAATATCTACTAACTTTTTAACGTAAACTTGTACTTTCATCAGAAGTTTTATCTTTACATAACACTAAAACTTTTTCATCAGATTTCTTTATCTTTAAAGCACAAAAGAACTTCAGAAACTTTTCTTTTCATCATAAACTTCTTCTTTTCATGAGAGCTTTCAACTTTTCATAATGAATTTAAACAAAATCATTCTCTCATGATCAATAACATAATATAGCTGTTCATAACATATTGGTTAGTCCATATCTGATAAATTTGTACTTATTTGGGAGGCTTCTAGCACCACTGTGCTAGGCATCCAGCATTCCCCACAATGCTAGGTATTCTCAGGATCATATCATAATACATATCTTCAACCATGGGGGTCGGTTGACTTCCTCCACAAGTTGGCCGTAACCAACAAGGGCAGGTACAGCAAAACCAGTCCCACTTTTAATGGCCAATCAAATAACATTTTCCATGGAAAGCTAGTAATTAAACCCCTACTAGCAGAGTTCAGATCATCAGAAGACATAACCCGAAAACATTTCATACTTATACATCATACTGAAATTCATAGTTTGCATAACATTTCATAATAAACGCATTTCCATTGTTTTCCTTAAACATCATGTTCGTGGAATTAGTAATAGCATCAATATGCTTAAATCATATACATAAGATTTCAAGAACCCACGAACATACCTTTGTCTGAAACATGATTATATGACATATCTCTAATCAAAAACCTTTTAATGCATAATATACTTTAAAATAATCTCATGACTTACCAAATACTCATATAACTTATCCTTTACCTAAAAGCAGAGGAACCGAAAGCCTACAATCGAAGGAGCTTAGACTTGGGAACTGGTAACACCTAAACCAAATATCAAAACTTATTACTTACTATCAATTATTCCTTATCATAAACTTACACATTCATCTCAAAACCTATCTCTTAAAATCAAGGAAGTCCTAATCACACCTCAACGAGGTTCCCCAAACACAAAATACATTCATCAAACATCATGATGTACCAAATCATAGAGAAACCATTATTTTAATGTTCATATTCAGATTATGTCAATCAGCTTTAAAATCAATTCAGAATATGTTTGAGATTAAGGCAATAATGCATGCATAAACATAAACTCTTTTAAGCATGATCATGTAACTATATACACTTTTAAGGCAACATACAGCATGAACAAAACAGCTTCATAAAAACAACAGTTGAATGGTTTAAAACCCCACCTTTAAAGTACTAAACCTTGAACCAAGTTATACAAAATTTATCTATGATCCAAACATACCAAATGATAAGCATATTAAATTATAGCTTAAACCATTCACCCTAACTTTAGAATTAAATCCTCAAAGTCAGAGTTATCATTTACTGTTTACTACTCATTTCAGCAGCATATGCCTCATTTGTAAAATACAAATGGGCTATCTAAACACATCCAATATTCATGAAATTTTACAGAGAAACTCCTCTAGATGTCTAGTAAATACCATATCAATTTCGGAGTCAAATCATGAAACCATGATTTACTAAAAATCATACAAGACAACGTGCTCAAATCTGTTCTGACAAAATTTCATGCAACTTAGAAATTAAACCATTATTTTTATATTGATCCAAATGCTGTGAGACCACTTCCATTACAACCATATGTGTCTTAGAATTCATAAGAACTACTCCTAGCATCCTAATTCACTATATACAATTTAATACATAATTTGTCATGCATAAACACAGAATCTGTCACAGTGACAGCTTTGCAACATTTTCTTGTAAATTCACAAACAATTATCAAACGATGGTATTTTCATATGGGGATTTTTATACACTCATTAGACATATTAGAAAAAACTTATATACAGTCATTTAACCATTTAGAGCAAAATTAAATACAACAAAAATCTCAGCACTAACATCAAAAGTACTCATCCTAACTTTTTTCTTACTTCCTTAATCATATACAATCATTAATTAGTAAAAACCCTAATCTACCTTCAACAAATCACCAACACAGTTTCAAAGTTTCTTAAAACAACATATATATATATATATATATATATATATATAAAAACTTACAAGTTCATGATTTCCTAATTTCACAAACCACAAATACCATTACTAAAAATTCTTTAAAGAAATCATGGATTCTAAGATGAGAGTAGCTAGAACCCTTACCAAGCTTCTGGTTCTTAAGGGGAAAATAGGAATAAAATCACTCTTGCATGAAAGGGTTTCCCTTTCCTAGTGGCTGGACCCAAAAGTATGAGAGGTAGAGAGCTTGAGAGAGAGTTTTCTTTCTTTTGGTGTTGGACCCATGGGTATGAGAGGGCTCCTTGGATGTTCTAGATATTTTGAGAGAGTAGAAAGAAGAATGAGGTGGAGCTTTGTTTTTCTTTGGATGTGTGAACCCATGGGTTTGAGAGAGGGAGAGAGTTCTTGGAAGTTCTAGTTGTTTTGAAAAGTCAAAGAATAATTGAGATGAAACTTGGTGATTGCATGGCCGGCCAAGTCTTGGTCTTTGGGGCTTAAGAAGTCAACATGCATGATGCTTTGCCTTACATGTGTTGAATTTCAATTGGTTGCATGTGTGGGTGGAATTACAACTATAACATCTCATGCATCATACTTAATTAAAACACTACCAACTATGTATCTAATAACTTAAAACACTTAATATAATTTTGTACATACTTAGTATATATTTATAATACAAATAGCCACTGATTATTTATAATCTTTACAATTCTTATTCAAAGACATTATAAAATAATATGTTTATTAAATACTCTTCTATTAATTATAAAAAGAAAGTGGCTTAAAATAATAATTAATCATTCAAACACATAATTTAATTATAAAGTTGGGTCGGGGTGTTACACTTTCTTCTTTGCTTCACTTCTTTTCTTCCTTTCTGATCTAATCCTTTCTGATTTGATTCTTTAGAACTTTGATACTCCCCCTCAAGATGAGAACCAAAATTGTGAATGTTCACAATGCTCATCTTGGTAAGTAAAGCTTTCAATTGTTGACCACTGAGAGCCTTTGTGAGAAGATCGGCTAATTGTGAATGTGTAGGAGTGAAAAACAATCTAATGACTTTATCTTGCACCTTGTCTCTGACCAAATGGCAATCTACTTCTATATGCTTTGTCCTTTCATGAAAAACAGGATTTTCACCAATATATATGGCTGCTTAATTTGTTACAAAACAGCATTGCAGGTTTTGGATGATAAACCTCTAAATCTTTCAACAATGCCAATATTCAAGTCATTTCACAAACAGTCACTGCCATTGCTCTATACTCTGCTTCAGCAGAAGATCTGGAGACTATGGATTGCTTCTTAGATTTCCATGAAATTAGAGAATCACCTAAGAAAACACAATATCCAGTAGTGGATCTTCAAGTGTCAACATAAGATGCCCAGTCTACATCTGTGTATGCTTTAAGATGTAAAACTGATTTGGATGACAAGAGAATACCTTGACCAGGACTCCCTTTTATGTATTGCAACACTTTATAGGCTGCATCCAGATGAGGTTTTCGTGGTTTTGACATAAATTGACTCAGTTTGTGCACTGAATATGTAATGTTTGGTCTAGTGATAGTGAGGTACAACAGTCTGCCCACCAATCTTCTGTACACACCAGGATCAGATAACAATTCCCCATGAAACTTACTCAACTTTAAATTTTGCTCCATAGGAACTTTGCTAGGCTTACATCTTGTCATGCTTGCATCTTTGAGGATCTCTAAAGCATACTTCCTTTGGCATAATGAAATACCTTGTTCTGATCTAGCCACTTCTATACCAAGAAGGTATTTTAGATTTCCTAGATCTTTTAACTTAAACTCTTAATCCAAGAGTAATCAAACTTGGATTGCTTGAAACCACACTTTAGAATAGTGGAGGAAAACTTGGAGTACCACTGTCTTGATGCCTGCTTGAGTACATACAAAGACTTGTTTAGTTTACACACCAAATGCTCCCCTTTGCTATGAAACCCTTGAGGCACCTGCATGTAAACTTCTTCATAAAGGTCACCATGAAGGAATGCATTGTTTACATCAAGTTGAACCAGGTGCCGACCTCTCACAGCAGATATAGCAAGCAAAGTCTTGACAGAAGTCATTTTAGCCATAGGGGAAAAAGTTTTTGTAAAGTCCAAACCCTCCTGTTGAGTGAAAACTTTAGCCATAAGCCTGGCTTTATATCTCTCCACTGTCCCATCAACCTTATACTTGATCCTATACACCCACTTGCAACCAATATCCCTTTTATGAGCAGGTAAAGAAGTAAGAGTCCAAGTCTAGTTAGATTTCAATGCAGCAATCTTAGCAACCATAGCATCCTTCCATTTAGGGTCTTTTACAACCTCATTATAAGATTTAGGCTTGAAAACATTAGTAATAAGAGAACAAAAATGAGCATAAGAAGGAGATAAGCTAGCTGAATCAAGATAATGAGATAAAGTGTATTTAGTACCTAAAATGGATGAGGAGGATCCAAACTTGAAGGCATGATTGGAATGATCAAACTGATCGTGAACAACATTGCTGCATTTATTCTTGCAAATAAGCAGGAGTTTTAGAGATTCTGGTGGATTTTCTTAAAGGTGGAATAGAAGAAGTAGATGGAAGTTGTGCAGAATCTGTAGTATCAGTAGAGTAAGAAATAGGAACAATTGAAGGAAGAGGTAAATCAGGTGAGGGAGAAAAGGATTCAAGAGGTAAGGAAATAGGCAAATCAAGAGCAAGAATAGGCAAATTAGAAGTGGTAATAGTCAAATCAGAATTGGAAACAGGTAAATCAGAAGTGGGAAGTGACTGAGGAATATCAGAAGGAAGAGGGGAATCAAAACTGTGAGATGAATCAGGAAAAATAAGTTGAGATGCAGTAGGCAAAGGATCAGTGGAAGTAGTTAAAAAGGGAAAAAGAGGAGGGAAAAGGATAGTGGAGTGAGGGGAAGAAGAATAAGTGGATGAAATAAACGGAAACACAGTTTCATGAAAAAGAACATCTCTAGAGACAAAAACTTTCTTGGTTGCCAAATTAAGCACTTTGTAACCTTTAACACCATAAGGATACCCTAGAAAAATACATGGAATAGATCTAGGATCAAATTTAGATCTATTATGGGTTAAAGTGGAAACAAAACAAAGGCAACCAAAAACCTTTAAGTGATCATAAGATGGAAGTTTGTTATAAAGCTTCTTAAAGGGTGTTTTGTTATTTAGAGTTGAAAAGGGCAATCTGTTGATGATATACATAGCTGTCAATACACATTCACCCCAAAAAGAAAGAGGCACATTAGACTGAAACCTTAAGGCCCTTGCAATGTTCAAAATGTGTTGGTGTTTCCTCTCCACAACTGAATTCTGTTGTGGAGTGGCAACACATGAATGCTGATGCAAAATACCATGTTCAGCATAGAAATCTTTGAGGGAAAACTCTTGAGCATTGTCAGTCTTAATGGCCTTGACATGAGTATTGAACTGTGTAGATATCATCTTATAAAATGAAATTAATAAGGGTCTAGTTTCAAATTTAGATTTCATAAGGTATACCCATGTGGATCTAGTAGCATCATCTACAATGGTAAGAAAATACCTAAAGCCATCATGTGTAACCTTGGCAAATGGTCCCCAAACATCACAATGAACAAGATCAAAAGCATTTTCAGACAAATGATTAAAGAAAGGAAAGGGTAAACGTTTCTGTTTAGCAATGGGGCAAAGAGTACAACCTTTATTGCTATGTACATTGATTACATCAAGAATAGAATCATGTAAAGCATGAAGTATGGCATCTAAAACATGTCCTAATCTAAGATGCCAAAGAAATGGCTTGATAGTAACAGGTACATCAGAAACACTATTAATAAAGGAATTAAAAACATACCCTAAAAAAGAAGACACTGCAGAAACAGATTTGCAAGAAGCTGAAGATTGCAGCAAGTAGAGGTTGTTATGCAGTTTACCTACTCCAATCGTTTTCCAACAAGAAAGATCTTGTATAAAACACAAATTGGACAAGAAAGCACAGCAACATGATAGACATTTGGTTAACTGACTTATTGAGATCAAAAAGAAGGTGAAAGAAGGAACACGGCACATTCTCAAGAACTAGATTAGCTGTTACTTGAATAGTGCCTATGTGTATGACAACAACTCTCTCACCATTAGGCAATTGAACAAAAGAGTAATAGAACTAGTGATTTTAGTGAACAATGTAACTGAATGGACAATGTGATATATTGCTCCAGTATCAAGAACCCAAGGGTTCTTACCAAAAGCTGCTTTATTCACTGGATTGACAGAAAAAACTGAATGTTCCATATTCAAGCACATAGAATCTTGTAAAAAGGCACAAAGATTACCTGAAAGAGCAAAATTGGCTGTGTGAATAGCTGCATCATTGGAATTACTAGAAGTGGATGCATGAGAATTCAGCATAAAGAGCAATTGCTGATATTGCTTAAAAGTGAAAGGGAAGGAACTATTTTGATGTGCAGATTCATATTGGCCTTGATCACCATCAACCATCACTTGATTAGCCTTAGCAATTCTTCCTTTCTGCTTGTAACCTGGTGGAAAACCAACAAGCTTGTAACATTTCTCCATAATATGACCAATCCTTCCACAGTGACTGCACACAGGTCTGCCTTTGCTAACATTTCCTTTGAAATTCTGGCCATTGCTACCTGATGAAGAACCTTGATTGAAAGATTGATTATTGACAGCAAGTGCAGCAGATTCAACAGAAGGAGTAACATTGAATTATGAAGATCTTTGCCTTTCTTCCTGAATCACCAATGAGAAGGCCTTATCAATTGATAGTACAAGTTCCATCATGAGGATATGAGTTTTGACTTGTGAAAAGAAATCATTTAGTCCATTGTTGAGGGCCATTCGTGGAAGCCTAGGCAGACAGAAAGAAAGCCCAATAATGAGGGCAACAAAGAATTGACAAAATAGATAGCAAAAACTCATTAGGCCCAAGTGGTAGGAATAATGGATCACAGGCCCAACAAATAAATAAATGGGTCTTGAAGAGGCAAGCGGGCTCGAAGAAGCCAGGAAAGAAAGAAATAGCATCCCATGGGCAGCGTATGAGGTAGAAAAGTGAGAAAGGGTCACCGCAGGCCCAAGGCAATGTAAACTAAGAGAGTAAGGGGTTTATGGCAGGCCCATGAACCCCAAGGATAAGAATAAGGTTATTGGGTCGGGGAAGCCCAATGAAGTTAGTAAAAAAGCCCATGGGAGTGTGGAATTAGCAAACGGGCCGAGGAAGCCCAAAGGAAGCAATCGGGCCGTGGACGCCCAAAGGAAAGCCCAAAGGGACATAGGAGCCCATAAGTAAAAGCAAAACAGTGCCCATGACAGGCCACTGAGAAAAGGGATAAACGGCTGGCCCAAAATAGGTCCAGTAGGATTGAGTTATTACGGCAGGAATAGCAGTCCAACGTTACAAGAAATAAAGAAAATCAAGAGTGGACCAAAGAAATGTAAGGCCCATCATCAGACAAAGCCCAACTCTTGAATGGAGCGGGAAATCAAAGAAAAGCCCACATAAAAGGTCAAAAAACACGGATGGAGAGCCTCCAAATCACGGCAAACGCATGAGCAGCAGGCAGACTCTTGGACATATCTGAAAGGAAAGCACGCGCAAGGCCCAGGCACCACCAGCCTGTACCCAGCCAATATAGGACGTGGTGGGGCCATGGGCCAGAGGTAAGAGGTAAAGGGGGTATGGTTTGGTGGTGGGGAGAGGGGAAAAGATCTATTTTGCGACTCCTGCCCAAGCCCTTTTGGGAGGTACGTCCTGCTAGGATGACAGACCACCCAAAAGAGGCAAGTTTGAGGGGGGACCGTTGGGTGCATGCCTTGAGAGTAGAGAGAGAAAGCATTTATGCCGTAGCAGGAAAGAGTGCTACGGTGGACTGAGGAATGAAACAAACCTGCCTTTGTCTGGCAAGGGTAAGCGTCACACACCTTTGGTGGTCGGCAAGTACGCCCAGACCAGACAAAGACGGTTAAGGGACAAAATGGTAAAAACTGGCCACGGCAGGCACTATAAAAGGACCTTTTCCGTGCCCTGAAAACAGGACAGAAAAACAGAGCATTTACGGAGTAAAAAGAAAAACAAAGTAAAAAGAAGAGAAAAAATATAAGAAAGAAAACAGAGAACAAAAGAGAGAAAATTAAGGAAGAGTGAGAGGTAATACAGTGGGCATGCACCGGTAGATCGGTTTCCCTCCCTCCCCCTTCAAATCTTGCTCTCTTCCAAAACGTAAACAAGGACTCCTTTTTTGGGCAATAACCATTCAGGTCCGACTCCCTCAAAGCCATTAATCCCCACGGCAGGATCCTTTCCTGGGAGATTATTTGCATTAAGAAGAGGCGTTCTCCCCTCTTTGGCTTTGCTTCGGCAGGCTAAACTTAAAACTTGATTTATGCCCATTTGATTACTTCGTATTATTTTCTTTCTCCTTTACTTTCTCTGTAAATGACATTATCATAACTGTAATCATGTTTTATGCTTTATAAGTAGGGATTACACAGTCATTTATTTAAATAGTCAGAATACTCTGTTTGGTTGTTATTATTATATCTGCCTGCCGTAACTCGTCTGAAACAGTTCTGCTTGCCGTAAGCTTACTCCTGGCAGACAAGGCATAAGTTTGTGCACAAACCGGCCCAAGTTGAGTTACAATTGGACCGGCCCCAACTCCCTTACTCAGAAACATTCGGGCCCATTACCGCAGGAGGCAGCCCAGCCCAACATACAATACACAAAAAAGGCCCCTACATTAAATTGGCGACTTCACTAGGGAGTTGGGAAGCAGACAGGGGCAAAGGAAAGGAAAAGAAAACAGAGTCCTTCGCAAACAATGCCACCAAAGTCCAAGACGACACGGAATATGAGTGTCATACCCTCATAAGCAGAATCCAGGCCAACAACGCCTCACCAAGAGCAACTTAACCAAACAAAAGGTGCCAACAGAACGGGGGCTGATCCTCAGCCTCAGACAAGAGTCCCCACGGACAATGTCAACACCTTTATCGAAGTATTGCAATCATTGCAGCACTCGCAGCAACAAATGATGGAAGAGATCTGCCAACTGAAGGCAGACAAAACAAAAGAGAAAGACAGCCAGCATAACCCGGATCATGTGGCAGACAGAGAAGAGACACTGGCAGGAGGTGTCCCACGGAACGCAGGACAGCGTTTCATTACCATGGCTGAAGTAGCGGCTTTCTTGGAACAAGAGAGAGCCAGAACACCAAAGGAGAGGTTTTACGCACAAAGACCTCCTTATCCTCTGAAAGTACTCAGCAAACCGTACCCCGAGAGGTATGAACCAAGGGCCTTTGCCCAGTACGATGGCAGGAAGGGAAGTGCAGTAGAGCACGTGAGCAAATTTATTGACACTCTTAGCCCTTACGCAACAGACGAGGACTTATGTCTGCAGGAGTTTTCAAAGTCACTATGCGACCGGGCATACACTTGGTACATTGGCTTAAAACCAGGATCAATCCCAACTTGGGATGACATGGTGGATGTATTTTGCACTAAATACTTTCACGGGGAAGAAACAGTAACACTTGCAACTCTGCAAGCGACCAAGCAAAGGAATGGAGAGGATCTGATGGAATACATCAAACGATTCAGGGACATAGCACTTGATTGCTACGACCACTGTGAAGAAAGGACGTTAGTAGAAATGTGCATGACCAATATGATTCGGAAATTCAAAGCTGTCCTGGAGAATCTGGAGATTTCCCAGTTCGCACAGCTATTGCAGAGAGCTAGAAAGACGGCTCAGTCCGTGAAACCCAGTTCAGACAAGAGAAACGTCCCGCAGGCTATGGCGGTGTCCACTGGAAATCAGAGAAGGAAAACAGAGGGGAGGGAGTATGATATGCCCCCACCCTTACCATGTACTCCTAAGGAGCTGGATGTGCTACTTGACAAATGGATAGCGGACGGGATTTTTAAACCCAACCAGGTTTCTAGAGAGCCTACAGAGGAAGAAAGGAGGGATCCTCGCTTCTGCCGCTTGCACAACTATGTACAACACCCCACCGTAGAATGCTGGGCGCTCCACAGGATCAAAGAAGGCACATTAGAGCTAACCCAGCAAGAAGTCCAAAGAAACCCACTCCCAAACCACAAGGGAAAGGGTGTAGCAGCAGTGGTGATATGTGCAGACCCGGGAGAAGACGAGGAAGAAAACTTGGCCCTGCCTGCTGCGGCGATTACCACTCTTCAACAGAGTGCCAAGTTCAAAAATCTATTTGACTAGTTGGGACTTACAGCAAAAGAAAGAAAAATAGCCACGGAGGCTTTGGTAAGCATCGCCTCCGAAGCAGGGGTGGAGTGCCTGTCAGCAGAGATGCCAGAAGACAGGACCCTCCTACAGGAATCAACAGAAATCACTTTCAGCAGTGAGGATATAGAGGTAGGGCACCCAGATCATAGGAGGCCTCTCTATTTAGCAGCATCTATAAATCAAATCCCCATCAAAAGGGCCCTGGTAGATACGGGTGCTTCCGTAAACCTCATTCCGTTGAGCACCTTGCAAGCCGTAGGAATTTCAGAAAGAAAGATCCAAGGATGCCCGATGGAAGTAACGGGGTTCGGTGGAACAGGTGAGTACACTGCAGGCCACATTCAGTTATGGTTGAAAGTAGGCCCCATAGCCTCTTTAGCTTGCTTCCATGTGGTCAGAACGGAAGTCTCTTACCACGTGCTTTTGGGAATACCCTAGTTACACAAGCACCGACAAGTCCCATCCACCTACTACCAATGTGTGAAAGGAAGATTGAATGGCCAAATGATACGCATAGTTGCAAACCCCTTGCCATTCGAGCAAGCAAAAGCCCACTTGGTGGAAACCATGTTTTATGACCAATGGGCTCCAACTGGGGAAAATTTGGTTTCAAAGCCACGAGGCACCTTTGTGCCTAGGTGGGAAGATGTTCAAGATGACCCAGAACCCGACTTAAGAGAGCCACTAGCGCGAAAGAAGAAAAGAAAAGAAGCGCCTGCCGTAGAGCCAGACGAGATACCTCAGTGCATCAGGGTCCGAGGCCTTAATGGCAAGATTGTGTATAAATTATGAAGGTGCGTGGGGCCCACGGGTGAGATGCAAGTGGGTCTCACCCAAAAAGGTCAACACAAGAGTTTGGCGTGTTGCGTTGCCGAAGGAAGTTTGGGAAAAGAAGAAGAAAAGGATGAGGCAGTTGCGGCAGAAAAGGACGTCCAGGTTATGGCAGAGGAAGAATTGGAAGAAGTCGACTTAGGGTCTGACTCGCGAGAACCAAGGCCCATCTCAATTAATGCAAGCCTAACAGAAAAGGAGAAGTCAGAACTCATACTGTTATTGAAAGAATTCAAAGACATTTTTGCTTGGGATTATAATGAAATGCCAGGGCTCGATCCCGGGCTTGTTACGCATACATTGAATGTATACCCAGAGGCCAAGCCGGTGGCCCAGCCTGCCAGGATATTTCACACATAAATAGAAAGGCAGATAGTCAAAGAAGTGCAGAAGTTGCTAGCCGCAGGATTCATCAAGCCTATCCAGCATCCTCGCTGGCTATCCAACATAGTACCAGTAAAGAAGAAGAACGGCCAGATAAGATGCTATGTAGATTTCAGAAATCTCAACAAAGCTTGTCCAAAGGACGAATTCCCATTACCGAACATGGATTTACTAATAGATTCCGCAGCAGGAAGCGCCATGTTCTCATTCATGGACAATTTCAGCGGGTACAATCAAATCAAGATGGCGCCAAAGGATGCAGAGAAAACTGCTTTCAGAACACCCATGGGCAATTTCTACTATACTGTGATGCCCTTCGGGTTAAAAAATGCAGGTGCGACTTATCAACTAGCAATGACAGCCATATTTCACGACATGATGCACCAGGAGCTAGAAGACTATGTGGATGACATAGTGGTTAAGTCAAGGAGGAGAGAAGAACACTTTTGTGTGCTAAAAAGAGTATTCGAAAGATGCAGAGCTTTTAAGTTAAGAATGAATCCCCTCAAGTGCGCGTTCGGAGTGTCCTCTGGGAAATTTTTGGGTTTCCTGGTTCACAGTAGAGGCATAGACGTGGATCCAGCCAAAGCCACGGCCAAAGCCACGGCCATAGCAACTATGAGACCTCCGGCCACAGTAAAAGAATTGAAGAGCTTCTTAGGAGAAGTCTCATATATCCGGAGATTCATCCCTAGGTTGGCATCAATCACCTCTGCCTTCACCAAGTTACTTAAGAAGGGGGCAAAGTTTTGAATGGGGGGAAGCGCAGCAAACGGCCTTCAAAAGGCTACAGTAGATAATGATGAACCTCCCCACAGTGCAGGCCCCTATTCATAAAAGACCACTGCTACTCTATCTGGCCACCAACTCGTACGCCATCGGCGCACTGATCGCTCAGGAAGATGGAGGTGGTATCGAGCAGCCAATATACTACATCAGCCGCGCCTTAAGAGATGCAGAAACTCATTACCTAAGGGCAGAGAGAGCATGCCTAGCCATTGTATACGCTTCGCAGAGGTTGCGTCACTATTTCTCGGCCTACGAAGTATGGCTGATGACTAAGTCCCACGCCATTAAAGCTCTGTTACAACAGCCGATCCTCTCCGGCAGGATATCCCAGTGGTTGCTACAGTTATCACAATACGACTTGAGAATGGGGACACCTAAGGCAGTGAAAAGTCAGGCTATAGCAGATTTATTGGCGCAGTTTCCAGGAGAGGAAGAATTCCCGCTAGATGATGAAGTCCAAGGGGAAGTAGCTATGGCAAAAGAAGTCAAGGAACAGTGGGTAATTAAATTCGATGGGTCTTCTACTACCCATTCTGGAGGGGTGGGAGTAGTTCTGTATCATAAAGAAGACAAGGCAATAGCGCTGTCATTTAAGTTGGAATTCCCCTGTTCAAACAACACGGCGGAGTACGAGGCCTATCTAACTGGGCTTGCCACGGCGCTCGAAATGGGAGTCAAACATTTGAAAGTTCTGGGAGATTCAAACTTGGTCGTCTGCCAGGCCAAATGAAGTTTTTCCTTAAAGGAGCCTAGCCTAGCCCTATACAGAGCGATGGCCCAGAGAATGGAAGAAAAATTCTCAACCTTTGAGATAGAACATGCTCCGAGAAACGAAAATCAGTCTGCGGACGCGTTAGCTGCATTGGGTTCGCAAATAATCTTCAAAGGGAATAGCACTAATATAGAAGTCAGCAAGAAGGAAGAATCCATCATTGAGGTGTTGAAGGAAAAGTTCCGGGAGGAACAGGGCGAAGGGGATTGGCGAATCCCCATAAAGGAAACCTTGGTGAAGGGAGATGATGCAGTAGAATTGAAGATATTAAAAGACTATGCCTTGGTAAAAGAATAGTTGTACCACAGGATGCCAGGTGGGGTCTTATCCAGATGTGTGGGCCAGGAGGAAGCCTAGAGAAAATTGAAAGAAATACACGACAAGACTTGCGGGTCTTGTGGAGAAGTCAGTCTTTACCGCAGACTTCAGAGAGCAGGCTTCTATTGGCCAAGTATGGGTAAAGATGCAGATCAAGTCCAAACCCATTGTGGGACCTGCCAGCTTGAGGCAGACAGGGAGGAAAGTTACGCTGTATTCGTCAGCGAGGGTTGGAGAAGCCCTTTTATACAGTACCTAACAGAAGGCATCCTGCCACAAAAACACAGTGAAAGATATAAGCTTAAGAGGTTGGCAACACGTTACTTCTTGCATAACATGGTCCTTTTCAAAAAGGGATATGATGGAGACCCTTTGAGGTGTTTGGGCCCTGAAGAAGCAAAACAAATGGTGAAAGAAGTGCATTTAGGAGAATGTGGTGAGCACCAGGGGAAGAAAAAACTTTACAGGTGCCTGCTGCAGATGGGCTACTACTAGCCAGCCATGAAAAAAGATGCGGCAAAATTTGTGAAAAAGTGTCACAGTTGTCAAGTACAAGCCAACTTGATTCATACCCATCCACAGGGCTTGCACAGCATGGTCACCCCATGGCCCTTCCACACTTGGGGGCTGGATTTGGTAGGGCCAGTCAACCCACCATCACGTGGATACATATGGATATTAGTGGCTATAGAATATTTTACTAAGTGGGCAGAAGCAGTGCCACTTCGTAAGGCCACAGGGGGAGCCGTGGTAAACTTCATCAAAGAAAATATAATTGTGAAGTTTGGAGTGCCCTACAGGATCATCAATGACAATGGCATGCCACTTGTCAACAGTGATGTAAGGAGAATGCTAGAGTTCTACCAAGTCAAGCACCACAGGTCATCACCTTATTTCCCTCAAGGGAATGGGCAGGTAGAGGCAACAAACAAAATTCTCATAAAGATCATCAGCAAAATGAGCCAAGAGTATACGGGAGGATGGGCAATGCACCTGCCGGATGCTCTCTAGGCTTACAGAAAATCACCAAAGTCAGCCACGGGCTTTTCACCCTTTTCCTTAGTCTATGGAATTGAAATAGTGAGTCCAGCAGAAATAATGACACCGTCCCTGAGGGTCATGCAGATGCTAGAAAAAGAAAAAGAGGGAGAAGTCTTCGCGGCAAAAAGGTTTGAGGACCTAGAAGAGCTTGATGAAAAGAGGGAAGAAGCCCAGGAACGCAGCCGAAGATACAGGCAGAAGATGACGGAAGCCTACAACAGGATGACCAAGGAAAGAGTGTTTGTGGAAGGACAACTAGCGTTAAAGGTGGCAGACTATGTCAGACGAGGCCTGGCAGGACCATCCAAGTTTGCACCAAAGTGGGAGAGACCCCTTGTGATAAGGGAAGTGCATCAAAGTGGGTATTATCGCCTAACTCAAATGGATGGCAGGGACTTGATGGATCCCATCAATGGAAAATGGCTGAAGCGTTATTTTGCCTAGAGGAGAAAGTTATGTGGTTGTCCCTTTCTTTAGTTTTTTGTTTATGTTTCCTTCACCTTTTCTTTTATTCCTCCAAATGACTATGTCACAGAAGAAATTGTAACGTGCTTTCATGAGTATGCAATGAAAAAGTACGAAGTATTAGCATCATGTCATAGCAATAGTAAAAAAAAAAAAAGGTAGCAAAGTGTAGCATTATTACAAACCCAAACTGTGGTAAACACATGCCAAATAGCTACCGTAGGAAACATATAAGTGTTCTATGTGACATAACAAAAACAGAGAAAAAGAGAAGGGAAAGGGAACCGCACCATCATCAATGAAGTCCGGAAATGAGACTTTGATCTCCAAAACGACTAGGCCCACTAACGCCGGAAAGAAGACGCTCACGACGACCCTCCAAATCCGCCACCTCTTTCTTCAAAAGCTCGATACGGGCATCTATGGCATCAATGGCTGGCTGAACTCTCCTCATAAAAAAGGCTCAGGCAACCTCACGTAGATGATGAAGAACAAACTCCACGACGAAACCCACACTGATGAGTTCTTGAATCACGGCCCTCTACTGCAGGATTCTCTCGGCAGAAACAGAGTCGATAAAATTATGCTCAATGTCGTTCAGCACACACCCCAACATTTTCAAGAAATGCTCCCTGGCAGAACGGCCAAGACGAAACTCCTGCATAAAGTTGCCGTGACTGCTGTAGATCATCACTAAGTGAGAAACGCAGTCCTCAGGGACTCAGAAGCCATAAAAGTCTACATAAGGAGGACCGGAAGCCCAGAAGTCTGCCGGACCAAGGTCGTTAACCTCCGGCTGGTCAAAGCGGGCAAGGAAGGTCACAGCATCATCCGGGATGGCGGCAGAACTACTACCCGCCTCAAACTGAGAAGGGATAGTAGGAAGTGGACCTATAAAAAAGGAAACGCAAGGCAAAATAAAAAACCATAGCACGGGAAGAGAAGACTTGCAAGAAAAGAAGATGAAATAAGAAGAAAAGGAAACTTGCCAAAGTTACTAGGAATGGGGGGCTACGGGTGTAGTAGAAACAAGTGCTGCAGGCACAGAAGAAGCAGGAGTAGTAGGTACGGCTGAAACAGTTGCTGAAGGTGCGGCAGGAATAGGCACTATGGGTGTGGCAGGAGCAGTCATTCCCACGCCTACTGCAATTTCTGGCCCTTCAGAAGTCTCTGCAAGCAGGGAGATAGGTGTGCAAGTGAAACACAAATACAATAAAAACAAAAACAAAAAAAGAGAAGGGGAGGAAAGATACATACCCATGAAGTCAGGCTCGAGCGAAGCACTCCCCTCCTCATCGGAATCGGAAATCCTCTTCTTCAGGACGGGCGCATCATCAGGATCCTCGAGAATGTCATCGGATCCCTCTAAGGATAAGTCCATATCAGGATCACGGGTAGCGGAACCGAGAATGGAGGAAGGAGTAACAACAAGTGAGGCACCACCCTGTGCAGCCTGGGAGATAGCTGCAAAAGGGTCATTAGTCGAAATCACAAGCGGCAGAACGGGAAAAGTGATCTTGGTTTGAACAGTGGCAGGAGGAATGGCTCCCTCTGAAGGAGTGGGTCTCTCGACAGGCAAAGGTGTAGTCTCACCAACCCCTTCGACATGAGTACCCTCTCTAGGTACCAGCTCGGCAGAAGGGGTGGGAGTTTTGGCAGGAGCCTTATGTGCAGCAGTAGAAGGAGCGGGCGTTGCGAATACTGCATCGGCCCCATCAAAAAAGCCTTCCATGGAGGCAAAAATCTCCTCGACAATGGGGCGATATATGGATAGAGGCTCAGGCTCCTCCTAAAAAAAAAAAAAAAATTGTTAAGTAAAAAACAAAAGACCCGTGGCAGAGGCGTGTGAAAAAAAAAAAAAAAAGGAAGAGAAGTGAAGAAAAAGGGACTCACCTCAGATTCAGGCTCATCAAGCAAAATGAGGCGGGTAACTGATGAGTCTTGCTTATGCTTGGACTAAAAGGAAAGAGGCAAAGGAAATTAGCGAGTTAGCCGCAAGAAAGTTAAGAAGTTTTGTCAAAGAAGAAAAAGGGGAGAAATAACTTACCCTCCGTTCAGCGGCAGATACGAGGTAAGGAGTAGTTTTCTGTTTGCTACCACGAGTTCTGCTAGCCAAAGGAGCACCTGCAGGAGGTAGTGGTGTGGCAGGCTTGGTTTTGCCAGCGGACTTGGGTTTGGCAGGCGCTTTCTTGCTCGGTACAGAGATGTTTATTACTTTAACTCTTTTCTCCCAACCAGGGGGATAGTCACCAGCGTGCCAGAACCATCCTTTCTTCTCTGCGTCCCATTCGAAGATGGCTGACCGGCTTTGTTTTCTAGCATACGCCAAAACAGACTTAGAAGGAAGCAGCAGGCGAGGGTTAACTGAGACAACCATACCTAGGCCTTCAGGAAGAATAAGGGAAAAGCCACGACTCCCCGTTAACTCAGCCACAAATGTAGCCATCACTGCGTGCCAGTAACCGTGCATGGGAAAAGTACAGACACCCTCCCTTAGTGAACCGGGAACTGTAACGGCGTTGAAATGCTTCCTCCAAAATTCAAAGGTAGTGTGCCCCAGGAAAGGACAAACTGACGTAGGAGATTCCATGAGGAAAGAAATGTCATCGGGGATGTCTTGATCCAACCCAAACTGCCTTCTCACCCGATTGGCAGGATAGTGAACAAACCTAAAGCCTTCATCGGCTAGGTAAGGCAGCCATCCGGCATTGGTAGCAGCACGATAGGTAATCCCAGTTTCATCAAAGCTAACTAATGGGGAAATAGTCCCAATGGTGTCAACAAACGAACCCATGGCAGAATCTGCACAAGTGTAATCTGCACCCAAATTTCTATAGGCTCTCCAAGAGAAACCGACGCCCTCATCAAAAGATTCAACCACAGAATAGCCAATCAGCTTCAAACCAGACCAACGAAAAGCAAGCGGAAAATCGGATTCAAACCTGCCACAAAAATCGGTAATCACTCTCGAACATGTCTGGTACTTCTCTCTGGCAAACCGAGCGGGTCTACACTTTGTCAAGTACTGAGCACAACGCTCAAACAACAGCTGTTGAAGTATGGTACAGTGAACGAAAAAGGTAACAATGTAGCAGGACCCAGCCTGACTCTCATCACTATGGAAAATATCTAATTGAACATACAAGTGCCCCAGGAACATAGGGGCCAGCGGCAGGCTCACCCCAGTAGATATTTTGATAGCCAAACGAAAGTACAAAGGCTTTATGGCGTAGTGGGGGTGGGACCCAAAAACAAACTTGCAAAGCCAAAATGCAACAAAAGCCGCACGGCGAGCAGCAACAGAAAACTTAGAGGAAGAACTCACCCAGTATGACAACTTGGCGTTTCCGGCCATCCTTTTCCTCAATTCAGCCTCAATGGCCTCTTCCTCCGGAGAAAGCTCTAAGGCGGCAGGATCAGCATCGCCAAGAATGGGCAAGAGCAACTGGTTAGCCACATCTTCAAGGGTCACGGTGAGTTCGCCGCACAAGAAAAAGAAGGTGTAGGTGGTGCTGCACCATTGCCAGACCAAATGACGGAGGTTATAGAGGTCCCAAAAATTCGACAAGCAGTGAAAGGAGACTATAGCCTTCAAGACGCCGGCTCGTTGCAACAAACCCATAAAACCCATGTCGGAAAGCTCACTGTCAACCCATTCCTTCCAACCCGAGGCTGCGCCAGACCCAAATTCAAAATGAAGGGGTACAGGAAGCGAGGTACCTTGGCGAATGGACAGATCTGGGATCGAAGATGCTAAAGGAGCCCAAGAGACGTTAGGGTTTCGCCGGACAAGGGCAATCAATACACGACCCGACGGCGGCGGTACATAGTCACCAAGAATTTTTGGGAAGTGAGGATTGACTTCGTACCACGGGTCGATTAAAGGAGCGCATTCACTGTTAGGGTCGCGCTGCGTCTCTTCCTCAGCGGACCGCTCCGAATCGGAACGTTCCATCTCCTCGCCCACATCAAGAACAGCAGGAGAATCGGAAGCAATCGCCTTCCCTTTGCGGCGAGAAGAACTTTGGCTTTTCACCGACGACATGGTGAGAAGGCTTAGTCGGAGAAAATGGGTATGGGTGTTTGAAAAGAAGAAAGAGAGTAAGAGACGGAGAGTGTGTGTTCTGGGAAAAGAAAGAGCTTATGATTAAAGTGCAGAAGGATTCTTCCTTAAATACCCAGGTCATTAATAACAGCACGAAAGAAGGTGACGGGTCAGCCATCAGAATGGGATGAAATTAATGAAGCGGCAGCTCTGTTTCGAAAATAACTGCCAAACTGGGAAATTCGAAGAGACAACCCTGTTCGCGGCAGGGGTCCACAGCTTAAAAAAAAAAAAAAAAGACCCGCGAAAAAGAGAAGAAGAAAAAAGATGAGAGAAAGGCAGAAACGCCTTTTTATTCACATATGAATCGCAGGAATGTTTCATATGTTCAGGGGGCTAAATGTTGAGGGCCATTTGTGGAAGCCCAGGCAAACAGAATGAAAGCCCAATAATGAGGGCAACAAAGAATTGACAAAATAGATAGTAAAAACCCATTAGGCCCAAGCGGCAGGAATAATGGATTACAGGCCCAACAAATAAATAAATGGGTCTTGAAGAGGCAAGCGGGCTCGAAGAAGTCAGGAAAGAAAGAAATAGCATCTCATGGGCAGCGTATGAGGTAGAAAAGTGAGAAAGGGTCACCGCAGGCCCAAGGCAATGTAAACTAAGAGAGTAAGGGGTTTATGGCAGGCCCATGAACCCCAAGGATAAGAATAAGGTTATTGGGCAGGGGAAGCCCAATGAAGTTAGTAAAAAAGCCCATGGGAGTGTGGAATTAGCAAACGAGCCGAGGAAGCAATCGGGCCGTGGACGCCCAAAGGAAAGCCCAAAGGGACATAGGAGCCCATAAGTAAAAGCAAAATAGTGCCCATGACAAGCCACTGAGAAAAGGGATAAACGGCTGGCCCAAAATAGGTCCAGCAGGATTGAGTTATTACGGCAGGAATAGCAGTCCAACGTTACAAGAAATAAAGAAAATCAAGAGTGGACCAAAGAAATGTAAGGCCCATCATCAAACAAAGCCCAGCTCTTGAATGGAGCGGGAAATCAAAGAAAAGCCCACATAAAAGGTCAAAAAACACGGATGGAGAGCCTCCAGATCACGGCAAACGCATGAGCAACAGGCAAACTCTTGGACATATCTGAAAGGAAAGCACGCGCAAGGCCCAGGCACGACCAGCCTGTACCCAGCCAATATAGGACGTGGTGGGGCCATGGGCCAGAGGTAAGAGGTAAAGGGGGTATGGTTTGGTGGTGGGGAGAGGGGAAAAGATCTATTTTGCGGCTCTTACCCAAGCCCTTTTGGGAGGTACGTCCTGCTGGGATGACAGACCACCCAAAAGAGGCAAGTTTGAGGGGGGACCGTTGGGTGCATGCCTTGAGAGTAGAGAGAGAAAGCATTTATACCGTGGCAGGAAAAAGTACTACGGTGGACTGAGGAATGAAACAAACCTGCCTTTGTCTGGCAAGGGTAAGCGTCACACACCTTTAGTGGTCGGCAAGTACGCCCAGACCAGACAAAGACGGTTAAGGGACAAAATGGTAAAAACTGGCCACGGCAGGCACTATAAAAGGACCTTTTCCGTGCCCTGAAAATAGGACGGAAAAACAAAGCATTTACGGAGTAAAAAGAAAAACAGAGTAAAAAGAAGAGAAAAAAGATAAGAAAAAAAACAGAGAACAAAAGAGAGAAAATTAAGGAAGAGTGAGAGGTAATACATTGGGCATGCACCGGTAGATCGGTTTCCCTCTCTCCCCCTTCAAATCTTGCTCTCTTCCAAAACGTAAACAAGGACTCCTTTTTTGGGCAATAACCATTCAGGTCCGACTCCCTCAAAGCCATTAATCCCCACGGCAGGATCCTTTCCTGGGAGATTATTTGCATTGAGAAGAGGCGTTCTCCCCTCTTTAGCTTTGCTTCAGCAGGCTAAACTTAAAACTTGATTTATGCCCATTTGATTACTTCGTATTATTTTCTTTCTCCTTTACTTTCTTTGTAAATGACATTATCATAACTGTAATCATGTTTTATGCTTTATAAGTAGGGATTACATAGCCATTTATTTAAATAGTCAGAATACTCTATTTGATTATTATTATATCTGCTTGCCGTAACTCGTCTGAAACAGTTCTGTTTGCCGTAAGCTTACTCCTGGCAGACAAGGCATAAGTTTGTGCACAAACCAGCCCAAGTTGAGTTACAATTGGACCGGCCCCAACTCCCTTACTCAGAAACATTCGGGCCCATTACTGCAGGAGGCAGCCCAGCCCAACACACAATACACAAAAAAGGCCCCTACATCCATTAAGGAACTGCATGATTGAATCTTGATGATGAAGATGTGCAATCTTATCATTTACACCATAAGTACATTTACCACATGAACAACATGGTAAAGGTCTGAGATTCGACAATTGATCCCAAGAAGCTTGAAGATCAGTGAAAAAAGTTGTCACAGTAGAATCTCCTTGCATCACAGTGGAGATCTACTTCTGAAGTTGAGAAATCCTTGGTTCATTGGCTTGTAAAAACCGATTCTTGAGTGCATTTGATATGAGGTGAAACTGAATTCAAGATCCATGATGAGATCATTAAGTTGCACTTTGACCAAGCTTGTTTCTCGAGCGGTGTGACTACCATTGATGCAGTGATAGAGCCATCAACAAAACCAAGTTTACTCTTGGCATCCAATGCCATTCTCATTACTCTAGCCCAGGTAGGGTAATTGTCCTTAGTCAGAGGTTGAGCAACGAGGATTGCACTAGGAGATTCACCACGGTGCAAGAAGAATGGACTTCGTGGATCTTCCATTGGAGAAAGCTCTCACTAAGAGGAAGAAGATGAAGTAGTTTCAATGTTTGACGCCATTGACAAAGGCTCAAGCTCTGATACCATATAAGAAAGCATAGAGAAATAAAAACAGAGAGATGGAGAGAAAATTGGGGATGAAGAAACTTTTATTTCACAAAACTGAATTGAATCTGTACATGAATTGAGTCTATATACAAAAATAGAGCATAAACAAATATCCCAACTTATATGGGATCAGTTACAACACATGTAAGGTTAGTTATAGCACGTGTGAAAAGTATCACTACATAAATAACTACTAAGCTACTTGTAGTTTAGTCTATAGTACTTAACAACTAAGCATGACACTGTCATTTAGAACTTAGACTTCTTCTTCTTGTTTCTTTCTTCTTTGCTTCACTTCTTTTCTTCCTTTTTGATCTGATCCTTTCTGATTTGATTCTTTAAAACTTTGATAGTGTAAGCTAGAACTTGAATCGACACTCCACGCTCTTTGGTCTTATGCAGAACTAGATGTGGTATGGGAGGACGACTTGCTATGGAATTGTCATCGAACTAAGAACTTCATAGACTTCAAGGAGTTGCTGTCATGGTTAATATCAAACCAGCACCACATTGAACTCTTCTCGGTCACAGCATGGTTAGTACGGACCCAACGGAATCAAGTTCGTCTATGCAAACCTTACAGCAGTCCACACTTGATACCTTCACTAGCCAAAGAACGCCTTGCTGAGTTTGCAATGGTGCAGCCCGCCCCACCTCTCCCTCAATCTGCTGCATCATCATCCCAAACTCGGTGGAGTTGCCTACTATAGGATATGGTGAAGATTAATTACGATGGAGCCATATTTGCTAGCCAGGAAAAATCAAGTATAGGTATGGTGATTCGAGACAGCATCGGCGAGGTATTGTGCTCTCTGTCTAAACAATTACCTCAAACCTATACTCCGTTTGAAATCGAAGCTTTGGCAGCATTAACAGCTCTCCAACTTGCCTCGGACATGGGTTTTCATCGAGCTGTCCTAGAAACTGACTCACAAATCTTGGTGAAGGCCATGCTCAAGGATAGCAACTTCCTCTCCTCAGATGGTTTGCTAATTGAGGATATCAGATTTTTTGCTAAGTTCTTTAATCAATTGCATTACTCTCATGTAAAAAGAGAAGGCAACTTCATCTTAGTTTGTTCTCTATTGTTCAGACTTGGAATAACTTCATCTTAATTTGTTCTACTATTCATCCTAAGAGATGAGGAAAGCGGAGAAAGGTCCCAAATTTGCTGCCATGAAAAAAATGGTCACCAAAAAATCCATAAAAAAGTAAGCTTCTTCTTTTTTCACTTAAGTTTTTTTATATTATTCTCTTTAATCAGTAGTAATTTTTGCTTTTATGTACTAGATACAGTTACAAACAACAGGTTTTGGACCCAAAAAAGAATGATAACAATGAAAAGAAGCTCCCAAGAAATGTGTAAGCCTTATTGTGTTGTTTATCATTGTTATTTATCTAGTTTTCCTTTGAATTTTGTAAGTATTTATAAAAGTCTATGTGTGTGTGTGTGTATATATATATATATATATAGAGAGAGAGAGAGAGAGAGAGTGAGTGAGTGAGATTTGGTGTTAAATTTTGGGTATAGGAGCTTTGGAATTTGTAAGGGTTTATATTGTGTTGTAATGTGTTTAATTTTGTGTGATATAGGCCGAAGGTTTCATCGGCACTTTTCTTCAATTACAACACCTCGTTGGGACCGCCATATCGAGTTTTGGTATATACCAACTTCATCAATTTCTCTATCCAGAATAAAGTGAGTATTAGTGATTTTATTCCATTTTATTTTAAATGGTTTTGGTTCATAAAAATGCATTATCTATCTATACTATATATAAGAGGATTCCTTTCTTTCAACTAGACTTTTATGTGGTTTAAAAATACCCTCATTAATGAAAGGTAACTTTATTTAGAAATAGGGTCATAAATGTCAAATAACAAATTTCATTTTGAATTCGAAAATAGAACTCCTAAAATTTAGGAATTTTTTTCATTCAAGTTCAAAAAAGAAATTACAGTTACTGCTTATCTCTAAAGTTTATCATTTTTATTTATTTGAAAAAAAAAATATTTCTAAATTATAATATGTGTAAATTATTAATTTTACCAAAAATAAAAAAATAAAAGAGCCTTTGAGCACGCACATGAGCGCGTGCTTAGAGGCTAGTTTGAGATAAATTTTTATTGTTTGTGACTCACTGAATGTGTGTAATTACCGATTGAAAAGGGAAAAAAAAAATCTAAGAATGAGATAGAAATCCTTATTCAATTCTAAAGCTTGTTCTCTTCCCATTAATGCAGGATATGTTCGGGAAGCATGGATAGAAATAATAACTTTTTTTTTTTTTTTGAGAAAGTTAGAAATAATAACTTGATTGTATTTTGACTCGGTAACTTTGCATTACAATCCTAACTTATGCAATTTCTTTCATTGTTGTGCAGCTGGACTTGGAGAAGGGAATAATGGACTACCTATATGCAAAATGTGAGTTTGGAATCACTAGTTTCTTCAATTTAATGTGACTATTAATTTGCTGCTAGAATTTTTGTGTTGTGTTAATGAGGTATCCTAAGTTCAACATAGTTGTTAATGTGGTTTTATAACAAGCATTGAGTGCCATGTATCATTGGCAAACACTTATATATGTATTAACTGAATCCAGTACATAAAAGCAAAAATTAGTACTGATTAGAGAATAATATAAAAAACTTAAGTGTAGAAAAAAAGAGACTGACTTTTTTAATGGGTTTTTTGGTGACCAATTTTTTCATGGCAGCAAATTTGGGACCCATCTCTTATGGCCTGTTTGGAAGTTTAGAGAGGGAGGAGAGTAGAGGAGAGTAGTGGGGAGGAGAGTAGAGGGGAATAGTTATCCTCTACCTTGTTTGGATGTTTTTACAATTAATAAGGGGAAAGGGAGTAATTAGTCATTCCTCTTATTTGGATGTTTTAAAAATTAGGATGGAGAGAAGAGGAAATGATTTAAATAGACAAATTTACCCCTATTTGAAAATGGATTTGCAACATTGGTCTATGATTAATTTATCAGTTTTGTAAAGTCTCGAACCTGATTATCATTCATCCAAATCTTAGAATATAAACACGAAACCACGATTTTCAACAACTAGTGCAGTTCATACATACAAACGTGTATCTAAAAATTCTATTATTACAGATCATACCAAAAAAAAAAATTGCTAATTAAAAAAAATACAAAGCTTGATACAGATTAGCTTCCTAATCTCCTAAAATCAAATCATTATTAGTCAAAATCCATCTGTTCTCTGAATGTTTGAAAACAAAGCGTTCATAACAGTATTAATAAAAACTAAACAGTGCCTAATTTAGTAGGTTTTTTCAAACTCCAACCAAAATCCAAATTCTCATTTCTTTTCCACATTTTCTGAGCAAACAAACACAGGCACAAGTAGAGGGAAAAAAAAAATTCACAGAAACACAAAACGAATCCCCCAAAATGCACACAATCAGAAATGACATGAAACGAGAGCACTAACCCAATGGTTGACGATCGAGAAAGCAGAAATCAGGCCAACGAGGATGAGAACCAAGAGCAAGCAAAGTGAGATCTCGGAGTTGTAGGGAGAAACCCTAGAATCGTCACAGAAGAAGGGGCACCAGGAATGGAAATTGTACCATGAAAACGGATGGTCGTGATCTTTGGAGGAATGTCGATCGCAATCCTCATCGTCGTCGGGATAGTTCTTCAGAATCAGAGGGGAAAAGTCACCGTTGCTCTTCATCGGAGACGAAGTGGCTCGAGGCCCAATCGAGCTTGAGTGCCTGAGCTCGATCATGGCTCGCCTCAGACTGTAATTTGGTGATGTCGTCATCAACAACCCACGACTCGGCAACGTCTAAATAGTGAGATTCAATTTTTTTTTTCATTCACCTTAAATTTTCTCAGGAAACAGACAAAGATTATTTATATAATTAGTTTGTAATTTTGTTAATTTAAAAAGGGTAAATTGGGGAATTCATTTGGTCAATAATTTAGATACTCTACTTTCCCTCCAAATCTCTCCAATTTGGGGAAATTAAAAATGAGGGGTTAGAGGTAGTTAAAACCCCACCAAACCCCTCCCCTTCCTTTCTTAAAAAATTTCCAAACAAGATAATTGAATTACTCTCCCTTCCTCTACTCTACTCTCCCTCCTTTTTTAAACATCCAAACAAGACATTAGGATGAAGAGCAGAACAAACTAAGATGAAGTTATTCCTGGTGAGTCCCATAATCTTGTTTGGTTTTGTTTGATTTAGAATTATTGTCCAACTATAATGAAATCAAAACCTATTTTAACGTAAACACTTGGGAAGAGAAAGTGAGAGAGAGAGAGAGATTGGCGAAAGAGGATGAAGAAGGCGAGAGAGGCGATGATAGCTAGCCTAAACCTCACCTTAGGGGTTTTATCATGGTAACAAATTAAACCCTCAACTTTTAAATATTACAGATTAAACCCTAACAAATTGAACCGTAGAGTCAAATTATTATAACACGATGCGATGCGGCGGTTATGAGGGTAATTTTTGCAGCACACCTATAAGGTGCGGTTTCCTCTCATGCTTCACCACACCTCACATGTGGATGGTAGTAACCAGTCTACACTAGATTCGGTTCACCATAGCGGTGCAATGCGGTTAGTTCGGTGCGGAAAAAAAAATCACATCAGAATCATCACACAACCCACATAGAAATTTCAAAAAACTCAAATATTAACAAACAAACATGTTCAAAATATTTCTCTAATACCCACACAAAATTTTCAAACAAATTTACAATCTTTCTAGAAACCATAGCAAGGAGAAGATAAGTAGCCTAGGTCTTAAGCATTATATAATTCCACATACTTGTAGAAAGCATAGTAACTAGGTATTGACAATTGAGCTTTAAAACATTCTCTAGAAATTTTTAGATAATAACTATGATAGAGAGCAGAGGGGAGAGAGGGAAACTTGGAAAACAGTGGAATCAAGTTGTAGTCGACAGTGGTGGCGGGGAGCTGCAGATGGCAGTGGCGACGAGCTGCAGATAATGGTGGCAGCAAAGGTAAGGAGAGAGAGAGAGAGAGAGGCAAATGGCAGAAAGAGAATCAATGGATCTAAACTAAAAATTTCAAAATTTAACCTGGACTCAAGCTAAAACGACGTCATTTTGAAGTTGAAATTAAAATTAGTATTATGTCCAAAACGACATCGTTTTGTATAAGATTTTAATAAATAAATAAAAAATTAATGAAACTACGTCGTTTTATAAAAACTTAACTTAACCCTCTTTTATCCTCCTCTTCTTCTTCCTGCACCTTTCACGCCTCTCGCACTCTCCCTTTCAGAGTTTCTGTTTTCAGTTTTCACGCCTCCCCTCTCAATCACATTGCACCGGTACTCTCTCTCTCTCTCTCTCTCTCTGGAAATTTCTTAAAACTGAAACTTGATTATAAATCATTTATGTATATGTTAAATATTATATTTATATATGAGGCGGTCGGTTCGGTTGCTCATCGGAATGCAAAATCCACCACCGCTCGCCGCACCGGCCGACGTCGGTATTTGAAAATCGCCTCCGACCACCGCGCCATATACCTCCGGTGGAACTCTGTAGGGTGCGGTTCGGATCGGTGCAGGCCGGTTTTGTCGGCTGCGGGCAGAATCTAAACAGGCCTACATACAGGTTTCTGGGACTCACTCACTCTCTCTCTGTTGTTAGGACTAGGAATAACTTCATCTTAGTTTGTTCTGCTGTTCATCCTAAGAGATGGGGAAAGCGAAGAAAGGTCCCAAATTTGCTGCCATGAAAAAAATGGTCACCAAAAAATCCATTAAAAAGTGAGTCTCTTTTTTTTTTTCACTTAATTTTTTTTATATTATTCTCTAATCAGTAGTAATTTTTGCTTTTATGTACTGGATTCAGTTACAAACAACAGGTTTTGGACCCAAAAAAGAATGATGACAACGAAAAGAAGCTCCCAAGAAATGTGTAAGCCTTATTGTGTTGTTTATCATGGTTATTTATCTAGTTTTCCTTTGAATTTAGTAAGTATTTATAAAATTCTGTGTGTGGGTGTATATATATATATATATATATATATATAGATTTTTGGTGTTAAATTTTGGGTATAGGAGCTTTGGAATTTGTAAGGGTTTATATTGTGTTGTAATGTGTTTAATTTTGTGTGATATAGGCCGAAGGTTTCGTCGGCACTTTTCTTCAATTACAACACCTCGTTGGGACCGCCATATCGGGTTTTGGTAGATACCAACTTCATCAATTTCTCTATCCAGAATAAAGTGAGTGATTAGTAGTTTTATTCCATTTTATTTTAAATGGGTTTGGTTCATAAAAATGCATCATTTGAGAGAAATTTTTATTTTTTGTGACTCACTGAATGTGTGTAATTACCAATTGAAAAGGAAAAAAATCTAAGAATGAGATAGAAATCCTTATTCAATTCTAGAGCTTGTTCTCTTCCCATTAATGCATTGAAGGATATGTTCTGGAAACGTGGATAAAAATAATAACTTGATTGTATTTTGACTCAATAACTTTGCATTACAATCCTAACTCATGCAATTTCTTTCATTGTTGTGTAGCTGGACTTGGAGAAGGGAATGATGGACTGCCTATATGCAAAATGTGAGTTTAGAATCACTGGTTTCTTCAATTTAATGTGACTATTAATTTGCTGCAAGAATTGTTGTGCCATGTTGATGAGGTATCCTAAGTTTAACATAGTTGTTAATGTGGTTTTATTACAAGCATTGAGTGCCATGTATCATTGGCAAACACTTAAATATGCGTTGGTTGCTTAATGATATTTATCAAAATATTATGCTTGGTTGTGTGGATGTCCATGAGAATGCTTAAGGAATAAAATGAGGATCTTTTTTTTTTTTTTTTTTTTTTTTTTTAAATTATGATTTTATTGAATCTGCCTACCTTGTGGATTGAAGGCACTCCTTGTATCACGCAATGTGTGATGGCAGAGCTTGAGAAGCTAGGTCAGAAATATCGAGTTGCTTTGAGGTATCTTCCCATGCTTTTTACTCACTCTGCAATATTTCCCAATAAAGTTTTATGCTTTTCGTCTACTTAGCCCATAAAAAAATTATGATTTTCATTCACATTTCTTTATCTATGTTAGTATGAAGAGGATCAAGATTTGTTGGATGCATGTGTTAATGTGTATGTGGGAATAGGATTAGTTGTGGATCTTATTCAATATACTCTGTGTACTATTTTGTTCGTTTAATTCCATATCCAATAGTATTAGCTATCAATATATTTTTTTTAATAACTAAAATATTAGATATCCATATTTATAATCTGAGTGAGAAATGAGAATTCTTATGGTGTTATGATGTGCTATTTAAGAAAAAATGTTATTGTTTTATGGAATGGTTCTCATTCAAGTTGATTTCAGTTTTCCCCTTTTGGATGAATGAAATCTATTCAATCAAAAGGAAAAAGAGTAAAAAGTAATTTATTAATTATATTGGTTATGCAATAAAATTCTGAACCTTGCATGTTTTCTGTGGCCATGCTCATGCATCAATGGGTCATAAACTAGCGTTGTTCCGCTCTTTTTCTATTAGATTTTGATATTGAGAATCTCGTTGTATACTGATAACCTAGGATTTTTATTTTTTGGGAATAAGTAAACAATTGAAGATACAACCAGTGATGATCATCAGCTAATGAGTACTTTCCTTTATACTTATTTCGGTACAGGATTGCTAAGGATCCTCGTTTTGAAAGACTAATTTGCACTCATAAAGGGACCTATGCTGATGACTGTATAGTTGATAGAGTTACAGAGGTATGATTTGAATTAATTTGATGTGAAATTTCTTGTGTGTATCACCCATATTTAGTAATAGTATCAATTTTCCCATTTTAAAATGTCTGACAAACTTAAGCTTTCTCCAAGAATTATTTAAATGCTCCAAAATATATGTGAGGTCCATATGATAAGATGTAAGGTTATACAGTTTACTGCTTCTTGAAAGGGTTTGGTATAATTCTTATTTGAGGAAATTTTAGGAACTTACCTCCTCGTACTAGAATGGCACTATGACCCTTAAGGAGATTAGATTTTACAAGTCAAGATGATATGGATATAACCTTCTTATGGCAATGATCCTACCATTTCTGAAGGAATTAGAGTTGTCATCTAATCAATGTAGGACAAACTGGGGGATGTTTACTTGGGCTTGTGGTGGTTAAGGTTTAAGTGGATTTCTGGATCTAGGGCTTATAACTTTGAATAGGGTTTTGTAGGGAAGAGAAAAGATTTGATAGGGTTAAAAGGAGGTAAGAAGAACAGAAATTAAATCTGTAAAGAAATGGCCGCGAACAGTGGATATGAACAGTATGGGTGAACAGTACCATAAACAGTACTGCAAGAAAGTGTAGAAGTAAAAAGAGAAGAGAAAAAGAAGAAAAGAACAACTAGGCCTACATGCCTCAATACTCAAAACACAGCATTTTTTTTTATCAACTTCCTGTTTTGACTTTTGAGTGCAATACAACACGTATTAATAAATAAAACCTAAGATACTTAGGATCTCCTTGAAAATTTTAGACTTGACTAAATTATCAAAATACCTTAATTTGCAGGGATTGCAGAAAATAATTTTTGTAAAAATAATATCTTGTCTAAGCTCATTAGGGCGCATGAGTTGTCATAGGTTGGTGTAATTGACCCAAGGATTTGACAGACATAAAAGAACTGTGATTTGAAATTGAAGTCGCTCCTTTTTTTTACCCCAAAGAATATGTTATTAGAATGAATACTAGAGAAACTTACAGTAATGATGTTGAATAAATGTAATAGGTTGTCAGCACCCATATTCGTTCTCAAATGTTCACTGGATTTGTTAATAGATCAGCATGGGGGTGTTTCAATTAATTTTACAACTAAGAGTGACACACCATTAAAATTATGCATCAGAATACCCAAGCCACGTCAATGTCCTTGTTTTTTGGATATCAAATTTCTATAATGTTTATGGACTGACTGATACAAGTTTTTTCAGTCTTATAGTAATAGCAGCTTCATTTCAACAATATTTATCGAACAGTGAATGGGTTATGGATCATTTGCAATACAGCCTAAAAATTGGTAGCAAATAACAAAACAATAACATTAGTTGGAATGTGATGAATGAAAAAGCTCTTAAACTTGGTGCATCCACATTTGGCAAGGGCACATCACATTTGTTGACTTAATGATATGCATGCTTCACCTCTCTTTGCTCAAATAGCTGTATTAAACACCTGCAGTCATCCATGACAGCACATAGCAGCCTATTGTTGGATTTGTAATTTGCCCACTAATGTCACTGTATCCTCACCTTCTGTGGCTGTAGTACCCATAATGCATATCTCTGCCATTAAACTAGTGCCAATAACAGCTCTAGAGTAACTTATAACACTCCTCCCCTGAGTATCTCTGGCTAAACCCCTTCCTTCTGTTAGCATAGGATTAACTAAGGAGGATTCATCAGAGTTGTGTTTAAATCATTCCTCAGGTGACTTGGTCCATTTAATTTGGAGACCACATACTGCGTTTGAAATTTTTATTTGTCACAATAGACGAGGTTTACAGATGGAAATTTTGGGTTGTTTTGAACATATGGAAATTTTGGCTAGTACTTACAAAGGTTAGGCCCTTTTTTAAGTGCTAGTGTTGTAAGTCTTGTCTTCCCACTCCCTCCTTCCCCATCCCCTATGTCTTCTGTCTATATTATCTCAAAAAAAAAAAAAAAAAAAAAAAAAAAACCAATTATTAGTCCAGAATAAGGCCTCATTTCCATTATGGTCTTCACTTTATGCGTTGTTCTCAGTCACTGAGACTATGTTTAGATTAAAGTTCTTTGTCAGAATATTTGGGTTGTTTTGAACAGATGGAAATTTTCTTTTCCGCAGTCATGTTGCTCTGGTATTGTTTATTATGTTTGTAATTTTTGGGCTCCTTCCGGATGAATGCAATTGTAAATTTAGTTTATTGTTGCGTTTAGCTCTTTTTCCTTCTGGTAACATTTGTGAACTATTTTGTTGGAAACAGCATAAATGCTACATTGTTGCTACATGTGATCGAGATTTGAAGCGAAGGATCCGAAAGGTATGATTTATTAATAATGGCTTGACACTGTATCACAAAACTGGAGTCCAATATTACATGAAACTCGGTTCTGATATATAAGGTTGCTTATTTACTGGCAGGTTCCTGGTGTACCAATTATGTATATTACTCGGCACAAGTACTCAATTGAACGGTTGCCTGAAGCAACAGTCGGTGGAGGTAGGCTAATGACTAATTATTAACTTACTGCTGTAAATAGTTTGAGAGTTTGAAATTATCTTTTGCTATTTTGAGTCTTTGACTGACACAGTTTTACTAGATCCCTTTTTTCAAAGTTAAATGTGCACTATGTAGTTTGGAACTATGAATTATATGTAAAAATTATAGGCATTTTTTCCGTTTACATATATATGTGGCTGGCTTTCCCATTTTTTGGGGTAATAGTTTCTGAGACTTCATACTTTTTCTGGTGCAGCTCCAAGGTATTGATGATGGAAGTAAGATGTTCAACAATGGGAAGGCTTAGATTCTGTTATGATTAATCAGGTTGAGTACTGATCTTTGTTTGAACTTCCTTCTGTCCTGAGTGAAAGAAAAGGAGAAAGAAGTTTTGTGTAGGTTATATAATTTTGGATTCTCACTTGTTAAATTGAATTAGAGTTTTTACTTATCAAAAAAAAAATTTGAATTAGAGTTTTGTCTTGTTTTATCTTGACTTCTATAATTTAAGAACCTATATATGCATCTCCTACTTGTTAACTACTGGAGTTTGTCCCAACAATTACTCTCTTGCTGTGGTCTAAAATCTATTCAACTCATAAGCACTGAATGTGTCAACGCGTGTGTGAATGTGCAAAATGATGTATAGCTGAGCCTTTCTGCAACTACGATGCATAAAATATGATGAAGCTTACTTGTAGTTTATGTAACATGTGGAACTTTTTTTGCACAACTAATTAGAATTCACATACGATGGGGCATTTGGAGATGCATGAAATGGAAATAGACTAATTTGGTTCCCATTGATGACATAAAGCCCTCTATCTTTTACACACCTGTCCAGGCTGTACCATGAATGCTTTTAGGGAAGTTACCAGTTAATACTTTCTCTTAAAGTGTTATTTCTAGTAAACTATCCTCCCAGAACTATAAAATCCTTATTTACAGAATTGTAACTAGAATCAATTTGGGTCTTCAGAGAACTTATCCTTTGCTGCACAGGGAGCTCCAATTGGTTCAATCATCTCTTTATGGTATTCAATTCTTCCAGATTAGCACCTTCATTTTACCTTCAGAAATTAAAAGGTAGTTAAATTGCTATTTGTGGAAGGGTACTACTTATTCCACAAACAAAGCAAACGAGAGAAAAAAGGGTGTGCTTGTTTGCCTAGGAGGAGGGTGGGTGGCCCGGGTTGAAACGTGTTACAGATTGGAACAGAGCTGCTATTCTCAAGCATGTGTAATCTCCTTATAAAGGTATGCTCACTATGGGTAGCATGGGATAATCGAAATTGCTCTCGGGGATGGACAAGCTATTGAAGTTAAAGAGAATTGGCTTGGACCTTTTTCATGCGTCTGAGTGGAAAAGGTGATACAACGTTTGCTTAATTTGATGATTGATATCTAGTATTGTTTTGGTTAAAACTTAAAAGTCCCGAGTGTGCTCTGATTATTCAACTTGGTTTGCCCTCAGTTCAATTGTTTGAGGAGTATATATACTGTGGTGTTGAAGCCTTCCAAATTCGGAATCTTTTCTTGTCGATCAGCCTGGTGTGGTCTAGCTAAGGCGGTGGTTCCTAAGCGTTCTTTTGTTGGCTACAATGAGTAGGCTATCTACTTGAGGAAAGGGTATATCCTCTACCCGCTGGATGCAGCAGGTCCCCCAAATGTGTGCTTCATTAGTGTGCTTGTGCTTGTGCTTGTGCAAGGACTCGTTGTATACAGTGGGTATACCTTTCACCTACTTATGATGGGCTTGTCAAATGGGGGATATAAGGCTTTCTTTGGCTGATTGGGAGAATAGAAAAGAAGAAGGTTGACAAATAAATATAATTTTTTTTATTTAGGGTCTGTTTGGATACCGTTTATTGTTGAAAATTGAAAATTAAAAATACTGTAGCAAAATAATTTTTAAATGTGTGAATAGTGCCATAGGACCTAGTTTTAAAGTTATTTTTGCTGAATTCTATACTTGCGGGTCTCATGAACAGTGCATGGGATCCACAGAAAAATGCCAAACGCAGAGGAAATTCAGTTCTCAGTGCAATCCAAACATACACTTAGAGTGCGTTTGGGAAGCGCGTTTTGCGCTTCCCAAACGCACGTTTGCGTTTCAGAATTTTTTTTTTTTTTTTTTTTCAGCGAATGAACAGTAAAAGTACTGTTTATACACTGTGCGGGAGACAAATTTTAATGTGCAGAGACAAATTTTACTGTTCATATACTGTTTGCACACTGTTCATAGGACCCACAATCACTTTATTTAGAAAAAAATATTAAAAATGGGTCCCACGGTATTATTTACACATTTAAAAATTATTTTGATACAGTGTTTTTCAGTTTTCAGTTTCAGTTTTCAGTTTTCAACTGTATCCAATCGGACCCTTAGTTGGGAAGAAAAATGAGATGATGAAAATAATAGTTTGCATGAATTTACTATTATGTCCATATTACATAGTATATAAGAAGTGTTTTTTTTTTTTTTTTTTTTAAATTCTAATATAAGAAAAATATTACTTATTAATTAAATTAGTAAAGATTCGTAAAGAGACATCTTATAAAAGTTAAGATATCATTAAAAATTAAATATGGCATCTCTTAATAAACTCTTTAATTAAATATGGTTTAGCGACACATAATAAAGGCCGACCCACAAGCCGAATTCAATAATTTTCTGTGATCTCCACCATCTGTGAGACGTTGATTGCAATGTCTTAATTTCTTATAAATCAGTTTTGTTTCAAATGAACAGATGGATCAACTTGATTATAAATACGAAAAAATTTGTTGCGTTAAAAGATAATATATTATTTTACTTCCCCATTTCAAAAAAAGACTAAAAAGTATTGTCAGTGCATAACCCAAATAAATCTATTATCAGTCTGATTATTACTACTATTTTTCTTATTCTTTTTTTAGGTTTTGATTATTACTAATTTACTACTATTACTTTAGTGTTACATACATACATACATATATATATATATATATATATATATATATATATATATATTTAAAGGATTTTTTTTTTTTTTTTAGATAATTTCAACTTATGGCATCCGCTCCTGATAATAGTTTTTTATTATTAGACCAAAACACCAATTGGTTTTTCGTGTAGGTGAGGATTGAATCTCAAATCTCTTATTAAACCATTGAAAATTTTAGCAATTGAGCTAACTGGAACCAGTTGTATATAAAGGTTTCCTTATTGATGATGACTTAATGATTCCTCTTAAAAAAAATGTTGACAAGGGGTGTTTGTTACTATTGTTTAAACAACAGTTTTCAGCGTTTAAGCAACATTACACGTATTTTCACGTACTAATTTACCTACACGTATTTCCACAAAATAGCAATAACATTATTAGAAATCTCTTACCAAATAGGCCAAGATCTAAAATTTATGTTTTGTTGCCCAAAATGGATTACTTGACCAAAAAAAAAAAAATCGCATTAACTTTTAGATAATTAATAACTATGAGAGTGAATATTATTCACGATAGAGATTGTCCTTAACTTTTAAATATGATACATCTTGTTGCAAAAGTACTAGTTACGTGCAGATCCATTTTTTATTTACTCCTAAATTCATTTTTTAATACTTCTTTATTTGTATACACAAAGGGAGATAATTTAAGAGAGTAATAAAAAATTAATAAATAAATAGTATTTTAATGAAATATATAGTGTAAAATAGATAATTTGATGTGGATGTTTTGGAAAAATAATTGTATACAATAGAAAAAGTAGATTATCATGCTAAAATAGGCAAGTGAATACTCTAACTATGTATATTTATATGGTTACTTAAAAAATATAGTATGTAAATAAATCACTTTTAGATGATTGATGTGAGTGATTATTGGACTTTTTTTTTTTTTTTGAAAGGAAACGATAGTATACTTTATTCATTCAATATCATGGTATACAATGGGAAAAGAGAAAAGAGGGTCAAAACAATGGTCTTCTCATTCTCTTTTGCAAGTTGCAACACTAGCAAGAGTTAGAGCAACACAATTACATCTTAAAAGAAACTAAAAATAAAAATAAAATATATATACTAACAAATTGTTCGCAAATCAGCTTAATATCCTTCAAGATCTAACCAACCACTTCCAAAGAATACAATCTAGTCTTGATTGCATTGACCTCCATGAACTCCATAGTGTAAGTAGCAATACAAGACCATAGACTTCGAAGATTAATTCATTTAACTTCTAGAAAAACCTAAACATGCATGACCGGCCTGAAAGAATTCCAATAAGGAGCATGAAGCCAAATGACTTGTGCAAAGGAACAATCTCGCAGCAGATGTATACATGATTCAGTTGGATTAGAGGTTGAAGCGATGTTGTCTTTGGAAGCATCATCAATGGTTGTCAATTTTTATTTTTTTTTCAATTTTTAAAATTTTTTTTTATGAACAAATCTAGTTTTCACATAGAAACAAAACTTGGGGACTTTCTTCAGTTGATAAACAACAAAAGTTGTAAAACTACCTTTGGGATCCCAAGCCCATGGTAGTTAAGGCTGAGAATTTTCATGGATTGGATTTGGGTTGAGTACCAACCCCAGTGATGGGAACAACTGAATGGATGCTGCCTTTCTCAATCATCTGTTTTTCATGTTTATGATTCAAATCAAGATCCTTGATAGAAATAGAGGCTCCAGCAGATCGTTTAGAAGGTAATGGCGTGGATATGAGGGAGTCGTTAGAATTCAATTTGGCCTTATTCCTGATAACCCGCTTCCAGCTACGTAAGGATGATGTCTTCAATTCTAGACTCTCGGTAGGTACCTCAGAAGAGAATTCCATCTCAATATCCTCATAAATCTCTAGAAGTTTCTCAATTGAATTTTCGAAATTACTTACCTCTATCTTAGAAACAGGATAGCTATGGTGAGTAGACTTAGTGTTTGATGAGGACTCAAAGAAGTCTATATTATGAATTTCGGCATTATCACAACGTTCCAATTCACGAGGGATAATAGTCTTATCATCACAATTCAAATTTGTATCCAAATGGGAAGCAGCTGTATTAGATGGAAGAAAACAATTAGGCTTATCATGGTTTTGAACAAGGATAACATCCTCAGAATTTGAATTGGATGTAATCTCTGTAATCTTGACTACCTTATCCAGTTGAAAATTCGAAACTCCCTTGGAAATAGGAATCAACTTCTTTCTAGCGCCAGAATAGTTGTCTTTTCCTGGCAAAGTGCCAAACAGCACAGATTGCCTTGGATTAATCATCATGGCCGTCGTGGGAAGCTCAGCCTGAATTTGGCGATGATGTAACGAATCTTCAAAATCTTCTATCACTGACTGAATATCATCCTCATCTTCATCTCATGCGTCTGATTGAGAATTCCTTGAATTTTTTTTTTTCTGCTACCCTTTGGAGCCAAAGAACGGAGCCATGGACCAAATTGAAAACATCATCATCAGAGGAAAAACAACCTGTCTTCAATTGAGGACACTCTCTATCTTGATGGCCAAGAATTCCACATCTATAGCAAAATATAGGAAGCCTTTCATATTTAAAGACAACCCAACTAGGCTCAAGATCTTCAATCTGAATCATTTTACCACACAAAAGAGGCTTGGTAATATCAACATTTACTATAATTCGAAGAAAAGGTCCCCAAGCAAGACCACTCTTGGGTGCATCCACCATGAGAAGCTCGCACATCTCATTGCCAATTATGGTTCCTACAGCCTTATTCATACTTTTAATAGGAATATTAAAAACACGAATCCAAGAGGGGGAATGACGGAAGGTGACGTTGGCTGGACTGGAATCACCATGAAATCGCTTCATCATGATCAATCTTTTATCAAAGGACCAGGGACTTCTATCTAATACATTTGTCAAATGCTCCTCTAAACCAAAAATATCAAGAAAGAGATTTTGTCTGACCTCTTTAATAGTTACACCCTGAGAAGAACGCCAAAGATTCACACATGTGGCTTTAAAAGCTTCCTTGTTGAAATCTTTAGTAGTATGCAACTTGAACAAGATGCTAAACTGTGCCTGCTACTTAGAAATAGCTACCTCAGAAGTCTCCACAGCTGTAATGCCTTTTTCCTCTTCTGACAATTTGAAATGTTTCTAGAGTTCTTCCATAGATGCATCCATAGTAACGAGAATAAAACAGTAGTAATGAAGAGCTATGTAAGACATAGTAAAAGGAAAAGAAGAAAGAAAAAACAAACCTTCTACCACAATCTAATAACAGAGATTGGAGAAGTTAAGTCTCACAAAGGGAAAGTGAGTTTGTAGCTTCTACAGTCAAAGACTATTGAGAGCCTAAGAGAGAGAAGTTTAACAACGATTATTGGACTTAAATGTGTAAAATTTATAAGTTCCATGTCCACATCATTTTTACTGGTTCTAATTTGAATCTACCACTGAAATTACATATTTGTCTATCAATAACAACCAGTAACTACCTGCCACTTAAAATTTATTATACAAATATTGTGATAATGTTTTAAATATATCATTTTCTAAATTTTAATTAACACCTTATAATATTTTACACAAATTGATACGAGTGATCTAGTATAAGTAGTAAAATGAAGGCAATTAAAATTAAGTCAACGGGCTTACGGCTCAGTAGCACATTATCCCCATCCTTTGCTTTGAGTTTTGTTGACATGTCAATAATCAAGGTGATACGGAGTCAACAATTATATAACGTGACGAGAAAAGAGAGGAAAAAAAAATCACAAGATACATTGACTACTTCAATTAAAAATTTACAATTTTGCTAATTTAAATATTGATCATGTTTTTATTTATTTATTTATTTATAGAATACTAAATATTTTTAACACACACAAATGGGAAGAGGGGATAAGGTTTTTAAAGAAACTTACAGTGGTGTATATCCAAAAGATTCTAACTCTTGAATAGGTTGTATAACCTATTCTCTGTGATTAAGTTTATCACAGAAAATAGGCTGTAAAGTGGTTATTATATGCATTTAATATTATTATGATAAAATTTGGTTACAAAATTAGTTATAACCTAAAATTACAACTTCTTTTAAAAAAATTAACATTACTACATATTTTGAAAATTTAACTATTGGATTGCATGTTATTTACACTCTTAATAAACATGTCAAATTTTATGTCAATCGAATATTATTTACTATATGATATAAAAGTTTATATTTTATGCATAATTTTAAACTATAAAAATTTGCAATTTAAATAATTTATTAATGATATAACTATTGATCTTTAATTTTTTTTGATATTCTGCAAGCATGGAGGATTTAAGAAGAAAATGTAATTCAATGGTGGATTTGTCAAAATTCACCTCCAATAAAAGATATTATGTAAAATTGTAACCTTAGACTACAACTAATTTTGTAACTAAATTTTGTCCATATTATTATATCCTTAGTGTTTTTTTTTTTTACAAGAAAATTATATCCATAGTAAATTAGTCCTTATATGAAGTATGTTTTGTTCATTTTCTTTTTTCTTTTTAGATACACTTTAAAGGGGGAAATTTCCATTGAAAACATAAAAATAAAAATAAAATTTCATTATTGGCCATTTACTTAAATTACCTTTAAAAAAAAGTTCCCATTTGTATTCATAGAAAAATAGTTTTTAAGAAATTCTAGGATTTTTTTTTCATATTTTGAAAGAGCATAATAATTTATTTTCCAAGATATTGTGAGGTTCCTATTAATTAAACAGTTCAAAAATAATAGCTTAAATGAATTTTAGTTTCTATGCTTTTTATTTAAACAAATACATTGAAAAAATATTTTACAAACTTACTTATTTTCTTCATTTGGGATTTATTTGGGGTTGGTTTGAATGTTTTAGAGTAGTTTCCATTAATGAAAGAGCCTTAAAGGTGTTTGACAAATACTAAAAACAATTTTTGTTTGGTTCTTTTCAATCTAGTAGTAAAAATTAGTTCAACCTTAGAATCTAGTTTAATTTATCCACTGCCCAATTATTAAGAAAATAAAATAAGGGAATTATTTTGTAGATCAAAATATCAAATGTACATTTACTAAGCCTTCCCTCACATGCGAGAGGCCAAAACTCACGGGTGGGATCCATTCCTATGTGAGAAAATTTTATAAAACACCAAATGCATTGATAATTTTATAAATAAATCAAATAAAATAAAACTTATTATTAATTTACCATATTTAGCCAAGAGCCTTATAACTAAACTGACATCTCCTGATATTTCCTACGAAGACGTCAAATGTTCAAATCCCCTCCTCATTATCATATTTATTTTACCAATATGAATAAACTTGCCATATTTAATACTATCTTTAAGGAATCACCATATTCAATGAGATTATTTATATTTTCAACAAGTTAATAACTTATGAATGGGAAAATTCAATGAAATATGATTTTCTCTTCTCTTTTATTTTAATTTTTTTCTAAATATGGAATTTGACTTCAAATCAAGTACCAATAAGTTGTAGATTTGAGTACTAATATTGATCCATATTTTCTAATATGCAAAAATCATGGTAATAAGGTCAAGTAGTGTCACACCTTGATGTGCACTAGTGGTATCCATGAGCTTACCAAAAAGCCCAAGTGACAATATACCATGGGACGTGGAGCGATGATTACACAAATGAGCCCCTTCTTCTCAAAAAATATATGAAATTGGATAATTATAAGAGGCATTTATTATGATTGTATTTGCATATAGAACTCTGTAATATCTATAATCTATTCTACCATTTAAAGATAAATATGTTGTGATAAGATTCTAATATATATATTATAGGGAATCCTTATCAAATTCAAACTCAATTAAAAAAATATATTACAATAAAGATGTAGAAAAACATAATCTTTCAAAATTTAATATAGTAACATTAGAAGAAATAGTCAACAGAAAATTAATAGCTTTCATTTTATATTAAATTAATTGGAAACCCATGCGATGGATGGAAAAATTAAATATGATCATTTCTCTTTTTTATTTAATTTTGTTAAAATTTAAATTTGATAATTAAAATGGATAATTATTAATAAGAATTTATTGTTATTATGTATGTATATGGAACAATATATTCTAGCATTAGAAATTTATTATGACTGTACTTATATATGATTATATATTCTAATGGGGAATTTAAATGTATAATAGAAATTTTTTAAAATAAATATATGTAGGGGTACCAGACCAGGGAGCCCGTACCAATATATATATTGGGCCAAAGGTCCAGTCCAAGGGAGAGCCCCTCCTCGGCCATAAGAGGAACCCCTCCTCAGCCGTGAGAAGAACCCCTCCTCGGCCAGGTATAGCCGAGGACAAAGGGAATAGCCCGCCTTTGAGAGTGACACTCCGTGTCATTCCATGGAACAGGATAAGTACTAAGACAGAAAATGACAACGGAAGGAATGGAGATATCTAAGGGAAAGCTGCCATTATGGCATTAAGTGCTCTGTACCTACAGAGCCATGTTTTTCAACCTTTACAACCACCCCCAACGACTTTGGAGAGGGGATGATGGGACAAGTATCAGCACTACAAATCTAAATCTACACGTGGACGTTGGAGAGAGGAAGGAAGCGAGTATAAAAAGGAAAGAGGCAATCTGAGGAAGGGGGGGTGATCACTACCATGGAGTGCAGACAATAACAGAAGCTCCTAGGGCCGGGCCAAGGACAAAAAAACCTTCTTAGATAAATACAGTTCATCTATATTTGGTTGCCATGAACGCCATACTAACTGTTGTCCCTTCACCAAGGCCTAACTCTTCGATCCACTCTCTATATATTTTAGGGTCACGTTTCGTAACCAAAGCCCAAGATGTATAGGGTCTTCGACCAGTGAGCCCAACGGTTAGTATGGCGTTCATGGCAACCAAATATAGATGAATTGTATTTATCTATGAAGGTTTTTCTATCCTTGGCCTGGCCCTAGGAGCTTCTGTTATTATCTGCGCTCCATGGTAGTGATCACCCCCCCTTCCTCAAATTGCCTCTTTCCTTTTTATACTCGCTTCCTTCCTTTCTCCAACGTCCACGTGTAGATTTAGATTTGTAGTGCTGATACTTGTCCCATCATTCCCTCTCCAAAGTCTTTGGGGGTGGTTGTAAAGGCTGAAAAGCATAGCTCTGTAGGTAAAGAGCACTTAATGCCATAATGACAGCTTTCCCTTAGATATCTCCATTCCTTCTGTTGTCCTTTTCTGTCTTAGTACTTATCATGTTCCATGGAATGACACGGAGTATCACTCTCAGAGGCGGGCTATTCCCTTTGTCCTCGACTATACCTGGGCGAGGAGGGGTTCTTCTCACGGCCGAGGAGGGGTTCTTCTTATGGCCGAGGAGGGGCTCTCCCTTGGACTAGACCTTTGGCCCAATATATATATTGGTACGGGCTCCCTGGTCTGGTACCCCCACAATAGCCCCTTGGGATTCTTCTTTTCTTCCCCATGGGAGGAAAGGAGGATCTCGATGTGATGATAGTTCTTTCGCGCCCATTTTGTACTATGTCTAATTGTAAGGTATTCTTTTAGTTCATCCAAGTCGCGATCCTGCCGTTTCGGTATGCGAGGCGTGCTTTTATTAAGGTCTTTTACGAGGTGACGCGAACTCAATGGTTGAAGACCGCTTTGGAAATTGAGCGACATTTATCTTGCTTGTAATTCTTTCTTTGAAATTCGGGCGAATTAATTGCCACCGTGTTTGCCTCCCATATAAGACACATGGGTGGGGGGTCGTTCTTCCTTATTTATAGGTCCTTGAGTTCTGCGGGAGCTTTAAGCTCTTAACTCTTCAGACGTTCCCCAGGACCCCATCAAAGTGGTGATTGAGGTTTAGGGAATGAAGTGGCCGAGGGTAAAGGTGAAGGTGAGGGAACCAAGCCCTTTTCAGAAGCCAAGGACGTCGCCAAGATTTGGGATGACATAGTTAAGGTAAGGGAAGCAGAGGCCAAAGGCATTTTCTCCTTTCAACCGCGTAAGAAAGAAGTCTCTCTTCCTTCAGCCAAAACCCGAAGCAGGTGTAGATCGCATCAGATTTTTAGTACGACAAAATTTGGGTTTCACCCGGCACCGTGTGTCACGTGTGCCCAAATGTGGAGACGGGCTAAGGTTGATCAAGCGAACCAACAAGAACGTGGGCAGGCAGGTGTTCTGTCTCCCAGCCTTAATAGCAGAACATCTCACAGCTAGGAGAAGAGGGGTCTATCAAACATTCCCACTTATTCTTCTTTCTCATCGCCGGTACCATCCATACTGGCTCGATTGCTGCTAGAACGAGATTGTGGATCTGGCGTCTCCGCTCCTTCTTCTTTCCGACAGGCCTGTAGTGTTTCTTTGCCTTTACCTTTGAGTTTTGCTTCGGCTTTGAGTCGGGTTTCACCATTGTTTTCACAGTGAATCGAGCTTCTTCTTTCTCATCGCCGGTATCATCCCTACTGGCCCGATTGCAGTTAGAACAAGATTGTGGATCTGACGCCCCTATGGGCTGCTTTTTGTAGTTAGCTTCTGAAACAGGCTTGCCTAAGCCCTTTTGTATATGATGTACTTTCCCCTTATTTAATAAAAAGATAACTGCTTTTTACTTTTCGAACCTTTTCTTTTTTGCAATAATTGTTTCATGAATGGGCGTGCTGGTATTTTTCTTTCAAATCGTAATTAGGATTGATGCTGTTGATGGTAATGAAAAGTTGTCACCTTGAGTTTACGAAAACTGACGGGCACCCGGCCGCTAACTTTAAACAAGTTCACTATGTAGGACTAATCAGGAACATAACCGTATGCTCTATACTGCGAACAGTGCAAACATGAAAGAGAGTAGAATTTAAAGTAAATGGTCCGAGGGTTCAGGCATGCGTTAGGCTCTGTTTAGGTGCTTTAAAAGTTGTCATAGAGTGTTGACCTTCCCACATCATTTGGTCCGAGGACCAAGGTATGATTGAGTTCAGTTTAAACGCTTAGAAAGTTGTCATTGCGTGTTAATTTCTCCAAAGCGGGAGGTCCGAGGACCTAGTATAGCTAAGGTTCTGTTTAGTACTTAGACTTTCTGGAAGTAACTAGTTTCCCCCTAGGTTTGAGTCCGAGGACCATGCAAGACCTTGGTTCTGTCCAGTGAAGTAACTAGTTTCCCCATAGGTTTGAGTCTGAGGACCATGCAAGACCTTGGTTCTGTCCAATACTTAGATTTTCTTAAAGTAGCTAGTTTCCCTATAGGTTTGAGTCCGAGGACCATGCAAGACCTTGGTTCTGTCTAGTACTAAGATTTTCTTGAAGTAACTAGTTTCCCCATAGGTTTGAGTCTGAGGACCATGCAAGGCCTTGATTCTGTCTAGTACTAAGATTTTCTTGAAGTAACTAGTTTCCCCATAGGTTTGAGTCCGAGGACCATGCAAGACCTTGGTTCTGTCCAGTACTTAGATTTTCTTGAAGTAACTAGTTTCTCCATAGGTTTGAGTCCGAGGACCATGCAAGATCTTGATTCTGTCTAGTACTAAGATTTTCTTGAAGTGACTAGTTTCCCCATAGGTTTGAGTCCGAGGACCATGCAATACCTTGGTTCTGTCTAGCACTGTTTTCCACAGGGAAATTGCGCCAACCGATTTTCCATCCATGCCTTGATTCTCGGCTTTTTTCTTCAATAGGAATTCAGCGAACCGAGCTATTGGACCCGCAAGAACTAGCCCCTTGACAAGCGAACCGGGCTACTAGACCCGTGAGAACTAGCCCCTTGACATGTGTATGGGGCATATACTTGATGTCAGAAGCCCCTAGAACTGTGCCCCCTTTAGCAACCCTCCCCGCGTAATCAGTACTTCGAAGGTGTAGACCTAAACGGAAGCGGAGTTGTGACGATAATTGTGTGTCTTTGGAAATAATGCAGAAGCTTCCGTGCAGCATGCGCCACCACCCAAAATGGTCTTCTTGAGGGACTCTTGCTGATGGGAGCTTGATCCTACCATCATTAACCGTTGCCTTCACCAACACACGAGCTCTCCCCACAAACGGCGCCAATTGTAGGGTCACGTTTCGCAGCCCAAGCCCAAGATGTATGGGGTCTTGGACCAGTGAGCCCGGTACAATGAATTTGTAGAGGGTGGATCGAAGAGCTAGGCCTTGGTGAAGGGACAACGGTTAGTATGGCGTTCATGGCAACCAAATATAGATGAACTGTATTTATCTAAGAAGGTTTTTTTGTCCTTGGCCCGGCCCTAGGAGCTTCTGTTATTGTTTGCGCTCCATGGTAGTGATCACCCCCCCTTCCTCAGATTGCCTCTTTCCTTTTTATACTCTCTTCCTTCCTCTCTCCAACGTCCACATGTAGATTTAGATTTGTAGTGCTGATACTTGTCCCATCATCCCCTCTCCAAAGTCGTTGGGGGTGGTTGTAAAGGCTAAAAAGCATGGCTCTGTAGGTACAGAGCACTTAATGCCATAATGGCAGCTTTCCCTTAGATATCTCCATTCCTTCCGTTATCCTTTTCTGTCTTAGTACTTATCCTGTTCCATTGAATGACACGAAGTGTCACTCTTAAAGGCGGGCTATTCTCTTTGTCCTCGGCTATACCTGGCCGAGGAGGGGTTCTTCTCACGGCTGAGGAGGGGTTCCTTTTATGGCTGAGGAGGGGCTCTCCCTTGGACTGGACCTTTGGCCCAATATATATATTGGTACTGGCTCCCTGGTCTGGTACCCCCACAACTAATATTTTAAATAAAGACAAAATTTAGATACAGTACCTTAGGTACTGGTCCTTAGGTTCCCCTTTTAAGATTTAACCATGTGGCTATTTAACTAAAAAATACACTTCCATCCCATGAGAAAAAATCCACATGGCAGAATCCTAAAAAGGGAACCTAAGGAATAACACATAAATATTGTACCTAAGTCTTGCTCTTTAAATAAAGTTAATACGTATGAGCCCTCAATGGTAGCATGAGAAATATATAGGTAAAATCTTGAATTTTCTAGTATTATACAATGAACATGTAATGCTTGTGCTAATTTTTTATTCATGAGTACCAAAAAAAAAAAAAAAGAGTATGCTAATAATCTACATTTGATAGAATACAAAATATCAAGTGATTGTGGGTTTTAGTTAGTTTAATTAGTAAAGTCTATTCTGAGTACAAAATTTGGGGTTCAAACCCTATCTACACCAAAAATCGATTGGTGTTTTAGTTTAATGATTAAGAGCTTATGAAATGAGCGCGTGCTTATAAGCTTTTCTATTTTTTTGGGGTAAAGGTTAATAATTTGCATCTATTATAATTTAGAAATTTTTTTTTTTCAAACAAATAAAAATGATAAACTTTAGAGAGAAGTAGTAACTATAATTTATTTTTTGAACATGAAGGGAAAAAAATCCTAAATTTAGGAATTCTCTTTTCGAATTCAAAATGAAATTTGTTATTTGACATTTATGACCTTATTTCCAAATAAAGTTATCATTCATTAATGAGGGTATTTTTGAACCACATAAAAGTCCAGTTGAAAGGGGGAATCATCTTAGATATATATACTAGCCTCTGAGCATGCACTCAAGAGGGGAATCATCTTATATATATACTAGCCTCTAAGTACGTGTTCAAGAGGGGAATCATCTTAAATATGTATACTAGCCTCTGAGCACATGCTCACGCACGTGCTTAGAGACTCTTCTATTTTTTTAGATAAAGGTTAATAATTTACATCTATTATAATTTAGAAATATATTTTTCATTTTTCAAACAAATAAAAAGGATAAACTTTAGAGATAAGAGGTAATTGTAATTTCTTTTTTGAACGTTAAGGGAAAAAAATTCTAAATTTTAAGAATTCTCTTTTTGAATTCAAAATTAAATTTGTTATGTGACATTTATAACTCTATTTTTAAATGAAGTTACCATTCACTAATGAAGATATTTTTGAACTACATAAAAGTCTAGTCGAAAGAGGGGAATCCTCTTATATATAGTATAGATACTAGACTCATCACATGCGCTTGCGCGTACAATAAGGCTCTTTTTTATTTTAGGTTTAGTGAAATAATGTTTAAAAGTGAGATAGAGATAATGTTATAAATTTTAGTATTTTGATAAAAATTTGAAAACCTAAAAGTTAGGAACTCTTTTAAAAATAATAAATTACTATTTTAACTTGTTTGTGTTTTTAAATTTAAAATTACTCAACTAAAAGATAGGGGTACTTTAGAGAGTTTAAGAATTTGTGTGAGGATATTTTAGTACGCAAAATGTTGAAAACGAAACCGAGAATCCTCTTATTAATAGTATAAATGTGTGTACATGTATGTATGTATGTATATCAAGTGACTACAATGTTTCTATTATAATTTTTATCAAACTCATATCTTCAAAGTTTGTTTTTTGTTTTTTTTTGGGTCAAAGATTAATCTTAAGATCTTATACCTTTAATTTAGATTTTTGGCATTGTCCCACATGAATGAGGTGGATTTGAGTTGGTTGCCTCTCAAGAGACAGTGGAGTGGTTTGTTATCATCACTCCTAGGCCAAGAGTTGTACAATGTAGTTACCACTTATTTAATTGGAAAAAAAAAAATCTAGTTGAAAATTGCATCATTCTTATTTATGAATTGAAAATGTACATCTCTTTGATAAAAACTAGAAAATTACATGGATTTGGTCCTAGATACAATCTAAACAAAATACATCGCTTTGGTTTCTAGTTACAAATTATAAAGAGAAAATCACAAAATAAGTCTAATTTACTAGCTCTTTATCTAAGTTTGAATGTTAGGTTACAGGATTGGGAAAGTGTTAAGTATAGACACTCAATTTTGCACCCATAATTTAATCAAGGAGAATGACTTGAATGACCATCTATGTACCTCAAAAATCATGATTGCATTACATACATTAATTTTTTCTTGCATTACATGCATCAATTTGTCTTTGCATTACATGCATTAATTCATTCAATACATATCATAAAAATGATCTTGAGATTCTAACAGTCGCAACGGTGTTTTCAGTTTTCAAATCGAGCCATCAGATCGAAAGATATCGCATGATCAAGTTTGCACGGTCAACATGCATTGTGTCTAGGTACGGTCGACCACACATAATCAATTTAAATTAATTCTGGTTGGTTAAGCCATTAAAATTAATTAAATAATTTTGTGATTGGTTGATAATTAGTGTTTAAAATAGGATTGCATGCATAGGAATAAAATGGATGATTGGATAACAATAAAATTGTGGATAATCTGAACTTTATCAAGATTTATTTTAGGGTATTTATCTACAAGATAATTGTTCTTAAATAGCCTGAATTATCCATAAAAGAGGTGAAAAATCATAAACGGAGGATGAAAACGCATCTAGGTACAAGGACCGGCCAAAAAACCCTAGAAGAGAAGTCCAAACGGCACCCAAACACAAAAGAGTGTTCGGAGTCCAAAGGGCAATTCGGCACTTTTCGAGTGCCGAACGGCACTCTAAAAGGGCCGAATTTTCTCCTTTTGGGCTTTGGCCCAACGGCCTTTGGGTGACGATAAGGCACACCTTTTTCAATATTTTCGCAAAAGGATGCGTCCGGATTCAAACCCTAATCATCCGTACCTATTTTTTAGAACCCTCTGACCTCTATAAATAGAGACTAAACCTCATAATCCAGCACCTTTTTTTTTACGCTCTGAGAGGCACACGTTTTGAGGCTCTTAAATTGCTAATATTTGCTGATCCTCTCTGAGATTTGCTACTTAAATTAGGGTTTTTAGGTTTCAAAGATAACTGTATAAGTTTCTTTGAATCCTAAAACATCCTCTCAAGAACAAGGAGTGCTTATGCAAGAGGTTGTTTTCAATCGCCCTCTCTTTTTTTATGCTATCTTTTTATGTTGATGAATGTTTTATCCATAGCATGAATTGTTAATTGTTGTTTTGTTTAAAGCATTATTGGTTTATTTTTTATTTTTTATGTGATTGTTATAATCTCTTTCTTGAATGTCAATAATCTGCATGTGAACAATTCTTTTTCTTAAAATAAAACAGATCTACATCTTTTTTAGGTGTAGATCTGGATTTTTCTTGAAATAAAACATATCTACATCTTTATTAGATGTAGATATGATTTTTCCTCAATACAAAAACAGATCTGCATCTTTCTTAGATGTAGATCTAAATTTTTCTCAAATAAAAACGAATCTGCATCTTTATGAGATGCAGATCTGAATTTTTCTCAATTAAAAACTTATTTGTATCTTTCTTAGATGCAAATATGATTTTTCTTTAATACATGCAAATTTTTGAAATAAAGAAAAAGATTAAACATGATTGTGTTTGTGTTTGTTTTCTTTAATTCATGTTGCATAAATTTAGATTATGAGTGAAACTCTCTTCTTAAAAAATCTTTTTCATTCTTTTTAAAACATACAAAACAGATCTGATCTTTTATAAATTTAAAAAAAAAAAAATAGTTCTTAAAAACAGATCTGATGTTTTTTAAAATCACAAGACTTTATTTTATGTAATAAAAACATATATGAATTTTTATCTCCAAAAACCACTTTTTCTACATACTACAAAACAGATCTGGTATTTTGACAAATCAAAATAATTTTTTTTAACAATAAAAACAGATTTTAATTTTTTTTTTTTTTAAAAACCAAAGAAGAGACTTCATTCATAAATAAATTTGTGTGATTTAATTTGGTATCACATGTTCAACATATCATTCATGACATGCATGAGATAGTACATTGGTCACAAGAGTCTAGAAGACCAGACTCTGTCTAGGCGGAATGGGTGCCTAACACCTTCCCACTCTGTAACCTAGCCTCCGGATTTAGGTCTTTGGCTAAGTAGATCTAGCCTTGTCTTTATTTGTTTTGGGTAGAATGTAACTAGGACAAAAAGCCATGTATTTTGGTAGATTGTAACTAGGGCCCAAAGCTATGTAATTTTCAAGTTTTCCAAATATGTAATTTTTTATTCAATCAATGAAGAGAACAATTCAGTCATATATTTATTTTTTCTTATTTTTTTTGTATAAAAAAAAATAAGTGGCGACTCCATACCACTTACCCAAAAAGAGAGGTGCCCTAAAAGGTACTCAAATCTCTTTTATTTTAGGGACACTCTTGTCGAGGTCTCTCACATTAAGCACCAACCTTCCTGGTAAAATTAGTCTTTATCAAATCACATCACTCAAATAATTATAGCATCCAAGAACAAGTGATTTGAAAGATTGAAACATTCAAGAGTATGATGAAATCCTACTCTAGGCATGCAAATAATTGAAATTGAAAGACATGGTGAATATGTGTGTAATATGTGACAAACCCTAATCTAGAGCATGTGAACATGCTATTGAATTGAAAAACCCTAATCATGCAAAGACTAAGAACAAGCTAAATCTAACATGCTAGCAATCAAGAACATGTGAATAACTAGAAATAAGAGCATGCTTGAATCTAAATAGATTAGGGCATGTTACCGTCCAAGTGTGTGTGCATGTGAGGATCTGATCATGCAGTTGCACAAGTGTGCAAGCATGTGGATATCAAATAAATGATTAAGGGCACATTTGGTAGACTGTAATAGGCACTGTAATGTAATAGTTATTCCTATGATTTAGTTATTCAATAGTTTGGTTATGTTTTTATTACAGGGAATAGTTATTCCTTATGAATAACTATTCTTTAAAATGAAGAATAATTATTCCTCTCTAAAAGGGTTGTAATAGCTATTCCTTAATAGATATAATAATTTCCAATACTAATATATTTCCAAATAAATAAACTTTCCATATCCACCTAACAATTATGGAAATAAAAAATCATTAAAAAATAACTCATCTCTTTAAAATTTAAAATATATTATTTTCTAGGAAATGTAATTGTATGAATGAGATATTTCCTAAAATAGATCATAAGTTTTATTCTAATGTTACAACTCACAACCAAACTAATGAATAGGTTTAGTTATTCCATTACAATATATTTTATTCTTGGTAATAAAGATTACCATTCATGTTGTAATCCATATTCAGTGTACCAAACGTACCCTAAATGTCCAATGAGAATTAAGGCTTAAGTCTTATGAATGAGTGACATTTAATTCAAATTGAATAATCATTCATTATTGCATGTCTTTCATTTATTAAACTTAATAAATTAATCAAATGCTCTTAATTCTTAATTAATGGTCTTGCATGTTTGATCAAACAGCTTTCCTTAAACCAAATGATTTAAACCCAAATATCAAAGCCTTTTAGAAATGAAAAGATCTTTGGTTAAAGATGTTTCCTTATTAGACTTTTTAATTTAAATTCAAACATGATTTAAATTGATTATTAAAGATTAATCAACTTGCCTTATTGGAATTGTTTTGCTATACTTGACCATTTAAATTAAAATCAACTTGCCTTCCATAATGTTTCCATTTAAATTAAAGTTAACCAAACTTAATACTTAAGTCTTATGAAGGAATGACATTTAATTTGAGTTGAATCTCCATTAAGTACTTCATGCCTTTCCTTTATTAAACTTAATCAATTAATCAAATGCTCCTAATCTTCATTAATGGGATGATTCCATATTAGACTTTTTAATACAAATTCAAACATGATTTAATTTTATTATTATAAAGATTAAACAACTTGCCTTATTGGAATTGTCTTGCTAGACTTGACCATTTAAGTTAAAATTAACTTGCCTTCTATAATGTTTCCATTTAAATTAAAGTTAATAAAGTTAATTAGTCTATATCTCCAAGGCAATCACCCTTCATTTCCTTAATTAAATCTTGATTAATTCACTTATCTTGGAAAGTACTATTTAAATTTTGAATCAAAATCAAGACTTAATTAACCTTTCAGATTTTGCAAGGATTTTGATGATTAAGACTTTCCTTATAAAAAGCTTTTAATTTGAATTTCAAATTAAAATACAAATTTCAAATGCTATCATTTATTAATTAGGAAATATCTTGCATTAATGACTTGATTACCTTCCTTAATATGATCTTTTAAATTTTGTTGACCTGGTTAACTAACCCTAAAATTAATGAAAACTTTATTAAAAAGGAAAATTAATTAATTACAAAAATTTAAATATTTTTGGTGTTTTAGGTTTTACTATTTAAATTAACATAAAACAAACCAATAAACAAAGTCAAGAAAAAACTTATTTACACACACTTAATTACACACACAAATAAAATAAAAGAAAGAAAGAAAGAATTGCACAACAACAATGGAAATAAATTAAAAATAAGTCACCACCACACACCCTTAGTGTGATGGTCACTCCACAAGTATAAGTACTTGTGGGGCGTGGGAGGCAAGAGCCAGAGTTCAAGCCTCCAAGAGGGAGCTTCACAGACATATACACTTAGATTAAGCTAGAGTGGAATTTCTATCTTGTATAAATAAAAAATAAAAAGAAGCCAAAATTATGGGTTCTGCCTAGGGGTTTGTGTTCGCAGGTTAGGTTTGTGTCGTGTCGCTCGAACCCGACCTATTTAGTAAACGTGTTAGGAATCCTTAACCCGAACGCGACCTATTTATTAAACAGGTCGACCTGACCCGACACATTTAATTCGTTTAATTAACAAGTCATTTAAAGTCAATACAAATGACCTGTTTAATAATCTATTTGATTAATAGGTCATACCTAAACTATATAAAATTTTTATCAATTCCCATATATCTAAAATTAAAATACAATTACAACTATAAATATTGTAATAAAAATATAAAAACATCCATAAATTAAGCAATAATATCAAAATAACTAATAACTTTATAAGCTAAATGGGTTAAACGGGTCAAATGGGTTCGCATGTTAAACACGAACACGACCTGTTTATTAAATGGGTTAGCCGTGTCAACCCGGAGATGATCCGAACCCGTTTAGCCTCAACCCATGACTTGTTTATAAACGGGTTAGTCGTGTCGGGTTCGCAGGTTGTGTTAGATTTTGCCATCCCTAGTTTTGCCTAGAATTGCGTATGCTATAGAATGCACATATTTGCATCATTCTATTGGCGTACGCTTTTGGGAATTCAGACATACGAATCCCACGCAACTCTTCGGAGTTGCACCTCACCTTATGTATGCGTGATGTATGTCATGTGTGTGGGTTGGGCCCGAGCCATACGTTGAAACAAAATGTTTTGTTTCTTATTCTTTTGATTCCATTAGCGAAACTCACGAATCAAAAGAGGGGCATCTGTAAACACCGCATTTTGTACCCTTACGACTCAGGCCCCCGTTCCCCGATGATGTTTAAATTCTAAGACCCAAGGTTGGTTTAAGGCCCAATCAGATGTTAACTGACTTGAGAAATGTTAAAATGGAAAATATAACTTTTAATGAGTAAAGAAATCTATTTTGGGAAAGAAAAGGCCATGAAATCCCATGGTATGCGTACGCAGGATTCAACCTGCATACGCATCATTATTCATGCTTACACAAGTCCAAATCTGCATACGCATGTAGGGTTTCAAAAGCTATGAAATGAAATTTTTTAGCATTAAACTGAGTTTTGGAACAAATCACACATCGTCTGAAAGTCGTTCCAAACCTCTTTTTTCACAATATAAATAGCCTTACATGGTATATTTTCAAAAGACACAGAAATCCTAAGGGAAAATGCAAATATTCACTAGAAACAGTGAATCAAAGAGGGAGTTTTTCACAAAACATCCTCAAGTCAAATTTCTTTTGATTAGGATCTTTTCTAGCCTTGATCTTTTGAGTTTAAGATTACTAATCACTTTTTTTGTGTGGATAGATTTGACTGAGGGGAACGGTCAAAAATTGAGTTTGGAAAGCTTTATGTTTGAGGTATTCTTTCTTTTTCTTTTTAGACTTTAATCTTTCTATTTGCTTTAATTTATTGCTTTTATGTGTTTTAATATGTTTGTTTAGCTAAGTCTATGCAGTTTTTACGTTTTATAGTATGTTAGGTTGTTAGATTTATTGTTTTGAAGTTTTGCTTTGTTTTCTGTGTTACTATGTTCTTGGCTAGGGTTTCTGGAATGAACCTGTGTACACATAATTCAACATGCGCATGCAGGCTGAATTATGCGTATGCAAGCTTGTTCATGCGTATGCATGAACCTACCTAGAAACCCTAAATTAAGCTTCTGCTTTTGTTTTCTCTGTTTGTCCCACATGTTATGCTTCTATTTTGACCCCTTTTTTTATATGTATATAAGTTTGAGTCTCTGTTTCACATGCTGTTTGTTTATTTTCCTTTGACATGTTTAAATTAGGGTTTGTCTTTATTTCCTTGCTTTAATGTCATAAACACGCATTCACATGTTAATGCATAGGTGCTAAGGTGCAACAAGCTAAGTGAGATAAGTCATGCATTCATATTTACATGAATTTGTTTGTGATGAAATCTTGTTTGAGGATGATGATCATAATGTGATGGTTTGGATAAACATGTTTTTAATACTTTTGAATGATAACATGATTTGTTCGCCATGTTTTTATCTTGATGTAATGTTGCTGCCTTGGATGATATAACATGATGATGACATGATGCTAGGGTTTATGCTTTATGAGATGCCATGCTAGATGAATGCTAGGTTTGGTTGATGAACATGATAGATGTATGGTAGGCTTAAGTTGTGATATGCCATGATAGATGAAAGTTTGGGTTGTTTTTGGGATGAATGATGCCATGTTGATTGTTAGATTAATGCTAGTGTGTGTGTGTGTGTGTAAGTATAAATACAATATTGAGTGTGTCTTTAATAGGATTAAGACATAAAACACAATGAGAAGAAGTCAACCTTAGGGTTGGACAGTCTTGGGTGCCTAACACCTTCCCAAGAACGTACCTAAACTTTGAACCCATACTTTGGTAGTAAGATCAATGGTTCTTCCTCAAAAGGATGCTATGTTCATGGTTCCTAGGCCATTGCAAAACTAGGTGGCGATTCCCCGTTGTGTCCACAACAACTCAAAAAAAAAAAAAAAAAAAACTTGGATTTGGGTGTTTTAGTAGTGTAAACACCCCATTTTGCAAATCTCATTTAACCTCACTTGCATTGCGTTGCATATCATCAACATCTCACATCTCCTAGGTAAGACTGTAATTTTAGCCTTTTGATCTCCAAATACTTTTTCATGAAATACATCTTGAGGTCATGATGATCAAAACAACAATTCATGAACATTAATCAGACCATCGAATTAAAAGATATCAAAGAAACAAGTTTTAATGGTAAGGTGCTCTTGCATAAATCAAATTCCGACCATAGGTGATTATGAACTCTTAATTTTGATTGACCTATTTTTAGTCCAATTTAAATTAAATGATGTGTAATGATCCTATTGGATAAGGGAAGGATTTATGGTAAGGTTGCATGGCCAAATTTAATCCAAGTCAAACCATTTATTTATTCTCGACAAAATAAGCAAATTTTGATTAATTAGACATTTTTAGAATTAATTTGTGACCTTAAGGACTAAGAAAATCAAAACAGGAAATCAAAATTTGGAGGAAATCAGGCCTAAATTGAAAATGGAAACATACAAAATGAAATAGGAAAATATATAGAGGATTTGGGACCAAGTGGTGATCGATACTTAGGTCAGAATCTCCAAATTTTCTTTCCTTTTCAGTTTGGCTTGCTCCCCACACAAGTTGACCATGATTCCTAAATTTTTTTCTCAAAAAACCTAATTGGTGGAGTTCCATGTTGACTAGTGACAAAGAGGTTGGAAATTTATTCCCTATTGATGGGCCTTTTGGGATTGAAGGACCTAAAGGTATGTTTGGTAAACTGTAATAGATATTGTAATGTAATAATTTTTTCTATGGTTTAGTTATTCTGTAGTTTGGTTATGTTTTATTATAGGGAATAGTTATTCCTTATGAATAGCTATTTTTTAAAATGAGAAATAATTATTTCTCTCTAAAAGTGTTGTAGTAGCTATTTCTTAGTAAATGTAATAATTTTTAACTTTAATATATTTCCAAATAAACAAACTTTCCATATACATATAAAAAATATGAAAATAAAAATAAAATATAAAAAATAATTCATCTCTCTCTCTCAAATTTAAAATGTATTATTTTCTAGAAAATTTAGTTGAATGAGTAAGATATTTCCTAAAATAGATCTAAGTTTTATTATAATGTTACAAGTTACAACTCACAATCAAACTTATGAATAAGTTTAGTTATTTCATTACAACAGATTTTATTCCCAGTAATAAAGATTATCATTTCTGTTGTAAACCTTATTTAATGTTCCAAACGTGCCTAGAGGTGTTACAACTTATTTAAGTTGTAACAAATAAAAAAACTAATAATGACATGTGGCTTGAAATTATTGTTGTGTAATGCAAATACTGATGAGGACATTAAGGATTCAAGGTAGGGGAGATCGTGATACCCCAATTATGTGCATTGGATTGGATGAGTGTATGTGTTGTAAGTGAGGAGTCCCACGTCAAATGTTTACTAGGTTGATATGTGCCTTATAAATCATTATATGAAGGCCTAATTGTAATGTAACTAATCCTTTTAGGATATTACATAGATGTGGCTAGCATTTTCCTTAAATTGTGACAACACCCTTCAACAAATTTTTGGCAAATTTAATAGAATTCAACTCGATCTCCATCGAATCTTATAGAGAAGCTTATTAGATATTATAGAGATTAGCCATTAGCTCTAATGTCATCTCACCATAAATCACCAGCCTTGACATCATGCTTCCTAGGGTTGTCCACAAGTCAGTTTTGGGCTAAACTCAAACTCGACCCGCTCAGGTTGGATAGAAGAAGATGAGACTCGCCGTCAATCGCCAATCACCACGGGTTAAGTCGGATTAAGCTCATGTAGACAATTGGTCGGTTCGGTTGAAACCGATGAAGGAGCGAAGAGAGAAAAAATTGGTTAAATTTGAGCAGAGGAGAGAAAAATGTCGCCAGATTGGAGCTAAAGAGAGCCAAATGTTGCCAGATCTAAGTGGAGGAGAGCCAAATGCTGTCGGATCTGAGTGAAGGAGGGCCAAACATGTCCAAATCTGGACGGAGAAGAGCCTGATCATCACCGGATCTGGGTAGAGCCAGCCTTCTTTAAAGTGCTTGTTGGTTAGGTAGGATGGCTCGAGTTTTAGAGGAAGAAACCCACTGGAGTCAATTTATGAGGACTGATACTCATTGCTAACTGCCAAAGTCATCGGATCAGACAACGGATGGGTCAGTTCAGTCGATTGGAGGTGATTGGGTTTGCTTGGACAGCCCTAATGCCTCTTCTTCCAACATCCTTATGAGCCAAATCAATTAAAACCACCCAATTTGACTATTGACGTGAAAAGGAGCTTCAATCAATCACTTGACCTTTTTTGGTCACAACGATTGGACTTTTGTGAAATCTTAAGTGACTAGGTGGGCTAGCGTTTGGTATGGATTATTTTTGCCAACTTATTTTACTATTCAGTTTATTTTTGCTACTATTCACGAGCCCCATTGCACTTTTTGGTACTATTCATGAATTCCACTATACTATTTCAGCTAATTTTTACATTTATTTACAATACTTTCAGCAAAAAGTTTTCAATTTTAGCAAAATAAACGAATCCCAAATGGTAAGTATATTAACACACACACGCACAAGAGCAAAGGGGAGAAGGTTTTAAAGAAACTAACAGTGGTGTATATCCAGCCAAGCTTGATTGACCTATAAGCACCCCTATGTATATATGTTAAATATAAAACAAACATGAGAAATTATGAAGTACTTTCATATTTTCTAAAATCATATAAACACAAAAAAGAGAAAGAAGAAAACCAAATATTATATTTGAAATATACAATTTTTTGTTGTCCTATTTCTATTGTTTTGCTAAAATAATCAATAAAGACAATAGTATATCAATATTATTAAATATTTACAAAATGTCATTTTAAAAATATTTTCTTGAAAATTGATAACCATATAAGTTTTCATTTATGTTTGTTGAATTTTTTGGGACCAAAAATCAAAATATCTTTTTAATATTTAATTATACGAATACAATATGATTTGAACTTTTGATATTCATTATATAATAATTTCTTTTCACTGCATGCAAATACACCAATGAGTTTTCTTTTGGTGTTGGTGGATTGTGATCCTACCTTGTTTGGTTTTGTTGTTTTCATTACCCATATCTTAGTTTTTGTTACACGAAACTCAAAAAATGTGGGGTCCAGTGAGTTATAGTGTGTTTGGACAAATTTTTGAGTTTAATTTTCATAATTTAAAACTCAAAAATATAAGTTATGAGGTTTGGAAACTGAAAACACATTTTTTGAGTTTTCAAATGTGAGATTTGAGTTTCAACAACAAAGTTGTAATTATTCAACAACTGTAGGGCCCGATGCAGTGAGTGGTCACGTTAGACCCATTGAGACTGTTGGCTTTACTCTATTTGCTTTGTTTCATTTGCTTTTCTTTTCAGACACAACACTGTTCACTCTCAAAGCATCACACACCCACGTTTCGTTTTACTCTTCTACCTTCTATCTTCTTCCCCTGAAAAATCTAGTGCATCCGAAGTGGTGAAGCTGTCCAGCCGAAGACACGAGCTGACCATAGAAGGACACGATCTGTCATCGGCGGTCTGTTCTGCCAAATTTGCCATTTTGGGTCTGTTCTTCACTTTCTCCCTCTCTCTTTTCCATGTCCATTGTTGTTTTGTTGAGATGTTGCTCTGTGATTTTTTTTTTCTGTTGAAATTTATTTTTCAAGACTTAGTTGAGTACCGAAATGTATGACCGTGCTGGGGTTGTAGTTTGTGTGCTTTATCTAAATCTTATTTCCTGCTATCTACTTCACAATACTGGGAAAGATTTGAAAATGTAAGTTTTTTTGTGTGCAGTTGCTAGCAAAAGAAGTAACATGGTGCTTGAGCTGGACGAAGCAAAACCAATATCTGCAAGACTGCAGAGAGCAGATAGGATAGGATTGCAGGAAGTTTTCATTGAGGGAGATTCCAATAGAAGATGCCGAAATGGATATGCCAATTTAACAATAAGAATGATTGCGTTAATTTAAAGAATTTAACAAGAACCAATTTCCTATGGAAGTTCAAGACCGGCGTGAAATGAAAAAAAAAAAAAAAAAAAAAAGACCAAACAAGTTTTAGGGAGCAAACAAATTTTAATTCCTATGGACTGTTCTGAGTTCTGACGCAGTACAGTAATGAGTCCCACTATTTGGTGCAAAATTTTGAGTTACAGTAATCAAGATATGAAATCAAACAAGTATTATTTTGAACGGGTGAAAAAATAGAGTTAGAAAAATGGTTATGAGATTTGAGTTATAAGTTATAGATGATGTTTAATCCAAACACATCACTTAATGGATGACAATAATTTACTAATTGAACTAATTAGAAACTACTTTATATTACATATATATATATATATATATATTTATTTATTTATTTCTACTATATTCTTATATCATCTCATATGATATATTCTCTCTTTTTGCTGGTCTCAAACATTTTGCCTATTTCTAAAAGTCAAAAGTTTTTTTTTTGTTTAATTAATTATTATTTATTTTTTTACATAATTAAACATTGAAGGGGAAGGTAGGGTTTGAAATACATATATAAGACACATAAATAAGACACCATAAAAAAAAAATGATATTATCATTGTATTATTACTTGTACCACAAAAGTCAAAAGTTTATGTCATGGATTTGAGTTGGAATAAAAAAAATAATGAAAAGCTTTTATTAAAGGAGTGACTTGATGCACCTTGAGTCCCTATCAATGTGAAAAGATGGAATTTTTTTTTTTTTTTTTTGAATGCTTCATGAACTGATTTTATTAAGGCGTGGCAGCGTTGCTTATTCATACGAATCATACATATAATTTTCATATTATGCATAAAATTTACTTATATCTTAAGTGATGCAATTTTTTAAAATTATTTTATTTTATGGGAAGTGATGCATATTTTAATTCCAAGGAATGTAATTACTCCTTTTACGGAGTTGCACCCCCAAACCTTATTATTATCATCATTATTTTTTAGAACAAACCTTATTTCAAATTAATAATGTACAAGTGAGTAAGGATATAATTGAGAGAAGAAGAAGAACATTGAAATGAATGTAAAATTTGTAAAAATAAAATTTTCTCTCAACATTAATTAAAATTTTATTACATTAAGGGTCTGTTTGGGATCTGTTTATTTTGCTGAAATTGAAAACTTTTTGCTGAAAGTACTGTAGATAAAGGTAAAAGTTAGCTCAAAAAGTACAGTGGAACCCATGAATAGTACTAAAAAGTATAGTGAGACCCAAAAATAATACAAAAAAGTATAATGTGACTCATAAATATTACAAAAAATAAGCTATATAGTAAAACAAGCTGGCTTTTTAATTTGAAGCCAAACACACACTAAGTACACCTCAACTAATATCATCGAAGAACTATAACGATTGTTAAAAATACAAAAAAAAGAACTATAGTTAACAAGAACGAAAATGAAAAGAACATTGTGATTTGTAGGTAGAGAAGCAATATCTCTGCTTATCAAAAAAAGAAAAAAGAAAAAGAAAAAAGAGAAGCAATATCTTGTTTTATCTAAAGAAGCGTTTGTTTATCTTTGTTCTATAATTTTTTTGGCAAGTGGGCTATTATCATGGGAATGAGGGAGTTGAATTTATTTTATTTTACTTTTAAAGATTTCAAGATGTTTATACTTTCTACCAAACATATATATAGAAAAATAAAGATATCTTGAATAGTTCATATTGATCCACTCAAATTTAAATAAACACATATCTTTATCAAAGTCAAATAATTAAGTCATTAATGTGAAAACAAATTAAATTTTAAAAAAATTCTAAAAAAATAAAGTTCATGTGTTTTCATTTTTGATTTAATAAAGGACTTGACTAAAAAAAACAGGTGGGTTTGTTTTTCAAATGAATATTAAAAGAATAATTAAATACATAAAGAAAAAATCAAAATTTTCATAACTAAATTTGAAAAGAGAGCCTTTTCTTACTAGATAAACACTCCCATGTATTCACACTTAAATCTAATGTAGCCAATGACTTTTAAGTCAAATAAAATTTTTTTATTGTTTTTATCGTAAACATTAAACATTAAAATCTCCACACTTAAAATATAATGTATACAAAAATTGATATAAAAAATCACGTGTTCATATTTTATTCATGCAATTAAAAATAAATTAAAATGAAAATTAAGAGAAGAAAAAAAAATTCAAACTATTTATACTTAAACTTGGAAAGAGAGCCTTTAACTAAGTAGAAATTCATGTGTTCACACTTCAATCTTACATAACCAATACATTTTATATTAAATAACATTTTTTTTTTTTATCGTAAACATCTAACATTCAAATTTTCATACTTAAAATAAAAAGTATAGAAAAAATTGATATAAAAAATCACGTGTCCATATTTATTAATGTAACTGAAAAAATAGATAATTTTTTATATAAAAGCAATAAATAAATTGAAAATTTTTATTTCCCATCCTCATAACAACATTACTATGATGTTTATAATAGTATATATAATTAAATTACAATTAATCATTTGTTTATTGAAGAAATAAACTTTCATCAAAAGTATTATGGTTTTTTATTTTTAAATAAATCTGAGATCATTTTTGTTAACTCTATATAAATACTTAAATAGTTTATCTGAAGGCTTTTTTTAAAAATAAAATAAAATAAAAAGGGATGGGTGCTTTATTTAATTTTCAAATTCACTTCAAAGAAGAAATACCAAAAATAGAAAAAGGGAAAATTGTGGATTTTGGGACAGATGAGGGGGATGGGACCCAATTGAAGTGTAGTTGAGGTCATCCACATTGGATGGCATGGTATAATTCGTGAGCGAGCTAAGTTAAAAGCCAAAAAAGTTTCCTGAGTCCTAAGTAAGAAAGAACACCCTCTCCTCTCATTCAAAAAACTTGTTAGTACTGCAAACATATGTTATTAAACACCATCACTCGCTCAACACATCTAGGGGCATTTCTGTCACACCAATGCCCCCAAAATCCAAAGCAGCTTGTTCCAGTTTCAAATTAAAATATTCTCTTTCATTTTCTTATTACAAAGCCAATTGTCTCTCTCTCTCTCTCTCTCTCTCTCTCTCTCTCTCTGCTATTTCAAATTCCGCCATGAAAATACCTCCAAAGCTTTCCTCTAAACCCTAACGAAAGTTCAAAAAAAAACATACCAATCTTTCTATGCACTAACCTCCAGCTCTCCCAACAAAATGGGTTCTCTTATCCCCTTCCAAGACCTCAATCTCCTCCCAGACCCACCTCTGACCAACACCAACACAGCCAGACCTACACTACTAACCCCCAAAATCGAACCCAAACTCGAACCTTTAGATGAGCCACTTGAAAATCACCAACCACATCAACTACTACTGCAACTCCAACACCAACAACAACAACAACAACAACAAGAGCAGCAGCAACAACTGTTTTTTTCAAATACCGAAAATACCCCTCTCTCGACCTCTCAGCCTTCCCCCGATGAATCAGACAACGTGTACTCCGAATTCTACCGCATTTCTGAGCTCTTCCGCACTGCTTTCGCTAAGGGCTTACAGCGGTATGGTGACGTGGACGTCTTGGTGGACCCCGATTCACGCGCTATAGTCCCGGTCCCACAAGAAGCCTCCACCCCAACCGCCACAACGACCCCCACCAACACCAACAACAACACCAACCAGGTCTCAACAACAACCCTCACCGTTTCGCGGAGGCGGCCCCACCACCAACGCTCGTCGGAGCTCGTTCGGGTCACGGATCTGGGCATGGAAGACCAGCGTTACTTCCGCGACGTCGTTCGTAGGACGCGTATGATCTACGATTCTCTCCGAATCTTGTCCTTGATGGAAGACGAGAAGCGCCGACAGAGCCTGACCCACAGCTTAAGCCAAAGTCAGAACTCGAACTCGAACCCGAACCCGAACCCGACCCCGACGCCGACCCCGACCCCAGGCGAAGAGCTCAGTCCAATTCCCTCGCTGCGGCGAGTCCGTGGCGATCTACGCGCCGCCTCCGTAATGCGCGACCGCGGGCTCTGGCTCAACCGAGACAAGCGAATCGTAGGGTCAATCCCTGGGGTCTACATTGGCGATCTCTTCTTTTTTCGAATGGAGTTGTGTGTGGTCGGCTTACATGGCCAGGCGCAAGCCGGGATCGACTATGTACCGGCGAGCCAGAGCTCCAATGGTGAGCCCATAGCTACTAGTATCATCGTCTCTGGCGGTTATGAGGACGATGAGGATGCCGGGGATGTGATCGTGTACACAGGTCAGGGTGGGCAGGACAAGTATTCGAGACAATGTATGCACCAGAAGTTGGAGAGTGGGAACTTGGCATTGGAGAGGAGCATGCATTACGGGATCGAGGTTAGGGTTATCAGAGGGATGAAATACGAGGGCGGCGTAACGAGTAAGGTGTATGTTTATGATGGTTTATATAGAATTCATGATTGTTGGTTTGATGTAGGAAAGTCTGGTTTTGGGGTTTACAAGTATAAACTGTTGAGGATTGAGGGGCAGACTGAAATGGGTAGTGCTATGTTGAGGTTTGCTGAGAGTCTTAGGACTAGACCCTTGGAGGCTAGGCCTGCTGGCTATCTTAGCCTTGATTTTTCCATGAAGAAGGAGAATGTGCCAGTATTGTTATTCAATGACATTGACTCTGATCAGGAGCCTATGTATTATGACTATCTAGTGAGGACGGTGTTCCCACCGTATGCATTTCATCAGACGGGGAGTGGTACCGGGTGTGATTGCGTTTCAGGTTGTACTGATGATTGCTTTTGTGCTATGAAGAATGGTGGAGAGTTTGCTTACGATTATAGTGGTAATCTCTTGAGAGGGAAGCCCATTGTCTTTGAATGTGGACCCTTTTGTAGTTGCCCTCCAACCTGCCGAAATCGTGTTACTCAAAGAGGGTTGAGAAATAGACTAGAAGTATTTAGGTCGAGGGAGACGGGTTGGGGAGTTAGGTCCTTGGATTTGATACAAGCTGGTGCATTTATATGTGAATATGCCGGGGTTGTTTTGACTAGGGATCAAGCTCAAATTTTGTCTATGAATGGTGATACCCTGGTTTATCCGAATCGGTTTTCAAGTAGATGGGCAGAATGGGGTGATTTATCTCAGATTTTCACTGATTATGTGCGTCCGTCGTATCCCTCAATTCCTCCGTTGGATTTTGCCATGGATGTATCAAGAATGAGGAATGTTGCTTGTTATATGAGCCATAGTACAACTCCAAATGTGTTGGTACAATTTGTGCTTTACGATCACAATAACTTGATGTTCCCTCACCTTATGCTGTTTGCAATGGAGAACATCCCTCCTATGAGGGAGCTCAGCATTGATTATGGTGTGGCTGATGAATGGAGTGGGAAGCTATCTATCTGTAATTGAATAGTTTTGAAGAGGTGGTGCAATTTTGAATGTGGCAAATCACAGAGTCCCGGGGACATGATTCATTAAGGTATACCCAACTTTCTGCCTCAGTAACAGTTGACTTTTCTATCTAGTTTAATTGCATTTGGCAAGCACCGTTTCCTTCCGGTTATTAAGAATTATATATGGTTGATGGCTTTCCTCTGCTATCTTATAGCTCTAGTTCGATGTCAAGTTTTGCCTATCTGTAGATGATAGGGATGTTATTTTTTTGTGCAACTATGTACCATAGTCATTATATTTACAATCATATTGTGGAATCTTTAGCATTTCTGTGAGATGGAGTTCCTGTGTCTTTTTAGCATTCAATTGCTGGTCATTCAAATGTATATTCTGGCATGGGTTTTGTTTTAAGTACTTGTTTTCTGTACTTTATGGTGGGCTAATATTTAGAGCTTGTTAGATAGGTGCTTTTCCAGTTTCCCTCTCTTTATATACTGTCAGAAAAGTGCCCTGCAGTCTGTTACTGTTATGGCACTGCTTGTAATCATCAGTGGCTTATTTTTTTTATACGCACACTTGCTGCCAATGAGTCTTTCCTCCCTTGCAAGAACAAGGTAAATGGTGAGGTCATTGGTGGTCTGTGTGTGCGACCTACCAAAGAAAACACACACGAGTTTGTGTGCACGTGTGTATGGCATATTAATTCAGAGTGCCAGATTTGTCATCTGGATTAATGCTTGATTTTTTTTTTTTTTTTTTTTAAATTTTTTATCCAATACTTTGCAGTGTGGCTAACGTCTAAACTAATTGGAGTCATGCATTTGAAATTGGTATTGTGGTTTGGTAATTAGCTATAGTACAGATATCTGTGTTCAAGTTCAAAATAAATTATGATGCCTAGAAATCTACTCCAATGGTAACCAATAAAACTCTACATGAATAAAGGGAATGGCTGATTTGATTTGTACTCTTCTCTTTGGTATGTCATGATTTGAGGGGAACTAGGAATGTGAAGAATATCAGGTATGAATATTTTACCTATCTTTACTCTTTTTTATATCTAAGATTGCAGGTTTTTGATTTCATGGTGAATATATCTAGAATTAAGCCCCCAATATGTTTAGATAGCAGCTCTGTTATTTCTTTAGGATTGGAAATGTAGTTTGTCCTGCAACTGCAAGTTAGACTTAAGTTTAATGATTACAGTTAGCCATCTTGAAGACTTGAGGCAATAGTTTCATGTTGTCTGGATCTAAATATATGTTGGAATGTATGGTGGGAGCTGGATTTGGGAAGTGCGCTCCTAAGCTTAGTAAACCTAGAGTCACATTTTAATTTCGTTACAATTTATAAAGTGATGCCTAGATACCATTATTTCTGAATCTTATGATGATTCCAGATGAGTTGTAAAACAACTTCATCTTACATTGATTGGCGTGTTTTGTATAAGAGATAAACATTTAAATTACTGCTTGAAAAGATTTCTCCAGCAGCATATGTAACTAATTTTTTAAGGGGCTCTGAGGTTGATAGTGAGCTTCATTTCCCTGATAGAGACTGCAATTGTTACATTTTTCCTCTCTTTTAATCCCCTTTTAAAAATATTTCTGTATTGTTATATAATCGCTGTATTGCTATAGATGGACTTGATGTGTCTCTTTAGGTTTAGCATACAATCGCTGGTCATTCAAATGTATATTTTGGGATGGATTCTCTATTATGTTCTTGTTGTCTGTAATTTATGTTGGGTTAATACTCAGAGCCTGTTTAATTAAAAATATATATATATATACACTCCGAGCCTGTTTGATAAATGCCTTACCAATTTCCCCCACTTTATATACTGTGAGGTCATGGGTTAGTTCAAAATCAAATGGTCTGTGTGCGCGTCACCTACTAAAGAAAATACACACGAGTTTGTGTGCATGCGTGTGTATGGGAACGTTTTAATGCAGAGTTAAAATGCTTTTAGGGTTACATTGCTGGATTTGTCATTTAGATTAATTCTTGAATTTTGTTTTTATCCAATACTTTGCAGTGTGTCTAAAGTCTAAACTTATTGGAGTCATGCATTTGAACTTGGTGTAGTGGTTTGGTAAGCTATAGGACATATATCTGTGTTCAAGACCAAAAATGTTATGATGCTTAAAAAACTACTGCATTGGTAACAAATAAAAATCTACATGAATAAAGGGAATAGCTGATATGATCTGTACTCTTGAGTATGTCATGATTTGAGGGGACCTAGAAATGTAAAGAGTATCAGGTTTGAATACTTTACCTGACTTTACTCTTTTATGATTAAGATTGCAGGTTTTCGTTTTCATGGTGAATATTTCTTGACTTAGTCCCCAATGTTTGAATAGTTTTATGGTGCAGCTATATTGTTTATTTAGGATTGGAAATGTAGTTTGTCCTGCAATTTTCACTTAAAGTTTAATGATTACAGTAAGCAGTCTTGAAGACTAAAGGCAATAATTTAATGTTGTTGGATTTGGGAAGTGCCTTCCTAAGCTTAGTAAGCCTAGAGTCACATTTTTAACTTTGTTGCAACTTATAATATGATGCCTTGATACTTCATTATTTCTAGATATTATGGTGAAAGGGGCTTTGAGGTTGATAATGAGTTTCATTTCTATGATAGACTACAATTTTTAAATTTTCCTGTCTGTTAATCCCCCCTTATAAATATTGCTGCTTGTTTGAATTTGCTTGGTTGTGTTGGACAAAGCGCTCTTAGTCATTAGTTGCTTTATTACTTTTAGTTTAATTTCAATGATTACTTAAGTGCAAGTAAAAGCAGCAAGTGCAAGGTGGTCCAACTTAACACCAATTTCTTTTTCCGATGCTGATTTACCTCTACCTGAACCTAATCTATGAAGACATCAATGCTTGAAAGTAAAAGCTTAAGTGGGATATCAAAAGCATTGGGTGTCCTTATACAAAAGGTCTTCAGTAGATATTGTTGTGAATATTCTTGAGGCCATTTCAAAGAACTAAGAAGGGTGTTGAATGTGTTAGTGGTTAGCGTGATAGGGTCCAACTAGTAATCATACAAGTAGTCCTATACATTTGAGTGTACACACCTATAGTTTTATTTAATTATATCAGTGAGGATGACATCTGTAACATCTAAAAACCCAATGAAAATATCCAAAAATTCCCCAAACATAAACAGATTTTTGGTTTCAGGATAGGGTTGCATGTTTTGGTATAGTGTTGTTTTGACATATTCTAATAGTGCTCATTTTGGAGCAGTAAGACGGTTAGATTTGGTCGTTTTGAGATTATATGATTAATGAGCACAGTTCTGACATTGCAATGCATGTCAAGGGCACATGACATAGGTTCATCTATGGAAAAGGTTACTTTGTAATTGCTCCATTGTTTGGGGATATAATATCTTGAGATATCTGAAGTAAAATGTTGTGGCAATTTGAACAGATTTTCATATTAAAAACCAGGGATCCGTTTGAGGAATAAAACTAGACAACTCTGGTCCATCTTCGATGTTATTGTGAATTTTGTCTTGGCAAATATTGTGTTATTTGAACCTTACCTGTTTATAATCCTCCCCATGCAAGCCTAAATTACAAGCAAATTGGGGTGGAGTTCAGGTATCTCAAGCTGTGCTTGTAAAACGGTTATGCAAGCTCACAATGATGAGCACTTTGTAACCTAAAAGAATTACAAAACTCATGAACAATAACAAAATGAATCTATGAAGTCTATGAGAGTGTTACTATCTGTAAGACCCCACACACGGGACCAATCAAACAGGGTACGAATTAGCAAATCTTCTAAATGATTTTATGATCTTTCTCTAGCCTCAAACATGTGATTATTCATATCCCTCCACAACAGACACATTACACATAAAGGAGCAAATTTCAAATCTCCGAAGAGTGCTTTCCAAACCAATTCCACCACCCTGATAAGAGGTCAACCACCCTCCTTGATAGTACCCAATAGATTCCAAACATTCTAAAAACCAAGCTCCATAAATCATAAGCTCACAATGAATCAACAAATGGTCTACTGTCTCTCCATTACGTCTACGCATACAAGTCCACCCAACTAGGGTAAATCCTCGCTTGATAAGATTATCACAAGTTAGGATCTTCCCACAGGCAGCAGTTTAGACAACGGAGGAAACAGTCGTAGGGGCCTTAGAATACCAAATACTCCTCCAGGGGAAAGAATTTGGTGATGCACCATGGATAGCCTCATAATAGAGTGGACAGTAAAGACACCACACCTTTTTATTTCCATAACATCCTGTCACAGGTTCCTTCTAGGGATATTGGAATATATAAGATCTAAGAAGGAATCAACTGCCTCCAATTCCCAATCATGAAAACCTCTTTGAAATCTCACGTTCCAGAGCCTACTGTCCCCTTCCACCTGGCAATCCAGGATTGAATGTACCAAAGCACTCTAATCAAGAGAGCAAGCAAACAAAGCAGGATATAACTTCTTCAAGGATTGACTCCCATGCCACACATCATGCCAAAACTGAAGACGATGGCCATCCCCAATGTCAAAAGACACAACGCTGAAAATTGCTCCAACCTCCACAGGCTGCACCCATGAGAACCCCCCTAACTAAACCCGAAGTCCAACCACCCCATTCCTCCCCATATTTTGTGGCAATGGCACTTGTTGAAGTTATCTTTTTACCATATGACTTACTGCAGTAGCCATGAAACAAAATTATTTTGTTGAACAACCCCCCCCCCCCCCCAAATTTTCACTCTCTTTCCCTCAAAAAAAAAAAAAAAAAATTGAGATAGTTTAATAATGATGGTGAATTATTAAAAGAACACGATGTTTCCATTACAATAGCCCTTGAGACAGCTTAATTGACTCAAAAATTATATATATATATATATATTTATATATAAACTGACTTAAATTAATTTTCAAACAAAATAATTATGATAGTACATGCATTTAGCTTTAGTATATTTGTATAAACAATTAATTAACGTTATACTGCTTAAATTTTAAATTATTGAAACTAGTAGTCTAGTACTTCTCTTGTGAGGCAAAAAGAGTAATTTAAGGTTTTTAAGCTTTTGTCTTTTGAGATATTAACCTCAGTGTAAGGCATAAAGGGATACAAGGATATTGATCAGAAGAAAATAGAGAAATGTTGATTTAGACTACACGCTGGTATTAACATATGCGTTAATAATGTAGTCTAAATGTTTTATATAATTGCTTTTTGTTCAGGAGTGCTTCAAGGTGCAACTCTAAAATCAGAACATGTAGGTGAAGCCACATGGCTGTAATAATGAATTTTTTTAATTTTGATGGAGTTTGTTTGATGCAACTATGGAAAAGGAGTGTAGTGTCGTGTGCAACCTTGGAAAAGGGTTATTGATTTGGAGATATAATAAAGGGTGGAAATTTTTAGTATATTTTGTTTCTTACTCCTAAGGTTCTTAATTTGGAGAAAAAATAAAGAGAAGACAATTTTTGTATATTTATTCCTTACAGCTAAGGTCCTCTCTATATATCATCTGTTAGAGAGAGAAAATTCTAGTGGGCTAGAGAGGAAAATAGTTTATATATATATATATATATATATATATATATCTTTGTTACTTTCCTCGCCTCCTTTTTTTGATAATTTAATAGTTGCAACAATTGGGGAGGGGGGATTTGAACCCTAGACGTCTAAAATGGAAACATCAAGCAGTGCTGGGTGAGCTACAAGGCTCTTGGAAAACCACATCTATTTTCTTGTCTATTGAACCCTGGACGTCTTCATTAGAAACACCAGGAAGTGTTGGGTGAGCTACATGGCTGTTGGCAAACCGCATCCGTTTCCTTGTCTATGCATGCGTTAGACCAAAGCATGGACCTACAAGTGAAGGAATGGAGTTTTCGGGAATACCATATTCAAACTCTTCTACTTGTGAGATTTAAATAAAGTACACTTTCGAATGTATTATATATTACACTTTTTCCTCATATCAAAGCCTATTGAAGTCAAAACTACTTTAGAGGCTAACTAGTAATGTATAACTCCCCATAACTATCACTTATCAAAAAAAGAAAAAAAAAAAAAAAAAAACTCCTCATAACTATTACTAAATTAATTAAGCAATCATTGTAACATGACCTATTCCAAACCCTATATATATATTTTAAACCCTCTAATATAATCTTTTAGATCCAACGTGAGCTGTAGCAATGGCTGCTTGGAATCTGTGCTGGATTGGGTTAAGGTATATCATATCTCAGTGCTTGAGAATTTCTGAATCTGGTGCTGTTCCTGTTCCAATTGGAGTTGCTGCTTGAATTCCTTGGACTGGGACTTGACAGCGGGAAATTTGATATTTGTCCTCATCTAGAGGTCTACTTATATATTTTTAGATTACTATATTAAATTCGCTATTTCCTAATAAAGCTTTTAGGACACGTGGTAATTTATTATGGTATCAGAGCTTGTGGTCTTGAGTTTGAGCCTTGTTTGTACTCTACCTCCCATTTAAAAAGTTAAAAATCTCATGTATTAAGCCTCATTTATTGAGGAGTTTGGGCTCACAGTCCCACACGTGAGGGGGAATGTTAGAATATTATAGTTAAATGATTAAATTTAGCATTTCCTAATAGCTTAAACTTCTAAGATAAGCAGTAATTTATAATATATATAATTGGAGTGGTGAAAAGTCAACGTTGTAATTCCTTACCTGTGATTATTTTATACGTTAAAAGCATACTCATATTTGCAGAGGCAGCTCTTAAGGTATGCATAAATTTATGCTCTAGTGATTCTATATTCATGTTCAAACCCACTTCTGGCATAACTTCTGCTAGAATACTTGACTTAATTTCATGCTGGCTTAAATTAGACACTGGGGTGTGGCAGTATTTCTGTGGCTGAGTTAGGAATTTATAGGAATTATGGTTTTCCTGTGACAGAGTTACTACCTGATGCCAGGTTTGTGATTTTTAGATTCACACTCTGTTTGAAGTTTGAACTCATAGGATTACTTGCTTCCCTGCCAGGTTTGTGTTTTCTAGATTCAGGGGATGACTTCAGCTAGACCTTACAGCCTTAGAATGTAAAATATTATTTCTTTTGTTTATGCATATGAATTAATTCTTATGCTAGATCTGTGTCATATTCTTGTATGGCCAACTCACCTTCTTAGGGCTGTTTAAACGTGTCAATTATCCAGTGGCTCAATTGTTTTTCCTCTTTCATGTGTTCTCTGAGTAATAAAATTTATACACCTTCCATCCCCCAATAATTGTTGTACTTCCCAATTTCACATCACAAAATATGTCTTTAAATAAATAAAATTTATAAATACAAAATTCTTACTTTTCCTATATATCTTTCACTTTGAAATGTAGATCATTTATGAAAAGTTCAAAGTACCAGTAATATAATGGTCATTTTTGGAGAACCTACAAAAAACTTGAGTTGTCAAGGCATCAAATACTTCTTAAGATGTGTGTTTTTATTGTAGAAGACACCTATTATGGGACAGGGAGTAGATCTCACACTACACCCAGAAGTACATCTGTACCTGAACTACCAGGTTTTTTTTTGCACAAACCTCATCCTCTTCTCTTCTTTCGGCTAGTCACTACATATCTTTGTAAATAAACTCTTCCCTTTTGCGGGTCACTTACTGTTATGTAAACTTGTAATCTTGTTCAGTTTAAGCAGATCTGTCTGCATTTAAATGAGTATATTTTTCTATGTTAAAGTAATTATATTATTAAATTACTTAGGTTGAATGGTTTGCTAGTTAGTTCTAGGATAGCTATAGAATCAGTACATGTGCATCAGTTTGTTTGATAACCTCATATTTGGAGAATGCAGGTCCTACTGTATGGAAATGCATGTGTACTTTTGCAACATTTATGTGAATTTTATCATTCCATCTGTGTTGGCAGAATTTGTGATATTGAATTGGACGCTGGAGTTGTAACTGGTAAAGATAGTGCTTTGGCTGGTGCTCATGTCAGTGGAATTTTCGTTCCCTTCCCTCTTTGTTTTGGGGATTGGGGGTTATCACTTTTTACTTCTCAAATAACCTTTAGCAGTCCCATGTGATTTAACAGTGTATGTATAAGTTACACACTGCCTATGCTAGCCTTAAAGAGCTTGTGTAAGTTGAAGGTTCCAAAAAGTGATGTGAATGAGTGACTATTACATGGAGTTCCCTTGAAAACGTTTAGGTTTCACAACAGCCAAAACTGCTACTTCATTTCTAGTGTTGGAAAGCTGCTATCATGGTTTCCTATTTACAACAATTTTGACTTTATTTTCATTAAAATATGTTAGTTGTACTTGTCACTTCTCAGTGGAAAGCGTTTGATGGATTTATGCTTGAGTCTATATCTGACTTGCACAGGCACATAAGTATTTTCAATTGTTTTACAATTTCTTGTGACTTATTAAGTGACTAAGTTGGTTGCAGATGGTCTTCTTGCCAAGTGGCAACCGAACACCTTGTATTGGTCTTGATCTGGGGTTCAGTCCCCCTTGTCTTCAACTATCAAAAAGTGATAAGTTGGTTGCCCATGGGCTTTTGGTGAAACTTGTATGTCTTGATCCGGGGTTCAGTCCCCCTTGTCCTCAACTTACTAAAAGTGACTATGTAGGTTTGTTGGATTAAAATGGGAGTGGTTCGAAACCTTTGCCATCAAAGGGGTAAATATTTTGTGGTTCATGGGTGCAGTTTTAAACTTGTGCAATCAAGGGGGTAAATCTTTTGTGGTTCAGAAAGTGAGGCAAGGACTTGATAATGTTACCTAGTTGAGCAGCTTTTGTCCAGGATACTTTGAGCCCTGTTTTAGAAAAAATATTTTTATTTGCATCTATTTTGGAAATCGGTATTGACATTTTTTCCGAATGGCAATGTTGGATTTGCATTAACTTTAGTCATTAATTATTGCATTTATGGAATGTCATCTGGTTGCAAGTCACATTATTTTGGTAATCATAATGAGGTTCATAATGATTTCTTCTTATTTAATTTCTCTTTTGTCATCTGCACGGTCCTTTGGATGTTTAATCAATCTGAGAATTTTGAATATTTTTCAGATTGGTTGTGAATGTTGTTTTCTTTCTCATTTTTTTCTTCATGTCAATATATTTGGCAATCCTGCTAAAATTGTTGATTAATGTGACCTAATTTTTATGTCTGAAATATTGTTGCAAGCTTGCTGCAGTCTTATTGCATTAAATATCTAAGATTTGTTCTCTTATTTTGGTTATGCTATGCAGATGAGAATGGACTACATGTTTACCAAGTTTTGTCTCCGGGCTTCCTAAATTTTCTTCTCCTCATATTTTTCCTAAAAAGTAGATGCCGCAAATGTGAATGCTCGTCAGATTATCACAAAAAAGCTGACTTGATCTCTCACTGCTATGGTTATATCTGACTATTTTCTGAAGTACACAATACTGATGGTTCCGGGTGGTGAAGAAAATCGACAAATTTTCCACACCACAAAACCTGCTGCAATGGTTAAACACTGACAATTTAAGAAATTATAATCCCCTTTTTTGGACTTCGATGACCAAATCTTTCTGCAAGCTTTTCCACTGGGACTGGTTGCCACGAGGTTTTATGAACTTGTATGCTTGACTGTATGAACTTGTTGTACTATTAGCTTGTAAATATGAAGTGCAAATTGGATAAAGCTTGTATAGAAGTTGTATCAGTTCATGCACAGAGATGGTGGCTTGTCCTTTTATTGTTTCTATTTATTTGTATATCTTAGGTAATCCAGAGGGAAGAGAGAATGTAAAAGAGAGCCCGTGCTTCTCAACCAGCCAAAGCTGCTGCCCTTGGTTTGAGTTTGTGCTATATTAGTAGTTGGGACTAGGGACACAAATGCTCTACCCTCCTTTTGATTCGGCCTTTTCTTTAAGTGAGCTAATCTAGTATATGATTACCCATTTATGGTGCCCACAAACATCCATTTTGTTTTGATTCTTCACCTTCAGATTTAGCCGTGCCGTCTTGAAGGATAATTTTTACCATTATTGATTCTTTTGACCTAATCTAGTATATGATTACCCATTTATGGTGCCCACAAACATCCATTTTGTTTGATTTTTGACCTTTAGATTTAGCCGTGCCGTCTTGAAGGATAATTTTTTCCATTATTGATTCTTTTGACCTGGTACAATGAAAGGACCAATTTTCTTCAGATTTAGCCGTGCCGTCTTGAAGGATAATTTTTTCCATTATTGATTCTTTTGACCTGGTACAATGAAAGGACCAATTTTCCTGACTGTAGCTCTGGCTTGACAGCTATAGCAATCGATTAATCCAATTTGGAGCCTTGCATTTATGCACATATGTTAAACATATATATATATATATATATATATTGGGATTCATTATCGGTCATCTATATATATATATATTGGGATTGATTATCGGTCATCAATTGCTTTTTTCTTTTTTTTTAATGTTTTTAGACCTTTTTTTTTTTTTTTTTGGCTAATGAGAGTAGAGGTTTTTGAGAGCTTAATTATTTCCCTAAACAAATGCAGTCTCTCTTTTCCATGTCCTATACATATCAGGTAATTACAATGAGGGATTCTTGATAGTGCATGTGTAACACTCTGCATCTTATTGTTTATTTGACAGCTAAGTTGTATGAAAAAGTCACACGAGTAGCATGTGACTTGTTTTTCTAACTTAACTGTCAAATAGATGGTAGGGTACAAAGTGTTATACGTCCATTAGTTTGGGAGTAATAATGTATTCTTGTAATTTAAGAGGATAAGTGTAACAAGTATTGTTTAGGTGGAAGAATTCATCAAAAATTAATGGTAGTTTTGGCTACATCATCCAGAACTACCAAGTAGCCCTGAGAAGAGTCCACCCACCAAGTATCAATAGCAGGCCCCTCAAAAACAATCTGAAGCTGGTAAACCTTGTTTTCTGAAAGGTTAAAGAAGTAGCGAGTTGTAGAGTACATTTTTGGTTGCCAGGAAGCATGAGCCATGGAGTTTAAAGGCAACAGGTTGAAGAGGAAAATTGGGATTGTGATTGTTCTTGTGCGGCTGATCAAGAACAAACAACATTGAAGTGAATGCAGTCGACAGAGGAAAACTTTCTTAAGATAATTCCAAAGAGTTCGACAAGGAGGTCTGAGCATGGATGTGATGATGAATGGTACTTCAATACTTTCAGAATTTTTGCTTGTACGGTCCATCTTGTTATTAGTTTTTCCAATATTTCAATAATTTTTATTGTAAAAGATTATAATATTCAATGTTATATTTTATAGACAAAATAGAATGATAATAAGAATAGTATAGTGATTTTATTATACTATGCTTGCATTTGGATTGCAATTAAAATTATAAATTATTTCACTATTCAGCTTATTTTTGTTGCTATTCATAGGTCCTACTGCATTTTTTTGGTACTATTTATGGGTCCCACTGTACTATTCTAACTAACTTTTACATTTATTTATAGTACTTTCAGGAATAAGTTTTCAGTTTCAGGAAAAAAAAGCGATATCCAAACAGACCTTATTTGTATTTATAAATTTGAAATTTATATGATATAGTGACTAATATAAATAGGCATGTTTCATGCCTACTCAAGAATACAAATTTCATTTTAATAAATAAGAATACAAATATCCATTAATAATTTTTTTTTACATTCTTAATTGTGTGTGTGTGTTTTTTTGTTGGACTTTGTTTCAACTTTTGCAAAAGTATCTAACTTTGAGCAAAAATAACCTATTTCAAATCAATTTTTTTAGAATATTGACATCAAAATTTCATTATAGTTAAATAATTAATACACCACTTAAAATAATTAATATAAAAAAAAAGTATTTATCCTATTAGTAATCTTTTTATTTACATTGAATGTCATATTCTAAATCAATTATTATTATTATTACTAGTCCAAATAAAAATAGTTGCTTATATAAAATTTATAAAAGTAACTGTATAAATTCCTCTAATATAAATAATTAATATATGCATTAACTCCATTAGCTTATTCAATGAATTAATACTTTGATATAAATGAAAATTTTGTTGAGGTAGAATCTTAAATATATAAAATCTCAAAAAATGTACCAAGACTTCATCCTTTCCCACATAAGGTCTATATATAATTCATGAATAAGCTAATCTTTCACTAAAAAAATAATTCAGCTAATCTAGTAACTAAAGATTTCATTCCTTTTTTTTCCCGCTCCAATGACAATCCACGCTGTGAATAAGGACGGGCTTCGAATTGTTTCTCAATTTTGGTTTCTACGAGTACGTCTTCGAATCGTTGAAAATTAAGGAAGGTGTCATTCATTAAGGAAATCTGATAATGAGCAGTTCTCAATTAGTAGATCGATTTAATTGCCAGTTTTGTGTATCATACGATGGACTATCAAGCATCTCACTTCTTTCTAAATAGTTCTATAAAGATGAATTGCGGAGAATACGATCAAATCAAAGAGAGATTTCACAAGATGGGACTGTCTTCTTTTCCTTCATTTCCGTAATAAGGGTCTCATAAATTGCCATTATGAAACTCTTTGAATTAGTTGAAATGGAGAAGAAGTTGAAATGATTTCTTTTCAAAGTTACCTTTGTCCTGCATTACCACCACCATAAACAACAATTGCTGTCTGCTGATATGACATTTTTTTTCTATACACGTCCATATAATGCTAATGTGGCATCTTAGGTCATATGCTGGTCAAAAAATCAAAATACTTTATAAAGGTATATTCATTATAAATTTTGAATATATTCAACTAATGAATAATTTATTCATCACTTATGTAATAATATTTAACAAGTTAACTAAATAAATCACGCTAGAATGTGTTAATAATATATGCATTCAAATTGATTAAACCATGGCTTTTGAGTGGAGGTGTAGTGTGCCTTTGTATTAGAATCACTTTCCCTTTCCCTTGTGTGTGTGTGTGTTTGTCTCTCAAAAAAAAAAAAAAAAAAAAAAAACTCAAAAGTGATAATACATTACAATTGACCGAAATAATAATATATTTTCATCATTCATCATCTTGCCTAATCAACTCCATCTAAGTCAATGTTATCATCATGTTCATCATTTTGCAAACTTATTTCTTCATTGAAATTTTCTTCATCATCATCAACATTTACTATCTCTTCTTATTCTTTTATTTTAATATTTTTTATTAAAAAAAAAATTTCTTCTTAGCATTCTAGTTTCTTAGACTTATAACAATAATAAAAAAATAATTATATTGTCAGCTAATATCTTACTCATAGTATAGAAAAGAAATTTGTAAATATGAAAGTGAAGTAAAAGTGTGTAGTCCAGATTTTGTAGGAGAAAGGGGGAAAAAAAACTTATGGACATGTTATTTTATTAGGCTAAATTAAATAACCTAATAATTTTGTGTTAAAAACAAGTCTAACAACTTGTTAGATTTAAATAAAAGTACAAATTTTAACAAAAAAAATACATTTTAAAGCATGCGTCTATGTATCGTATGATATGCACGATTTTTAACGCTCCGATTCATACAATACACACACTTTATGAGCACTTCCAATACACCACTATGATGCAAACCTTTTACACACGATACAATATGTATCGTACTATACTTATCACAATATATATTGCGATACTACAACTATGTTTGGCATTTGAGAACGTTAAGGTTGTTGGTTGGTGACAAGGGCACCTGTGTAGGCTGTGTTTACAAGTTCCAAACTTACAGTGTAGGTGTTAGAGACTATGCTGGTGTAACAGATTAGGCATGGAGTTTGAAGGCAGCAGGGAGAAGAGGAATGGGATGGTGCTTATGCTTGTGATGCGGATTTATCAGAATTCGAGTTTATATCTATATACATGAATAATTCTGGTTCTCTTTGGAATTGATTTTGCTTTGTTTATTCGCAATGGCTTATTAAACGGGATTACAACTAGAGGGAGGGGGTGTTAATTAATTGTGTTAGTTTTTAGACCCCTAAAAACAGTATTTAACCTGATTTTATGGTCAATTTATTAATTAAGTCAATTATGCAAGCCTTAGGTTAAACATAAATCAATTATATCATGTAGCAAAAATATAAATAAGGCATAGATATGATGACCCAAGAAAAACCAAAGAAGAAACTAGTTTCAAGGTAAAAAACCTAGGGGTAACGATCCCAAGAAGAACACTCCACTATATCAAATAGAAGTTTACAGTCAAAACTATGAATTTGTAGTAAATTTAACCGTGATTATCAAATCTAGTTCTGAAACCCTCAGGCTTTTTTGATGTGGATTTTCTCCAACATGAACCACTGGTTCACGCTTTAGATCTCCAACATAGACCTCCAGTCTATGACTCCAAGACCACCTTTAAAGGTTTATATCTAGCACCTTTGATGATTGGTATGCAGCAACTTCAGATTTACCGGTTCTAATAGTATGTAAATCGATTCCTGTAGTGACTTTGAAAAGAGAAGCTCCCAAAGTCTCTACAAAATGTGCCTTAGGGTTTTATTTATATACTTAGTGAAGTAGATTTGAAACCCTAATCATTTTCTAGGCCAATGGGCTGTTGGGACTAAATTAAAATTCTGCAGAAAAGCATTTTGATCTATCAAACCATCTTCTCGATCGGTTGAGCTCAACGTATTTCGCTAAACCTGCAGCTTCCTTGTTCTTGTATTCTAACTTGCAACACCTTGAGCATTATCTAATATACCTAGGGACGGACCTAGGTGGGGGCCTAAGGGGGCCAGGGCCCCCCTGGACCCAAAAAAAAAAATTTAATAGGTAAAATTTTCAAAAATAAAAATAAAAAATTTTGGGCCCCCCTTACCTTGTAGCTCAAGCCTCCCTCCAAAAATCATGAACTAGAACCATCCCTATCCTAGCCGACTAGCCCAGGAGGCAAAAGCCCATGTAAATCTTAAAAAAAAAAAAAATGTAAAAAAGAAAAAAGAAAAAACCCAGCAGTCCAAAACCAAACGGAAAAAGCGAAAAATGAAGGAAAAAGAAAAGAAAAGAGAGAGGCGAGACAGAGAAAGTGAGAGGCGACTGGCGAAAGACTTAGAGAGTACTCCGAGTAGAGACCCATCTCGGTGATCTCGCTGCCCACTCCGTGACGCCGCCACCATGCGAGAGAGACCCATCTCGCTGCCCACATCGCCACCCATCTCGCAAACAGACCTGTCCTTGTGTCAGCTGTCGCATATGCAAACGGGAAACGACCACACCAACGCCGCCACACAAGACGCCGTTGGTTGCTCAATCTGCCCAGCCCAGCTTTATTGCTCCAGGCTTCTGATAACGCATTAAAATGTATACTTGTTATATATTTATGTGGGCGTTATCTCCTTATTACTATGCTTAATTTGTATAATTAAGCCATGATCTACATTAGTCCCTATTATTTATTTTTACATAATTTCTTGAATAAGATGCTATTCATTGTGTGTAATTTTCTACTTTCAGGAAATCATGTGAGAAAGATGAGTTTACAGGAATTTGTGAGAGAATGGAGGCCAAACTAGAATTAAAGTGGAGCTAAAGGACCATACTTAAATGTCTAAGGAGGTGTAGCTGGAGTGCTTGGATCGTCTACCATGATTGGAAGCTTCAAATAAGGAAAGAAATCAAAGAGGTAGAATCTGAAAAGGAAAAATCTGATTTGAGCACTGATCAATAGTTTGGGCGTATCTCTCTTCTCAAAAATCCAATTGACACAAGGCTAGATGGGTTGGAACTATGACTTAAATATCTACAACTTTCCAGTTTTGAGTTTTTCGAAATTCTCAATTTTTGAAGGTCGAAATTAACTCACAAGTTACTGCTGTAAACCTGGACGGAAATTAAAATAATAAAAGTTTTATTTTCTTTGGACACTTAGACATTAGGGTTTGGAAGGGAGGCTGGTAGAACAAATTTTGGAGAGAAAACATTGTATTTTCCTTTCTCTAATGGCAGCCTAAACTCTTTGCTAGGGTTAGGGGTTATGTTTCTTCTATACGGTATGAATATTCAATGTGATTCTTTCTAGGATTTTATCAACAGCATATTTGATTGTTCAATTTGATTTCTTTTGATGTATTAGTTCTTCCATGCTTTCAATAAGTTCAATCATGTTTTTCTTATTGTTTAGATGAATTTCTAATAGTTTCAAATAGAAATAGTTTTAAAGTGAATGGGTTTTTCTAAAAACTTTTCTAACCGCATTATTAATCGAGGTTATCATGCATTCTTGAATTGTCTCAGTTCAATCGAATCATAAGTTTTTAATTGTATAAGAACAATCAATTATGAAATATATATTTTCTTAGATCACAAAGAATTTCATATCGATATAGGGAAACACCCCGATGCCCTAGTATTTACATTATTGATTTAAATTAGTTTTTATTATTATTCTTGTTAACAATTACCAAACAAAAGTATTTTTCTTCTTCACCCAAATTGTTATTTAATTATATTGTTTTTGAATTTACTCTGCTCCTTGTGGTTCAACCTCGGTACTCCAAGAATTATATTGCTACGATCTCCTGCACTTGGGAGTGAGCAAGCACCTTCACAGTTCACAAGTATTTAATCTATCATTTCCTTCAAAACCTAATATAATGTTTGTAAATCTCAGAATCTGACAATCTGTGCTTGTTGACTTGTGGGGTTTGTGTTTTACTGATGAGTGATGAACTGATGTTGGTGATTGTGAATTGAATCTGTGCCTGACTGCCTGTGGTTTTTTCTTTTTTTGGCTTTTTGGCTTTATGACTCTCTGTCACTTTGTGTTTGTGACTCTCTCTTATATTATATAGATAAGAGAGATAGAGAGAGAGAGTAAAGTTTGTAGAGATTAGAGAATATATTATTGTAGTATTTGACTGTTTGTTCTTTGTTGACTGATAGTTGGGCAATAATAGGGACAAGTGACAGGAAAAAAAAAGGGTAAAGTTAGGAAAAATTTTTGTTGGTAGTGTAGAATAAATTCATGGTGTCGGTAGTGGGATTGGGTGAGTGTCAGAAATATGGAGACAAGACAAAGACAAAGAGATAAATAAAGGCAAAGACCAAAGACAAAAGATAAAAACAAATCATATCATATAGAAAATTGTCACACAAATTTAAGAAAATAACAGTGATTCACTTGCGGGCATTTTCAGCTATGAAAGTTGTCAAAACTAACCTTCGAAACAAAATGGAAAAAATAATTTTTTGAAGGACTCTTTGATGTTATATATTGAAAAGGATATAGTTTCGACATTTAGTTTGGATTCAATCATAGATGATTTTGAAGATTTGAAAGAGCGTTGAGTTCCCTTTTCATAAATGATTGTATCCCGAAACAATAGTGTTTTGTGTCTTTTGTTTTTGTTGGTAGATGATTATATCTTAATATATTAAGAAACAATGATTTTTGGGTATTTATCTTGGTTGATAGTTTATTAATACTATATAGATGCGTATTTGAAAAAAAAAAATTCTCATCTCCGGCCCCCTCAAGCTTGAAATCTTGGGTCCGTCCCTGAATATACCCTATAAACTCTAAGATTTATATCTAGACAAGTTTGTATTCACAGTTTGCCAATTGTTTTAAGTTTTTAGAACCTAACAGATTGGTTTTTCAAATGGATTTGAAGTTAGTCTACACCAAGAAATGCTTGGTTCATAACTATTAACTTTCTATAGAAGCATTTTTAGAAACTTATTTTAGTTAAATTTGTGTATAATGGCTAGTGTGCTTCAAAGTAAGGAATGGTGGTAGAAACCTCTAAGATCTAAAACACTAGTAGCTATACAAAGTGAATAATGGCAAGTTGATACTGACAAACCTGTTTGGATTCCATCTAAATCAGCTTACCTTAAGACACAAATTGTCAGTAGTGAATTTGGTATAACATTATACGGTTTTCATTTCTACCGGATTACCTGTTAGGTACGACACCGTTTCACAGGTCAATAACAAGAGATTAGGATAATTAGATGTCATTCCAAGGGACAAAATTGGCCTTTGCCCTTTTTTTAAAAACAATACAGCATTTTGCCCCCTTTCCCAAATTAATTAGGGAAATGCCTATTTTTTGAAACTCGACTTTCTCAAAATCGAGTTTAAAAAAAAAAAAAAAAAAATTCTTGGAGGCCTATAGTGGCGTTTTAAGGAGCCTATAGTGACGTTTTAAGGACCTATAGTGGCGTTTTGTAACTCGATCTTCATAAAATCGAGTTCAATGCAAGTTTTTCCTTTTTTTTTTACCTATAACTCGAGTTCATAAAGCTTGAGTTACAAAACACCACTATAGGCTCATTAAAACGTCACTATAGGCTCCTTAAAACGCCATTATAGGGCTTAACTCGATTTTGAGATAGTCGAGTTTCAAAGGAGGGGCATTTCCCTAATTAGTTTGGGAAAGATGGCAAAATGCTGGATTGTTTTTTTAAAAAGGGCAAAGGCCAATTTTTTCCTCATTCCAAGTGTATTTATTTAACTCATGCAACGTCGTTCAAGATGTTACTAAGTGAGTATTCAGCATGATATCGTTTTGTTTTATGGATTATTTAAATTTAATAGGGTATTAGTCAGATGAGTTGAATTATTGCTTTGTATATTGCATTAACAAATTTTTAGTTGTCAAGAATCAAGATATAAACAAATTTATTTTGGTTATCAAATTAGGAATATTGTCATTAAAACTATTGCTTTCTATAAGGGTATTTTGCTATGTTAACCTAGACTATTATTATTTACCGTGTGTGTGTGTTTTTTTTTTTTTTTTTTTTATGGGAAGATTGAGAATTTTATTCCATATGAGAAATAGAAATTACATCATGGATAAAAGCTTGCTCAATAAAGTAAGGAGAGCTTTAAGGGAAATCACTTGTTGGATCGCCTGTGATTTGTTCCACGACGGCCTTCGCATTCCTGTACGTACGGACACGTGTGTCACTTTTTTTTTGTGTCTCATTATTAATAATAATCCTTACACTACTATAATAATAATAATAATAATAATTAAATTTAATCATATCCCACTACTAATTATAAAATATAAAATAAAAACATTATTATTATATAGAAAGTAGTAGTAGGCGGTTTAGTTTTACAGTTTTAAAGAGTTGAAGAGAGAGTTTTTTTTTTTTTTTTTTTGACTGTGAAGATAGATGAGAGAGTTTAAAGAGAAGCTGAGGTAGGTAAGTAGCGGAAAATACGGAGAGAAAGGGAGGACAAAAGTCGAAATATGGGGAAAGAAAAGAGAGCAAAAAAAAAAAAAGGAACCTTTGTCTTTGAGATATTTGCGGCAATCTTCGCGGGTGAGCTGAGAAATGTCTTCCTCAGTCAGCTGCTTAGGGGTTTCTCCAGTATAGACCCATACGTCGTCGTGGCGGCGTTCATCGCTTCCGATTCGCCGCCGCTACCAACTGATCTGACCACTCACTCACTCGCTCACTCCCTAATTTTTTTTTTTTTTTAAAAAGGGGTTTAATAAATTAAAAAAAAATAAAAAATGGTTACTCTGTTTAGTGATAGTGAGTGAGTGAGAGTTTGTGTGTGTAAAAATAAAATGTGAGTGTGTGAGACAGAGAGAGTGAAGAAGTGAAGTGTGAAGTGTGAGGTTATTGTTTTTGTTTAAGAGAGAGAGAGAGAGAGTGGCTATGGAGGTGACTAGGATGTAGCTTGCTTAATCACCGGTGGTGGATTGCATTTAGCCTTAACTGCTGCCTCGTACCCAACGAGGTAGTTTAGTGCCCATTGGACCAAAGCTTGCCCATGCAATGGTAACCACCCGAGCTGCTTGATCATCTTCTACTCCATCAACCATTAGCAGATTCCATAAAAGGTCTTAGAACGTTCGACATTCCCCACTCTGTGTTGTGTTGGTGGTGCAGGTTTCAGGGTACTTGCTCGCCTAGATCACAAAAGAAATAAATCCTTTGAACGTGTTCTAGCCATGCAGACGAAAACCCTATATGGCCCAGATGGTATTGACCTCTGGCTAGGTAGGGGAGGTCCCCTTAATCCCTATCTCAAAGGTGTCATAGTTGCTCGTCTTCGCAAGGAGATGAGGCCTAAAGACCTACAGTTGATATCTAATGAACTCTTCATCCAAGAAAAGGTGAAGGAGTTCTTAGAGTGGTCAACCCTCCGTGGGTGGGTTAAGGAATGGTTGCGCTATTGCCGCTATTACTATACGGTACATTAATGCAACCCCAAGCCCCTTGAGCTTTCAGACGTCTCCATAAAATATGCCCAATAGACTCCGACTCCAAACTGCAACTATCACAAATATCATCTTATAATATCTGCCTCTTCATCAAGTTTGCCTTCGTTGGTAGAGTATCACGACAAGCTCTCCATTCGAAGTGTCGAACTTTGTGCGAGATCGATAAGTTCCAAACCGCCCTCTAGAACAATGGATATGATTGTTATTTGAACTATCTCCTCGATTGGTAGGATGGGACAGTTTCACTGCTAATTTGTAAGCACTGCGCACACTAAACAGTCTATTTGGCGTTTTCGTCTAGATTAATTTATCTGTAGGCAGCCGAGAACTTAATGGAATACTCTTAACAATCTCAGCTTCGTGGGGAAGAAGTAGAGCATTAATAATTGTAGATTTCCAGCTTATAGTGGCAGTATCAATCAGCTCATTTACTCTAGTATCAGAGTGCAAAAAAAGTCTTGAAGAAACTACTTTATACGTGGAGGAGATTGGCAGCCATCTATCCTCCCAAACTCGAATGCTTGCACCATTGCCTACCCTCCATCTTAAACCTTCTCTAACCAAATTTTGGGTAGCCATGATACTACGCCAGGTGTAAGAAGGATTGTTACCGAGTGAGGCGTGTGCAAAATCACTCAATGGGAAATATTTGGCCTTTAGAACCCTATACACCAAAGAATTTTGACCCATTTGAAGCCTCCATCCCTGTTTTGCAAGAAGTGCCAAATTAAAGAGCTCTAGATTCTTGAAACCCATGCCCCCACATGACTTTGGTTCCCACATCTTCTCCCTGCTAAGCCAAGCAATTTTCTTCTCATCTTTCATTTGTCCCAACCAAAAGTTTCTAATCATACTCGTTAACTCCTCACAAAGAGAGTCTGGTATTTTGAAGCAACTCATGGTGTAAGTCAGTATAGCTTAGGCCACTGCTTTAATTAGGACCTCCTTCCCAACTTTAGATAACATTTTCTCCTTCCAACATACTAACTTTTTACCAATCTTCTCCTTTATGTCATTGAAAGTATTCCTTTTGTTTCTCCCCACAAGCGATGGTAGGCCAAGTTACTTTTCATGCTGTTTAATAACTTGAGCACCAAATCTCCGCTTAATCTCTTCTTGGACATCTCCGAAAGTGTTATTGCTAAAAAATAGGGAGGTTTTTGCCCAGTTCAATTACTAGCCTAATGCTTTCTCGTATACTTCTAGGACTCATTGTAATGAGTCACATTCTGCTAGAGATGATTTACAAAAAATCAGGTTGTCATCAACAAAAAATAAGTGAGAAAGCTTTGGTCCACCACGGTAGACAGCTAGCCCCTCCATTTGTCCACTACAAACTGAGGCGTTGATCAAAGCTGATAAACCTTCTGCACATAAAAGAAAGAGGTATGGAGATAAGGGATCACCTTGACGGATACCCCTTGAATAAATAATATGTCCCCTAGGACTCCTATTTATCTTTATGCCATAGGTAACAGAAGTCACACACTGCATAATCAAACGTATCCATCTCTCTACAAAACCCAACTTTTTCATTATTTTCTCCAAACACGCCCACTCCACCCTATCATATGCCTTACTCATGTCAAGTTTGAGTGCCATCTCTCCCACCCTACCTCCTTTTTTCTGACTAATATGATGTATGGTCTCAAAAGCAACCAAAACATTATCAGTGATTAACTTGTCATGCATAAAGGCACTTTGGGTTTCACTAAAAATAGAGGGAAGAACCTTTTTTAGCCTATTTGCTATAGCTTTTGAGGCAATCTTATATACAACATTACATAAACTAATAAGCCTATAATCAATTATTCTCTTTGGTTCTTTTTTACTTTTGGAATAAGCACAATATGAGTCTCATTAAAATTAAGAGGAGATATATGTTAGGAACCCGGTGGTTCCTAATGGAGATTGATGGAAATTATAGGAAAATTGATGGGAATTGTAGGAAAATTGACTTAATTTGAGGTAGTCACCCTCCATAGAGAAAGAAAGAGATTAAGAGAGAAAGATGCACTAATGCACTAAGAAATTGGTTTATTCTTCAATGATAAAAATGTGATTATACAAGTAGGTATTTATAGAACCATAAAATTATTCTATTAGCCCACATGACCTTATCCTAATGGTCCTATTATTCCCCATGTGCATTAATAATTCCAACATGTGCTAAATGTGATTAACATGCTTGGAATTATAACTAACTAACTAAATCTACAATAATTATTATCCATATGCTTATAGCATTCCTAACATTTCCCTCCCCTTGAAAACACCTTGCCTACAAGGTGTTGTTGTGAAACAGCATCTTCCTCAAAGGAGATCTTCCAATGGACCAATACCTTAGTGACATTTTGATCACCATATTCATGCATTTCTCTTTGTCAAGCGGTCTTGTGCACAGGAAGGTTTCTTCTTCATAGATCTTCAAACTTTGCTCGAATTCTTGAGCCTTCAATGGTTCTTCAATCTTTAAGGTCTCATTGGTTCTTTGAACCTTGGAATGTTCTTGTATCCTCAAGACCTCATTTGATTCTAGAACCATTAAAATTATTGGTGCTTGCATCTTGGATTCTTGGATCACCGACACTTGGATTACCAATTCTTGAATCATAGACTCTTGAATGGAGCCTCCATTGGTGCATCAAGAATTGGTTCTTGAAAAACCATCATCACCTTCTTTGTTGGTTCTTTGGACTGAACTTCAAGGGCAGCGTGCACATGTATATCATCATCATCCACTTTGACACAAAAATCAACATTCCAGCCTGCAACAACAGCAATAGATTCTTGGAACTTGATTTGTTCTTCGAGTTTCATTGAATCAAGAGATTGTAACTCCTCTTTTGTCATGTTCTCGAGACCTTCTTGCAATATTGAGAGCTCTTCATTCATGGCCTTGTTAGATTCAGGTAAGGCTTTGACCTTCTCTAAAACGACATTGTGAGATTTATACAAAGTCTTGACATCCTCTGAAACTTTGTTCAACATTTGCTGTAATTCTTTCCAAAGTTTTCTTCGGTCACATTCGTCTGTATCAAGATCGATGGCTCTCATACCAATTGTTAAGTGATTGGTTATTGAGAAAATGCGGAAAGGAGAGAATTGAAGAGTAGAGGGAAAAGACAGAATTGAATAAGGATGAAATAGTTACTTCGAGGGTAACCACCACCAGGCAGAGAGAGAGAGAGATTAAAAGGACATTGAGAGGGAAAATTGGTTAATTCTTAGCATAATCCCATTTCTCCACACTAGCATCTTTTATACAATTCATTCCCCTTCCCGCCAAAACTAACAACCTAACTAACTGAACATGACAGACACTAACTAATTGAATATAACAGACACTACAACCATAACTGCTACTAACAGATTACTAACAGATTATCATACATAGTGCTAATCAATTGCCTAATCAAATACAATGCTAATAATACAGTCCACTACTAGTTACCTAACAATATACCAAGATTAAGGAAGTCAAGTACCGTTTTAGTGACCACTATGCCGCTTGTATTCCAAAAATGTTGGAAAAATAGAGGGGATATACCATTCGGGCCTAGAGCCTTTAGGGAATACATTTGTTTCAATGCCAATTTGACTTCAAGCTCAGTGAAATTTCGGACCAGCTCTTGGTTCATGGAAGTTGAGACTTTTGGTTGGACTGCATTTAGGATCTCATTGAACTTTGACGAGTTGCTTGAGGTGAATAAGTTGTTGTAGTACTCCACCACAATCTCCTCCATCTTAGTCTCATCAACTTGCCATACTCCATTAGCATCAAACAGCCCCTCCATATAATTCTTTTTGTGTCTTGCCGAAGGTTTTGCATGAAAAAAGCTTGTGTTTCGATCTCCTGCTTGAAACCAATTGAGTCTTGATCTTTGGTGCCACATTTCATCTTCTTTCTCCAGCCAACAATTCAATTCAATCCTAGTATTCTTCAAAGCTTGGATCAATTCAGGCGTTGATCGTTGTAGTTCCAGCCATTCCAGTCTTGCTTGTAGTGCAGCAACTGACTTACCAACATGCCTAAATTCTGTTTTGTTCCAAGCATCCAATGAAGACCTGCATCTCTCCAAACAGTTTCCCAGCACCCAACCCGTGGCTGATGATATACCATCCTCCCATGATATACCATCGTCTCGCTTTCTTTTTCTTCTGCCTTTGTTCCAGATGAAAAGATAGAGGAGAGTGATCAGATGTCGATGAGGAAAGGTGACGAAGTTTAGCTGCAAGAAATAAACCCAGCCAGTCCGATGTTGCTAATGCCTGATCCAACCTTTCCCGAATTTGTACCCATCAGACCACTGGTAGACAGAAATTGTAATTATTATTACAAATACATGGATTGCCAAAAGTTTAAATAGTGTAATTAAGAATAAAATAAAGATACATAAATAATAATATAAATCTAGCATAACAGGATACGGGTGCGGCGGAATATGTTTATTAATTAATTATTAAATATATTTTTATTTATATTTACTATATATTGTTAAGCATTTTTTTCATATAATGTTAAATATATATATCAATTAATAATTATTATTATTATAATTATCATCAATTAATATATATCCATTAATAATTTTTTTTTATATATCGCTATGGGGCCTAAGAATTTGACAAGCCCGACCCGTTTTATACTAAGCCCAAGGCCCACGCCGAGGAGGAGAAAATGGCCGAGGATGAATGAAGAAAGCCCAAATGGCCCAGGATCATCGCCGAGGACAGCCCTGACCTCGGCCAACCCAGGTCCCAGAAGGGAAGATCAACACGCCATCGAAGGTAGCCTCCCAGAACGTCCCACGAAAAGGGACAAGTACAGTAGGTTAGCCTTGAGAGCATGGTGGAGGAGCAATTCAAGGAAAAACTGTCACCTCCGCATTAAATGTCCACAACTAACGTTCTAGCCACATTAATGAGGAAATGACCCCTGAACAGTACCCCCTTGGTTGCTGCAACTCATAGAAGGTTGAGGGAGGTGGCTGATGGGACAAACACTCGAGTAGTGACCTGCATGATCAACAGATGGAGGGCCAAGATCAACTGAAAAGGGCTATATAATGTAAGAAATCCTCCATGAAGGGGGGGAGAAAAAGAAGAAGAAATAAAGAGGACAGTAGCAGTTTGTACCATCTCTGGAACCCTTGTAACTAAGCAAGGAAGAAATAGCAAGAACCACGAGTTCCTCGGATAGACCCGAGGATAGAAGTTCATACTTTAGTTCGAGTCTTTGCCATTCAATCCTCTCGTAATCATGCCTACCCGTTGTAACCCTCACTAAGGCCTAGTTCTTAAACCCATTTCTCTATAAATTTATTGTATTGGGCTAGTTGAGCTTGAGTTCAAACCTCTGATAACGGGAGTACTCGAACCCAGCCCCTACAATTGGCGCCGTCTGTGGGAAGAACTTGTGTGTTAGGGAGGGCAACAACCAAGCATGGTAGGATCAGGTCCTCATCAGGCGGGCTCCTATCAACCTGAACCGGCTAGATCCCAACAACAGGGTAACTTCCCCAACCCTGAGCGTCCTCGAAATGAAGAAAATGGAAGGTTCTGGGAGGGAAGTGTGAACACCACTCAAACTAGCAAAAGCCATTCTCGTGTGGGCAACCATGCGCTCCAGAGACAAAATAACAACCGGGCCACGCAATCAGAAGAAGTTAAGAGTCACGTATCCCATAGACAGAATGATAAGCGGGCCATGCAACGAGATAGACGACTTGAAGAAAAAGTTGCACCATGCACAACGAAGGCAATCTAATTCCAGGCATGACATGCCCTTCGATGACGAAAGTGATGACGATTATAGGCAAAGATCGATGACTCCCCCAAGCGAGACCTTCTCTCACAAAGAAGAGCATTTCTAGAGGCGCGAATGAAAAAGCCCATCTCCTAGAGGCTTGGGAAACGATGCCATAAGCAGGGCACTGGACCAACTCTCCAAATCACCTTTCACGCGCCGCATAGAAGGGGCTACACTTCCTCGACGATTCCAGCAGCCAACCTTCACCCTTTATAACGGCAAAACAGACCCCGTGGAGCACGTGAGCTAGTTTAACCAAAGGATGGTTGTCCATTCTAGAGACGAGGCACTAATGTGCAAGGTTTTCCCATCCAGCTTGGGACCTGTGGCGATGAGATGGTTCAATGGCCTAAAGAAGAATTCCATAGATTCATATAGGCAGCTAACCCAAGCCTTTGGCTCCCGTTTCGTTACAAACAGCAGAGCTCTTCGGCCTTTAAGTGCGTTATTATTGTTGTCCATGCATGATGGAGAAACTCTAAAGGCCTACTCGGACCGTTATTGGGAGATGTATAACGAAATGGAAGGCAATTTTGATGAAGTCGCCATCAACACCTTCAAAAGTAGCCTCCCAGCCGAGCACGGCCTGAGGAAGTCTTTGACAGGCAAACCTGTCACCAGTGTGCACCAATTGATGGATCAGATTGATAAATACAAACGAGTAGAGGAAGACCAGCTGCAGGGTAAAGGAAAAGAGAAGGTTATCCCCTAGGAGAGGAGGGATTTCAGGTCGGACCAATACAACAGCAACCGCCCGAGGAGAGACTTCATAGGGCAATCCAGAGCAACCAACACACAAGCTGTTAACGCTGTATTCCGAGAACCAGTACATCGGGTGTTGGAGAAAATCAAGAACGAGCCATACTTTAGATGGCCGAATAAGATGGCTGGAGAGTCCACGAGGCGCAATCAGAAATTTTATTGCCAATACCACTAGGACCACGGGCATACCACGGAGGATTGCAGGAACCTTTGGAACCACCTGGACCAGCTCGTCTGAGAAGGAAATCTGAAGCACCTCCTGCATCATTCCAGTAGTCATCAAGGCCAGACCTATCAGGAACCCTAGAGGGACACTGCCCTAAGGCCGCCCGTAGGGACGATCAATGTAATCTTGGCCGTGCCAAGAAGAACAGGCATGCGCCCTTCTCGAGTGTTATCTGTGGCTCAGCTGCCTGCCGAGGAGTCTCAGCCAGAGCCGAAGAGGGCCAAATGGAATTTTCACTCGGTCTTGAGCTTTTCAGAAGAAGACATGGTCGGAATCATCCAGCCCCATGACGATGCGCTATTGATCATTCTCAGAATCGGGGGCTACGATGTGAAAAGAGTGATGGTGGATGGCGGCAGTGCTGCCGAGGTCATGTACCCCGATCTCTACAAGGGGCTGGGGTTAAAATCAGAGGATCTGACGCCCTATAGCTCCCCTTTGATGACCTTCGATGGGAAGCTTGTTATCCCAAAGGGCATGATTAGGCTACCCGTCCAAACCGGCCCAGAGACAGTGGAAGTGAACTTTATCATGGTGGACACCTATTCTCCATATACAGCCATCGTTGGCAGACTCTGGCTCCATACATTGGGAGTTGTCGCCTCCTCCTTGCATCAGAAGTTGAAATTCCAGTCAGGGGACCAAGTCCACGAAATCCGTGGGAGCCAGTCAATGGCAAGGCATTGTGTGGTGGCTGTCGTCTCCCATCGGCTCGACGCGGAGTCCTCGGCCTCTGCTGAAAAGAGCTTATAGCAATCAAAGGCCCCAACTTCGCCCCCTGACCCAATTGCAGACGAGGCGAAATGCGAAGACTTAGAAGAGGTGGTTATTGGTAGCGACCTGGAGAAATTCTTTCGAGTAGGGGCTCAGCTGTCTCTTCAAGAGAAGGAGGAGTTGATTGAGTTTCTTAAAAGAAATATTGATGTATTTGCATGGATGCCTGCGATGCTCCCGGGATCGATCCGGCCTTCATCTGTCACCATCTCAATGTCAACCCGTCCATCATTCCCAAGAAGCAGCCACCTCGTCGCCTGTCGAGAGAGCACGCCGATGCGATTAGAGACGAGGTGGCAAAGCTTAAACGTGTAGGGCTATCAAAGAAGTCTTTTACCCCGAATGGTTGGCCAACACTGTGGTGGTCAAGAAGAAAAGTGGGAAATGGCGAGTTTGTGTGGACTTCACAAACCTAAATAAAGCGTGCCCTAAAGACCCGTTCCCTATGCCTTGGATAGACTAGTTGATGGACGCGACAGTAGGCCATCCTCGGATGAGCTTCCTAGATGCCTTTCAAGGCTATCATCAAATACCACTAGCCTTGGAGGACCAGGAGAAAACAGCCTTTATGACGCCTATAGGGAACTACCACTACAAGGTCATGCCATTTGGTCTGAAGAACGCAGGATCCACTTACCAACGGATGGTGACAAGAATGTTCGAGCCACAGTTGGGCAAGAGCATCGAAATCTATGTTGATGATATGGTGGTGAAGAGTAAAGTGGTACCCGAGCATTTAGGAGACCTCGGCAATACCTTTGATGTCCTAAGGAAGCATAAACTGCGCCTAAATGCCTCCAAATACTCGTTTGGCATGGGATCAGGCAAGTTTTTAGGCTACATGGTCACTCATAGGGGAATTGAGGTCAACCCTGACCAGATCAAGGCTATAAATGATTTGAAACCACCGCAAAACGCAAAGGAAATCTAAAAGCTCACTGGGATGATCGCAGCCCTCAATCAATTCATTTCCAGGGCGGCGAAGAGATGTAAACCGTTCTATCTCTTGACCAACAAGTGGGAAGGGTTTGAGTGGTCCGAGGACTGTGTTGTGGCCTTCCAGTAGCTTAAGGAGTACCTATCCCGGCCACTTATCATGTCCAGTCCCGAGGCTGATGAAGTTCTATACACATATATTGTTGTGGCCCCCCATGCTGTGAGCTTGGTGCTAATACGGGATGATAATGGCCTCCAAAAGCCAGTCTATTACGTGAGTAAGTCGCTGCATGAAGCTGAGGTCAGATACCTACCCCTAGAGAAGGCCATACTAGCTGTGGTCCACGCCACGCAGAAGCTTCCCCATGATTTCCAAGCCCACATCGTGGTTGTTCTAACCCAGCTTCCCTTGAAGTCTGTACTTTGAACCGTTGATTACACTGGAAGGATTGCCATATGGAGCACAGTTCTAGGAGCTTTTGACATCAAATACATATCTCGGACCTCTATAAAAGGCCAAGTCCTAGCTAACTTAGTGGCCGAATTTGCTGAACCACCAGTAGAAATAGTAGTAAAGGAGCAGAGCATGGATGGAAAATCGATTGGAGTAATCTCTGCACCAGGACCCCCATGTTGGAAGGTGTATGTTGATGGTGCAGCAAATCAAAGGGGATCCGGAGTGGAGCTAGTCCTAATATCTCCCGAGAAAACCATCATAGAGAAGTCCCTTAGACTCGGGTTCCCGGCCACGAACAACGAAGTCGAGTACGAGGCCTTGCTACAAGGAATTGCCATGGTACAGAAAATGGGGGGAAAAGAAGTGGAGATGTCCTCGGACTCGAGGCTGGTGGTGGGCCAGGTAAGGGGGGAATTAGAGGCCAGAGATGCAAGGATGCAAGAGTACTTGAGCCGAGTCAAACGCTTGCAGTCGGGCTTTGATCTCTTCAGCCTATTACACGTCTCCAGAGGTCGAAACACTCATGCAGATTCATTGGCCACGCTTGCCACATCCTCGGCAGGGGATCTGCCTCGAATTATTCTTGTCGAGCATCTGGATGGAGCAAATGAAGTAGCGAAAGGCATGGTGCATATCCACCATGTTAGAGTGGGTCCTAGCTGGATGGACCCCATAGTGAGACTCCTTAAAGACGATGTTTTGCCCGAGGAGAAGTCAGAGGCTGAGAGAATACGAAGAAAAGCTCATCAGTTCTGGTTGTCCGAGGACCACAAATTGTACAAGCGCTCCTATTTTGGGCCATATTTACTGTGTGTCCACCCTGAGGCATCAGAACTACTGCTTGAAGAGCTGCATGAAAGGATCTGCGGGAGTCACACAGGAGGAAGATCTCTGTCCCACCGAGCCATTACGCAGGGATATTGGTGGCCGAGGATGCAGAAGGAAGCCCTAGAGTAAGTTAAGAAGTGTGACTAGTGCCAAAGGTTCGCCCCAAATATTCATCAGCCAGGCGGGACACTCAACCCTCTATCTAGCCCATAGTCATTCACCCAGTGGGGCCTGGATATTGTAGGACCTTTTCCAAAGGCAGCAGGAAATAAGAGATATCTACTGGTCGGCACAGATTACTTCACCAAATGGGTCGAAGCTGAACCCCTGGCCAACATCAGAGATGTGGATGCTAAGAAATTCATCTGGAGAAACATTGTTACTCGATTCGGGGTCCCTCGCACCCTCATTTCAGATAATGGACTCCAGTTTGACAGCAAGGCCTTCAGAAGATATTGTTGCGAGCTAGGAATCACTAACAGGTACTTAACTCCAGCTTACCCTCAAGGAAATGGACAAGCCGAGGCTGTCAACAAAGTCACAGTCAATGGGCTTAAGAAGAGGCTGGATGACGCCAAGGGAAGATGGGTAGAAGAGCTGCCACACGTCCTATGGACTTATCGAACTACTCTACGGCGGTCAACAGGGGAGACACCTTTTGCCATGACCTATGGCGCCGAGGCTGTTATCCCTCTAGAGGCAAACTTCCCAATGCTGAGGACGAGTTCCTTCACTTCGAGTAGAAATGATGAACTGCTGGGAAAGAGCCTGGATTTGATCGATGAACGCAGAGAAAATGTAGCGATCCAGTTGGCCTACTACCACCAGAAGCTCAAGCAGGGATACGATGCCAATGTGAAGCTGAGACCACTGGCACCAGGGGACTTGGTATTGAGAAAAGTCGTGGGTGCTGCCAAGAACCCATCCTGGGGAAAGCTGGGACCCAATTGGGAAGGACCATACTAAATTACTTCAGTAACGGGAGTAGGTGTGTACTACTTAGAAGACTTGGATGAAAAAGCTGTACCTCGTTTGTGGAATGTAAATAACCTGAGAAGGTATTATTATTAATAGAAGTACTTCTTTAATTCGAGTTTTGAGTCTATTAAGATTATATGTCTTGTATCTTGGCAACCACCTAAGTACTAGTTAAAACCAAGGTCTTGCATGGTCCTCGGACTAAACCTATGGGGAAACTAGCTACTTCAAGAAAATCTAAGTACTAGACAGAACCAAGGTCTTGCATGGTCCTCGGACTTAAACCTATGGGGAAACTAGCTATTTCAAGAAAACCTAAGTACTAGACAGAACCAAGGTCTTGCATGGTCCTCGGACTCAAACCTATGGGGAAACTAGCTACTTCAAGAAAATCTAAGTACTAGACAAAACCAAGGTCTTGCATGGTCCTCGGACTCAAACCTATGGGAAAACTAGCTACTTTAAGAAAATCTAAGTACTAGACAAAACCAAGGTCTTGCATGGTCCTCGAACTTAAACCTATGGGGAAACTAGCTACTTCAAGAAAATCTAAGTACTAGACAGAACCAAGGTTTTGCATAGTCCTCGGACTCAAACCTCTGGGGAAACTAGATACTTCAAGGATCGTAAAGGTTGTGAATAAGGCTTAAGTATACGCTCGGTACCTCGGATCACATACTCGGCCCTCTAAAACATGGGTAGACGCAAGCTAAGCGTCCCCTTGAAGCTGGCGAGTTAGAATTTGGGGGCTTGATTTTAAATACATTATGTACGCAACTATTCATACCCGTTAGGATAACCAATGCACAAGACGCGAAATTCGCAGTAATAACAATGGTGGTAATGACAATAAACGCATAATTCAAAAGAAGAAGGAAGAAAGGAATTTCATACATGTAGTCAAAAAGTTTAATTAGAAACAAATTCCAAGGTCCTCAAAACAAAAGGGAACTAACTAACAACTAAACTAGAACCAAATACAAGAGTTAGCCGGGACCCCTACTTCTTCGACTTTATTTTAGCCACTTCCTTGGAGAGCTGAGCAGGATTAGCCTCAGGACCCTGGGAGACATCCCCTTCCTTGGGAAGCTGAGCAGGATTAGCTTCAGGACCCTTGGAGACATCAGCAGGGGGAATGGCCTGAAGGGGCTGAACCAAGAGGACCGGCTCCTCGGCATGAGAGACCTGTGCACTGACTGTGGACTTGGTAGCCTCCTGGGGCGCTTCAGGATTCGGACTTCCAGGTGTTTCTGTCACCCTAGGAAGCTCGCCCCCCTTGGCTAGCTCATCAGGAGTGGGAACGACCAGAGCAACCTCTGGCCGAGCAGCCTCAGCCTCTTCTGGAGCGCTTACAGCCTCAGAGCTGGCAGAGGCGATCTCACAGATGGTCGGAGGATAGTACACCTTCTCCACCTTCCACAGGTTGGACGAAGCCTCCACCCCAGCTTGTTTGAGGGCTTCATTCCAGACCTGGGAGCAGTAGAGCCTACATACTCCAGGAATTTGAGCTTTGAGAATGGCCTGGGTATCAGCCACCCCCACGTCATAAGCCTCCTCCTCAGCTTTGTCCTTGGAGGTCTCAGCCTCCGTCCTGGCAAACTCAGCCTTTGTCTTGGCCCTTAAGGCTTCGTCCTTGGCCCATTCCGCAACGCCCTTAGCCCCCTCTGCCTCGGACAGCTTCTTCTTTAAATCGTCAATCTGCTCCTTGGTCATCTCCTTTAACTCCTGCCTAGCCTTCATGAGGTCAGCCTCGGAGTTTTTAAGGGTCCGCGCAGCCTCACGCGCTTATTACGCTCAAGTTCCACGAACTTGCTCTGCTCCTTAGCCTCATCCTCTAGCCTATAAGTGGCCTGGATGGCCTGCCAATTGGAACAAATACACTATGAATGGGAATTTAGGAGCAAAAGTAGACGGAGTCACAAGTATTAGAAGCCTTACCATACCTAAATACCTCTTCATGCTAAGGAAGACCTCCTGCCTCCTCATATTCTTCAACTCGTCCACATCGGTGGGGAGCAACAGAGTCCTCTCCAACGTGTCAGCCACGTAAGCACCTTCGCTGTCTTGGAAGTTCCTCAGGGATGCATTTTCCATCAGTGGCTCCTCGTGGAGCATTGGGGCAGAAAGCCAAGCATAGGGCGCAGATTGGGCATCGACCTCCTTCCCCTGGCCTTGATGCCCAATCTTTAATTGTTTTTGAGCTCGCAGGGCTTCACCCTCCTCTTGAGAGGAGCGAGACTTCCCCCCATCCATTGGCTCCTTACCCTTGGAACTCCTCTTCCTCTTTAGGTCGGTGGGCTCAGGCCGAGGAGGCAGAGTCGATTGGGCAGGGGCAGGAAGCTTGGGTCGGGGAGATTGTAACTGCGATCAGGAGGGAGAAGACCTGGTCTGGACAGGCTGGGGCTGTGGTAGGGGAGGTGGAAGACTGGATTGCGACTTCCCTGGTGCATCCTTCCCCGGCTGGCCCTCGATCAAGTCGAACAAGCTAGTCAGGGGCTTTCTCTTAAAACCCATCTCCGCCCGAGATGATGTCCCCACTGACAAAAGATCCTCCTCGGACAAGTCAAGGTCACCCAAGTCGCCGGATGGATCCTCGGATGGACTAGCTTGGTTAAGCACACCGAATCCTTCTTCGAACAAACCCAAATCACCCTCGGCCTCCACTGCTCGGTGGGACGAAGAAGAGCCCGCCAACGGGATGCCCTCTGGGATAGGAGATCCTTCAGGGATCAAGAATCCGTGCTCTGCTACAGTGATTTTCTGAAGCGGAGGATCGTTAGCTCTAATCACGTGCTTCGGGGCGGCGAATGACTTCTGGATAGGATCGTACCCTAAGATCTTGTGAGCGGCCCTGACTTGGTTGTCGGCTTCGTTTACAAAAACCGCCGCCTTGAGGACAGTTTCTAAATCTCCCCGGTTGACGAGGTGGAAGTGTTGTTCAAAGGCGTGTGGATCTGCAAAAAGAAGACACATTCACATTAGTAACCAAACGATACAGATTATAATGGCACAAAAGATTAACCCTCTCCCACTTTCAACACCCCACCTGGTTCCCCTTCCTCTGTCGGGCAATGAAGGCCGTCGTGCCACTCCCCGGACACAATAAGAAAGTCCTTGTTTAACCTTTTGCTAGTCTCGGGGAGGCACTGAATGAGCCGAACCTTATCGTCCCTTGTCTTCATATAGTAAGACTTACCCCTCAGGTGTTGAAGGTTGTAGCACCAGTTCACATCGTGGTGGGTTAACCTCAACCCCATTTTCTCATTTAGAGCGTCCACACAACCCAAGATCCTAAACACGTTGGCACCGCACTGGGTGGGAGCTAATCGGAAATGCCTAAGGTAGCCCCTCATCACTGGCCCCATAGGGATTCTCATACCACCTTCTACGAAGGCGATTATGGGGATCACTACTTCACCCTCTTCCCTCCTAAAATGCCACTCCCCTTCCTCACAGTACCTCAAACCTACATTAGGGGGTATCCTATAATCGGCGATGAACTTCTCTATCGCCTCCTCGGACTCAACCAACTTTTTTAATTTACCCATCCTTAGGAACGGTTAAAATGACTCAGGGAAGGGCGAAAGAAGGAGAGAAGTAAGAAGAAAAGAAACTTAGAAGGAAGAAAGCGCGAGTTAGAGAGAAAAGAGAAACTTACAGAAACGAGGAAAAGCTCCTCGAGCAGGCTTTTTATACTAAAAAAGACTTGAGTTTGGCTGGAAGTTTAACTGAACTCAGGATATGTGCGCGAAAAACTCTTAAGTGCAAAAATAAGGAGACAAATTGGTTTAAATGGGTATTTATACCTCCCACTAAAATAGCTGTGCGGGTTTTCCCGCCCATAAAGTTAAGGAAACTCCCACCGTTAGATGGCCATCACACCGTTGAACGTGGGGAGCATAGAGCCGCCAAAATTTAATGAAGACGCGCTCCGCATACCAAGGCGCTAGGAACGTGCCTTAGGCAAGTGAAAAGGCTTCGACACTGACAGAGGACAAGACTTGACAAGCCGTGATAAGGCCCGAGGACACTAAAATCCTCCTCTCCGTCCAAGGAGCCGGATAGCAGGATTTTGAGGGGCTATTGTGGGGCCTAAGAATTTGACAAGCCCGGCCCGCTTTATACTAAGCCCAAGGCCCACGCCGAGGAGAAAATGGCCGAGGATGAATGAAGAAAGCCCAAATGGCCCAGGATCATCGCCGAGGACAACCCTGACCTCGGCCAACCCGAGTCCCAGAAGGGAAGATCGGCACGCCATCGAAGGCAGCCTCCCAGAACGTCCCACGAGAAGGGACAAGTACAGTGGGTTAGCCTTGAAAGCATGGTGAAGGAGCAATTCAAGGAAAAACTGTCACCTCCGCATTAAATGTCTACAACTAACGTTCTAACCGCATTAATGAGGAAATGACCCCTGAACAGTACCCCCTTGGTTGCTGCAACTCATAGAAGGTTGAGGCAGGTGGCTGATGGGACAAACACTCGAGTAGTGACCTGCATGATCAACAAATGGAGGGTCAAGATCAACTGAAAAGGGCTATATAATGTAAGAAATCCTCCATGAAGGGGGGGGGGGAGAAAAAGAAGAAGAAATAAAGAGGAAAGTAGCAGTTTGTACCATATCTGGAACCCTTGTAACTAAGCACGGAAGAAATAGCAAGAACCATGAGTTCCTCGGATAGACCCGAGGACAGAAGTTCATACTTTAGTTCGAGTCTATGCCATTCAATCCTCTCGTAATCATGCCTACCCGTTGTAACCCTCACTAAGGCCTAGTTCTTAAACCCATTTCTCTATAAATTTATTGTATTGGACTAGTTGGGCTTGAGTTCACACCTCTGATAACGGGAGTACTCGAACCCAACCCCTACAATCGCTAATATAAATATTAGTACATAGAATTTATTGTAAAATTATTGTAAAATTTTTATAGAAATATCGTATCATTACTTACTTAGAATCCAAATTCTTTTGCCTTTTTCTTTTGATTGCCCTCCTCTCTCACCTGCCAACAAAGCATGGTCGCTCATAAATGTGTATTATATATTTATTTCTCACCACATATTATTAAAATAGCTATAAACCATATACTTCTTCCATGTCTCTTTCTTCTTCTTCAGTTTGTTTTCTTTTCATTTTTCCTCAATGCAACTTCCAAATTCTCAGTCCAGCTTATGCATGCAACAACATCTAGGGCGCACGTGCAGCCACGTCCAGGCCACATGTTGCATCCTAGACGCGTTCGAATAAAGGGAAGTTGTATGGGAAAGAAAAGAGGTAGAAACAATTTTTTTTAAAGACATTTTTGTTAGGTATGAAACAAAAAATGAAATAGAGTGAAATGTGTTAAAGGACATTTTTATCATATAATTATCAAAGATAACTATTAAAACCAACTTCACGCCTAAATAAATACCATCTGTAAAAGTTATGTTTTCACAAGATTGAGAAATCTACTACTTACTAGCAGTGGCGGAGCCACACACAAGGGTGGGGGGCCATGGTCCTTAATAGAAATCCCTTTATAGAACGTAAATTATTTACATTGCAAGAAATGTAGCTTGTAAAAATTGTAGTTAGCCCACCTCAAATTTTTGAGTCATATCATGCTATTAAAAGGAAGAGAAATCAAATCATATCATTAGTGCTATTAAAAGAAAAAGAAAGAGAAATCAATATCAGTGCATACAAATTAGATACTCCTAATCTTAACAACTCCTACTTTTAGCCAACTCCTATATTATTAATTAAATAACAGAACACAAAGCAATAGCAGCCCACATGCTTCTAAGTGTCTTTCCCGAAAATAACTCAATGCAGGTGATACATATCAAGAAATCAATATCAATGTGGAGAAATCAATATGTATACCTTTCACCTTCAAATCCCGCACCACGAGCATTGCCACCACCAGAGGGAGGTGTTTCAAATCCCACACCACGGGAGTTACCTCCACCAAAGGGAGGTGTTTCAAATTCCACCAAGTCAGCTGGCGGTGGAAGCACCACTCTGTATATAGGTGGTGGAAGGCGGCACACAGGTAATGGTGTCGTTGCTGGCCAGCGCACAACAGTGAAATAGGAAAGCCCTAAAATGTAGCAAAATGAGAGTGAAATGAAAAAAAAAAAAAAAAAAAAAAAGAAGTAGATACTCATTAACAGGTGCTGGGCAGCACCTGTGACTAAAAACGTTTTTTTTTTTTTAAATTTATTTATTTAAAATTCCTACATTTTTAAAAGTAATGTCCATGTTTCAAAACCAACCTTTTCAAAAAACTCAAGTCTTTTTCAAAAAAATTCCTATTTTTCAAATACCATTATAATGTCTGTATGGACTGAAATTGGATTGGACCCAGTAGGATTGGGTTTTGGCCCAACAAGCCTAAACAATGAATTTGTAGAACGTGGGTGAAAGAACTAGTTCTACTCCAAAAGAAAGACAATAAAAGTTGCAGATTTAAGACTATTAAACACAAATTGGATAAGAAAATCTGTCCTCGGCACGACCTGAGGAGTTTATGTTATAATGTCTTGTACGTGAACAAAGTTACAAGAGTTCACCGTATTCTTACAAAGATTTCTTGATTTTTTCCGATCCCCCTCTTTTGGCCACCTTCCCGTGCTATATACTACAATCTTGGTGTCATCTCCACCATACATGTGTAGGTTAGATTCGAGGAACTCCTTCTTGTCCCATCCAACACCTCCCAGAACCATCAAATAGTAGCTGTAAGGCTACTTGGCCACTGTTCAGGTATCACCTCCACATTAATGCGGCCAGAGAGTTAGTTGGGAGGCATTTAATGTGGACGTAGTAGCTTTTGAAGATATTTGTTGCCTCCATTTACTCACCCTTGGTCCAACGTCCAGCTCCTAGTTGTGATGCAACCTTGAAGAAGGTCTAGGGTGATAGGACATTCTTATTGACCTTGGATCCCCGTTTCCGAGATGACTTTTCTCCTCGGACGTGTGTTGGACTTATCATGTACTATCTTTATTTTTCTCCTTATACCATTCCCATTATAACCTTATTTGACCATCCTCGGATTGGTTAATATCCTCGGATTAGGCCATAGGCCCAATTCGTACAACTTTAATAATACCTCCTGACTAACTGGCCCCCACAATAGCCCCTCAAAATCTTGCTTTTCGACTCCTCGGGAGGAAATGAGGATTTTGATATCCTCAGCCATCTTGTTTGTGGTTTTATTCTATTTACCCGATTTCCTAAATGCCTTTTTACCTGCTCAAGGCACGCTCCTGACGCTTCGGCGTCCAGAGCGTGCCATCATTAAATTTTGGCGGCACATTTGTCCCCCACGTTCAACGGCAGGATGTAAATCCAACGGTGGAGGATTTTCCTAGCTTTACAAGCGGGAAATTTCCCGCTTGTAACTTCTGCGTCACCATAAATAGCTTTTCAAATCAATTCCTTTCCTACTTCCAGCAATCACACAATCCTAGAGCTCATACATTGAACATGTTATTCTCTTTCCCCTCCCTGTGCGTTTACAAATACTAAAAATTTGTCCGAGGACCTTCTTTTCAAACCTGTAAGTTTCCTTGAACCCTCTTAGTTTTCATTTCGAACTTTTTAATTTTTCTTCAAAACTTCTTAGAAAATGGGTAAGTTCAAGCGTCTAGTTGAGTCCGAGGAGGGTATGGAAAAGTTTAGGGCTAAGTACGGGATCCCACCAACAGTAGGCATGAGGTACGCTGCCCAGGGGGAGTGGGTAGATGCTAGGAAAACAGGAGAGGTGGTCATCCCCATGATCGCTTTCATAGAGGGAGGGATGACCATTCCCATGGGTACCATCACTAGGAACTACCTTAGGTTCTTTAGACTATCTCCCACACAGTGCGCCCTAAATATGTTTAGAGTATTGGGGAGTATAGAAGCTCTAAACAAGAGAATGAACCTAAACTTAACCCACCATGACGTAAATTGGGTATACAACTTACACCACCTAACGGGACAGGGGTATTACCTTAAGTCAAGGTATCCCGCCGTAAGGTTAATTCAGTGCCTCCCCACATCAAAGAAAGGCTTAAAGGAAGACTTTTTAATCTTTTCTGGGGCATGGCATGATGGCCTACCCTGTCCAACTAAGGAAGGAAAACCAGGTGGGGGTATAGCCGTAGATTTATGTGTCTTGGCTTATATTTCTCTTTTATTTCCCAATATCTCTACTTCTGACAAAATTTTCTTCCATTTTAATGATTTTGTAGACAAGCGTTCTACTAAACCTCAGCTCGGCTTAGTCAACAAAGAGAGCTTAGATAGAATTTTACGATCTGAGGTGTACGTAAACGTAGCCGACGGTCAACTGCGAGCGGCGCACCTGATTCTCGAGTACACACCCATTTCTCTCGCCATCCAAGCCCCTAAGTACATGATAAAAGCCAACGATCCTTGACTCCACCGTATCAGTGTTGCCTACGAAGGGTTCGTTGTTCTAGAGGGTATTCCAATTCCTGAAGGTACTCCCCGTACTCAACCACTCTTTGTGGCCACCCCTTTAATAGGAGCATCCTCATCCCAACTCATTCTTGAGGATGAGGAAAAAGAAAAAAAGAAGAAGAAGAAGATTCAGAAGGGATCGTAGACGTATCAAACTCCTCGAACGAATTTGAAGTGTTCAACCAAACTCAATCTCCCGAGGACATATTGGACGAAATGGGTATCTAGAGGAAACCTCAGAAGAGTTTGATGGAGTTAATAGAAAATCAACCCGAAAAAGGTGCACCAGGGAAATCCACACAGTCCCAGCTTCCTCCTCCTCCTCCCAAATCTCCTCCTCCTGCTCCTCAACCATCTCAACCTTCCAGACCTGAACCTGCTAATCCAAAGAGGAAGAGAGAGCAGAAAGGAAAAGATGTAGTTGATGCTGGGAGGTCTCATCTTTCTCATGAAGACGAGGCCCAACGAGCTGCGAAGCAGCAAAAAGTTAACCCGACGTCACAGCGAGGCGTGGAAAGAAGAGACAATCAGCCTCCAGAGCCTCAGGCTTGGCTTCCAGCACCCATGCTCGGCGGTGAACCCTTGAGAAATGATGCATCACTCAGGGATTTCAACGGGGGTATTAGGTGCCATGTTGCCTCAGCCTTGGAGGGGGCTCTGTTACTTCCTAATGATATGACCGAGCTGCGGAATTTCAGGAAGAATGAGATTTTTCTCAACCTCAAAAGATATTTAGGCATGGTACGATGTTATCCCCCCCTTTTTTTTTAATCTTTATTGCTATTTGTTAGGTTACTAACCCTTTTCTTTTAGGCTGTCCAAGCCACTTTCAGGGCTGAGGAGATAACCAATAACTGCTACCAGCAGTTGGACGACGAGAAGAAAAGGCGTGTAGCAGTCGTGCAGTCGTTCAACATCACTGATCAAAGCAGTAAAGATTTAAGGAATAAGCTGGTTGAGGAGGAAAGGGCCAGAAGGAATGCTGATTCGACTCTGGAGAGCGTACAAAGACAAGTCGAGGATTAGAGGAAGCGCCTGCGTGATGCCAATGATCAGCTGGCTGCTTCTAGGGAGCAAGTGGCTGCCTTTAAGAAGAAACTGGAAGAAGCCCAGACGCTCAAGGATCAGGCTGAAAAATCCAAAGCTGAGGCCGAGAAGGCAAAGATAGAGGCAAAGAAGGCTAAGGAAGAGGCTGAACAGCATGGCTACGATGTTAGCGTAGCCGAGACCGAGGATACCCTCCGGGCAGAGGTCCCTGTTGTCTGTCGGACTTATTGTGCTCAGACTTGGGAGGAAGCACTCAACCGAGCCGGGGTTGAGGCTTCCTCTGAGTTGAGAAAGCCAGAAAACATTTACTTCTCTCCAGCCATACGAACCTCGGATCTTGCTTCCACTCAAGGTGAGGTGGCCTCTATAGTTGCTGACCCGACCGAGGAAGCCCAGCCTCAGGATCCTCTTCCTCCCAATCAGCAGGAGCAATCAAAAGAACCTGAAGCTTCAAAAGATACATCCTCGGACAAGACCGCAGAGGTTCCACAGGATGGGGCAGCTTCCCAAAGTTTCGAGCAGGCTTTAGCTTCAACTACCGTACCTGCTGGAGAAGTCCCCAAGGAAAAAGAGAAAGTGATTCCTCCTGAAGCCGCTGACAAGGCCTCCAGGAACAAGCTCCAGATAAAATTAAAACCATAACTCTTTATGTTTATAGAATAGTTGCAATTGGTGTAATGAAATTCCCTTTCTTTAAGACAGGTTTTAATGAGATGTACACTTTACCTTTCTAAATTTACATGGGTTATTATTATTTTATCTTTAATTTATGCAATTTTCACTTTGACTGTTCTTTGTTCGTACATAACCATATGCCATAAAAGAGCGAAGTTACTGACACAAGGGAAAACACAGTTTTACATATTTTAAATGAGAATCCGAGTAGACTATGACTATTAAATTCACAGTACTATCAAAACATACTTTTCATCTATCAACTCCAATAAGTTTCTAACTCTGAGAAAATATCCAAATGTTTGACCAAATAACAGCCAAGTTCAGGGCACCTTAAAATGCTTTAAGTGATGCTCATTGACTTACTTCGGTTTATAATTTTGCCATAACTCAGTTCAAGGGGTATTAATTTCCACCAAGTTTGTGGTCCGAGGAACTTAACATAACTTAGTTTCTGTTTAATACTTCAATAGATATCAAAAGGTATTAATTTCCACTAAGTTTGTAGTCCGAGGAACATGACATAACTTAGTTTCTGTTTAATACTTCAATAGATGTCAAAGGGTATTAATTTCCACTAAGTTTGTAGTCCGACGAACATGACATAACTTAGTTTCTATTTAATACTTCAATAGATGTCAAAAGGTATTAATTTCCACTAAGTTTGTGGTCTGTGGAACCTGACATAACTTAGTTTCTGTTTAATACTTCAATAGATGTCAAAGGGCATTAATTTCCACTAAGTTTGTGGTCCGAGGAACTTGACATAACTTAGTTTCTGTTTAATACTTTAATAGATGTCAAAGGGTATTAATTTCCACTAAGTTTGTGGTCCGAGGGACCTAACATAACTTAGTTTCTGTTTAATACTTTAATAGATGTCAAAGGGTATTAATTTCCACTAAGTTTGTGGTCCGAGGAACCTGACATAACTTAGTTTCTGTTTAATACTTCAATAGATGTCAAAGGGTATTAATTTCCACTAAGTTTGTGGTCCGAGGAACCTGACATAACTTAGTTTTTGTTTAATACTTCAATAGATGTCAAAGGGCATTAATTTCCACTAAGTTTATGGTCCGAGAAACCTGACATAACTTAGTTTCTGTTTAATACTTCAATAGATGTTAAAGGGTATTAATTTCCACTAAGTTTGTGGTCCGAGGAACCTGACATAACTTAGTTTCTGTTTAATACTTCAATAGATGTTAAAGGGTATTAATTTCCACTAAGTTTATAGTCCGAGAAACCTGACATAACTTAGTTTCTGTTTAATACTTTAATAGATAGGGAAACACATGATACATGATTGGAATGAATTAAAGAGAAACTAAACAGGGCCATTTTTATTAATAATAATACCTCTTTAGGTTGTTTACATTCCAAGGATGAAGTACAGTTTTCTCATCTAAATCTTCCAGGTAATACGCACCTACTCCTGCCACCGAAGTGATACGATACGGTCCTTCCCAATTAGGCCCTAACTTTCCCCAAGCTGGATTCTTTGTAGTCCCCAAAACTTTTCTCAATACCAAATCTCCTGGGGCTAACGGTCTTAGCTTTACATTGGCATCATAACCTTGCTTGAGCTTATGTTGGTAGTAGGCCAGTTGGACCATTGCATTCTCCCTTCGCTCTTCAATCAAATCTAGACTTTTTTCCAGCAACCCATCATTGCCGTCCGAGGTAAATGCATTTGTTCTCAGCGTTGGGAAGCCAGTTTCCACAGGAATTACAGCCTCGGTCCCGTACATCATTGAAAATGGGGTTTCTCCAGTTGACCGGCGAGGTGTTGTTTGATACGTCCAAAGGACATGTGGTAATTCCTCCACCCATCTTCCCTTTGCATCATCTAGCCTCTTTTTAAGTCCGCTCACTATAACCTTATTGACAGCTTCAGCTTGCCCATTTCCTTGTGGATAGGCTGGAGTGGAATATCTATTCTTTATTCCAAGGTCACAACAGTACTTCCTGAAAACTTTGCTATCAAATTGAAGGTCATTGTCCGAGATAAGGGTATGGGGGACACTGAATCGAGTAACGATGTTCTTCTAGATAAACCTCTTGACATCCACATCTCTGATATTAGCCAAAGGTTCAGCTTCGACCCATTTGGTGAAATAGTTTGTGCCGACCAGCAAATACTTTTTATTTCCCAGTGCCTTAGGAAAAGGACCTACAATATCCAAGCCCCATTGAGCAAAAGGCCAAGGGCTAGAAAGAGGATTAAGAACTCCTCCAGGCTGATGGATGTTTGGAGCGAATCTCTGACATTGATCGCACTTTTTAACATACTCTTGTGCTTCCTTTTGCATGCCCGGCCACCAATATCCTTGAGTAATGGCTCGGTGAGATAAGGATCTTCCTCCTGTGTGACTTCCACAAATTCCTTCATGTAGCTCTTCGAGTAATTTTGATGACTCGGGATGTACACAAAGCAGATATGGACCAGAAAAAGAACGTTTGTACAACTTCTTGTCCTCGGACAGCCAAAACTGAGGAGCTTTCCTTCCTACTCTCTCAGCTTCTGACTTCTCCTCAGGCAATATATCCTTTTCAAGGAATAATAGTATAGGATCCATCCAACTCGGCCCTACCTTGATTTGATGGACTAGGAGCAAGTCTTTCGCTATTGGGGTAGGGGTGCATAGGTCTTCGACAAGTATGACTCGGAGCAAATCTTGTGTCGAGGAAGTGGCAAGGGTAGCCAAGGAATCTGCATGGGTGTTTCCACTTCTAGGGATATGCAATAAGTCGAAGAATTCAAACTTTGTTTGTATACGCCTAACTTGGCCCAAATACTCCTGCATCCTTGCATCCCGGGCTTCCAATTCCCCTTTTACCTGGCCTACGACCAGTCTTGAATTTAAGAACATTTCTACTGCCTTTCCACCCATTTTCTGTACCATCGCCATTCCCATTAACAAAGCTTCATATTCCGCTTCGTTATTTGTAGTCGAGAACCCCAACCTCAATGATTTTTCAATGGTGATCTTCTCATGAGATACTAGAACCAGCCCCACTCCTGATCCCCGCTGGTTTGCTGCCCCATCCACATATACCTTCCAGGATGAAGGGTATTGTGTGGAGATTCGGCCAATCGATTTTTCATCCATGCCATGCTGCTTCACATCTATTTCTTCAGGGAATTCGGCAAACTCGACTACTAGGTCGGCGAGGACTTGGCCTTTTACAGAGGTACGAGGCATATACTTGACATCAAAAGCCCCTAGAATTGTGCCCCACTTGGCAATTCTCCCGGTATAATCCGCACTCCGAAGTATTGATTTTAGCGGAAATTGAATTAGGACAACCACGGTGTGTGCTTGGAAATAATGGGGGAGTTTCCATGTAGCATGCACTACTGCCAAGATGGCCTTCTCCAGTGGTAAATACCGCATGTCGGCTTTGTGAAATGACTTGCTCACATAGTAGACTGGTCGTTGTATGCCACTGTCTACTCGTATCAAAACAAAACTTACCGCATGAGAGGCTACCGCCAAATAGGCAAATAGAACCTCATCCATCTCAGGACTGGACATGATGGGCGGCCGAGATAGATATTCTTTAAGCTGTTGAAATGATATAGCACACTCCTCGGTCCATTCAAATCCTTTCCACTTATGCAGCAAAAGGAAAAAGGGTCTGCACGTATCTGCTGATCTGGATATAAATCGATTCAAAGCAGCAGTCATCCCGGTCATTTTCTGGACCTCCTTGGGATTCCGAGGTGCTTGCAAGCCGTTAATGGCCCTAATCTGATCTGGGTTTACCTCAATTCCTTTATGAGTCACCATGTAACCCAAAAACTTTCCTGAACCTACACCAAACGAACACTTGGATGCATTTAGGCACAACTTATGCTTCCTCAGAACCTCAAAGATGTTTGTGAGGTCTTCCACATGTCCGGACACTACCTTGCTCTTTACAATCATATCATCAATATAGACTTCGATGCTCCTGCCTAGCTGTGGTTCGAACATTTTAGTCATCATCCGTTGATAAGTTGACCCTGCATTTTTCAAATTGAAGGGCATCACTTTGTAGTGATAGTTTCCAGTGGGAGTAACGAAAGCTGTCTTTTCCTGATCGTCCAACGCTAGTGGTATTTGGTGATATCCTTGGAAGGCATCCAAAAAACTCATTCGAGGATGGCCTACTGTCGCATCCACCAGCTGATCTATTCGAGGCATAGGGAAAGGATCTTTGGGACAAACCTTATTGAGGTCCGTGAAGTCCACACACACACGCCATTTCCCAGTTTTCTTTTTCACCACCACCTTGTTAGCTAACCATTGAGGATAGAAAACTTCCTTGATAGCCCCTGCCTATTTAAGCTTTGTTACCCCACTTCTGACAGCTTTGGTGTGCTCTTTGGACGGACGCCGAGGTGGCTGTCTCTTCGGAGTGATAGAAGGGTTAACATTCAAATGATGACAAATAAAACTTGGGTCTACACCCGGAGCTTCATACGCGCTCCACGCGAACACATCAACATTTTTTCTAAGGAATTTAACCAATCGTTCCCTCTCCTGCGGAGGTAGTTGAGACCCAACCTGAAAGAACTTCTCCGGATCATCGCCAACGACTACCTTTTCTAAATCTTCACATTTCGCTTCGTCGGCCGGTTTATTAAAAGGCAACGCCGGAGTTTCTGATTGCTATAAGTCGTTCTCAGCAGTGGCCGAGATTTCAGTCTCAGGCCGATGTTGGATGGCCGCTACTAGGCATTGTCTGGCTGTGGACTGACTTCCTACAATTTCCAAAACTTAGCCTCCATAAGGATATTTCACCTTTTGGTGAAGAGTGGAGGACACAGCTCCTAGGGTATGAAGCCAGGATCTGCCCATAATGGCCGTGTATGGAGAGAAAGCATCTACAACAATGAAGTCCACCTCTACCACATCTGGGCCGGTTTGCACGGGTAATCTGATCTGACCTTTCAGAATAACCATTTTACCTTCAAAACTTACCAATGGAGAACTGTAGGCTGTTAAGTTCTCAGGTCTCAAATTTAGCCCCTTATACAGGTCAGGGTACATTATCTCAGCTCCGCTGCCTTGGTCAATCATCACCCTTTTTACATCGTACCCACCAATTCTAAGTGTAACCACCAAAGCATCATCATGAGGCTGTATGGTTTCAAATTTGTCCTCATCCGAAAAACCCAGCACCAGTGGGATGCCCACCTTGACTCTCTTCGACATTGAACTAGACTCTTCGGCTGGGTAACGGGATACCGACATTACCCTAAAGGGACAAGATCCGATCCTCCTTGGGGCAACAAATATGACATTTATTGTGCCGAAAGGGAGTCTTGAAGAAGCATCTCCCCGAAATTCCGAACCCGTTTGGCTTTCACGTCCACTGGAATGATGCAGGAGTTGCTTTAACTTCCCTTCCCGGACAAGCTGGTCTAAATGGTCCCACAAATTTCTGCAATCCTCGGTGGTGTGTCCATGGTCTTGATGATATTGGCAATAAAGGTTCTGATTATGCCTCATAGGATCTCCTGCCATCTTGTTTGGCCATTTGAAGAACGGCTCATTTTTAATCTTCTCTAGCACCTGCTGTACTGGTTCTCGAAACACAGCATTAACCACTTGGGTGTTGGCAGATCCTGGCTGCCTAACAAAGTCTTTCCGAGGTCGGTTATTATTGTACCGGTCCGACCTGAAATCCCTCCTCTCCTGAGGGATCACCTTAGTCCTTCCTTTCCCTTGCAGTTGGTCTTCTTCTACCCTCCTGTACTTGTCAATCCGATTCATCAATTGACATACATTGGTAACAGGCTTACTAGTCAGAGATTTCCTCAAATCATGCTCGGTTGGAAGGCCAGCCTTAAAAGTACTAATGGCCACATCATCGTACTCTCCTTCTATTTCGTTAAACATCTCCCAGTATCTATCTGAGTAGGCCTTCAGAGTCTCTCCCTCCCGCATGGACATAGATAATAAGGATCCCAAAGGCCGAGGAACCCTGCTACAAGTGATAAAGCGAGCACCAAAGGCCCGGGTGTGTTTCTTAAAGGAATCAATAGAGTTCGCCTTTAAACCATTGAACCACCTCATCGCCACTGGGCCCAAGCTAGATGGAAAGACCTTACACATCAAGGCCTCATCTTTAGAATAAACGGCCATCCTCTAACTGAAATGGTTGACATGTTCCACTGGATCTATTCGACCATTATAAATGGTGAACGTAGGTTGATGGAATCGCCGAGGAAGACTCGCACCTTCTATGTTTCGTGTGAAAGGTGATTTAGAAACTTGACTCAGTGCCTTGTTCATGGCATCGTTCCCCAGGCCTTTGCGAGGCGGGCTCTTGTACCTGCATTTATGGTGATATTCCTCGTCGTAGGAGAAAGATTCACTGGGCGGAGTTCTGGACCTCCGTCTATAACTGGCACCATCCGTCTCCTCGGAGGACAACTCAGAGTTGGGCAATGAATGCCTCCATCGTGCGTGGCACAATTCCCTCTTCAACTCGTCGATTTCACGTTGTATGTCCCTATCGTTCTTTGCATGGGAAATACGGCTCTTCCCCCGAGACTAGCTTTTACTAGTATGAGCTGCGTGCACACTTCCCTCACGATCTCCTCTCCGTTCGAGGCTCCTATGCGGATTGCTATGTTGGGATCCCCTTGATTCTGCTTGGTGTAAATTAGCATCCACCTGGTGTGGACCTGTCGCTGCCTGGTGTGGACCTGCTTCTTCCATCTTAGACGGTGCACCCAAATCTCTTTCAGAATAGATCAAGCTCTTCCCACAGACGGCGCCAATTGTAAGGACTGAAATTGGATTGGACCCAATAGAATTGGGTTTTGGCCCAACAAACCCAAACAATGAATTTGTAGAACGTGGGTGAAAGAACTAGTTCTACTCCAGAAGAAAGACAATAAAAGTTACAGATTTAAGACTATTAAACACAAATAGAATAAAAAAATCTGTCCTCGGCACGACCTGAGGAGCTTATGTTATAATGTCTTGTACGTGAACAAAGTTACAAGAGTTCACCGTATTCTTACAAAGATTTCTTGATTTTTTCCGATCCCCCTCTTTTGGCCACCTTCCCGTGCTATATACTACAATCTTGGTGTCATCTCCACCATACACGTGTAGGTTAGATTCGAGGAACTCCTTCTTGTCCCATCCAACACCTCCCAGAACCATCAAATAGTAGTTGTAAGGCTGCTTGGCCACTGTTCAGGTATCACCTCCACATTAATGTGGCCAGAGAGTTAGTTGGGAGGCATTTAATATGGAGGTAGCAGCTTTTGAAGATATTTGTTGCCTCCCTTTACTCACCCTTGGTCCAACGTCCAGCTCCTAGTTGTGATGCAACCTTGAAGAAGGTTTAGGGTGATAGGACATTCTTATTAACCTCGGATCCCCATTTCCGAGATGACTTTTCTCCTCGGACGTGTGTTGGACTTATCACATACTATCTTTATTTTTCTCCTTATACCATTCCTATTATAACCTTATTTGACCATCCTCGGAGTGGTTAATATCCTCGGATTGGGCCATAGGCCCAATTCGTACAGCTTTAATAATACCTCCTAACTAACTGACCCCCACAATGTCCAAATTCTTTCAAAGAATCTTTTCAAAAATCCTAAAACTCTTACTGTTTTCCAAAAGTATGACATTATTTTTCCTTCAGAAATCCGCTTTTAAAAAAAAAAAAAATCCTCCATTTTTCAAAAATACAGTTATAATGCCCATTTTCTTTAAAAAAGCTTTTCTCAAAAGCTCCTTCTGTTTCCAAAAAATATACATTTTTAATAAAAAAAAAGTACCGTCGTAATACATTTTTTTTTAAAAAAAATCCTTCTCAAAAGTTTTTTTTTTTTTTTTTCACATTTTCAAAAATAAAAATGTCATTCTTATAAAAAATCCTTAATTTTTTTTTAAAAAAAAAATTCTTTTTCCACAAGGTGATACCATTTTTCGAATAAATACCATCATAATGCCCGTTTTCCTCTCTTTGCTTCTTTTGTCAGTCCTGGCCCTAGAGATCTTGTAGATGGCTTGGCTAGAGAGGTACCTTCTGGTTTTGGCTACTCTTAGCCAAAGATCTCCGGCTCTTGGGCCTTGATATTGGAGGGAGGTTTCCGGACTTGGATTTAGACATCGAAGTTGGTCCTCCGAATTCAGGTCCTGTTGTTGGCACGAGAGCTCCTGATCTAGATCTAAATATTTCTGCTGGTGGTGGACTACAAGGTCCTCAGGATTGGACAACTTCTATTAGCTATGTTTTAAGGAAATTAAAATCACATAAAAAAATATTCTAGTTTAAAAAAGACATTATAATTTTTTATATGAATTTACTAATGTTAAAAAAACCCAATAACGAAGCTAATTTGAACAAAATAAACATAAATTGTAATTATTATTACACATGGATTGCCAAAAGTTTAAACATACGGAACTAATAGTATAAATCTAGCATAATACTCTGTAATTATACAGATCTAACATAACTTGTATGAATCCATTAATCAAATGTACAAGATCTAATATTATATGTCGATTTACTTATAAAAAATATATATTATATGTCAATTTGAAAAAAATATTTTTAAAAAACAGTATATTTATACTATGATTATATTTTCTTCTTATATTATTACACAATTATATTTTCTTTTTATATCCTCTATGTCATACTAAAAACAAGTTTAAATTTCAAGTTTTTGTACCCTAAAAGTATGCATAAAAAATAAGTTTATGGATTAAATAGTAAATATTAAATATATATGATTAACATAAAATTTGACATGTGTGTTAAATATAAAAAGAAAATGCAATCAAACTATTATATTTTCAAAAAATGTAGATATATTTAAGGGTGTGTAGCAAACCCGCCAACCTACCAAAATCGACCCGACCCAATCTAACCCGTCAGGTCGGGTCAGTTTTTAGGAGTTGGTGGGTTGGGTTGGGTTATGAAAGTTTTTTAATAGCGGGTCAGGTTGGGTTCGAGTCGTAATAATCACAAACCCGCCTACCCAACCCGACCCATCTATATATTTAAAATTTAAACTATATATATTTAAAAATATATTATATAATTAATAATTTTTTAATTTAATTTTCCCCTATTTAGCTCTTCCTGTATAAAATTCAATTACCTCACAAATCTTAACAATCTTATTTCTCTCTCTGCCGTCTCTCACTCTACTCCTATTTATTTATAACTGAGTTGGGATACTAGTTCATATATATCTTATTTATCAACTCAATTGGATATATTTTGTTTATAACTGAGTTGAAATACTAGTTTATGTATATTTTGTTTATTAATTTAGGTGGTAGGTGGGATATATTTTTTTCTACTCAATTTAATAATAATAGTAATAAAAAATAAAAAAAGATAGAGAATATATTACTACTGTGCCCTTATAAAAAAAATGTAAAATTATAATATAGAATCTTTTAAAAAATTAAACCAGCGGCTAGAAATCAATGTCGCGAAATTTGTACCCTTTTTTCTATGGTAAAAATCATTGAAAGTTCGGTTTTTCTTTTTCTATTATTATTATTTTATTATTTTTATTCTTGATAACTGAAAGTCCGGCTTTTGAGATGCTATAAAACTACCTTGAAACCATTGAGATTTGAACCTTATATCAAGCAAAAGGGGAAAAAAAAAAAAAAATCTGTAACACATGATTTTTTTTTTTTTTTTTGATAAACATCATTGTCAAACTTTCATTAATTTGAGTTCAAAATACAGTAAGATAAATCAGATTGAATTTGGTCAGCTATCATGGGCGGAGTCTCCTCTACCCAGATATTACACTCATTCAAAAACTTGGCTTGTCTAGCCATGATATGAGCAGCACAATTGCCACTCCTACGGGTATGGGACACCTCCCATGCTTTGAAGCATCTCAGACCCAGCATGATTCCTTCAATAATTTTCCTAATAGAGCTCGGTGACCCACAATGGCTCCTCAGAGAAAAAGCCACCTGTTGAGCATCAGTTTCTATAATTATCTCTTTAAGCCCAAGATCCCATGCTAGCAAGACTCCTTCCTCTACAGCTTTGGCTTCGATTTCCAGCACACCCAAAGGCAGTTCCACCTTCTTGCTCATAGCCCCCATTAATTGACCCCTCTCATTTCTAATGACCACCCCTATACCACAGCACTTTATGTCCTCGAAGATTGCTCCGTCTGTGTTAACCTTATACCACCCCTGTTTAGGGGGAGCCCAAGGGTGTTCATCAAGTGCAAGGGCTTTTTCTTGGGCCTGGCTTGCAGTCTGCACTTCTTTCCAGTACTCTACGGCCTCCCTGGCAATCACTTCATGGCTTTTACACTGTCCCCCGTGTCTCACATTGTTCCTATTATTCCAAAGACTCCAGGCAGTGATAGCAAATAATTCCCAATTCACCTCACCGTAGTTATCTTTGATCGCCCAAACAATATCAATAAACTCACCTGGGGGGTCTCGAAAACAAGGAAGTTTAATTTTTGTACAGCTCCAAACTGCCTCCGCAAACTGACAGTTCCAAAGTGCATGCCCCGATGACTCTCCAAGCCCACACATATCACACCTATCATCCTCTCCAACTCCGCGTGCCTTCAGCCTTAGTTTAGTGGGAAGTATATTTTTACAAGCTCTCCACAGCAGGTGTTTAATCTTATTTGGACAGTTCAGTTGCCACACAGTCTTCCAGATAGCTTTCATCCCCGAATTATCAGAACTACCTCCTTCTTCGGCCCGCCTCAAGTTCTCTTTCAGTACCTTTTGGGCTATCTTATAAGCACTCTTCACTGTGAATTTCCCATTCGGAGTCCCTGCCCATAGAATGGAGTCCGCGGGAAAACCAACACTAATGGGTATGCTTAGTATCACCTCTGCCTCATGAGGGAGGAAAGTGTTTCTGACCCTTTCCACGTCCCAACCCCTCCTCTCTGTGTCCAGAAGACTCGATACTCTTTCCATCCCCGAATGGGCACCAACTGGGCTAATAACTCTGAAAGAATCCGGGTTAGGGATCCACCTATCCTTCCATATTTGGACACTCTCCCCATTGCCAATACACCATCTAGATCCTCTCTCAACCACCTTTCTTGCTGCTAAGATGCTTCTCCACACATAGGAAGGCCTCCTCCCCAACTCTGCCTCTTTAAACATGCACTTCGGAAAGTATTTCGCCTTGAGTACTCTATGTACCAAAGAACTTGGGTTTTGTTGGATTCTCCATCCCTGTTTAGCAAGAAGCGCTAGATTAAATGCTTTTAGGTCCCTAAACCCCATTCCTCCTTCCGTCTTAGCGGCGCACAACTTTTCCCATGATACTCATGCTATTTTCCTTTCCTTCTCCTTTTGGCCCCACCAGAAATTGCTCATCATGGAATTCAATTCCTTACACAAAGTGTCGGGGATTTTAAAGCAACTCATCTTATAAGTAGGCGATGCTTGAGCAACCGCCTTAATAAGAATCTCTCTACCAGCGTGCGAAAGGAGCTTACCTTTCCAACCAGCTATCTTCCTCCCAACTTGGTCCTTAATTTGATTGAAAGCCTTTCTTTTCCCTTTCCCCACAAGCGGTGGTAGCCCCAAATACTTTTCATGGTGCTGAACAATTCTCGCCCCAAATTTCTCCTTAACATACTCCTTAGTCTCCCTACTTGTGTTTTTACTGAAGTAGAGGGAGGTCTTATCCTTATTAAGTTTTTGCCCCGAATCCGCTGCGTAGTCTTCAAGTACTTTGACTACCCTGTCACATTCATCAACTGTAGCTCTGCAAAATACTATACTATCATCAGCAAACAACAAGTGGGAAATACTAGGAGCTCCCCTACTGGCTGCAATCCCCTTTATGTAACACATGATTTGACCAAAAAGTTGGACGCATTTTTCTTGCTTTAACAAATTAAAATTATTAAGAATCTTATAACTTAATTAGTAATATATTAGCTCAAGAGCCTTGTAGTCTTGAAGCTCAACTCTAAAATACACAAAATGCTTAGAGGTTCGAGGTAAAAAAGATTTGAGCTGGGGGTTCAAGGGAGGTGGTGTTAGGGTTATATGACTAACAACATATTAATGTATATATTTCTAATTATTTAAAAATATATATATTAAAATAATGCATCAAAATTAAAGGAAAATTAATTTATATATATATTTTTTATACCAGATATAAATTTTATTCTAATTTAATCTAAGTATGTGTTTGTGTAAAGCTTTTTTATAGAAACTTTGACCCTTATTCCCTATACTCCATAAGAACTTTAAACTTATAGAATGACATCGCGCAAAAGATTCATGGTGGTAAGGAAAAATTAATTTAGTCAAAAGACATCCAAATCTCAAATAGAAAGCACAAACAATTAAGACGCACACAAAATCCTACTTCATAAATAAATAACTTTGTAGCCGTACGACTATCTGCGCAGTGATTGAACTAGACCATTCCCCTTTAACTTCCATACAGTGTTCATCCTCAGCCTGAGTGTGAGACATCTTATTCCTTCGAACTTGTATTCAATGGGAGTGGAAGAACTGGCGTTGGATACGATGGTTGCACAAGTACGAATGAGTTGCCGAGCCCGAATCGATGGTGGCGGTGAATTAAGGAGCAAACAAAGTAAGTTTGTGAAATAACAGATAACCAGCGTTTTGAGATGGATTTGCATTGGACAGCAACTCGAAAAGGGAGTCGATGAAGGATCTCGAACAACACAGCATCACTGAGATTGTTCATGAAATCTGGTCCTTGTTCTGATGATGACTCTCGAGCTTCTTCGCGTGAAAACAAAGAAAATTCTGACCACACCGCCATGGCACTCGGAACAACAGACAGGAATATTAGGGGGCGTTTGTTATAATCATTTAAATACACATTTTTAGTTTTTAAACAACATTACATGTATTTCTACACATTTTTTCACCTACACATAATTTCACACGTGCTTTCAAACAACAAAACACATGTTTTTAAGTCTATATACCAAACACCTCCTTAATGTATCATACAGACACTACTTACCCTATATTTTATTATTTATAATGTATCATACAGACACTACTTATCCTATATTTTATTATTTACAGAGAGAGCAGCATCGACTTAAGTGGGAGCCAGAGAAAACTATATAGTATACACTATACTATAGTAGTAGTCCGTTTAGGAATAAAAGTCGTATATTTTTTTTGAACTTTCTTGTTTAACCTTTTTAGAAAAATTTTTATTTAAAAATGAAAAAATAATAAGATGTTTTGACCATTTCTTTTCAAATCATCGTAAAATTTTTTTCAGGAAAAACGATTAAAGTATGCCGCAGGTCATACGTTAACGAAACTCTATTTATAAAGATCGCTATTTTGTCTGTGTCAAGTGGGACCCAGAGAGAACTAAAGTAAATATATAGTACCTATTACACTATTTCTAATCGTAGAATTACTGAATTTACAAGTCCGTTAGGAATAGAAGAAGATGGAGGTAGCTCAGTCATGGAGGTTGAAGTTCTCCTTCAGGAATGCAACCATAGTTGTATGTTTCTTGAACGTTCTTGCTGCTCTTCTCTTGCTTCAGGGTTTTCTCTCTTCTTCCTTTTCCAGAAGCAAGATCTCTGCTTCTCAATATAATTCAGGTTTTTCTCTTTCTCAATTTGATTTTATTCTTCTAGAAATTTCTTTCTCAATAAACTGAGATTGCTTGTGGGTCTCGAATTTTTTTTGCAAGTTATGTTAAATTTTTTTTTTAAAGGTGTTCTGGGTTACTAGACTATGGAAGAGTAATGGGTTGTTTTAGAATCGAACAGAATTGAATTGTTGGTATTTTGATCTTGTGGTTCATCCACTCGGTGGTCCATCTGTTTGGGTTGGGTTTTCTTTTCTTTTCTTTTTTTTCTAAAGAATTTAATCCGAAATTTAATTGGGTTTTTTCTATAAAAATTGGCTGTGGCTGACTGAAAGTGAATATAAGTTCTTGAATTGAAGCTATTTTGGGAAGGTTGACTGATGTTAGTAGCTGTAAGCTGGTACGTACAAGACTTGATAATTAATGGATATTGGATAAACACTAAAAAGAAATTAGGATTGATCGAGGAATCCTTGACCTCTACAGATTACTCTGCATAAATAATTCTTATCTGATGATTTTATTCAAATAACTACTGCTCCTTTTATACAAGATAAGCCCTGCATTTTAGGAACAAACTATCCTAATAAAGCTCAAACACTTGCTCCGCTAGCCGTTAACCCCCCAAACACTTGATAAACAAATTCCCTTATCCTACTAAAATGCAAATACATATGCAATTAATCCTAATATTATGCAACAACTTATTCTGATCCTAAAATTAAGCAAACATCCAAATATTCTGCAGCAAGCATAACGTTAAAATCTGTAACAGAAACTCCACTTCTTTTGCACGTAACATAAGCCTGTAAGAATAGGGCTCTGAGTTTGAGAGGAATCACTTTTACAGTTCTCACTACTTTACTAAAGAGCTTATTGTAAAAAGAGGATGTCAAACGCATTACATTCATCTTCTATTAGGACTCTTGTTTTCAATTAGGATAGAAAGACCCTTTTCAACTCTATAATGCTATATTATTTGTGTATGTATGTATGTGAAACTTTGTAACTGTTATTTCAGAGCCGTAAATTTATTGATCTAATTCTGCCAGTCAACTGATATATATATATATATATATATATATATATATATATCTTCTTTTTCTAAGTGATAAGTTTACACATGCAACCAATGGGTTTTGAACCCATGACCCTACCTTCCCTTTTGTGTTTTTCTAAGATTAATGCATGAGGAGAGACAGATTAAAATTGAAGTGACTATTTATGTAGAATTTTTCAAATAAAATAACAGATTTAATAGTCCTGTAGCTGTCATTTGTGGCTTCCTAATTATGTTTATAACACATAGTATCAAGTGATTAAAAAAGGCTTCACAATGGCATCTTGTTTCCCTTAAGGGGATTAGCTCTTTGTGTTGTTCTTTTAGTTGATTGTTTCTAACTTGTTGTCCAGAAATCTACTAATATACTTCTATTTTTTTTGGGTAAAACAAAGGATTTGTTGCTTCTCTACAGTTTTACTTTTGCCTGACAGATGAAATGTAATGGCTTAATTTTCTGAAAATAAAATTTGACTTCTTTCTAGCTTAATGACTATTTTATTTATGACGTGGTCATACTCAAGATCACTTAGCATAAATTCTTAAAACCATTCTATGTCTATTGTCTTCAAGATTCTCTAGTCTCTTAGGATCATTTACATGTCTCCAAAATTCACGTGGTAGCCCACAATAACATTGATTCTGCAGACCTTATTAAAAATCATAATTTATGCTAAAATTAGATTTAGTGACCTGGAAAAACTTCTACAAGATGATTTCTTGTAAATTAAACCGGTGGTTAGAACCCACTTCTTAGCATCTTGTGGGTAAGTTTTGGGCTGGTTAGCTCAATATGCTGATGCCAGGTCGTATGTAACATTTTGACCCATTTAAAAATAACTTCACCATTTCTAAGTTCTGACACTCATATCATTCTTTATATAAAGCCTCAATGGGGATGAAATTTGCAACTTCTCAGAATCTAAAACTGAATTCCACTTAAAACTTTTCAATATTATTAGGCTACCATATGCTGAACCATAATATTGCCAAGATTGGCAGCAGCTGGAAACATTTGCTGTGAAGGGTTCATATCTCTAAGCATGTGGTATGACACAGATTAAAATCTTATCTCTCTATGGTTGTTAGTCATAGGATGGTATCATATGATACATGCGGCTAGCTTGAGTGAGAGTAGCGAATTCGGATTCTACTTAATCCTAGTTCAAGGTTCAAGATCTGTTGACCAGGGGGAAGCTAGGACTCATTGAAAAGAAAGGTGTCATTAATTAAGGAAATCTGATAATGAGCAGGTCTCATTATATTGATTTAATTGCTAGTTTCATGTATCCTAAGATTGACTTTCAAGCACCTCACTTCTTTTTTTTCTAGTCTATAAGGATGAATTGCGGAGTATAGGATGAGAATCAAAGAGAGATCTCACAAGATGGGACGATCTTCTTTTCTCTTTCATTTCCGTAATTAGGTTCTCATAAATTGCTTTATCAAACTCTTTGAATTGGTATAGCATGATTACGGAGCATTAATTGCCAAAAAAAGCATAGGTCAAAATGATTTTCGGTCCTTAAATTATGTGTCAATTTCACTTTCCTCTTTAATTATCTCATAGTTCCACCATAAACAACTATTGCTGATATGGCATATTTTTTCCTTACACATCGATATAATGCTTACACATATTCTAGTAAAAAAATCAGAATATGTGAGAATACGTTAATTTGGTAATTTTAAAAAATAGTAAAATAAATATAAAACATTGTGGTTCTACATGTGCATGTCACATGTCTCTATATACTGTATTAGGAACCCGCCCTGGTATCCTGCTGCATCATGTGTGCTGTGTATTCTGCTGCTGCATTATGTGTGCTGCACCTCAATGGAGGTGCTCTGCTGCTGCTAAGGGAGGTGCTGATTATGTGAGGAGCCCTAGCTGTTCCAACAATGAAGCTATGACCAGCTGATGCTTGCTAGTCTTGCAAGTTGCAAGTGTAGGATGTGTAATACAGGTGTAGGCTGTGTAATGCAGTGCAGGCTGTGCAATGGCAGTGCGGGCAGGCATTTGAGAACATTAACGTTGTTGGTTGATGATGGGGGCACATGTGCAGGCTGTGATTACAAGTTGCTGGCAGTGATTGCAAGTTACAAACTTACAAAAGTAGGTGTTATAACTATGCTGGTGTAACAGAATATTGTTCCATCATTTGGCTCATACGGAAAATCATTAATATTTTTATTTAAACGCTATGGTGGTGGTGGCGGCAGCGACATGAAAGCGGTAGTGACAGTAGTGGCAAAGTTGGCAGCGGCAAAGGTGATGTGGTGATGGTGGCGGTAGCAAAAGTGGTAATGGAGGTTGATAGTGATATGGTAGCGGTGGAGGTGTTGGTAATGGCAACATCAAAGATGGTGTGGTAGTGGTGGCAGTGGTGGCATTGGTAGCAATATTGTGGTAGTGGTGCCAATGGTAATGGTGGCAGTGGTGTTGGCAGTGCAAAGGAATGGTGGGGATTAGGGTACATTGGAATGGTAGAAAACGTTTCCACTTCTCAAAAGTAGAAAACGTTTTCTGCTTCTTTTGGCTTTTTTTTCATTGACCACACTAAATATTTTCTCTGAATTCCATTTTCCAGTGTACCAAACACCAGAATTAATAATCCAAGGATGAAACTAAAATCGAAAACACAGTTTAGGCCCTTTAGGGACTAAAATGGCATTTTTACCCAATTTATATTTGTATAGCCTATAGATATAATTGAAATTCAGCTTCTGGTTCTTGGCCAAACATGAAGACATCAAATTACATGAGACTAGGCCAAGCACGAAGGTATCACATGACACGGGTCTAGAAGTCTGTTGCTCACTCATGGACTGCTTCCTTAACTTGATTCTGATTTATTTTATTATTTTTTTTGGGGTCTTTTTTCAGTTTGCATATAGATCAGTTGCTGAGCACTGCGTTTGCTGATAGACTAAGGTATATTGGATTGACTTTCAAATTGCAGCTCAAATCAGGTATATCAAGGAATCTGAAGAAATCCGTCTAGCAATGCAACCTTTGGAACTGATGAAGAGAGTAAGCATGGCCTCTAATTTGAACAAATTCATTTTTATGACTTTGTCCTATAAGTTAAACAAAGGCAAAGAAAAGACTTATATTGGAGGGGCCAGACTCTTGCATTCTGAAGATTGAATTAAAACTTATATTTTCTTTTCATAGCTTTCCCTTTTTTCTTTCCATTATCAAATGGATAACTGGTTCATTTGCATTGGGGTTGAATCTTTTCCCATTTATAGGTGAGGGAAATTGAGCAAGAAGTATATGCACAACCAGAGACAGTCCAACAGAAAGATTCAAAGCAAACTGCTGCAGTTGATCTTTCTAAAAGGTTAAAGGATTTTCGTTCCGCTAATGATGCTGCCAGCTTAAAAGGTGACTCCTTTCTTTTTTGCTGTAGAATCCCCGTCTCTCTACCTTTCAATTGTCAATTAGAATGATTGTAGAGTTTCCAGTATGATTCAAATAGAAGTTCATCTTGTGTTATGGATTCTGCATAATGTTAGTAACATCTATTCTAATTGTTTAGCCTTAACTGAAAAGAAAAGTTTGTCACATTGCTTCATTAGGCTTATTTTATTGTTTGTAGTCATCTAACTTCTTTCTGTAGTGATATGATGAAAATTTGTGGCTTTTTCTAGTATTGCAATGATAGCGTATGGTTGAATTTGGCATAAGGGTGATCTTCACTATATCATCAAATTCTTGTATCTGGACTTCTGAGTTTAGACTTTTTGCATCAGTTTTATATCTGCGAGCAGGCATATCTAGGAAGTAGAACATTTTAGGGGAAAGTATATAAAAAAATCCCTTAGTTTCATATTTGGGATACATTAAACCCCACTCTTTTAAATGAGACACTTTAAGCACTAGACTTTCATAAATGTACCCGAAAAAACTGCAAACAATTCCTCCCCACTTCGTTAGTCCACATGTTAGAACCAAAACAAAACCCTACCCCAACAGCATATCAGAATATATATATATATATATATACAGAGACAGAGACAGAGAGAAGTGATTCCTCTTACAAGGACTAACGGTGTGAGGGTGGGAATTGATTGGGTTTTTTTTTTTTTTTTGGTATATATGTGAGAGTATGGGGTTTAAAGTGTCCCCTTTAATGGTCCATTTGGATTGAGGGAGAGGGAGGGGGAGTAGAGTAGATTTAGCACAAAATTAGCTTATTTTTAGCCAACTCTACTCTACTCCCCTCCACTCCCCCTCCTTCCTCCCTACATCTAAATAGGCCATAAAAGTTTGAGGTTTAATGTGTCCCAAGTATAAAACTATGAGGGTTTTTTTTTTTTTTTAATGTATTTTCCATAACACTTTAGTTGTCTCATCTGTCAGAAAAGTTGCATTGCCAGGTCTGATTTTAACAAGTGTCAAAATTAATGTAGTTACATTACTTGTACACACATCTAACAAAGAAAGTCATTTATGAGAATTCTAAAACAGTTAATTCTATTAGCATCCACCAAATTTGATATTTGCCTTTGGATGTGTCATTACACATAACAGCCCCCAGTTTGGTAGTTGTCAAACAGGATACCATTTCCTACGAAGAGTTAAATCCTTGCCATTTCTCTTTGTCTTATAATCTACACTTGTGATATTGAAAAAATGCCTTCTTGTGGTCATCAGCGTCTTCTTGAAATTCAGACATTCATCACCTTTAAAAATAGATGTTGCCTAGTATCCAGCATAATGTTGTCCAAAATGCTTCATTCATGAAGCCCGTAACTTATTTCCAATCAATAATACTGAAAGAGAGTGTTTTGCTGTGGTTGAAGGGCAATGGCTTTGTTGTTTAACTCTTCTTAACTAATAGCACTAGTCCAAGTATTGAGGTCTGCACCATATTGTTTCATTGCACATCAAACTCCGTTAGTATTAAGCTTTGTTTACTTTGGGATCTAAAAGCTTTCTCCCTAATATGCCAAGATCCAGAAATCTAATAAACATGTGTTAATCAAAGTTCTTCTCACCAGAAATGTGTTTACTCTTTCCCATTATGGTTTTCCTATATTTTTCTTCTTTGGGTGTTACAAAGGAAAAAATACATATAGCCAATCCTCTACTAATTTATTGAGGATCCATAACTGATCCTAAAAAATTTGGGACCAAGGCTTTGTTGTTGTTGTTGCTACTACTGTTGGGGTGTTACAACATTGTTAATGTGATGGATTGATTTACTAAAATTTGCAATGTTCCTTAGCCCTGGAGGAATGGCGTAAACGGAAGATGGATCGAGCCAGACAGCGGGAACTAGAGAAAAATGGAACAGTCACTTCTCAAGCATGAAGAACTTTTTGATTTTGATTTTGATAAGAAACTTGGATGTATGGATCCTCTTGAACAAATCAATATCACGCGAATCTCTCTTACATATAGTATACACATATCACTACTTGCTTTGATAACAAATTATAGTTTAACCTATTATATTAAGCTCTATACACTTACATAAGAAAGTTTATCTACGACTTACCTAGCATAATTTTGTTGTCTGCTTGAATTGCTTTGCTTACTGATGGATAAATTACTGTTGATTTAATTACTTACAGATATTTGTTACTTTAAAATATCATGAAATCATTGCTTTCTTAAACTGTGTTCATCCTTTTTTTTTCCTTCCTCCCTTTTCTTTCTTTTTTTCTTTCTTCAAGGAGAGCTCATTAAGCTAGTTCATAGAAGACCAGTTAGATCTTCAATTGAGCACTGTTAGAGTTTTCTTTTCTTTTCTGGAAATTTTTTCATATATTTCTAAAAAATGAAACGATGTATAAATTATAAATACATGATGTTCAACCGTATGGTTTTTAGTTAACCTGCATGCACAATTTGCTGTGCGTGCAACACTGACATTATCAACAAATTTTGGAAGCTTTTGTCTGGCATATCTATTAGACAAACAATGGCATATGGTACGGTTGCAATTTAAGTTGTATACACATCAATTTAAAAGGCATTAAATATTTTAAGCTCAATTAAAAAAAAATTAATTCGTCTTATTGAGATGATCCGACAGTATGAAAGGAATTCAATATTAATTTACAATTGATCCATAAAAGAGGTCAATCAAGACCAAAATTTCTTAAGGTATGTTTGGAGTAGAGGGTAAGGAGGAGAGGAGAGAAGAGAATGTGATCGGAATGTATTGATTCATCCAAACATGGGGTTACTCATGTTAGCCAAAGCAGACACAGACTTGCACATGGCAAAAAAAGGAGGGTACGTACAAGATCAACCTTAGGGCAGACTATGAACTAAAATCACATTTTTTATGATCCAGATAAGTAATGGCTTTAAACAAAAACATCCTAAAAATTATTTTTTCAGCATCTTAATCAGCTGGAAAACTAGGTGCTCAACCAGCATCTTATTCACATGCACCTTCTTTGAAGGGGGGAGGAGGGATCATGCGATGCACATGAGAGAGAGAGAGAGAGAGAGAGGGGTAATAAGATCTAATATATGGATTAAAATCCTCCAAAATTCCTACCAAATTTTACTATGTAGAGCTGCTAAAATCCTTTTCTTTAATAATAGGTCAAAATTATGCCACATTAATCCAATAATATAATCTTCAAAATCTCATTCTAATTACACATTATTGCCATGTTTGGATGCCATGGATTTTTGCTAGGATTTGGATTTGAGGAGCCCAAATCCAAATTCTTTGTTTGGGTAACTTTAAATGAGAAGAATTTGGATTCCGCCCAAATCCATCATGGATTTTAGGAGTTTAAATCTATTGATTTCAAATCCTCTCACAAACCCTGGAATTTGAAAATTCCTCACGCACACTTTTTTTTATTTTTAATCGACTTGCCTTTCTTAACCTCTCTCGTCCTCATCTCAAGCTCTTCTTCTTTCTCTCTTTCTCGCTGCAACACAAGTTTGTCTCTCTCAACTCTTCTCTTCCTCTTTGACCTCTCTATTTCTCTCTTTCTACTAAATCTGAATCCATAAAGGCTTTCTGTTTTTCAATGGGTTTCATTTGATTTTTTTGTGGGTTTGTTTGGGTTTCATTTGACTTGTGTGTGAGTTTTGTTTGATTTGTTTGTGCGTTTTATTTCATAGTATTTTTAATGATTCGTTTTGCGTTTGTCTTTATTTTCTATTTCTATTTTCGTTTGTGGGTTTGTAATGCAAATTATGTGTTTGATGAAATGCTTCTATGAATTATCTATGAGTTATGAAGTAATAAGTAATTGATTTGATTAATACAAGAATATATGTAGAGTGTGTTACTTGAACTGAGTTGCATGTTTTTGATACGCTAGTGTGTTGGTAATTCATAGCATGGGCTCAGTGCATGAAAATAGTGAACCGATTTTAAAGACTATTAAAAATGAGGCTTGTATATTGACTTAAAACTACCAAGAAGGCTCCTGTAATTCTCAATTTCTGCCAAATGAAGTACTACTCATGAATTATGATCTTATAGTATATATAACCCTATCACAACCTCATTTTAGATTGAATTTCATGACATTCATTTTATTGTTGCACCTCTTGGAAATGTAATTGGTGGATAGACTAGTAAACCAAATCCAAAGATCCAAACACAACCTAAAGGTTAAACTAAACGAGCGTCTTATAACTTCAAGATGAAAGGTGCCAAACTGCCAACCAACGTATTTCTAAGAGGCTAAGGAACTGACTAACAAATGCTTCACTCAAGATAAAAGGAGTTTCTACCTTGCTGGACGTTCTTGATGCAATCAATTTAAACAATAATTTTCAGTTAAAAACTTTACAAGATTCAGGCTCTCGTTTGGCCCACCACTCCCATAATCAAATGGTGTTAAGTGCAAAAAATGGGATTGACTATAATACAATTTTGAAATCAAACCAAAATATGGCTGAATTTTCCAGTAATTCTTCTCTAAGTTCTCCTCTACTCGTTTGTATAATACAAACGAGTAGAGGAAAACCAGCTGCAGGGTAAAGGAAAAGAGAAGGTTATCCCCCAGGAGAGGAGGGATTTCAGGTCGGACCGATACAACAGCAACCGTCCGAGGAGAGACTTCATAGGGCAATTTGGAGCAACCAACACACAAGCTGTTAACGTTGTATTCTGAGAACCAGTACATCGAGTGTTGGAGAAAATCAAGAACGAGCCATACTTTAGATGGCCGAATAAGATGGTTGGAGAGTCCACGAGGCACAATCAGAACTTTTATTGCCAATACCACCAGGACCACGAGCATACCACGGAGGATTGCAGGAACCTTTGGAACCACCTGGACCAGCTCGTCTAAGAAGGAAATCTGAAGCACCTCTTGCATCATTCCAATAGTCATCAAGGCCAGACCTATCAGGAACCCCAGAGGGACACTGCCCTAAGGCCACCCGTAGGGACGATCAATGTAATCTTGGCCGTGCCAAGAAGAACAAGCACGCGCCCTTCTCGAGTGTTATCTGTGGCTTAGCTGCCTGCCGAGGAGTCTCAGCCAGAGCCGAAGAGGGCCAGAAGGAATTTTCACCCGGTCTTGAGCTTTTCAAAAGAAGACATGGTCGGAACCATCCAGCCCCATGACGATGCGCTATTGATCACTCTCAGAATCGGGGGCTACGATGTGAAAAGAGTGATGGTGGATGGCGGCAGTGCTGCCGAGGTCATGTACCCCGATCTCTACAAGGGGCTGGGGTTAAAATCGGAGGATTTGACGCCCTATAGCTCCCCTTTGATGACCTTCGATGGGAAGCTTATTATCCCAAAGGGCATGATTAGGCTACCCGTCCAGACCGGCCCAGAGATAGTGGAAGTGAACTTTATTGTGGTGGACACCTACTCTCCATATACGGCCATCGTCGGCAGACCCTAGCTCCATACATTGGGAGCTGTCGCCTTCTCCTTGCATCAGAAGTTGAAATTCCAGTCAAGGGACCAAGTCCACAAAATCCGTGGGAGCCAGTCCATGGCAAGGCATTGTGTGGTGGCTGCCGTCTCCCATTGGCTCGACACGGAGTCCTCGGCCTTTGCTGAAAAGAGCTTATAGCAATCAAAGGCCCCGACTTCGCCCCCTGACGCAATTGCCGGCGAGGCGAAATGCAAAGACTTGGAAGAGGTGGTTATTGGCAGCGACCCGGAGAAATTCTTTCGGGTAGGGGCTCAGCTGTCTCTTCAGAAGAAGGAGGAGTTGATTGAGTTTCTTAAAAGAAATATTGATGTATTTGCATGGGATGCCTGCGATGCTCCCGAGATCGATCCGGCCTTCATCTGTCACCATCTCAATGTCAACCCGTCCATCATTCCCAAGAAGCAGCCACCTCGTCGCCTGTCGAGAGAGCACGCCGATGCGATTAGAGACGAGGTGGCAAAGCTTAAGCGTGTAGGGGCTATCAAAGAAGTCTTTTACCCCGAATGGTTGGCCAACACTGTGGTGGTCAAGAAGAAAAGTGGGAAATGGCAAGTTTGTGTGGACTTCACAGACCTAAATAAAGCGTGCCCTAAAGACCCGTTCCCTATGCCTCGGATAGACCAGTTGGTGGACGCGACAGCAGGCCATCCTCGGATGAGCTTCCTAGATGCCTTTCAAGGCTATCATCAAATACCACTAGCCTTGGAGGACCAGGAGAAAACAGCCTTTATGACGCCTTCAGGGAATTACCACTACAAGGTCATGCCATTTGGTCTGAAGAACGCAGGATCCACTTACCAACGGATGATGACAAGAATGTTCGAGCCACAGTTGGGCAAGAGCATCGAAATCTATGTTGATGATATGGTGGTGAAGAGTAAAGTGGTATCCGAGGATTTAGGAGACCTCGGCAATACCTTTGATGTCCTAAGGAAGCATAAACTGTGCCTAAATGCCTCCAAATGCTCATTTGGCGTGGGATCAAGCAAGTTTTTAGGCTACATGGTCACTTATAGGGGAATTGAGGTCAACCCTGACCAGATCAAGGCTATAAATGATTTGAAACCACCACAAAACGTAAAGGAGGTCCAAAAGCTCACTGGGATGATCGCAACCCTCAATCGATTCATTTCCAGGGTGGCGGATAGATGTAAACCGTTCTATCTCTTAATCAACAAGTGGGAAGGGTTTGAGTGGTTCGAGGACTGTGTTGTGGCCTTCCAACAGCTCAAGGAGTACCTATCCCGGCCACCTATCATGTCCAGTCCCGAGGCTGATGAAGTTCTATACGCATATATTGCTGTGGCCCCCCATGCTGTGAGCTTGGTGCTAATACGGGATGATAATGGCCTCCAAAAGCCAGTCTATTACATGAGTAAGTTGCTGCATGAAGCTGAGGTCAGATGCCTACCCCTAGAGAAGGCCATACTGGCTGTGGTCCACGCCACGCGGAAGCTTCCCCATGATTTCCAAGCCCACACCGTGGTTGTTCTAACCCAGCTTCCCTTGAAGTCTGTACTTCGAATCGCTGATTACACTGGAAGGATTGCCATATGGAGCACAGTTCTGGGAGCTTTCGACATCAAATACATGCCTCGGACCTCTATAAAGGGCCAAGTCCTAGCTGACTTAGTGGCCGAATTTGCTGAACCACTAGTAGAAATAGTAGTAAAGGAGCAGAGCATGGATGGAAAATCGGTTGGAGTAATCTCTGCACCAGGACCCCCATGTTGGAAGGTGTACGTTGATGGCGCAGCAAATCAAAGGAGATCCGGAGCTAGTCCTAATATCTCCCGAGAAAACCATCATAGAGAAGTCCCTTAGACTCGGGTTCCTGGCCATGAACAACAAAGCCGAGTACGAGGCCTTGCTACAAGGAATTGCCATGGTACAGAAAATGGGGGGAAAAGCAGTGGAGATGTTCTCGGACTCGAGGCTGGTGGTGGGCCAGGTAAGGGGGGAATTAGAGGCCAGAGATGCAAGGATGCAAGAGTACTTGAGCTGGGTCAAACGCTTGCAGTCGGGCTTTGATCTCTTCAGCCTGTTACATGTCTCCAGAAGTGGAAACACTCATGCAAATTCACTGGCCACGCTTGCCACATCCTCGGCAGGGGATTTGCCTCGAATTATTCTTGTCAAGCATCTGGATGGAGCGAATGAAGTAGCGAAAGGCATGGTGCATATCCACCATGTTAGAATGGGTCCTAGCTGGATGGACCCCATAGTGAGACTCCTTAAAGACGATGTTCTGCCCGAGGAGAAGTCAGAGGCTAAGAGAATACGAAGAAAAGCTCATCGGTTCTGGTTGTCCGAGGACCACAAATTGTACAAGCGCTCCTATTTTGGGCCATATTTACTGTGTGTCCACCCTGAGGCATCAGAACTACTGCTTGAAGAGCTGTATGAAGGGATCTACAGGAGTCACACAGGAGGAAGATCTCTGTCCCACCAAGCCATTACCCAGGGATATTGGTGGCTGGGGATGCAGAAGGAACCCCTAGAGTACGTTAAGAAGTGTGACTAGTGCCAAAGGTTCGCCCCAAATATTCATCAGCCAGGCGGGACACTCAACCCTCTATCTAGCCCATGGCCATTCGCCCAGTGGGGCCTGGATATTGTAGAACCTTTCCTAAAGGCAGCAGGAAATAAGAGATATCTACTGGTCGGCACAGATTACTTCACCAAATAGGTCGAAGCTGAACCCCTGACCAACATCAGGGATGTGGATGCTAAGAAATTCATCTGGAGAAACATTGTTACTCGATTCGGGGTCCCTCGCACCCTCATTTCAGATAATGGACTTCAGTTTGACAGCAAGGCCTTCAGAAGATACTGTTGCAAGCTGGGAATCACTAACAGGTACTTAACTCCAGCTTACCCTCAAGGAAATAGACAAGCCGAGGCTGTCAACAAAGTCATAGTCAATGGGGCTTAAGAAGAGGCTGGATGACGCCAAGGGAAGATAGGTAGAAGAGCTGCCACACGTCCTATGGGCTTATCGGACTATTCCACGGCGGTCAACAGGGGAGACACCTTTTGCCATGACCTATGGCGCCGAGGTTGTTATCCCTCTAGAGGCAAACTTCCCAACGCTAAGGACGAGTTCCTTCACTCCGAGCAGAAATGATGAACTGCTGGGAAAGAGCCTGGATTTGATCGATGAACACAGAGAAAAGGTAGCGATCCAGTTGGACTACTACCACCAGAAGCTCAAGTAGGGATACGATGCCAATGTGAAGCCGAGACCACTGGCACCAGGGGACTTGGTATTGAGAAAAGTCGTGGGTGCTGCCAAGAACCCATCCTGGGGAAAGCTGGGACCCAATTGGGAAGGACCATACCAAATTACTTCAGTAGCGGGAGTAAGTGCGTACTACTTAGAAGACTTGGATGAAAAAGCTGTACCTCGTCCGTGGAATGTAAATAACCTAAGAAGGTATTATTATTAATAGAAGTACTTCTCTAATTTGAGTTTTGAGTCTATTAAGATCATATGTCTTGTATCTTGGCAACCACCTAAGTACTAGACAGAACCAAGGTCTTGCATGGTCCTCGGACTCAAACCTATGGGGAAACTAGCTACTTCAAGAAAATCTAAGTACTAGACAGAACCAAGGTCTTGCATAGTCCTCGGACTCAAACCTATGGGGAAACTAGCTACTTCAAGAAAATCTAAGTACTAGACAGAACCAAGGCCTTGCATGGTCCTCGGACTCAAACCTATGAGGAAACTAGCTACTTTAAGAAAATCTAAGTACTAGACAGAACCAAGGTCTTGCATGGTCCTCAGACTCAAACCTATGGGGAAACTAGCTACTTCAAGAAAATCTAAGTACTAGACAGAACCAAGGTTTTGCATAGTCCTCGGACTCAAACCTCTGGGGAAACTAGATACTTCAAGGATCGTAAAGGTTGTGAATAAGGCTTAAGTATACGCTCGGTACCTCGGATCACATACTCGGCCCTCTAAAACATGGGTAGACGCAAGCTAAGCGTCCCCTTGAAGCCGGCGAGTTAGAATTTGGGGGCTTGATTTTAAATACATTATGTACGCAACTATTCATACCCGTTAGGATAACCAATGCACAAGACGCGAAATTCGCAGTAATAACAATGGCGGTAATGACAATAAACGCATAATTCAAAAGAAGAAGGAAGAAAGGAATTTCATACATGTAGTCAAAAAGTTTAATTACAAACAAATTCCAAGGTCCTCAAAACAAAAGGGAACTAACTAACAGCTAAACTAGAACCAAATACAAGAGTTGGCCGGGACCCCTACTTCTTCAACTTTATTTTAGCCACTTCCTTCGAGAGCTGAGCAGGATTAGCCTCAGGACCCTGGGAGACATCCCCTTCCTTGGGAAGCTGAGCAGGATTAGCTTCAGGACCCTTGGAGACATCAGCAGGGGGAATGGCCTAAAGGGGCTGAACCAAGAGGGCCGGCTCCTCGGCATGAGAGACCCGTGCACTGACTGTGGACTTGGCAGCCTCCTAGGGCGCTTCAGGATTCAGACCTCCAGGTGTTTCTATCACCCTAGGAAGCTCGCCCCCCTTGGCTGGCTCGTCAGGAGTGGGAATGACTAGAGCAACCTCCGGCCGAGTAGCCTCAGCTTCTTCTGGAGCGCTCACAGCCTCGGAGCTGGCAGAGGCGATTTCACGGATGGCCGGAGGATGGTACACCTTCTCCGCCTTCCACAGGTTGGACGAAGCCTCCACCCCAGCTTGTTTGAGGGCTTCATTCCAGACCTGGGAGCAGTAGAGCCTGCATACTCCAGGAATTTGAGCTTTGAGAATGGCCTGGGTATCAGCCACCCCCGCGTCATAAGCCTCCTCCTTGGCTTTGTCCTTGGAGGTCTCGGCCTCTGTCCTGGCAAACTCAGCCTCTGTCTTGGCCCTTAAGGCTTCGTCCTTGGCCCATTCCACAATGCCCTTAGCCCTCTCTGCCTCGGACAGCTTCTTCTTTAAATCGTCGATCTGCTCCTTGGCAATCTTCAATTGCTCCTCGGCAGCAAGCAAGCGCCTCGTCTGGTCCTCGGCCTATCTTTGGGCACCAGCCAGGCCTGCTTCAGCACTATCCCTGGCCTTGGTCATCTCCTTTAACTCCTGCTTGCCCTTTGTGAGGTCAGCCTCGGAGTTTTTAAGGGTACGCGCAGCCTCACGTGCTTATTACGCTCAAGTTCCACGAACTTGCTCTGCTCCTTAGCCTCATCCTCTAGCCTATAAGTGGCCTAGATGGCCTGCCAATTGGAACAAATACACTATGAATGGGAATTTATGAGCAAAAGTCGACGGAGTCACAAGTATTAGAAGCCTTACCATACCCAAATACCTCTTCATGCTGAGTAAGACCTCCTGCCTCCTCATATTCTTTAACTCGTCCACATCGGTGGGGAGCAACAGAGTCCTCTCCAATGCGTCAGCCACGTAAGCACCTTCGTCATCTCGGAAGTTCCTCAGGGATGCATTTTCCATCAGTGGCTCCCCGTGGAGCATTGGGGCAGGAAGCCAAGCATGGGGCACGGATTGGGCATCGACCTCTTTCCCCTGGCCTTGATGCCCAATCTTTAATTGTTTTTGAGATCGCAGGGCTTCACCCTCCTCTTGAGAGGAGCGAGACTTCCCCCCATCCATTGGCTCCTTACCCTTGGAACTCCTCTTCCTCTTTGGGTCGGTGGGCTCAGGCCGAGGAGGCAGAGTTGATTGGGGAGGGGCAGGAAGCTTGGGTTGGGGAGATTGTGACTGCGATCGGGAGGGAGAAGACCTGGTCTGGACCGGCTAGGGCTGTGGTGGGGGAGGTGGAAGACTGGATTGCGACTTCCCTAGTGCATCCTTCCCCGGCTGGCCCTCAATCAAGTCGAACAAGCTAGTCGGGGGCTTTCTCTTAAAACCCATCTCCGCCCGAGATGATGTCCCCACTGACAAGAGATCCTCCTCGGACAAGTCGGGGTTACCCAAGTCGCCGGATGGATCCTCGGATGGACTAGCTTGGTCAAGCACACCGAATCCTTCTTCAGACAAACCCAAATCACCCTCGGCCTCCGCTGCTCGGTGGGACGAAGAAGAGCCCGCCAACGGGATGCCCTCTGGGATAGGAGATCCTTCAGGGATCAAGAATCCATGCTCTGCTACAGTGATTTTCTGAAGCCGAGGATCGTTAGCTCTAATCACGTGCTTCGGGGTGGCGAATGACTTCTGGATAGGATCGTACCCTAAAATCTTGTGAGCGGCCCTGACTTGGTTGTCGGCTTCGATTACAAAAAACGCCGCCTTGAGGACAGTTTCTAAATCTCCCCGGTTGACGAGGTGGAAGTGTCGTTCAAAGGCGTGTGGATTTGCAAAAAGAAGACACATTCACATTAGTAACCAAACGATACAGATTATAATGGCACAAAAGATTAACCCTCTCCCACTCTCAACACCCCACCTGGTTCCCCTTCCTCTGTCGGGTAATGAAGGCCGTCGTGCCACTCCCCGGACACAATGAGAAAGTCCTTGTTTAACCCTTTGCTAGTCTCGGGGAGGCACTGAATGAGCTAAACCTTATCGTCCCTCGTCTTCATATAGTAAGACTTACCCCTCAGGTGTTGAAGGTTGTAGCACCAGTTCACATCGTGGTGGGTTAACCTCAACCCCATTTTCTCATTTAGAGCGTCCATACAACCCAAGATCCTAAACACGTTGGCACCGCACTGGGTGGGAGCTAATCGGAAATGCCTAAGGTAGCCCCTCATCACTGGCCCCATAGGGATTCTCATACCACCTTCTACGAAGGCGATTATGGGGATCACTACTTCACCCTCTTCCCTCCTAAAATGGCACTCCCCTTCCTCACAGTACCTCAAACCTACATTAGGGGGTATCCTATAATCGGCGATGAACTTCTCCATCGCCTCCTCGGACTCAACCAACTTTTTTAATTTACCCATCCTTAGGAACAGTTAAAATGACTCAGGGAAGGGCGAAAGAAGGAGAGAAGTAAGAAGAAAAGAAACTTAGAAGGAAGAAAGTGCGAGTTAGAGAGAAAAGAGAAACTTACAGAAACGAGGAAAAGCTCCTCGGGCAGGCTTTTTATACTGAAAAAGACTTGAGTTTGGCTAGAAGTTTAACTGAACTCAGGATATGTGCGCGAAAAACTCTTGAGTGCAAAAATAAGGAGACAAATCGGTTTAAATGGGTATTTATACCTCCCACTAAAATAGCTGTGCGGGTTTTCCCGCCCATAAAGTTAAGGAAACCTCCACCGTTAGATGGCCATCGCACCGTTGAACGTGGGGAGCACAGAGCCGCCAAAATTTAATGAAGACGTGCTCCACATACTAAGGCGCCAAGAACGTGCCTTAGGCAAGTGAAAAGGCTTCGACACTGACAAAGGACAAGACTTGACAAGCCGTGATAAGGCCCAAGGACACTAAAATCCTCCTCTCCGTCTGAGGAGCTGGACAGCAGGATTTTGAGGGGCTATTGTGGGGCCTAAGAATTTGACAAGCCCGGCCCGCTTTATACTAAGCCCAAGGCCCACGCCGACGAGGAGAAAATGGCTGAGGATGAATGAAGAAAGCCCAAATGGCCCAGGATCATCGCCGAGGACAACCCTGACCTCGGCCAACCCGGGTCCTAGAAGGGAAGATCGGCACGCCATCGAAGGCAGCCTCCCAAAACGTCCCACGAGAAGTGACAAGTACAGTAGGTTAGCCTTGAGAGCATGATGGAGGAGCAATTCAAGGAAAAACTGTCACCTCCGCATTAAATGTCCACAACTAACGTTCTAGCTGCATTAATGAGGAAATGACCCCTGAACAGTACCCCCTTGGTTGCTGCAACTCACAGAAGGTTGAGGGAGGTGGCTGATGGGATAAACACTCGAGTAGTGACCTGCATGATCAACAGATGGAGGGCCAAGATCAACTGAAAAGGGCTATATAATGTAAGAAATCCTCCATGAAGGGGGGGGAGAAAAAGAAGAAGAAATAAAGAGGAAAGTAGCAGTTTGTACCATCTCTGCAACCCTTGTAACTAAGCACGGAAGAAATAGCAAGAACCACGAGTTCCTTGGATAGACCCGAGGACAAAAGTTCATACTTTAGTTCGAGTCTTTGCCATTCAATCCTCTCGTAATCATGCCTACCCATTGTAACCCTCACTAAGGCCTAGTTCTTAAACCCATTTCTCTATAAATTTATTGTATTGGGCTAGTTGGGCTTGAGTTCACACCTCTGATAACGGGAGTACTCGAACCCAGCCCCTACAATCGCTAATATAAATATTAGTACATAGAATTTATTGTAAAATTATTGTAAAATTTTTATAGAAATATCGTATCATTACTTACTTAGAATCCAAATTCTTTTGCCTTTTTCTTTTGATTTCCCTCCTCTCTCACCTGCCAACAAAGCATGGTCGCTCATAAATGTGTATTATATATTTATTTCTCACCACATATTATTAAAATAGCTATAAACCATATACTTCTTCCATGTCTCTTTCTTCTTCTTCAGTTTGTTTTCTTTTCATTTTTCCTCAATGCAACTTCCAAATTCTCAGTCCAGCTTATGCATGCAACAACATCTAGGGCGCACGTGCAGCCACGTCCAGGCCACATGTTGCATCCTAGACGCGTTCGAATAAAGGGAAGTTGTATGGGAAAGAAAAGAGGTAGAAACAATTTTTTTTAAAGACATTTTTGTTAGGTGATGATGCCGAAAATACCACCAGTAAGTCACACGGTTCTCGCGCGCTACAAACGGCACCTGCACAACAACAAGAAAGAACCTAGCAGAGAGTACCGGTGTGGTACCGGCCAAATACCCTCCGAAGGTTAAGTCAGAAACGTTCTCACTACTCTAGAGTGCTAGAGAGGGTAGATTATGCGTACCTCGATTTGTGTGGGTATTGGGGCTTTTATAGTAGTAGAAAGGTTGACATCTCTTCCTTGGTGTAGAAGTCTTTTCCTTTTAGGAGTCTCCTTGGGCGTATTTTGCGGGATTCTTTCCATATAGGAGTTCTTAGGTTTCATGAAGCGTGGGGAGCAAGTTATTTACTTATACACGCAAACGTGGTGATCAAGTATTAATGACAGACGCTGTCAGTCTACGTTATTCCGTCAGATCAAGCACTGTCAGATTAAGTACCGTCAGATTAAGTACCGTCGGCTTCAGGACGTCCATCTTTATGGTATTTTATTCGTGGAGTTCCATCTCACCATATCGCCGTCAGCTCTTATAGAAATGCTGACGGCAAAACGTGTCCCGTCGCCTTGTCCATTTATTTTATCCTTATCAGTTGCCCCCTACTCCATACCTCCATCAGTTTTTATACTGACGGGTTGTGGAGTTAATTATGTTATTTTTCAAAGAAGCGGGGTTATTGCTCTCATGGGTCTCCTCGAGCCGCTGTATATTTAATGCTTTTGGACAGGTGGCTCATTTTTATTGGCTTTGCTTCTGACGAGGCGTCGCTTCGTCTTCCGCGCCCTTTTTTCTCATATATAAACAGCACCTCCCCCTCATTTCCCTCTATTTCAACCCTGCTGATCTTGGAGAGAGAGACCGTTGCACATTTTTCGTCAGCTTTACTCCCGTCAGCTATTCCGTCGCTGTCCTTAGAGCCATCCGGAAGGCCACCATACCAGTAAGTTTTCATCTTCTCTCTTCTTTCTTCTTCTTCCCTTTTTTTATTTTTGCCTCATTAGTGAGGTCGTCAGTCTAGGTACTTAGATTGAATCCGTCACTTGTAGGTAGTCAGATGTCAAGTGACGCATCTTATGAGGAGTCGTCAGTCCGCGAAGGAGCGGGCTACGACGAGGCCTTTGGTTCTGGAAATGAGTCAGGGGACTCTTCAATTCCGTCAGAGAGAGAGACGTTGGCCCAATCTCCTAACGGCAATGAGAGTTTCGCTGAGGGAGATAAGGATGAGGAAAGAGGGGATGGAAACGTCGGGGATGGAATGGATGTTGATGGAGAGGATAATGACGGGGATGAGGGATCTACTGAAGGAACCTCGGAGGGTCCTGGAGATAACCGTCCCTTCATTCTTCCTAAGGATTGGGCCGTTAACAAATTTTCGCCTAGAATGAGTGGTAAGGTTTTTAGGGAGTTGCGTACTCGTTACCAAATCCCAGACCACATTCCAATCCGTCTCCCTAGAGAGGATGAGAGGTGTTACTCCGGGCGGACCGCTGACGTTGGCATGTATGATGCCATGTTTGCTGCGGGCCTGAGGTTGCCTTTGACGGCTCTACACCGTCAACTTGTTGACTTTCTGGGCATATCCGTCACCCAAATTGCCCCAAACGCCTGGAGGACTTTCATAGGAGCTGAAATCCTGTGGGGCAGTTTTAGTGGAGGATACCGTCAGCTTACGCTAGAAGAATTTTTTTATTGTTATAGGCCCCATCATATCGCCTCATCTAAGGGGACATATCATTTCAATGCCAGGGAAAAAGGGTTACGGCTTGTGTCAGATATGCCGGATTCCAATAGGAACTGGAAAAGTAGGTATTTTTTCGTTGAGGGGACGGATTGGGTTTGCCGTCAGGAGGAGTGGGCGACGATGCCCCGTGGCTATTTTGACAACACCTGGGCCTTTGTCAGGGACTCAGGTTGATCCCGTCAACTATGTTCTTGCTTTTTTTGAAGTGACACTACTAACACTTGTGTTTCTTTCAGCCTATACCCGTCCGCACATATTTGACGAGCAGGAGGAGTTCATCCAATGGATTCTGGAAATCCCTTTGGAAGACCGTAAGTGCAGGGATTTGATCACCCTTGACACCCTTCACTTATACTGTGGGGGTCCGATACCGTCAGCGGCAGCTCGAAGGTTGGAAGAGTTTGCTCGTCGACGTGAGTAAACTTCTATCTTTCCCGTCAGTTTTCATTCCTCCGCCCCTCGCCCTAACAGTCTTTTTGTGTTTGTAGAGATGGAATCCGCGAAGCAAAGGATAAGGGCTGCCGCAGCCCGTCAGAAGGAGGAGAGGAAAGCTAAGGAGGCTGGGGGGGAGGCCTCGTCAACCCCCAAGGCCGTCGCAAAGGCGACGAAGAGGAAGCCTGACGGGAGCAACAGCCGTCCCTCAAAAAAGGCTGCCGTCTCTCCTGGAGATGAACCACCGAAGGAAAAATCCCCTCCGAAGCCTAGTCATGGTGCGGGCAAGGGGGTGATGACTTCTACTGGTCCCGTCAGTGAGGGTCCCTGTCGCCTCCTGACCCATAAGGACTATGCCGTCGGGGAGGTTGAATCCTTGATAAAACCGACGGACATAGAGCCTTGTGACCAGGTGGGGATGGAGGATTTAGGGGCGTCGGCCCTCTTTGATCTCACCAGGGTAGGCTTGTTGTATTTTTGGTTGAACAAGCTTTATTTTGCTCTTTTAGTTCATTTTTGGTTGGCTGACGGATATTGTTTTTTAGGCCTTGGTGCGTGTCAAGGCCCTTCACGACCGTTGTGTGGCGAAGGAGGGGGTCGTCACCCGAGTTCGCAAACATAACGCGAACTTGATGAATCAGCAGGCTCAGTACAAGGACGCCGTCCGTATCCTCAACCAGGAGCTGCAGGACGTTAGGGAGAAGCTGACGGAAGTCACCCGTCAGAATGACAAGCTCCAGGAGGAGGTGACGGATTTGGGCGAAAAGTTGCAGACGGCGGAAGCTGACGCGATCAGGGACTTTCAAACGTCGCAGTCTTTTATTGACTCATGTGCCGGGTATTACGGCACTGGGTTCGATGATTGCCTTCGGCAGGTCGCATCAGCCTTCCCGGAGTTGGACTTGTCTAGGATTACCATGGATGATGAAGATGACGAATCTCATCAACCTACTCCTACTCCGGAGCATGATGATAGTGTAGTCCTAGCTCAGCCTGCTACTAACCCTGCTGCATCTGATTCTCCAGCCGTGATTGTGGATATCGAAGACCATCAAGCTGACGGCAATCCTGCCGACGCTCCTGCTGCTTAGCCTTCATTTTGTATTTTCGCCGCGTATTTATTTTGTAGACAATCGTTGCATTTTAAACGTTTGGCAAACAGTTGTAGTTTTAAACAATGTTTAAGGGTTTCTGTGTATATACAGTTGTGTATGCGATTGCTTCCGTTGCCTTTATATATTTTATTGTTGATGGCCCTAGACGAAATTTCGATAAAACTTTCCGTCTGTTTCGTAACCCGTCAGTTCTTCGAACTGTTGGAAGACTCCGTCGGCATGACTTTGTGCCTAGTCTTCTTACCTCATTTGAATTATGGGTTTCCTGTTGGATTTTTCGGCCTTGTCCATTATTTTCCAAGCCTCGTCAGCTTGGTGAAACTTTCCGTCTGTTAGAAAGCCCGTCAGTTTCCCTTTAGCTTTGGCCTTGATGACTGTCATTTTTGTAGATCTTTTTGGTTGGAGGTCCTTGTCCGTATGATGATAGCTTCATCTACGGGACCGTCAGCTTTTTTGGTCTTAGCCTTTGTGGATCTCATCTTGGTGGGTCCGTTGGTTTTAGGACCCCGTCCCCATGATGCATTCTTCATCTATGGGACCGTCAGCTTTTTTGGCCTTAGCCTTTGCTGATGTTATCTTGGTGGGTCCGTTGGTTTTAGGATCCTACCCGTGTGGTGACGGTTTAATTTATGGGGCCGTCAGCTTTTTAGCTTTGGCTTTGATGATCTTGTCACCTTTGTAGGTCCGTTAGTTTTCAGATCCTACCCGTATGGTGACGGTTTAATTTATGGGGCCGTCAGCTTTTTAGCTTTGGCTTTGATGATCTTGTCATCTTTGTAGGTCCGTTAGTTTTCAGACCTCATTCGTACAGTGACGGTTTAATTTATGGGGCCGTCAGCTTTTTAGCTTGTGTGTTATGGACATGGTTGTTTTGGTTGCTCACTTTTGTGAACTTAGTTGCCCACTTATGTGGACTTTCAACCGTAGACTTCTAAACATAGATCAGCAATTTCTGAATAAACTCCTCTTATTGCCATGCATTCAAATAAAAGTAATTAAAACCAAATCCTGCCCTTTGGGCTAAAAAGTATTGTTGCAAAAAAACTAAAGTAAATGATAAATCTGAGGAGTAAAACTAAAATTTGCTGGAATAAAAAAGAGGTTGGTCTTTATGCTGCCGCTCCTATTGGTAATACTTTCGTAGGTGCTCGGTGTTCCATGGGTGTGGTAGTTTCTGTCCTTCCAACGTTTCCAGGTGGTAAGTACCTTTTCTCTGCCATGACGCAACTCGGTAAGGTCCTTCCCAATTGGGACCGAGTTTCCCTTGGGTAGGGTCTCTAGCGGCGCCCATGACCTTCCTAAGAACAAGGTCTCCAACTTGGAAGTCTCTATGTCGGACCCGAGAGTTGTAGTGTTTGGCCATGCGGTCCTGGTACCTAGCGAGCCTTTGTTCTGCTGTTGCTCTGATCTCGTCCACTAGGTCGAGCTGTAGTCGCATAGCTTCGTCATTTTTGTTCTCATCATGGTTGTGCACCCTGTAGCTTGTGAGTCCAATTTCGGCCGGGATGACTGCTTCGCCTCCGTATGTTAGTCGGAACGGTGTTTCTCCTGTGGGTGTTCTTGCAGTCGTCCTGTATGCCCATAGTATACTTGGCAATTCTTTGGGCCATATACCCTTTGCCCCCTCGAGCCGAGTCTTGATGATCTTGAGCAAGGATCGGTTCGTGACTTCAACCTGGCCATTAGCTTGAGGGTGGGCGGGGGAGGAGTAGTGGTTTTTTATTCCTAACTGTGAGCAAAAATCCCGGAAGGGGTCGTTGTCGAATTGCCTCCCGTTGTCCGAGACAAAGACTCTAGGAATGCCGAACCTGCATATGATGCATCTCCAGACAAAGCTCCGCACGTTTTTCTCTGTAATCGTGGCCAAAGCTTCAGCTTCTACCCATTTCGTGAAATAGTCGATGCCCACTACCAGGAATTTCAGCTGTCATATGGCTGTAGGGAATGGTCCCATAATGTCTAATCCCCATTGTGCGAACGGCCATGGGGCCGTCATGGGGGTCAGCTCTTCGGTTGGTTGTCTAATAATATTGCTGAACCTTTGGCATTTGTCGCAGGCCTTGACATAGGCTTCGGCATCCTTCTGCATGGTGGGCCAATAGTACCCTGCTCGCACAAGTTTGTGTACCAACGACCTGGACCCTGAGTGGTTTCCGCAGACTCCTTCATGCACCTCTCTCATGACGTAGTCTGCCTCTTCCATACCCAAGCATCTCAAATATGGTCGGGAGAAACCTCTTTTGTACAGGACGTCTTTTATCAGGACGAACCTCGCCGCCTGGACCTTAAGTTTCCTCGCGGCTTCCTTTTCGTCTGGCAAGACCCCATCTTTTAGGTATGAAACTAACGGCGTTGTCCAACTATTGTCGGGGCATATTTCCTGCATGTTGCTGAGATCTATTAGCGGAGAAAGCTGCACGAAAGAGAGTACATTACCAAGGATGACCATTTGTTCTGCTGAAGCTGCTTTCGCGAGGCGGTCGGCTTGCTCGTTTTCTCCCTTGGGAATTTGGACGACTTTGGCTTCTAGGTCGTCCACTCTCGCCCTTACTTCATCAAGGTACTTCTTCATCTTTTCGCCCTTGCACTCGTAGTCTCCATTTATTTGGTTAGTGATAACCTGTGAATCGCAGTAGATGACTACCCTCGCGGCTCCTGCTGCTTTGGCGAGGTCGAGCCCTGCTATCAGAGCTTCATACTCTGATTCATTGTTGGTGGCAGGGAAGTCGAGACGGACCATACATTCAATGGTGTCTCCTTCGGGTGATAGTACCACAATGCCGGCCCCTGCGGCTTGTCTGTTGGACGATCCGTCCGTATATATACTCCATTGAGGGGACTCTGCTGCCCCCTTGTCTTCGTCATGAGTGAATTCAGCTATAAAGTCGGCGACGATCTGCCCCTTGACGGCGGTCTGCGGGCGGTATTGAATATCAAACTCGCTCAATTCTATAGCCCATAAAGCCAGTCGTCCTGCGGCCTCGGGACTGCTCATTGCGCGCCGTAAGGGTTTGTCAGTCAGGACGTTCACCGTATGAGCTTGGAAGTACGGTTTGAGCTTGCGGGCTGCCGTAACCAATGCAAAGGCAAGTTTTTTCATGGGCGGGTATCTCTCTTCGGCACCGTGAAGCGCTCAGCTCGCATAGTACACGGGTTTTTGCACTCTCTCTTCTTCTCTGACCAAGGCCGCGCTAACGGTTGCGGGGGAGACGGCTAGATAGAGAAAGAGCTCTTCTCCTGGCTGCGACGGGCTCAGCAATGGTGGGGAGGAGAGGTAAGCCTTCAATTCCTCGAATGCTTGTTGGCATTCGTCAGTCCACTCGAAGGATTTCTTCAATGTTCGGAAAAAGGGCAAACACTTGTCCGTTGCCCTTGACACGAACCTATTTAGTGCCGCTATCTTTCCGTTGAGGCTTTGCACCTCCTTCACATTTCTTGGTGGTGCCATATCCATAATGGCCCTGATCTTGTCCGGGTTTGCCTCGATTCCCCTCTGAGATACCATAAATCCTAAGAATTTTCCTGCCGTTACTCCAAAGGCACATTTTCCTGGATTGAGCTTCATGTTGTAAGAGCGAAGTGTGTCGAATGTTTCTCTGAGATCTCCTAGATGATCTTCCTCCTTCCGGCTTTTTACTAGCATGTCGTCCACGTAGACTTGGACATTCCTCCCAATCTGTTGTGCGAACATTTTGTTCATAAGTCTTTGGTACGTGGCGCCTGCGTTCTTCAGGCCGAAAGGCATCACCTTATAATAGAAGAGGCCTTGGCTGGTCACAAACGACGTTTTTTCTTGATCGGCTTCGTGCATTCGAATTTGGTTGTACCCCGAGAAAGCGTCCATGAAGCTTAGCAACTGGTGTTGGGCCGTAGAATCTACTAGGACATCGATCCTCGGGAGGGGGTAGCTATCCTTGGGGCAGGCCTTGTTAAGATCGGTGAAATCCACACACATCCGTCATTTTCCGCTCGCCTTTTTAACCATCACTACGTTTGCTAACCAGTCGGGATAGTATACTTCCCTAATGAAGCTTGCTTCCTGTAGTTTTCTGACTTCTTCTGCTACGGCTCGGTCTCGCTCGGGGGCAAATACTCTCTTCTTTTGTCGGACAGGTGGAAAGGTGGGCGATACATTCAGTCTGTGCACCATGACCGAAGGATCTATTCCCGGCATATCTTCATGACCCCACGCGAATACGTCTCGATTACATCTGAGGAAGGTTATGAGCTCCTGGCGGATCGTGGGGTTAGCGAGCGTTCCAATTTTGGTCATTCGGCCAGGATTGGAACTGTCAAGGGGTATCTCCTCTAACTTCTCAACCGGCTCCGTTACCGTCCGGTGTTCTTCTATGCTTAGAGCCTGAACCTGATCCTCCATTTCCATCATGGCTATGTAGCATTCGCGCGCGGCCATCTGACTTCCGCGCAACTCCCCTACTCCGTAGTCAGTCGGGAACTTTATCATCAGGTGGTAGGTGGAAGTTACCGCCTTCCATGAATTGAGCGTGAGTCGCCCGAGGATAGCGTTGTAGGCAGACGAGCAATCGACTACCAAGAATGTCACGTCCCTGATTATCTGTTGAGGGTAATCGCCCACTATTACGGATAATGTGACCGCGCCCAGTGGGAATACCCGACTTCCCCCGAAGCCAACAAGCGGGGCGTTCGTCGGGATCAATCGCTTCCTGTCGATCCTCATCTGCTGGAACGCTGGGTAGTATAAAATATCTGCTGAGCTGCCATTGTCGATCAGCACCCGGTGCATGTTGTAGTCTCCTACCCGTAGGCTGACGACGAGTGCATCGTCATGTGGATGGTGAAGGCGTCGCGCGTCCTCTTTTGAAAATCCGATTATGGGGCCTTCTCTCCGTGCTATCTTTGGCATGACTCCCGTCAGCTGAACATTTTGTACCATCCGAAGATAGGTCTTGCGGGCTTTCTTAGTTGACCCGACGACAGTCGTTCCTCCTACGATCATCCTTATGTCCCCGATCGGGGGCCTTGGTCGCTCATTATCCCACCGGGGGTGTTGGTCTTGTGCAGGGTTTTCCGTTTTCTCCTTGCTAACGAATCTCTGCAGTTTTCCTTGTCTGATAAGGGCCTCAATTTGTTGCTTGAGATCATAGCAGTCGGCCGTGTCGTGACCATGGTCGCGGTGGAAACGGCAATACTTATCTCTGGAACGTTTGTTGGGGTCACTCTTCAGCTTTCCCGGGAACGTCAGAGCCTCCTCGTCCTTGATTTGCATAAGGACTTGATCTATCGGGGCTGTCAACGGAGTGAAGCTAGTGAATTTTCCCCCCAGGGGCTTAGGGCGCCTTTCGTCCCTTCGGTCTCCTGTTCTTGCCTTCTTTCGGCCCTGATCCTGTCGAGCGTCTTCCTGCCTTTCTCTTTTCCTGGGCCTCTCTTCTCGAGCTAACAGCGCGTCTTCAGCGTTCATATACTTTGTGGTACGATAAAGTACTTCCGACATGGTCTTTGGGTCGTTTTTGTATAGAGAGAACAAAAACTTACCCTTCTTCAAGCCGTTCGTGAATGCCGCAACCAGTATCTTATCGTCGGCTTCGTCAATCGTGAGTGCCTCTTTGTTGAAGCGGGAGATGTAGGCTCTTAAAGTTTCATCTTCTCGCTGCTTCATACTCATCAAGCAAGCCGTAGACTTTTTGTACCGGTGGCCTCCGATGAAATGTGCGGTAAATTGAGCATTGAGTTCTTTGAAGGTGCTGATGGAATTCGGTATCAGTCGGCTGAACCAAATTCTTGCTGCGCCCTTTAGCGTCGTAGGGAAGGCCCTATACATGATTGCGTCTGCTACTCCTTGAAGGTGCATTAGGGTCTTGAAGGTCTCCAGGTGGTCCAGAGGGTCCTTGACCCCGTCATAACTGTCTATCTGTGGCATGCGGAACTTACTCGGTAGGGGGTAGGCGTTGACAGTGGCGGTGAATGGCGAGTCGGTTCTGTTTACCAAGTCGTCGAGATCAGAAGATACTCGTCCCTTGAGGGCATTCATCATGACCTCCATTTGCTCCTTCATCGCCTGCATCTCCGCGACGATAGGTGGTGGGGCGAGGTCTATGAGAGACGGAAGGCTTATGTTTTGCCGCTTCGGTCGGCTTGGGGCGTTGCTGCCTTCAGGCCTCTCCTGCTCTCTTCGCTCGGCACTGTTACCTTCCTGGTTTTGCTCCTGAAGGATAGGTCTTGCGTCCCTTTGACGTAGCTGCTCCTCTAGGTCGTGGTTCTGTTGTGTGAGACGTTCCACAGCCGCTGCGAGAGTCTTGACTTGCTTCTCGAGGGCGGTCGTGGGTGGCTCCTCTTCTTGAATATCGTTAGTGGTTGCCATTGAGCGGGTAAGCACCATGCGACTTTTGTCCGGGAAGCTGTAATATGGCTTTACGCTACACAAGTTTCCCACAGACGGCGCCAACTGATGATGCCGAAAATACCACCAGTAAGTCACACGGTTCTCGCGCGCTACAAACGGCACCTGCACAACAACAAGAAAGAACCTAGCAGAGAGTACCGGTGTGGTACCGGCCAAATACCCTCCGAAGGTTAAGTCAGAAACGTTCTCATTACTCTAGAGTGCTAGAGAGGGTAGATTATGCGTACCTCGGTTTGTGTGGGTATTGGGGCTTTTATAGTAGTAGAAAGGTTGACATCTCTTCCTTGGTGTAGAAGTCTTTTCCTTTTAGGAGTCTCCTTGGGCGTATTTTGCGGGATTCTTTCCATATAGGAGTTCTTAGGTTTCATGAAGCGTGGGGAGCAAGTTATTTACTTATACACACAAACGTGGTGATCAAGTATTAATGACAGACGCCGTCAGTCTACGTTATTCCGTCAGATCAAGCACCGTCAGATTAAGTACCGTCGGCTTCAGGACGTCCATCTTTATGGTATTTTATTCGTGGAGTTCCATCTCGCCATATCGCCGTCAGCTCTTATAGAAATGCTGACGGCAAAACGTGTCCCGTCGCCTTGTCCATTTATTTTATCCTTATCATTAGGTATGAAACAAAAAATGAAATAGAGTGAAATGTGTTAAAGGACATTTTTGTCATATAATTATCAAAGATAACTATTAAAACCAACTTCACGCCTAAATAAATACCATCTGTAAAAGTTATGTTTTCACAAGATTGAGAAATCTAGTACTTACTAGCAGTGGCGGAGCCACACACAAGGGTGGGGGCCATGGCCCTTTATAGAAATCCCTTTATAGAATGTAAATTATTTACATTGCAAGAAATGTAGCTTGTAAAAATTGTAGTTAGCCCACCCCAAATTTTTGAGTCATATCATGCTATTAAAAGAAAGAGAAATCAAGTCATATCATTAGTGCTATTAAAAGAAAAAGAAAGAGAAATCAATATCAGTGCATACAAATTAGATACTCCTAATCTTAACAACTCCTACTTTTAGCCAACTCCTATATTGTTAATTAAATAACAGAACACAAAGCAATAGCAGCCCACATGCTTCTAAGTGTCTTTCCCGAAAATAACTCAATGCAGGTGATACATATCAAGAAATCAATATCAATGTGGAGAAATCAATATGTATACCTTTCACCTTCAAATCCCGCACCACGAGCATTGCCACCACCAGAGGGAGGTGTTTCAAATCCCACACAACGGGAGTTACCTCCACCAAAGGGAGGTGTTTCAAATTCCACCAAGTCAACTGGCGGTGGAAGCACCACTCTGTATATAGGTGGTGGAAGGCGGCACACAGGTAATGGTGTCGTTGCTGGCCAGCGCACAACAGTGAAATAGGAAAGCCCTAAAATGTAGCAAAATGCGAGTGAAATGAGAAAAAAAAAGAAGTAGATACTCATTAACAGGTGCTGGGCAGCACCTGTGACTAAAACCGTTTTTTTTTTTTTTTAATTTATTTATTTAAAATTCCTACATTTTTAAAAGTAATGTCCATGTTTCAAAACCAACCTTTTCAAAAAACTCAAGTCTTTTTCAAAAAAATTCCTATTTTTCAAATACCATTATAATGTCTGTAAGGACTGAAATTGGATTGGACCCAGTAGGATTGGGTTTTGGCCCAACAAGCCCAAACAATGAATTTGTAGAGCGTGGGTGAAAGAACTAGTTCTACTCCAGAAGAAAGACAATAAAAGTTGTAGATTTAAGACTATTAAACACAAATTGGATAAGAAAATCTGTCATCGGCACGACCTGAGGAGCTTATGTTATAATGTCTTGTACGTGAACAAAGTTACAAGAGTTCACTGTATTCTTACAAAGATTTCTTGATTTTTTCCGATCCCCCTCTTTTGGCCACCTTCCCATGCTATATACTACAATTTTGGTGTCATCTCCACCATACACATGTAGGTTAGATTCGAGGAACTCTTTCTTGTCCCATCCAACACCTCCCAGAACAATCAAATAGTAGCTGTAAGGCTACTTGGCCACTGTTCAGGTATCACCTCCACATTAATATGGCCAGAGAGTTAGTTGGGAGGCATTTAATGTGGAGGTAGCAGCTTTTGAAGATATTTGTTGCCTCCATTTACTCACCCTTGGTCCAACGTCTAGCTCCTAGTTGTGATGCAACCTTGAAGAAGGTCTAGGGTGATAGGACATTCTTATTGACCTCGGATCCCCGTTTCTGAGATAACTTTTCTCCTCGGACGTGTGTTGGACTTATCATGTACTATCTTTATTTTTCTCCTTATACCATTTCTATTATAACCTTATTTGACCATCCTCGGATTGGTTAATATCCTCGGATTGGGCCATAGGCCCAATTCGTACAACTTTAATAATACCTCCTGACTAACTGGCCCCCACAATAGCCCCTCAAAATCTTGCTTTTCGACTCCTCGGGAGGAAAGGAGGATTTTGATATCCTCAGCCATCTTGTTTGTGGTTTTATTCTGTCTACCCGATTTCCTAAATGCCTTTTTACCTGCTCAAGGCATGCTCCTGACGCTTCGGCATCTAGAGCGTGCCATCATTAAATTTTGGCAGCACATTTGTCCCCCACGTTCAACGGCAGGATGTAAATCCAACGATGGAGGATTTTCCTAGCTTTACAAGCGGGAAATTTCCCGCTTGTAACTTCTGCGTCACCATAAATAGCTTTTCAAATCAATTCTTTTTCCTACTTTAAGCAATCACACAATCCTAGAGCTCATACATTGAACATGTTATTCTCTTTCCCCTCCCTGTGCGTTTACAAATACTAAAAATTTGTCCGAGGACCTTCTTTTCAAACCTGTAAGTTTCCTTGAACCCTCTTAGTTTTCATTTCGAACTTGTTAATTTTTCTTCAAAACTTCTTAGAAAATGGGTAAGTTCAAGCGTCTAGTTGAGTCCGAGGAGGGTATGGAAAAGTTTAGGGCTAAGTACGGGATCCCACCAACAGTAGGCATGAGGTACGCTGCCCAGGGGGAGTGGGTAGATGCTAGGAAAACAGGAGAGGTGGTCATCCCCATGATCGCTTTCATAGAGGGAGGGATGACCATTCCCATGGGTACCATCACTAGGAACTACCTTAGGTTCTTTAGACTATCTCCCACACAGTGTGCCCCAAATATGTTTAGGCTATTGGGGAGTATAGAAGCTCTAAACGAGAGAATGAACCTAAACTTAACCCACCATGACGTAAATTGGGTATACAACTTACACCACCTAACGGGACAGGGGTATTACCTTAAGTCAAGGTATCTCGCCGTAAGGTTAATTCAGTGCCTCCCCACATCAAAGAAAGGCTTAAAGGAAGACTTTTTAATCTTTTCTGGGGCATGGCATGATGGCCTACCCTGTCCAACTAAGGAAGGAAAACCAGGTAGGGGTATAGCCGTAGATTTATGTGTCTTGGCTTATATTTCTCTTTTATTTCCCAATATCTCTACTTCTGACAAAATTTTCTTCCATTTTAATGATTTTACAGACAAGCGTTCTACTAAACCTCAACTCGGCTTAGTCAACAAAGAGAGCTTAGATAGAATTTTACGATCTGAGGTGTATGTAAACGAAGCCGACGGTCAACTGCGAGCGACGCACCTGATTCTCGAGTACACACCCATTTCTCTCGCCGTCCAAGCCCCTAAGTACATGATAAAAGCCAACGATCCTTGACTCCACCATATCAGTGTTGCCTATGAAGGGTTCGTTGTTCCAGAGGGTATTCCAATTCCTGAAGGTACTCCCCGTACTCAACCACTCTTTGTGGCCACCCCTTTAATAGGAGCATCCTCATCTTAACTCATTCTTGAGGATGCGGAAGAAGAAAAAGAAGAAGAAGAAGAAGATTCAGAGGGGATCGTAGACGTATCAAACTCCTCGGACGAATTTGAAGTGTTCAACCAGACTCAATCTCCCGAGGATATATTGGACGAAATGGGTATCCAGAGGAAACCTCAGAAGAGTTTGATGGAGTTAATAGAAAATCAACCTGGAAAAGGTGCACCGGGGAAATCCACACAGTCCCAGCTTCCTCCACCTCCTCCCAAATCTCCTCCTCCTGCTCCTCAGCCATCTCAGCCTTCCAGACCTGAACCTGCTAATCCAAAGAGGAAGAGAGAGCAGAAAGGAAAAGATGTAGTTGATGCTGGGAGGTCTTGTCTTTCTCATGAAGATGAGGCCCAACGAGCTGTAAAGCAGCAAAAAGTTAACCCGACATCACAGCGAGGCGTGGAAAGAAGAGACAATCAGCCTCCAGAGCCTCAGGCTTGGCTTCTAGCACCCATGCTGGGTGGTGAACCTTTGAGAGATGATGCATCACTCAGGGATTTCAACGAGGGTATTGGGTGCCATGTTGCCTCAGCCTTGGAGGGGGCTCTGTTACTTCCTAATGATATGGCCGAGCTGCGAAATTTCAGGAAGAATGAGATTTTTCTCAACCTCAAAAGATATTTGGGCATGGTACGATGTTATCCCCTTTTTTTTTTTAATCTTTATTGCTATTTGTTAGGTTAAAAACCCTTTTCTTTTAGGCTGTCTAAGCCACTTTCAGGGCTGAGGAGATAACCAATAATTGCTACCAGCAGTTGAACGACGAGAAGAAAAGGCGCGTAGCAGCCGTGCAGTCGTTCAACATCGCTGATCAAAGCAGTAAAGATTTAAGGAATAAGCTGGTTGAGGAGGAAAGGGCCAGGAGGAGTGCTGATTCGACTCTGGAGAGCGCGCAAAGACAAGTCGAGGATTAGAGGAAGCGCCTGCGTGATGCCAATGATCAGCTGGCATTAAGAAGAAACTGGAAGAAGCCCAGACGCTCAAGGATCAGGCTGAAAAATCCAAAGCTGAGGCCGAGAAGGCAAAGATAGAGGCAAAGAAGGCTAGGGAAGAGGCTAAACAGCATGGCTACAATGTCGGCGTAGCCGAGACCGAGGATACCCTCCGGGCAGAGGTCCCTGCTGTCTGTCGGACTTATTGTGCTCAAACTTGGGAGGAAGCACTCAACCGAGCCGGGGTTGAGGCTTCCTCTGAGCTGAGAAAGCCAGAAAACATTTACTTCTCTCCAGCCATACGAACCTCGGATCTTGCTTCCACTCAAGGTGAGGCGGCCTCTATAGTTGCTGACCCGACCGAGGAAGCCCAGCCTCAAGATCCTCTTCCTCCCAATTAGCAGGAGCAATCAAAAGAACCTGAAGCTTCAAAAGATACATCCTCAGACAAGGCCGCAGAGGTTCCACAGGATGGGGCAGCTTCCCAAAGTTTCGAGCAGGCTTTAGCTTCAACTACCATACCTGCTGGAGAAGTCCCCAAGGAAAAAGAGAAAGTGATTCCTCCTGAAGCCGCTGACAAGGCCTCCAGGAACAAGCTCCAGATAAAATTAAAACCATAACTCTTTATGTTTATAGAATAGTTGCAATTGGTGTAATGAAATTCCCTTTCTTTAAGACAGGTTTTAATGAGATGTACACTTTACCTTTCCAAATTTACATGGGTTATTATTATTTTATCTTTAATTTATGCAATTTTCACTTTGACTGTTCTTTGTTCGTACATAACCATATGCCATAAAAGAGCGAAGTTGCTGACACAAGGGAAAACACAGTTTTACATATTTTAAATGAGAATCTGAGTAGACTATGACTATTAAATCCACAGTACTGTCAAGACATACTTTTCATCTATCAACTCCAATAAGTTTCTAACTCTGAGAAAATATCCAAACGTTTGACCAAATAACAGCCAAGTTCAGGGCACCTTAAAATGCTTTAAGTGATGCTCATGGACTTACTTCGGTTTATAATTTTGCCATAACTCAGTTCAAGGGGTATTAATTTCCACCAAGTTTGTGGTTCGAGGAACTTAACATAACTTAGTTTCTGTTTAATACTTCAATAGATGTCAAAAGGTATTAATTTCCACTAATTTTGTAGTCCGAGGAACATGACATAACTTAGTTTCTGTTTAATACTTCAATAGATGTCAAAGGGTATTAATTTCCACTAAGTTTTTAGTCCGACGAACATGACATAACTTAGTTTCTATTTAATACTTCAATAGATGTCAAAGGGTATTAATTTCCACTAAGTTTGTGGTCCGTGGAACCTGACATAACTTAGTTTCTGTTTAATACTTCAATAGATGTCAAAGGGTATTAATTTCCACTAAGTTTGTGGTCCGAGGAACCTGACATAACTTAGTTTCTGTTTAATACTTCAATAGATGTCAAAGGGTATTAATTTCCACTAAGTTTGTGATCCGAGGAACCTGACATAACTTAGTTTTTGTTTAATACTTCAATAGATGTCAAAGGACATTAATTTCCACTAAGTTTGTGGTCCGAGAAACCTGACATAACTTAGTTTCTGTTTAATACTTCAATAGATGTTAAAGGGTATTAATTTCCACTAAGTTTGTGGTCCGAGGAACCTGACATAACTTAGTTTCTATTTAATACTTCAATAGATGTTAAAGGGTATTAATTTCCACTAAGTTTATGGTCCGAGAAACCTGACATAACTTAGTTTCTGTTTAATACTTCAATAGATAGGGAAACACATGATACATGATTGGAATGAATTAAAGAGAAACTAAACAGGACTATTTTTATTAATAATAATACCTCTTTAGGTTGTTTACATTCCAAGGATGAAGTACAGTTTTCTCATCTAGATCTTCCAGGTAATACGCACCTACTCCTGCCACCGAAGTGATACGATACGGTCCTTCCCAATTAGGCCCTAACTTTCCCCAGGCTAGATTCTTTGTAGTCCCCAAAACTTTTCTCAATACCAAATCTCCTGGGGCTAACAGTCTTAGCTTTACATTGGCATCATAACCTTGCTTGAGCTTATGTTGGTAATAGGCCAGTTGGACCATTGCATTCTCCCTTCGCTCTTCGATCAAATCTAGACTTTTTTCCAGCAACCCATCATTGCCGTCCGAGGTAAATGCATTTGTTCTCAGCGTTGGGAAGCCAGTTTCCACAGGAATTACAGCCTCGGTCCCGTACGTCATTGAAAAGGGGGTTTCTCCAGTTGACCAGCGAGGTGTTGTTTGATACGTCCAAAGGACATGTGGTAATTCCTCCACCCATCTTCCCTTTGCATCATCTAGCCTCTTTTTAAGTCCGCTCACTATAACCTTATTAACAGCTTCAGCTTGCCCATTTCCTTGTGGATAGGCTGGAGTGGAATATTTATTCTTTATTCCAAGGTCACAATAGTACTTCCTGAAAGCTTTGCTATCAAATTGAAGGTCATTGTTCGAGATGAGGGTATGGGGGACACTGAATCGAGTAACGATATTCTTCCAGATAAACCTCTTGACATCCACATCTCTGATATTAGCCAAAGGTTCAGCTTCGACCCATTTGGTGAAATAGTCTGTGCCGACCAGTAGATACTTTTTATTTCCCAATGCCTTAGGAAAAGGACCTACAATATCCAAGCCCCATTGAGCAAAAGGCCAAGGGCTAGAAAGAGGATTAAGAACTCCTCCAGGCTGATGGATGTTTGGAGCGAATCTCTGACATTGATCGCACTTTTTAACATACTTTTGTACTTCCTTTTACATGCCCGGCCACCAATATCCTTGAGTAATGGCTCGGTGAGATAAGGATCTTCCTCCTGTGTGACTTCCACAAATTCCTTCATGTAACTCTTCGAGTAATTTTGATGACTCGGGATGTACACAAAGCAGATATGGACCAGAAAAAGAACGTTTGTACAACTTCTTGTCCTCGGACAGCCAAAACCGAGGAGTTTTCCTTTGTACTCTCTCAGCTTCTGACTTCTCCTCAGGCAATATATCCTTTTCAAGGAATAATAGTATAGGATCCATCCAACTCGGCCCTACCTTGATTTGATGGACTAGGAGCAAGTCTTTCGCTATTGGGGTAAGGGTGCATAGGTCTTCGACAAGTATGACTCGGGGCAAATCTTGTGTCGAGGAAGTGGCAAGGGTAGCCAAGGAATCCGCATGGGTGTTTCCACTTCTAGGGATATGCAATAAGTCGAAGAATTCAAACTTTGTTTGTATACGCCTAACTTGGCCCAAATACTCCTGCATCCTTGCATCCTGGGCTTCCAATTCCCCTTTTACCTGGCCTACGACCAGTCTTAAATCTGAGAACATTTCTACTGCCTTTCCACCCATTTTCTGTACCATCGCCATTCCCATTAACAAAGCTTCATATTCCGCTTCGTAATTTGTAGTCGAGAACCCCAACCTTAATGATTTTTCAATGGTGATCTTCTTAGGAGATACCAGAACCAGCCCCACTCCTGATCCCCGCTGGTTTGCTGCCCCATCCACATATACCTTCCAGGATGAAGGGTATTGTGTGGAGATTCGGCCAACCGATTTTTCATCCATGCCATGCTGCTTCACATCTATTTCTTCAGGGAATTCGGCAAACTCGGCTACTAGATCGGCGAGGACTTGGCCTTTTACAGAGGTACGAGGCATATACTTGACATCAAAAGCCCCTAGAATTGTGCCCCACTTGGCAATTCTCCCAATGTAATCCGCACTCCGAAGTATTGATTTTAGCGAAAATTGAGTTAGGACAACCACGGTGTGTGCCTAGAAATAATGGGGGAGTTTCCATGTAGCATGCACTACTGCCAAGATGGCCTTCTCCAGTGGTAAATACCGCACGTCGGCTTTGTGAAGTGACTTGCTCACGTAGTAAACTGGTCGTTGTATGCCACTGTCTACTCGTATCAAAACAAAACTTACCGCATGAAAGGCTACCGCCAAATAGGCAAATAGAACCTCATCCATCTCAGGACTGGACATGATGGGCGGCCGAGATAGATATTCTTTAAGCTGTTGAAATGCTATAGCACACTCCTCGGTCCATTCAAATCCTTTCCACTTATGCAGCAAAAGGAAAAAGGGTCTGCACGTATCTGCTGATCTGGATATAAATCGATTCAAAACAGCAGTCATCCCGGTCATTTTCTGGACCTCCTTGGGATTCCAAGGTGCTTGCAAGCCGTTAATGGCCCTAATCTGATCTGGGTGTACCTCAATTCCCTTGTGAGTCACCATGTAACCCAAAAACTTTCCTGAACCTACACCAAACGAACACTTGGATGCATTTAGGCACAACTTATGCTTCCTCAGAACCTCAAAGATGTTTGTGAGGTCTTCCACATGCCCAGACACTACCTTGCTCTTTACAACCATATCATCAATATAGACTTCGATGCTCCTGCCTAGCTGTGGTTCAAACATTTTAGTCATCATCCGTTGATAAGTAGACCCTGCATTTTTCAAACCGAAGGGCATCACTTTGTAGTGATAGTTTCCAGTGGGAGTAACGAAAGCTGTCTTTTCCTGATCGTCCAATGCTAGTGGCATTTGGTGATATCCTTGGAAGGCATCCAAAAAACTCATTCGAGGATGGCCTACTGTCGCACCCACCAGCTGATCTATCCGAGGCATAGGGAAAGGATCTTTGGGACAAGCCTTATTGAGGTCCGTGAAGTCCACATACACACGCCATTTCCCAGTTTTCTTTTTCACCACCACCTTGTTAGCTAACCATTAAGGATAGAAAACTTCCTTGATAGCCCCTGCCTATTTGAGCTTTGTTACCTCACTTCTGACAGCTTTGGTGTGCTCTTTGGACGGACGCCGAGGTGGCTGTCTCTTCAGAGTGATAGAAGGGTTAACATTCAAAAGATGACAAATAAAACTTAGGTCTACACCTGGAGCTTCATACGCGCTCCACGCGAACACATCAACATTTTTTCTAAGGAATTCAACCAATCGTTCCCTCTCCTACGGAGGTAGTTGAGCCCCAACCTGAAAGAACTTCTCCGAATCATCGCCAACGACTACCTTTTCTAGATCTTCACATTTCGCTTCGTCGGCCGGTTTATTAAAGGGCAACGCCGGAGTTTTTGATTACTATAAGTCGTTCTCAACAGTGGCTGAGATTTTAGTCTCAAGCCGATGTTGGATGGCCGCTACTAGGCATTGTCTGGCTGTGGACTAACTTCCTACAATTTCCAAAACTTGGCCTCCAGAAGGATATTTCACCTTTTGGTGAAGAGTGGAGGAGACAGCTCCTAGGGTATGAAGCTAGGATCTGCCCATAATGGCCGTGTATGGAGAGAAAGCATCTACAACAATGAAGTCCACCTCTACCACATCTGGGCCGGTTTGCACGGGTAATCTGATCTGACCTTTCGGAATAACCATTTTACCTTCAAAACTTACCAATGGAGAACTGTAGGCTGTTAAGTTCTCAGGTTTCAAATTTAGCCCCTTATACAGGTCAGGGTACATTATCTCAGCTCCGCTGCCTTGGTCAATCATCACCCTTTTTACATCGTACCCACCAATTCTAAGTGTAACCACTAAAGCATCATCATGAGGCTGTATAGTTTCAAATTTGTCCTTATCCGAAAAACCCAGCACCAGTGGGATGCCCACCTTGACTCTCTTCGACATTGAACTAGACTCTTCGGCTGGGTAACGGGATACCGACATTACCCTAAAGGGACAAGATCCGGTCCTCCCTAGGGCAACAAATATGACATTTATTGTGCCGAGAGGGAGTCTTGAAGAAGCATTTCCCCGAAATTCCGAACCCGTTTGGCTTCCACGTCCACTAGAATGATGCAGGAGTTGCTTTAACTTCCCTTCCCGGACAAGCTGGTCTAAATGGTCCCACAAATTTCTGCAATCCTCGGTGGTGTGTCCATGGTCTTGATGATATTGGCAATAAAGGTTCTGATTACGCCTCATAGGATCTCCTGCCATCTTGTTTGGCCATTTGAAGAACGGCTCATTTTTAATCTTCTCTAGCACCTGCTGTACTGGTTCTCGAAACACAGCATTAACCACCTGGGTGTTGGCAGATCCTAGCTACCTAACAAAGTCTTTCCGAGGTTGGTTATTATTGTACCGATCCGACCTGAAATCCCTCCTCTCCTGAGGGATCACCTTAGCCCTTCCTTTCCCTTGCAGTTGGTCTTCTTCTACCCTCCTGTACTTGTCAATCCGATCCATCAATTGACGTACATTGGTAACAGGCTTACTAGTCAGAGATTTCCTCAAATCATGCTCGGTTGGAAGGCCAGCCTTAAAAATACTAATGGCCACATCATCGTACTCTCCTTCTATTTCGTTAAACATCTCCCAATATCTATCTGAGTAGGCCTTCAGAGTCTCTCCCTCCCGCATGGACATAGATAATAAAGATCCTAAAGGCCGAGGAACCCTGATACAAGTGATAAAGCGAGCACCAAAGGCCCGGGTGTGTTTCTTAAAGGAATCACTAGAGTTCGCCTTTAAACTATTGAACCACCTCATCGCCACTGGGCCCAAGCTAGATGGAAAGACCTTACACATCAAGGCCTCATCTTTAGAATAAACGGCCATCCTCTTACTGAAATGGCTGACATGTTCCACTGGATCTATTCAACCATTATAAATGGTGAACGTGGGTTGATGGAATCGCCGAGGAAGACTCGCACCTTCTATGTTTCGTGTGAAAGATGATTTAGAAACTTGACTCAGCGCCTTGTTCATGGCATTATTCCCCAGGCCTTTGCGAGGCGGGCTCTTGTACCTACGTTTATGGTGATATTCCTCATCGTAGGAGAAAGATTCACTGGGCGGAGTTCTGGACCTCCGTCTATAACTGGCACCATCCGTCTCCTCGGAGGACAACTCAGAGTTGGGTGATGAATACCTCCATCGTGCGTGGCGCAATTCCCTCTTCAACTCGTCGATTTCACGTTGTATGTCCCTATCGTTCTTTGCATGGGAAACACGGCTCTTCCCCCGAGATTGGCTTTTACTAGTATGAGCTGCGTGCACACTTCCCTCACGATCTCCTCTCCGTTCAAGGCTCCTATGCAGATTGCTATGTTGGGATCCCCTTGATTCTGCTTGGTGTAAATTAGCATCCACCTGGTGTGGACCTGTCGCTGCCTGGTGTGGACCTGCTTCTTCCATCTTAGATGATGCACCCGAATCTCTTTCAGAATAGATCAAACTCTTCCCACAGACGGCGCCGATTGTAAGGACTGAAATTGGATTGGATCTAGTAGGATTGGGTTTTGGCCCAACAAGCCCAAACAATGAATTTGTAGAACGTGGGTGAAAGAACTAGTTATACTCCAGAAGAAAGACAATAAAAGTTACAGATTTAAGACTATTAAACACAAATAGGATAAGAAAATCTGTCATCGGCACGACCTGAGGAGTTTATGTTATAATGTCTTGTACGTGAACAAAGTTACAAGAGTTCACTGTATTCTTACAAAGATTTCTTGATTTTTTCCGATCCCCCTCTTTTGGCCACCTTCCCGTGCTATATACTACAATCTTGGTGTCATCTCCACCATAGACGTGTAGGTTAGATTCGAGGAACTCCTTTTTGTTCCATCCAACACCTCCCAGAACCATCAAATAGTAGTTGTAAGGCTGCTTGGCCACTGTTCAGGTATCACCTTCACATTAATGTGGCCAGAGAGTTAGTTGGGAGGCATTTAATGTAGAGGTAGCAGCTTTTGAAGATATTTGTTGCCTCCCTTTACTCACCCTTGGTCCAACGTCCAGCTCCTAGTTGTGATGCAACCTTGAAGAAGGTTGAGGGTGATAGGACATTCTTATTAACCTCGAATCCCCATTTCCGAGATGACTTTTCTCCTCGGACGTGTGTTGAACTTATCACATACTATCTTTATTTTTCTCCTTATACCATTCCCATTATAAACTTATTTAACCATCCTCAGAGTGGTTAATATCCTCGTATTGGGCCATAGGCCCAATTCGTACAGCTTTAATAATACCTCCTAACTAACTGGCCCCCACAATGTCCAAATTCTTTCAAAGAATCTTTTCAAAAATCCTAAAACTCTTTTGAAATCCGCTTTCCAAAAGTATGACATTTTTTTTTCTTCAGAAATCCGCTTTTAAAAAAAAAAAAAAATCCTCCATTTTTCAAAAATACAGTCATAATGCCCATTTTCTTTCAAAAAGCTTTTCTCAAAAGCTCCTTCTGTTTCCAAAAAATATACATTTTTAATAAAAAAAAGTACCGTCGTAATACATTTTTTTAAAAAAAAAATCCTTCTCAAAAGTTTTTTTTTTTTTTTTGACATTTTCAAAAATAAAAATGTCATTCTTATAAAAAATCCTTAATTTTTTTTTTTAAAAAAAATTCTTTTTCCACAAGGTGATACCATTTTTCGAATAAATACCATCATAATGCCCGTTTTCCTCTCTTTGCTTCTTTGTCAGTCCTGGCCCTAGAGATCTTGTAGATGGCTTGGCTAGAGAGGTACCTTCTGGTTTTGGCTACTCTTAGCCAAAGATCTCCGGCTCTTGGGCCTTGATATTGGAGGGAGGTTTCCGGACTTGGATTTAGACATCGAAGTTGGTCCTCCGAATTCAGGTCCTGTTGTTGGCACGAGAGCTCCTGATCTAGATCTAAATATTTCTGCTGGTGGTGGACTACAAGGTCCTCAGGATTGGACAACTTCTATTAGCTATGTTTTAAGGAAATTAAAATCACATAAAAAAATATTCTAGTTTAAAAAAGACATTATAATTTTTTATATGAATTTACTAATGTTAAAAAAACCCAATAACGAAGCTAATTTGAACAAAATAAACATAAATTGTAATTATTATTACACATGGATTGCCAAAAGTTTAAACATACGGAACTAATAGTATAAATCTAGCATAATACTCTGTAATTATACAGATCTAACATAACTTGTATGAATCCATTAATCAAATGTACAAGATCTAATATTATATGTCGATTTACTTATAAAAAATATATATTATATGTCAATTTGAAAAAAATATTTTTAAAAAACAGTATATTTATACTATGATTATATTTTCTTCTTATATTATTACACAATTATATTTTCTTTTTATATCCTCTATGTCATACTAAAAACAAGTTTAAATTTCAAGTTTTTGTACCCTAAAAGTATGCATAAAAAATAAGTTTATGGATTAAATAGTAAATATTAAATATATATGATTAACATAAAATTTGACATGTGTGTTAAATATAAAAAGAAAATGCAATCAAACTATTATATTTTCAAAAAATGTAGATATATTTAAGGGTGTGTAGCAAACCCGCCAACCTACCAAAATCGACCCGACCCAATCTAACCCGTCAGGTCGGGTCAGTTTTTAGGAGTTGGTGGGTTGGGTTGGGTTATGAAAGTTTTTTAATAGCGGGTCAGGTTGGGTTCGAGTCGTAATAATCACAAACCCGCCTACCCAACCCGACCCATCTATATATTTAAAATTTAAACTATATATATTTAAAAATATATTATATAATTAATAATTTTTTAATTTAATTTTCCCCTATTTAGCTCTTCCTGTATAAAATTCAATTACCTCACAAATCTTAACAATCTTATTTCTCTCTCTGCCGTCTCTCACTCTACTCCTATTTATTTATAACTGAGTTGGGATACTAGTTCATATATATCTTATTTATCAACTCAATTGGATATATTTTGTTTATAACTGAGTTGAAATACTAGTTTATGTATATTTTGTTTATTAATTTAGGTGGTAGGTGGGATATATTTTTTTCTACTCAATTTAATAATAATAGTAATAAAAAATAAAAAAAGATAGAGAATATATTACTACTGTGCCCTTATAAAAAAAATGTAAAATTATAATATAGAATCTTTTAAAAAATTAAACCAGCGGCTAGAAATCAATGTCGCGAAATTTGTACCCTTTTTTCTATGGTAAAAATCATTGAAAGTTCGGTTTTTCTTTTTCTATTATTATTATTTTATTATTTTTATTCTTGATAACTGAAAGTCCGGCTTTTGAGATGCTATAAAACTACCTTGAAACCATTGAGATTTGAACCTTATATCAAGCAAAAGGGGAAAAAAAAAAAAAAATCTGTAACACATGATTTTTTTTTTTTTTTTTGATAAACATCATTGTCAAACTTTCATTAATTTGAGTTCAAAATACAGTAAGATAAATCAGATTGAATTTGGTCAGCTATCATGGGCGGAGTCTCCTCTACCCAGATATTACACTCATTCAAAAACTTGGCTTGTCTAGCCATGATATGAGCAGCACAATTGCCACTCCTACGGGTATGGGACACCTCCCATGCTTTGAAGCATCTCAGACCCAGCATGATTCCTTCAATAATTTTCCTAATAGAGCTCGGTGACCCACAATGGCTCCTCAGAGAAAAAGCCACCTGTTGAGCATCAGTTTCTATAATTATCTCTTTAAGCCCAAGATCCCATGCTAGCAAGACTCCTTCCTCTACAGCTTTGGCTTCGATTTCCAGCACACCCAAAGGCAGTTCCACCTTCTTGCTCATAGCCCCCATTAATTGACCCCTCTCATTTCTAATGACCACCCCTATACCACAGCACTTTATGTCCTCGAAGATTGCTCCGTCTGTGTTAACCTTATACCACCCCTGTTTAGGGGGAGCCCAAGGGTGTTCATCAAGTGCAAGGGCTTTTTCTTGGGCCTGGCTTGCAGTCTGCACTTCTTTCCAGTACTCTACGGCCTCCCTGGCAATCACTTCATGGCTTTTACACTGTCCCCCGTGTCTCACATTGTTCCTATTATTCCAAAGACTCCAGGCAGTGATAGCAAATAATTCCCAATTCACCTCACCGTAGTTATCTTTGATCGCCCAAACAATATCAATAAACTCACCTGGGGGGTCTCGAAAACAAGGAAGTTTAATTTTTGTACAGCTCCAAACTGCCTCCGCAAACTGACAGTTCCAAAGTGCATGCCCCGATGACTCTCCAAGCCCACACATATCACACCTATCATCCTCTCCAACTCCGCGTGCCTTCAGCCTTAGTTTAGTGGGAAGTATATTTTTACAAGCTCTCCACAGCAGGTGTTTAATCTTATTTGGACAGTTCAGTTGCCACACAGTCTTCCAGATAGCTTTCATCCCCGAATTATCAGAACTACCTCCTTCTTCGGCCCGCCTCAAGTTCTCTTTCAGTACCTTTTGGGCTATCTTATAAGCACTCTTCACTGTGAATTTCCCATTCGGAGTCCCTGCCCATAGAATGGAGTCCGCGGGAAAACCAACACTAATGGGTATGCTTAGTATCACCTCTGCCTCATGAGGGAGGAAAGTGTTTCTGACCCTTTCCACGTCCCAACCCCTCCTCTCTGTGTCCAGAAGACTCGATACTCTTTCCATCCCCGAATGGGCACCAACTGGGCTAATAACTCTGAAAGAATCCGGGTTAGGGATCCACCTATCCTTCCATATTTGGACACTCTCCCCATTGCCAATACACCATCTAGATCCTCTCTCAACCACCTTTCTTGCTGCTAAGATGCTTCTCCACACATAGGAAGGCCTCCTCCCCAACTCTGCCTCTTTAAACATGCACTTCGAAAAGTATTTTGCCTTGAGTACTCTATGTACCAAAGAACTTGGGTTTTGTTGGATTCTCCATCCCTGTTTAGCAAGAAGCGCTAGATTAAATGCTTTTAGGTCCCTAAACCCCATTCCTCCTTCCGTCTTAGCGGCGCACAACTTTTCCCATGATACTCATGCTATTTTCCTTTCCTTCTCCTTTTGGCCCCACTAGAAATTGCTCATCATGGAATTCAATTCCTTACACAAAGTGTCGGGGATTTTAAAGCAACTCATCTTATAAGTAGGCGATGCTTGAGCAACCGCCTTAATAAGAATCTCTCTACCAGCGTGCGAAAGGAGCTTACCTTTCCAACCAGCTATCTTCCTCCCAACTTGGTCCTTAATTTGATTGAAAGCCTTTCTTTTCCCTTTCCCCACAAGCGGTGGTAGCCCCAAATACTTTTCATGGTGCTGAACAATTCTCGCCCCAAATTTCTCCTTAACATACTCCTTAGTCTCCCTACTTGTGTTTTTACTAAAGTAGAGGGAGGTCTTATCCTTATTAAGTTTTTGCCCCGAATCCGCTGCGTAGTCTTCAAGTACTTTGACTACCCTGTCACATTCATCAACTGTAGCTCTGCAAAATACTATACTATCATCAGCAAACAACAAGTGGGAAATACTAGGAGCTCCCCTACTGGCTGCAATCCCCTTTATGTAACACATGATTTGACCAAAAAGTTGGACGCATTTTTCTTGCTTTAACAAATTAAAATTATTAAGAATCTTATAACTTAATTAGTAATATATTAGCTCAAGAGCCTTGTAGTCTTGAAGCTCAACTCTAAAATACACAAAATGCTTAGAGGTTCGAGGTAAAAAAGATTTGAGCTGGGGGTTCAAGGGAGGTGGTGTTAGGGTTATATGACTAACAACATATTAATGTATATATTTCTAATTATTTAAAAATATATATATTAAAATAATGCATCAAAATTAAAGGAAAATTAATTTATATATATATTTTTTATACCAGATATAAATTTTATTCTAATTTAATCTAAGTATGTGTTTGTGTAAAGTTTTTTTATAGAAACTTTGACCCTTATTCCCTATACTCCATAAGAACTTTAAACTTATAGAATGACATCGCGCAAAAGATTCATGGTGGTAAAGAAAAATTAATTTAGTCAAAAGACATCCAAATCTCAAATAGAAAGCACAAACAATTAAGACGCACACAAAATCCTACTTCATAAATAAATAACTTTGTAGCCGTACGACTATCTGCGCAGTGATTGAACTAGACCATTCCCCTTTAACTTCCATACAGTGTTCATCCTCAGCCTGAGTGTGAGACATCTTATTCCTTCGAACTTGTATTCAATGGGAGTGGAAGAACTGGCGTTGGATACGATGGTTGCACAAGTACGAATGAGTTGCCGAGCCCGAATCGATGGTGGCGGTGAATTAAGGAGCAAACAAAGTAAGTTTGTGAAATAACAGATAACCAGCGTTTTGAGATGGATTTGCATTGGACAGCAACTCGAAAAGGGAGTCGATGAAGGATCTCGAACAACACAGCATCACTGAGATTGTTCATGAAATCTGGTCCTTGTTCTGATGATGACTCTCGAGCTTCTTCGCGTGAAAACAAAGAAAATTCTGACCACACCGCCATGGCACTCGGAACAACAGACAGGAATATTAGGGGGCGTTTGTTATAATCATTTAAATACACATTTTTAGTTTTTAAACAACATTACATGTATTTCTACACATTTTTTCACCTACACATAATTTCACACGTGCTTTCAAACAACAAAACACATGTTTTTAAGTCTATATACCAAACACCTCCTTAATGTATCATACAGACACTACTTACCCTATATTTTATTATTTATAATGTATCATACAGACACTACTTATCCTATATTTTATTATTTACAGAGAGAGCAGCATCGACTTAAGTGGGAGCCAGAGAAAACTATATAGTATACACTATACTATAGTAGTAGTCCGTTTAGGAATAAAAGTCGTATATTTTTTTTGAACTTTCTTGTTTAACCTTTTTAGAAAAATTTTTATTTAAAAATGAAAAAATAATAAGATGTTTTGACCATTTCTTTTCAAATCATCGTAAAATTTTTTTCAGGAAAAACGATTAAAGTATGCCGCAGGTCATACGTTAACGAAACTCTATTTATAAAGATCGCTATTTTGTCTGTGTCAAGTGGGACCCAGAGAGAACTAAAGTAAATATATAGTACCTATTACACTATTTCTAATCGTAGAATTACTGAATTTACAAGTCCGTTAGGAATAGAAGAAGATGGAGGTAGCTCAGTCATGGAGGTTGAAGTTCTCCTTCAGGAATGCAACCATAGTTGTATGTTTCTTGAACGTTCTTGCTGCTCTTCTCTTGCTTCAGGGTTTTCTCTCTTCTTCCTTTTCCAGAAGCAAGATCTCTGCTTCTCAATATAATTCAGGTTTTTCTCTTTCTCAATTTGATTTTATTCTTCTAGAAATTTCTTTCTCAATAAACTGAGATTGCTTGTGGGTCTCGAATTTTTTTTGCAAGTTATGTTAAATTTTTTTTTTAAAGGTGTTCTGGGTTACTAGACTATGGAAGAGTAATGGGTTGTTTTAGAATCGAACAGAATTGAATTGTTGGTATTTTGATCTTGTGGTTCATCCACTCGGTGGTCCATCTGTTTGGGTTGGGTTTTCTTTTCTTTTCTTTTTTTTCTAAAGAATTTAATCCGAAATTTAATTGGGTTTTTTCTATAAAAATTGGCTGTGGCTGACTGAAAGTGAATATAAGTTCTTGAATTGAAGCTATTTTGGGAAGGTTGACTGATGTTAGTAGCTGTAAGCTGGTACGTACAAGACTTGATAATTAATGGATATTGGATAAACACTAAAAAGAAATTAGGATTGATCGAGGAATCCTTGACCTCTACAGATTACTCTGCATAAATAATTCTTATCTGATGATTTTATTCAAATAACTACTGCTCCTTTTATACAAGATAAGCCCTGCATTTTAGGAACAAACTATCCTAATAAAGCTCAAACACTTGCTCCGCTAGCCGTTAACCCCCCAAACACTTGATAAACAAATTCCCTTATCCTACTAAAATGCAAATACATATGCAATTAATCCTAATATTATGCAACAACTTATTCTGATCCTAAAATTAAGCAAACATCCAAATATTCTGCAGCAAGCATAACGTTAAAATCTGTAACAGAAACTCCACTTCTTTTGCACGTAACATAAGCCTGTAAGAATAGGGCTCTGAGTTTGAGAGGAATCACTTTTACAGTTCTCACTACTTTACTAAAGAGCTTATTGTAAAAAGAGGATGTCAAACGCATTACATTCATCTTCTATTAGGACTCTTGTTTTCAATTAGGATAGAAAGACCCTTTTCAACTCTATAATGCTATATTATTTGTGTATGTATGTATGTGAAACTTTGTAACTGTTATTTCAGAGCCGTAAATTTATTGATCTAATTCTGCCAGTCAACTGATATATATATATATATATATATATATATATATATATATCTTCTTTTTCTAAGTGATAAGTTTACACATGCAACCAATGGGTTTTGAACCCATGACCCTACCTTCCCTTTTGTGTTTTTCTAAGATTAATGCATGAGGAGAGACAGATTAAAATTGAAGTGACTATTTATGTAGAATTTTTCAAATAAAATAACAGATTTAATAGTCCTGTAGCTGTCATTTGTGGCTTCCTAATTATGTTTATAACACATAGTATCAAGTGATTAAAAAAGGCTTCACAATGGCATCTTGTTTCCCTTAAGGGGATTAGCTCTTTGTGTTGTTCTTTTAGTTGATTGTTTCTAACTTGTTGTCCAGAAATCTACTAATATACTTCTATTTTTTTTGGGTAAAACAAAGGATTTGTTGCTTCTCTACAGTTTTACTTTTGCCTGACAGATGAAATGTAATGGCTTAATTTTCTGAAAATAAAATTTGACTTCTTTCTAGCTTAATGACTATTTTATTTATGACGTGGTCATACTCAAGATCACTTAGCATAAATTCTTAAAACCATTCTATGTCTATTGTCTTCAAGATTCTCTAGTCTCTTAGGATCATTTACATGTCTCCAAAATTCACGTGGTAGCCCACAATAACATTGATTCTGCAGACCTTATTAAAAATCATAATTTATGCTAAAATTAGATTTAGTGACCTGGAAAAACTTCTACAAGATGATTTCTTGTAAATTAAACCGGTGGTTAGAACCCACTTCTTAGCATCTTGTGGGTAAGTTTTGGGCTGGTTAGCTCAATATGCTGATGCCAGGTCGTATGTAACATTTTGACCCATTTAAAAATAACTTCACCATTTCTAAGTTCTGACACTCATATCATTCTTTATATAAAGCCTCAATGGGGATGAAATTTGCAACTTCTCAGAATCTAAAACTGAATTCCACTTAAAACTTTTCAATATTATTAGGCTACCATATGCTGAACCATAATATTGCCAAGATTGGCAGCAGCTGGAAACATTTGCTGTGAAGGGTTCATATCTCTAAGCATGTGGTATGACACAGATTAAAATCTTATCTCTCTATGGTTGTTAGTCATAGGATGGTATCATATGATACATGCGGCTAGCTTGAGTGAGAGTAGCGAATTCGGATTCTACTTAATCCTAGTTCAAGGTTCAAGATCTGTTGACCAGGGGGAAGCTAGGACTCATTGAAAAGAAAGGTGTCATTAATTAAGGAAATCTGATAATGAGCAGGTCTCATTATATTGATTTAATTGCTAGTTTCATGTATCCTAAGATTGACTTTCAAGCACCTCACTTCTTTTTTTTCTAGTCTATAAGGATGAATTGCGGAGTATAGGATGAGAATCAAAGAGAGATCTCACAAGATGGGACGATCTTCTTTTCTCTTTCATTTCCGTAATTAGGTTCTCATAAATTGCTTTATCAAACTCTTTGAATTGGTATAGCATGATTACGGAGCATTAATTGCCAAAAAAAGCATAGGTCAAAATGATTTTCGGTCCTTAAATTATGTGTCAATTTCACTTTCCTCTTTAATTATCTCATAGTTCCACCATAAACAACTATTGCTGATATGGCATATTTTTTCCTTACACATCGATATAATGCTTACACATATTCTAGTAAAAAAATCAGAATATGTGAGAATACGTTAATTTGGTAATTTTAAAAAATAGTAAAATAAATATAAAACATTGTGGTTCTACATGTGCATGTCACATGTCTCTATATACTGTATTAGGAACCCGCCCTGGTATCCTGCTGCATCATGTGTGCTGTGTATTCTGCTGCTGCATTATGTGTGCTGCACCTCAATGGAGGTGCTCTGCTGCTGCTAAGGGAGGTGCTGATTATGTGAGGAGCCCTAGCTGTTCCAACAATGAAGCTATGACCAGCTGATGCTTGCTAGTCTTGCAAGTTGCAAGTGTAGGATGTGTAATACAGGTGTAGGCTGTGTAATGCAGTGCAGGCTGTGCAATGGCAGTGCGGGCAGGCATTTGAGAACATTAACGTTGTTGGTTGATGATGGGGGCACATGTGCAGGCTGTGATTACAAGTTGCTGGCAGTGATTGCAAGTTACAAACTTACAAAAGTAGGTGTTATAACTATGCTGGTGTAACAGAATATTGTTCCATCATTTGGCTCATACGGAAAATCATTAATATTTTTATTTAAACGCTATGGTGGTGGTGGCGGCAGCGACATGAAAGCGGTAGTGACAGTAGTGGCAAAGTTGGCAGCGGCAAAGGTGATGTGGTGATGGTGGCGGTAGCAAAAGTGGTAATGGAGGTTGATAGTGATATGGTAGCGGTGGAGGTGTTGGTAATGGCAACATCAAAGATGGTGTGGTAGTGGTGGCAGTGGTGGCATTGGTAGCAATATTGTGGTAGTGGTGCCAATGGTAATGGTGGCAGTGGTGTTGGCAGTGCAAAGGAATGGTGGGGATTAGGGTACATTGGAATGGTAGAAAACGTTTCCACTTCTCAAAAGTAGAAAACGTTTTCTGCTTCTTTTGGCTTTTTTTTCATTGACCACACTAAATATTTTCTCTGAATTCCATTTTCCAGTGTACCAAACACCAGAATTAATAATCCAAGGATGAAACTAAAATCGAAAACACAGTTTAGGCCCTTTAGGGACTAAAATGGCATTTTTACCCAATTTATATTTGTATAGCCTATAGATATAATTGAAATTCAGCTTCTGGTTCTTGGCCAAACATGAAGACATCAAATTACATGAGACTAGGCCAAGCACGAAGGTATCACATGACACGGGTCTAGAAGTCTGTTGCTCACTCATGGACTGCTTCCTTAACTTGATTCTGATTTATTTTATTATTTTTTTTGGGGTCTTTTTTCAGTTTGCATATAGATCAGTTGCTGAGCACTGCGTTTGCTGATAGACTAAGGTATATTGGATTGACTTTCAAATTGCAGCTCAAATCAGGTATATCAAGGAATCTGAAGAAATCCGTCTAGCAATGCAACCTTTGGAACTGATGAAGAGAGTAAGCATGGCCTCTAATTTGAACAAATTCATTTTTATGACTTTGTCCTATAAGTTAAACAAAGGCAAAGAAAAGACTTATATTGGAGGGGCCAGACTCTTGCATTCTGAAGATTGAATTAAAACTTATATTTTCTTTTCATAGCTTTCCCTTTTTTCTTTCCATTATCAAATGGATAACTGGTTCATTTGCATTGGGGTTGAATCTTTTCCCATTTATAGGTGAGGGAAATTGAGCAAGAAGTATATGCACAACCAGAGACAGTCCAACAGAAAGATTCAAAGCAAACTGCTGCAGTTGATCTTTCTAAAAGGTTAAAGGATTTTCGTTCCGCTAATGATGCTGCCAGCTTAAAAGGTGACTCCTTTCTTTTTTGCTGTAGAATCCCCGTCTCTCTACCTTTCAATTGTCAATTAGAATGATTGTAGAGTTTCCAGTATGATTCAAATAGAAGTTCATCTTGTGTTATGGATTCTGCATAATGTTAGTAACATCTATTCTAATTGTTTAGCCTTAACTGAAAAGAAAAGTTTGTCACATTGCTTCATTAGGCTTATTTTATTGTTTGTAGTCATCTAACTTCTTTCTGTAGTGATATGATGAAAATTTGTGGCTTTTTCTAGTATTGCAATGATAGCGTATGGTTGAATTTGGCATAAGGGTGATCTTCACTATATCATCAAATTCTTGTATCTGGACTTCTGAGTTTAGACTTTTTGCATCAGTTTTATATCTGCGAGCAGGCATATCTAGGAAGTAGAACATTTTAGGGGAAAGTATATAAAAAAATCCCTTAGTTTCATATTTGGGATACATTAAACCCCACTCTTTTAAATGAGACACTTTAAGCACTAGACTTTCATAAATGTACCCGAAAAAACTGCAAACAATTCCTCCCCACTTCGTTAGTCCACATGTTAGAACCAAAACAAAACCCTACCCCAACAGCATATCAGAATATATATATATATATATATATACAGAGACAGAGACAGAGAGAAGTGATTCCTCTTACAAGGACTAACGGTGTGAGGGTGGGAATTGATTGGGTTTTTTTTTTTTTTTTGGTATATATGTGAGAGTATGGGGTTTAAAGTGTCCCCTTTAATGGTCCATTTGGATTGAGGGAGAGGGAGGGGGAGTAGAGTAGATTTAGCACAAAATTAGCTTATTTTTAGCCAACTCTACTCTACTCCCCTCCACTCCCCCTCCTTCCTCCCTACATCTAAATAGGCCATAAAAGTTTGAGGTTTAATGTGTCCCAAGTATAAAACTATGAGGGTTTTTTTTTTTTTTTAATGTATTTTCCATAACACTTTAGTTGTCTCATCTGTCAGAAAAGTTGCATTGCCAGGTCTGATTTTAACAAGTGTCAAAATTAATGTAGTTACATTACTTGTACACACATCTAACAAAGAAAGTCATTTATGAGAATTCTAAAACAGTTAATTCTATTAGCATCCACCAAATTTGATATTTGCCTTTGGATGTGTCATTACACATAACAGCCCCCAGTTTGGTAGTTGTCAAACAGGATACCATTTCCTACGAAGAGTTAAATCCTTGCCATTTCTCTTTGTCTTATAATCTACACTTGTGATATTGAAAAAATGCCTTCTTGTGGTCATCAGCGTCTTCTTGAAATTCAGACATTCATCACCTTTAAAAATAGATGTTGCCTAGTATCCAGCATAATGTTGTCCAAAATGCTTCATTCATGAAGCCCGTAACTTATTTCCAATCAATAATACTGAAAGAGAGTGTTTTGCTGTGGTTGAAGGGCAATGGCTTTGTTGTTTAACTCTTCTTAACTAATAGCACTAGTCCAAGTATTGAGGTCTGCACCATATTGTTTCATTGCACATCAAACTCCGTTAGTATTAAGCTTTGTTTACTTTGGGATCTAAAAGCTTTCTCCCTAATATGCCAAGATCCAGAAATCTAATAAACATGTGTTAATCAAAGTTCTTCTCACCAGAAATGTGTTTACTCTTTCCCATTATGGTTTTCCTATATTTTTCTTCTTTGGGTGTTACAAAGGAAAAAATACATATAGCCAATCCTCTACTAATTTATTGAGGATCCATAACTGATCCTAAAAAATTTGGGACCAAGGCTTTGTTGTTGTTGTTGCTACTACTGTTGGGGTGTTACAACATTGTTAATGTGATGGATTGATTTACTAAAATTTGCAATGTTCCTTAGCCCTGGAGGAATGGCGTAAACGGAAGATGGATCGAGCCAGACAGCGGGAACTAGAGAAAAATGGAACAGTCACTTCTCAAGCATGAAGAACTTTTTGATTTTGATTTTGATAAGAAACTTGGATGTATGGATCCTCTTGAACAAATCAATATCACGCGAATCTCTCTTACATATAGTATACACATATCACTACTTGCTTTGATAACAAATTATAGTTTAACCTATTATATTAAGCTCTATACACTTACATAAGAAAGTTTATCTACGACTTACCTAGCATAATTTTGTTGTCTGCTTGAATTGCTTTGCTTACTGATGGATAAATTACTGTTGATTTAATTACTTACAGATATTTGTTACTTTAAAATATCATGAAATCATTGCTTTCTTAAACTGTGTTCATCCTTTTTTTTTCCTTCCTCCCTTTTCTTTCTTTTTTTCTTTCTTCAAGGAGAGCTCATTAAGCTAGTTCATAGAAGACCAGTTAGATCTTCAATTGAGCACTGTTAGAGTTTTCTTTTCTTTTCTGGAAATTTTTTCATATATTTCTAAAAAATGAAACGATGTATAAATTATAAATACATGATGTTCAACCGTATGGTTTTTAGTTAACCTGCATGCACAATTTGCTGTGCGTGCAACACTGACATTATCAACAAATTTTGGAAGCTTTTGTCTGGCATATCTATTAGACAAACAATGGCATATGGTACGGTTGCAATTTAAGTTGTATACACATCAATTTAAAAGGCATTAAATATTTTAAGCTCAATTAAAAAAAAATTAATTCGTCTTATTGAGATGATCCGACAGTATGAAAGGAATTCAATATTAATTTACAATTGATCCATAAAAGAGGTCAATCAAGACCAAAATTTCTTAAGGTATGTTTGGAGTAGAGGGTAAGGAGGAGAGGAGAGAAGAGAATGTGATCGGAATGTATTGATTCATCCAAACATGGGGTTACTCATGTTAGCCAAAGCAGACACAGACATGCACATGGCAAAAAAAGGAGGGTACGTACAAGATCAACCTTAGGGCAGACTATGAACTAAAATCACATTTTTTATGATCCAGATAAGTAATGGCTTTAAACAAAAACATCCTAAAAATTATTTTTTCAGCATCTTAATCAGCTGGAAAACTAGGTGCTCAACCAGCATCTTATTCACATGCACCTTCTTTGAAGGGGGGAGGAGGGATCATGCGATGCACATGAGAGAGAGAGAGAGAGAGAGAGGGGTAATAAGATCTAATATATGGATTAAAATCCTCCAAAATTCCTACCAAATTTTACTATGTAGAGCTGCTAAAATCCTTTTCTTTAATAATAGGTCAAAATTATGCCACATTAATCCAATAATATAATCTTCAAAATCTCATTCTAATTACACATTATTGCCATGTTTGGATGCCATGGATTTTTGCTAGGATTTGGATTTGAGGAGCCCAAATCCAAATTCTTTGTTTGGGTAACTTTAAATGAGAAGAATTTGGATTCCGCCCAAATCCATCATGGATTTTAGGAGTTTAAATCTATTGATTTCAAATCCTCTCACAAACCCTGGAATTTGAAAATTCCTCACGCACACTTTTTTTTATTTTTAATCGACTTGCCTTTCTTAACCTCTCTCGTCCTCATCTCAAGCTCTTCTTCTTTCTCTCTTTCTCGCTGCAACACAAGTTTGTCTCTCTCAACTCTTCTCTTCCTCTTTGACCTCTCTATTTCTCTCTTTCTACTAAATCTGAATCCATAAAGGCTTTCTGTTTTTCAATGGGTTTCATTTGATTTTTTTGTGGGTTTGTTTGGGTTTCATTTGACTTGTGTGTGAGTTTTGTTTGATTTGTTTGTGCGTTTTATTTCATAGTATTTTTAATGATTCGTTTTGCGTTTGTCTTTATTTTCTATTTCTATTTTCGTTTGTGGGTTTGTAATGCAAATTATGTGTTTGATGAAATGCTTCTATGAATTATCTATGAGTTATGAAGTAATAAGTAATTGATTTGATTAATACAAGAATATATGTAGAGTGTGTTACTTGAACTGAGTTGCATGTTTTTGATACGCTAGTGTGTTGGTAATTCATAGCATGGGCTCAGTGCATGAAAATAGTGAACCGATTTTAAAGACTATTAAAAATGAGGCTTGTATATTGACTTAAAACTACCAAGAAGGCTCCTGTAATTCTCAATTTCTGCCAAATGAAGTACTACTCATGAATTATGATCTTATAGTATATATAACCCTATCACAACCTCATTTTAGATTGAATTTCATGACATTCATTTTATTGTTGCACCTCTTGGAAATGTAATTGGTGGATAGACTAGTAAACCAAATCCAAAGATCCAAACACAACCTAAAGGTTAAACTAAACGAGCGTCTTATAACTTCAAGATGAAAGGTGCCAAACTGCCAACCAACGTATTTCTAAGAGGCTAAGGAACTGACTAACAAATGCTTCACTCAAGATAAAAGGAGTTTCTACCTTGCTGGACGTTCTTGATGCAATCAATTTAAACAATAATTTTCAGTTAAAAACTTTACAAGATTCAGGCTCTCGTTTGGCCCACCACTCCCATAATCAAATGGTGTTAAGTGCAAAAAATGGGATTGACTATAATACAATTTTGAAATCAAACCAAAATATGGCTGAATTTTCCAGTAATTCTTCTCTAAGTTCAGTCCACCACAAGATTTTTTTTTTTTTTTTAAAAAAAAAAAAATTAAAAAGTGACAGATCAGGTTGTTATGGATGTTATGACTGCTATTATTCACAAAATTCCTATGACCATGAATTTTCTGAAAAGTGGAAGAAGATTGTTAATCAATTGAAGGACCCTACAATGAATAGATAAGGTATAACTTGTCCTGAAACTCGTTATAAGAAAAGAGTGATAAATCTGTTGCTTCCCTCATGAGAACAACTCTCAACAAATGCCGAATTCTAAAAGATCAAAATTGCAAAACGAATTTGCAAAAAGAATCTTCACCTTCAATCATCTTAGCATCCTTAGTTGCCATAACCATTGCCACCCCGGAATGATAATTTGATGTAAGCAACTGCCATGGGAGTGGAGAGGCAGAGGGCTTTTAGGGTTATATTAGTAGATTGACGATGTAGCATCTTAGCCCTTTATTATTAAAGAAAGGTTTAAAGAACTCTCTTAAGAACACCAGCGAATCTTGATCTCTAATATATACCCATAGCATGTCACGAAATTGTTCACCTGAAAACCTGCTCTAACAAAAATACATATAATATTTGTCTTAACAGTCAATATATAGGCCAGACTATGCTAACATCATAACATAACATCAATAATATCCAAAGGTATTAGCGAAAGATTCACCCTAGTGCAAAGGATTAGCAAATCTGAAACTGTATTTAAAGGTAGTAAAAGAAGATCCAGCTGAAAAGTCTTCACAGCACATTGTAATATCCCTGCACACAAAAAAAATTATAGAAGTGAGTTTTCTAACCGAGAAATTTTTATTATGGAAACTTTAATATATGAAAATAATAAGAATAACTAGTACCACAAGTATAATCTTACCACATAAATCAGGTCAATTAAATATACCCAAATCATTCCCATACATTGCATTTCGTTTTTGGTGGCTGGGCCACAATTGATAATTTTACTGTAATATTTGCAAGAGATAAGTCACATATAGTATGCCAGAGCTTACTTCCACTTTATTAGGTCTATTTAATATGTATAGTTTTTTCAAGGCTTTACTTTTTCTTGCGACAGTTGTATTTTTGACAAACTTATTTGTTAAGCCCAATAAACCAATGAAAATAAGCTCTCTCTAAAATGAGCACTTAGCAATCCTTATGAAGTCAATTCTTCCACAAGATATTTCCAAAGAATCTAAAAAATGTAAGGTCATCTCCTCCAATGAGTTCCACAAAATATTTAATATTTTGAATCACATTTGCATGCCCATGAGCTCTAGCTCAAATGGCACGTCCTCCCCTTAAAGGAATAGGGTAAAGAATATGGTCATGAGTTCAAGACCCACAAAGTGAGTACAGTTACCCATAGAAAATTTGAATCACATTTACATACTTTAATGTATTCAATTCAAAGTTTGCAACAGATGTTGAAGCTTTGACAATGACATGTGATTATGCACCCAGACACAGATCCAAACAAACAAAAAGAAGAAAGAACAAACCAAGAGAAACAGAGCTACTAAGGAGAGCGCTGGAATCCCAAAGTCATTCAAGACACAAAAATTGAGCCCCAGCAGAAAACATAATATGCAAGAGCGTCACAAGGCCAACAATAGAGAAATCAATACAACATTTTTTATTTTTTTGATAATTGAAAAATCATTACACCATAACAAAGAGATCGCTGCCACAACTAACAGTTCTATCTTTCCATTTTCAATTCCTAGTCTTTTTTAGATAGATCAGAAATTAGTAAATACCTATTCCATCCAAATTCAGATTTGTTTCTGTCATCTACTACACTGGCATGACGGCGTCCCTAAATAATATCACTTGCATCTTAATCGCTCAAGAGTCCAACACAAAAGCCAGTTCCATTACCATATGCAGGACTTTGTAAACATGACTACAATTGATTGCAGTACAAGATATTCACAAAACCTAAATATTAACATTATCAAGTGGCATTGCCCACTATATTTAATCACCCCTAAGTTTTCCACATAGAATAAGTTATATGTTTCTTTGAACAATTCAATAGTATTTAACGTTGCCACAAGATTGTTTTTTTGATAGTTACAACAGGGGAGAAGGGATTGAACCTTGGACATCTCTATTGGAAACACCAAAAGGTACCAATTGAGCTACAAAACCCTTAGCACCCTTGCCACATGTTATTTTGAGACAGCACAGCTGTTACACAAGCAGTGCTGGTTCCATAAGATGGTACCATTGTCAAAACACAAGTGAAAGAATAACCTATCACTTTGAGCTATCTGATGCTACTTCTAACAAATACAACATTAATGTACAAAAGCAAGTTATAAATTCTATGAAGCACGGACATGGACACTGGCTGCTGGCACATTATGGGTACGACACAATGACACGGAAATTTTTAAAAGATTAGGACATGGGTATATGTATATTAATTAATTATTAAATATATTTTTATTTTTATTTTAAAATATTTTTAAGCATTTTTTTTTTCATATAATGTTAAACATATATCACATCAAGAGCAATAAATGATAATAAAGTGAATTCAAGACTAATATATGATATTTATAAATTAGAATACAAACCAAAGAATAAGATCTAAAAGAGTAAATAAAAGACAACTAAATAAGTCTTTGAGATTAAAACTAAAAAGAAATAAAAGATAAGTGTCCCTCCCGTGTCCCACAAATTTTCAAAAAAAAAGACACGGGTGCAAGTGTCTAAGGCGTGTCCTGTATTCGACACAGGTATAGCACTTCAAATGAAGTATCCGTGCTTTTTAGGTTATAATATATCCAAAAAAATACCATACGGAAACAAAACTACATGAAAAACATAATGTACTGTTGCAAAAAACTACAAAATCAAGCAAACCCCCAACTTAAGATAGGGTTAAAACCATAAAACCTATGTAGCTTCTTCTCGCTCTAGTACCTGTCAACCCTCATAATGAGATTGTTGTACAGGATAACCTCACCCACAGAATCTCTAGCATCACACAAAGGTTCTGGCAAAAGATCTCCACCAACCTATCTTGAACTCTGCTGTCAATCTATGGTAAAAGCCTAATGATAAAAAAATAATCAACTAGAAAATTTTAAACCAAGCTGGAAATATTTAGGCATGCAAAAGGGAGAATGAGTGTCTGTGTAACTAAGAATGGTTCTCTGTGTGGAGAAACCATCCTTTTTCTATTTTGGATTTACTTGACTTTTGTAATTTTCGTTCTTGACTTGCTCCCCCATGTATACTCCCTGTGTGCTTGGGTGTATCTTTTTTATTTTCAATGAATTCTTATTACTTATCAAAAAAAAAAAATATTTGAATTTTGTTGTAATGGCAGAATTGCTTAACATATGCGAGAGGAATGAAAATAGAATTTTGGATCATTATGGACTGCATCAGGGGATTGGAGTGTCTAGAAGAGAGAAAAATCAATCTTCTAACAACATGTTCTTCAAACATTGCCGTGATATGTATTGGGCCATCCATTTTATCCAACCAGGAAACAGGAATGGGAGGTTCATGGATTTCTCAAAATTTTAGAGTGTCTCTAGGAGGGATGGTGTGCATACTGGAAGGTAAGGATGCAAGGGGTGGGCTGAATTCAAAACTTTGTTAAGTATTCAGTTCTACTATGACAAAAAGGTTAGCAAATAAGCAAAGCACAAGGGTCCCATATTAGAGGGAATCACAACGGAGAAGGCTTAGAGATGGAGGAACCCAAAACTGTATGTTGGGCGATCACGGTTTCGGTGGAAGAACACTGATGTTAGGACGATTAAGGAAATTAGGAGATTAGAGCATCAGGATGAGACCAACTCATAGGTTTAATGTTTATGACAGGCGAAAGGAGTCAGGGAGGATATGGAGGTGAGATGTTTGCAATCATTGTGGCTGGAATAACAGTAGGGCCAAACAGATTTTAAATTTCTGATGAGCATCATGAGTTATGAGGATCTATTGTTGATTTCATAGCAGATAGAAACTAAATATATAAAGAGTATATAGTATATGCTGAAAATCAAGACCATGAATATAGTCACATCAAGAAGTTAACTGACAAATATCTAAAATGTCTGTGCCTAGTAACAAATATCTAATGATGCTTATATCTAAGAAGCTATATATTTAAGGAGTATATAGTATATATATGATACTAAATAGTCTTTATATATATGTAACATGTCATCAAGAAGGAACACCAACCATACCTAGAGGTGCAATTGCCTGCATCAAGACAATGGCAGAGGACATCAAGAAGTTAATTGACAAATATTGAAAAAGTCTACGCCAAGCAGCAAGACAAGAAAAATCCATAATTACAAAACTGCGACAGGGTCATGCTGAAACATAAACAATGATACCACAGTGATTGAGGGGTTCAAGGGATATCCCAGTGGTTTCAACCTCTCTTCTGGTGCCTAGGTACTAGGGTTTGAGGGATACCCCAGTGGTTCTAGCACCTTAGTACTTATTAAGGGCCCAACTGGGTAACCTATTACTGTGCACAAAGGATATGAACCCCTAATAAAACAGATCTATGACATATCTATGCAGTAAAAACTAAAATTTTTTACAAAGTGCACATAGTTTAAATAGTTTTCAAGGCATTAAGAAACACATATGCTGTACGGTGGAAATCATAACGAAATAAATTGAAAGCCCAAGGAGAGAGAAGGTTGAAATGAAAATATTTTCTATACCAGCAACAATGCTACAAATACAACATAGTGAACTCATTTTATAACCTAATAAACAGAAACATTACAAATCAGGACAATCAGATGTGTCCAAAATCCTTCATTTTAATGTACAACTAGAAACACAACCTCATTAACAGAAGAGTAGATGCTAGGATTTATAAGTTAATATAAATGAAACAAACAAGCTTAATGCCTACTTTACATGCACTTTAGGTGCTCAAGAAACTCAATACAAGCTTTTTTTTTTTATAGGACCAACTAAGCCAGCATTCGTGTATAATCTCAAATTAGTTGGATTCTCTAGAACATTGCCAAACGGTTTGTCTTTCTTTTCAAAACTTTGGTCAAATTTCTCAAGTACTGGTTTTTTCAAATAAACTCACACACATAAACAAGTGAAAATGAAATGAAACACATATAAGACTTCCTTAATTTAAGGACCATCCTAACAAATAAGTTTAAAGGAAAGAATAGCGAACCTAATGTACTAATCACTGCTGCTGTTGTTGTTGTTGTTGCTGCTGCTGCTGTTGATTCTGAGGGTTTGGTGGAGGAGGCATATTAGGACGTGGAGGCCCATAAACACCAACAGGCGGAGGTTGCATTCCAGGACGAGGCATCGGCGGCGGTGGTGGTCCTCTCATCATCTGACCACCAGGCGGTGGCGGACCCATCGGCCTCTGCGCAAACTGCGGCACGAACTGCTGCGGCGGTGGAGGTCCACCAGGCCTGGAAACAAACTGCTGTCCCTGTTGCATAGGCGGTGGGCCCCGCATCATCGGAGGTGGGCCCCCGGGATACACCTGGGGCCGCATCACAGGCGGAGTCGGGTAATTCACAGGCGGAGCAGAAAGCTGAGGTCTCGACATCATCTGTGGCTGCATCATGTTAGGTGCAGGCCCACCGACTCCACGGACGGGCCCAGCAAGACCAGGCTGGGCTTGAATAAGAGGCCCAGTAGGAATGCCTCTACCGGCAGCTCGGCCAATGCCGGGACCAGCCATAGCGGCGGCGTTAGCAGCTTTGGCTCGGGACTCTTCGGGAGGAGGTGGGCCTTCGACGGTCATGGAGATGACTTCTTCGCCACGGAGAAGGACGAGGCCGAGAGTGCGGCGGTCTTCGGTGGGGGCGGTCTTGCCTTTGGAGGAGGGAAGGTTGCGGAACTCTTCGCAGTCGCCTAAGACGAGATTCATGTGGCGGTCGAAGGCCATGAACTTACCAACCAACTGACGGCCGTCTTGGATAGTGACTCGCATACGGTAGTTGATGTACTGGAGCATCTTTGAGCTCTTTGACATCGACATCTTTACGGAAGAGCAGACGGCGGCAGTGTTTCTTTCTGCGTTTCAGGTTTCGCCCTAACGCAATAAGCACTAAAACTAAAAGCAACACATGGGCGATGGCCTTTTTATTTTTATTTTTTCATTTCTGGATCTCTTCCCGCTTAGGGGAATTCTTTTTTCTTTTTCTTTTTCTTTTTCTTTTTTAAGTACCAAGTCAGTATCAACTATCAAGATCTGGCAGTCCCAAAAAATAGAATAAATCCACATTTTTCCAAAAAAAAATGATATAAGTCTTCCCTATCTTACATTTTTATAATACTTTTATAATTACTTTTTTTTCACTAATAATAACTTACCACTTAAAATTTGTTTTGAAAATATTATGAACATAGCATTTATCTAGTAGAAAATAGTAATGCTACAACATAACTTTTTATGCAACGAATTCAAAATGGTTGAAGCGATTTCTTGTGAGTGCTTAACGTAACTGATACTTGTGGACACACTCTTTGTTTTTTTTAGACATGGCAAAAGGATCGATTAGATCAATCGAGTTCAAGTAAGAAAATGGCATTTTAAACATGTTAGGAATGGGTAAAGTCGATTTTTTGTTCACTAATAATAACTTACCACTTAAAATTTGTTCTGAAAATATTATGAATATAGCATTTCTCTAGTAAAAAATAGTAATGCTACAACATAACTTTTTATGCAACGAATTCAAAATTGTTGAAGTGATTTCTTGTGAGTGTTTAACGTAACTGATACTTGTGGACTCCCTCTTTGTTTTTTTTAGACATAGCAAAAGGATCGATTAGGTCAATCGAGTTCAAGTAAGAAAATGGCATTTTAAACATGTTAGGAATGGGTAAAGTCGATTGGATTGGGGTTAGGTTGGGTTGACCCGTATTTTTCACATTGATTAAAAAAAAACATGTATTTGCTACTTGTTAAGTCATACATCAAATTACCTGGTGTGAAAATGAAAATCCATTAATTTGGATTCATCCATGTCAAGAAAGAGCTCAGCTCGACAATTAATACTTATTAATTAATAATCAAATTATACAAATCTCAGTATTGCTAATCAAAACAAAATAACACAAACAAAAAAGAGTCTAGTTTACCATTTGAAAATATAATTAAAACAAATACACAAGTTTCACTTTCACACAGTATCAACATCCCAAAAGAGATAACAGAATAACAAATACCCTATTGGATAGCTAATTTGATAAAGACTAAAAACATATAAAAATTTTACAAGTTGAAAACCTATTTCATAATCTAATATCTTAAAAAATAATCTATTAGTTGTGTTTAATATTAGATGCACAAGGGTTGACACTCTGTTTCAATTTGGATTAAAGTTTGATTTTTTAGTTATTTATGCATGCTCTTTTTCATGAATATCATATTATTGTTAAGTAACACACACTCCAGGGAACATTATCTTTTATTCTGAAAAGTCATTCTCATAAATTAAAAAAAAAAAAAAAATCATTTATTTTGGCTATGGACTGTTTAAAAATAGGCATAGCATCCACAATTGATGTCAATTTCATTAATATACTTTAGCTTCACTATTTTTACACTTGTAAATGTTTCTCATGTACGTCTATAATTTCAAATATTTTGTCTTGACTCAACTGCAACTAGATTATCTTGGCATGCACTTTTTCATTTGATGTCTAAAAATCTTTACTTTTGTGTTATTCAAGTGAGAAGAAGGCTTCATTCATTCATCTTTCAATTCGCTTGCATACAATTAGATAAAAGGCCTTAGTTGCTTTCTTGAAGTCATTGTATTTGAATGACATTAAAAAAATTAAGGTAAACTACATATTTGGTCATTAACTTTTATACTAAATTTCAATTTGGTCCCTAACCTTTTGGTATTATGTCAAAATAGTATATGCCGTTAAATGATGGATAAAAAATGTTGGCGTGGCTAACAGTCAAAATAAAATAATATTTTTTGCCACATAGACTAACACGCGTAATGCCACGTTAGCAAAAAAAAAAAAAAAACAAATAAGTTAGAAATTCACTTGTGAGAGGAACTTATGACATGACACAAGGGATGTGCAGCGAACCTACTAACCCACCAAAACCGACCTGATCCAACCCAACCCGCTAGGTTGGTGGATTGGGTTGGTTATGCAATTTTTTTTAAAAGTGGGTCGGGTCAGGTTCGGATGATAAGATTCACAAATCCGCCTAACCCGATCCAACCCACCTATATTTAATATATATATATAAATTTTTAAAAATATATTAAAAAAATATTATACAATTTTTTATTTACTTTTTTGCCCCTCTTCCTAAATAAAATCCAAAACCTAAGTAGTTCTCCTCATATTGTTTGTGTTTATTTGGTGTTATGCTCATGATTATTTGGTTATAAATTTGATCTTATTTGTAGTGATGTTATTCTAATGTTCAATTTAATAATAATAATAATAGTTTTTTTTTTTTTAAATGTTCAACCCATAGGTCCAACCCAACCTAATCTAATCCATGCGGGTTGGGTCGGGTTGGTTTGGAACCCTGTGATGGGTTGGGTTGGGTTTGATTTTTTTAACTCACCATGGTGGGTTAGATCGAAAAAACTCCTCAACCCGACCCAACTCAACTCATGCACACCCCTACCTAAAACTGGGTTCCTTCTTAAATTTGTTAAGAGATAACAGGGAGTCACGACGGTGGCAGTGAGGCCAAGACACACTCCAAAGCTGACGGTGAGGACTCTCTCTCTCTTCCTCTCTCAATTAAAAATATGTTAATCTCGTCAATTTGAATTATAGTAGCTTTGTTGTTCTTGATTTATTGATTGTACACTTTTGAATCTTTGTAAACCTGAACACAAAACTTGGTGGTTTTGTTCTACATGTTGGTGTCAATTTACTTTTTGTTTTGGTTGGGTTTAGAGATTGTATAAAATATAAATCTTACGTGATTCACTGTTAGAACTCTAAATTTCTATTTTTTTTCCCTAGGTTTTGGATGGTCATTAGCAAATAATCAGAAGCTATGAGTGGCTTTATATCAATTTGTTTATTTATTTGTATCTGAGTTGGAGATAATCTCATATGCATTTAACCACCATTTTTTAAAATTTGTTTTATTAAGCAGTTTTTTCTAGTGTTTCTTTTTAAAAAATTTGTTTATTTTACTGCAGGATATAAGTATATATATGTGTGTGTATGTGTGTGTGTTGAAAAATGGTTGAACACCCAAAATGTTGATCTAAAGATAACAATGATGATGTTTATTCAAATTATAGTCCAGAGTTTCATTTTAGTTTTGCATTGCTTGATGTTGAAGATAATAACACGTTATATAGTAGTGTTGAGCACGGCAACATCAATTCTTTGGAGGAATACTTGAAAGGAAGATGGAGCAGATCATCTAGTTTTGACTAGCTTTAGTTGTAGTCTCCATAATCTATCAAACACAAATTTGCATTAAAAGACTTTTTTAGATGTGTAGTTTATACTTGTACCGTTGAGGAAAAGAATGTTGGCACCCTACAATGAGTGGTTTGTAGATTTAAAATGTAAAAATCTCATTTAATATGTTGTTACAATTGGACCAACCCCTAGCTTCATTTTCTCTTTTATTTATTTATTAATGAATATCTATAGCTCCATTTTGCAAAATGTTTAGACAACATCCTAGAACTTTATGCTTGATAGCCAATTACATTTTTCTGAAGATCTTGGAACATACTTCTATGCAAATTTTTGGTTAAATACAACTGGTTACAAACAAATGGTAACTATAATTGGCACTAAAATCTGTAAGTAAAGAAGACTTAAGTAATTGCCTTAATGGCAAACAGAATTGGCAGTACAAAGATGTCGCTCCTCTCCTTTATGTGAAGATTCCTTTTATTTCCTACTAATGTATGTTGAGCTTTATTAGACCAAATTTTGTTAGTGTAATGTACATGGTCCTTAGGCAGTCAATTGGGATATTAATGGTCACTGCTTTTTCTGTTTACTTTAATGGCATCTTAGCATTTTAGATTTTTAGAGCAAGTAAATTTTTACTTTTGCTTGACAATTTATGGAGTTTGAACATGCCATTTTTGTTGTATGTGGCTTCCATGTTAGCAGCTAAATATTGTGGTTCTTTTTGTTTGATGTGAAACAAGATAGAACCATGCAATTCATTTTATAAGTGTCCAAGTACTAGACAATTCAGGAACTTAAGGTCTAGAATTTATGTGTTTATGTGCTTTGTGTTCATCTTGTGTTTATTTACAGTGAAGATGTCAATAGATAAGGCTTGGATGTTTATTAAAGATAGGGGATCACAAGAATGGCAAAATTGTATGAAAGCATTTATAGATATGGCTTTTGCTGAAGTAGCAGAGGCAAATACAATTCAATGTCTATGCCGTAAATGCGTTAATGTGGTTCCTAAGACATGTAATGAGGTAGCACTAGATTTGTGTAAATTTGGAATAGATTAAAACTACAAGATATGGATCCATCACGGTGAAGAATAGTATGATGAACCGTTTAATGAAAATAGTCGAGGCATAGAAAATGAAAGTAATCAAGAAAGAAGTGATGATGCTAGGGCATATGAGATGATCGATAATATGATGAGAGGTGAGAACTTGGCTAGTACTACAATTGGTAGAGATGATGATTTGCACATGTGGGATCATGAGGAACCAAATGATAATGCTAAAAAATTCTTACTATTGTTACAGGATGTGGGACAAAAGTTGTACCCTAGTTGTAAAAATTTAACAAAGTTATCATTTGTTATGAGGTTATTTCACATGAAGTGTCTATACGGGTGGAGTAACAAATAAGATGAGGGATTACTTGAATTCTTTAGGTTTTCATATCCTGATGGCAATTTGGTTCCTAATTCATTTTACAATGCTAAAAAAATGATTTGAGATTTAGGACTTGACTACGAAAAGATTGATGCTTGCATTGAAGGTTGTGTGTTGTATCAAAATGAGTATGCTAATTTGGAAAAATGTCCAAGATGAAAGAAATCTAGATGGAAATCGAATGAGAGCAATGGTAATGTCATTGGGAAGAAAAAGAACAACAAAAAGGTTCCTCAAAAGATTCTACGTTATTTTCCATTAATGCCTAAGGTACAAAGATTGTTTTTGACAAAACATATAGCTTCCGAAATGAGATAGCATAAAGAGGGTAGAGTAAATGACGGTGTGTTAAGGCATCCAGCTGACTCCATGGCATGGAAACAACTAAATGAGGTTCACTCTTAGTTCGCATTAGGTTCTCGTAATGTTAGACTTGGCCTTGCAAGTAATGGGTTCAACATTTTCGATGTTATGAGTGCAAGCCATAGTACATGGCTTATTATGTTAATTCCATATAACTTGCCACCATAAATGTGCTTGAAGCAACCTTTTTGGTTAATGTCCATGATTATACCTGGTCCTACATCACTTGGAAATAACATTGATGTTTATCTACAACCATTAATTGAAGAACTAAATCAATTGTGGGAAAATGGTGTCGAGACATTTTATTTCATTGGAGCAAAATTTTTGTTTATATGCATCAATTTTATGGACAATCAACGACTTCCCTACATATGCAATATTGTCTAGATGGAGCACTAAAGAAGAGCTAGCATGTCCATGTTGCTATAAGGATACGGTATCATTAAGACTTAAGCATGAACGAAAGCATTGTTATATGGGTCATCGTAGATTTTTAGAAGCTAATCATAAATGACGTAAGACAAAGGAAGCATTTGATAACATGAGGGAAACAAGACAAGCACCAAAGCCATTATCAGGGGATGATGTGATTGAACAATATAAAACTTTTGAGCAAAAGGATAAAGTGTTATAATTGACGAAAGAAGAGTATTTTTTTTTTTAATTTACCATATTGGAAGACATTGTTACTTCGAAATAATTTGGATGTGATGCATATAGAAAAGAATATTTATGATAGTATATTGGGAACACTACTTGAAATAAAAGGGAAGACAAAGGATGGCCCAAATGCACGTCAAGATCTTAAAGTAATGAGAATTAGAAAAGATCTACATCCAGAACGTAAATGTGACAAGTATATTATTCCTTTTGCATGTTACACACTAACAAAAAATGAAAAACAAATGTTGTGCCAGTTTTTAAAAGATGTGAAGTTGTTTGATGCTTATGCATCAAATATAGGGCGATGTGTAAAGACAACAACGTGGTTGGATTGAAAACACATGATTGCCATGTTATATTTCAAGGTTTACTTTCGCTTGTAATACATGGTTTATTACCGAAGAAAGTTTGTGAACTTTTAATTTCTTTAAGTCATTTCTTTGTGGAAATATGTTCAAAAGAATTGACTGTTGAAGCATTGGACCAAATAGATCATCAAAATGCAGAAACCCTCTGTAGATTGGAAAAAGTATTTCCACCTTCATCTTTGATGTTATGATGCACTTATCGATTCACCTTGCATATGAAGCTAAGGTAGCAGGTTCTGTGCAATATAGGTGGATGTATCTAATTGAGAGATATTTATGCATGTTAAAAGGGTATGTGTGTAACAAAGTTCATCCAGAAGAAACAATTGTTGAAGGGTATATTTCAGAGAAATGTATGACATTTTGCTCCTGGTATTTTAATGATATGGATACAAAACTTAATCAACTAGAAAAGAATATTGACACTTGTCTAACTGAAGCAACATTTGGTTTGAGTTTATTTACATTGGTACAACCATGACAGACAAAACTACATGTTTGAAGCTTTTTGTAATTCAAAGCTCAAAATGGCACATCATTACATTTTAACCAATTGTGAAAAGGTTTCTCTATGGGTTGAGAAAGTCATTTTATATTCATAAGAAGCATAATTCTTTAAATTTGTATTTGCTGATAATTTTATTATTAATATTGCCTTTACATGTATGTAGCAAACATATTAGGGAGCTTACATCAATAAACTCTCAAAATGTAGAACAAAGACACAAAGAATAATTTTCAAAGTGGTTTAAGTCTCAAGTAAGTGAATTAATTTTATACTAACTTTCATGTGTCCATTTCAAACATTTGCAATTAACTGATTGTAATTGTAATTGTGTAAATGTAGATTGAACAACTTTACGACAATCAAGATGAACGGATAAATAACCAAATATTATCGTTAGCTCGAGGGCCAGATTCTTTTGCACGAGTTTATTCTTGATACACTATTAATAGTTTCTTATTTCGTACAAAAGAAAGTGAGCAGATGTTAAAAACCCAAAATAGTAGTGTGGTTGTGAAAGTTGAAGAAAGTACAGGGTATATAGATTGATTTGGAGTCATTAAGAAGATTATTGCTTTAGAGTATTTGGGAAGTAAGGAAGTTATTTTGTTTAAATGTGATTGGTTTGAGGTGCCACCTCAAGGTAGAAACTAAAGTAGAGGGTGTAAGAAGAATAAGTATGGATTTATCAATGTTGACATGACATGTCTTCACTACAAAGATGACCTCTTCATTTTAGGATATCAAGTAGAACAAGTTTGTTATGCAAAGGATGTTAAAAATTCAAATTGGTATTCAGTGATAAAGTTGAGGTCAAGAAACCTCTTTGTTATGCCAAATAGGGTGCAAGAAGTAGATGGTGAAAATAAAAAATTCTAATTATGAGCCTTACGAATTGAATGAAGTTCTAAGAAGTCAACATGATATAGGCAAGGTTTTTAGACCCGGATCATTCATTGAACCGTAAAAGGGAGAGGTTCAAGGTTTTTGAGGTCGAACTGGGGTCGAACCATGATGACGTCATAATTAATTTAATAATTATTTTAAATATAAATAAATGCATAAAATTATTACAAATAGAATATTTTATTAAAATAGTACAAATAAATATAGAGATGCAGCACTTTCTAGCTTAAAATATTACTTTAAAGTTTATCTTAATAAATTAAATTAAAAAGTTCAACGTTTAAAAAGTTTAACATTTAAAATTAAATATAAAAATAATTGCAATGTCCACTCATGCATTTAATTTACCATTTCCCCAAACAAACTCTCTTCCCCACGTCAGTATTCCCTATGCTCATAAAACCATCAGACCCTTGCCCACTAGTACACTACCACTAGGCCGGCTAGTCTTTTCCTTCTTTCCCTCACAGGCTTCTTGTTTATCTTAATATATTAAATTAAAAAGTTTAACATTTAAAATTAAATATAAAAATAATCGCAACGTCCATTCATGCATTTAATTTACCCTTTCCCCAAACTAACTCTCTTCCCCACGTCAGTATTCCCCATCCTTATAAACCATTAGACCCCTGCCCACTCCACTAGTACACTACCACTAGGCCGGCTAGTCTTTTCTTTCTTTCCCTCACAGGCTTCTTGTTTTCTTTCTCTCTCGCCCTTCTCTCTTCCAGAACTGATCTGAGCAAACTTTTCTCCCTTTCTTCCAAAACAAATCCGAGCAAAATCTCCCCCAAAACATCAATTTAGCGAACAAGATCTGCTACTTTCGGCTTCTAACGAACAAGATGACCCTTTCGACGATGAAAGATTCAAAACTTCTGGCAAGTTTTCGGTGAATATTTTCAAACAAAAAGCCCAAGTCTGACTGGAAAACCCGTGCACAGTCTATAATGTCCATTTCGTTGCCTTTTTTTATTTTTATTTTTATTTTTTAGGTTCAGATTCAAAGGGAAGTAGAGAACCGTGAGAAGCAGTCTGGTCACGGTTCTCAAAACAGTGAGGTCTGACCGCGGTTCGCACGGCTCCCTGCTTTTTTCCTGTAGAGCGGTTCTTGAGGCTAAAAGAACCGCAAAGATGAACGGTTCGAGGTTTTCCCGGTTGGACTGTATGGTCCGGTCCGGTCCAGGTTTCAAAACCTTGGATATAGGTGGTAGCGAAGAAGATTCCGAAGACATGACTAGCTGGTGTAGAAGTATTCCTTACTTTATAAGATTTTGTTCATTGTTAAGCAGAAATATTCCTTTACCTTTAAAATCCTTGATTCATCCTACATTTTATTGACATTACCTTATAAAAACCACAAATTCAAGCAAAAGTAAAAATTCCACAAATTCCCAACCTTCGGACTCCATAATTTGTCAAAGATATGAAAGTAGCAAACACCCATAAAGTAAAAAAAAAAAAAATCTAAAATTAAAATTTTTTTTTCTCCCAGTTTGGTGGCTACGAAAATTGACAAAAGAAAAAGAAAGAAAATTCTTAATTTCCTTTTCTCAATCTAGGCTTTGAAATAAAAATCAACTCAGTTAAGACATATACTTGTATTAGGCTACTTCATTCTACTTCACTTCTTAAAATCCAAAGCTAATTTTTTTTTTTCCTTTCTAAGTCCTCTCTAGAAACAAACAAATAAAATTTAAATTTGAATTTAAAGAGAAGCAAAAGATTATACCTGTAAGTCAGAGAAATTCCTCAAACCAACCAGAATGAGAGATTGAAATTCCTTAAAGAAAACCCAGTAAAAGAGAATGAACTTCTCCTTCACTGCTCCTCAAATCACAATCTTCAACGATCTCTCATCTTTGCCTCCTTCAAATCTCACTTTTTTGCCTCTCTCAAAAAAAATTTTTTTTTTTTTTGGGTGATAGTTTCTGGTTGTTTGTGTGAGAGAAACCAAATTCAAGCCAGTAGAGATAAACTTCATACTTGAACGGTATCATGGATGGAGATAAAGACGGAACTGAGAGGGTGAGAGAAAAACGGAAAAGAGATGAGAAAAAAATGGGAAAATGATTCAACTTTCCCACTACCCAATTTTTTTCTCAAAAAAAAAAATACTTTCCCACTACCCAATATCCTGTCCTGCGAAATATTGCAACAATATCCAACTCTACACTATAAGCAATTGATGTGGTTGCCTAAGGCTCAAGTAGAAAAAAGATCCAAAAATTTAATTTAATTAAGCCCAAACCTTAGCCAATAAATAAAATAATTTTTTATCAAATAAAAAAAAAAAAGAAAAGAAAAAAAGACAGAGAAATGCTACGTTCACAATATTTTTCACAACAAATCCTAAGTCGCAATTTGTTATTGATGGCAAAAAAATAATTACAATGGTGGGTTCAAATTATAACCAGTAGCAACTTAACACCTAAAATTTGTTGTGAAAAATATTGTGAATGCACTTCTAAAAAAAAAAGCAATATACAAAAAAATTCATAACATTTTTTACAATAGTTGAATTGACAAACTTTTACTAGTTCTCACCTAGTTCCACCACTAACATCACTCTTTTACTTACTACTATCAATTTACCACATCAACAGGTGTGAAAAGTTTTGTCAATTTTTTTGTGTCTATAGACTTTCTAAAACAAAATTCTACGTGGTTCATCTTAATTAATCATAATTTTGCATCTAAAACAAGATAATAGAGTTTATATAATATTTAATTTTTTTTAAGTCATATTTAAATATAGGCGAAAATATGCTTTTGGTCCCTATATTTTGGGCCAATTCCCGTTTTAGTCCCTACTTTTTTGGAGCGCCTATGTTGGTCCTTGGAAATCGAAAATTGTTACCATTTTAGTCTCTACCATCATCTCAGTAATGAAAATTGTTTATGTGGCAGACGAAATGCACTGTTGGCAAGTTAGATGCTAATGTGGCTAATAAATTTTAAAAAAAAAATATTTGGCATTTTAAAAATGCCACATCAGCATTTAAATTGCCACATCAACATCTGATTTGGAAAAAAATAATTTAAACACGTTAATTTTTAATAATTCTAAAAACAAAAAACATAATTAAAAATTAAAACAAATATAAATTTAGATCTGGGAACATATTAAACATAAACACATAGAAGCACATACCCAGAAAAAATCTCAGTTCTTTGTTCAACTTGAACCCAAACCCAAAACACAATGCCTCATCCAACCTCAAAAACTAAAACCCAAATCAGAAGTTATCTCAAAACCCACCCAAAATACAACCGAATGCTCCATAAACACATTAGCCACTCAAAGTTTATCACCAACAATCAAATATATCAACCAAAAAATAAAGACCCAGATCAAATATCAACAACCAGCAAATGATGGGGTGTGGCCAGGGTTTCGGCCATGGATTTAGAGAGAGAGAGAGAGAGAGAGAGAGAGAGAGAGAGAGAGAGAGAGAGAGAGAGAGAGAGAAATATGACAAGATAGAGTTCAATTGATGGGGTGTGGCCATGGGTCGTTAGCCATGAGTTTCGGCCATGGGATTCGACCATGAGATAGAGAAAGTTAACATCATCGATTTTTTGACCATGGGTCCATGGGGAAGAATGATTTTCAGCATGGATTTGTGGGGACTATGGGTTTTTGGCCATGGATCTTAGGGAAGAAGAACAAGAAAAAGTATGGAGATTTTGGGTGTGGCATGTTGTGGGTCTTTGGAGATTTTAGGGTGTGGCTAGGCTTTGGAATTTGATAATTTTGCTTGAGTTTGAGAAAATAGGGGCTTTGGGATTTATTATTTTGTATTTAAGCTGATTTTTCTGGGCTTTTTTGTGTTTGTTTTCTAAGAAAATTTATAGGTTTATGGGTTTGTTGGAGATTGGTTTGTTTATTGGGTTTATGGGTTTGATATGCTAGAGAATTCAGTGTTAATTGTGTTAGATTTTGGGGAAGAACATGAAGAATTTGGTGTTGGATATGTCTTGATTTAGGGATGTTCTTCCAAAAAAAATAATGAAAAGCAACAAAAAAATTATTATTTAATTTAATTAGATTGAAGGTTTGTTTTTTAATTTAATTTAATTTTTGTTTAAATTTTGCTAACGTGGCATTTTTAAATGCTAAATAAATTTTGTTATTATTATTTTATTAGCCATTCTAGCATTTAACTTGCCAACAATGCACTTCATCTACCACAAAGAAAATCTCCATTACTGAGATGACAGTAGGAACTACAATAGTAACAGTAGGGTTAAGGGCCCAAATTATATATTGGGCCTTAGGCCTTGACCGAAAGCATAGTAATCCGAGAACAAACAAATGGTGTTGGATGGGTCAAGCTTAGAATCTAATGAGTGAGATACAAATGGGAGGGCAGTCCGAAAAGGAATAACTCCTCGAATGTGCTAGGTACAGCTCAAATGTATGTCCCGATAGTCAGGGAGATGTTCTAAGAAGTTTTAGTGATAAGGACGTGCATCATGAACATACGAGAAGGAGGGGAACCCAAAAATATCTAAGGGAAAGCTGTTACCACCACATTAAATGCACTGCAACTACTTTTCTGACCGCATTTATGTGGAGAAAACCCCTGAACAGTGCTGCCTTGGCTACCACAACTCATAGAAAGCCAAAGAGGGTGTCTGATGGGATAGGTACTCAAGTAAGGGGTCAAATGACCAACAAGTGTAGGATCAAGATGATCCAAAAGGTGCTATATAATGTAAGAGACCTTCCATGAGGAGGGGATCAGAAAAAGAGAAAGAAAACACTGTAGCCATCAAAATTATATTTGTATTGGGTCTAGTTGATTTATATAAAGACTTACCTCCTCAGACAGGGAATTGATTCAGATCAGTGCTTCTTGTTCTTGTTTGATCATCATTTAAATCCATATTAGCCGTTGTCCAATTCATTAGGGCCTAGTTCTTTGACCCACTCTCTACAAATTTATTGTACTGGGCTCATTGGACCAAGATCCCATACATTTTGGGCTTGGGTTGCAAAACGTGTCCCTACAGTAACGATTTTTGATTTTCAAGGACCAACATAGGCGCTCCAAAAAAGTAGAGACCAAAATGAGAATTAGCTCAAAATGTAGGAACCAAAAATGTATTTTCGCCTTAAATATATAAAATGCCTCAATTTCAATCTTTGCCTTAAGCCCCCAAATGCATCAAGCCGCCCCTAACCTCTATTACAACAATTTCATTTGATGTGAAATAAGGTTTTACCTATTGCAACAATATATTTCAACATAAAATAAGGTTTAGCTATTGCAACAACACATTTAGATGTAACAAGGCAATTCTTGCAACAATCTTAAATTGACGTAATACATTTAAATTACTATTACCAAAAAAAAAAAAAAAAAAAAAAATCCAGAGACACAATAGTATATATATTGCCCCAATTAATTTTTTTGTTGCAATAGTACTTATTGTAACAAGTCTTTTTTCACTAATTACAAAAATATATTTTGATGTGAAATAAGTGGTTACAACATATTTCAACATAAAATAAGGTTTAACTATTACAATAACACATTTAGATGTAACAAGGTAATTCTTGCAACAATCTTAAATTGATGTAATAAATTTAAGTTACTATTACAACAAAAAAACAACCCACAAATGCAATGGTATATATTACCCCAATTATTTTTTTTGTTGCAATAGTACTTGTAGTCCTTTTTCTTGTAGTGTAATATACTAGTTTTCTTCCATTTCTTATATGCTTGTACTTGGAGTGAGCTTGTCTTATTCTATTACTAACTCTCATGGTAAGAGAACCAATAATGCAAATGCAATACAATTTCTCTTCCATAAAGCTAAGACTCTAGTAATTTAATTAACTTTTTTGTTGTTTTTAAGGGAAACACTCAATGTTTAAATTCCCTCCTCAAACTATCGAATTAACAAAAAAAAATCTCTCTTCCATAAAAGTATCCTCTCTCCTGTTCTAACAATTTATTTATTTTTTATTTTTGGGTTGAGAAACAATGTTCTAACAATTGAAAAGTTTTTTTTTTTGGTGAAAACAATTGAAAAGTTAATTCCATGGTTTTAAAAAAAATAAAATATAATAAAAAGCGGAAAGGGAAGATAAAATTATCCTCTCTCTCTCTCTCTCGGGTAAAAAAGTGTCCTCTCTTGTTCTATAATTATTTCTCTCTGCCTATCCGTACCTGGTGTCAAACAAATTCACAAGTTGACTTTACATTTGATTATTTACCGTGGAATACCATATTTGCCTTCACTTTGTAGTCCATTTGGCTAAACCGGAACTCCCTGATCTTTAACAACCAAAACATCCCCCACAATTACTTTGGAACAAAGCTCTATCTCATGCAACTGAATTTTTCTTTCTTAGCTCAATACCCTCTTCATCAACATCCTAATACTCATTTATCCTTATCACATGGACGCCAGCTAGTAACCCTTTTATTACCATAAACACGGATGACAGCTCGAAAGGAAATCCAGGACAATTGGGTGCAGGTGGCCTAGCTTGAGATTCTGATGGCAACTGGCTTTCGGCCTTCTCTCTACATTTAGGTAACACCAATAATACTGTGGCCGAACTTTGGGCCATCCGCGAGGGCCTGATGCTAGCTTGGAATCATGGATACCAACATGTCTCCCTTCAAACAAACTCCTTACTTGCTACTAAATGGTTAAGTACTACCAATATTGACTATCCTCTTGAGTTTACTAAATTAATTCTGGATTGCAGGTGGCTCATGTCCAAGCCATGGGCGGTCCGCATTGAACACGTGTGGAGAGAAGCCAACAGTTGTGCAGACCTGTTGCTATCATGTTTAGTTATGTGTGTTTGTAGTTCTAGTGTTGGTGTCTTTTAATTTTCTGTTTGTAGTCCAAGTGTTGTTGTTTTGTAAGTCTGTTTGTGTAAGTTAGCCTTCGTTTATGCAACCAAAAAAAAATTGTTGAGAAACCTTGTTCTAGTAAAAAACGTGGGCGGCAGGATTCGAACCTGCGCGGGCAAAGCCCACATGATTTCTAGTCATGCCCGATAACCACTCCGGCACGCCCACTTACTTGTTGAAAAGTGTCATACCATTATATCTTATAATTTAGTTTGAGTTACATACTATATCGTTAAGCTACTGAACCGGGTTTCATTGTCTTTGAAATGGATGACTGTTGGTATGGTAGGTTGTGAAGCAATTCGGGTCTATCTTTGCTGCTAGAGGCTAGAGCAGGTCAGAAATGGTTTCCATCGATCATTATCCTGTTCTTTCCATCCGTTCTTCTTCACATATCTTTTCATTCCTTCTAAATTTTTTGAACTCTGCACTAAGCACTTTGTGTGTAATGTAATTCTACTGTGACATAGCAACTCTTTTTGGCATCTTCTTGACTAATTTTCCAGTGTTTTACATTAAAATCCTTTCTGGGTACCCTTCAAAATCGATTCTTTTTATGTATTTTGAGGAAACTTCACTACCATTTTTGCAAAAACCTGATTCCTTGCATATCCCAGAATTTGTTATTTGTGTGACTTCAACTGATTTTCAAGTTCTGAGCATGAGCATCAAATATTATCTAGATATTCAACAGTTGGAGTCCTTCTAATTGATTTTGGTTCTTAATTTTTAAGTTATTTCCTTTTGAATATCTTTATAGCTTACCAATGCCTTTGTTTTTTTTTAATGCTACGCAGACACAGCCTTTGTAGTGTTTGATAGGTTGATTGAATTAGTGCCATGATGGCTTCTACCATTTTTAGAAGCATTCAAAACCACCCTTTGTTGCTGTACCCAACTGCATTGTTTAGAAGAAAGAATGGCGTTTTTTATTGCACTATGAAAAGCACAGAAGCCCAAACTGCCACTCAAGAAAAGCAAAAGCCCCAAATCAAAAATCCACCTCGTACCCAGACCAAAACAAGTGATAAATTCTCAAAAGATTATGAAGCAGTCATTGGTATAGAAACCCATGTCCAGCTCAACACCCTTACCAAAGCCTTCTGTGGTTGTCCTTACAATTATGGGTCTCCACCAAACACCAGTGTCTGCCCCATTTGCATGGGTTTGCCTGGTGCTTTGCCGGTTTTGAACTCAAAGGTCATTGAATTAGCGGTGAAAGTGGGTCTTGCACTGAATAGCAAGTTGTCTCTAAACTCAAAGTTTGATAGGAAACAGTACTTTTACCCGGACCTTCCAAAAGGCTACCAAATATCTCAGTTTGATGTTCCAATTGCAAGTGGTGGTTACATTGATTTGGATCTTCCTGTGGAATTTGGCGGGGGACATAGGAGGTTTGGCATTACAAGGGTTCACATGGAGGAAGATGCAGGCAAGCTGCTTCATTCAGAAAATGAAAGTTATTCACAGGAAATTACTGCTTCCCCTTTGCCTAAATACTGTACCACTTTTTACTGCATTGAACTGTATTCTTCTTTGCTTTCAAGAATATATATTGTCGCTTTCACGTTTAATCAGGGTCAAGTGTCAGTCATATGATTTGTGGGTCAAGTTGACTCTATACGCATGCTAATTCTATAATTTATTGCCTTCTTATCTAGTAGTATGAGTTCATATGCATTCAAAATGAAAATTTGTTTGTGACATATCTCTTTCCATAGATTTTGATGACTGCTGAAAATGGCAATTATCATGTATAATATAGGCTTGTTGATATGGTTGATTTTATTGCAGGTTGATTTAAATAGAGCAGGGGTGCCTTTACTTGAGATTGTTTCTGAACCAGATATGAGAACTGGTATTGAGGCTGCAGAATATGCAGCTGAATTGCAGAGGTTAGTTCGATATTTGGGAGTGAGTAATGGCAATATGCAAGAAGGTTCACTTCGTTGTGATGTGAATGTCTCAATTCGACCAATTGGGCAAGCACAGTTTGGGACAAAGGTAGTTGACCTCTCACTTCTTACTGTTTTTGTTTTCCTAGCAACTAGAAAAACTGAAACAGTTCAGAAAGTAAACAGTAAAGTGTTCTGATGTGTGAAGGAAGCCTTTTTCTTAATTTATAAATATAATGTAATATATAAATTTATTTCACAGAAAAGTAAAACTCAAATACAAAGGGGGTGTATTAGTGCTACTCCTAAATAATTACAAACTCCAGTTCAGAAGATCTAGAAAATCAAATAAAGATGTGGGTTGCGCATTGCCTAAAACAGTCATCCAGTTCTCCAAAGTCCAAAGTTCTCAAAAAAGAGGACTTTAATTGCATGCCAAGGACACTTAGCACCATCAAAAGTCCTATTCTTCTCTCCATACTCATTGCACACAAGGGAACATGCCAAATCTTTTTCACCTGTTATGACCAAACTTACCATGCTAACATACAAGTACTTGATGCCATACAAATTTTTTTTTTTTTTTTGCATGGTATTTTTTTTTTTTTACTATTGATGAGATTTCACATACACCCAGTGGTTTTGAAACCACAACCTCACCCTCCACCCATTATTATAGGAGGAGAAAGTGCCATTTGAGCTGGAGCTCAATGGCCCTTGGACCAAATGACATCTTCTTTTCTCCATAATAGGTCACGAGTTAAATCTTGTATGGTTGAATGATTTATATCTACAAAACAAAACAAGAGGAAAAAAAATGATAGAAATTTACATCCCTAATTTAATTGTTATAATAATTGGGGAGGGGGGATTTAGATCCTAGTACTCATAAAAGAGACAGGCTAATGCCATTAAGTTACAAGGCCTTTGGCAATTATTGACTTAGGGTTCTATGATAAGATGTGCTTAAAAATAAGAAAAATCCATTGTGTAAAATCCATTGTGTATAATATATACCCTTTCATAAAATCGCAAAAATGTTAAAAAAAAAAAATTAAAAAGGCGAAGAATTATACTTGGAGGTTCCTATATTGCTTCGACCTCCTTATCATAATCCTTTTAAATGCATGTAGTTACTGGTAACCAGAACAACTTTTCTAGCATATAATTTTTCTTGTACTACCATGATTAATCTTTGTATTTCATTTTAATTTTGGGCGTAATGACCCTACTTAAGAAGATAAATATATTTATGGATGTATAACAATAACAACAAAAGGCACTAATTCTTTTTCTAATTGGTGTTTTATATTTCTTTTAGTTGGTAAGTTATACACACACTCAATGGGTTTTGAACCCATGACCATACCCTCTACCCACTCTTATAGGAGGAAGTGTCATTTGAGTCAAAGCTCCAATGGATTTGGTGTTAAAAGTTATTGGAAGTTCATGATCTAATTCCCTATTGTATTGGCAGGTTGAGATAAAAAATTTGAACTCTTTTTCATCAGTTAGCCGGGCCATTGATTTTGAAATTTCAAGGCAGGTGCTTCTTCACAGCCAAGGCCAGGGTGATCAAATTACACAGGAAACTCGTCTCTGGGAAGAAGGTTCTCAGGTTATTGTTACATCTTTTATTCTAGTCATGTTGTGGAAACAAGTACCAGATATATGGTTCACTTAGTTATTTTGTGTCTACTTTATGCTCCATTAACCTTTGTTATAATGTTTAGAAAACAGTTACAATGAGGAAAAAGGAAGGGCTTGCTGATTATCGATATTTCCCAGAACCAGACCTTCCGGGAGTTATCCTTACTAAAGAATATGTCAATAGTATTTGTGATTCATTGCCAGAACTTCCAGAAGTGAAGCGTCGGAGGTATGAGAAGATGGGCCTGAGCATGCAGGATGTTCTTTTCCTTGCAAATGACGTTAATGTGAGCCCTCCTTATTACTTCAAATGTTTTTGCTGGCTGGGGATTGCTTAGTTGGCATTTAAAAGATTTTGCTTTTCATATTCAGGAGTTTGAAGGAAAAGGCCAATCAAATTAAAAAAGAAGAATTTTCTATGTTTTAATACAATCTCTTATTACTTATCAAAAAACAAAAAAATAAAAAAGAAGAGTAAAAAGTTGACACTGAATTCATATTCAAACTTAGAATTAAAAGAATAGTAAGAAAAGCTAAATTTTGGGTTAGTCTTTTGATATATGATACAGTAATCCCCAATTTAGAATTGTGCCCAAGGTCCTTACAATCTACATATATTTTATTCAAAATGAATGTAAATAAACATGGAGAGAGAGAGAGAGAGAGAGAGAGAGGGGTGTGTGTTAGCTCTTAATCCTGGAATACAAAACCCCAATATTTGCTAAGTCATGTATTTCAGTCATATATCACAAGCTTCAGGCATTTTCCACGTGCGTCTTGACTGTTGTTTGAGGGGTGGCCAAGGTCATTTAAGCCTCTAATTCTGCAGGCATATTCCTTAGTCTTACTTCAAGACAAGCCTGAAAGAAATTTCTTACAATCCTTAATAAGTAATAACCTTGTATCTGTTGCTTTATAGTATTGTTTGGGATATATATCATGCTAGAATGATCTGAGATATGGCTCTTTTGCTGAACAAATGTCTTAGGTTGCAGAATTTTTTGATGCAACTATTGCAAAGGGAGCTGATGTGAAGCTGGCTGCCAATTGGATAATGGGTGACATTGCTGCTTACATGAAAAATGAAAAATTGACCATAAATGAGATAAAGTTAATCCCCCAGGAGCTAGCTGAGTTGATAGCTTCAATAAAAGGTGGGACCATCAGTGGGAAAATTGGGAAAGAGGTAAGAGTTTGCCTCTGGTAATAATGCTTACCGCAGACAACATTTTCAAATTTCATTTGAACTCTGATGTCCTAGCTGATCATTGTATACCTTAGTGCCTCTATATGTCATTGGTTCACTTGTTTGTAAATTTACTTTTTATTTTTCCTAATTTGTCAGACTGAAAGATTTATATGCTTACTTTTTGAACAATCTCATTGTATAAAAGATTTTCTTCTTTTATCTTTTTCCACTCCCCCCCCCCCCCCCCCCCTTCTCTCTCTCTCTCTCTCTTTAAGTCTTTATAATGTTATTGGAATGTAAGAGCCTCCCTAACTTATAAGCAGGTAAAATATCAAATAAAACTAGCTTATATTAATCTTGTAATAGCATGTGGCATAAGGGTTTAATAAATTGCTAGGCTCCCTAAGGTTGCAAGGTTTTAAGATTTAAAAAAAAAAAAAAATTATTATTTATTGTTAACCCATACACACACACTGGATGGGTTTTGAACCACGATCTCATCCTCTATCTTACTCTTACAAGGGGAGGAGGTTCCATTTGAGCTAGAGTTCCTAGTTGATAAGTTTTATAGCTTGTTTGGATGGAGGGGGAGTAGAGGAGAGTAGAGTAGAGGGAGGGAGAGTAAGTTAAATTACCTTATTTGAATGTTTTTTAATTGAGGAGGGGGAGGAATTTGGAGGGGTTCTAACTACTTCTAACCCCTCATTTTTAATTCCCCCAAATTGGAGAGATTTGGAGGGAGAGTAGAGCATAGAAATGCTTGACCAAATGAATTACCAAATTTACCCTTACCATATTAACAAAATTACAAATTATGAAAAGGCTAATTATTCCCCTCTCCTTTACTTAATTTTAAAAACATCCAAACAAGGTGGAGGATAACCACTCCCCTCTACTCTCCTCTCTCTCCAAACTTCCAAACATAGCATTAATATATTGTAGCTGCACCATATGTAGGATAATTTTAAAAGTATTATACACATTGGGACCCTATGATAGTTTAGCAATGAGAGAGTTCAATTGGCATCTGGGGCATTGGCATTTGCGCAGGCCTAGATTTTGCAAATGTCCTTTGTCACACATGGTGCTGTGTTAACTTGTCCAAGTGAATGGAAAAAGGAAGCAATACCTTATGATAGTTTTTCTGTATTTCTACTCTTCTGTGGACATGTTTTACCATATTGTGTATTTCTAAAATTCTCAACTTATAATTTATAATTTGCAGATACTGTTTGAACTACTAGCCAAAGGTGGAACTGTCAAGGGACTAATAAAAGAAAAGGATTTAGTTCAGGTAAGTTATTTTATTTAGGATCTAGAATAGATATGATTCTTTCAAATGGTAAAATATATGAAATATGAAGCTCTCCATTGTTTGTTTTTTGACTCTACAAATTTTATTTCCCATACCTTTGCCTTGAAATGCTCAGATGAGATGTCTAAATTTGAAAGACCTATGATTGGTTGCTCAATGTCAAAGGTACATGGTCTTGGATTGATGTGAGAGTGAGTGAGCAGGAAGCAAGAAAAACTAGTTTAGTGAATGTTATACCTAAGGATTTTAATGACAAAAAACTTTTTGGAGTAGAATTTGTCTATTGTATGCTAATTTTAGGTTAGACATTGAAGAGATCACAAGAAACATTGTATTGACATTTATACTAGCTTCAAATATAGGATTACATTGTCCTGTTCCATTAAAATAAGAGCCAATTCTTAAATTTTGCTTCAGCATGTTATGTGTGAGATTAAACAACCGAGTGGTTAACTAATTTACAGTGTGTTTGGAATTTTTTTTTTGAGCAAGAGGAGAGTAGAGTTGAGGGTCCCGGTCAAGGGGGGAGGGAGAGGAGAGGGGAGGAAAAGGTGGGGAATGGTTACCCCTTCCCTTTGTTTGGATATTTTAAAAATTAAGAGGTGCAAAGGGGAGGGGGATGATTGTACAAATTGACAATTATGAACCTCGTTTTCTAATTTGAAAGAAATAGATAGAAATTGACATCATAAGGGCAAAATTGATAATTTAAATTTTTTTAATATAAGTGGAACACCTCCCCTCCAAATTCCCCCAAACCTCTCATTTTTTATTCCCCCACCCTCAAACCATTTCCCTCCCCCTTTAAATCCATGCAAGGTTCACTAAACCCTCCCATCCCCTACCTTCTACTCTCCCTCTCCTCTCCTTCCATCCAAACACCCATTTACCTAGATTGCCCTGGATAGTACATTGTTTCAGATGCTGAATCTGCACCTGCAGAATATACAAAATCCTCCAAACCCTTTTTTTGTTAATATAGTGACAAAGATGTAAATAGGGACGAAAATGTATAAGCATTTTAATTTCTTGGAGATATGGTATGAACCAAGAGAAGCTAAATGGTTGTTTAAGCTTTGGGTATATTTGAACTTCCAGTGTGCTTATTTTGATCTAAACTGATATGAGCCAAAACTTGAGCTTATTCATGGGTCTAACTGAGGTTGTTCAGTAGGTTAATTTGATAATTACTTTTATTGTAATTCAATATTAATTACAGCACCCCACCCTTTTTTTTTCCAAAAAAAAAAAGAAAAGGAAAAAGCATCACACTTTTGCATGGGATCCATCAACTGGTGTTCAAGCATACTGCTGTCCAAGCCTTGGCTTGTTTGGCAATCAGCATGATATATGAGAGTCTGTAATATGATAATGAAAAGGCATGACCAAGTTATTCCCTAAATTGGGAGTAATTTCATTAAGTGATATCCTATGAGAGAGATAGTTTACATTGTCAATCAAATGGTTACAATTATTTGTATGCTAATGATGATTATAGTAACATTTGGCTTAGAAGAAATTGGGTAAAGAAGTCTCATGGTTTTGAATATAACAGATAGTAGATCCTATGGAGATTGAGAAAATAGTAGATAAAGTGCTTTCAGAGAACCCAAAGCAGCTGGAGCAATATCGTGGGGGCAAAACTAAGCTACAAGGTTATTTTGCTGGCCAGGTAAAAAATCTGTGGGTTTTAATATGAAACTTGTAATCTATTTCTTCATCCTGGTTAATTTGTTAATAGTTTTCCTGTCTACCAAGATGATTCTGTATGTTTTGGGATGTGCAGGTAATGAAACTGTCAAAAGGTAAAGCAAATCCAGGGCTTCTAAACAAGATCCTTTTGGAGAAATTAAATGCCCAAAGCTGATGATTTTGTTGGTGGGTATCTCCATATATTTCCTGTTTATTACAAGAAAATGAAAAAACACAAGCAACCTTCTTATTCGTGCCACAACTCTTGCCAGGTTCCATCATAGAAACTGGTCTACCCTTGGGTATAGCTAGATGATGCGCTTACTGGAGGCAAATCGGTGTTGTCCCAGTGACATAAGTTTGCTGATGATGTCACCCCATGAGCTTTTCTGATGAATTATATATCCCTGCCTACTGATGGTAGAAGAATATTGTAACTCTGACTGACATGTTTGATCTCTACTTCTGAACTCATAATACTTCACAGCAGCTTGCAGTTTACTTCTGAAATCATAATACTTCGCAGCGAATTGCAGTTATACCTGTTCTGCAAGAAACATGGAATAGAATTGTGTGGAAGAGGCTGGTGGTGTTACTTGCTCGTCACTTATATATTCTTCTGTCACTTGAGCGGCTTTCCAAAGTGGGATAGATTAATAGTGAGTTGTAAGCTCATTTTGTTTTAGTATTTACATATAAATCTTGTAGGAAGTCAAGCACTATACTCTAGACTTCCATTTCTTTCTCTTGATGATTATAATTTGGTGGAAGGGGTTAGTATGTTATTGTTACTCTGCCCATTCCAATCTTTCCAAATACCTTCTTGTTTCTTTCAGTTTAATTTTGAATATATTTGGTTGGCTGTGGCCTAGTAAATATTAATTGATGCTTATTGATAATCTTGCCAGGTTTTTAGTTTGCTTGTTGGTCACTGAGATTTTCCTTAGCTTGTTCGTCCAATACATTTCAGATTATCATTAGTCCCTTAAAAAAAAAATGGAACTAAGATTCAGTTGTTTAAAAATTTGACTCAAGAAAAAAAGGATACATAATAACATGATAACATTAATTAGTGAAAGAAAAGAAAAGAGAACTTTTTTCAGTTAATGCCATATTGCATATTAGATATTTTAGTCCTTTATAATGACTTTATCATGACGCAATGGATACTAATTATAAGAATAGCTTGAAGGGATCACGACACTGAGGGTTGTTTAGGTCTTATGACAGGAGGATGTTAATATGCTGTTTATCCTTACCATGTATAGCTGGGATTTGGATGCTTTGCAATACCCAGGGCATTGTATGGGCTGCAATTACACTCATTCCTCTAACAAACAATTTTTACTTCACATTTTTTAGAACTTCTTAAATTTTTTTTTTAATTTTTTTTTTTTTTTTTTTTTTTTTTTTTTTAACTCTCAATCTCTCAACCATTAAGGGCAATTGCATATGGTGTGTAATATTTTAAGTATTGCACTTGATCGTATAACTCATCCTATATTGAGCCCAAATTAAGGATATTTTCTTTGTATTTAGTCAACCATAGGGCTTATATGATCAACTCAAGTCCTTGATTTTAGCCCAAATCTAGGATCTTTTCTCTGTGATTAGTCAACAATAGGTTCTATATAATTATAATCAACTCAAAAAAAAAAAAAAAACTGTAATTAGTAAACAATGGGATCTATCAACAAGTGAAAAGCATTGTGTACTGGGTGTGGTCTTTTTTTTATCCTAACAATAATATTCATCTCCTATTTTTAGCTCAGAAAACTCAAACAACCCTCAGTGTTGGTAAATGGTAATGTAGTCTACCTTAGACATGTTAACCCTCTGTAAAATCTACCATTGTTTTGTATGATTAGAAGACAACTTTCGAGTTAGACATAATAAGTTATTAAGGCACTTGTTGTAACATTCTACATAAACTTGCCTAAATTATAGGGATGAAAAGTTGTATAAGAAAGATCTAAAAAATTATTTTAAGAATTTAGCATAATTTAATTGGGGTCGGCTCCAATATTAGAGGAAATGACCTAAAGTATGCAAGGAAAGTGTGAGTCTATTGTGTGAAAAAAAATTGTAATAATAGTTGTTTGGTAAATCTTATTACACAAGCCCTATTATACATGCACACTCCCTTTTGAAATTAAGTTTTAAAAACACAATTTCAGTCTATATGGCCGTGTATGTTTGTTGAGTGTGTATGTGTACAATAGGAGACCAAAAAACCCCTGGATTGCATCAAATAGATAAGTAGCCGATATTTAGATATTGACTCTTGGTGTTGTTCTACTAAAGTTATTTAATACAACACTACACAAATTAAGTGGAGAAGTCGCAAATTATTCAGTGCTTAATTAGATACAATGAAATAAGCTATGATATTATATGTATGCACCTTATGATCATGTCTTATTTCCACATATCAAAACCCAGTCACATTATATATATGCACCTGATGATCATGTCTTCTTGCCACATATCTCATCAACGAGCAAGTCCAATGTGCACTTGGACGATCCAGCCTCCTCCATAGTTTTCTTGGCCATCTGTGCCACCTCTTTGCTCTTCTTCCTCACCTCCTTACCTTTCTCTTCTTCCATCAACTCCTTCACCATTTTCTCTAACCCCTCCCACTTCACAAACCCTCTCACTGACCCATTACATGTCTCAACCCTCAGTCCCACCTTTATCTCTTCCACAACCATTCTTGCATTCAAAGGTTGCTCTGCCATCATAGGCCATGCAAGGATTGGAACCCCAGCACATATGCTCTCCAACACAGAATTCCATCCACAGTGACTTAAAAACCCTTGCACACTCTCATGCATCAAAATCTCCCTTTGGTCAACCCATTCTCTCACTAAAATTCCTCTATCTTTCACTCTCTCTTCAAACTTATCATCTGAAATCTCTGACTCACTTTTTCTTATCACCCACAAGAAATTCACTTTGGATTCCTCCAACCCAATTGCTATTTCTTTGAGTTGTGCAGGTGAAATCTGTGTCTGTGACCCAAAGGCTATATACAGAACTGAGTTTCCTTGCTCAAGCTTCTTGTCGAGCCACTGAACCCATATGGGCTTATAATTATTGCTGGCTTCATTTCTAACCTTTGGTGGTTCAGCTAGGCATAAAGGTCCCACAGACCAAGCCTTGGGTATATATTTACGATTAAAAAAATCAACAAACAAAGGTTCAAGCTCATTGAAGCTATTGAATATAATACCATAGCTATTCTTTGTTGCTGTGATTGCTTTCATGGTGAACTCAAATTTCAGACCCTTTGGCTCCGGTTCAGTAAATGGGGGCTCAAAGTCATTTCTAGTAACTCTAATCCATGGAAAAGGAGTGACTGTTATTAACTCATCGTCTAACTCGGCTCCAAAGAGAAGCCTATCATTAGCCACAGCTCTAGAGATTGACAAAGAGTAATAGCTCATACCATTGAACACCAATCGTGGGATGTTGAACTTGGAGGCAGACTCTAGAGTCCACCAAAGGAACCCATCAGATACCATGAAGCTGACATGTGGAAGAGTCTGGAGCGCTCGTTCGAAGTCAGATTGCATGACCTTTGTAGCGTTAGCAAATGAATGGAATAGGGATATTGAAGGCAGTTTTTCAGTGCTCTCGATTCCAACAGGGATATCAGGCACGTTGTGAGAGAAGGGGAGGTCAAGAATGGAGGCTGAAGTGTCATTAAGGGACTCAGAGAGGAAGGCATGATTGTCTTGGGTGGTGAAGATGGTCACAGCTAGGCGGCGATGGAGGAGTAAGCGTGTAAGGTGGAGGATTGGTATGATGTGACCTTTGGACATAAAGGGGAAGAGAACCACATGGTGTGGTTGTGCGTCAATATCACCACAGATACTAGAACTCATTAAAGTACTCCCTCTTCTTCTTACAAGTTACAACTCTCTCTCTCTCTCTCTCTTGCAAGTTATCTAACACTGTTGGGTGATAAACTCAAATAGCATATTTTGGCGTTTTCAACTAGACTTTATTGTCATCTCCACTTACCATGTCCTAAATAAAAAGAAAGAAGAAAGAAGAGACAGAGAATAGACCATCATTGAGTGGGCAAGACATTCTCAATTCAATGATGCTACAATTGAATATAGAAACATTCTACAATATAAAATTACCAAAAAAAAAAAAAAATCTACATTATCAAATTACAAAAGACCGAGCTCCATGGTTCACGTGGGTGTGTGTCTTCATCTCTCCTCCATCTCCTCTTCTGTTCTGACTTCTGAGAGCTCAAGGATGAGAGAATGAACGTTCCTCTGTATTTGGTTTCTCTATTTCTTAATGTTTCATTATTATTATACCAGACAAGAAAAAAGAGTGCTATGTACCTCAAGTTAATCGTTATTATTAATTTTAACATAAACTAAATATTCTCAAAAAAATCATTCAAAATTGTAAAAAGTTTTATCAAACATTTTGTCTTTCAATTTTTATTGCAATTATTAATATTCAAACAATTTAATGATATTAAAAACTCAAAATATTATCTTACGTCACATTAGGTAAGAAGTGGGCATGATCGTTTGCGCACATATCCTAATTATCACACCATAATATTGTGAGAGAAAAAAAGTTGAGATGGTAAAATAATAAAAATGTTGAAAGTTTTGATTTGAGATTAAAAGTAATTTTTTTTACTTTTAATCTCAGCAATCAATAGTGCTCATGGACATTTTTTTTTTTTTTATATTATATAATATATGCATTATTATAATTTTAAATAATTCGATAATTAAGGAATGATAGATTGAACCGTGGATGTATCTGTTGAAAAACTAGTTGAAATACAAGACTCTTAGGGTGCATTTGTTTTGGCTGAAAAGGGTTTTAGGAAATCATTTTACACCCCTCTATGTGCTTGGTAAGCACAGAAAATTGGGTCAAACGAAAATTGAATTGCCCTTTGACTGTGAAATAAGCCTCATCAAGTGTAAAACCATTTCAGCTTTTATTTTACCTTTAAATTATTTCCAGACTTGGAAAATAGAAGAGAGAGAGAAAGAGCAAGAAGAGATCGCACCACCGCCCCTAACCCTAGATCGCACCGGTCTCGTCGCACCCCAGCACCGGCGATATCGCGTCTCCTGAAAATACACACCCAAAGAGAGAGAGCTCAAGCACACTCCACCTGAAGAACCCAAGCACATCCTCGCCGGTCAGATCGTCGTCCTTGTTCAAACCTATCCTCCTCGGTGATGCCCAGAACCACCCCTCGACACACGGCCCCACCGTCGCATGCAAGCCACTCCGCCGACCCATCCCCTGTCCTCGTCCTCCGCCGACCCATCCCTCATCCTCACTGACCCATCCCTCATCCTCGTCCTCATCGACCCATCCCTCGTTCGAACCAACCCATACCTTCAAATCAAGTTTTACGAATTGAAAAGTCACCGCCAAACACAGATCAGAGCCTTGTCATCTCATTCTCATCGCCACTGAAGCTCGTCATCAACGCCAAACACAAATCGGAGCCTTGACCCAATTTCAACCTCTCTCGATCTACCACTCTCTTTCTCTCGATCTCTCACTCTTTCTTCCTCCCCCTCTCTGTTTGACCGAGTTTGAAAGTTTAATGGTTTTATTTTGATTTTTGTTTCTTTAAAAATTTTATATCTTGCAATTTTCTATTATAAATTTGTTTGGAAGCTAAGAAAATAACTGAAAAAATGTGAAAAATTTGTAGGAAAATAGCATTTTCAAAATGTTACCAACCACTAAAAATCGTTTTCGGGACTATTTTCCATTGCACACCCAAACGCCTAGATTTTAATTTCCTTACGGGAATTCATTTTCCCCTACGCAGCCTTAGTGTATGTTTGGATGGTGCTAAAAAGCACTTGCGTCTGTGTTTCACTTTTTTTTTTTTTTTTTTTTTAGAAGAGCTTTTCATGTTTTCAGATATGGGACCCATGGCTACAGTGCAGGAAGAGAAAAATGTTTGTAGCAAAATTATGTTTTTCTAGTGGGTCCCATGCACTGTTCACGGGACTCACGAGTACTTTATTTAGGAAAAAAAAACTTTAAAACTGGGTCCCACAGTACTATTCACACATTTAAAAATTATTTTGTTACAATATTTTCAGTTTTCAGTTTTCAGCGTATCCAAACAGACCATTGGTAACATATTTAGGCATTATATATTCATTACATGCAGGTCACATGCAATTATATTTAAATATATAATTTGGAATATTGGGCCATTTTGGGTGGTTGGGAGTATCATGATCAAATTAGAGAAATTTTGACAGGGACTGGTTAGGTGCGTAATTAGGGAAGAACTAACATCTAGCTCTTTGTAGTTATCACCTCCGTGTGATCTTTCTCTACCACCTCTGTGTGGTTTTTCTCCACCTTCGTGTGGTTCTTCTTCCCACTCCCACTGAGGGTCTTTTCCTACTAAACCTGATTTTCCCATCAATCTATCCCCAAAACTCAAATAGTCTTACCCACATTTTCATATCCAATCTCGCGTGTTTGCTTAGGGAGGCGATCACTCTCACTGTGGGTCTTTTCTTACTAAACCCAAATTTCCCATCAATCTATCCCCAAAACTCAATAGACCTACCCACATATTCATACCAAATCTCGCGTGTTTGCTCAAGGAGGCAACCAACTTTGCTCATCAGTAGGTTTAGGTTGTTGTCTCTGTATAGCAGGTCATCTTGCTTTTCGTGGATCCACAGTCAGTGTGTGGATTCTAGAGTGTTCTTTTTTTTCTCTCTCTAGTCCGTGGGGTTCCAGCTCTCCCTCTCGGAGCCTCCTGGCTAACTTGTGTGCTTAGCCTCTATGAAGATCTTATGTTGTAGGGGTCCCTAACGTAGCTAGATAAAAATGGAGTGCTGAGTGCTGAAATTAGAAATCTAAGAAGGGAGTTGAATGAGCTGTTAAAGGATGAAGAATTATATTGGGGCCAAAAAGCCAAGGCACATTGGTTGAAGGAGGGAGATAGGAACACAAAATTCTTCCACGCCCATGCCTCAGAAAGGCGTAAACAAAATACAATTTTGGGTTTATGGGATGATCATGGCCGGTGGTGTGAGGAAAAGGATACTATTGCTCGGGCTGCTGTTGACTACTTTGAAAACATCTACTCCATTGCTTTCCCCACTCGGGTTGAAGATGTGGTTGAGGCCATCCCTACAAAGGTGTCCGAGGATATGAACGAGAGTTTAACTCGTGTTTTTACCAGAGAAGAAGTGGCCACGACCCTTAAGCAAATTCACCCCACCAAAGCCCTCAGGCCTGACGGTATGCCTGCTATTTTCTATCAGAAATATTGGGGTATTGTTGGGAATAGTGTCACAAATATGGTCCTGAATGTCCTTAATAATAACCTGCCCATGACCGAAATCAATAAAACCAACATTTCTCTCATCCCAAAAACCAGCAGTCCAAAGAAAATGACTGACTTTAGACCCATAAGCTTATGCAACGTAATTTACAAGCTTATTTACAAAACCTTGGCCAACAGATTAAAAAACATTCTCCCTCTTATTATCTCTGAGAACCAAAGTGCTTTTACCCCGGACCGCCTCATCACGGACACTATGTTGGTGGCTTTTGAGTTAATGCACTACTTAAATCACAAATCAGTGGGAAAAGAGGGTTATATGGCAGTCAAGCTCAACATGAGCAAGGCTTTTGATAGGGTGGAGTGGGGTTTTATTAAACGGGTTATGGAAAAACTTGGTTTTTGCTCAAAATGGGTGAGCCTCATTATGCAGTGCATCACATCTGTCTCCTATTCAGTTCTTATTAATGGGGCGGCTTATGGGAATATTATTCCTTCTAGGGGTCTTCGACAAGGAGACCCCTTCTCTCCTAGCCTTTTCCTCCTCTGTGCCGAGGGACTCTCGGCCATCATTCATGAGGCAGCAAGAAACCACCTTCTCACTGGCATCTCTATTTCTCGGAACTGTCCTAACATTACCCATCTCTTCTTTGCAGATGATAGCATTCTATTCTGTAAAGCAAAAACTGAAGAGTGCCAAGAGCTTAAGCAAATTTTCCGGAGGTATGAAGATGCTTCTGGCCAGAAAATTAACATTGATAAATCCTCGGTGTTTTTCAGTCCAAACACCCATCAGGACTTGAAGGAGGCAATCTTTGCCATTTTGGGGCCGATGCAAGACTCAAGGCATTCCAAGTACCTTGGCCTTCCGTCTTTCATTAGAAGATCAAAGAAACAGGTCTTCTCCATTCTTAAGGAGTAGGTTGGGCAAAAGCTTGCAGGATGGAAGGGGAAGTTGCTTTCCATGGGTGGAAAGGAAATTCTTATTAAGGCGGTGGCCTAAGCTATCCCCACTTACACCATGAGCTGTTTCCAGCTCTCTCAGGGCCTATGTGAGGATCTTGAAAGCATAATGAGGAATTTTTGGTGGGGCCAAAAGCATCACGAATCAAAATGGCTTGGGTTGGTTGGAAACAAATGTGCTATTCTAAGTCCAAAGGGGGTTTGGGCTTCCGAAATTTGCAAGCTTTTAATCTAGCAATGCTGGCAAAGCAAGCCTGGCAAATCCTAACAAATCCAACTTCCTTTATTGCCCAAGTCCTCAAAGCGCGTTACTTTCCTTCCGGTGACATCCTTAGTGCAACACTTGGCTCAAATCCTTCTTACTCCTGACGGAGTATTTTTAACAGTTTGGAAGTCATTCGAAAGGGAACTAGATGGAGAGTGGGCAATGGCAAACAAATTCACATATGGGATGATAAATGGCTCCCCACCCCCACCACGCACAAAGTCATCACCCCTCCTAATAACCTCCTAATATTCCCCATGGTCTCTTCCCTTATTGACCCGACCTTAAAATGGTGGAAAGCTGATGTTATTAGAGCAACTTTCCTCCCCTTTGAAGCAGACACAATTCTAAGGATTCCGCTTAGCCAAAGTTTGCCTGAGGACAAGTTAATTTGGATGGGAAACAGCTGAGGTGAGTTCACTGTGAAGAGTGCTTACCATACTGCCCATGGTTTGGTTGAAGGAATTGATGATGCAGGTAGCTCCACAGGGGATCCTCTCAAGCCCCTTTGGAGGAGACTGTGGCACCTCAACCTTCCTGCAAAGATTAAGATCTTTGCTTGGAGGGCCTGTGTAAATGGGCTGCCTTCTAAGGAAAAAATGTGTGCCAGAGGCATTAACACAGCCAAAGAATGTCCAATTTGTAACAAGGAGCCGGAATCCATTCATCATGTTTTGTTACATTGTGAGTTTGCCATCCGGGTTTGGAGCTTTTGGTCTGAAGGTGTGCAGTCGTTCCAAAGAAACCATTGGACCTTTCTTGATTCGGCCATGTACATTCTTGCACACAAGCCCTCTCATGTTTTAGAAGCTTTCTTCACCGTTGCTTGGGCAATTTGGTATAACCGAAATAGATCCATTCATGAAGGTAAATGCTCTTCCCCTTCACAGGTTTGGCAGATGGCTAGAAGCTCTTTCAAAGTTTCCTCTGATGCATCAACTACAAACCTCTCCACCCCTAGGCCGCCACTTTCTTGCTGCTGGTCGCCTCCTCCACCTGGTGTTTTTAAGATAAATGTGGATGGAGCTTCATCAGACCTTGAAGGAATTTCTAGCATTGGAGTCATCATCAGAGATTGCAAGGGTGAAACAGTTGTTGCCCTTTGCAAACCTCTTCAGTCCCATTACCCGGCGGAATTAGTGGAAGTCCTTGCCATGGAGCAAGGTATCCTGCTTGCTCAAGAATTGCATCCTAATGTGGTTAGCGCAATCAATGACTCTGCTACTGGGACTCCGTTTGGGCACATCACACAGGATATTATTCAAGCCCAAGCCTCCTTTGTTTTCTGCACTTTCAGATTTCTTAGCTGGGCCTCCAACTATGCAGCCCACGAGCTTGCTCATTTTGCCCGTAGGACTGGTTCTTATCAGGTGTGGTATGGGGTTACCCCTTCTTTTTTAGAATCCATTGTACAAGCAGACATGCTGCACTAATTCCTGCTCTGTGGGTTCTCTTTGTTTTCGGTCTCTCCTTGTATTTTGTTTCTCTTGTTTGCAATGCAATATTTATTCCCCTTCAAAAAAAAAAAAAAAAAAAGGTGCGTAATTAGGAGGGAATTTGGTGTACTGTAGGTCAGTAGGTACGATGTTAATGTTATTGAGCGATTGTATCGTGATTCATGTGAAGTAATCAAATGGAAAGGAATCTCTAGAAGGGACTCATTTGGGCATATTTTGGTCGGGCATGGATCTCGCACAATTGACCAGTAATTTAATTTTCTTGGATTGGTTTTGAGTCAGATTTACCTTTCCTGAAGCTGAAAAAATGCAGGAGAATATGATGCTTAATTGATATGGCAATCCAGAGGATATGATGCTTGCTGGATATTAATATATATTCATATTTAGTATGTATCACTGTATAATTATATATCGCATGCTACGTAAGGAAAATAATTTTTGCAGAAAAAGTTACATGAAACATTAGAACTTCTAGAAAATGGTAGGAATTGTCAATACACTTTTAAGTTGTAACTAATATATTTGGGGAAATGTTAACCAATGTGAGCATTGATTTAAGAGTTATTTTTAGAAACATTTTATTGGGAGAATGATAAAATAATAAATGTTATTGACAGCTTTTTATATTTTTCATAAAAGTAATGTAAAAAATTTTCTATTATGATTTATTAATAATTGCCTTAAGGGCATCCGTTAACATGACCCATATATTTATAATAATTTATATTAGTTGATTTGAATCGGGTTTTGGAGGTTAGTTTGGAGATGACTTATGCATTTGAGAGTAAATATATTTAGAGTGATTAAGGCCTATTTGGTAATATTGTTTAAGTGTTATGAAAGCACGTGTAGATGAAAAAGTGTTATAGAAACATGTGTTGTGTTGTTTAAACAACATAACCAAACAAGCCCTAGATTTATGTGTTTCATACCAGTGTTGTTAAAAGCGCATTTAGGTGCTCTTAAAGCTTAAGGCCAATTTAGTACGTGTGTTTAAACAACAGTTTTTAGTTTTTTTGAAAATACATGTGGGTGAAAAAATATGTAAAAATATGTATAATATTGTTTAAAAACTGAAAATATGTGTTTAAAATTATGTGTGTGTTTGGCAAAAATCAAAAAGCCAATTTATTTTACTATTCAGCTTATTTTTGCTACTATTCATGGGTCTCACAGCACTTTTGGTACTATTCATGGGTTCTACTGTACTATTTCAATTAACTTCTATCTTTATCTATAGTATTTTCAGCAAAAAAATTTCAATAAAATAAAATAAACGGATCCCAAACAGAGCCTATGTACCAAACACCCCTAAAACTTCAAAATCCTAAAATCTAAATATTTTGTTCAAAGCGAAACTCGTTTAAAGAAGCGTGTCTGATCAGGCTATCAGCATGCTTTTCAGATGTTTTTTCCAAAGTACATAGGCATAGCACAGCTAGTAAATGGAAGATAACTATTAAAGTAAAGTCTAGAATTTCTTACACACAAACTGAGTAAAATAGCTTTTGTGTACAGCAACATTTTCCCTTAAATAGATGCCACAATGATGATAGTCAATGATTAATAAATGTTGACCCCGTGATAAAATCCAGTATGCTTATTTTCAAATTGATTACTAAGATTAAAAATTCTAGAAACTCTATGGGATGGGGTTACCTACATAATTATATATAAATAAATAAATAAAATAAAATCTCCTTAAGAACTCTAGGGAAACTTAATCCAATGCTTTATTTTAATTGAAAACTCTTTATTTTACATGGTAAACGAGATTATATTGGTTTGAAATCAAGGAAGTGATCATTGATTAGACACAAATAAAAAAAATGCCTTTTATTGTTAAGTGTATTAGGAGATTACAAATTTATTAAGTTTTAGAAAAGTGCTACTTCTAATACTTTCACAATAAATCATAGGTGGTAAGTTGTTATTAGTTTTAATTTGAATTCACAACTAAAATGATTTTTTTTCTTAACTCATAACAACTAATAATAACCTACTACTTAAGATTTGTTATGAAAATGTTGTATATATAGCATTTCTCTAAGTTTTAAGTCATCACCAATCACATTTATTATCATATAAGTTTGTAGATGTTTTGTAGTGTAAAATTAATTAGTAGTAGACTTGACATTTTATTTTATTGAAGAACTCATTTAGACATTTATTTATTATGTTTTGAAATTATCAACCAAAAAAAATCACTTTCATTGTAACTGTAATGTTTACGGCCATTTTCTTTTTTTTGGGTAGTAAATTGGTTTTTTGTGTTAGAGCTTGACCGGGTCTCGAGGTTGAAGTTTCGAAAACAAACACATCCAAATTTAGCATGGAAACGAAGCAGAACCAGATCGTTATTCACATGATGTAAGCTAATTAAAAATTTGTTAATAGTTGTCCATCTCGATAAACACATATAGAAAATCATGACTTACCGCGTATGAGCCTTTGTGTAGTGTTTGTTAATAATTCGGTCGATGATCAATAATATCAACAGTACTGGAGGAGGGCCATGCACGGCCCCCATGCAAGGTGGTGGTAGCGGGAACGGTACCGGCAACCCTCCGGTGTTGCGGAAGGTAATGGTGGTGGCAGAGCCAAACCGTGAGTCTGTAGTTGCATTGCAATATGCTCTTTCACATGTATTGTTTGAGCAAGATGAATTGATTCTTCTTCACGTTGAGAATCAAAACCCATCATGGAAATACACATTCTCTACGTTTCTTAAAAGGCCTAGTGTAGGCTCATCATCCTCATCATCTTCTTCATCCTCAAACATGGGATCCTCGGAAGGAGGTGGATCATGTGGAGCTGTGCCTGTGGATGTGGATTTTCTTGAAGAAATGAAGAGTGCATGTAAGGTTGCTCATCCTAAAGTTAGAGTCCGTGTAGAGAGGGTGGAAATGGAAGGCAAGGACAAGGCAAATACTATTCTTTTCCAAAGCCACCAACTTGGGATCGATGTCATAGTTATAGGGCAGCGCCGGAGTCTTTCAACAGCAATATTAGGGTGAGTTTTTAGAGTAACATATCTTTTAGTTTTAATTTCACGTTACAATATGAATGGTGGATAGAAATTCAAGTTATTCTAATATTTCCTATCAAAAAGAAAGAAAAAAAGATGTTCTAATAATATTACATGGTTCAGAATTTGAATAACAAGAAACGAAAATAGTTCTACATGGATTAACTTTCTTTTTCTTTTTGTAATTGGATAAATGTCATGTAAAATATCATCTTACACTCATTTTACAATTAAAAACCACAATTAATGTGTTGATGTACACTGATATGGAGAAAAGGAAATATCCACATTTAAAATATGAAAGTAGATGTTAAAATGTAAATGTGAGAGCATCATTATCTTAAAAATAAAAGCTAGGCACAATTTTCCTACTATATATAAAGCAAAGATTATTATAAACCATTAATGATTAAAGAATGTATGTTACCTGCTAATGAATTTTAGGATAACCAGTAGTACTTTCCTCTCTGATCGAGAGACATGCTTCAACAGTTATACATAATAATATAAAACAAAAAAAATGGTATGATAGAAAAATTGTTTACTCCTCTTAAACTAACTCCATTTCCTGCTATCTATTCATTCAAATTTTATGAAAGAAAAAGCGTGAGCAACCATTGCAGGTGAATTTCACAAAATTATTTTGAAGAGTAATGCTAGAGACACAACAATTTTCACAACAGTTGTTTTAACAAGTTATTATTAATTCTCATATGGACCCACCACTGAAACTACTTTATTATCTACCATTATCAACTAGTTACCTTAGACAGTTGTGAAATTTGTTATGAATTTTGTTGCGCCTCTAAACTAATTGCATTTTGAAACCAAACATGGTTTCCAACCTAGCAAACAGAAAAGTTGTTCCCTAGTCCTCGGAAAGCTCATTTTGGTTTCAAGAAACAATTTGTAGTTCTTAACTTACACAAATTAATTCTTGTTTATATTTTTTTTCTTAACAAGTTCTATAAAATTTTAGACTCTGAACACAAATTATTTCCTAATCATTTATTGCATCTCTTTGTGTACCAACAGAAATAAGCGGCCTCTTAGAGGAACAAAAGTGGTAGACACGGCAGAGTACCTGATCGAGAATAGCAAGTGCACCTGTGTTGCAGTGCAGAAAAAGGGCCAAAATGCAGGCTTTCTTCTCAATACAAAAACCCACAGGAATTTCTGGCTCCTGGCGTAAGCACTCAAATCTATCCAAGAGTTGCTCGCACTTCTTCAAGTTCTCTGTATGGCAGTCAATTGGCTCTATTCAGTTGATGTTTAATAGAAAAGCTTGACTGCTTTGAGTTCAAGGAATCAGTTGACTGTTAGATTGACTGAAATGGATTTCTCTCATTGCTTTCCTTTAGCTATGAAGTGAACCATATGCATGATTTTTCTCTACATCCAATGCAAGAAGATTGTATATATTTGCAACAGGCAGTCTCTTGATAACTGACCATACAAAAATAAGATTGAAGCCAACTTTACTTTTCCTTTCTCTTCTTAAATAACTTTTGGGCATTTTTTTAAATAAATAATTTGATAGTTACACCAATAGAGGAGGGAGGATTTAAACCTGGACATTCTCGTTGGAATTACAAAAATGTGCCAATTGAGTTACAAGCCTCTTCATCTTTTCGGCCATTGAGAAATGAAGCAATTTACTTTATGATATTTAGTATTTTGGGAGGGGGGAAGGGGGGTGTGTTTCTAAAAAGAAAAACTATTATTAGGGAATTATGGCACATTGCATTAGATATGGCCTTAGAGCCATGTAAGATAAGGGCACAAGAAAGCATGAGAGCCATTTTATAGGACAACGCTTTTGATCATGACAAAAAGAAAAGAACTTTAAAGTTCATCACGCATAGGTCTATCTAAAGGAACATCCACCCTATGAACTGCATTGTCATTTATGCCATTTGCGACAGCCCCACCTCCAATCTTGGCTTGTCCCACCATACCAGCTTTTATGGCAGCAGTAACCTTTTGCTGCAACTTTAGTATCCCAAATCGCTTTGAGACAACATAAAGAACAGCACAAGAGAACAAGAAAAACCCAACTGCAAGTATCACCCTGTTCGGAGAAAGATTCAGTATGGACTCGTGCAAATGAAGATAATTAGTCATCAGAGAAAAATACAGTTTCTTCTTTACCTATCAAGGACATCTTGACGTTGCATTGTAGAGAGTAGGTTCCGGGTTCGCATCAACAACGAGCGATGCCCTTTGTATTCACTTTCAGCCTTCTTTAATACTCCGGTTGATTCCTCTACAGATCCAACCAAACAAACATAGAACAAAGTCATGTCCCAAGTTCTTGTAAACGGTTTTTGTTCTTTTCTTTCTTGTTTTTGACAAAGTATGGTCTACGTTCATATAATAGGAAGCAATACAATCACATAAAACTTTGGCTAAATATTTCTAATAAATATGCATCTTGTGAGCATCTAACCAAAAAGAAGAAAAAAAACAGCATCACAAGATAAATCATAGGGGAAACATTGAACAAACAAATCACACAAAACTATACTACAAAATATGAAACTAAATTGCATCATCCTCATGGTGAAGCCTATATGATGACAAATCTATCTCTTTGTCATTATTCACTTCAGGAGGATCTTTTTTTTTTTTAGATGACATAGGAGAACTTCACTTAGATTAGTTGTAGTCACAGAGCATATTGTACAATAATCCTCACTACTAATCAAACTCCTATGGGCAACTGACCCCACCCACCAGAACTAGTTACCGGGTAATATAGGGGCTTTTCACCCTTAATGGGCTGAGCAGTTTATCCTCACGCCCAAGAGGTCACTTTAGGAGGATTATTCTATAATCTTTGCATAGGCTCCTAGTTTCTCATGATAGATCACTAGGTGAATCTGTGAAATTGGAGGTGGATAACTGGGGTTACAGCCATAGGCCTAACCACATGACTATTTTGAAGAAACTATAACCTCATCACTAGATCCAAACTAAAAACTAAAATCCAAGTCATTATTATCCAGATACATGAATTTAAGGGACAAACCCCACGTTTTTTTTTTTTTTTTTTTTTTTGCATAATTGCACCACAATTCTATTCCATCAGACCAAATTTCCTGTCCTTAAGTCCGTGTGTGTAATTTGATAACAAACATAACGTATATATTGTTCTTTCAGCAAGCAAAAGAAAGAAAAAAGAAAATATTGTGCTTTACTTGTTAGAGCTACAACTTCCAACTAGTTGTGTAGGCTTCCCAAAAACAAATCATAATACTCAAGATAAAAATGAGCCAAGCACTTACTTCTAACACACACTTAAATTCAAGTTTTTGGGATGATCAAAATTTTAGCATCCCCACCAGGATGAACCACAAGAAGATGGCCATAATAAAATTTCACAAGGGAATGGAAAATGATTAAGAATAAAAAATAAAACTGCATAAATCTTCTTACAACTATAACAGGCAGTGGTTACATATTATATAGTTGATTAAAGTAATAAAGGAGAAGAGCTCCAAAGAACAATTTCTTTCAGAAATCTAGGTAATTCATCTTGAAATATGACTGAGTAATGAAGAGGGAGAATCAACCACATACCAAAAGAAAAACCCAGCATCTTTCCTTTGTGATGCAACCCTAATAGAAAATGAATTAACATTTCTACTGCAGCTTCAAATGAATCCCATATATTGGAAGATTCTACTCTTTTTTCCCTAATTGATCATTGGGTTAAAGTAGATTCAACATCATTGCTAAATCATGCAGTCATATCAAAATCATACCATAATTCTTTGATTCCTTAACTATTTAATATCATTTTTTTTAACCTTGTTTATATCAAATCAGAAAGAGTACCCAAACTGATTACCTAAAATACAAGAAACAACCCGGATAAAAGATCAGATCTAATCCAGTATCATTATGATCAAACAATGTTAAATTTATATAAGATGTTGGAATTAAAAGGACGTACCAACAGTCATGAGTGTGCTTGCACTTCTTTCCACCTCCTATAAGCACAAAAAGATCCAGTGAGTAAATTAATTGCACATCCCACAAAAACACCTATTAGTCTATTACAAAACACGACAAGAAGAACTATAGCTACTAACCTGAACCATCAATTGGCGAGTACGCCGAAGGCTATCAGTGATGCTTTCAGCAGCAGATGTCATTCCAGCCTTTGTCCTGACAGACAATTGTAGATCATACACTACATTAACTAATCCACATTAAAAATATGACGAACTTTGTTGAAGTTCATAAAGTATGCCCAAAATTACAATCCCAGTATTAAATTTGGGAACAAATATATAGAGCATCATACATACTGTAAGTTGCGTCTGCGAATTGTGGACTCTCCTCCACCACCCAGCAATAGCTCTCTCTGCAATTAACACAACTATGTTAAACCAAACCTCATTTCAGAGCTCACCAATGTGCTCTAACTCAGCTGGAACCTCCTCCCCTCATAAGTTCTAGGGAGACAGTGAGGTCGTGCTCAAGACCCATTGTGTAAAACAAAATAAAATAAAAACTTACGAGCTTTTCACAAAATGGGTTACTTCAAAGGTGGGGTATTAGAAATATATTTCCTCATTCAATTTTGAGGGGAGAGTATATCTAAACATGGAGTTGATTACCTCTTCCTGAGCAGCTTTCCTCATGTTAGCCTTTGCTTGTAAATTGGCATTTCTCAAACTCTGTCGCAAACTAGCAACAATCACAACAAAACACAAGCATTACCATTGAACATTTTTTTTTTTTTTTCTCTCATCTTTTTCAGCAATTCTAAGAAAACTAATAAAGCACAGGGCATTGTATTTGGTTGCTGAGAAATGGTAAAAGAACAGAGAACTATACTAATTATAGTTGAACTCACTATATTTCATTTCCAACATAATCCTCTAATCAATGCAATCGCTTTTAACTAGTTCGCTTCAAAGTTCAGTTCCTATCAGGCAATTCAATTTATAATTAAAAAAAAAAAAAAAAAAAGGAGAATTCAACAAAAGAGTCCAAATTTTCTTTTTCTCTCTATCCCTTTCCCAGTTCAATTCCTACATTTTCTCAGCAACCAAACATAGAGTACAATCTCAAATTTCACAGAGAGAGAGAGAGAGGATTGAGTACTTGTGGGATTCGTTTTTCCAGGAATCGAGCAGAGTTGTAGCGGATTGGACTTGATCATCGGTAGGCAACTGTGGCGCGAGAAGATCGAGCCTGAATTGGAGCGAGGAGAGCAAAGCCAAGGCGTCCTGTGCAAGCCCGTTCAATCTCGGAAGCGAATTCGAATTCTGTTCCTCCTTATGTTTACCGTACTCTTCGATCGCCTTTATATGCTCTTTTGCCCGACTATACGCTTCGTCCCATTCCTTCTTCGCCGTTTCTGCAGCCTCCACCACCTTGTCCATCCAGATCTAGAAACAAGTCTAATTCCTTTTTTGTTTGGTTGTCGAGAAAATGCGGGAAAATATTAAAATGGAGATTTTCTTGGTTCAGAAATGAAAATGATGGTGGAGAAAGAAGAAAGAAGAGGAAGAGAGAAAGAGAGATTGAAACGCACCGTCTGTACTCTTCAACGTTATAAATGCAACGCACCGTTTTGCATTCTCCCATAGTCCTACTCTTATATGATTTACCGTTATGTGACACCGCCGTGCGCTCCTCCGGTTTTATTATTTTTTTCATGTTAGAAAAATATTTTTAATGGAAATTAAATTGCCCCCTCAAAAAAAAAAAAATGGAAATTAAATTGAATAAATTTAAAATTTTAAAAATTCTATTAAAGGGAAGTAAAATTAAAAGACTGGAATGAATTTCAATCAAATTTGAAGGGCAGAATTTGCATTTTAGCTAATTATATATATATATATATATATATATCTATATATTCTCATTTGAACCTATTATCTACTATTAAAAAAACTTGCTAATTCAATAATTGTGACTTGTGAAATATTTTGAAAAAATTATTGTAACTCAAAACTTATTATTGTTGTATATTGTATTTCTTTCTTTTATCATTTTTTTCTAGTTTTAGTTAATAATTTAGGTGTTTATAACAAAATTTTGGACTATTTTAGGTACTACTATAGAAATAAAATATTTTGATATCAATGTACTGTTTTAAGAAGTCATCAATAGGCCAAGTTGAGCCAGTCCGACCTATTTTTATATGACTAATGGGCACAATGAGCTGGGCATAGTGGGCTATTAACTAGTTAATGGGTCTGGTTGGGTTATGCCGAAAGAGAAAACTCTAGCCTATAACCTTGTCCATAAGCAATGCCCATTTTGTCTTTAGCGAATTAGGCCTAATGGGCTACCCATGGGCTTGTGTTTGCATTTTATTTTATTATTTTTTATGACAATTTTTTTATAAGGGAATAATCAATTTTTTTTTTTTAAAGAAAAGAATCAAAGAATTTAATACTTAAATAAATTTTTTTAACGATCAAATCTATTTAATTTTTTTATTAAGGCTTTAAATGGTTTTTTATTTTTATCTTTATTAAAAAAAATGTCAAATGGTTAATTCAAAATTGTTAGACTACTAGAAAATATATATTTAGTAAACTATGTTTAACACAATCACTTTAAGTATCATAGTGATTGAGAGAGTTCTCTTAAGAAATTTCTTTATAATGTCTCAAGATCAATTCTTTATATTTCTCTTATATATTTTTGTTATGAACTATGAGTTATTGGGTTAGGCAACAAGTTGGGCCAACAGGCACCCATGGGCATAAACACTAGCCCACGACTTAACCCCTAGGCTAGTGGGCTACCCATGGGCTTCAATAATAACAAACCAGGTTGCCCATTAGCCTGGTGGGCCATGTACAATGGGCTATTTGGTAACCCTTTATACCACTATCTTAATTTTTTAATTATGTCATCTCATTAGTCGCATAAATTCATACAAGTTTTAGAATACTCAAAAAGAGATACAAAAATTCATTAAAACTAATACATAAAAGAAAAAGGTATATTTTAACAAACAAAATCACATAGGTTGGTTGTATTAGTATTCTAATGGTATCAAGCATATTTCATTACTTTAATTTATAGATGTTAGTCACAAAGCTAAGTGAATCTCAAAACCACATTGTTAGAAGTAGGGGTGGTAATTTTTACCCAAATTCATCAACCCATTACCCATCTAAAATCTAAAACCTAAAAAACGTTTTAAAAACTAAAACCAAAACCAATTCAACTCTGGCCGTACTATCTCTTGCTTCTAAACTCTATAGAGAAAAATTTTATCTTCGATTTTCTTCTCGTTTTCTCAACTACCAAACGAGCCCTAAGCCTCTAACCTTCTCTCTCTCTTTATCTCTCGCACACTTTTCCTTCTTAGATTCTCAAAGATCTTATGACAACGCTAGAGATGAACTCATTGGAGCTCATGGATGAGAAACATAACCTCCTGAGAGCATTAGAGATGAACTTGAATCGACTTGATTTTCCTGGACTTGCCAAATCGACTTTCCAGTTCTCGATCTCCTTTTTAATGGAGACAATACCAATTCTACTCACTTTCTCTCTTATTCGTGTACTTGTTTCTTTTGCTTTACTTTTGAAATTAGCTATTTGAAGTGAGGTGTGCATCAACTTTGTGTCTGGTGGCAGAGAAAATGTAAGGGAAAGTGAAATATATGAGCTTTCAAGCATGATTTAGTGAACTTCGTGAAATTCGGTAAATCATTTGCAGAAAATTTGTGAATTTCAGGGTATTAGAAACAAAAATTTGTATTGCAATTATTGTTATTATGATTGTTTTATTGTGCAATTTGAAGTGTGAAAACTATCTGTTTAGTTGCTAGGAAAATGTAGGAAGGTTTAAAAGAATGAATCCTGATTGTTTTCTTAGTAATTTCATTAGTTTTTTTTTTTTTTTTTTTTTTTTTTTTGAAAGGGTAATTTTACAAGTTTTAAGTGTTTGTAAAATCTAACAATTGGTTAAATGAGCGGGTTTAGTAATTAGATGGGTTGAGTGGGTAATGAGTATTTAAAATTTTTTTTTAATTGGGTAATAAGTGGATAATTATATACACGACCCAAAACCTTCCCAACCCACCCAATTGCCACCCTAGTCAAAGGCAACAACCTAAGAGAATGATGAGTTAATTTTTGGAGGACTACATTTTGCGAATCATTAAACCCATGAATAGGTTTGCTGCAAAACATTGCTTAATCAGCCCAAAGAACATGATAATTTCTCATTATTTGCCCATCATTGAAACCTCGTGTGAGATTCATTGTCCATTTACTAACAATAATAGGAATTTGGTAGAACTGTGCACGTCGCCAGCAGATGGCACCGGCTACGACGAGCCTAGTCATTGTTATACTACCTCGATATGCTCTCCTTCCAAGCCATATTAGACTTGGCACTCAACCAAGTTCAAAACTTGGTAAAATTGGTCAAATACAAAGTCGAAAAAGAAGTGAACAAAGGAAAGAATGGACAAAATGAAATAAACAAAAGCTTTATGTACATGTAGGCATTACTTACAGCGAGATTACATGTCAAGTTACAAAATCTCACCCAACTTACTGGGGGTGAAGCATGAAGACATTACGCTTCAAGTGGAGCAACAGAGACAAAATTGTTGCTGCCACTTCCAGATCAATTTCACACCCTCTTGCTTGTCGCTTTAGGGATATCCGATAAAATTGGAAAGACAAATCCACTTGTTTTTTTTACCTTTAATTACATACAATAACAAATCAAGGTCGACTACCTCTTTCTTGACTGACTAGCTAAGGGTTGCACATGGGATCATGGGCTGTAGCATCATGAACAAACGGGCACACTTTCTATGGAGACGGATGTGCCAAAATTTCTGTGCTTACCATCGGCCACATTGGCTAGTCGGAACCCTTGATTAGGAAGCTGGTTGATGAGAAGAGTTTCCAGTTGACAAGCCAGGCTCTTTCCAGGGACTACAAAATAAAGAAAAGACACATTCTGCAGCCCTTCCTTTGAACGATGGGCACTGACTCGGCCCTCGAGATCATCGGTCTAGAGCAAAAGTTTTTGAAAAAGTTAATTCAGCATTATAGCTGATAGTTTAATATGTACAGGAAAAAAAAAAGGCATATCAGATTATAAAATGACATCAATAAATTGACTGCGCCAGAGAGTGAAGACAAATACATTGCACCATATTTTGAGCTAAGGATGCTTGGGTTATCTTGCTGAAATAGCAGAACTACCAATAAAATTTTCTTTATGGCACTTTTTAGCCGGTAACCAAAACAAACCCTCATCATGATGTCATGGCATGATGTATTCAATCATTCTTGAAAAAAACTTTCAGGACAACTTTCTGAGTATGAACTCATAATTAACAGGAACAAAAAAGGAGAAAAGAATGTCAAAAGAGAAGTACCTCTCCAACATATAATTTCTTGTCAGGTCTAAGCATCACATAGACACTTGAAGCACCTATTGTTGATGGAGGTGGCCGTTCCCTAGCACCAATTAGGACACAGTGTACCTCAGCAAGTTCTGATATGTTTTTCTTCTTGTAGAGCTCAATCAGCTTCTTCTGACATATTACTGTGACAGCACTTTCAACTTCCTTCTGTAGAAATTCTGTTTGGTTTGTTGACCCTGTCCAATTATGGACAACTCCTTCTCTAATTCTTCTTGACTGAAAGTGAGATTCATCAGAACCATTAATACTCATATTAGAACAAACGTCCACTAGTTCTGAGTCATTTTTTGCTGAAACAACTTCTTTTGCATAAGCTGATAGATACAGGCTTTCAGCTCTTTGGATTATTGATTCAGAAATCCCCTCCTTTTTAGCTGTTTCAAATGCTAGGCTTTCTCTACATATCCCGTCTATCAACTTCAGTGTTGGTTTTGTTTTGCCATCAACAGATACTGTTCCCATTGCTTTGTAAACAGTGTTCTTGGTATTGAGTGGCAACGTAAATATTCCATGCAGATGAGTGGATACAACACCCAAACAACCAATTTTATCAAGAGTTTCAATAATGCTACCAGCAATACAAGTCCCTTTTGCTGTTTCTGTTCCTCGGCAAATTTCATCTATAAGCACAAGGCTTCTTTTAGTGGTTGCAGAAATAATGGACCGAATTTCTGACATTTCTACCTGAGATGTTAAAAGCAAGGTAAATAAATTGAGGGGTGCTTATGATGATATGAGTATATGACTGAATGACACAAGGTTTAAAAATCAGCATATATATATATATAAAAGCAGGAAATATAGCCATAGTGGTCTACCAAGTGGCACATTCCTTGAGAAGGAATGAGAATTCTCATCATTTAGGCTTCAACCTCATCAAAATCAAAACTTTGCATTTATGTCAATGTATTAATTAATTTCCATGTAGCATTGATTTTTCATCTATTAATTATTTATAGATGGTGAACTAATTATTTATACAAAAGGAATTTATATGTTTATTTTTATTATATATGTATTATTAAAAAAAACACAATTAATTTGGAATGTAACATTATTTGTCATGTTGCCCTAGCAACAAAAACATCAAAAGGCAAAAGCAAAATGAATAACACCTGAAATCAAAGATATAAAAGATAATTGTATGCTTGAATTAGTTGAAATAATTAAATATTTGTGAATTTACCTAGGATGCACGGACACGGGTATGGGTATGATACGGCAATACAAGTAATTTTTGAAAAATTATAACATGACACGGCATATAAGACACCATTACGACACGAGTTCAACACCCCAAATGAAGTGTTCGTGGGAATTTACTGAAGATATATGTTCATATTTTTAATTATATTAATCTTAAAAATTTACACTTCCTAAATCTTTTTAGTGACATGTAATATATGTATGAACCAAAACTGCAGTATTCTATATTCTATATTTTGGCTATGTAATTAAATAGAATATTAATACGGTAAATGCATTTATTTTCATGTATTAATTATTTATAAGTGATGCACTAATTATTTATGTAAAATGATTTTTTATGATTATTTTTATCAGATTTAAATAAGAAACAATTTTGGAATATGACATTCTAGCTCAAATTCAGTTCTCTTGGCAACAATTGAAACAATGTACAAGAAAAGATAAAAGCAAATTTAATTATACACCAATCAAGGATATAAAAGATAATTTTACTATTATATCAGTGGAAATAATCAAATATATGTCAATTCACTCAAGCAATTGGTTCATATTCTTCATTTTTCCATGTTATAAAATTGAAGTTAATTACCAAAATAATATTATAACACATAATAAGAATTAAGAAATTAAGAACTTATATTGCCCAATTGGTTCATATTCCATGTTATCAAAAAATTAAGAATTTATGTTGTGTTTCTTTGATAAATCCAAAAGATTAAGATCAAAGGAATGATTTTTTAGATAATAAATTTCTGTTTACCAGTAAATAGGCTAGAAAGACAACATGAGGTAGGAGGGCCAAAGATTTTTTAGGTTCTAGTACATCAAAGGGAAAGATATAGATGAAAGAATAAAATTTGAACTCAAACAAGGCTAACCTCTTCATTTGTCCAGTAAAACTTCATTGAAATAACTTATAAAAAAAAAAAAAAACATTGAAATAAAAAGAAAGGAAATACAGAGGAAAAAAAACACAGGCAGTGTGCTAAAGGCAACAAAGAAATAAACTAAACAAAGAAAGTACAAAAATGAAGCATATCAGGCAAAGAGTTGAAAGTAAAAACACCCGAAGTATTTGCCCATTCAAACAAAGTCTGAAGGAAGAGAAGTTTCAACTCATGAATTGATCTTTCATTCCCTTCAAAGGTGAGTGTATTCCTTTCCCTCTAAATGACCCACATAAGACAATGAGGAAGCATTCTCCAAAGCACCTTAGTTCTGATTCTATTAAGCTTGCCTGGCCAACATGCTATGAGTTCCACAACACTACGTGGCATGACCCAATGAACCCCAAAAAGTTAACACATCATATTCCACAACTCTTGGGCTACTGGGTAGTGCAAGAGTAAGTGATCAATGGTTTCCCCGTTCCTCTTGCACATGCAACAAAAATCCACCACCACCACTTTTTGACTCCTTAAATTGTCAAATGACTAACCTCTTAATTTTAGGGATTGCAGAAGTTAACTGCTTGGGAAATTTTTTTGACAGAAGATAATCTTGTCAAGCATAATAGTGTTATAGTAGACTCATGTTGTATGTGTAAGAATTCTGAGGAAACAGTTAGTTATCTACTTTCGCCTTGTCCAATGGCTCGAGAGTTGTGGCCCCTAGTGTTCTCTTTATTCGAAGTACAGCAGGTGATGCCTAAGTTCATGGGCTGTTTGAGAAGTTTAGTCAAGCTAATTGTATTAAGATTTGGAAGGCATTTTCATCTTGCCTTAAGTGGACTATTTGGAAGGAATGCAATAGTTTCATCACATCACAGTATGTGGACATCTTAGCGATTTTGCTTGATGCTTAAACTGAGTACATCATGAAACTCTTCAATGTTGGTTTTAAGGACAACTATAGTACCTTTTGGTTTTGGGACATCAATAACATTTTTCTGAAATTTTGATATTGTATCTTACCCCTCCTTCCATAACAAGTTCACAATTTGATGCTTCAGCAGATATTGGATGATTCTAAATTTAGGGTCTTTCCGGCTTGAAATGGGAAAGCTTTTATGGATTAGAGGTAGGCATAAGACTATAAGACCTAAGGGGACACTAGAGATATAGGTTAGCAATATTTCAAAAGCACAAAATGGGCTAGTGACTTTGTTTTTTTGATGAATTATATGTTCAAATTCCTGATAGAAGTTTACAAATTATAATGTACCTTAATTTTTGAATGCCTTACACTATTTATGGCCAAAACACAATTAAGGTGATTAATTACCTTGTCAAAGTGTTGTCCAAATTACATGGGGTAAGCTACAAGATTTATGGTTCAACATGCTGCTCTGCATTCATCACAGAGCAAGATGAGTGTGGATCTTCTCTATTATCTTCTCTGTTCCCTACCTGTTACCAATTTGCTATATGATGGGGCAAAAAGGAACATTGCTATCCAATTGACAAAATACTGAGTACAGAGAGGTAAATCTAACAAGAAAGCCATTCAAGATACCAAAGAATGACTCCATTGCTAAAACACCATATATCTGATGCCTGAAAAGTATGAACACATAAAATGTAGATAATTTAATATCATACCTGAAATGAGCTTTTTCCATCTGCAGGACTATCATAAGATTTCATGTGAAGCATGATTGAATCATATTGAGGAATCAAGGCTGACTCTGCAGGCACCATAAATCCACATATTCCAAGTAATGCAGCAGCACAAATTGACCGAAGCAAACTTGATTTACCACCCCCATTTGGTCCTGTCAAAAGAAACAATGATTGCATAGCAACTGTATTATGTACAGCACTGCCTTCTGCTACATCAAACCAATATGGTGATAGACCAATTATCTCCATCCCATATGCTTCATCTAATGGCTTCACATCCTGTAATCAATACAATAATGTCATACCACTATGTAAAAAACATAATGATGATGGTTTCTGTCATTAAATGACATTAGCATTTCTAGTAAATAAGAGTCAGCAGTAACCCTGATAATTAAACCTTATTATGTCAAAACATGCATACCTACAAAGCACAGGCAATTTAATATACAGCATATATTATTCACGTTTGGATTTTTTTCTTTTTCTTTTTTTTTAAGTAATAAACAAACTTTAGTATATTGAAGGAAAACCTTAACTATACTATATGTATACAAAAGGTTCACCTAAAAATGCAACCAAAATTCAACTGATCTACGAAATCAGAAAGAGAATAAAAATGGATGCAGCCAAAAGCAAGCATCCACTTATACAATTGTCTTAAAAAACAAAAACTTAAGCTGCATCTTGGGAAATTCAACACCAGTACACATCCTATTATTTCCCCCCATTCAAATAGTCCACATAAGACATAGAAGAGTAGTTCCAATCAATCTTCTGCTATGTCTTTGAAACAACCCTTCCCAACAAAATAAGACATCAATGACCTTCAAAGATGTCACCCAATGAACTCCAAATAAAGAGAAAGCAAACACACACAATGAAGTAAGAGATGTTGATGGGATCTAGTGCACTAGTGTTAGAAAACTGTAAGATATCATCCAGTGCAACATATACACAGTCACAATACTGGAGTTCTGCCAACAACTTATCATATTCATCAAAAACCTAAAAAATGATGCTTCTATATCAGTTAATAGGACAAGGTACTATCTACGTTAAATTAAAACACACCACATACACATGGAATCTATTATTCACACCTACAATATCAACAAGGACAAGACAACAGTTTCACAACTCTAGCATGCATTGATTACAGTTAAAAGATTAAAAATAAATAAATAAATAAAAACATAAATAAGTCGCATCCTGTTCACGAACATCTTCATTGGGATAAACAAGAACATAACTAATAATCATTCCTATAAAGGTGAAAGTACATATAGTAATATTAGCGAATAAAATATGGCAAGTATGATTAGTATTGCCAGATGAAATGATGTAATATTTGCTCAATCATATGTTGATTTCTTGAATACAACCTTGGACCTACGTGACTTGGCAAGAGTGGGAAAAACCCATTTCCTTCTTCTCCCTTCACTGCAAAATATCAATCAACCATAATTTAAATACAGTCAGCCAGATTAATAGGAGACTAGTGGTGATGAAACAACATAGTATATCAACAACTAAAATTTTGCAACACTATACAGCACAATGAAATTGACAAAAGGTTGAGTTGGAGCTCGGATGTAGCTTTGGATAAGCCAACCAACTCCACAAAACCTTTAGTTAAGGTGTAGACTGTATGCCCCAAAAAAAAACAGTGCTTTTCTTTAGTTGAATAATTTCCATGAAAGAATTAACAATTTATACAACTTAGTTAAAACCTAAGAATATAAATATGAACTGATACGCATATTATTGTCTTCTTAATGTCTGCAGTTCAAAGGCTGAGTAGTGAACCAAAATTCAGATGATTCTCATATGGATACAGAAAATCTAAATTGATTTCAAGCCAACTCTGTCCTAACCAACTTTTACACCTAGGTATTAGGCAAAAGATATATGTCAACATCCTAATTCTTCTAACTTATCCTATTTTTTTTCTGCCTGAGATAATTCTTCTAAGTTATCAGTAAACAAAGTCTACAGTTAAAGAAAGCAGAAGTTTTCTTGTCAGAAATGCAACTAATGGGCCAGATGATTTATTGTTATAGATATGTAAGGAATGTCACAAAAGCTTAATGATGATATGTGATCCCAACCTCACATGAGCAAATAACGCCTTTGCAATAACGAGCAACATAGAAGCAAAAACAAGGACATTGATTTTAGATTGCATTTCAAAAGAAAGTCCCCTCAATAATTCCAAGACCTTTACTTTTGCCTTGGCACCAGCCTCATGATACCTGAAGCAAAAAAGAAAACAAACACTTTATCATTATCAAAAGATAATTATCATGAGGGAAGTATTTTAATTAGACGAACCATTATAAAATTTCCTTGGCTTTATTTGGATACCTCATTAAAGCATCTTCCACCTTCATTGTGGTAAACCATTCCTCTCCAACCTTTCTACCTCTTGAATCAGCAGCAGTTTTAAGTTGTTTAATTTGTTCCTCCCCAGGAGTCCCAGCCCATACAGATGGTGCAAACCGTTTGCCCTTGAACCAAACAGCTTCATGCTCTCGGGCATATAAAATTTCTCCCTTTGGACCTCCAAATGGAGCTGTGGTAGCCTTTATTCTAGAAATTATTGGGAGGAAATCTTCAGTAACCTGCAAGTAATTGCCCATAAATAAAACCATAGAAATATAAAATATATGCAATTATAAATTTATAAGCATAACTAATTAAAAATTTTGAGCAAAAGGACTCACAAGAATATAATAACGCAACTTGCAAATTTGCTAATGTAGTGAATAAAATGAGAATATGATAGTATTCATTTGACTTCAAACACATGGGTGGTACATGCAACAACATGCATAGCGTAGCAATTGTTGAATTTGAATAAGTAGTAGTTATGCAGATAACCATACTTGTCATAGCTTTGTAAGGAGATGTGCAATCTAGTGATAAGATCTACAAATTTGGCAAGGATTTGTAAGTAGATGTGCAATTTACATAGCAGTTGTAAAATTTGAGGATCTGTTGAGAATGGAGAATAATTGGAAGTAGTATCCATACTTGCAATAAGTAAGCTACTGATACTTCTTCCATACTCCTCAATATGTATATGACATTCCATAAACCTTGAAACTTTTTCCCCTTTTATTAAAAACTTGAACAAACATTGGATGAGGAATATATATTTAATAAAATTCTTTCCAAAGGTATAAAATCATATTATAGACGTAAAGATAAATGTCAGAAGAGTTTATGACATGGATTTGACCCTTTTAATGTTAGTGTTATCTCATTGAAGGATGAACAGATTGAAATTGCATGCAAATTACTAAACAATAGCTTACAATTGCAACTCTGACAATACATACAAGCACACATTCATCATATTGCGGCATTCATATGAAATGGTACTTCTAATTTTTATCCATATCCATGCTTAACAAATAAGGATAGATTGTACACAACTGAAGGCAAATGAGAAATTATGATCTGCTTGGAAACACTGAATATCACAGTAAAGCATAAAGATATCCAGCCATGGCAAGTTTGAGTTCTCAAGACCTACTGCTGAAGATAAGGCCTCAGCTGCACTTTGCAGTTGTGCAAGTTCTTCCTCTATATGGATCCTCTTCACACGACCTTTCCAAGAAGACTCCATATCCTCAAAAAAGTCACTCGAAATAACAGAAGAGGAACTAATCTTTTGATCACTTTCCCCATCTAGAGAGATCGTTTCACCAATTCTACCTGAAGCCCATTCACATTCAGTAACCTGGAAGAAAACAAGGACAATAGAAATTATACACCATAAATATTTAGCTGGGCAGACGAACAAGAAATTATATATTGACAGCATCAACTTCAATTTATGCTTAATTCAAACCCCCACAAACCATAGTCTGACAATCCATGAAAGCATCAAGTACAAGTGTTTATGAAGCTAGCACAAGTAAATTGGACCTAAGACAATGTTATGACTAACCAGATTAATGATGATGATTAATAAACACAACATTTGAGTTCTCCCAAAATTATTTTGGAAGATAAATTAAAATGATGGTGGATATAGGGAGGTTTGACATTTTTTAAGTAGGTATGCCAATTGGGATGAGCTGACTCTTGCATGACCTCAGCCCAAAAGAAAATTTTCTTGTCCAGGTTCATCAAGGCTTGAGATGAGTTATTATACAGCCTGATTTAATCACATAACTCGAGGGTGCAATTTGGGTTGAGTCTGGCTGACCTGCGATTGTCATTAGTAAAGGAATCAGCGGGTAATAATGCACAAAACACCCTGACTATGACTCGAACCATCTTTAATTCCCCCAGTTTGACACCTTCAATTATATGCTCAGCCACTTGCAAAAAGAATAACAATAATCTAGACAAAAAGAACAACTTGGGTCATAAAAAAGCAATTTGAATAATGGAGTCTACGCTCATGGCAGTAACACCAAGTGTTATCTCTCTTTCTCTCTCTCAAATCTAGAACATTCCGAGTAGAACTGTAGGGTTCTTACAACATTTCGCAAGGTAATTATGCAACAGTGCAAAGGTTAATTATTTAAAAGTGATCAGTGCAACTTGTCAATTTTAGATGTACCTTGTTCATTTATGAATTCACCCCTTTTAATACTAAATGAATTACTACCTCTCTTTTTCCCTGATAAAATAAATTTAGGACAGAAGTGCAAAAACAATCAACAAGGTTAGGTGTTATACTTACCAATGTCTCAAAGTCAATTTTTAATCCAGTTGCCACCCATGTCGGATCCATCAACAATTTCAGGATTTCATTGAGCTCAGAGTTTTTATACATGTGCAATATGTCATCCAGTAAATTTTTTATTCTACAAAACTCAATATGATTGGCCTCCCTCTGTTCAAGTAGCTTCACAAGCTGCACAACATAAAGAAAGACACAGACAACCCAAAAATCAGACATAGATGTACTCAATATATTCACATATATACCTACATAAACACATTGTCAAAAAAGAAGAAGAAGAAGAGAGAGAGAGAGAGAGAGAGAGAGATCATGCATGCATTCCAAAGGAAAATGTTAAGAGGATATTTGGTCGGTTTTGTGTTTTTGTTATTTGGGATATCCTGGGTGATGCGAAGATGGTGATATAGATGTTAGACGAGTGGCATGGGAGATTTTATCATCACAGGAATTCTAAGATTTGGAAGGCCATTACCTTTTCCTGTCTAATGTGGACAATCTGAAGGGAGAAGAATGGTAGATTTTTCATGGTATTGAACACCAAAGTTATCACAGTCAGTGTTGGGACTTCTGTATAATTAGTTGACTACCTTGGGTAACATCCATTGTCTTCTCTATCAGAATTTTTAGATCTCTTGAGATTGACAGTATAATTCTTTAGGAGTGGTTTGATACGCATAATGCGGAGTTAAACTATCTCCTCTTTTATAACAAAATCAGTATTACCTAATAAAAAGAAAAATGTTAAGAGCATATGAGAGTAAGAGAGAAAATTACCCCATAGAAAATAGAAAAATGGTTTTTCACCATGGATCCACAGAAAGCAAAATAGAATTCCTTCAAAATTATTGGTTTACAATTACATAACACCACATTGCAGTTCATGGTAATGAGCTCCAGAGAACTAACATTTCAATGTCATATTGCCTATCCACATTTATAGAAGTTACTGACACTTTATTGGTAGCGACAACACCTAACTCAGCTAGAATTTTATTACAACCTCGTACTCAAACAGTCAATAGAATGGTTAATGTCACCAAGGAATTAGACGCCGTTGGGGCGGGATGACTAGTAAAATAGGAATTATCAGTTCCACGCTGATGAAGTAGAATTTTTCATAATCTAAAGATCCACCTTGAACAGAGCAACTAAAATTTGTAATGATAAAAGCAATAAGGAACTGATCCATAGTAGCTTTTAGACTAACCCATTACCTATATTCTCACACTACCAAGAAAATTATTATAGATCAAGTGCATAGAACTTGAAAAGTGGAGACAAAAGCTATATTCTTTCAAATAGCAAGAGCTCAAAGTTTTCCTCAAGTTATTTCTATAAATCAAAAATCTGTAAAATGCAAGTTTAGGTTATAAAATTTAATCATTGTCTATTAGGTGACAAAACATATTGGTTCCACTTTCTTATTAATATCACTTAGTACAACGAGGAAACAAATTCAGTCGGAACAATATTTCACAGAAGCTTTCAAAAGGGAGAACAACATATAGCATGTGCAGGTATTTTTGTATGAAACACACTAATAAAGAAGTTAGGGAAAAAAACACATTAAGAGAGAAATTGTAATACAACCTTTGCAGATGAAACACAAGTAAACTCGGGAATGGAGCATGTCACGTTGCTCATAAGCTTGCAAGTTGCTGCCCAAACAGATACAGCTTAGAGAATATTCACAAAATATTCAATTATGAGATAAAATACTATTGTAGTAACACGGAGAAAGAAGAAAATGTTTAATTTACAATGAAAATTGACTCGGGTTTAAGTACAAAAAAAGCAGGAAACTTTCAGGTTCACAACCCCACACAAAGGTTATCACAGGTTAGTCATTCCTCTTTCCGTCACACTTTTCATTGAGTTTCAGGTAGTTGCCTCTATTATCTGTTAGGGGGAATAAAGCCATAGCAAATCCGACCAATAGCAAACTAAATCATGGAAATATGCCAATCAAAGCATAACAGTAAAAAGATTAAGTCATGCATATTATTATTTGACTTGCTGTTAACAATAGCAATCCAGCACACATTTTGTTCCAGCAATTAGTTAAATGTTATAGAAGCCCCTAAATAATAATTATTACCAAAACTTATTCATTATAAGAACTTAAGAGAATGCAGTTGGGCCAGTTAAACGGTTCAAAAATTGAATATCCAAGTGAAAGTAGATTTTGTCAGGAACTCTTTACTGTTTTAGCTTTACCTTGTCAACACCTACTGTTGTACAGAATGAAAATGACTCTAAACGGGTGTCTTTCTTCTTATGGACAGTAGCTAATGATGGGATACTCACCATTGATAATCTTGTTAAGAGAGGTCAGTCTTTGGTTAATAGGTGCTGTTTATGCTGCTGCGATGGGGTATCAGTGGATCACCTTCTTCTTCATTGTAAGTTCTCATGCCTAATGGTGTGAAGCTTTTGCAGTGTTTGGGATCCAGTGGGTAATGCCAAGGTCAATCAGCTCTTTTTTCTTTGGAGAAATTGGTTTGGAAAGCATCTTTCAACCATTTGGAATATGGTCCCAGCATGTTTAATGTGGTTAGTTTGGTAGGAATGCAATACCCGCATTTTTGAAGACAAGAAGAGAACATTAGATCATCTAAAATCTCTCCTCTTTGGTACTCTGTTTCATTGGGCTCGTATTTGGGGGTGAATGAATTGTATTTCTTTATCTAAATTCTTAGTTTCTATTTCCTTTAGTTCTTGATTATAGTATTTGTTTCTTGTTCAGAGTGTTCACTATCGTGAACATGATGTTCAATTTTTTTCAATAAAAGTCTTATTACCTATCAAAAAAAATGAAAATGACTCTAAGGGTGTGTTTGTTTGGAGGTGGAATAAGGTGGATGGAAAACTTTGGAGAGAAAATGGGAAGGAAAACTTTTTGGAGTGTGTTTGGTTAGGTGGGGAGGATGGAAAATAAATGGTGGAACCCAGGTGTTTTCTCTTCGGGCCCACGAAAAAGTTCTCTCTCCAAAATGGAGAGAAAACTGAAGAGAAAAATTGAACATCATTTTTGGACAAAAATGCCCATGTGCAGTTGTCCATGTTGCTCTACTTTTTTTTCTTTTTCTTTCCTCCTGCTCGTGTCTCTTATTACTTTTTTCTTTTCTTTTTTTGGCAGGCTTCCTACAAATCCATGCTCATATTCTTTTTTCTTTTTCTTTTTTGTTTAGATGTGTTTTTTTTCTAGACATGATTTTTATTTTTTAATAAATTTAGGTGATTGATTTTTTTTTGGTTGTTTATCCTTTTTTGGTTTTAATTGGGCATCATTTTTTAACAAGGGTATATGCGTAAATTTATACAAACTCACTTTTTCCATCCTTCCACTTTTCCACTCCCAACCAAACAAAAAGGAAGGAAATTAAAATCTTTTCTATCCTCCCACTTTTCCATCCTCTCACAATTTTCTATCCTCCTACTTTTCCACCCCTCCAACCAAACGGACCCTAAAGTAACTACATATTTTTTATTTATTTGAAAGTTACCCATGCACCCCATGGGTATTGAACCCACAACCTCACCCTCCCACCCCCCCCCCCCCCAAAAAAAAAAAAAAAAAAAACCTTAATTCCAGTTGTCTAAAAATAAAACCTTTTTTTTTGCATAAGAAACATGACTTACCCTACCAAAAGTTTAGACTCAATTCTTGATGGTTAATAATTTAATTACAATACCTTTGCCACTTTGGTTTGTTTCAAGAGTAAAAGAGTTAGGGTGGGGGTGATAGGGCCTAGGTTCAGAACTTTAAATCTTACCAAGCATTAGGAAGACCATGTTCTAATTGACCAGTGGCAAAATTTTATCTAATATCTTCAATGTACAATCTTTAAAAAAATTAATAAATGCTCAAGTTGGGTTCTCACCTTGTAACTCTATAACATTCTTGTAACCAAAAAAACAAATGAAAACATAAACAATAGTAAATGAAATAAAACCTGATCATATTATCACCATGTAATTTTCCACAACTCATGGAGAGAATATCAAAGATTTCAGAGGCCTATTTTAGCTCATAATCATATCCAACTACATATTCACATCTATAAAATGCACTTCACAACTCACCTTGAATTTTGGATGCAATCTCATAGGCAGGAGGGTTAAGAAGAAGATCTCTAATATACCTGGGACATAAAGAAATCATCATAACTAAGGAACAAAGAGTCAACCCTACCATGGTGCATGATTCAGAAAACAGAGTTGCATAGTAAATTTATTTTCATATGAGAATGTGAATTTCAACAACAGAAAGTTGGAAATGAATGCTTACTGTAAAAGAAAACTTAAAGCCTAAAATTACAAATAAAACAATGACTTCATGGGCTCCAATTTGAAATCAACATATATATGTTAGCAATTTAAACACAAAAGTTGAAACCTTATAGAAAGCTTTTAATACTGTGCAAAGAGCTCTTCTCAAGGATGGATGTCACATTGAATTACTTAAATATCATTCACAACCAACATTAATACCCACTTAAGGCTATTTTTGAAAATCAACGTGCCCATATTCCAAGTTAGCTTTCAACCGCCTCTTCTTGTTCTCCCCACTTTCAAGACTTTTTCTCCCCTGTAAAAACTGCATTTGTCTCCAATAAACCCTTTTTTCTTGAGGTAAATTTATAAAATAAATTTCCTTTAAATCCTTAATCTACTTCTTCAAATCAAACCATATGATCAACAAACTAACCTATCAAAAAAATAAACAACTCTAAACTACTCCAACTAATATAAAGCACTTAAAAAAAATGTTATATCCAGTGCACAAAACTCCCACTTTTATGGAAATTAGGAAGGTAGGAAGTCTAAACCCCAAATCTTTTTTTTTTTTTTTTTTTGAGATGCTGATTCCCATACTTGAACCCACGACCTGTCATCTTTGGTGGAAGATACCTACCATTGCACCAAGGCCCAACCTCTTGGTACAAATACAATACACTTCACAAGTCTAAACTACTCCAACTAAATACTTCTTCTGCCCTATTTCATTGTAAGTGTTTTCTTTGTCTCCATATAGCATTTGTCTCCATATCTCATTTTAAGTGTTTCATATAATCCTGCCAAGAGCCTTATAGCTCAACTAATACCTCCTGGTGTTTCCAACGGAGACATCTAGAGGTCAAATCCCCTCCCCTGTTGTTGTAACTGATTATAAAATTAAAATTTAAAAAAAAAAAAAAAAAAAAAAAGGTTATCCTCATTCCCTTTTTGATGAGTGTATTATACTAGACTCCAACAAATTTGGCCAGAAAAACCATACAAAAGAAACCAGATTTGCAAGCATCTTTTCAGATACAAGGTTCAGATCAAAATTATATAAATCATATAATGTACAAAAGTAACGGTATAGTTCAATGATGTAAATGGGACTTTTAAATTTTAGAATTAAAATTACCAATCTTATTAATGAGATCACAGTCAAATTAATATTTAACATCAGAATATCTGGATCCCAAGAAGTTCAACTTGTTCATCTCCAAGATTCCTCCTACTGTTACATAGTCTCTCATTTTTACTTAAAAGTAGCAATGAAGGGAAAGAGGTCTACAATTATCACTGTAATACTTATTGAACAAATTTTTTAACTATAACCATTAAAGCAAAAGTTCAAAAATAAGATGAATAAAAAATAGAATTAAATTACCAGAATAATTAGATGACATGTCCTTATAATCTAATAATATAACAAATCATGCAAAGCAATTACTGACTCACAATACAGGTAGACCAGTGCAATTAGATGGAAGCAACACCTTCAACAAACAGGGTATTCCCTCTGTTGGTATGGCCCCTGGAAGATGCAACACAAGGACAAATAAGTTTAATATGACTTTCATATGGAGTTTGAAAATTAAAAATGAACATTGCCTATAAGTCACTAACCAATTTGCGTTGCTGTTCCTAGGGTTAAAGGTTGGGGCCTATTTTCTGAAAACACAGTGACATTCCTAAATGCAACATCATCATCAAGACCATAGAGCTCCTTTACCTACAAATGTTCAATAATTATGACATGCATTATTTTCAAACAAAGTAATGTAGTAAACAAAAAGGCAGGCTCATAATTTGAGTAGCAATAAAGCCAATCGGCAATCGCATACAAACCTTAAGCAAAAGCTCATTGACAGGATTCCCTTCAAACCATTCAAATTGTCTGCCAGTACATTCTCCCCACAATAGGCCACCCTCACCAAATTCTCCCCAGCGACAAGTGCCTGTCATCAACAATAAGGCAAAAAAGATAAATGTAACAAGTGTTTTCTTTCTCTAATACAAATGATATAATTTTTGTAAAAATGCTTTAGAAAAAAAGTGAACATAATAAAATTATTGTTTGTGACTGTCATAAAGAAAGAAAGAAAGTTTTTAATTTTGCCCAAAATAAAAAGTAATTATATTTAAACTAGTCTGGGGCCTCTTGGCACCATAAAAAGCATAAAAGCAACTTCCTCCATGCACCACTTACCAAATATCAATTATAAACTAATAAACATGAGACTTAAGCCATGGCCTTATTGATTTGCATAACAAACAACTAACAAATTTGGCCTAATTGGTACCTATCAAGCCAAGACTTACTGATATATACTTTTAATATGCCTAGGGTTTGTTTTACAGAAAATAAAGGGGAAAGAAAATTATCTGTGGCAGTTTTATATTTCCCACCCAAAGTGTTTAACAAGAACTTCCAAAGTCATGGAAAATAAAGAAAAATGTTTCCAAGATTTTATTCTGGATTCCTAAAGCACTAATGGAAACATACAAGCAAATTAATATGCCTTGAAATATTTTAGGAAGTAAAGTTTGTTAGAAATGGTGAGCACTAATGCTCTTATTATTTAGAATTCTTTCCTTTTATTAGCTATCTTGAAAAAATCCATTCCTAACCAACCAAATTGGAAAAAAGAAATTTCATATATGTTCCTAGAAAATATTTTTCAGGAAAACATTTTCCATTATGAAAATATTTTCTAGTGAAACAAACAGAGCCTAAGCCTGCACAAAGTGGTAATAGAGATTTTTTTTTTTTTGTTATTCTTGAATATTGCTTAAAAGATTTCACCTCTTAAGAATATTTATAACCCCCAGACTGGTACTTCAGTAACACACTTGCACCCCCCCCCCCCCCCCCAAAAAAAAAGAGAAAAAAGATGTGTAACCCAATTATGGCTCCAAGGAGAGAGAGATTATATAACAACATCAATGAGGCCATATTGTGGAAGTTTATATTCTACCTGAAGAATTGTTTCTCAAAGATGCATGCAGAAATAAATGATGGTACCGACAAGTACGAAGCTTGGTAACTAAAGCCTCTTCAGTTAATCCATCCTCAGAAGAATATGTCTTCATAGTCTCTAGGACTAAATTTATGCAATAACCTCTTGCAGACCGAGATATTCCTACAAGTACCATATGTACTACATTAGTACAAACTATGAGTCTATCAAAGTATTCAAATTATAATAGTATTATGGAGAAAAGTACAGTTATTAGACTGCAGAAATTAATAAACTGATAAATAAAATACACTGCATGTTGCTCTATATGGAAATTAGATAATTCTTTTCAAACTATCCATGAAGAGCCAACTCCAAGTAAAACAAAAATGTTCACTAGACCTATATTTATAATTAAAAGGGATTATATAAAAGAGAAATTACAACCACTTAATGTGGATTAGTAAGACATTAAAGGTCAAAAAAAAAAGAGAAGAAAGAAAGAAGAGACTAGATCCAACAAAAACAAACCAATTTATGAAGGTTATTGGACTGAAATTACAAATTATGGTAATTTGAGTTTGTTATTGCAAGATATCAGTACATCTTTTCCCATATGTGACTACAAAATACCACGTCTTAGTGTGGGTTAGCATATCTGGTAACATTTAACTCTGTAGTTCAGGTCTCAACTGCAGTAGCTTGGATAATCATTATGATCAGAGAACTACATAGCCAGAGAACTTCATTGAGGCAGTAAGGTGGATTCTAAGTAATAAATATGGTGTTAAAAGGAATCACTCTATGGAAGTGAATCTTAAAGGCGTGAAGGAAAATTGTGAATGTCTTCTCTCCGAAGAATTTTAAAGAACCATACAAATTTCCAAATAAATTTTGCTAATCGAACCATCCTAGAGCAGGTAAATAAAGTAGTATTTGGCCCACCTAGTGCAGCAAAAGTTACCCAAACATGCTTGCATGCCATCATTTAGAAAGAAAACTATGAGATACCAATGCAAGTTATTAACCATGATTAAATCATTTCACTCAAATAGCTGGTATCTTATAACACACAATAAAGTGTGTTCTACATGGAAAACAATAAGCATGGCCAACTATTAATGGGATGAAAACCATATAAATATGCAACAAAACGGATTGGATAGCTTAAAGCATAATGTCGACCGAAACAATCATTGGACAAAGACAATTTGTTCATACCAACTACAGGCATTGGTTCTGGAAAGTCAAGATCATGATCGACCCCTACAAGTCCAAATACATATGGACTACCTGGATGAGCATGCCTGAATACTTGAAAATTGCAAGTTAGTGCAAGATAAGCATGTCAGAAAAAGTAAATAAAAACAAAGGCATCCAGCAAATAAAATGGTAAGGAAATGTACAACAATTTTCAAACCCCCAATATTAGGAGAATCCTTGGCATGATGTAAATGCACAATCGTCTTAAAAATCTGTCTCAATTATCCAAGTAGTACATTGTTTTTGTGATACAAAGAGGAAAAAATGACATAAAATAATGTGGATTTGCATATGTGTCCACTTATTTCTATCTCATTTTTCTTCTTCTTTTTTCCCAAGGCAACATAGGAATAATGTAATTGTCCAAGGAACAACTTGAGTTATGATGGAGGCAAGTCTAGGGAGAAAATGAGTTAAATGAAACGTGTTTTTATTTTATAAGTCCTCTGAAACTTACACAAGATTAATTTCCTAGCATGTATGTACTATTTATTAAAAAATAAATAACAAAGAATCAGCTAAAAGTCTAATCTTGTTTAAAGAAACTTTACAGTTTTTTTTTTCAGATACTATTGATCTCCTTCTTTGTTGATAATAAGTAACATCTCCATATAGTGGTAGGAAGATGTAATTTCAGTTTTTTTTTTTTTTTTAAACATCCAGATACCACAGTAAGGTATAAAGTAATCCCCCAAGAAAGCTTAGAACAAACAAAGAAAATAGAGCAAAAAGCTATATGAATGTAAGAATAACCTTGTATGGCACATATGTTTATTGACATGGCACACTTCACCCATTATGAAAGCATGGAAATGGACTCCCCAGGCCATATTTGCTTTTGAAAACCATAAAGAACCAATATAAACTTCGAAAATTATATTTGACTTTAATCTTGGTCTTACAAATTTGAAACAAATTCTAATCAAGAATGCATCAGCAGAATCAATGGTTAGGAAAAAATTTCAATTATGTTTGGAGATACTATGGTCCAAATTAGCTGGTGATAAGATAAAAGGATTATCTGTATTCATTAATTAAATCCTATTCTTTATTTGCTACTCAAATCATTTTCTTATGTATAACCTTTGGTATTCTATCATGTATCTTCCTTCAAAATTTATTCAGATGCTTCCATTTATTAAAATATAGATAGAAGAGGTCACTTGATCAACTAGAAACACACTGGTATTTTCAGTGGGTGTAGAAGGAGAGGGAGTTAACATATAAACACCAGAAAGAAATATAAGGAAAACATATAAGCACTCCCTTCAGTCCATTGATTTTAGTCAATGATTTGATTGATTTCTTAGTATTAGTAATTAGCTTCCTTCGACAGAGAGTACATACTTCCAATTGATATAATCAGTTTACTGAAAATAAATTACAATACAACTAAGAATCTGTAACATTTACATTCTACTTGAAGAATAAACCAGGGCATAGGAAAGGAGAACTGCTTTTTTCTTTTGCCATTGTAAATTTATCAATCACTTCAGCATGAGTACAAACAATGACCAAAAGCCCATAAAAAAAAGGATATGACATGACAAATCACAGGTAAATTTGAAGCAGAGGTGTTGGCAAGTAATTACCCAGATATAAAACGACCTTTACGAGAACGAGCTTGCGTTGGACCCTGAACTTCCTCCACTATGCACTACAAAGACCAAAATATGGCCATTCAAAAAAATAATCACATAATGAAAAAAGCTTCTTTGACATTTGCTTTAATAGGCAAGACAAAACGAAGATCAAACAGATAAGAGAAGAGAATAGGCAGTTTTAGTCTTAAGCGAAGATATGTTCAGCATGAACATGCAAAAAAGTATGACTGATCTACCTAGAAGTTAAAAATAGTTGTCCAATTCATAGATATAACAAAAATCTATTGTACGACTAATAGAAAAGAGTGGATTATAAAAAATATATGATAATTTCCTTTTCCTTTTAGGAATATGGAAAGGGTAAAATGTACCATCTCAAAGCTGTTAACCCTAATGTAGCATTTGGTTCAGGGAATCTAATATGTCCCTGGCATCCAAATTCTCAAGAATGTGAGATCTAAGAACTTGGAAGCTCGGAAATATAATAGGCCCATGTCTGGTTTGACTTGAAATTTGCTAAGATTCCTAAGAATGTGAGATTTCCATGTTTGCTTTATTCTTAACTATAGGAACTATTTATTCTTTCCAAAGTATCCTTAGACTTAAGCATACAATGTCAGGCACATTATCCATCATCTTTATGTGGGTTATAGGGGGAGGTTCTACATTGGAATCCCCACTTCATCTAGCCTTTTCAAGATTGGGGCGTGTTCGAGGTTAGTGTAGAAGTGGAAATTTTCAGTTATAGATTGTACCATAATGCCCTTAGGGGCCTTACAGGCCTTTCTTTCCCATGGAAGAACATTTGGAGGGCCAAGGTCCCACGAAAGCTGTGTTCTTTTTTTTTGATAGGTAATCAGAAAACTATTATTAATGAGAAAAAAAGGAAAAGTACAAGTTGTTCATGATGATGAACAACAAGAAAATAAAGAACAAACAACACAACAAAAAGAGAAATCAGGAAACTAAGCTAAGGGAAAGCATAAACTCAATGATAGAAGAACAATCAGTAAAACCCCAACAACGAGACCACTCCAAAAGACTCCTTTGGCATAAAACTTTAACTCATCCAATGTCTTCTCAATGTCCTCAAAGGAACGACGATTTCGTTCCAACCACACAATCCACATCAAGCACCCTGGAACCAAATTCCAAATGTCCGAATTATGTTTCCCAAGCCACTGATGCCAACAAGATAACAAACCCGCCACTGAACCTGGCATAACCCAATGAATCCCAAAAGCCTGAAGCATAAAAGTCCAAAGGGAATGAGTAACAGGACAATGAAGAAGAAGATGGTCTACCAACTCTCCATCACAACAACACATACAACACCAAGTAGCCAACGGGTGACCTTTGTGTGGACTGCAACCCAAAATAATCATGACAATTGATAACCTAAGCAAGAGACATATTTTGTTAGCTGATTGGTATTGTATGTGTAAAGGTTGCAGCAAGACTCTTGATCACTTTCTTCTTCATTGTCTTACGACAACAGATGTCTGGTCCTTCATTTCAATGTTGCTAGGGTTAGCTTGGGTGGTGCCCAAATCTGTGTATGAGATGTTGGAGAGTTGGCAAAGACAATTTCAAAGCCACAGGGTTACTATTGTGTGGCAAGATTTTCCCCTATGTGTTATGTGGCTTCTGTGGTACAGAGGAATAGGCAGGTCTTTGATGGTGTTGAGCGACTTGCTTATGTTATCAAGGAGCAAACCTTACAGTCCTTGTTTGATTGGATGCTTGCTGTAGGTAACATCCCTTTGATGTCTTTTGTTGATAATATTGACTTCCTTTCATTGTGAGTAGTATTCTTTGACAAGGGTTTGTGCACATGTTATTATGTGTCGTTCTCTTTTCCTTTTCAAATAAAATTTGTACTTGTTAAAAAATATATTAAAAGTCAGTATCTTAAAATAATAGTCTAACATTTCTAAATAACACATACAATACCAAAATAATTATTTCAAAAAATTGTGGTTTATGAAGACATCATGTCTTATCAATCAAAATTATTTATTTTCTTAAAAGACCAGAACAATTGCAAATAGGAGATAAAAATTGAAGCAAACTATACTTTATTGTGAATATAAACATAATTAAAAAAAGAAAAAAAAGTTGAATACATAGCATAAGCATTTGATTAGAAAAAAATTTAGTTTAACAAGCATCATGACTTATCAATCAAAATTATTTATTTTCTTAAAAGACCAGAACAATTGCAAAGAGGAGATAAAAATTGAAGTAAATTATACTTACATGTAAATATAAACATAATTAAAAAAGAAAAAGTTGAATACATAGCATAAGCATTTGATTAGAAAAAAATTGTATTTTAGTTAGTTAAAGGACATTAAATTAGGGCCATAATTTTCACTTTAAAGTAAATAGAACTTTGCCAAACCATGGAAATATGGACATCCACCTTTCAAAAAGGAATCCAAATTCCCAGAAAAGTGAGGTTTGGTCCCACAAGCATTTAAATTCCCCCCTTGAGCTATTTTTAACCAAACATGAGAATACTTAGAAATCTTTAGAGGCTTACTAGAAGTAAAGGAAAACTTCATTTGTAGACTTATATATCAAAAGCAAGAAGGTCAACATTTGTCGGTCCACCAAACCAAGACAAGTGTAGAAAGGAATAGAGACATTGGTTGTTGGTTGATAATTTAAAGGACCTGCAAAAGAGGATTGTGAAAGATTCTTTGTGCTAAGAGACTAGCCATCAGACATTTCAACGATCCCTCGACTATTGGCCCAAAAATTGAGTGAATTGAGTCAATCATATTAGATATTCGGATACTAAATACCCTCCCTCAATTCTAACTTAAAAAAGGGTGGTAGAGGTGGGGTGTTGGTAAAAGCAAGGGGCGCACTTAAGCACAAAGGCCTCCTAGAGCTTAGGCGCAAAGCGCAAGCGCATGCCTGATTGAAGTGAAGCGCACATTTTTAAAAAATTATTATTAATAAGAAATGCAACAATCAAATGATCAAATTATCATATAAATAGAAATAATTTTTTTTTATATAATTCATATAACATTTTGATAAACCCTACTTTTGCAATTTTAACACAAATATTGCAAGTCAAGTCATTTTATTTTTTTGGATTAGCTAGATATGAGTACTTCCATGTAATAGCCTTTCTTAGATCTCCAATATCCATAATGCCCTATGACTAATTAGTAATATTAGTTAATAGTTTAATCACGTAATGACTATAAGTCTATAAGAATTAGCCTGCTATGCTCAACATCAACCACTAAAATAACTAAACAATTACCACATTTATAGTATATCATACTTTTTTTTTTTTTTATGAATGAGTTAAGAATATGAGGACATAGCAATATGGTAATTGATCCCAAGCAGATATCCAAAAGGGAAAAAATTCAATAAGAAGAAGAAGTTAGGTGGGTTACTGTTTCAAGGAGGAAAAAATCAAGAAAAAATATAATAAAAATAGAGAAGAATTGGGAGGTTGTGGGTTTCAGGACAAGTTACACTCAAAATTTTTTTTTTTTTTTGATAAGTTACACTAGAAATATGTCAAATCAATGGTTTATATCAATAATGTCAAGATCCTATTGTTTTAATTCAGTTTTGGTTTATTTTTTTGAAAAATATAAAAAAGCGCCAAAAAGCACGCTTTGAGCTTTTTGAAAAAGCGCAAAAAGCATGCCTAAAGCGCGCTTCTTTAAATGAGCCTAGCTTTTGAGGCAAAAAGCGCTAGAGCCTTGGGGCTTCGCGCTTAAGCTAAAAGCGCACTTTTACCAACACTGGGTGGGGAGGAGGAGGTGGTTGGGAAGGATGTCTGTGAGGCTAACTACTTCTTATACACTACTGCTTTCCAATATGATATGGAAGTCCAGAGTGAAACTAACACTTGCATTGATTTATCCGAAATATTTTGTTTTCAATTGGAATTTAGTTATCAACCATCTGCAAGGATCCACATGTAATGTAGATTGATGTTTCTTTCTTTACTATTAGCTTTTCAAATTTTTACATTGACAACCAGAATACCAATAAAGAAGAAAGAAACCACATAACTAACAAACACATGAAGGATAAGTCATGAATATATTCAAGAGCTTATCTCTGCACGACTTGATGCATTTACTTAAAAATTAGTTACATATTCATCCATAACCCATGACATTGGAAATAATGAAACTTTAGGCTTCATTTTCAATTTCTTTCTTTGGTTTTTACAGTATAAAGTAACTTCTAGGCCACAATATTAAGCCCCCAACCAGTGATGCAGAAAATAATTTTCACTTGCAGCTATCCCAACAAGAAGGCATCAATTTGATCCTTGCATGTGAAGGGAACAATGCTAGATACTAAAAGAAAGTTCCTAAATAAAATCACCCAAATAAAGGGTTTTATCTCCTTTCAGATTCATGCTGACATAAATTGATCCACAGATATAATCTCATTTGGCGGTCTCATTTCATATATTTAGAAGAAGTGGAAAAACAAGAAAGAATATTCAACTTCTTATGGATAAAACAGTGTGGATCAACATTCTAAATCAAGAAGATAATTCCAAATTTACAAACAGATATTTGACCAAAATCAAGTTTCCAACCATTGAATCCAATTTAATTATTACCAAATCTCTATCTTTTTGCCTTAATATTAAAAAATAAAGATCTAACTGACTAGAATAAGAAGCTAGAATCCATTAGAAAATAAATTTAAAAATGCAAACTTTTTTGGGTATAGGAGCTTTGTTTTATGACTCCATAATTTTGGATCACAAACCATAATTGTAAAGTTTTATTTAAAATATTTTTTTCCTAATAAAGGTTAGAATAACAAGTTACAAGAATGGGAAAACTTGTTCTATAACAGAAACTTTCATCATAATCCAGATATCAAGTAACCCAATACAAGAGCATAAGTGCACAACCAAATAAATAGAGCCCAGCCCATAAGACTAATCTATGCCATGAAACCGAAAAGTAAATCTCAATATGAACTACATTCTTTGAAAATAAAATTGAGAATACATGAAGGTAAAAGCATACACCTGTACACATATGAGTAGGCAAGATATGATGCTATACTTACCACTGAATACCCATTACGTGTCAGATCATCCAAAGTTTGTCGAAGATTCTGCAATGAAAGCATTTAACCAGATGCAATGAAGCATTGACTAACTATAAATTGGTCAGAATGTATGATTAAAAGCATGTAAAGAATAACCAAAAGAAAAGAAACAACAGATACATCATAATTGATATTCAGAAGAACTAATCTGACAATTGCAGAATATGATGTTGTTTGAATATTTCGAGAATATTTTAAAGAAATATCAATTTGAAGTTTTGGCATCTAATCCATTGTACCTACTTTTTCTTGCCCAAAATAAAATAAATAAAATTATAAATGCAAGAAAGAGCTCAAAAATTAAATTTTGCAACATATACAGAGACTCTAGTCTCTTATGTTTATAGAGAAGAAAACCAAGTTACTTATTACTTCACAAGTTTAGGACATTTCTTGAAAGAAATGAAATTGGAGAAATAATGTTTCTAAAAGACTTATTCACCAATAACATTCATAGTTGTAAAATTCCAAGGTTGTGTTTTTCATAATTTCAAATTCATTCCTACAAAACATAAATAGGCGTTACACAATCAACTATTGATTTCTCTAGGAGATTGTACTAAAGGATTGGAATTAATTCCAGCCTTAGTTTTTTTTCCCCTTTTAAGCAGCCACAAATAGAAGACCAAAGCAAGACCTAAGACAAGCTATACAAATGAGAAGGTAATCATACGTGACTGAATATCATTTCCAACTCAACACCCCTGCATTTTTCAAAACAATAACCAAACCACAAAGCAACCCCTTGAACATCACTATATCTGCAGAAAATGACAAAGCACCAAGCAACTAACCAAAACAAAAACTAATAATAAAAAAAATAACAATAATGCACAAAAATAATTGAATACAAGAAACTGAAGTAAATATTATTCAGAAAAGAGAGAAGATAATACCACAACAGGGCAACCAGCTCTTGGAATACTATCTGAACGCAGACCACCAAATGGGTTCAAGCCTGCATATTCAACAAGAATACAAGCATCTATTCCAATGGCTTCATAAAAATCTCCAACCTGAAAACACAATTGACTAAAGATAACGATATGGTAAAAATGCAAAACTAAATATTCAGTGAAGCAAAAATGCACCCTATCAATCAAAAAATAGAAGGGAACCTCCTGAGGATCCATAAGAATAACTTGAAGGAGAAGGTGAGAAATAAAAAAGGGGGGGGGTGTGTGGGGGGGGATGAAAATAGCCATACTCTGCATAGCAAAACTTCCCGGGGAAACCTTGACTTGAACTGCAATATCTCCGAGTTGAGCGTTCCTTCTTTTAGACTAAATTGGAAAAAAAAAAAATTATGTGTTAGTTTTATTTTGAAGAAAAACATCTGGGATGCTTTAGAGAGAGGGAGGGAGTACACAGTTTTTGCAATCACATAAACATCATTGGGAACTATTTTATCAACACTCTTCCAGTCATTCCAGGAAAGACAAGCAGAGAAATTATCATATTAAAATTCTTAACAGTAACAGCATTCTGCTAAAAAGTGGGAAAACAAACATAACAAAACTGGATCCCTACAAGCACACAATGCCCAGGAAACTAGTGTAAACACAAACTCAGAAATTTACTAATCACCAGAAAACAAAAAGACATGCATTGCCAATCTTAAAGGAAAAAAAAAATTTGTTTTGAGCAAAGCTACATAAAGTATTGATTAAACCAAGTGTGTGTTCGGCAAGCACAATAAATAAATAAAAACCTTTTTCCTTTCCTTTTCTACCATACTTTCACCAAATAAGCAATCAGCAATGTGCATCCAAACACACTCCTAATAGAGCAAACTACACGAACATTTGATGAAACCGAGTGTTTATGCTGTCAGTTCCAGCATTTCAGTTCTTAAATAAAGATGAAACTTTAGATGTAAAGCGAAGATTGCAAGAAGGTTTTGAGTTCTAGTTGAATGTGAATGTGAGTTATTTGGGCATACCTACATTCTTGTAAGTGATGATCAAGATGTACATCCTAAGATTCTCGAATGCTATGGTGTTTAGATTACGTTGACATCTCCAGGGAAGAGAGAGAGAGAGATGATAATTTAATGCATGAAAGTCCTACCCACTTGGCTTAGGCATAGGATGAGGATTAAATAATCAAACTGCAGATCAACATTACTTCAAACCAGCCCATTTTTTTAACATAAATCCAAAACCTACCCCTTTTTCAAGATTCAATTTCACATTTAATAGCTTATCACCAACCTGCTACACTGCTCTAGTTCTGCTGACCATTTCATTAATTAAAATTTTAAAAGAACAATGTTCCTAAACAGGCTACTTCAATTCTGGACCTCATATAAAATATGCAAATTGAATGCATGACACTGAATATATATATTAAAAATCAGGAAATAGAAAAGACCCATTCAAGTCTCTGTTTTGTCTTTTTGGTTTTTCTAAATCATAAGTATGCTAATGGTAACATTTTTTTTTTTTTTTTGGGAATAAAAAGTGATAATGATTAGGTCTTTTTTTTCTTTTCTTTTTTAATAATTGGATAGTTGGGGGGAGGGGGATTTGATTCCTGGATGTCTCCTTTCGAAACATTAGGAGGATCTAGTTAAGCTACAAGGCTAACAACAACATTATAAGAGCTCACCTCCCATTTTTCAAGTTAACATCCAAGCCTAGCAAATTGGAATATGTGAGCCTTTTAATCAGCTGGACAGTTGAAGGTTTCCTGCATATCTTCAACCTCTACAATAAAGAAACCACGAGCATGAAAGGCCTTACTTAAAGCTCTCAAGAAATTTCATGTTTTAAACGTATTAAGGCAGCAGGACTAATCAAGCAACATAACAAAAATGTATGAACTAGCAAACCTCCTTCCACCATAGTAAGTGAGAAAGATCCTTATCATTTAGGGTATCACTTGATGCTTTAAACTTCTTGGTGGGTTTTGAGCTTCCCTTCAAAACTTTCTGACCTTTGAAACAATAGATTTGATCCAATTGTCTGCAGCTGTACCTATTACAACAAAATTTCATGATTTAGATTTTAAAATCAAAACAGAAAAGAAAAATCAGGAATTAAATATTAAATACAGTTATCAGCTATATCACTTAAGTTTTTTCTAGGCAAAAAACATTGTTTTTGTTCCTAAAGTGAGCCTAAACTTTAAAAAGTTCTTTTATTTGTCCCTAAACTATTGAAAATGTTACACTTTTTGTCCTTCCGTGCACTCTTGTTAACTTTTATCCCATGTGTCTAACTAGGTGACACTATTTTTAGCTTTAGGGAATTTGACATGCCTGACATGGACAATTACATTTTTTATTAAAAAAAAAATTCACACATGAGGTGAATAGGTGGCATGAAACTATTGATCACATGCACATTATGAAAGATTTTTTAAAAGTTTAGGACAAAAACGGAGCCTTTCATTAGTTTAGGGACCAGAAAAAAAGGTTTTTTAAAGTTTAAGGACAAAAGGTGTAACATTTTCAATATTTTATTGACCAAAAAAGAACTTTTAAAGTTTAGGGACCAAAAAAAAAAACATCATGCAAATTTTAGGGGCGAAAAAAACATTTTACCTTTTTTTAATTTATTTTCCTTACCAAAATACTATTGACATATTCAAAATACAAATAAATTGGTTTTATATCATTAATGATCAACTAATGATTATATCATTAATGGCACATTCCTATACTAAGAAGCCCTTATACCAATTACACATAACACAAAAACAGAAATAACAATCTCACCATATTAGTTGATCACATGCGCATTTGAAATTTCCCAAATGCAATTACATATACCAAAAACAGAAACATTGAAATGAGTCATACTCATAGCTGAAATTGATATATAAAACCCAAGCACAGGTAATGCATTTAAGTGGATGTATTAATATGCTTGTTATTTTCCACTCTTGATTCATGCACATCTTTCTTGTTGCAATGAAATTCTTAGCTTTTACACATAACACGTACTTTAAAATACAATTTGACATTGAACCGACATGCCTTGTTGAAACAAACACAAAATGCAGGTATAAAAATCACTTAATACCCATTTCTCAACTTCATCTATTGCATAAAAATAAAAAAATAAAAAAAAGATCATTAATTCCACACCATTTCCATAATTTCCTAATAGAAGAAACAGTTTTTATCCACACCCACACAAAAAAAATCCCCTGTAGATCAATAGTTAGCTTGCAATAAAATATACACATATATATAGTGAGAGAGAGAGAGAGAGAGAGAGAGAGAGAGAGATTACAGAAGCGTTGGTGAAGGGCGGAATGAGGTGTATGCACGAGCAGGGGAACGGAGCAAGAGAGAGAGGCAGCGCCACCGGGGAAAAGAAACGACGGCGTTTCTAGTGGCGAGCCAGTACATAGTGATAGTGGGGAGTGGAGGAGTTGTGTCTATGAGCACAAAAATTCCTTATCCAATTTATTTGGCTTTTTGTTGTTGCTTCTCAACTGTAGAAATTGGGGAGTTTAATTAGGGTTTTGTCTTTTTCTTTTTTTAAATATTTTATTAAACCCTGGGTTTTTGCTTCCCGCCACAAAAGGGTACAACTACAAGGAAAGATTTTTAGGGTGTGTTTGTGTGTTGAAGATTATTTTCGGAAAGTGAAAGGACACGACAGCGTCCCAAAAATAACATTGTCGTCTATCCATCCTCGACTTGCGTGTGATTAAAAAACAGTTTTTAGTTTTTTTGAAAATATACATGGGTGAAAAAGTATATGAAAATATATATAATGTTGTTTAAAAACTGAAAACATATGTTTGAATTTACGTACCAAATAGGGCCCAAGTATCTAGAAAAAAGCTTCACGCAAATACAGACATATATACGTGCTTAGATTATGGTATAATAAAATTTATATTTTGTATAAAAATAAAATATAATATAATTGGAATAAAGTTTAGACAAACTTTGATGGCTTAAACTTTTTCTAAGAAAATGCTAGAAGTCTAGGACTGCAACTTGACACAATGACATGTGTTGAGTTATGAGTAGTGGAAAAAAAGTAGTGGTACATGTGAGTCCACACCTCTATCACTTACAATTTACTACGTGGCGAGTTGTGGTAAAAGTTGTATAAATAATTGTGATGATGGCATTTTTCTTTCACATGACTCAGTTAACCTAACTAACACTTGTTATGTGCATTGCACACGTATTAGCTTCTTAGAGGAAGTTGAAGTCTAAGTCTATAACTAGGTTTGTAGCCAAATTTTATGCATAAAAATGTTCTATTGCACCTTTTTTTTTTTTTTATATATTAATTTTATGACAAAGTTTAGTTACAAAAATAGTTGTAACCTAAAACTACAACCTTACTCAATATCATTAATGATGAGGTATGAAATCAATAAGTTGTATGCTCTGAACTCTAAGTCAGATCAACAACCTGAAAAAAGAAGAAAGACTCTCAAAGTTGATTGGGGTAGGACCGGCCAAAGTCCCTTTGACAATTAAGTCAGTATCTCTCTCAATGACTCAAATTTAAGAAGTGGATGAATAGTTGTGTATACCTTGGCTTGATGAGGTTTGGTCCTTTTATAGAAAATTTGGAGTGGGTCTACTTATTAGGTGTCACTATCATCGTGAAAGATGTCTGGACTTACTGGGGAGAGTAGAGCAAATTTTGGGGAATTCACCTCACGTCTCGGAATAGTGCATTACGGTGTAACCGGTCTTAGTTTGCAAGGAACACCTTAGAATTTACTAAGTGTTCATCCATCATCTACAGTCTCTTGTCTTTAGATGACAAAATTGCTCCTTCCTGGTGTTACTGCTTTCTTCTTTCCTCGTAGACGATTATCTTGGACAGATGTTGTTCTCTTGGACAACGCTTATGGACGATTTGTACTTTTTATATTACCCATCAATTAGCATTACTACATATTTTGAAAATCTAACCGTTGAAATGTATGTTCTTTAAGCTCTTAATACACATATCAAATTTTGTGCAAATCAGATATTGTTTACTATATGATCTATAAGCTTATATTTTATGCATAATTTTAAACTACAAAAACTTGCAATTCAAACAATAATGACATAACTATTGATTTTTAATTTTCTAAAAGTTTTGCAAGCATAGAGGATATAAGAAGAAATTGTAATCCAATGGTAGATTTGTCAAAATAATATGGTTGGCCAAGATAATCTGATTACAGTAGAGTTAAAAATATATATTTAAAATTATAGACATGTATGAGAAGCATTTATAAGGGTGAAAAAAAGTGAAACCGAAATATATTAATGAAATTGGCATAAATTATGGATGCTTAGATCTTTTTTTTTATTATTATTATTATTAAATCCATGGCCAAAACAAACAATTTTTCAAAATAAAAGATGATATTTTTATGGAGTGTGTGTTGCTTAATAATGACATGATATTTTTGGAGTATTTTGCTTAACAATGACATGATATTCATAGAAGAGATCGTGTATAAATAAGTAAACAATCAAATTTTGATGTATATTCTCAAATTGAAACAAAGTATCAACCACAGTTGATAGTAAATTATGAAATTAATTTTTAGGGATAATTACACATAACCCACCTGTGGTTTGGGCGAAAATCACTTTGCCTATCCGTGGTTTGAAAAGTATCACTTAACCCACTTGTGGTATGTTTTCGTCAATCTCTATAACCCACCTCAAGCCCAACCGTTACAAAAACACCTCTTAACCCCAAAACACAACATAACACGAATCAAAACACCCAAAACTTGGAAACTTTTCGAGAAAGAGACCTGTGGTGAGATCAACGTGTTCTTCATGGTTTGGAGTGTCTGGAGGGGGAGAAAACACAAGTTTCGCAATATCAAAGCTAGGGAAAGTAGTCTTGGTAAAGAAAATCAAGGTATTTATGTCTGTTCTCGATTTAGGGTTTCAGATTTTGTGTCTGTTCTCATCTCATTTGTGGGTTTAGTGCAGCTTACATCGCTAAAGGAGATCTTGTACAGAAAATGATGTTGATGAGGATGAGGGTGACTCTGACTCTTCTCTCATTTCCTTCAACTTGTTATTCTCTACCAAAACGGCTACGTTTCCTTACCAGCACGACCATTTGAGCCCAAAGCCACCACTCTCACTGAAACTAGACATTTTCTCTGAAGTTTGAACCCGAGAGATAGAGTAGCTACAGGACCCTGATATCCCAGTATTGTTCTGTGCCACCCAAAACCGCCACCCAAAGACCCACTGCCTCAAACATCCACCAATCAAACCAACACCCAAACAACCACCAAACCAACATCTAAAGCCACCCAAACACCCAGCAACTACCGGCGAGCAAAGCCCACCACCCACGGCCCACAACCCATGGTGAGCAAAGCCCACCATCGACAACCACGACAAGTGAAACGGAAACCCAGAAATGAAAAATCTTCAAGCCGTCGCTGCTGTCACCATCTTCCTACCCCTGCCGTCGTCGTCCTTTGCTTCTACTGTCACTGTAGCCTTCAAGCATCTGAACCGAGAGAGACAGAGAAGAAGCTCATCGAGAAGAAGCTCAGTTGTGGCCAGGTCGAGGAGGCTCATGAAGATTAGTTTGTGTTGTGTTTGGGTGGTGGGAAAATGGGGGAAATAAAAGAAGAGAAAAATGGGTATTTGGGGGGATGGGGTTTTTAGATTGTTTTGCAATGTGGGACTTTGAGAGCTGAAACTTAAGGTGGAGTGTAATTTGTTATGTTGTTTTGGTGTGTGGTTTGGTTTATTTAATTGCTGAGAAAGAAAAAGAGTATGAAAATTAGTTTGTGAATTGTTTGGGTTCTGAGAAAATGGGAGTGAGAGAGGCAATGGGGCTTAGGCTTTTTATTTTTTTTGGGTACGTTGTTCGTGTTCTTCATGTTCATGTTCTTTACCAAAACTACTTTCCCTAGCTTTGATGTTGCGAAACTTGTGTTTGTCCCCCTCCAGACACTTCAAACCATGAAGAACATGTTGATCTCACCACAGGTCTCTTTCTCGAAAAGTTTCCAAGTTTTGGGTGTTTTGATTCGTGTTATGTTGTGTTTTGGGGTTAAGAGGTGTTTTTGTAATGGCTGGGCTTGAGGTGGGTTACGGAGATTGACGGAAACATACCACAGGTGAGGTTAAGTGATACTTTTCAAACCACGGGTAGGCAAAGTGATTTTCGCCCAAACCACAGGTGGGTTATGTGTAATTATCCCTAATTTTTAAGATTGTAAATTTCCTATATGCTTTTATACTTTGTCAAATCAGCTATCCAATAGGGCACTTGTAAGTTTGTTTTATGTTTTGGGATGCTGATATTATGTTGAAGTGAAACTTGTCTGTTATCTTTAATTGGATTTTCAAATGGTAGACTGCACTCCTTTGTATTTGTGCTACCTTTTTTTAGTTAGCAATGTTGGGATTTGTATAATTTTATAATTATTAAACAAATATTAACTTGTTGAGTTGAGCCCATTCTTGATATGAGTGGTGAATTCAATATAACATATTTTACACCAAGTAATTTGTTACATGACTTACCAAATGACAAATTAATTTTTTTATTAAAATATTTAATGTGAAAAAATACAGGTTGACCCAACCCGACCGTAACCTGATTGACGTAAACTATTTCTAATCCGCTTAAAAAGATCTGTTTTTTGACCCGAACCCGAACCCAACCAATTTTGCCACGTCTACCTTCAAATATGGAATATGTTCAATTTTGTTCTCTCAATTTTAAAATATTAATATTGTTCTCAAATTTAAAAAATGTAATAGTTTTTTTCCCTCCATGTATTGTTCTTCAATTCCTTACTTTTTTTTTTGTTTGATTTTAGTCCCTTAAATTTGGGATTAATTAGTTCAATTTTAGGCTCTAAATATTAGGTTGGTTTGATTTTGTCCCTTAAATATGGGATGACTTCCATTAATCATGTAAAAGAAAGAAAAAAAAAATGAGGAACTAATTGTTAACATTTTAAAATTTTGAAGGACCAAAATTGAACATTTTAAAATTGAGAAGCCAAAATTGAATAGACCCCATATTTAAGGGACATAAAATGCATTTTACCCAAACTTGTACTATCAATTGTTTGAACTTTGAATGAAGATGAAAGAATTATGTTCTCTTTTCTTTTCTTTGTATTTTAGAGAGGTGAAAAAACTAAATACCTTTGAGGAAGCTCTCATTAAAGAGGGAAAATTAGGAATCTCAAAATATCTACTTTTACTAATCGATTGAAAATAGTAGTTATGGAGCTTTTGATTAGGGGGAATGAAGTAGACCTAATGAAGTATTTGCTGAAGAAAGAATTGAAAGTGATGACCATCAATAAGGATATGATGTAAACCCAACTTTTTACACCGGTACCCTCTAATGCCATCTCAGATTTTTACAACTTAATGAATATATAGGTTCTCACACACACACTCACATCTCATTGGTACCTCATTGCCTAGTTACGTACGCTAAAATCTGAAAAATTAAAACCCACAAAATCAAAAACCCAAACTCAACCTTCCACCTAAGAGCCACTAGTTTGGGAGCCACCATACTGAGAAGCAAGCAAAGACTAGAGAAATACATCTGAACCCATGAGCATGAGATTCCCTCTCCACGCTTTCACCCTCACTTTAGAAATTCTCTAATTGTTTTTTTTTTCCCGGTTTATTGTATTCCACAAAAAATATAAAAATTTCAATTGGGTTAGTACAAACAATACTACATTTCATTTTTTTTTTCCTTTATGAACTCACAAACGAAGTGCTAATCTCTATTCCCAAATTTCGCCCTCTATATCACCACTAGCTTTGGCGGCATAATCCCTTTGAACTCCATCACAAAATTGCACTAACTTTGTGGCAATAGTGGTGAGTTTTGCAATGGTCGTGGTGGTGTTCAGTCTATTTTATAAGGGTTAAGGCTTACCAATTAAATACCTTTCTCAAACCCCACAAAATGAGAGTTTTCTGTACTGTTGGTAAACCATCATGCCACTCCCTTGATAGTTCAATGTACGAAATGGTTCTGATAATTATGATCAAGACCTTCAATCAATATAAGTAAGTTTCTTTAATTCTTTCATTATTGATTTCACGATTTATATCAATTTTAATATTGTTAACATGTTTTTTAATTTCTCTATTTTTATTGTATTGTCATAGTATTCTTAATTAATCCGAATCCTTTGGATTATCTTCGAAAGAAATTAATTTGGCAAACCAGATTAATGAGATACTTCGTTCTCAAAATAAAAAAGATGAATGAGACACATGGTGAGGCCATGTCTATGATAAGAACCCACCAAGTATGCGGACATTACAAGATACCCATGAAAAGACCGAAAGCTTATAATGAATTTCACAATTTTTAACGTTCCTCCAAAAGTTCTAACTTTCCAGGGAACCAAACTTTCTAGTTATATATATATATATATATATTAAAAATTCAAATTTTCGGTTAGGAATTTTTCTTTGTGAGGGTGTTAGATCACTTGGCGAATAAAAACATGCATGACAGACTTTTGGCATTTGTGATTTCTAGAGGGGCAACTTTTTATGGCTTATTCTTCTCGTGGCTATTCAACAATTATGTAAAGCTGGAAGGAAGCAAAAGATTCTGCAGAGAAACTTATAAGACGCTAATCCAGAATCTTGCTTTATAGCCGATTTTAGAATCGAAACTTTGACTTAAAAAAAGATGAAGAACTCATTGTGTCAAATTATTCTGCTAGTACCAACTTAGATCCTAGTTGAAATCAATGCATTTCCATTAAAAATTGTCGATTGAAACTTAAAATTATCCTTCTCCTCATCATCATCCTTTAGATCAGAACCCCAAAAGAACGAACCAAGAAGACGTGGGTGACAGTGATATTCTTAACAGATATATATCATCAGTGCATGTTGAGGAATAAAGTGTGAAATAAAAATGATGTTCATCAAAAAAATAAAAATAAAAATAAAAATGATATGACTCAGAGTAGTGTGCCTTTTTTTAATATGTTCCGTATCCAATAAAATTAGGGCTATGCTATGTACACAAAATATGTGACAATATTTTTTACATTAGTTTAGTTGACAAGCTTTTCTTGGTGCTCATTTAAGTTCATAATTAACATCATTTTTTTAACTACTATTAATAATATGTTGCATCAAACAAATATCAAATTTGTTGTATTTATAAAGATCCATAACTCGTCATGTGGCGAGTTGTGAGTATTATGGACTTAATTACTATTTTTTTCTTCACCACTCATAAGTTGCTGTGTGACGAATTATGGTAAAAATTGAGTTTTTTTATATATTTTATTTTTTGGTCCAATTTATAAAGATTTTCTGATAAGAAAGTGATAAGGAATAAGACCCAAATTCTTTTTCTTTTTTATTCCGTTTTATGAACGGTGGCTTTGTCATGGAAAGATTCCATTTCAATACAACCCAATAGAGCAAATTGATCTCTCTATTATTAAACTCCTTTATAAAACCTGTGGACTGGTAGCTCAAAGTCACAGACTCACCCCCCCACAAAGAAAGCAATGGAAGAATTTCACGAGGTTGCTATAGCTTACTACAACAATGCCCCTAGAAACCTTCAGCGACTGGCATGGAGTTTCTTCCTCGCATTGGACTCGGATGGAGATGGCCAAATCAGCTACACGGAGTACATCAACTTCCTCCGGCAATGCGGCTATGGCTGGATCAGCTCCAACTTCTTCAAGGACCTGGACCGCAACCGCGATGGCTGCCTGGGTTTCTGGGAAGTCCTCACTCTGTACTATGTGATTAAAACCAGGGGCCTTTGGTGCCAAGGGTGTCAAACATGCCTAGTTGGACTGTATTTTACTTGCGTTTCATGCTTTGACAGTGGCTCCAGGACTTATGATCTTTGTCCTGCATGCTATAAGCAAAAGAAGTTCAGTCACAACCACACCAACTTCATGGATAACCATCTCTTGCTTCGGTCCAAGAGAGGGCTTCCTGCTGGTACTGCAAACATCAATCTGGTAAGGACAATAGGTTATGCCATTTAGCAAAAACAATAATAATCAATGTTAGTACTAGCAAACCTAGAATCACCAAACATTGAGAGAAACAAGCTCAAAAGATTTAGCATAAAATGGTGAAACCACATCATCTTTTTCTTTCTCTCACTAATATTGTTTACTTAGGTAACATAATTTATGTTTTATTTTTAATATATCTAGAGCTTAATTAGTTGAGTAATGGTGTGCTATAGAGGCGTACTGTGCAGATTTAACTTGACACTATGAGGGCTTTTTATTCTTTGAATTTTATTTATTTATTTGAGAAGGCTTCTCATGGGGGAAGTTGTACGTATCTTTCATGCAGGCACTCGCTCCACGACCTGCGATTAATGCTGCAGCTGCTGTGGTAGTGTCTTCTCTCTTCTCAGACTTACATATATAGCTCTGTGTGTGTCTGTGTTTTCTCTCTCGATCTCTCTCCAAATGTGTGTGTTTTAGTGTATGATAAGTGCTAATTGACATTAACATGCAATAGGTATGGTCTAAAAAATTTACTATTCAATCCATAAATACAAATATTAGAATAAATTGAATAAACATGAAGTAAACGCCATAAAGTAAAATCCTATATATATATATATATATATATATATTGAATGTATGACTTGTAAGAACTAGTAAATAGTAACAGAAAGACTCACTTTGGGAATGTTGATAGATTTTTTTTTAATACTTAATCCACACTTCCTTTAAAATTGATAAAATGCTTGGAGGTAGGACTGGCAAAATAAACCCAAACTCATTTGCCCACTCAAACACATCCACTATAATTAAACCCAAATCCACCCACCCAATTATTAGTTGGATTAAATAAACATCAACCCAATTAGATCCAATAATTATTGAGTTTTAACTAAAAATTCATTAAACCCCGTTTAACCCAAATACAATATACCCAAATTTAGCTCAGCCTTTCTTATTAAAAAAAAAAAAAAAAAAAAAAAAACACCAGGCCTAGACGTTTCATTGTTTCACGAGGGTTTCATTTTCCATCATTTTTTGGGCCTCCAATCACGTTTTAATCGAAACCCAACAGCTTCAGCAGCTTCAAAGCTTCGGAGATTCCTCAGATTTTCGTCATTTCTCTCGGATCTTCGTCTCCTCAGAAAGCTCACCTGATAATCTTCAAATTTCAGTCTTTTTTCTTTCTTTATATTCACCAATTTGCACTGTTTGGTCTCTGAGAAAGTGAGAGAGAAGAAAGGAAAAATGAAAATTTGAAACTTTTATCACCTCTCTTCTGAACCGACCCAGAAGTCTCTCCTCGGGCTCATTGTCATCCGCTATCATTTGCACATTTTATGCTGAGCTGAAGTAGAGAGTGTTGGAATAGGCCAGAGAGGGACATATCACAGAGGACAATGAAGAAGGTAAAGAAGATGAAGTGTGTGGGTCCTCCTGGGCCACAAGTGAGACCAACCCATCTCTGCTTTTGTGGGTCTGAAAAGGAGTGAGCTGGGGTGGTGGGGTTTTGGGTGGTTTTGAGGGTAAGAGAAAGGAGAGGAAGTTGAAGAGGGAAGAGGATGAGGCAGCCATGGATGATGATGAAGAAGAATTCAAGAAGAACGATTATTTGAGTCTTTTTTTTTTTTTTTTTTTTGTGGACCTTTTGAATTTGGTCTTATCGGGTTGGAATTTGGGTTTGGGTCTGTGAAGTTGACCCGGTAATCTTGGAATTGGTTCTTGCTGTGTTTTGGAGTTTGTATGTGAATTTGCCGCTGGGTTGGAATTAGTTTTGGCTTGGGCCTTTGTGGCTCTATCTATATTTTGGGCCATGTGTTCTATATATGTAGTAAAAATAGGCCTAATGGAAGAGTAGTGGGATATCAGTCTTATTGGGTCAGTAGATTTTGGTTAGATGGTTTACACTTCGAAATCTTTTTTTTTTAATAACTTTTTATAGATATTTTATATATATATATATATATATATATATATATATATATATATAAATAGCTCATTTTTAAAAAGTTACAAAAAAAATAAGTGTACCAAATGCACAAGTCTCTTTGAAAAGACAAACTTGCATAATTGCATTCATGCTTATGCTTTGTGCTAGGAAGTTTGGTACAAATATCTCTATAATTAAGGGAATAGAATGAGAATATATTTTTAAGAAATATTTCATATATTTAATTCTCCTATATGTTTAAAGAAAGGGAATATATTAATAACTAGTAGAAAATGCTATTGCACTATGTTTCTTTCTAACCATTTTTTTTAGTAGTGGGATGAATATTTATCTTTTAATAAAATAAAGGTAAAATATCGAATTTTTTAGTAGTGGGGGATGAATATTTTGGTAAATTTTTGGGTTTCGAGGGTATTTTAGTCATTTTTTGGGTTTCAGAGGTATTCTAGTCATTTTTGGGGTTTCGGGGGTATTTTGGTAATTTTTGGGTTTCTAGGGTATTTTGATAATTTTTAGGTTTCGGGGGTATTTTGGTAATTTTTTGGATTTCAGGGGTATTCTGGTAATTTTTTTGGGTTTCGAGGGTATTTTAGTCATTTTTTGGGTTTCGGGGGTATTTTGGTAATTTTTTGGGTTTTGAGGGTATTTTGGTCATTTTATAGGTTTCGGGGGTATTCTGGTAATTTTTTGGGTTTCGGGGGTATTTTGGTCATTTTTGAAGATTTTAGAGTACTTTGGTCATTTTCACTTTAGTGGCATTTTGGTAATTTTAATAATTGGGTAATTGGGTGGGTTGGGGTTTACCCATAATAATTGGGTTGGGTTGGATTTGAGTTAGAAACAATTAGTTAAATGAGTTTTAATGGGTAAATGGGTTTTATATACCCAACCCAATTATACCCACCCATTTGACACCCGGATGGAACCAAGATTTCGTGTATAGCAGGGCATCAAAGCATAAACTAAAACCTTTTCATCATTAAAAAAAAAAAATTATATATATGAAGATAGATAAAAAAATAATTGTATTAAATACGTTTCTTTTAATAATTTATTGAAATGGAAGTTGATTTGATTTTTTTTTTAACTTGAAAAATATCTGTAATTGATTTGGCATTAAAATTTGCAAAAACATTTCTTTCAATTTAAAAAACTAAAGAGTTTGTTCTAAAATCATCTCTTATGTTGTTGCAAAATCTAGTTAATTTTGAAAATATTGTGATAACTGAAAAAAATACAATACAGATAAAATATATGTCATGTGTAATATTCTTCTTACTAAACAAATAACTATTATTTTCAAATAAAATTAATTAAAAACAAAAACACCCAAGTGCACAAATAAAATTTTGAAATTACGCTGTCCCAACTCTCATCCATTAATTCAACATTATGTTTCTAAAACTATTCAATGAACGAGAAAGTTCAATAATACATCTTTAATAAATAAAAAGTCAAATTAAATCATCCATGACAACATAATTTGCTTTAATTAGACTTTGTCTAGAGAAGATCAAATCTAATTTAATCAAAATTTGTTTAGTGTTAGATTAGTTTATTAAAAAAACCGATTTTAACTAGTTCAAACTAAAATAATTTAACACTAGATGGAGTTCTCTCTCTCTCTCTCTCTCTCTGTTCATTAGATGTCAACAAAAACTCTAAGGCTATCATTTTATATTACTATATAAATATGTCAAATATTTTTATTTTTTTATAAAAAAAATAAGAAATATGTCAAATATTGTTATAACATTTGCTAAATAGTTATAAAAAAGAATTAGAAAAAAAAAAGCACAAAACGGATTGCCTAGATGGATCCAGATACTGCATGACAACACCTAAATCTCAAAACATTCTATATTTACACATTTTAATAGAATCCTATTACATTATATTTTATTTAAATGATAGAATAAATTGTAACAAAATAAGAATAATATATGTCTAAAAACAACTACCGATTTAATATTTTCAAAAAATAAAATAAAAAAGAATATCATTTTGTTTTTTAATATAAAAAAATAATATTTTATTAAACTTTTCCCTACATTGCATTGCATGAGTTTCTAATTTATATATATATATATAATTATTGTTTGGCTCAGGATGATGATTTGATGCAATCATTTCAAGCATTGGAGACAGGGGTTGCTGGAGGGAAACCGAACACTTGCATCGTTATGTAATCATATCACGAGCAAGGCATGACGGCCATGCAACTACGCTCGTGTTTCAATAAAGCATGGTCAAGAATCAAGATTTGGCAATATATATACTCTTGTATTTCCCTAAATGCTTTGGTCTGAATAAACTACCAGGCTTGCAACAATGCTTTGCTATTAGTTAATTACAAACTATCTATATTAAAGTTTTAAATTATCCTCTTTTTTTTGGCTCGAACAAAACCCTTTAAAAAAGAGGTGGATGGGAGGAAAAGACAATAAAATTAGATGCTGATACATGGCTGCTTTTGGACATTTGGTTGATGGTGTTTACTTGGTTTTTTTAGAGTTCATGGTCCTGCTAATTGATGGCAATTCCCCCCTCCCCCCAAAAAATTTGTTTTTATGAAAATGAAAATATTAGTATAATAGGTGTAGGGACCGGGTTTGAGCACTTCTTCTATCAGATGAGTGGACTCAGGCCCAACTGGCCCAATACAATAAATTTATAGAGAATGGGTTTAAGAACTAGGTTTTAATGAGGATTACAACAACTAGACATGGTTATGAGCGGATTGAATAACAAAGACGTGGACTTAAAGTGTGAAACTCTGTCCTCGGCCCCTATCCAAGGAGCTTGTTGTTCTTATTAGTTCTTCAGTGCTTGGTTACAAGGGTTCTAGAGATGATACAAACTGCTACAGTATTCTCTATTTCTCATTTCCGATCCCCTTTCATGGAGGATTTCTTACATTATATAGCCCCTTTCAGTTGATCTTGGCCCTCCATTTGTTGATCATGCAGGTCACTACTCGAGTGTTTGTCCCATCAGCCATCTTCCCAAACCTTCTGTGAGTTGCAGCAACCAAGACCGCACTGTTCAAAGGTCATTTCCTCATTAATGCGGCCAGAACGTTAGTTGTGGGCATTTAATGCGGAGGTGACAGTTTCTCCTTGAACTGTTCCTACATCATGCTCCCATGGCTGTCCTACGGTACTTGTCCCTTTTCTTGGGACGCTCTGGGGGGCTGTCGTAGATAGCGTGCCGTTCTTCCCTTCTAGGATCTCGTTTGGCCGAGGACAGAATCGTCCTCGGCGATGTTCCTTGGCAATTTGGGCTTTCTTCATTTGTCCTCGGACATTTCTTCTTCCTCGGCGCGGGCCTTGGGCTTAGTATAAAGTGGGTCGGGGTTGCCAAATTCTTTGACCCCACAATAGGTACTAATGTTAGCATTACTTGGTTTTTTGAGAGTTCATGGTCCTGCTAATTGATGGCAATCCCCCCCCCCCCCCCCCAATTTTTTTTTTAATGAAAATATTAGTATAATAGGTACTAATGTTAGCAATTTTGTTCAATAAAATTACATTTTGCCCTCCTTAACAATGCCATCAATTTTTTAAAGAGTAATGTTACAGTCACAAACATTTTTACAATGTTTTTACAAACTATTGAGGTAGTAAATTCTTATTGGTTTACACACTTGCATCAATTTTTACTTATCAATGACCACTCATCACATTAGCAATTTGTAAAAATTTTGTAGTTTTAGCTTTTTCCACCTTTTAAAGGGAATTAATAGATTAAATCTAAAACAAAATATACAAGCCCCCAAAAATTAGCCCAATAACAAAAATTAGCAATAATAAAGTTAAAAAAAAAATTAAGCTCAATCAATCTATTTTACCCAAAACAAACAACTTGACAATTTAAAAAATTTTAAACAGAAATCATTAGTGGTAAAACAATAGAGTCAAAGACTAGAACCGCCGTATATAGATAGCAGTAAAGCCGCCCCTAACTCCAAGTCCTGGCTCCGTCCTGGACAGATATCATCTACTTTCTATTAAGTTTTGTATGTTGAAATACTAATTTTTGTGTCATAATTTCCTCATTTATTTGTTGGCAAATCCATTCAATCAGTAAACCCCGCAAAACACAATCGCCCTGCATGCATGAGCACATGTTTCCACTACTTTGGTACAAGCCTAAAATCCAGTATCGACAACAGATATTATATATAAGAGCCGGAGTTAATAATTGGAAATTTTAGACTAATTAAGTTTCATATATATGGATCATGATTTGGCTATTACAAACCCTTCATTTAATCGAATAATCCTTCCTCTTAACTTTTTCTTAACACTTTCATGAAAGCCAAATTATAAAGAAACACATGGAAAGCTGTTTTAAAAGAGCAAATCAAGTGAAACAAAAACTAAGAAATACTAATACGTGCAGGTACATTTACCCTTGTGGTGGAGACTGGAGAGGGTACTGGGTTTATAAGATACTTAAATATTTAATACTACTCCTGATGGCCATGTCTTTTCGTGTATCGCAACTATTGATAATTCTTGTCGACCTTAAATTTCATCGTAATTAATCAAGAGTCATGTTAACGAGTGTTCTTAGGGCATTGGTTAACAATTCATTTTACAAAAGTTTTGACATCACTTTTATGGGAAATAAAAAAAACTATTAAAACATTAATTTTTTTTTCCTTTTCCCATAAATTTTTTCTTTAAATGGATTATTAACCAATACCCTAAGGACATTCGTTAGCATTTCCCATTAATCATATCACATTATGCTACAACCTTGTGAAATTATTAAAGTACCTACGCTTAGCGCCACATCTCAACTACCCCGGCCGCAGAAACTGTACGTAGTCAAACAATATATGGAACAATTTCATTAGGAAATCAAGGGCAGATCTCTTTGTTATTATCTTAAGTATATTGAATATTTGAAAATTTACATTGTAGTTAACCATTAATTTTGCTTGAAAATGATTTAGAAGTTACGACGGTTATTATACATACTCCAAAATCGATTTGTGTTCGTACGTGCACCTGATTCTTTTAGATACTGCCATTGGATGTCCCAACAATCATAATGGGTTTTTCCTAACTACTTGATGAAGCGTGAGTTTGTCAGTCGAAGTAGGCAGATGGAACCAACCTCCGGTCTGTGTGAATGTATCCTCAAAGATGGTCACTGGTGTGGTGCCTGCCATGACGCCTCCGATGCCAAAGTTAGAATAGGAAAGCACTTTATGAAATGAAATAGATAAGCAAGATAATAATAGGTGTTTCTCAGAGTGTGTATGTACCTTCTGTTTGACAATGTGAGGGCTTTATATATGTGGCTTTGGTTGCTAGCCGTTGTGGTCTAATGCCTTTCTTAGTAACGCCTCCTGCCTAATAATGGGGCTTTTAATAGGCTCCCAACGGTCTGCCTGGCTGGTTTTGTAACTGCCCAGGTCATTGATTGACTATATTGAATGATTTCCTATACTCGTCAGTGATGACTGGTTTCTTCGTCATGAGTGATGGCTTCGTCTAGGAGACGTGATCTCGTCATTCCCATCAATTGCCCCCCAGGTTCTGTGGTCGTTTATGACGTGTCATGATGACCATAGAAGATGAAAAGTTCTCCTGAGTTGTCTATGACTCTTAGGGCTCTGCTCCGAATTTAATGCATAGTGGCGGCGCTACACGCAATGTGGCCACGTGGCGCATGCTGATCGATGGAGTTAATGGCATGACCCTTGGGTTTCCCGCTATTTTTCAGTTTTCTTGGGTCTTGGTTTCAAAACTTTCCTTTCCTTCACTTTTAATCATTTGCTCTGAGCTTTATTTTTCCCGTTTATTTTTGCGACCACTCCGACCCTGCTCCGGCGATATCTTTTGAATTGTTCTGGATTCAATCGTTCATTCTTCAAGGTACGTTCCTCTTTTCTTCCTCTTCTATTTTCCTTTCCTTCATGTAGATGAGTACCTGATTTTTTTTTTTTTTTTTTTTTTTTTTTTGTGGTTGTGTTTGATTTTCGGGTTTTTAGGATTTTATTCCCCCTTTTCATGGTCAGATCCTCTGAGGTTAGGGTAGCTTGCCCTTCAGTCTCTTTCTTTTTTGCTCGCTTAGGGGCAGTTTTAGGTGTTTCCGGTGACTTTTTTCCTTTGGTTAGGGACATTATTTTTGAAGGTTGTGGGTTGAGTGTGGTTTTAGGGGAGCTATCTCCAATATTAGGCCAATCACTTGCTTGGTTTGAGGGTGAAGCGAAGAGGATGTCGGAGGTGAGATCTAGTGAACTTGAAACTGGGTTGTCGTCTAGCAATGGCCCAGTGAAGGGCGATACGACCGTCTTTGTCCCTCGTCCAGTTAGGGCTTTTTACGCCCTCGAGGAGGCGTGTGGGCTGGACGCTGATACTGTAGCTAGGTTTAAGGATAGATTTCAATTTCCTGAACGGGTTCGTGTTCGTCGGCCCAATAGTGAGGATCGGGCATGCCACTTCTTCCCTGGTGAGGTATGCTTCTACGAGGCTGCTTTCACTTGTGGGCTTAGGCTTCTCATCCATCCGTTGGTGATGGAGCTTTTAGGTTACTTTGGTATTGCTCCCGGGCAACTTATGCCCAATTCATGGAGGATAGTGATCAACTGTATGGAAATATGGTTGGCCGCTAACTAGGATATGATCAAGGTGAGTGAGCTCGTCTACCTTTACCGTTTAAAAGAGTCAAAGGAGTATGGATATTATGAGTTAGTACCTTGGGCGAGGAGGACTAGGATCGTTAGGGGTTTACCCTCGTCATTCAGGTATTGGAAGTCCCGTTTCTTTTTCGTGTCCGAGGATGATTTTGAGACCCCTTCTAACGAGGCTTGGGGTGATATCCCAAGGTTGCTCTGTCTGTGGAGATCCCCAAACTTAGGTGCGTCAATGTTTCCCCTCGTCTGTTAATTTTCATTTTGCTTATGTGGCCGTCTCTAACTCTTTTAGTCATCTCTTTGGCAGTTAAGAGACGTCCCAAGTTAAAAAGCAAATACCAAGATCGCGTTGAAAAGGCGATAGAGTACACCAAGACGATCGAAAGTTGGGAGGACCTCGTAGATCCACGAACGCTTGCATTCTATTGCTTGGGCCCAGACCTATCTCCCTACGTCTTGCGCAACATCGATATCGAGGGAAAAAAGAGTAAGTATTGACTTCGTCAGTGTTTGATATCGTCAGTGTTAACTTCCTTTTAGCACCCTTTTTTTTTTTACAAGTGTTTTCTTCTTGCAGAGATAACGACTAAGTTCAACAAGGACATGTATGCCAAGATGAGGTCTAAGTCCAGTATCGGGAAGAAGGGGGTGCGTGTGACTGGGAAAGGCCCGTCTGCTACTCCAGTTACTGCAGTTACTCCCGTCATCTCTGGTGTTGAGACCGTGAGGACGACCTCTCCAGCTGTTTCAGTTGAAGAGATTCCCACTCCTTCATTGAAGTGGCTGCGCATTTCAGGCAAGGAGAAGGAGAAGGCTAATTCTCATTCGTCCACCGTATAGGGAGATCAAGGTTTGGCTGTGGACAGGGCGCACGGAGTTGTTACGGCTGAGAACTTAAAGGTTTTTACTGGCATGCCTTTCAATGTGGTCGCAAATCAACAAGTCCACAAGCTCGTCTAGGTAATCCACCCGTGTACTCTTGGTATTTTTTTGTCTTTTTACTGACGACTTTAGCTTTCTTTTCAGGTGTTAGGGGAGAGTCTCCACATTGCTTCTGAGTACCTCACCCAGGAGGCCAAGGTGGCGTCACTAACGTCCAGAATGGAGGCCCTGGACAAGGAGAATTCTGCAGTGAAGAAAAAGCTAATTGAGTCCATGCACGAGGTCAATACCTTGAAGGAAAACACCAAGACTTTGACCAATGATCTCCGTGCAGAGCGTCAGTTAACATTAGAGAAGGACGAACAGCTTCTGGCAGCCAAGGAAAAGCTTAAGACTATTGCTGCAAGGTCCGTTGAGGCTTTCCAGCAGACTGATGAGTACAACACTGTGCGCTTCAATTGGTACTTCAAAGGCTTTGAGCTTTTAAGGCGGTACCTCGTCAAGTATCCCACTGGAATTGATTTGCAAAATTTGGATCTTGAGGTGGTGGACTAGGAGATGGCAACTGACGAGGCTGCCCAATCTTCTGCTCCTGAGGATGACGTTCCCGAAAAGACTCCTGCTGAGGATGCTGATGCTGCCGGAGATGATGCTCCTATAGGTGATGACGTTGTTGCTGGCCCCTGAACTTCATACTTATGGAATTTTTTTTTCTTTTGTTAGCCTGCTATGTTTTGGGCTTTTTGTAAATCTAATTTTAGAACAATTTAATCTGTCCTGAGAACAATTTTTTGTGTTGCCCAGTGTTTATGGGGTTTTTTTTTTTTTTTTTGGGTATAATAACAATGGTAACTTGCCCTTGGTTTTTGGGCTTTTAATTGAATTTGCAGCATACTTACTTGTTCGTCAAATGTTTGTGCTGTTTTACATTCGTCCATACCTTGTACTTAGCATAAATTTTTAGCTCTGACCTTTTTCCTTCATTCGTCACTGATTTGCTACTTAGTCTGCAACTCACAATTCTTCAGAGGGGCTTGGATACAGCCTGAGTTTTGTTTTGATTTGTTGCAAGGTTCTTGTCCTTTCTCTTTATCCTTTTTTTTTTTTTTTTTTTTACGTGGATTCTTCGGTAACTTGCATTCGTCAGGCGGGATCTTGTCACTTGCACCCACTAAAGGATTGTGCCTGCGTTAGTGGCTTACACCCATCAAGGCGGAGTCTTGTTACTTGACTTATACCCGTTCGAGGGATGTTGTTACGTTTATGGATTCGTTAGTAACTTACATCCGTCAAGGCGGAATCTTGTTACTTGGCCTTTTGACTTACACCCTTTCAAGGGATTTTGTCATGTTTAAAGCTTCGTCAGTAACTTACATCCGTCAAGGCGGAATCTTGTTACTTGGCCTTTTGACTTACACCCTTTCAAGGGATTTTGTCATGTTTAAAGCTTCGTCAGTAACTTACATCCGTCAAGGCGGAATCTCGTTACTTGGCCTTTTGACTTACACCCTGTCAAGGGATTTTGTCATGTTTATGGCTTCGTCAGTAACTTACATCCGTCAAGGCGGAATCTTATTACTTAGCACTTTTGCGGCCTACACCCATTAGAGGATTGTAACTTACATCCGTCAAGGCGGAATCTTGTTACTTAGACATTTTATGCCGGACGGCTGACTAGACCTGCTTACACAAAGACATTAGATGAATAATTCTTTTATTAATTTTAGGAATGAATATATTTGTTTGTTACATCTATTGGTGGTACTTCTTTAAATGCTCAATGTTCCATGGTCGAGGGAGTCTCTGTCCGTCCATGGTTTCCAGGTGGTAACTGCCACGTCTTGAGTAGTGAACGACTTGGTAAGGTCCTTCCCATGTGGGACCCAACTTTCCTTGGGTAGGGTCTTTAGTTGCTGTGGTGATCTTGCGCAGGACGAGGTCACCTATGTCCAGTCGTCTGAGTTTAACCCTCTTATTGTAGTATTCGGCCATCTTCAACTGGTACTTTGTCATCTTGCTGGAGGCTTTGTCTCTTACTTCGTCCAAACAGTCCAGGTTGAGTCGTAGTTCATCGTCATTGCACTCTTCGTTGAACGTCTCTCGCCTGACGCTCGTTACTCCTACTTCGACCGAGATTACTGCTTCAGCGCCATAGGTAAGCCTGAAGGGGGTTTCTCCTGTTGGAGTTCTCACCGTAGTTCTGTAAGTCCACAGGACATTTGGTAACTCTTCTGGCCAGGCACCCTTCGCATCGTCCAGCTTGGCTTTGATAATCTTGAGCAGCGTCCAATTCGTTACTTCCGTCTGTCCGTTTGCCTAGGGATGTCCTGGGGACGAGAACTGGTTTTTGATTCCAAGGTTTGAACAGAAGTCTCTGAAGCCTTGGCTGTCGAACTGCCTCCCATTATCTGATATAATCATCAAGGGAATCCCGAACCTGCAGATTATATTCTTCCACACAAAGCTCTGAATTCTTGCCTCGGTGATTGTTGCTAGAGCCTCTGCCTCAACCCACTTTGTGAAGTAATCAATAGCAGCTAGTAGGAATTTTACCTGACCTTTACCTTGGGGTAGAGGACCGACGATGTCGATTCCCCATTGTGCGAAAGGCCACGGGGAGGCTATCGTCGTCAGTCTCTCTGCTGGAAGCCGTTGCACATTCCCGTATCGTTGGCACTTGTCGCACTTCTTGACGATTTCAACAGCGTCCACCTGCATAGTAGGCCAAAAATAACCTGTTCGTATTACCTTGTTTACCACGGATCTGGGGCCGGTGTGGTCGCCGCAAACTCCTCCATGGATTTCTTCCAGTATGTATCTGGCTTCTTCTTCGTCGACACACTTCAAGTAAGGCATGGAGAAGCCTCTCTTGTATAAGGCGTCATTGAGGATCGTAAACCTGGCCGCCCTCTTCTTGATCTTTTTAGCTTCTTCTGTATTCTGAGGGAGGTGCCCGTCCTGGAGGAAAGACATTATTGGAGTCATCCAGCTGTTTGCGCTCTGGATGGTGAATGTTGGGACCTCTTCAATGCTGGCGTGCTTCTGGACTTCCATCGCCAAGTCCATGCTAATCTCCTCTTTTTCTGACGATGCTAGCTTCTAGACTTCGTCTGCCCCCATATTCTGACTTCTTGGGATCTGTATGAATTCCACTGTATCGAACTCTTGAGTCAGATGTTTCGTCAGCCTGAGGTATTTCTGCATTCTCTCTTCCTTTGCTTCGTACTCCCCCCTGATCTGCCCGATCACTAGCTTTGATTCATTTTGGACTAACAGGTTCTTAGCCCCAAGCGCCTTTCCAAGCCTCAATCCCGTCAGTATCCCTTCGTATTCAACTTTGTTGTTGGTTGCCGAAAATTTCAGTTGAACTCCATACTTAAGCATCTCTCTGTCGGGGGTGGTTATGACGACCCCTACTCCCCCCCTCCTTTGGGCTGACGAACCATCAGTCTGTATCGTCCATCGCTTGACTTCGTCGGTGGGGCTGTCCTCGTTCGGAAAGGTGAACTCTGCGATGAAGTCTGCCAAAGCTTGCGCCTTGATTGCTGTTCTGGGATGGTACTCAATGTCGAATTGACTGAGTTCAATTGCCCACTGGACCATTCTTCCGGCTACCTCAGGTTTGTTCATCGACTTCTTGATTGGTTGGTCCGTCATCACGAGGATGGGATTTGCCTGAAAGTATTGCCTTAGCTTGCGTGAGGCTACTATTAACGCAAACACGATCTTTTCAATTCGTGGATACCTGGACTCAGCCCCTTGGAAGGCTTGGCTGACGTAGTAAACTGGGAGCTGTTTCTTGCCTTCTTCTCTAATCAACGCTGCACTCACTGCTGAAGCCAACACTGCCAGGTATAAATATAGGTCTTCCCCTTCTTTGGACGGGCTTAAGAGGGGTGGACTAGTCAGGTAACGTTTGAGTTCTTGGAACGCTGTTTCACATTCGTCGGTCCAGGCGAAAGCCTGTTTCAAGGTCTTGAAAAAGGGTAGGCACTTGTCCGTAGCTCTGAAGACGAACCTGTTTAAAGCTGCAATCCTTCCTGTGAGCTTCTGGACTTCCTTGACGGTTTTGGGCGATGCCATGTTGATTATGGCTTGCACTTTCTCTGGGTTTGCTTCTATTCCTCTTTGGGACACCATGAATCCCAAGAATTTCCCTGAAGCTACACCAAAAACACACTTACAAGGATTCAGCCTCATCTGGTATTTTTTGAGGGTGGCAAACGTCTCCTTCAGGTCGTCCAGATGTGTGAGCTCTTCCTTACTCTTGACGAGCATATCATCGACGTATACTTCCATGTTCCTGCCAATCTATTGGCTGAACATTTTGTTCACCAACCTTTGATATGTAGCTCCGACATTCTTTAATCCAAAAGGCATTACCTTGTAACAATAGAGTCCTTGACTCGTGATGAAAGTAGTCTTCTCCTGGTCTTCCTCAGCCATCCTTATCTGGTTATATCCCGAGAAAGCGTCCATGAATGTCAGTAACTTGTGCCCGGCTGTAGAGTCCACAAGCTGGTCTATTCTCGGTAGAGGGAAACTGTCCTTCGAGCATGCCTTGTTCAGGTCTGTGAAGTCTACGCACATCCTCCATTTTCCATTTGCTTTCTTCACTAGGACGACGTTTGCGAGCCATTTAGGATAATACACTTCTCGGATGAATCCTGCTGTTAATAGTTTGGTAACTTCATCTATGACTGCTTGATCTCGTTCTGGGGCGAAGACTCTTTGTCTTTGCTGGACGGGTTTCTGTTCCGGGTTTACATTCAACTTATACTGGATGACTTCTGGGGCTATGCCCGTCATGTCCTCGTGGCTCCATGCGAAGACATCTAGATTTTCTTTGAGGAATTGGATGAGTCTTGTTTTCATCTCAGGGCTTAGCGTCGTCCCTATCTTAGTCGTCTTGTTCGTTTCTCCTTCAGCCAGTTCCACTGTTTCCAGGGCTTCCATTTTGTCTTCTTCCTTCTCTTCAATCATCCACGTGTGGTTCTCCTTTGCAGCCAGGACGGCCTGATAACACTCTCTGGCCAGGACTTGATTTCCTTTTACTTCGCCAACACTGTTATCTGTTGGGAATTTCACCTTCAAACAGTAGGTGGACGTGGCCGCTTTCCATTTGTTGAGCGTGGGCCTCCCAATGATGACATTGTAGGATGAGGGGCAATCCACCACTAGGAAGTCTAATTGACGGGTCAACTGCACCGGGTAGGTCCCCACTGTTACTGTCAACGTCACTATGCCCTTGGGGTATACCCTGTCTCCGCTGAAGCTGACGAGGGGGGAATCAAATGGGCGCAGTCTCCTTGGGTCTAGCTTCAGCTGCTGAAAAGCAGGGAGGTAGATGATGTCTGCGGAGCTACCGTTGTCCACGAGGATCCTTTTGGTATTGAATCCCTCTATATTCAGCATTATAACCAAAGGGTCACTGTGGGGCTGCTTCACTCCCCTGGCGTCCCCTTCATTGAAGGACATATCCCGGTTTGTTCGTTGTTGCTTGAACGGAGGTATCGTGTGGACACTATTCACCTGCCTCTGGTATGCTTTCTTGAGGGATTTAAATGATCCTCCTAAGAAGGGCCTTCCTGTGATCGTCTTTATCTCCCCGATCACATCCTGTGGAGATTGGGACGGGCGGTCGTCATTCCTGGAAGAGGACCTATGTTGGCTCTTATTGCCGTCCCTAAACTTACTATATTCCCCCTTCTTCACATATTTCTGTAATTTCCCTTTCCGTATTAACTCCTCTATTTGCTTCTTTAGGTCCCTACAATCTTCTGTGTTGTGGCCGTGATTTTTGTGGAATCGGCAGTACTTGTTCTTATGACGGACGTTAGGGGATGAGTGTAATGGTCTTGGCCATTTGAGATAATGCTCGTCCTTGATCTGCGTTAAAATTTTGTCAACAAGCATAACCAGAGGAGTAAAACTTACCGTCCGAGGACCTTTATCATCTTTTCTTCTGTTCCCGTCATTGTTCCGACGATCTGGGCGCTCCCTCTTTTGACCCCTACGCTCGTCTTCCTTCTTTGCCTTGTCTCCTGGCTTCTCTACATCCTTTATGGCCGCTAAAGCATCTTCAGCATTCATGTACTTCTGTGCTTTCAGGAACATTTCTGCCATCGTCTTTGGAGGATTCTTTACGAGGGAGGCCACGAGATCTCTGGATCTCAGTCCCGCTTTAAAGGTCGTCAATTGTACCTTGTCATCAGCTTCGTCCACCTCCAGAGTCTCCCGAGTAAAGCGTTTCACGTACGACCTCAGAGTTTCCTTCTCTCCCTGTCTAATGGTGAGTAAATGGTCCGCCGGCCTCTTTGGACACTGCCCCCCTATGAAGTGACGCAAGAAGGCATTGCTCAACTGCTTGAAATTGTTCACGAACGAAGTCAGCAACTTTGTGAACCATTCCCTTGCAGCTCCTTTGAGAGTGGTGGGAAAGGAACGACACAGTATCTCGTCGGGTGGCTGTTGAAGACCTAGAGTCGTCTTGAAGGTATTAAGGTGATCCTGAGGGTCTTTGAGTCCGTCGAACGGCTTAAGTTGAGGTAAGCGAAACTTTGATGGTACGGGGCATTCGAGTACCATCGAGGTGAAAGGCGAATCCGTGGCCCTCACCATTTTGTCTACGCTTCGGTCCGTCTTCTCCTTAATGGCGTTCCTCAGTTCGTCCATCTCCTTCCTTATTTCTCGAAGGAAATCTGAATTCTGCTCGTCCGGACTAGTTGGCCTTTGATGAATACTCCTCCTATGGCTATCCCCTTCTCCCTCCATGTTATCCTTGGACTAGTTTTCCTCCTGTTGAGCCTGTTAGACCTGTTGAAGCCGTAGCTTCATTTCCTGATTTTGCTTGGTGAGTTCTTCAATGGTGGCAGTAAGAGCTTGAACTTGCTGGGCCAAGGCTGTTGAATCTGGATTGGGTTCCATCTGAATGTAGAGCTTTGATGGAAACTACGTTCTCAAATATGAATCTGAAAATGTCGTCCCCACAAACGGCGCCAAACTGATGAAGCGTGAGTTCGTCAATCGAAGTAGGCAGATGGAACCAACCTCCGGTCTGTGTGAATGTATCCTTAAAGATGGTCACCGGTGTGGTGCCTGCCACGACGCCTCCAATGCCAAAGTTAGAATAGGAAAGCACTTTATGAAATGAAATAGATAAGCAAGATAATAATAGGTGTTTCTTAGAGTGTGTATGTACCTTCTGTTTGACAATGTGAGGGCTTTATATATGTGGCTTTGGTTGCTAGCCGTTGTGGTCGTTAATGCCTTTCTTAGTAACGTCTCCTGCCTAATAATGGGGCTTTTAATAGGCTCCCAACGGTCTGCCTGGCTGGTTTTGTAACTGCCCAAGTCATCGATTGACTATATTGAATGATTTCCTATACTCGTCAGTGATGACTGGTTTCTTCGTCATTTAGGACGACTTCGTCATGAGTGATGGCTTTGTCTAGGAGACGTGATCTTGTCATTCCCATCACTACTCTTTGGAGACCTTGCATATGATTTCTTTTTATAAAAATATATATATATATATATATATATATATATATATTATTAAAATAAAATGCACAACACGGTATAACCGTATAAGATGCAAAATTACATTATATATCTTAACTTTTAAAAACTTTCACTATATCTCCTTAGAATTTGACTAAATTGAAATATTTGGTGAAGAATTTAAGTGATACCACACCCTCATTGAGTAAACACCCTAATCAAAATTTTCTTTTTCGTTTTAATTGTAGGGGTGAGTTTTTTAAAAGAACCACACCAAAGATTCTAACCGAGCCATATGGTATATGAATTGAAATTCACTGAATTTGAACCTAAAAGAATAGAACGGTCTACTATCTAGGTTTTAGAACAATATATATGGGTTAATCGGAGGCACCTAAAAGGTTTATTCAGTAGAAAGAACTTTGGAGATGGACTGCAGAGTATTGAGATTCTGTAAGGTATTTATAGGTTTTGTTTTTACTTTTTAGTAGGAATATGTTAGTGATCAGTTCCTTATAAAGTGTGGGAACCTAGCATGTCATACTCTCAGGTTTGGTTGAAGGGATGAGCTCCTATTAATGCAAAATGGGTGAAAGCGAAATGATGGGTCCACCGAATGTTCTTACGCACTCCTATCAATATTAGGGAGCTCAGCTATCAAGCTCTAAGCGTTACTGACCAAAAAAAGGAATTATCCTTCAAGATTTTTAGCCAATCCTTTTTCAAAGCATTCTTGCTTAGGATATGCCACATTCAATTTATAATGATTGACAGGATGATGAATTACCATATGGGAGTAGTTTTGGACCAAACATCCTTTGGGTCAGGTGCTAGTCTAGGGACTTGTTGGAGGCCAGGGCACATTGGCGTTGGGTAGAGTGATAAAAGCCTCCCAAACCCATCCAGTGAAATAAGGCCCAAACCCACCCAATAACTTTTTTTTTTTTTTTTTAGAGAATAACCCACCCAATAACTAATTGAGTTAAATGTGTATAGACTCAATCATACATAAGTATTAGTTTGGTGACTTTGGTCTTAACTGGGTACATAATTAGACCCAAGTATAAGCCAAGTATAATTTACCCAATAGCCTTAATACTCTCTCTCTCTCTCTCTGTTCAAACCCAAAAAATAACCATAATGAACATTGTGTCAAAATTGAGTTGAAAACTCGGGGCACAAGTCATTGATTTTAGATTGTATGGCCAAAAAGGCATTGATTTGTTGAAATTCGTGATTCACTGGGAAGACAGGCTACAAGTTGTTGATCCATGGATTTGTGATTCATATTTGTATTGAGATGATTTCTTCTTCTTCTTCTTCAACTTTTTGAGTTGTAGTTGTGGTAATTTGCACTAGGGTTTGAGTTTTTGGACTATGGATATGGTGATTTGTTTCTGTATGGTTGGTGAGAAAGTGTGAGAGAGTGAAAAAACTTGATTTTCTTTTGGTGAGTTGTATATGTTTAGTTGATGAGAAAGTGATAGAAAGTAAAAGAAAATTTTGATTTCTTTTGGTGGTTTGCATTTGTTTGGCTTTATGGAAAGTGAGTGAAATATATATGAATTTTTTTTTATATAGTTTCTGTTTGGTTGGTGAGAAACAAAGAAAATGTGAAAGAAAATGTTGCTAAGAAAGTTGAAATTCTTTTACGCATTCTCCCTTTTATTGAATTAAAAAAATTATTTTATATACTAAGGTGGGGTTTGGATACACGTCTGGCGTCTGGCGTTTTGAGTTTTGCGTTTTCCCCCTTTTTTTTTTTTTTGCACGCATTTCAGGAGATAGTGCAACTATTGTTCATGCACTATTCATGAACAGTAGCCGTACTATTTGACTTTTCAACCCTTTTCAGCACATCAGTGGGTCCCGTGAACAGTGCACGGGACCCACAAATCTTACTTTTCAACAACTTTTTCATTACAAATGGGTCCCACGGTACTATTCACACATTTAAAAATTATTTTGCTACAGTATTTTCAGTTTTCAGTTTCAGCAAAATAAGTTCTATCCAAACGGACCTTAATACACAATATATATATATATATATATATTGGGTAATTGGGTAGGTTGGGTTTTATTTTCAATAATTGAGTTGAGTTGGGTATGGGTATGTATTATTTGGTTAAATGGGTAAGGGGCCAATGTGTGTTTATATACCTAGCCCATTTATGATCTACCCAAATGTTATGATCCTAGTGTCCCACATTGGTTAAGTGTAAGTTTGACCACGTGTTTATAAGCTCTTGGGCACCCTCCCCTTCCAAGCCGGTTTTCAAGGGTAAGTTCTACCTATGGGTTTTGTAATATTTGGTATCAGAGCCAACTATCACCCCAACTAATCAGGTGTAGCTCATTGAGTATGGGATCAAATGAGTTGCGGTTTTGTGGTCAGATCCCGAAAAGGGCGACCTAGAGGCTGGATTAGAATTACTAATAGTTGAGTGGAGCCACCAAAAAGAGAAAGGGCTATCAACGGATCAGTGTCACTAGAGTGAGCCATCATGGACATCGGCTGCGGAACGTGGTGGTATGTTATGATATTAGTATCCCACATTGGTTATTTAACCATGTGTTTATAAGCTCTTGGGCACCCTCCCCCTGCAAACCGGTTTTTAAGAGTGAGTTCTACCTATGGGTTTGTAACATTTGGGTATCAGAGCCAAACACTAGGATCATAACACCAAACCCCCCAATTGCCAACCCTACCAATGAGCTTTGAGACCCCTTTTTATCCCTCCGTTAATCTTTTATGGCATTCTTGTAGAGTGGATTGGAATGAAATATTTTGACCAACCAATTTGATGGGAAGAGGGAAAAAAAAGTATACAGATTATATGCAACTTGTGTATCACATATAGATGATGCGTGGTAGATTCCACTGTTGGATAAATTTAGAGTTGCAGTGAAAAATAAATAAACATAAACATACCTTCGACCATAGTTGTTTAGGTGTTTAGAGAAAAAGTAGACTCACTATATGATAGAGTATCTATAAAAGTTGTCTTCTAGTCTATGACATTTACCTTACGTATTTCCTTTTGATGAAGACATGCTATATATATAGGCTAGACTAGGGACCCTTTTAAATTAAGATTTGTTCCATAACCTCCTTCCATCAATGAGTTTAAAACTTGTAACCTCAAGGTGTTTATTAATCAAAGGGGTTATACCAATTGAGAGTTACATAGAAATTGTTATTTACCATAAAGTCTTTCACAAATAAAATCCTTAAGACACAAGTTTTCATTTATCATTTAAATGTGGGCCACATAAAGTTTTCTTAAAATCTTACATTCTCCCACTTGGCCCACTTGACATTTAAATTACTTGATAAATGATATTACTCATGTCAACTAGTTGTGAAATGCTCTCACTCAAATAAAGAATCCAATACATGAATCATGGCGGTAATACCCTTAATTATAATGAGTATTTCCTTCCATGTATTATAATGTATAGTAATCCTTACATAAGTACTTTATGAGTGATCGGTGCAAAACTGCAAGTGCATAGTATTGTAGTTTTATAGTAAAGTGATGAGAAGAGTATCGTCCTCAGGGATTGGTAACTTACTTTTGACAAATACCAAAATTATGCTAATCTCGATTTTATCTAGATAAGTCACTAAGGTTTTTTGTAATTGGAATTCAAAATAAAATCAAATTAAAGAAAATACGCAAAGGAAAAAGGAGATGTTGCTCAAAAATCAATTTAATGGGAAGAAAACTTCTAGGAAATCGATTTCACCTAATTCCTCACCATGCTTTACTCATCTAGCTAATTTAATTTAACCTTCTCTGTTTGTTAGCAATCTCCAAACTCATCCAAAAGCCTCTTTCGACAGTCAATTGGAAACATTCTTGTTCATCATTTTACACAAGAGTATGCAATTTAATAAAGCAAGAAAGCATTAAGACCAACAATTTTAATACTACATAGGTTCATACAAGTCTTTCGATCTCTATATTTACCTATGCTGAAATATTCAAGATCTATCCTATAATTCCCTCTTTTGACAGCAAATCACAAGATTAAAATCATCTAATTAATGGCCAGTTAATTAGAAGCAATAAGCTTAGAATAAATCAGACAGACATGAAGAGAATTTGTTCAAATTAACATAGAAAAGCAAGCATAGTTCGAAACTAGATTACATCGTTTTCCTAGAATAAAGAAAATTTAGTTCATGCTAAAAATTAAATTCAACATAAACGAATTCACCATAATTTTTTTGAGAAGATTTGAAGGAAAAAATGAATGCAAAAGAATCTCCTTCAGCGTCTGCCTTTCTTTTTGTTCAGCCTCTCTTTTCTTTTTCTTTTTTTCAGTTTAGCGCCCTTCTTTTCTTCTGTTCAGCGCCTCCTTTTCTTTTTGTTCAGCGCCCCTTTCTTTCTTTTGTTCAGCGCCCCTTTCTTTCTTTTGTTCAGCGCCTCCTTTCCTTTTTTCCAGCCCTCACTTTTTCTTTTCTTTTTGACGTGTTGCCCTTTTTTCAGCCCAAAATACCTTTTCAGCTCAAAACGTTTTTCAACCCAAGATACTTTTTCAGCCCAAAACGTTTTGGTCCTTTTAGTTCAGCCCCTCTTTTCTTTTGTGCGTGCCTCCTTCTCTGTTCCTTGCCAACTTCTAAGGCCATAAAGAAATCTTCCTTTGGTTCCGTTTATCCAAGACCCAATATTCTCTCTAGCTGCTTCACATCTCTTTTATTTGAGTAAATCTTTATTTTCTTCAAATCTGGAATCAAATTTAAATAACAAAAATCAAGTCTAAAATCAACAAAATAAATAAAATTAGACTAAAGTTTAAAGTTGAGAAGTGATAAATTACACTCAATTATGCAAGTCATCAATGAGCCATTAATTTTTTATGAATAGACTACCTATTAGCCATTCGGGTCCTCTTTTATACAACCCCACGGATATATCATCCTTATATATCTCCACTGATATATCTAACTTAATACATATACTTTATGTGCACAAAATAAAAATCAAATATTTTCTTCTCCAAAACTAACCAAATATGTGTCCAAAGCATAGAATAATTAGAGAGAAATTAAACACCAAATGAGCTCAAGGTTTTCAGAACCGGACCGAACTGGAAGGTCGGATCGTGAAAATCGGGAACCGAGATGAAAACCGGTTTTTTAAGCATAAAGAACCGGATTTTTTGTTAATTTCATGAACCCCTAAAATCGGGGTTGGACCGCACGAATCGGTGAGAACCGTGCGGTCCAACCCCTTAGCATTTAAAAAAAAAAAAAAAACAACTTAACACAATTTTATTCTTCTTAATTAAATTATCCATCTCTTACAAGGAATAAAAAAAATTATAATTAAAATCCTTCAAAGATATTCAACTTTACTTCAAAAATTAATCATAAATTTTAATGTTTTCATGGTTATTATTTTATTTTATTAACTTTCTTATCTAATTATTAAATATATGCTTGAAAATCATTAAATTTCCCTCATGTATATAGATATATTGTCAATTTTGCTAGTTTTATAAATTTAATATATATATTTAGGTTTTAATTAATTATTAAATTAATTATGATGTCATCATGGTTCGACCCCGGTTCAACCTCGGTTCGACCTCAAAAACCTTGAACCTCTCCCTTTTACGGTTCAATGAACGATCCGGGTTTGAAAACCTTGAATGAGCTAACAAGTTCCATATGTCCAAAAGACTTTTATATTGCTTTGTCAGCAAATCTTTAGTTAGCTCAATAATTTTAAGTCAATGGACACTTTCAGATTCTTAAAATTCTCTCTTAGACTAAGTTACTTTATGTTTTATTTCAGCTTTCACAATCATTGTCCTTAGAGAAGAAAGTTATAGCCGAGTTATCTTTAAAAAATCTTTAAAGGTCTCATCATAAGATTAAGACCTATCAATTATGCCTATCTTACAGCTTCGTAGCAAATAGGATATCTTACATGACTAAATCAAATCACTACTTCCAAGTAGTGTATCATTCATATTTAGGCGTAAAAACAATACATTTACTCCCACTGATCTTAAGGTATATACACTGATTAACAGTGTGTCCAGTAAAACCAAATGACACAACAAAGTTGGTGAACCTTTATATACCATTAGTGAGATACCTATATGCCTAACTTTTGCAAAATATAACTTTTATTGGGAGTCAAATCTTAATGGATCTTGTAAATTAATATTAATATCTTTCACAAAACCTTTAGCTTTATAAGAATAAATTCCCAAGTTCTTACTCTTGAGCAATTAGATCACTCTCACCCTCGCACTCAGTTTCTCATTTGACATATTTATTCAATGAGATGGGTAGTTCATCCACATGAGTACCAAAACAAAGATCCACAAACCCAAAGAAAATAAACTTTAATGCTATGAAATTTAAACTTTAATTCTAAATTAACCAATGTCAATTTAGTAGTAAATTCGACCTTCCTATGGGTAGAGGCGCATCATGCATGAATTTACTATAAAACTCTATTCATAAAACTAGTAAATATAAACACTAAGAATCAAATTTTCCATACCTTTGGGCCTAGAAAAAATCTCATCTTAATGCTACATTCACCATCTTATTCCAATTAAATCATAAAAATAATAACATCCCCATGGGAACAAATCATTATATTCATGAATTAATTGCCACTTAGATGCCTTTATTCCTAATGAAGTCTCATGAAAATTTATTTATGTGATTATCATCATGGCTTAGGATGCTATGGCTACTCCCATGTCATTTTGATATTCACTACTTCATATGGCATCATAAAGATCAACAAATCCTAATATTGATCATGTCAATTAAAATAAACCATAATATGATATTTAAAGACAAGATAAGTGTAAGAAACTGTAAATACACTAAAAATATCATATATTTAACGATGTAATGACAGATGTCCACTTTCATGAGAAGCTTAAATTTGAAAACCCAATCATTATCTTCCTAGAAACATTCGGCCAATGCCAAATGCAAAAGGAATAATTTTTCATAGATAGTTTCCTATATCTGAAAACTATCCCATATTAAAGCCATCCAACCCAAATGATGGTATATGCTATTTTAGTGATAAGTTTCAACACTATATGCTATGACCTATACATGAGATACATGGCATAAAACTTAACATTATTCCATGCCTCTTAAAACTGAGTTTGCTAACATTGGTTAAAAGACTGGATTTTGATGGCATAGTTAATTTAGCCGAAAGGTCCCAACATAAAAGAATATGCAATGCAAATACTCTATATCCTTAAATCCATATGTGCATCGGAAATTTAGCCAAATCATAGAAAAACCTATGAATGAAAAATTACTAAACAACATAGCATAAAGGAGGCTCTGATACCAAATGTTGCAATAAGCGTGGTAGCACAAAAAAATCACCAACTAAGTTAAAATGCAGTGGAAAATAAATGGACACAGTGATTTGTTTACGAATGGGGAAAACCCATACGGCAAAAACCCCACCGGGTGATTTTAAGGTCACCACTCCCAAGAATTCACTATTATCACAACAAACGGTTACAAGTAAAGGAATCCCAGTACCTTATACCAACCTCTAGTTGAACCCTTACCCTAATACCCAATTGGACTTGTTCTGTAGTGACAATCTCTCATTTCAATGCACGGCTTCCAGTACGTGACTAACCAATTCGATGTACAGATCCCAGTACGCGACTTACACACCAACTTGAGAAAGATGTTGGCTGCAAAGTTCTTCAGTTCATCAACACGATGAAGATCACGAAGCTCCTTGGTTACAAAACCCTACGGTGTACAAACACAACAACTTCTTGAATAGAAAGATGAATTAGGACATATGTCTCCAGTTCACAATATGCTTGTGAAAAACTTTTGCATTGAGGTGCATCAGCTGTGACGGCCCTTAAAACAATCCTTATATATGTTTAGGGTTGTGAGAAAAGAAAGCCAAACATCTATACACGGATTGGATGAAAATCAGATTTGAAAAACTGATTTTCTTAAATCTCGATAAATACCCTATCTATCAAGCAACTATCGAGCATCGGGCTTAAACAGCCTTTTAAGCCTCGATAGATACTAGCTGTCGAGTTTTAAAATTCAGCACTTCTTCATTTGATTCTTGGACAGACTTGCATGGCTTTAACACTTGAACTTAAAACCTTGTTCCTTGAAGCATTAAACACATCCTAGATCTACCAAATTACAAGTAAAGTGCGTTTTGTCAAAAGATTAGCCAATTCTATATTGACATATGTTCCTAACATGATTCACATATGTCCTAACAATCTCCCCTTTTGGCAATCTGTGACAAAACCACAACAAACAAATGAACGTATGAGAGAAGTTATAAATCACTCAACTCATACTCACTTGTTGAATACAATAAATCCTATCCTAACATAAACTCTTGAAAAACTTTGTAAGAAGAGAGTTCATGGCAAGAAAGACTTTGACAATCTATATTTCTGAAACACTTTAAAACAAAACTTATCACGGCATCTTAGTGTGAAACAAAAATAAAAGATTGCATACAAATAATAAGAAGCATATGCATAAAGAGAGAAAAGAAACAACACATGTAGAGATAGGTGAAAGAACTGTAATAACAACCTCATCATATATCATATACTATATATAATAGCAGAAGCCTTTCCCTGCAATTAAGGAAGTGCTGACACGTATAAGTTAAAAAAGCGATACATTATATTTTTTTGCAAGGGTAACACCGTTTGGCAGCAATTGTGTATATATTAAAAAAAAAAAGCGGTTAAAAATAAGATAAAAAAAACGTCACAACTAAAAAAACCCTAGCCTCTTCCCATCAGTCTTCTTAACATTTTCTCTCTCTAAAAAAAACCCCTAGCGATACTGCGATAGAGAGAAAGGGAAGGAAAAAAAAAAACCTAGCGATCTCTTCACTTCAAACACTGCAAGGAGAAAAAAAAAAAAAAAAAAAAAAAACTTGCGCCACACTGGAGATTCGTTTGGCCGACCATCGCTATCCCCTTTTCAGTTTTTCAGGTACGTTCTTCTCTCTCTCCCTCTCTTTCTCTCTATGAGCTTTTGTTGTTTTGATTCGGTTTTGAAACTTCCCTGTGATTTCGGGATAAGTTTCCCCTGTTTTCGTTAATTTGCGGAATATTCTAGATCCGTTTTGCGATTAAAACCCTAGCGATCTCTTCTCTTCAGACTCTGTGAACCAGTGGATATTCGTATGGCCGGCCACCGCCATACCCTACTGGACTTAGACCATCACAATCGGCATCCATCAAAGCTAAATATGATCAAACCTCCTAGAGGTTTTGAGATACGGAGTTAGAGATCGGCGCTATTCCGACGAAAGGTATGTATCAATTCTCTGTGTTCATTCTTCTCCTTTTGGTGCTTTGTTGTCAAAATTGATTCTTACGGCATGGACAAGCATGCAGAACCCTATAATATTGATTCTTCAAATTTCTGCGGTAATTTTCCTGCATAATTTTGTTTTAGAACTATTGTTCGATAAATCTGTGCGCTGTGATTGATATATGTGATATATTCATTCAATTTTCGGATACTGTGGCTTGGCATATATATAATTTTATATGGGTACAAACTTGATTCGTAAAAGCTATGGTTACAGATGCACACCGCTAATGAGATTGCTAGGTTTATTGAGATATGATATAACTTCTTTGTTTTATCATGTAATAGTTGAAGCACTAGAATCTTTGTTATGATTCTGATATATCTATGGAATTATGTGCTTGACATCATTCGTATGCTTTTATATCCTTAGATTAAATGAATATATATAGATTCATGTGCGGATATGTAAACTATTGTTTTTTAACTATTGGTTTTTTGATATCAGTTTATGCTTATATCGGTTAGATTTTGTTTTAGCTAAGGTTTTTGGATTAGATTTGTTTTTTTTTTTGGGTATTTGTGTTAGATTTGATTCTTTTTGGGATTATTGTTTTTTGGTAAAAGAGATTGAAATGGTGTTGAATTGCACCAAACTGTTCATCTTCTACTATGTAGAAATCTCCCTTTGAAGATACTGCAGCCAATCACAGGTTCTTTACAAATACAATTTCTTTGTTTCCAGTAAATATAAATATTTGAATGGCTGAAATAGATAGGAATAGCTCGAGGCAGGCATTAAGAAGTGTAGCAATTTAAAAATGAATATTTGATGTGAGATTCAATTCTTCTGTATATTTGTGTTGTTAGGTAATTGCTCTCTTTTTGCATTTAGTATCAGCATCTTTCTATGATTTCACTTCTACTTGAGTTAGATTGGATTGGTGTTTAGTGATCTTCATGCCTACTTCATTATTATGTAGGGTTTCCTTGACAATAAGAACACCATATAATCAAATAAAAATGGAACCAAAATAGAGGTTTTCATATCCATTGAATTTTTTTTTCAAAGGGTAGTAAACAGAGGCAATACCAGGTCATATGGTGCCAATGTTGTTGAATAGTAGTTAATCTTCTAACTTCTAAAATTCTTATTCCTTTTAAGTTTGATATTAATTATGATTGAATTATAGTCAAAGCTGACAGTTTTTTTTAACTACATTATTAGTCTATTGTGGAAAATGACTTAGACGTAGTTATTTTGGTTTGACTGATTCTGATTTAGAATTGGCTTGAGAGAGAGGGTGAACCTATTTCTTTAAATTAGTAAGTTTTATTTAAAATGAGGTATGCCTTTAATTTGTATTAGTCTGTATCTGTCAATCATATCTTTGTTCACTCAGAGTAAGATGAGTCATTGAAGTGGGATGATGTGAATAATGAATTAAGCAGTTATGTTAGTGTAAATACTTTCTTTGTTTAATTAAAGCGGTTCACATTCAATTTTGTTTTGTTTGTTCAACTGCCTTTTGTTTATTTATTGTTAAAATACTTTCTTTGTTTTCATAATTATAATTGTTTGTTCAATGTTGTTCAAGATCATCTTTTGTAAGAGCTGAATCTATCTTCACCAAAATGTATAAATATTGTCTAAATTTGTTGGATTTTTCTTCATATGCAAAGTTTATGGTTCTTTGTTTTGATGTTTTGGTGTATTTCTTTCGTAATTGTTTAGTTGCACATTTGTTAGTAGAATAGTGACTACATTTATCTATAAGTTCATGGAATTAAGTTAAAGCACTAAATATATACTAAAACTTAGAAGTTGGCATAGGCAATTTACCTTAGGCTATTGGTTGTTGTTGTGATTTTGAATGAGTGAAAGTATATACTAAGTTTACTTATTCATAAAAGTCACTGGTCATATGACATTGAACTATTATGTTTTATTTACAAAATATTTGAAGGTAAAAGCATTATCATACAAAATTGGTTGAAAACTTATTAGCACTTTTGAGTCTGTACTGCTTGGTTGTGGCCAAAGCTAATCAGATTTTCGCCCAGGCTTAATGATTGACATTGGGAAAGAAAGAAGGGAAAATTGATGGTTTTTGTGATTGTAATCTTTTCTGGTAATGAGATTAACCCCCTTTGAGAGAGTTAGAAAGTTGAGAAAAAAAAGGACACCATTGGATTGTTTAAAATCTTTATGTATAAGACGAAAACAAACTTTCCAGTTCAAGTTTGTGCCAAAAAGTGTTACTGTTTGATGTTAATCTTGCTTTAAGTATTTATTTTATATATCCTTGGCTAATGGAAACCAAATTCTTTGCCATCATCATATGGGAAATAGCCAGCAGACTGTTAAAAACTAAATCAATCTTTCATATTTTTTGCAACTCAAACCATATTACAATGTTTGCTTCCGCTTCTTTTGTAGTCTCTCTTTCATCTTTCTTTGCTGTGGTTTTTAAAAACTTCTTACCCTGTCATTTTGTTGAATACTAAGTTTTTTGCCAGGCAATTAAATTTTCTCCGTTGATCTGTTTGGTTTTGATTAGGCTCTGAATTGCATATTTTAATCTGCTTTTTTCTTCATTTTTTTTTTTTTTTTTATAAATTCAATGAATTCTTATTTTGTATTTTACTGAATTGTAAAACTGTCATGACTCTTTTTTAATGCTATGCTTTTAGTGGCCTGCATTTGGTACCTTCACCATCTTCACGTAGTGGCCTGCATTTGATGCTTTCTTCTTGATTTATCATAATCCAGCTTCTTTGTGAGTGGCGTCATGGGGTTTAGCCGTTGAATATATTTAGGGAAAAACATTTTGCCATTTAATAATGGTTGATTTCTCAATGTTGCTGCTCTGAGCATCAATTATTTGAAACTAAAAAGTCTAAAACCTCTTTAATGTTTGTGCTAAAAAGTCATGTTTTCCGTTTGATTGTATATTTGTTTAAAGGAATGTATAATTGTTTTAAAGAATGAATGAATTTTTATTGGCAGTAAATTATGTTTCTTTTTCGTTTATTGAATTTGATTAAATAACCAACATATTGCTTAAAATAAGCCAATAAGATATTATGCAAACGTCTTTAATTCTTGGTTCCACCTGAATGACCAAAGAACAACAATATTCTACGTACTTCTATTGATCCAGTAATTCACTAATTGTCTTCGATTAATGTTTTACATTAGTCCATGGATCTTGATTATTATGTTTCCTCGGCTTTGCAATTAATTTGGCTTATTTGTTTTAGTTCAATTTTACTATTCAGTGTAGCTCAATGATTACACTGTGTTGGTTTTGAAGGATTTGAATTTCTATTAGTGATGATTATGTAATCATTAATTTTAGATTCAAACTAGGTTTTATATTTGGTTTGTGGCCTTTACAGCATTTATTCTTTTTTGGTTTTTGTTGGTTTTGGTCTTTTGATTTCATGGAAAAACAATTCCAGTATTCTGTTATTTACTAATTTGTTATGAATATTAATGCTTATGGCATGGACAAGAATGGCAGAACCCTAAAATCATGAAAGGCCATCTATAAATCAGATCGACCTCTACATATGTTGATTATTGAAAAAACAGACTGACCTCTTCATTTAAAACGAACATTGACAAGATAATTGAAAGATAAAACCATTTAACAATTTAATACAGTTTGCTTGAATGCTGATTTTCTTTTTACTTATCTCATACTTAGTATTACATTTTGTTCATTTACTGTAATCTTGTTTTAATTGGCTTTGATTTGCATGTTTTAGCCAGCTTCTGTCTTTACAAATTGATTTCTTCAGCCAATTCTCCCTTCTACTTATTTCACATCCTCATCGCTATTTTTTGTTATTTGAATTTGAATTAAAATCCGAATGTTTATTCTCTCTCTTTCAAAGTTTTGGCCTCAGATTATAATCTTTGATTATTTACTGTCATCAAGGACAATCTAAGTCATTAGATGATCTACATTCATAGGGATAGGCAGTTGGTAAAAGGAAAAACGGCAAAATAAAACCTCTCCCTCCCAATAATTAATTTGACACCCACTTTGTTTCACTTCTTTTCTGCTGCACCTATACCCAAGGTCAGCATTTTGTTACTTGATGTGTTATACTCTTTATTTAGATGCTTTCTTCTTGATTTATCATAATTCAGAGAGACAAACGAACAAACCTAAAGAAAAAAACATGTTTGTTGTTCAATAATGGTTGACTTCTTTGCATTTTTTTTTTTCAATGTTTGTAGGTTTTGGTGTTTTGGGCTGCTCTGAATAAATATATGATTCATAAAATGTTCCATGTTCACATAATTTTTCATATGTGCGTGCATCCACCCTTTGGTGTTAGTTCCTGAGTTTTTTTTGAAAATTTTCCTTCGCAATCCAACGAAGAGATAAAAAGAAGGCAGTGGGCTAATTTTCTATTGATGAGTAATGGAATTTTAGGGATGTGCTTTAGCAATACAACATTTTGAATCAAAAGCAAGGGTCATACATTAGGTTTTACTTTCTCTGCTAACAGAGGTTATATTTATTATATGTGTCCATTAAGGGTTGATTTTCTTAATAGGTTGTAGCTTTCTTTTAAGATTTTTTGTGTTGGCCTGTAATAATTTTTCCTAAGGGAATCTTTGCCTATATATATATATACACACATAATATTTAACAATGCTTTTACTTGGTTCTCTTTTAGAATAGCATTTTGTTATTTCCTATTGGCTTTTCTTTTATATATGGCTGTTAGAGCCATTTTTGTGATGCCATCTCTAATCATCTATCTCTAATCACCAATGATTTGTATTCTATGTTTTGTTAATAGCCATATTTGTAAGATGGATGGTTTAAGATTTGAATGTTTGAGGAGTAAAGTTATTTTGTAATTTTTAGTAAGTAAAATTATTGGTTTTTAATGTTAAGTACAGATGATACTTTGGTAGAAGATGGATTCAATAATTGTGATATACCTCAAGAAATCCAAGAATCAGAAAATGAGAGTGGTTGTGAAGAATTTCCAAGTAAATGACTTAAATTTACAAGGAAAAAAATATTGATATTCATTTTTGTTTACATCATTATTATTGTTCTCATATTTTAAAATTCATATAGAAAAAGGGGTTTCAGCCGGTTTTTCCTATTATTGGATTTGAACCAATGACTTATTGCTTACTATTCAAAGGGAGGCAGAGAGCTAAGAAAGAGAAAATGTTATCACTATTCGAAATGATGTAGCAGCTAGCACGCTAAGATTAGAAGGGAAAATAGCAACTACAAAATTCAATTTAGTTTTCAGTTTCTATTTTCCATCCTACCTAATTTGCTGTTTTTGAAGAGTGATTGAAATTGTAGAACTTTGAAATTTGAAAGTGTAATGTTTTTAATACAAATTTGATTATCACTTAGATTTTAGTTAATATTCCACTCTATCTACATAATTATCAGTGTCAGCTAATTATGGTTAAAGAACATTTTTAAAAACTGTCTATCATTGATCATATGGAATTTTCAACTTAGTGCTATTTTCACCATGTTTTTAACATGTGAAAGCAATCAGCTGGATAAAGTTTAAAAAGATTAAAATAATAGCCAAATTTCTCTTCTACTTATGAGATTTCAAATGATCCCACGCATTGCGCGGCTTAAATACTAGTATATATATAACATCATAAGTACAAGATTTGCTATCACAAAGTAAGAATAATGTATCTATAAAAGAAGAAAATAAAAAAATACATAAGTCCTCACTACATCCCTAAAAAAAAACACACTCCCCCTACCAAAAATCTCCTATGCTAACTCTCCCCCTATGTACATGACTACTCTCATATCCAAAACTACTCCCCTTTTTGTCACGAATGACAAAGGGTAAATAACTCAAGCAGTCATCTCATAGTCACTGGGCGAGCTAGCATCCTCATCCTTATCATCATCATCGTCGTCGGAGTCACCATCATCGTCCTCGTCCTCAGATGCCTCTGGAGAAGGAGAGGGAGACTCTACAAAACCACCAAGGCGAGCCTGCCATCGAGCAATACGGCCGACACGGGTGTTCACCTGACATAACTTATCACTGAGTGTGTCAAGGCGAGCATCCATGCATTGCAGCTGCGCTATGACCTCCTCGAGGATCATGCCACCTGCCGATGAAGAAGGTGAGAATGTGGAAGGAGTGGAAGAAGTTGAAGGAGTCGCTGTCTTTGTCTGTGACCGCTTTGGTCGAAGCTGGGCCTCGCTCCATCTAACGGTAGCAGCGTCTATGACATAAATAACCGTAAAATGAGGAGACTCGGGATAGGAGACAGAAAAATGGCGAAGAATCCACGTGATAGCTGAAGGAAAAATGAGCTTATCATGGGTCATCGTATCCCTATAGACATCTATGAGGGAAAGAATGAAGTGAGAGGGAAAATCAATGGTAAGCCTCTCAAGGAGGAATAACAAAAATTGAGCACGAGGCTCTGTGATAGAGTTATAGTGAGACAATGGATGGAAAACAAATGTCATCACCATGTTAAGAAACCTCAGACCTTTTGCAAAGCCCGAGCAAGGGGTGTTTTGACGGTCACCCTAAGAAGAAGGTGTCTCACAGAACAGAGAGGAGAGTTCATCTTTGGACACAGTTCTCAGATGATCGCAGCTAGGGTAGTTAGGATGTGCTACCCTAGGAACATGTAGCACCTCGGATACAATATCCGGAATGACTACGATGTGCGTACCTCGAATGCGAGTGACAAAATGAGGTACTGAATAATCGAATCCATGCATATTGAATTAAAATTCCTGTATAATCACAGAGGGAAAAGTGACCGGGATGTTACACAGTGACTCCCAACCCCTACTGTAGATGATAGTGGGAAGGTCAGTATCGAAAAAGTCCGATAGAACGACTTGGCGTTCCGAATGAATGCCTCGTCGTGAGAAGTTCTCTGAAAAGTCCTTACGAGCTTTATCATCACGGAACCAAACATGAGATGGAGTAGGGTCAGAGGGGGAAGACGAAGAAGATGTCCCGGAATGAAGAGGGTTCCGGGACGGAGTGGATTTGTGTTTAGGTGCCATAGAGCATACTAACGCAAGAAAGAGGGAGAGAGAGAGACACGCAAAAAAACACCGAACACAATTATTATCAAAATGATAGAAAAAGGAGGTACGTATGCATAAAGAGTGCATGTACATGTGACATGTAACTTTAAAAACATCATGGGCTCAGCCCAATCCAATCCTACCAGCACACAACATTTTAACATAGTAGTCACACATCTAAAATGCATGAACATTGTTAAAAATGCAAATGTGATCAAATGTATGAACATTTATGATCATTTACACAAAACCCATCCCAAAAATTTCACTAAAACTTCATCAATTTTGAAAAACCCCAAAAATTCTTCAAAACCCCAAAAACCTAGGTCTAATGCATGAAATGCATGAAGAATGAAGGATTAAGGACCCTTACCAGAGAAGAAAAGCTTGATCTAGGCCGAAAATCACTTGGGAATGAAGTTTGGAGTGAGAGAGAAGTGTTTGGGAAGAGGGAGAGACGTTTTTTATCAAAAGAGATCGGTGAGAAATGAGAGAAAATCGCGTTGAAGCATATATATATATATATATAGAAATCTCAATTTCTCGATGGATTGAGAGGTGTCGAGAGCTGTCAAGAATTAAAATAGCAAGAAATAGCTATCGATGAGCTAACGAGAGGTGTCCACGACAAAAGGGGCTCGATGGATCGAGAAGCTATCGAGTATCTATCGAGCATACAGAAACTTCCTCGATGGATCGAGAAGCTGTCGAGCAGCTATCGAGATTGAATCTCAAGAATCTCAATGGATCGAGATTGCGATTACAACTATTGAGAAAAGAAGCTCAAAAAGCTCGATAGATAGCATAGCTGTCGAGAGGTAACGAGAAGCTGTTGAGATTGCTTAAAAACAGTTTTTCAAATAAAAGAAAAACACGGACATGAATGCAATCAAACATGTTACTCAACCAAAAATCCAAACAACATTTTAGGCTTTCAAAAACATCTCTCAACAAGAAAAATGTCAAGCATTTAGATCCAAAACACACACACACACACAACAAGTCTAACCAATTTTATACTTCAAAAACAAGTCAAGACAGTTTAGTAAGCATACATTAACACATATATTCCTTGTGATGGCCAAATCACATTGTACCTGCAGATGTATCAAGAGTAGTAAAGAATATTGTGTGTTGTGTGTGAAAAATATTGCAAGATTGCATAAGTGTCTACATGTTATGACGATTTGAGATATAAGAGAATCACTTTAACTCACACACAATCATAACTATTTGATGGAGACTATCACATTCGAGGTACATTCTATAACTCCCACATCTCCTAGAAGACACGCTTGCAATCAAATAAAAAGCATTTTGATTCTTTTTGCTTTTATTTTTCTTTGCATATTTTTCTTTTAAGCAAACCATGCATGAGCATATAAGAGAGAGAAAAGAAATACCCAATGATTTTAAGCTTTTGACATTGCACTTTTGCTATGCCGAAGCATACAGATGTCATTTCATGATTAGTAGGCAACAGTAGTAAGATGGTTATTTATGCTTTTCTCTTAGGATTTTCTAGTCCTTCTTGTCAAAAAAAAGTGATACGAGTGTTAAGTACAAGAGATTACTTAATCTTACTCATCACAAACACGAGCCACAAAGCTCACTTGCTTAGTTGTGCATAGAGATACTCATCTAAGCTACAAAAGATACAAAGTTTAGAAAATTTTATTTCAATGGCCATCCAAGGTACACAAGTACTAATATACACAAAACACACTGTTTTTGTATTTTTTTGATTTTTTCAATTTTTTTAATATTTATGAAAACACAAAATAAAGCAAAACTAAAAATAAAGAAACAAAAACATGTTAACCAAGGCAATGCATAAAACTAGATTGACTCAAAACATGAAAGCAAAACACACAAGTAATGCAAAATCAAAAACAAGAAGGGGAGAGAGAGAAAAAGTGACTAAATCACTTGGAGCCTTTTTCCTTCCACACCTTGGAAGAACCTTTCTGTTTTGCAAATCCTTGATCCGGCAGTAAGGGGGAAGAATTGGAACTGTTCAAGTTCGAAAGAAACATAACGGCTTTGAGTAGATCTCCAAGAGGAGCAAAAGAGGATGGAAACTGATTCTAGTTTCCCGATGAGATCATGCTGTTGCTCTATTGAGTGGCTAACCACTTATAACAATCCGAGTATGTCCAGCTGCTCCACAGTGATGACAAAGATGCTGCTTCTTTTATTTAGGCTTCTGAGTGTTTCCCTTCTTAGCCCTAGGGTTCTTAATCTCTTTTTTATCAAGCTTAGGGGGTGCTCTTAAGATAGATTTACCCTTATCTATATTCTCACTAACTAATACTTTTTTCACATCATTGTTTTAAGATTCAACATTATTAGTAGGAGGAACAAAAACAGTAGTACTAGTAGAAGCAATACTAGGAGAAGAGAAATCATACCCCAAATCGGTTTGATCGAAGGTAGATATCTGAAGACTGAGCATCTTGTCAAGTTTTGTACTTTAAGTCCTTTCCAGCTGAGCTTTGACTTGGAACAATTCTACCTCAAGCTTCTTGGTCTTCTTAACCAAGAAATTATTCTCAAATCTCAGTGCTCTAATGGTCTGATTGGCTTCATCAAACTTCGTGGAGATTTCTTCTCGTTCAAGCTCCACTTCACTGAGCTTTTTGGTGGCCAACCTATACAACTCCTTATGTTTTTCAAACACCTTGTATAATTTTTCATAGGCTGTGTGGATGTCATCTTGTTCATTCATCTTCTCAAATTTAGACTCCACAAAGTCCTCTTCTTCATCCACATCTTCAACAATCCCCTTAGTAAGATTTACAGTGGTAGTGAAGGCATTTAGGATTCCATCATCCTCATTGTCAGAATCATCTTCAGGCTCTGTGTCGCTTAAAGTAGCAGCAAGTGCCTTGCTCTTCCTAATGGTCTTGAGATACGTAGAGCACTCTTATTTCGTGTGACCGAAACCTTGACACCCAAAGCATTTTGGTCCTGAGGGAACAGTGTATTGATCACCATCCCTAGCATCCTTCTTTCCTTTGTCCTGGTTCTTGAACTAAGATGAGCTGGACTGCTTACGGTCTTTGTCAAATCCTTTAGCATTGGCATTCTTCATAAACTTTTTGAATTACCGGGTGATATAGGATTTCATCTTAGAATCTTCATCATCTGAAGACTCATCAGTGTCACTGCTCTTAGCCTTCAATGCCATACTCTTGCCCTTACTAGATTTCTCAATCCTTGTCAAACCCAACTCATAGGACTGCAGATTGCCAACCAGCTTTGTCAAAGGAATTTTGTCAATATCCTTCGATTCCTCAATCGCAGTGATCTTGGCATGAAATCTCTCAGGTAGAGATCTAAGCATCTTTTTAAAAATCTTGGGTTTGGGAATGGTTTTCCCAAGATTAAAGGCCAAGTTTACTATGTCTTTGAGCTTGGCATAGAACTCATCAAATGACTCATCCTCATCCATCTTAATCTCTTCGAAGCTTGTAGTAAGCCTTTGAAGCTTCGAATCCTTGACAGTCTTAGCTCCTTCATAAGTTTTCTAGAGAATGGTTCATGCTTCCTTAGCAATTTCAGTAGAGGATATTTTCTTGAATTCCTCATTTGTGACTGCACTGAATAACGCATTCAATGCCATGCTGTTGAAATTTGCCGCCTTGATCTTAGCATCATCCCAATTGGCCGGCGCTTCCTTTGGCTTGGTCCAGCCTATCTCCATAGCTTGCCATACCTTTTCATCTAATGACTGCAAGAAAGCTCTCATGCGTACTTTCCAGTATGCATAGTTAGTGCCATCAAATAAAGGAGGTATAATAAGAGACTGTCCTCTATCCATGACAAAAAGGGGTCAATGGATCACACAGCAAAGATTAAAACCTAATCAGAGTATGCCCGCTCTGATAACACTTGATAGACCAAGAATGTATTGACCCTTTGTGATGAATTAACCAATTAATTAGCCAAGTTAATTAATTAATTCAATTAGCATGCAATACGCGTGGTAGCACAAACAAATCACCAATTAAGTTAATAAGCAGCAGAAAATAAATTGACACGGTGATTTGTTTACAAATGGGGAAAACCTACACGGTAAAAACCCCACTGGTGATTTTAAGGTCACCACTTCCAAGAATTCACTATTATCACAACAAGCGGTTACAAGTAAAGGAATTCCAATACCTTATACCAACCTATAGTTGAACCCTTACCCCACCCAATTGGACTTGTTCTGTAGTGACAATCTCTCCTTTCAATGCACGGCTCTCAGTACGTGACTAACCAATTCGATGTGCGGATCCCAGTACGTGACTTACACACCAACTTGAGAAAAATGTTGGCTGCAAAGTTCTTCAGTTCATTAACACGATGAAGATCACGAAACTCCTTGGTTACAAAATCCTACGGTGTACAAACATAACAGCTTCTTGAAGAGAAAGATGAACTAGGGCATATGTCTCCGGTTCACAATATGCTTGTGAAATTTTTTTGCATTGAGGTGCATCAGCTGTGACGGCCCTTAAAACAATCCTTATATATGTTTAGGGTTGTAAGAAAAGAAAGCCCAAACATCTATACACGGATTGGATGAAAATCAGATATGAAAAACTGATTTTCTTAAATCTCGATAGATACCCTATCTATCGAGCAGCTGTCGAGCATCGGGTTTAAACAGTCTTTTAAGCCTAGATAGATATTAGCTGTCGAGCTTTAAAATTCAGCATTTCTTCACTTGATTATTGGACAGACTTGTATGGCTTTAACACTTAAACTTGAAACCTTGTTCCTTGAAACATTAAACACATCCTAGATCTACCCAATTACAAGTAAAGTGTGTTTTGTTAAAGGATTAGCCAATTCTATATTGACATATGTTCCTAATATGATTCACATATGTCCTAACAGATGGAGACAGGCTATATATATAGGATAGACTAGGGACCCTTTTAAATTAAGATTTGTTCCATAACGTCCTTCCATGAAGGAGTTTAAAACTTGTGAACCTTAAGGTGTTTATTAACCAAAGGGGTTATACCAATTGAGAGTTACATAGAAATTGTTATTCACCATAAAGTCTTTCACAAAATCCTTAAGACATGAGTTTTCATTTATCATTTAAATGTGGGTCACATAAAGTTTTCTTAAAATCTTACATCCACAAGAGCATGGGAGCCATATCAACTAAGGAGGAAATAAAAGTCTTTTTCACATTTTTGTGTTACACTTTATTCTCCATTAATTATAGTATGTCATGTGTGTGTGTGTGTGTGTGTGTTTTTTTTTTTTTTTCCATTTTTAACTTTAGATATTCTATAAGGAACGTAAAATAAGGTAGCAAGTTGTAATTTGTAGAGTATAAAGTGAAATACAAAAGGTAGGACAAATAATTTTTATCAGTAATGGCATTGATGGGTGTGATGAGGCTTGAGTTGGAGATGAAAGTCATTTGTTTAGGTTATGGCTGGAGTGTTGTTATTTACTATTTATAGCCTCGCTATTGATGTTATCATTTGTACATAATTTAACCCAAAGGCCAAGTAAATGTACATTTTTTATGATTATGCACATATATCTTTTGGTCTTGCTTGTGATTTTGTAGGGCTCGCTGTTGGTATGGCACTTGGTTGTGTTGGTGATGTTGGTGTTAGGTATATTACTATATTTCTAATCTCTTATATATCTATTAATATTTGCATGTATAGATTGGTTCCCATTATCATATCAGCAATTGTTATTTACTACATTGTGGATTGAGTTTTTGGGTTGGTTTTGAAGTTATTATTGCTAGATTTGTGCTTCAAATTCAAACTTCTTATTGATTCATTTGCTTAAGTTACCAGTTGGTTCATTTGCATTGGTGGTTTATATTAATCTGCATAGGTAGTTCATATTAGTCCTAAAGTTTCACTTTTGGCATTAAGTCCACTTGTCCTAACTCTGTCCATAGGTAGCTAACAATCTGGAGTTTCTTTACTTGGATGAGCATGGTTCGCATAAGTATTAGCGTGACAAGGTTGTCATTTTTAATTTGGAAAAACAACACAGCTTGTCATTGGAAATTGAAGGGTTAAAAGAATGCAGTGCTTACTCAACATCTATTGAAATTTAGGCTATATTTTGTTTTTAAACTCAAGGCTTAAAAAACTTCACTAGCCTAGCATGAAAGGCTTTAATTTGCAACTAATCTGCTTTGGGTGGGTGCCTTTGGGTGTTTTGAACCACATATGATGAACATCTTTACAACATATGATGATTTACTTCATAAATGCTATATAAAAAAAATTAGAGTTTATTTTGGAAGCAGTAGGTATTTGGCTTCTTTGGGTCATCAACTTTGTCACTAAAATTAGGATTTATTAAAAGTCAATTGTAGAATTTCTTTCCCTTTTTCTTTGAGCTTTTGCACTAGAAATTATCAAAGTTTTGTTTAAATGTTTGCACTAGAGTTTGTTTTAGATGTTCAGTACATTTACTTAAAGTAATTAAAATTGTGCACCTTAAGGTGTTTTCTCCTTTTTTGTTCATAGAAATTTTTCTACAATAATTTAGATTCAAATGCAGGTTATAAAATACAGATTTTTTGGATCTATTTAGATGATAATATGTTAGAAAAACAAGAGGTCAATTGATTACACAGTAGATTCGCTTGCCTCATTTGTAACATTTTTAGACCCGTGGGCATCCCTTTGTAATTCAAAGATTTTTTTTTTTTGGATTTGGTAATTCACGGATTTTATTATTAAATATTTGTGATTGAACATAATATGATGATACTCTTAAAGTTTGTACAGATTCATTTAGTAATTAGTTTTTATGAGTTAAAATATCATTCACATGGGGTAGTTTGATAGATGGGAAGGCGTTAAAGTGTAAAAAACACAACTTTATTTGAGTAAAAAAAAAAAATCCAGAATTTTTGTCAAATAAAAAGATCGATATAGTTTTTACTATTTAAATTACATCTCCCCCCTCCCCCTCCAAAAAATGGGGGAAAATAAAACTTAAAAGAGAGATTGTAGGAAAAATTAATTAATATTGTTTGCTCTCGGATTGTTGATACTAATTCATTTATTACATATTACTATGGTAAGTCAACGTTTAATGAGATAGTAAAGTTCTAGACTCAAGCTAGCAAATTATAGATGTTAGGATTGCTGACAATAATTCATTCATTGCATACTAATATTATAGATGTTATGAGATTGGAAGAAAATCTAATATTGCAAATGTGAGATTACGTCTCATTAGTGGTTGTATCTATCAATCTCCACAATAAAATGTGGACAAGCTTAGTATAAAAATATTAACACTAGTAATAGCAATCAAATTTTGTTTTCACTACCATTCAATGTTTCCGTGTATATATATATATATATATATATATATATATGTAGGGGTATTGGGCCCAGGAGCTCATTATTTATGTATATATTGGGCCTAAAGGCCTAAGCCGAGGATAAGGGTTCGTCCAAGGAGGGGTAAATATTGTCAAGAGAGCCCGTGTTAGTAAGTGAAGAAGTTAGTTTTGATCATAATGGCCCTGAAGGTTAGGTCGAGGATGAATGCCTCCTTGGCTAGCCCAAGCCGAGGTCCGTAGAGGTGCTTTGCCGTCCGAAGGAATGTTCTAGGAAGTTCTGTTGGCACGGATAAGCATTGCAGAAACAAATGACAGAGGGGAGTCCTAAAATATCTAAGGAGAAAGCTGCTACCATCGCATTAAATGCTCTGCAGCTAACTCTCTGGCTGCATTAATGTGGAGGTGATATCTGAACAGTGGTTTTCAGCCTTACAGCTACTACATAAAGATTTTAGGAAGGTGTTGATGGGACAAGTATCAAACACCAACCACCTGGTCTGCACGTGGAAGGTAAAGATGAAAGAGAAGAGAGTATAAAAGGAGAAGGAAGCAATGAAACAAGAGGATCGAGAAATCTAGGGAGAAACACTATAGCAATTAGAAAACAAACTTGTAATCAAACTTAAGAGAAATATACAAGAACCAATCTCCTCGGACCGTGTTGAGGACGATTTTCTTTAGTTGAAATCAATCTATCTTTCTGTCATTGTCATTTGAATCCACTTTATTTGTCATCCAACTCATTTTAGCCTAGTTTTCCAACCCACTCCCTACAAATTCATTGTTTTGGGCTTTTTGGGCCGGAGTCCATCCATTTTTTGGGCTAGGGACTCAAATCTGGTCCTTACAATATGAAAGTTTAATTAGTGTATAAAACACTATGAACGTTTAGACCCCCAATTAACAAATTCCCAATTCAAGCTTAATATCAAACAATTAACGTGCGGAATATGAACATAAGTTTAATACAAAATTGATAAACAATCTAAACCAAATAAAATCACATCCACAGCAGAAATTAAATGGCAAAGATTAAGGAAAGAGAGATGCAAACATAAGGACAACACAACGATGTGTTATCGAAGAAGAAACCGAAGCCCTCGACGTAAAACCTCTCCGCCGCCCTCCAAGCGGTAAATAATCCACTAAAGAATGTAGTTGGGATACATGAACAGCAGAAGACCCTCCAAGCCTAATCTACCCAATATATCTAAGCCCTCCAAGCTCCTACTCCAAAGAGGTTACGCCGAACCTATTTCTTCTTTAGCTTACCGAATTCTGCTACTTGACCATAGCATCAACCAATATGAAATCGGTCCCTTCTTAACTGCTTCCCAAAGCACTAAATAGCTTTCTCACAGATATGGGTATGGTGAGAAAAGGTTTTGGTAATGTATCTCTCAAGGATGTAACAATGGAGAGGAAGAGAGTAAAGGAATTTGAAGAGTCTCTATGTGAAGATTGTGGATGAGTCAATTTTGCTTTTCTCTAGGGTTTTTCTCTCAAAATTCTCTCTGGAAACTCTCTACATTTCGTGGATATAAGGGTCTATATATAGTGGGGTGAGAAAGGAATGCGAAGAGTCAGTTTTTCCCAAATAGGGTGGTCTGGTGACTTGGCCTCGCAACTGGGTTGAGTCGCGAGTTCAAGTCGCGAGCTAACGGCCTGGCCAGCCTGGGACTTTTGTCCTGTAGTGCAACAGCTGGCATGACTCTTCAGCTCCCCTGCATGCTTCACACGTGTGCCAGCTTTGGCGGCTTGCCAGTCGCGAGTCACCCGCGAGTCTCTGCATCTTTGCACAATCTTGAACATTTCTTCACACTCTCTCACTCACTACCCTTACATGATTCCCACCTAAATACAGGGTTACTAATTGCTAAAATACAAGTAAATTTGGTACGGAATAAAGCCAACAAGATGGTTAATAAAATTAAACCTTACACAATATATATAGCCAAAGTTCAGAGAAAATCCAATTAGATTTTAATTGGATTCTCAATTTTGCGTCACGTGTCCCGTTTAATTTTTAATTTTGTGCCAAGTGAATTATTGAGTGTAAAAATCTAAAAGTCCAAATCCAATTAGATTCTAAATTGGATTTCAATTGGAGTCCAATTTTCCACCATGTGTTCATCTAAGTTTTTAATTTTTGTGGCAAGTGAATTATTGGGTGCAAAAACCAAATAGTCGAAATCCAATTAAATTCTAAATTATATATATATATATAATGAGAAACCAGTATATATTTTAGAAATTTATATTTTTTTAAAAAAAGTTTAAGCTAATACCGTATATTATTTGAACTTCTTCTCAAAAAAAGGTATAATTTGAACAGTATAATTTTAATTGTTTTTAATTGTATCCATGCATATGCACGGAGCTACACGCTAGTTTTAATAGTCTACAAGTCCACTAATTCTACAAAATAAGAAAAGAAAAAATTATGTACCAATCATACATAAAACATGAAATAGAGTTAAAAATCATTTATAAAAATAAGTTTAGATAGAAATCTATAATAAACTTACCCAAAAAAAAATACTCAATACATATAGTAGATTTGACATTAGAAATATTCATAGTCGATTACATCTAGAGTTGATGAATACTATTATCATTATTTTCATCTACATTATATATAAAATAAAAAATAAAAAAATTAAGCTATTTGATGATGAGGAGAACGTCAGCAGTCAAGTTCGTCCAGAAGGTTTCCAACACAAGCTCGTCGAGAGTTCTGCAAGTAGCTGCAAAAAGATATTCTCTTAGGTGGATACCAGTGTGGTGACGGCCAAGGAGTCTCCAATGAAAAAATTAGGAAGAGATCAAGTTTGAGATTAAGTTTAGAACAATAAGAATTTCGTAAATCGTTGTGTCTGTCTGTGTCCCTTGTCTAGTTTTGAGTTGCCTATATATAAGCTCTTCTTCTAGCCGTTGCTCCCCTTTAATGGTGGATTAAGTTTCTTCTTTGTAACGTTTTTGGCCTATTTAATGTAGACTTTGATAAGGATCCCAACGGTCTTCTCGCTAATATGTAACCGTCGGGATATTGAATGCCTTCTTTATGGCTTTCTTCCATCGTCCAGGCTGGGTTCATGTGGACAATGGTCTTTATTGGGTTCGTCTAGACGATGATATTTATTGGGTTCATCACTATTCATATATAATTTTGTTTATTTAGAACCCTAGCTTAAAATAGCTGTTGGCTTTATTTGTGTTTTCTATATTTCAATAATATATATGGGTGCATTTCCTTACCTGATTCAAATTTGGTGCACCAAGAGGAAGTCCTCTCTTGGAGCGCAACAACATGTAGCTATCTAAGAAGGAGACGTGGTGGTGGCTGTACCTCCATTGGCTATAGCAATCAGTACAGAGATCATAGGTGTGGCTAGCATTTTTAAAGCATGCAACGCATGTGAAATAAAGTCCCAATTGGCACACTCCACAGCTCTTGCACCACACACCCCGAGTTTTCATGATGTAGTACAATGTGAGGACTTCCCAGAAATCCAAGCTATCATCCTGGTTGCGATCCAAACAACGGAAAAAGTTAGGGCTGCAAAATTGTAGCTGGCTTGCCTGAAAAACTGGACGAACTCATCGTAGGAGACTCGGTTATTTCCATTTGTATCCATTGATTTGAAGAAGTTCCACACTTTGTTCCGAAGGAGAAATTATTATTTACACTAGGAAGATTGCTGATGTGGTCTTCCTTAACCAATGAGATGATGCTATCTATGCAAATGTATGTGTGAGCTTCCTAGTTAGCACAAAGAATAAAAAATAAAAATTATCAGATGATGTCATATTTGTATAAATAACAACATTTTATTGGTTGGGAGGTCAGGAAGGACCACGTTAGCAATCCTCCTGGTGGACCTAATAATTTCTCGTTTCGAAGATCCTGATCGCAAATATTGTTATAATAAGCTGTAGCGGCCCTGTGTAACTCGGAAATTTTGCGAGGTTGACTCGCCCATTGCTTTAGGTGTTTCTTTTTTGGGTAGGTACACAAGTCTTTTGGCAAAGCTCCATGAGTTGAATTTATAAGGCCCGTTTGATAAGAGATTTCTAGTGACGTTGTTTAAGTGTTGTGAAAATACGTGTGAGTTAAAAAGTGTTGTGAAAATATGTGTTATAGTGTTTAAATACTGAAAACTGTTGTTTAAACAACAGTACCAAACACCCCCTATACTATCACATTTACATTACACACGCCAAAGTCACCATCATAACATGTTTTCTTTGCCGTACCTGAGTAAACTAAATTCCTCGCAATTGTGTCGATCGGAACTTGTTAATGCTTTACCAGTTTCCAGGTCCAAATTTATTGCAGCATGAACAACTTTTCTTTCACGCATGGACGACTAACACTAGCAGAAAACATTGGTCCACAGGACCTGGTCAAGTAAAATGATAGGAAGAATTTAAGTCAGTGCGTGAAAGAAAAGCTCTTCAGTCTAATAATAGACTTGGACTCTACTAGCTAAAGTAAGCCGGCAACATAGGACTCATTTTTCACGCATCCAAAAAATCTTTTCCATATTTATTTTTATCGTTCAAGTCTGGTTAATGAGTGAATATAATTTTATAAGGTTTAGGCCTATTGCTAGCCTACACAACCCTAAATTTAGAGGTTGAGTTCATACTATACCATTTTACGTTAGTGTTCTCAGGTCTATAATAAAAACCTATTATCATGCACTCTTTCAACTAATTATCATGCACTTTTTCAGGTCTATTAGAGAACCATATTTTCATGAAAATAGTATATAAACAAACTTCTTCTATATATAATCTTATACTCACTAGTTTGATCCTCCTTCCTTACTCTTCCCTTTTCCTAGCTCCTCCTTCCTAACTCTTCCCTTTTCATTTCACACTACACGTTTTCTTTTTTGTTCCCTCAGCCTGACTTGCTCTCATATCGCTTTCCTTGAGTAAATAGTAGGTTTTGTAGTGTTTAGAGGGGATAGGTATAGGGAGAGGAAGAAGAAAATTTTAAATTTAGCTAGGACTTCTTAGAAAATATTACATTCACTAATTATGCCTCCAATTATTTTGTAACACATCAGATCTAAATTTTACAAGTTTTCTCCTACACGGAACTTGTGGATTGCTATTCAAAAGTGTGACCCTAAAAGAATTCAACCCTACCACATATTGCTAAAAAATGTAACAGCGGACCTAGTCTGAGTGTAAAAATGATAGGAGGAATTGACTCAAGGTGCGTGAAAGAAAAGTTGGACAGTAGAACTAGACTTAGGCGCTAGCACCTAGCAGACAGCCCACCAAAGCATCTTTAAAGGTGACTTGAATTCCCTGAATATGATATTTATCTAGTGTAATTAATTGAATATACAATAATAGGCTGGAGTAATAGAGTATTTCTATAGATTGGTCACATATATATATATGTCATGGCTCCTTATTTTGACAGGATATAAATATCTTAAATTGATATTTTTAAATATGTTTTCATTCCTATTAGGATACTAAATAATTGTCAAAAAATTGTATCTATTTTTCATGATAAGACGCATGGTTTAGATATATCTTGGCGAATTCTAATTCTATTCAAGTTGCAATGTAGAAATTAAGAGGGCCTACATGTGTAATGAAGCTTGTAGGTGGCCAAAATGACTCATGGTGCGTGAAAGAAATGTTGGTCAGTAAAACTAAAACTAGACTTGGACGCTAGCAGGCAACATGTAATGTGGTGATGTATAAATACGTGTGTTCTAGAAGCTTGCTCGTGGAGGAAATGGCTCAAGCTGCGTGAAAAAAAGAAAAAGAAAAAAAAAGAGGTTCAGTAAAACCGGACTATTTTTTTTCTTGAGAATCAGTAAAACTGGATGATGAGAGTATTTTCGTCCAGCAGGAAGTTTTGTTACTCATCCGTCCTAGATGTTTCTCTCTCCGTTTGTCTAGCTGAACAACCTCAGGGGCCGACGATCCTATCCATGCATCTGTTGTCACATGGTCCCTCAAACCCGTCATAGCAGTAGATAGGAAAACGCGCGACAAGTGGAAACCGACAATTAGGCAAATCCTCCTCCTTATCTACATACCGACGGATGGTTGGCCAAGCTGACGGACAGAGGTAGTGGGTCCCATAATTCTTTGCATAATCTCCACGCATTAGTCCCCATAAGGAAATATCTTGCACATCACGTCCAAAGACCCTACTACACACCCATATCTTCCCCATATGGAAAAGATGCCCTAAAATCTCGGAAACCCTAACCCCAGATCTTCTCTACATGGAAAGGTCCCTACATCCAAGGGATCTTGATTCACTACTCACCACTATATAAGCATCAAGTCTCTTCTTCTCCCAGGTATATATAAAATCCCTAGCTCTCTCACTATAGAGTTCTTAGAGATTTCTCATTCACTGACTTGACCTTTGGAGAGTCTTTGGCCGATATCGCACCAGTGCTCTCTGATACGTTCTTGACTTCTTGTTCTTCAGGTACCCATCGGAGCGATCAAGGACTATTAACTCACTGACAATTTTTGTGCATCTTCAGTTGGTGCCGTCTGTGGGAATTTTCGAGTAATTGGCCATATCCTCACCACTAAGATGAAAGAGTTGTATGGTCCTAACACAATCAATGGCTTCCATCAACCAGGAAACTGGTAATCCCACCAACACATTGGAAAGACAGGTGCAAACATTGGCAGCGGTGGTTGAACGACTCACCCAGCGCAACCAGGAGTTAGAATAGCAACTAAACCAAAGGAACGAACGACACCTTGAGGATCGGCACGACGAGTGGAACAATGAAGAACAAAATGGCAGCCATCTCTCGATAAGAGACCACTAGGAGAGGGAAGACCAAGAAGAAAGCAATATCAACAACAAGTGGGACGAGCCAAACGACACCGACCGTCTGTCAGAACTTGAGAGCAACGCAATGCACATGACGCAAGATATGCAGATGATGAAAGAAAAAATTGACATGATGAACGCCTTAAGAGGACGGGTATTTACCAACCTGGACGAACTAGTCCAGCAGATCGACTCACCCTTCACAACACAGGTGACTTCTTTCCCCCTTCCAGCCAAGTTTTAAATGCCACAGGTGGAAGCGTATGACAGTTCACGGGACCCGCTCGACCATTTGGAGTCTTTCGAAACTCTTATGCACTTGCAAGGAGTTCTGGATGAAATCATGTATTGGGCGTTCCCCGCCACGCTTAAGGGACAAAGTAAGGGTATGGTTCAACAAGCTAGCCCCCAATACCTTCTCCACTTTCAAGGAATTGAGTGGGCATTTCGTCACCCACTTTATCGGAGGCTAGAGGTACAAGAGGTCCTTGGCGAGCTTGTTGAACATCAAACAACAAGACGATGAGAGCTTGAGGTCATACATGACTCGCTTCAACAAAGAAGCCCTATTAATTGACGAGGCCAACGATGGACTCCAATCAGGAGAGTTCCTTTTCTCCATATACAAGAACGACCCGAAAATGATGGCCGACATGTTATACAAGGCTACCAAGTACATGAACACAAAAGACGCCATGATTGCCTGAGGGGGCAAACTAAAGAAGAAGGAAAGACAAAAAGATCATCGTTAGGACAGAGGAAGAAAGTCAGCACAGACGAATGATCGAAGGGATGATAGGAGATCAAGACCCCCCTTCCGGTAGGATGACCAACTTTACGCCTTTAAACACCCTACTAGACCAAGTCCTTATGCAAATAAGGGACGATGCAACGCTAACATGGTCGGACAAGCTGAAGAGCGACCTAAACAAAAGACCCAGAAACAAGTACTGTCGCTTTCATCAGGACCACGGGCACGACACCTCCGAATGTTACGACCCGAAGCAGTAGATTGAGACCCTCATCGAGCAGGGAAAGCTACAGCGACTCGTTAGGGGCAAGGAGAACCAGCCAAGGGACCCCGAACCTAACTGACGGGTCGATGAAAGGCCAAGGGCTTCGCTTGGAGAGATAAGGGTGATAGTAGGAGGAAGTACGCTAGTTGGCTCTTCCAAAAAGGCGAGGAAGACATATTTGCAAATGGTACAAAGCGTCCAGATTTCAAGTCGGCCACCCAAAGCGACTAGGGTTGACAACCCAGCCATTAGCTTCACGGAGGAAGACGCCTGACAACTCCATCATCCGCATGACAATGCGCTAGTCATCAACTTATCAATAGTAGACTTTAACACCCGATGGGTATTAGTTGACAATGGAAGCTCGGCGAACATCCTTTATTTCCTTGCACTCTAGTAGATGAAGATCGACAAGGAACGTCTTCTACCCTTGGACATGCCGCTGGTGGGATTTGGCGACACCAAAGTCTTCCCAGTTGGAACCATCACCTTGCAGGTGACCATTGGGACGTACACTCAGCAGCTTACTAAAGAAATCGTTTTCCTAGTTGTTGACTGTTTGTCTGACTATAACGCCATCATCAGGTGACTTACGCTCAACGCATGGAGAGCAACCACATCTACATACCACCTGCTGGTGAAATTCCCAACGAAGTATGGGATAGAAGAGCGCGCGGAGACCAGATGGCAGCTCGCGAGTGCTACGTGGTGATGCTAGAGATGGATGATCACCTTCAAGCGTTGAACATTGAGGAGCGACGGGTTACAGTGGAACCGATTGAGGACTTAGAAGAAATCTCCCTAGATGACAACTTTCTAGGCCGAATCACCCATATCGGTACGCAAGCGAACCCAACAGTCCGCAAGGAGCTTGCCCTCTTCTTAAGGAATAATCGGGATGTCTTCACTTAAAGTCATAAGGGCATGCCGAGAATCAGCCCAAGCGTCATGGTGCACAAGCTCAATGTGAGCCCGTCCGGCAGAAGAAGAGTGTTTTTGCTCAAGAAAGAGACAAGGCCATAACGGAAGAAGTTTGCAAGCTACTAGAAGCTGACTTTATTAGAGAGGTATATTACCCTGAGTGGTTGGCCAACATGGTAATGGTGAAGAAGGCAAACGAAAAATGAAGGATGTGTATAGAATTCATCGACCTAAACAAAGCTTGCCCAAAGGATAGCTACCCGATTTCGCGTATCGACCTCCTCGTCGACTCGACGGTTGGGCACCAGCTATTAAGCTTCATGGATGCATTCTCCAGGTGCAACCAAATCAAGTTGGACGAGGCTGACTAAGAAAAAAATTCATTCGTCACAAGTCAAGGGCTCTTCTGTTATAAGGTCATGCCGTTCGGACTGAAGACTGTGGGAGCGACATATCAAAGGCTTATGAATAGGATGTTCGTCCAACAGATTGGGCGAAACGTCGAAGTATTTGTAAATGACATGCTCGTAAAGAGCGTGAAGGAAGACAACCATCTAGAAGATTTGTAGGAAACGTTTGATACCTTGTGCCACTACGATATAAAGCTCAACCTTAGCAAATGTGCGTTTGGAGTATCATCAGGAAAGTTCCTAGGTTTCATGGTATCGCAACGAAGCATAGAGGCCAATCCCGATAAGATTCGGGGCCATATTAGAAATTACACCACCAAAGAACGTCAAGGAGGTACAAAGCCTGAATGGCAGGGTTGCGGCTCTCAATAGGTTCGTTTCCAAGGCAACGGACAAATGCCTACCATTTTTCAAGACACTGAAGAAAGCCTTCGAATGGACCGACGAGTGCCAGGAAGCCTTCGAAAAGCTAAAGACATACCTTGCCTCCCCACCCTTACTAAGTCCGTCTAAAACCGGTGAGGAGCTCTCCCTCTACTTAGCCATATCCCCAACGGCCGTCAGTTCAACCGTCACCCGGGAAGAAAACCGCGTATAGCTATTAGTGTACTACACCAGTCGAGCACTTCGGGAGGCAAAGGAAAGATACCCCCTAATGGAAAAACTAGCCTTCGCCCTAGTCGCAACCGCCCGGAAGCTCAGGCCATACTTCCAAGCACACACCATAGTGGTGCAGACGGACAAACCATTACAAAGAGCAATGAACAATCCAGAGATAGCTGGATGATTAGTTTTATGGGCAATAAAGCTGGGCAAATTCGACATTCTATACTGACCAAGAACTGCGATCAAGGCCCAGGCCTTGGCCGAGTTCACAGTAAAAGAAGATAAGGACGAAGGCCCAGCAACATGGATGGTATAGACGGATGGCTCGTCCAACCAGCATGCCTGGGGAATCAGAGTCATCCTATAGTCACTAGATAGAGACTTGATAGAATGTGCGGTCCGCCTTCAGTTCCTAACAACCATTAACGAAGCCAAATATGTGGCAGTCCTCACAAGCCTCGACCTGGCTAAAGAGGCAAGGGCTACGTCGGTAGTCATATACAGCGACTCACAAGTTATCGTTGGACACATCAACGGAGATTACGAGGCTAAAGGGGAATGAATGAAAGAATACCAAAGCATGGTTAAAGAAAGGATAAGCCAGAAGTTCTTAACTAAATTTGTGCAAATCTCGAAGGGAGAAAATGAGCAAGCTAATCGTTTGGCCAAAGCAGCATCCGTGGAACACATGGTTATCACTGGCCAGATACTATCCTTCGTCCAAAATTCACTAGCCATTGCCAAAATTGATATATAGGTGATCCCTATAGAGGTCGATTGGACAACGCCTATCATCTCCTATCTCAAGGATGGGACCCTTCCGCAAGATCATAACGCTTCTCAAAGGCTGAAGGTGCAGTCATCTCGTTTTGTGCCAATGGGAGACATCCTTTACAAAAGAGGCTTTAGTCGACTGTACCTGAGATGCTTAGTCCTTGGTGAAGCAAACTATGTCATGATGGAGATCCACGAAAAAGTATGCGGAAACCATTCAGGGGTACGCTTGTTGGTTCACAAACTCATATGAGCAAGGTACTATTGGTCCACTATGCAGAAGGATACCCAGTCCTACGTAAAGGCGTGCAACAAATGCCAATGCTTCAGCAATATCATTCGGCAACCATTAGAGTAGCTTACCCTAATGAACGCTTCCTGGCCATTCGCTCAATATGGGCTAGACATAATGGGATCTTTCCCCATGGCAATGCGTCAGCTCAAATTCCTTGTCGTAGGAATCGATTATTTCACCAAATGGGTTGAGGCCGAACCCTTGGCTACTATCACGGAGAAGAATGTTCGTGGTTTCATTTGGAAAATTATCATTTGCCACTTTGACATCCCTAGAGTCTTCATCTCTGATAATGGAAAGCAATTCGATAACAACGTGTTTAGAGATTTCTACCAACAGTTGGGGATTAAGAATCATTACTCCTCTCCCGCCCACCCTTAGCCAACGGGCAAGTTGAGGTTACAAACCGATCCTTTCTTAAGATGATCAAGACTCGACTCGAGGGGGCAAAGGGTATATGGCCGGATGAACTACCAAGTGTGCTATGGGCATACCAGATGACAGCTCGCATGCCTACAGGGGAGACACCTTTCCGCCTTACATTCAGAAGTGAAGCCGTCATCCTGGTAGAGATTGGGCTAACCAACTACAGGTATCCCACCATGACGAAAGAAGAAACGAAGAGGAGATGTGCCTACAACTAGACCTTCTAGATGAAGTTAGGGCAACGGTTGAACAACGGGTCGCACGTTATTAGAACCTGATGGCAAAGCATTACAAGGCCAAAGTCAAGCCTCGGCATTTCCAGATCGGAGACTTGGTTCTAAGGAAGATGACGACAGCTACCAAGGACCCCGCGCAGGGGAAATTAGGCCCCAACTGGAAAGGACCCTATAGAATCTTTGACTACCATAGGAAGGGGACCTACCACCTAGAGACCCTCGATGGGCAGAAGCTCCATCACCCATGGAACACCGAGCACTTGCGGAGATACTACCAATAGTGGACAACTACAAACTATGTTATCAATTTCTTTTTTTATTTTATTAAAGCAACTATGAACTATGTTATCACTTTCTCCTTTTTGAAGTAGGATTCTCATTTTTCGATTATTGAAATACGACTTTTAAGGATTATCAAACACGGCATCTACGTCTTTCTATATTGCTCATACCTTTCTGTTAAAAAATTACCTCTTTTATCTATAAAATTTATCAAGTCCTACCCATGGGGAGGACGGATCACCTAGCATACCGACAAGTGTCTTGGTCCTAAAATTTATCAAGTCCTACCCATGGGGTGTACGGATCACCTAGGACACCGACGAGTGTCCTGGTCATAAAATCTATCAAGTCCTATCCACGGGATGGACGGATCACCTAGGACACCGACGGGTATCCTAGTCTTAAAATTTATCAAGTCCTACCCATGAGGTGGATGGATCGCCTAAAACACAGACGAGTGTCTTGGTCCTAAAATTTATCAAGTCCTACCTACAGGGTGGACGGATCGCCTAGAACACTGACGGGTGTCCTAATTTTAAAATTTATCAAGTCCTACCCACAGGGTGGACAAATCACCAAGGACACCGACGGGTGCCTTGGTCTTAAAATCTATCACACTGCCCTAGAGGTGGATGGGCCATCAAGTCTCACCACAGGGTGGACGGACCATTGAGAATACATTCAGTCACATCACATGGTAAGTAAATAAGAATACCGACGGTTATTCACAAAAGCATGGTAGAGGGTGATTGAAGTTAAAAATTCTAGCACAAATATGTGGAAAACAAAGATAACAATGGTTCCAAGATAGAAATAAAATGTCACACATGCCAAAACAGGCACCCATATTGTTCTCAAATTAGGATTAAAAAAAAAAAAGATAAATATAGCAAATCTTCCATTTTTAAGCGGTAGGGGCCGCATTCTCCGCATTAACCGTCGCCTCTTCAACTTGAGGCTGACCGTTGCCTTTAACCACTTGAGGAGCGACAACATTCTCAGGAATGTCCCTTTCCCCGTCGTCAACCTCAACAACCTCGTCGTCTGGCCTGGAAGTCGAAGGAACGGTAAGCTCGATTTGGACGGGTGAAAAATTCACGTTAGGGAAGAGGGTGATGGCTTGCTTCCGGAAGTCCTCAAAGCCCTCCCCGTATTGAGACCCTAGCAAGTTAAAGAATGGCTGTGAGTCCTTATACTCCTCGACGGCGTCAGCCTTTGCCTTGTCAATGGATTCACGAAGAGAGGTCACCTTTGTCGTCAAGATGGCATTAGCCTCCAACAGCTCCTCAGCCCGACGGGTAGCATCGTCGAGTTTCTTCACTTGCTTTGTCAGGGCTTTGACTTCGTTGTTAAGAGTTCGCACCCACTCCTTAAACTTCTTCAGTTGGTCAAACTCCTCCTCCAAACGGGTCCTCAAATGCTTGACGAAGGCTTCTTTAGCAGCACATCGGATTTGGAAGGCATGCATCCTTACAAAAGCCTGGTAGAAGACAAATGATTAGCACCAAAACAATACATGACGAAACAAAAAGTACGACTAAAATACTCACCCTCATCAAGTAAAAAAGGTTGGTGTCCCCTAGAGCGTCCGTCTCATGCTTCGAACACTCGTCAAGATCAGGATCCTTAACGATGGAGTACGTTGTCTGGTCGGTATGCTGCTTGTCCTTCACAAGAAAAGCAGCATGAGCGACGGGCTCATTAATAACGGGGTCGTGAGCCGTCATCAAACCCTTACCTACGCCGTGTCGAGGGGGGTTAGGTATGCCTTGAGAACCTGACGGGCCCAAGTTGACGGGTTGATTAACTACCTTTTTCAGCTGGCGGTCCCCGTCACCCTGATTCTTCCTCTTCTGGCTCGTCTTTGTAGCAGGGGCCGACGAGCTTCCTACCTTGATCTAAAGGGCTGCAGCCTTCTTCACCTTTAGAGCTCTTTTATTCCCCAAATCCATCTTTGAAAAACAAAAGGTTAAAAGCGACGAATCTACTAGGAAAGTGACGAACGGGTGAAAACAAAAGACACTTTTGCCATCTAGATTGAGCGTCTAGTCTTCTTGCTTCGTCTGTCGGGATAGGACCTCCACAAAAAGCGTGCAAGCTGTCTAGAGTGACTAGCTTCTTCCAACTCCTAAGCGCAAGGGGAATAGCAAGGATGCGTTGGAGAAAATCAATCTCTTCCTTGCTAATGGATGAACGTACTTAAGCTGGAAAAAGAAAACACGATTAGTTAGTGAAAATATAAGAAACATAAACGGATCAAGGTTAGCCCGACCCTAGGTATTGTCGTACTTGTCTCCAATGCTATCTTATCTGTCGGGTCTACACACCCAGTTTGAGCCTTAAACAAAAAAGTATCTGCTCTTCCAATCACGATTGGAGTCAGGGACGTCCGTCACCAACTTCAACGTCGCCTTACAGACAACGAAATTGCAAAAATCCTTGGAGCCAACTTTATAGCAGAAAAAGAATTTGTCTAGAGTGAGGTGACAACGACCTCCACTCATTTGACCCCATAGTACCTCTGCATTGAGGAAGATTCTCCAAGCGTTAGGGTAAATGAGGCAGATGGACACTCCTAGACGTAAGGGTTAACCTCAAACTCGCCATAAAGACAGCCTCGTAAAAACCGATGTCCGCGGTTCGGCCAGAATAGCACTTCTCTTTCTTGCCCGCCATCCTAATAGGAACATCGTCTGGTATTTGGTAACGATGGCGTAGATTATTGAAAAGCCTATCTAACATCTTCGAGAGGAAGTCATTTACAGACCAAATACTGGGAAGGATGAACGAACTATAGTCATCACCTGACAAACCAAGGGCTACAACCTCCTTTTCTCCCTCCCCGTTTGCTTCCTCACCGTCTTCTTCCTCTTCTTCCTCTCCGTCCTCTTCCTCTTCGTCCTCCCCTTCCTCTCCGTCCTCCTTGTCATACTCATATTCCCCTTCCCTTTCTATCTCTTCATCCAACACTCCTTCCATCTCATCTTCTAAAAAATGAGCTAACAGCTCCCTTTCCAAGGAACCTATCCGCTCCTCCGTCAAAGGAACACTTCCTGATGGATGAACATCTTCGTCATTTGGATGGAGGGACGGGACGTGACCGTTTGTCGCTTTACTACCTCCTGACATTCTCTCACCTACAAGCGATGGATAAGAAACTAGGCGGTCACTCAAACTAAATACTAGACCAAGGGCCAAGGGGAGACGGATACAAAGAAAAAGAGTAAATAAAAGTAAACAAAAATTTACTTGAAGAAAGATGACAATTGGAAAGCTATACACAGATGGAACGGCTGAAGTAATGGACGGACGGTAATAGACGGATGATTGATGTTGACGCAAGAGCTTTGAGTAAAATTCTCTAGAAAAATAAGAAACTAAACCTGAGAAAAGGTATAAACATATTTATAGGATGGAAGGGCATAAAAAACGAAGCGACATGACGTTTCATTTCCACCAGTCTTAGGGCGCCACTTGTCACTCCATGAACTACAAGGACCTTATTGCCCCTCATTTATGACATCGAATATCAGGACGAGGAGCATTAAATGAAAAGAATATTCTCTTTACCCTTCAGCTACCCCGACGGGTCACGGAGTAGGGGCCAGCTGATGAGAGTATTTTCGTCCAGTAGGAAGTTTTATTACTCGTCCGTCCTAGATGCTCCTCTCTCCATCCGTCTAGCTGAACAACCTTAGGGGCCGACGATCCTATCCATGCGTCTGTCATCACATGGTCCCTCGAACTCGTCATAGCAGCAGATAGGAAAACACGCAACAAGTGGAAACCAACAGTTGGGCAAATCCTCCTCCTTATCTACATACCGACAGACGGTTGGCCAAGTCGACAGATAGAGGTAGTGGGTCCCATAATTCTTTGCGTAATCTCCACGCATAAGTCCCCATAAGGAAATATCTTGCGCATCACGTCCAAAGACCCCACTACATGCCCATATCTTCCCTATATGGAAAAGTCGCCCTAAAATCTTAGAAACCCTAACCCCAGATCTTCTCTACATGGAAAGGTCCCTACATCCAAGAGATCTTGATTCACTACTCACTACTATATAAGCATCAAGTCTCCTCTTCTCCTAGGTACGCAGAAAATCCCTAACTCTCTCATTATAGAGTTCTTAGAGATTTCTCATTCACTGACTTGACCTTCGGAGAGTCTTTGGCCGGTATCGCATTGGTGCTCTTTGATAGGTTCTTGGCTTCTTGTTCTTCAAGTACCCATCGGAGCGTTCAAGGATTATTAACTCACTGACGATTTTTGTGCATCATCACTGGACTTGGACACTCACTAGCAGACAACATTTTAAGTTGCCATTTAGGGCATTAGATTTGAATAAGGAAAGTAAAAAAAGATAAGAAGTTAACACTTTTCTAAACTTAGAAAATGAGATTAGAAATTAATTTTTTTTTAACTTTTAATTTTAACCATGGAAAGTATTGCACAACATTAGATCGTAGAACCTACATGTGTTCTAAAGCTTGTTTATGCATTAAGATTTAAGAGTGGTGGACTCAAGATTTGATAATTGATTCCAAGAAAATAGAAATTTACATACAGATGTATGTACTCAAGCATATTATTATATATATACTTTTTTTTAAGTAGATATAATAGAATTTCAACTTATGATGTTCACTTAATAATAATTACTTTGATCATCAAGTTACCAATTAGTTTTTGGTGTAAGTGGGGTTTAAACTCTAGATATCTTATTTGATAACAAAAGACTTTACTGATTAAACTAATTGAAATACATACTTCAGATAAATAGTAGAAATAAAAAAATCATTCATTCATGAGTGATATAGTTATTCTACCCCCCCCCCCCCCAAAAAAGCTCACAAAGATATAATATTCATTATATATTTTTTTGTTTTTAATTTTTTTCAAATGAATAAAAATTAATATTTTTTTACACGAAAATTTATTTCCCAAAGCTCACAAAATTTGATTGCTTTTACACCAAATTTTATGAATGAAAGTAAATTATACATATATATCACTGGTAACAATAATTTTCTTTACTTCTCCTGGCTTCTTTATTTTCATTTTTTTTCCTCTATCTTTGTTTTTATTTTATTTATTTTTTTATATGTTGCAAACTTTAGAAGACAATGATAAAATACGAAAAAAAAATTGTTTCTATTTTTCAAAATAATTTTGATATTTTCAATAAAAAAATAATTTTTACGAATAAATGATTTGATAGTATATCAATTATAATTATGATATAAACAAATATACCACAAAAATTACATTAAAAATTCAGCAAAATAAAACAAAAAAGAACAAAAAAAGAAATTATTATTTAAGGGGAGGGGGAGGGGTGAAATTCATAAGTGTAAGGGGCAACCATGAACTATGAACGACTAACACGTGCAATGAGACTTTTTATTTTTATTTTTTGAGGTTTAGTCTCATAATTTTACTTTCATAACCAAATTTTCTACAAATGTCATAGAATTATCCATTCACAATATATCTAGTTGAAAAAGTAGAATATAAATTTTGTTCAAAGGCTTACCAATATTTTGATAAGAAAATGCTTAACCATTGAGAAGAATTCAGTATATGAAACAGACGGTACAGAAGAAAATAATGTCCATTATAAATAGGATAAAAAAACAAAGATGAAATTGAAGAAATATTGTGGATTTACGGTTTGAGGGACCACAATGTTAGAAAAGAGAAGAAAGGAACCAATGAAAGAGGAATTTTATTTTTCCACGGAGTTGCAATTGGTTTTTTTGTCTTTTTGAGTGGGTTTTTATTTTTATTTTTTTAATATGATATGGGGTAGTTTTTTTTTTTAATAGGAAATGTGGGGTGGTTTTTATTAGAAGGTGGGGTAGTTCTTTTCTTTTTGACTGAACTTGGGATAAGTTTTTTTTTTTAAATAGAAAACGTGCACAGGTTTTTTTTTTTTTTGGATAGAAGGTGGGGTAGTTTTGGCTGTGTATGAGGTAGTGAATTTTTTTTTTCTTTTTTCTTTTTTCTTTTAACATTGGGAGTATGTTTGGATAACGCTGAAAAACACTTTTCAGTTGCGTTTCACGTTTTTCAATGGGTCCTGTGTATTGTTCACGGGATCCGCAAGTACTTTTTTCAACAAAAACAACTTTAAAATTGGGTCTCACCGTCCTATACACACATTTAAAAATTATTTTGTTATAGTGTTTTTAGTTTTCAGTAATAAGTGGTATCCAAACATACCCTGGGTTGGAAATATCTATCTACTATCAAGTGGCCACATCAACTTAACCCAAAAAATCCCTCAAAAACCACATCAACTTTCACCAAAAATGAAAATTACATAGCTTTTTCTTTATAAATTAAGGACAAAATTATAATGCTTTGAATACTTATTACATTCTAAAAAATATAAAATTACATAAAAAACACTCTTTAGAATCTTGAAATTAAGTTTTGAGGTTAGGTTACCATAGGAGAAGGTATAAGGCACCAATAATTTTGCCTGATCCTAATGGTCTGTTTGGATGGTATGGATTTGGGCTATGGATTTGGATTTGAGAAGTCCTAATTCAAATTATTTATTTAGGTAATTTAAAAAAAAAAAAAAGAAGGATTTGGATTTGATCCAAATCCAACTAGATTTCAAATCCAACTCCAAATCCAAATGTTGTCATCCAAACACAACTTAAATTCATTCTTCTAATTAGAATTAATGGCTGGTTTATACAACCAGTCAAAAATTTCATCAATATCTTGTTAACTGCAAATCAAATACCAAAATAAAAAAATAAAAAAAATCATAAAATCGAACTACTAAAAAAGAACTCAAAATTCGATGTAGTAACCTGTTAGTCCACATGCATAATGCATGCCAAAACCCAGTTAGTCAACTAGATTTGTAGTTTGCACACTATTAAACCAGGTTATAGTTTTACAAGTTTTCGCCTTCTTGAAGGGAGCAGGATCCTCTCAACGCTGCAAATTAACTCCACTGCGTATAGCTCAAATCTATCACTAGCAGACAACATTGGTCCACAGGACCTAGTCATGTAAAATGATGGGAGGAGTCAAGTCACGGTGCGTGAAAGAAAAGCTCTTCAGTCTAATAATGGACTTGGACACTACTACCTAACTAAGCTGGCAACATTAATGAAACGCGGTTTGAATGGTAGTTGGCAACAATAGCAGAAAACATTGCAAGTTATGACATAATTAAAAAAAAAAAAAAATGCATTTCAATTTTATGAAATTCCAGTTCCAAATGGGCTGTAGTATGCTATAAATTCAACACAAAAATTTGCCTCCTCTCTCAAGTCCTCACCTCCCTGTAAAAAAGCCCAAAAAAACTAGAACAACGTACTCATCAAAGGTCTTGACATGGCGATGGAAGAGTTACACATGGCCGCTCTAGAATATTCCGCAAATTCACAGAAACAGGGGAAACTCATCCCGAAATCACAGGGAAGTTTCAAAACCGAATCAAAACAACAAAAACACATAGAGAGAGAGAGAAGAACGAACCTGAAAAACTCAAAAGGGGATGGCGATGGCCGGCCGTAAGAATCTCCAGTGTGGCGCAAGGTTTTTTTTTCTCCTTCGCTTTCTCTATATCGCAGTGTCGCTAGGGTCCGACCCAAGGACCCGCAGATCTCTGATTGCGCCTTCATTGCAAAGGCGAACTCGCGCTTGTGACCCGTCCGAACCCGAGATAGCAACACGAACTCCTCCGAATCCGTACCGTTTGCCATACACACACACACAAAGATCGATTCAAATCTGATTTTTCAAAAAAATTTAAAAATTTGAGGAATTCAATAATATAGAGAGCAAGAAACAAATATGTGAATCTTGAATTGGAAAAAGACTGAATTAAAGAACAAACCTGTAGCCTGGATTGAAGGGATTGAATATTCTTGAAGAAAAAGATTAGGGTTCGTGAGAAGAGCGACAGAGAGTCTGCGGATATTGGAAGAGACTGTACGGCTCTTCTTCATCTTGAAGAAAAAGATTAGGGTTCGTGAGAAAAGAGAGAGAGAGAGAGTTTGGGTTTCAGTTTTTGATCTCTCGATCTCTCTCTCCTTCTCCGTTCTCAGTATCGCAAGTTTTTTTTTTGGGAGTATTGTAAGCCGTTTTAATTGTGTTTTAACCGGTTAGTTTTCTTTTTATACCAGAAGGCTTTTAAACGGTGCTGTAGTGTTGCCAATCAATATAATGTATCGTTTTTTTAAGTTATACGTGTCACCACCTCCTTAATTACAGAAAAAAGCTTCTGCTATCATATATAATATATAGATAGTAACAGGGATCTTCAGAATAAAGCGTGGGACTTCATCAATTCCATGGATTCGAATGGAAATCGTCGAGTCAGCTACGACGAGTTCATCCAGTTTTTCATGCAATACGGCTACAATTGGGCAGACCCCAACTTTTACCATAGTTTGGACCGCGACCACGACGGTTTGCTAAATTTCTGGGAAGTCCTCACATTGTACTACATCATGAAAACAAGGAGTGTGCGGTGCCAGTGCTGCACAGCGTGCCAAATTGGACTGTATTTCACGTGTGTTACATGCTTTCACAGTGCTAGCCACACCTTCGATATCTGTATTGGTTGCTATAGCACACAGAGGTACAGGCAGCAGCACGACCATGGTCTTTTCTTGGATAGCTACGTGTTGCTGCGCTCCAAGAAAGGGCCTCCTCCTGGTTTGCCAGATCTGAATCAGGTGAGGAAATATTACTGTATTCACTTTTCCCCCTTAAAATTTTGAATCAAATTGCATTTTAAATTAACTTTGTGCCTTAAATTAATGTTTGGTTTCATCCAATCCTAAACATTTAAGGTTGTACTATTAATTAATTCAATTAATTGACACTTCTTAATATTTTTAATAAAAATATTTAGGATTAAAATTTAATGTAAAAAACTATAAGGTTTGATTTGAAACATTCTTGAATTTTATGTTTAATTATGAAACTTTTTAAACTATAGAGTTCAAATTTTAAAAAGTGCCTCTAAAATACATGTTTCCTAAAAAAATGTAATTTATCTAAAAAAATTTCAATGATAAGTAAATTGTTTATTGATAGAAAAAGACAAATCACCTACTTAAGGGTTGTCAATAAACAAAATTATACTATATGAATAACTTAATTTAAACAAAATTATATATATATATATATATATATATAAATAGGTTAATTTTTTAATACTGTATATGAAATTGCTAATGATATTATTTGTCAAATTTACGTGTAATGATCATATAGGAATATTTTTAGTGTCAAATCTACTATTAAGATTGAGTAATTAATTTTTAGTAAATTTGTTATAGATTTTTCTTCTAAAGTTATTTTTATAGATAATTTAACTTTATTTAATGTTTTACATATGTTTTATACATCCATTTTCTTTCCTTGTTTTGTGAAATTATTAGGCTTTTAGATTATTAAAATTAATTATTGAATCATAAATTTAAGAATTTAGGTTTTATCCAATTTTTATATTTGAGTGCTTTCGTTGTTATTTTATTTATTTGAAAAGAAAGGATAAAAAAAAGGAAGTAATCTACTACTATTTAAGTTTGTCTTTTTAAATTATTTTATAAAGAGGTCATGACTAGTTGACTTATCTTATAAAAAAAAAAAAAAAACTAGTTGACTTGATTATCAAAGGCTAGGTACAGACAAAAACTAATTCAAAAACTTATTTATTATTTTGTTGAAGTTATAATAATTTTATTTATTGTAACATCAGTTAATTTGTAAATTTTTGTAGTAAAATTTGTATTAACTTTATTTCTACAAAAGAAATAAGAATACGTTTCACTAACCCAGGCCTGAATCTAACAATCGACAATTTGCTAAGTCTCATTATATAAATGCTTGCAAATTGTCCAATCAATTAAATTGTGTTGTGATCTAAAAAAGTATTTGTGCTGTTTTGACTCTATCTTGATTTCAATATATATCTATTGCAGGCACTAGTTCCTGTTCAACCAACTGTTGTTATAAATACACCGGAAAGGGTGAGTTTCTTTGTATTCTATCTCCTATGTCTTTTAACATCACACTATAAAATTATAATAAAAGTTTCATGCATTATTGATAGCCAAAAATTTAGAATTGTATTTTTTTTCTTCTGTGCATGTATTCGTCTAGTTGAATTAAGTAAATTTAAGAAAAGAGTAAGACTTAGGTATAGTATTTAGGTGCTATTTCTTAGGTTTTCTTCTTAAGATTTTACCATGTGGATTTTTTCTCATAAAATAGAAGTGTATGTTTTAGTTAAATAGTCACATGACTGACTCTTAAGAGAGAAATCTAAAGAACAACACTTAAAGTACTGTACCTAAGTCTTATTTTTAAAAAAAATATTATGTAAGAGACGGTGATAGCCCGTAGCATATATAAATTTAATTTTGAACTTTCATTTTTAATTTTGTTAGGATTCTAGTAGATAGCTTAAATTATTATTCTGCAGCAGATGATACGTTTTAACTGACACTGCTCAATTCTTTCCAAATTGATGGTTATAGTACCATACTTAATTCAACGATAAAATGAATATAAATTGTACTTCAGTTTAGTGTAGTGAACCTTAAAGACAAGGGTTAAATATGTTGCACATAAATTATTTTACATAGTTTTATACCCTCTTAAAAACAACTAAAATCATGAACAAATATATCAATGTAAAAGATATAAGGAGTGTATGCTTTTAAAAGTCAAGAGATAAAATGTAATTGAATCATCTACAAATATATAATAAATTGTATTTTAAATTAGCAAAAAATAAAAAATAAATTGTATCTTAAAAACAATTAAAGAAAAGAGACCATATTATGCAAAGTCTCCAAAGACTTGTCAGGAAAAAACATCATGATTGTCGCTAGTGCATCCAATTATGGCATTGTCACGTAAAAACAATAAAACATATGTCGATTATATAGTATGTATAAAAACCTTAGTAACTGCAAAATCATTTCCAAGAAAAAATAATGGTTAAATTAATTTCCCCCTCAAAAAAAAAAAAAAAAAAAAAAATCAATTTACTTCATATAAATTACTAAGAGATATGCAATTGATTTCCTACTGTTTCAGTCGAAGTGGTGGACAGCAGTTACAGCATTGGAATCGGCGATAGGGGTAATGAGCATAGGGAGTTCGATCTCTTCAATCTTCGTTACTAAGTTGTAGCATAATGTGATATGATTAATTACGAGAAAATTGAAGGAGTACCAGAATTACCACTAGTTGCCATACATGAAAGGGCATGGCCTCCATACTAAATTTATATCTTATAAACTTCATCTATGCTGTCGGGTTTGTAATAATAGCAAATTCATGGTCCACAAGAAATTTAATTTGTCTGAAATTTCCGGCCAATTATTTCCTCCTACTCTTATATACTTGTCGGTATTATTGAATCTCAGACTAATCCCAAAATGGGAACATGTTTTACACACACTGCTCATGTGTGCGAAGCATGGTGTTTTGTGAGGATTATTAAATTGGAAGGATTTGCCACCAATAATCGTGATTATAATGTGTGGTTATTTAGCTATACTTTATTTTATTGTTAGAACTAGTAGCTAATATGTGTGCTAAAGGAGAAAGCTATATTGCGTATGAGATAGTTAGGACTTAATCTTAGTTTAATTTACTACCATCATCATATCAATATATTTTAATTGGAAAACTTAGTTTATATAAATTCGTAGTATACTTATAAGAAGCATGAGGTAACATTAATAATATACAAATTGTAGTGATTTTGCAAGATGAAATTTAAAATAAAATTGAACATACATAATAAATTAGAATATAAAAATTATTGGGTTTCAATTAACTTAACTGATAAAGCCTCTTGTAATCATTATAAAATAGACACGGTAGGTTTGAAATACTATTGTATCTAAAATAAAAATAAAAAACTCAAAATTGAGTTCTATCTAAAAATATTGTAACTCTTTTGGGAATGGACCTTAAATGAGCACAATATTTAGCATTTTTTTTAATATATATATATACATATATATGAATATTTTGCAAATGTAACTTTCATAGATTTTTGAAAAAAGATTTAAACAATTCTTCATTTTTTGTTCTTTGATTGCATATTAAAATTCCAACCATTACCAATACCACTAAGGGCAACTCAACGGCAACAATTTCAGCTTGGGTAGCACTAGCAACTTCATCTTGGGTGACATAGCACCATCAGTTTGTGTAGCAACTGATATTTGGGAAGAGGGTGCATCAGTGGAGGGTTCCATGACTTAAAAAAAAATAAAAAATAAAAAATCAAATCTAAGTATTAACAAACTAGGAAAACAAGAACAACTAATAATAACCTCACAAACCAAAAAGGAAAAACGGTATCCTACTTATGCAAAAAAACAAAAAAATAAAAACAAACAAAGAACACAAAACAAAACCAAATACAAACAATATAAGGCTTGAAATTTTATTAAATAATAAAAGCAAAAAGAATGATGCTCAAAATTTATTAAACAACAACAACAACTAAACGACAATGACGACGACGACGACAACAACAACAACAATAACCATAACAACAGAAGCAACATCAAACATCAGTTCAAACAAAAAAAGAACAAAATCTCAACTTTAAACACTAAACACAAAGGAAAACAAAAATCACACCTTAAAGAAACTGTAAGTGTTGGAGTTTTGAATTTGAAAATAGAAAAACCTACTTAGACAACTTTCAATTCTTGAATAAAATTAAAGTAGGAACAAAATTAATCAAACAAATGAATAAAGAACAAATGCAAAATACTTAGGGTTTCAATTTTTTTTAGTAAGGGTTTCAAATTATAAATCTTTGGGTTTATTTGATTTTAACAGTTAATTTCCATAAAAATAAAATAAAATCAATGAGAGGCTAACAAAAAGAGAGATGAGAAACAAAGAATATTTACTTAAGAAAGTTTGAAGTAAGAATTGAATCAATGAGGAGGAGATAATGCTAGAGTAAGGAGGAGACGACGACCACACCTAGGCAATAAAGGGAGATTCGATCTCTTCAACCCATATTGATCGGTGGTAGAGAGGGGAGTAAGCAATGGTGTAGGCAGTGGCAGCTAGGGTTTGTAGTGAGCGGCTAGGGTTTGAAGTAGAGAGAGGCAAAGAGCTGAAGAGAGAAGAGTATTGAGACTTTGGTCATTGGTGAGAAGATCAAAGCTAAAGAGTGAAAAGATTAGAGAGAGAGAGTCTGAGAGATATCAGATATCAGATCAAAAGACTAATCTGCAATTGTGACAGTTGGATTTTGGTCTTGATTTTGATTTTAATGGTTGAATTGGGAATTGGGTACTTGTGTCACTGAATCACTAATATTGAGTCTGTACAAAATGTAATTGTGGCCGTAGATTGTGAATCTTGACTTGATTTAAATAGTTGATTTGGAAATTAGGAAATAGTGCCAAAAAAAATCTAACCTTATTACTGATTTACGTTTACCAATTACCGAAGAGTGGGGGCAGGCAAGGCATATATTTATTAATAATTCGATTTGCTCGGCTGAAATATATCATAACCCGAAATCTGAACCGATTATTTGGTTATTTTTAAGCACAACCTATGACCGACCACACCTTGCATTCAGAGTCGCCCATGCACGGACCTTCAGGTTGGGCGGGTACGGTCTGGTGGGTTGGTTGGTTCAGTTCACAGGATAGCCCTAATTTTATGTAGCATTTATGGGGACTTCAAATGTAAGTTTTTTTTAAGTTATTTTTTATTATTTTATAATTACATTGTTCATTATCAAATGGTTAAATATATATGTATAGTAAATAACACACACACATATATATATTATTAAATAATATATACATGCATGCATCACCTTTAAGAGTATTAAATACAAAATATCTATAATGTATCATTTATTTATTATTAAATGTATTGACACATGTTAGATGTGTTATATGATGGACAAATTGCTACTTGCCATGTGGCACTATTAATTTGTCCTCATTTTTATTATTATTATTATTTTAATACAAGATAGAAATTCTACACTAATCTGATCTAAGTGTATATATGTGTGAAACTCCCTTCTGAAGACTTGAACTCCAGTCCTTGCCTCCCACACCCCACGAACACTTATACTTATAGAGTAACTATTATACCAAATGTGTGCGGTGGTTGTCCTCATTATTCTAAATAGATAGAAGATTGCATCACTTGTCACTGTTGTGTGCATTCACCAGTTGTGGAATCAAACTTTTACAATATATAGGATAAAGTGCAAAGTACACCCTTAAAGTTTGGAATTGTTTGGATTTTACACTCTGAAATTTGGTTCCATTAGCAAAACTCCACCCTCTGTTAGCTTAAGGTGTTAAGTGACATGTAGGCATGTTGAAATGTTTTATTTTTGCCGAATCAACCATTCAAAACGACACTGTTTCAGAGGAAGGAAAAAGGTATTGCTACCATCTCTCTAAACGGCACTGTTTTGCCAACTCAAAACAAAAATTCCAGGTATTCCTACGACACCGCCATTTTGCCCAAATTATATTCAACCTATTCCCAAAATCAAAACCTCAACTATATTCGATTTTCCAAGCCTTGAAGAGAATAGCTCTAAGCCTCTAACCTTGTTATTGGCTTTGCTAGCGATAAGCCTTCCAATAAGGCCCAAGGAAGAGAGCTCACGAGCTATATTGGGTTTGGATGGTAGAGAAATGGGTCTGCTGGTGTAGTGGTTTGAGATAGGCGGGTCTGCTATTATGGGTAAGAGGGTAGGTATGGTGGTGGGGAAAATGTTACCACATGAAGTGGGAAGCACCCTTTGGACAAGCTTGACAAAGCCACTACTGCAGAGAGTGTAAAACTGTCAAATGTCAATACTGCATTGTAACAAATTTATTCTTTCCTTTCCTGAATTGTACCTGGGGTTTTGATTTTGGGAATAGGTTGAATGGCAGAAACGGCGTGTGTCACGTTGCTGATCCTATGTTTTGTGTAATTTTGGGTTTATAGTTTGGGCAAAACGGTGTTGTCGTAGGAATACCCGGAATTTTTGTTTTGAGTTGGCAAAACAGTGTCGTTTAGAGAGATGGTAGCAGTACCTTTTTTCTTCCTTTGAAACGGTGTCATTTTGAATGGCTGATTTGTGAAAAATGAGAGTTCGTTACATAACATAGGTCACAAACGACGTCGGTTCTGCGTGTTCTTAGTCAAAAAAAATAAACCTCTTTTCAATTCCACAGGAGGGTTTTAGTTAAAATCACTTCCCAGCTCCCTTTTTTTCAGGTTTTCTACTACCTGTGGAGTTCAAAAATTCAGTCAGGCACAGAAGTCATTGCTTCTACACAACTAAACAGGTGCATTTTTCAATCCCCATGTTTAATTGTCTCTACAAAACCATTCTAAATGGTGAGAAACACATTACTAGTAGATCTCCAACACCAATTCACAAACTGGGTTTTCTTCAAAACCTATCTTTATCCTTGAAATACTATGTCTCCAGCACTTCAAGTCACCAACCATTTGCTGTCTCTTACCTCATAAACTCACTTGGGTTCACACCAGAAGCTGCTTTATCAGCTTCCAAATATGTTCATTTCGAAACCCCAGAAAAAGCAGATGCTGTGGTTAAGTTTTTGAAGAACCATGGGTTCTCTCAAACCCAGATCTCGAGCCTAGTTAGAAGACGCCCAGGACTGCTCAAATGTAATCCTGAGAAAACCCTTTTGCCCAAAATGGAATTCTTTTCCTCTAAAGGGATTCCAAGTCCTGACCTTGCAAAAATGTTTACTGGGGTCCCTGATCTTTTTAGAAGAAGCTTAGAGAAACATATTATCCCTTCCTTTGATTTGATTAAAAGTTTGCTTCAGTCTGAGGATAAGACTCTTCAAGCTATACAGCGATGTTCGGGTATGTTAATATATTATCTTGAAACTAATGTGGTGCCCAATATGAATACATTGAGAGAGAGCGGAATGCCCAAGTCGATTATTATTTCTATGCTTAAAAAACACCCAAGAGCATTCAGGGCTAGTCCTGTTCTGTTTAGAGAGGCTGTCGAGGAAGTAAAAGAAATGGGATTTGATCCTTTGACGATGAAGTTTGCCAAGGCAGTACATGCTGTGCGATCAATGAGCAAATCGACATGGGAAAGGAAGCTCAATTTTTATAAGAAATGGGGTTGGACTGAGGATGAGGTTTCTATGGCATTTAGGAGCGATCCATGGTGTATGACGGTGTCTGAGGAAAAGCTTACAAGGGTAATGGATTTTCTTGTCAACAAGATGGGTATGGAGTCTTCCCTCATTAAGAAACACTCATTACTTGTTTCTTTGAGCTTGGAAAAGAGATTGATTCCCAGGGGTTTGGTTCTTCAAGTTTTGCTATCAAAAGGTTTGGTGAAGAAGAATTTTAAAATGCATGCGTATTTTGAGTGCCCTGAAAAGACATTTTGGCAGAAGTTTGTTATGATTCATGAGGACGAGGCTTCTGAGCTGTTGAAGTTATACAAGGGATCATTGGATTCTTCAAAATGAGAAGAGAATAACCTTGTTAAATTACTTGCTTTAGTTGAGCTCCAAGATTGCAATTAACCCATATTACTTTTTTATTGGTAATGTGAGTTATCTTTTATTTGTTTGAACATTGTAGCTCGAGTTCAAAAATGCATAATCATCTGCTAGGCTATTGTGATCTGTTCTTGCTTAATAAATGGGCATAATTCTGCAAATAGTTCCATGGCTGAAATTTTGTAACTAAAATATAATTTATCTGTGGAACTTTTGTCACAGAAATTTAATTCCTTTCATTTTGTTGCTATAAAAAAGACATCTAGCTCCCTGATACATGCTCTTTGTATGCAATTGTATTACTTGATGGTGTTGTAATGTTGGTGCATGCAATTTTGAGACTGATTTTGCTAGTTCAAGTCGGTTACACTAAGTATATATTGAAACTATGGTGAGGTCTCATAATTTGTGTGCATTCCAAGATACCTAACAATTTTCTGTTTAACATGTTTGTGAGCAAATTCTCTCAGTACTTGCAGAATTTTTATGTTATTTTGATTTGCAGAGCTCTCATATGGCGCCTATCTGGAATGCACTGCATTTTCAGATGGTTACAAGAAAGAGCAGCAGAAAGTATATGGATTTCTTTTGTTCTACAGAATAAAAAAGAAAATGCAAAAGTACTTGCTTTATAAGCTGTTTATCTTAATGGCTTGAGTCAAATTCAGGTCAGCCAAGTGGACAAATCCAGCAATCAGCTTTCTTGTGGTGAAAGTAAGTTAGGAGAGTGTTTTGAATTTGTGTTTGCAAGTCACTAAATCTATCATGAGGCCTAATTGGACCATTTTTTACCATCACACCTTACTTTGACTTTTGATTGGACAATTGTTATTTTAACTCTCTTACCAGGATTTATGTGGCTAGGCAAGTTGACATTTGCCCTTTATTTCAACCCTATCTTTTATATACAAGTAAATTTTATTATAACTGAAAAATTGTGCACAATTGAGATCTTTGGAACCAAACTTTGTGTTTTAGTTGAAAATGGACCTGCATAATGCATCTCAAACACTCCAACCTACCTGAAATTGTATGAAATGAACGAGTATTGGAGTCTTTGGTTGTGGTCGAGATTCCACAGCTCAGAGAAGAGACTCATTTTAAGGGCTTTGGTACTCGTTCTTGTTCAAGTTCGTGAACTGTCATATAGAAGGTCCTCCCATCTGCAGAATATATACAGATAAAGCTTGGATGTTACAAAAGTGGGGAGCTGGTTAAGAGGGAAGTGCATAGCGCAGCAATTGCATAATGATCACACAGTAACCTAATTTGTTTGCATTTTTTATTTGTTAGTTACGTGTTTCATCCTCAAACTTGCTTTGTTCCAAGTTTGAGTGCAGCTAAGAGAGAAAGAGCGCGCACGCGCAGAGGTGGGAGGGGTGGGTTGTTGAGGAGCCGGGGAATTTTTTGGCTAGAGTAAAGACGTACCGCTGTTAATGCAATGTGTGCCATGAGTTGTTTAGGTGAAAACAGAAAGGTGTATTACAAGTTGTTCAGATATGAATTTGTGATAAATAATTTAGCAAATACAAAAACAGTGTCGTGTGTTCTTGAGCCAGTGACATATATAATGCTGAGTTGTTTTAAAATATATAAAGTGCTTTCTCGTATCCATACAATTGTTAAGAGAGAGAGAGACTTGGATGCATGATGCATCTGTTATAATTGTTTACATCATGGATGTAAGTTCTTTGTGTTTCTCTTGTTGTTTAGACATTGTTCTTAAACTTCATTCGGTCATGAGTAAGGGTGCAACTAATTTAGGCTAAAGTTTAAATCCTTTTCTGTTTTGTCTAGAGACATCCGATTCTAATCTATGTGATTGTGTTGCATGATCCCAGCTATTGTAAATGCTTACATCATGGATCCTCAATTGTTTCTTCTCATGATTGATCTTTCATTTTAACAAGATGAACTGATTATTGCTATCTTGAATACTACCCTGTAACTAATATTTTGTGGTTACTCTTGTAGAGGCTCAATGATGTATTGGTCTTGGTATTAAAGTTTGTTTGTTCAATTTGGCTGTCTGTTTTTTATTTGTAAGTTACACTCGTATTCAGTGGGTCACGGCCTCATCTTTCGCCACTCATGTTAGGTAAGGAGGGGCCATTTGAGCTAAAGTTATTGTATTCTACTCTTATTTTACATGGAAGCTGCTGTCAGTCATACATGGCATGCAATTCTTTTTCTAAAAGCCAGCATTTTGTTAAAAATTGTTTGCTCATGTTTGTGAGTGAATTCCCTTAGAAGTGTAACATCTACTTCGATTTATGGAGCTTCTATATGGTGCTAGTTGGGATGGATAGATGTACCCTGATATTGCTGCTATTTTGGATTGTTATGTGATATTCATCCCTTGTTTGTGAACGTATTCATTTTCTTTTTCATTGCCGGGTTAAGGGAGGTGGAGAAATGCAGATAACGCCCTCATGTGCATACATTTTATTAGCTTTTCCTATTAAATATTACTAGTCGCAGACTCACGCGATGCATGGTAATAGATAAGTATTTTGTAATTCTGATATAATGTATAATTTGTTCTCCTAAATTTGTTGAAGATAATTTGTTCTCCATAAAAATTAAACAATTTTTTAAAATTATTTTCCATCTCTACAAATAAATCATTCTATTATTTTTGGGTTTATTCGATTGATATTTATCCATTTTTTAGGTGGTTCATATTCTTCTAAATTATGTTATAGTGCGTTATGTTTTCCCAATTTTTTTTTTATTTACAACTAAACTTTTTAAGTTTCAAATATATTATTCAAATTTTTCATTCTCTTAAAGGATATTATCATGATAATGAAAACTCATCATAAAATTACACTTAATGTTACTCAAATAACCAATAGGCACATTCATACATAGCCAAGATTGTATTTTGATATAAATTCAAATTCTCACTTTCAAAATGACTAAGTCATAACTCAAACAAAAATTAAATCAAAACAATAAGAGGGAGAGAGAGGATTTATGATAGGGAACTCAATTCAATTCAATTGGTCTTCTTCATATTTTATCCAAATTCAATTTCTTTAGATAGCTAACCAAGCATATATCTTCTTGGATTTTCTTAAATCCAATTGATCTTCATGGATTTTGAGGCAATGTCTTCCAGCAAAGGCATCCCATAATAATATTTAAATTTGTTACAATACAAAACCAAAAAAAGAATAACATATCTTGTAATAAGTTATGCATCAATACTCATGTTACAACTAATATGTATGTACAAAAAAACTGATTTATGCTATGCATATACAAAGGGAATACTTTATCCATACTGGTGAATACATCTACAATTTACTTGAAAATTGAATATACATTTCTATCTGAGACACAACTTTCTAAACATTGGTTAACAACCACATAAACTATAGTAGCCAAACCCTACTACAATTTTTTTACTATATTCTTCACCATAGCTTTGAGATTTTTTTGATTGGTTTATGGGAACCAATGTTGTTGGCACTTGAGATCTTTGATGGCACATCACCAACAAAATTAATTGAGAAAACCTGAAGAATATGGGGGAGAAAAAAAAAATCTTGGAACCTCTCCCCTTTAATGCTATATAATTAAAATAAATATAAATTTTTAAGTATAAAGCAATAGAATTTATTTATAAAATGTACTATTGCAGCTTCATCGAACAATGAAAGTATCAAGCAATCTCAAGCTACGTAAATAAGACATATTCATTACATTATTCAATGAATTAACACTAAAAAAACCAAGATTAATTTTGTACATAAAATCAAATATCACGGTCATGCATGAAAAAATTACTACTTATTTAATATTCCTAGATTTACATATCGTATACTTATTTAATATTAATAGATTTACATATCGTATAAATACCTAATTATATACGTCACATAGCTTTTTTTCCCTTAATAACTACACAATCTGTAAAATAATAAAAATAATCGAATTGAATGAAAAATATTGTAAGTCCACAAAAGGAAATAATTTTTTTTGTTGAGAAACAAGAAAATAATATTTAATAGCTAATAAAAACAATATATATATATATATATATATTTATATATATCTTCTGAATCACTGTTAGGGTACATTTTTTTTTACACTTAATTTTATTTGAGTACCACCTATTTATTTTCAAATATCACTAATAAGTTATTGGGTTTTCCCAAATATTTTTTGCTTTACTATTATGTTAATAACAAATGTTCCATGTCTCATCGTTTAAATTGGGTTATGATATAAATTATCACAAAAAGCCCAAAAAACTCAAATTTTATCCAATTTTATTATCATTATTTAGCTAAGCCCAAAACCGGCCCTATGAACTCAATACACACATCCTATTCTATTTAAAACCCAAGAATACTTATGCTTAACAATATTTGAAAAGCCCATGATTCAAATCCATAGCAAAACAATTTTATCAATGGAATTCAAATCCATAATCAAAGCCCATGGTTTAAACCCATGGAAATTTATTTATCCAAAACCCAATTCACATTAACAATATCAAAGCCCAATTTTCATTGGTAATATCAAAGCCCAGTTCTTGTTGGCAATATTTAAAACTCAATTCTCATTGGCAATATCAAAACCCAATTCTCATTGGCAATCTCAAAGCCCAGTTGTCGCTGGCAATATTTTAAACTCAATTTTCATTGGCAACATCAAAACCCAATTCTCATTGGTAATATCAAAGCCCAGTTCTCGCTGGCAATATTTAAAACTCAATTCTCATTGGCAACATCAAAGACCAATTCTCATTGGGAATATCAAAGCCCAGTTCTCGCTGGCAATATTTAAAACCCAATTCTCATTGACAATATCAAATCCCAGTTCTCGCTGGCAATATTTAAAACCCAATGAGAATCCCAGTTCTCGCTGGCAATATTTAAAACCCAATTCTCATTGGCAATATCAAAGCCCAAGCTAACTACTTGACACTATTTATTGAAAGCCTAAGGTTATCAATGCTTGACAAAATACTATATCATAATTATTTCACTTAAAAGTCCAATAATGAACAATACTTTAGATCCTTAAACCTATTACCATAATATTACAAGCTCATGGAATTTATGAATTTTCTACTCTCAAAACCCATGATGATCATCTTATAAAAGCCCATGGAAAGATATAATTATTAGACCCATGACATTTATTTATTTCGTATTATAAACTTATGTTCACTATCCATCTTACATCACAACATTCATAATATTTATTACCAAAACTCATGGTAATTATTCATCCTACATGTCCATTATGATTATCTATAGAGAAACTCATGAGAACATCACATTATTCCATTATAGTGGTTGTTACCATCTTTATTTAAAACTCATGATAAATATTATTCTCAAGAAAAATATTGGAAGCCATTATTTTAAAAAAGCCCTAAGGAAAATATCATTTACAAAATAATCCATAGTAAACATTATGAGAAGTTATTTAAAGCCCATGGGAATTAATACCCAAAATCTATCATAAATATTTATTAAAGCTCATAGATTCATTTTATTTCTACTAACAACTAAAGCCCATGAGGAGTAAAAAATCTATGGCAAAACATGTCTTTAATGCCCATTTTGTAAGCCCAAGAATCTTGTGAAGAAGGGAGCAAGCCCAAGCAAAGAAAGGGCCATGTGGCCCAACTAAAAGTGCTGAAATGGAGCAAAGTTCCAGCCCAAAAAGGTCCCAGCAAAAGGCTTGAAAGTAGGCAACCAGCCTTTGTTCATCCCTAACCAAAGAAACAATTAGGACCCCCACAAGAGAACCAAGCCTTTGAGGATGAACTAGGGGCTATCCCATCAATTTTCTGCCACCCTCTGCTTGACGTGAACAGTGCCCAAGAGCTGTCATATTAGCTGAAGTCCAAAGGATGATGGGACTCCATCATCTTCCTCAAGACTGCACCTCCAGCGGAAGGGGAGCTGAAACCAAATCATCCAAATTTCAACAAATTGATGCTATAAATGTTAAAAACGTTAAAGACATGATTCATGAGCCAAGTCCATGAATCCTAAAGGGGAAAATTTGGGAACATGTGGTTTGGAGGGCATAAAGGGATCTCCAGCGGAACCCTCTGAAGTAGGCTTAAACTTTGACACCTGGCTTGGGGTGTTGAATCCTACTTCCTAAGGTCCAAATCTCAGTTGCAGCATTAGGATTCATTTTTGATACTTGCCTTAATCCCATTGGCTGAACACAATCTCAACAATCTTAGCATTTAATGCAAGATTACCCCAAACACTCCAAAATCCCACCATTACCCAAAGAAGCAGGGCAGCCCCAAAAACAAATCTCCCATTTTTAGGCCAAATCCAGGTTATTAATGCAGCTGTCTGGCTCCCCTGAATCAGGCTTACGTTTTTTGGATTTTTGTTAATTAATACTTCTCTAAAACTCCATTATAAAAGCAAAAGCCTCTTAGCCCACAAGGGGGGACAGACTCCATCTGAAATTCCTGATCTATTTGCCATTTTACTGGTGGTTTAGCTCTCTTTAAGCTCACTACTCATCCCCTTCAGCCCACACTCATCTAAGCTTAGATATTCTTTTCTCTCCTTTACACAATCATAGCTTATAAATGTCTCCCAATTAGTCACAGACAACTACCCCTTCTGAAACTCTTGATTTATTTGCCATTTTACTTGTGGTTTAGCTCTCCTTAAGTTCACCACTCATCCCCCTTTAGCCCACTACTTACTAAAGCCTTAACCTCAGTGTTAATCTCATCTCACTCACTCAGAACAGCCCACATTACCTCATTCATGCCTTATGTACACATACTCATCAAAATCTTAGTTTAATACTTGCTACACTGAGCTGGGATCTCTCTCTCCCTTCATTCCATCCTATTTTTCTTCTTGTATTTGTAACTATAAAGCCTTTAATCCTTGTTTCGTATTATTATGATGAAGGCCATAATGTTTTGGAAACCATGGAAGTTTTCCCTTGTGTTGACTTAATAATAATAAGGAAAACATATGATTTTTACCATATAAACACACTTATTAACCTGAAATTATCCTACTACTAGAGATAATACCGTACCACTAGGGGACTGATTTGAACTATGATGCTGTAAAAGGACTAATAATATAACAAACTAACAACAGTAACATGTTTATTGGGCTTTATTGTTGTCTTCTTGTCAAGGTGCAACCTCTATCTCTTGCTTGGGCGGGCTTACACGACATCGAAAGCCTTTGGGCTTTATTTCAAGGACCCATTGTCGAGTTTTGGCTTGGCTACCCCATATTCTATTTGGGAATATCAAAATTTTTCCCTCAACAATCACTATATTGAAACTAGAATGTAAAATATATAATAAAAAAAATGTAATCCAAATAATCTCCAATCACATATCCATATGTGTGGGTTTGATTTAAAAGCCAAATCTACAATATATAGTTTTTGGTAGTTTTTATGCTAAATGTGTGACAAAAGCTACAAATTAGCTTATTTAAAAAAAGTCTAAATTTGGTAATGATCAGGGCCGGCTTAACAACTTTTGGGGCCTTAGGCGAAAATTTTAAATGGGGCATTTTTATAATTAAATATTAATCAAATAATATATATATATATATTGAATTTAAAAAAAAAATTATTTTTCTTGCTTTTTGAGATGCAAAATTACTAATTAAGTTTTTGTATTTAAGTTCCTCTAACATTTCTTTTTCAATTGATAATATAGTTAATCCACTTAATATTTCTATTGTGTTTTTTTAATACTAGTAACAAATTTATCCATAGATCATTTTTGAGATTCAATTTGTTTTTCCATTTTTCTCTTTTTTAGAAGTTTTTCATATCCGGATAAATATTTTCTAGTAGACATTTATAATGAGAAAATATTTATAGATAAATAAAACACAATTTATAATTAAAAATGATAATTTAACTAAAAATAAAATTTAAAATATAGAACAATAGAACTTGGTTATTGCAATTTTTCTAAAGCTGTGACCACTTTAAAGTTTAAACCTGCACAAATAAAAATTAATTTAATACATGGTTTAATAAATTAGTGTCACTGTAATACAAAAGATTTAATATGATACACATCAAATTATTAATAGATAAAGTGTTAGATTAAAAAAAAAAAAAAAAAGTGTGAGAAGCCGACCAGCCTGTACAGCTGTACTCCACTACTCCACTGACTGAGTTTATGGAAAAAGATCAAGAATGAAGAATCAAGATGAAAATGAAGAAAAGAAAAGTAAGACCGTAAGAATATAGATGGAGAGGCAAAAAGATAGAGAGATGAGAGGTTTTTCTTTTGTTTTTGAAATTTATAATCTCTATTTTAACATATTTCAAGACAATTACATTGTATTATTAATGGATTTGTCTAGTATTAATTTTGATTTTAGCATATTTCAAGAATAAGTTAATAGACTTGTCTCCTAAAATTTAATTTTGTTAGCTGAAGTTTGAATATTTTTATTTTTTTCCTTTTTAATCTTTTGCATTTTAAGATACAATGAGACCTTTTTAATACATTTTATTGACCAATAAAAGTGCTTAAATTTTTTTTAATTAAAATATATAGATAAATATATTATATATATATATATATATATATATTTTTTTTTTTTTACAAGTGGGGCCTTCTTTTATCTGAGGGCCTTAAGCGATTGCATCAATTATATCATCTATTGAGCCAGCCTAAATGATGGAGTGTAAAACCCATGTTTATAAGGAATAAGAACGAAATCAGAGTCAGAGCTTAATGTTCCAACGGTAACATTATAGATCAGCAATACAATTGCGTTTAGGTGCAAAGAAACTGTGTAAAACTCCCACATTAGCTCATGTAAAACTGTGTAAAGTCTTCTAAAAATTTCCATGAGATACAGTAACCATGCATATATACATGGTTACTGTAGCTCGTCTATACATTATTTTAATAATTTCTAATTTCACTCCTTTTTTTCTTTCTCTTCTCCATCTGCACAACCAACGCCCTCATCATCTGCTTCTTCCTCTGATACACACACTCCCACAGAAAAAATCAAAAATCAACCACAAAATCAACAACAAAATCACCCACAGATACCACAAAACCAAACACACCCACAGACGGACACACCAACGGAGACAGAGAGGAGTGGATCGGCGCTTGTGGCGGATCGGCGTGCTTGGATCGGAGTGCTTGGATCGGCGTTCTTCTCATCGTGCTTGGATCGGAGTTCTTCTCGCCGTGCTTGGATCGGAGTTTCAGATCGGCGCTGTGCTTGGATCGAAGTGCTTGGATCGGCGTTCTTCTCGTCGTGCTTGGATCGAAGTTCTTCTCACCGTGCTTGGATCGAAGTTCTTCTCGTCGTGCTTGGATCGGAGTTTCAGATTGGCGCCGTTCTTGGATCAGAGTTTCAGATGGAAATTTTAGATCGGCATTTGAATTTCAGATGGAAATTTCAGCTTGGATTAGAGTTTCAGATCGGCGCCGTGCTCCTTGCTTAGATCGAAATTTCAGAGAGTTTGGAATAGAGAGGAGTTTCAGAGAGGAGTGAAAATGTTGGAATAGAGAGGAGTTTCAGAGAAGACTCTAGAACAGAGTCTCGTGAGTGGAGAGAGAGGGTTTGAGATAAAATAATAATAAGAAAAGTAAGAAAATGATTATTTAAATAAAACAGATGATAGAATAGATAAACGGATGTGAGTGTTTTGTAAAAATGGGTGTGTAAAATAGAAAAAGTAGGTTTTTAGTGTAAAAATGGGTGTGTATAATACACGAACTAATGTGGTTGCTCTAATAGCGTGAAACACTGCAGCAGAACAAATAGCAACGGAAAATATCAAACAAGCTAAAAGAAGCCACAGCAGGGCAATAGATACAAATCCAGGGAAACGTAATAGTATTAGTTTACCCTCCCAATCCTAGGTCGTGTCATTCAGCAAAAACAAGTCCAAGAAGGGAACCAAACACCAACACAGATAACCTCATTATAGGTTTTTGCCATTGAATTTATTCGTACTGGGGCAAGGGCCTAAATGGTTTTGGATTCGATTTATAGAGTCCTAGACGGTTGGAGTGTCAAAAGGGAGAGAAAAGATGGTCTACTGATGCACGCCTCTATTTTTGCCGTGTTTTCTCTCTTCCTTTTTTACTACTTTCTTTCTTTTTTGGTCTATTACTCTTAGTTTCTCTTCCTATGCTTTCCATGAGTTATTCCCCCTTACTTAGGGCTACCTCTCCACTTTTTATACAGCTTGATTTTATGGGATTTCTCCCTTTTGTCCCTAAGGCTTCACCAATCGTTTTTGGTTTCTTATAGGCATCCTTCCAGGATTACTTACTAATTCGTTGGTTGCCCAGCCATTACCTCTGCCCAGAGTGTACTTACTACACCACTCCTCATTCTAGGACAAAAATCTTTGTTTTGTTTCTCCCTTTCCCCCTTTCTGTCTTACCCGAATTGATAAGGATTGGAGGCTCTCTCTACCTATCCATATGGCATGCATCAAGTGGTCCAAGCCCTTTTGCTTGCCTCTTTTGGGTGAAATGCCATACCAGCAAGACATTTTTCCCAAAAGAAGCCTCGACAAGAACCTCAAAATAGACCTATTTTCTCCTCACCACCAAACCACACCCTTTAAATCCCTTGACCGAGGGCCCACCTCTCCTGTATTGGTTGGGTACAAGTAAGTGGTGCTCCGGCCATTGGGTGTGAGTTTTACAACCCTCTATGTTTGTCTTCTTTTTCTCCCACGCCATTTCTGCCATTCATGCCATGTCTTCTTCTGCTGCATGTCTATGCTTATCCTCCATAGTATGAAAGGCATGGGCTCTTGTGCTTGCATCATTTCCTCTTATTTCCCTATGGGCTTGGATGGTGTGTTGACAGAAGTCCCTGCTCACCCAACTTCCTGGGCTTTTGCTCCTATTGTTTCTTTTCTTGCCATGTTTATGGGCTTGCTGGTTGCCATTCTTATTTCCCTATGGGCTTGGATAATGTGTTAACAGAAGTCCCTGCTCACCCAACCTACTGGGCTTTTGCTCCTATTATTTCTTTTCTTGCCATGTTTGTGGGCCTGCTGGCTGCCATTCCAGCCATGCTGGCCCATTGGGTTTATTACCTTTTTCCTTGGGCTTCCCGACCCACTTACTTTACTTTAACCTCTTATTATGCCTATGAACCTGCTAGCTATCATTCAAGTCATGTTGACCCATTGGGCTTATTACCTCTTTTCTTGGGCTTTCCCGGCCCATTTACTTTACTTTTACCTCTTGTTGTGCCTGTGAGTTTGCTGGTTGTCATTCCTGCCATATTGGCCCATTGGTTTTATTGTCTCTTTCCTTGGGCTTCCTGGCCCATTTGCTTTACTTTTACCTCTTTTATTTCTTTTTTCTTCCATCCTTCCTTATTGTTGAGCTTCTTCTGCTATTGGGCCTTTTTGTCAAAAATGGGCATCAACATAACCACACATAATAACATCTCAGTAAACTTATAGATGAGTTGGATTTTCAAATGAATATTAGAATTGATTGGGTGTGGTTGTACTTATTCTTTAATATGTAATATGATGATATGACATGTTAGAATTGGAGGGTGTAAAACTTGGGTTTTACACCAATCTTTATTTTTAATCTCTTTTAAAAAAGCTAGTTTTATTAAAAAAAATTAAAATTAAAACAAACCAATGTAAAAAGCGGAAAGCTAAAATCTAAAAGTTTTTGGCGAATAGATTTTAAAGATTTGTATTATAAATTATCATAAAGAGCAATTATTTTGGAGTGAACGTCATAAATTGAAATTCTATAATATTTGTAAGGACCAGTTTTGGATCTTAGCCCAAATGATAGATGGACTCAAGCCCAAAAAGCCCAAAATAATGAATTTGTAGAGAGTGAGTTGGAAAACTGGGCTTAAATGAGTTGGATGACCAATAGAGTGGGTTACAATGACAAGAACAAAAAGACAAATTGATTCTGCTAAAGAAAATCGTCCTCGGCACAGTCCGAGGAAATCAGTTCTTATATATTTCTCTTAAGTTTGATTACAAATTTGTCTTCTGATTGCTACAGTGCTTCTTTCTTGATTTCCCAATCCCCTTTCCATGGTGGGTCTCTTCCATTATATAGTTCTCTTTAAACTATCTTGACCCTCCACTTGTTGATCATCCAAGCCTCTACTTGAGTGCTTGTCCCATCGGACACCCCCTCAAGCCTTTTGTGCGTTGGAGCGGCCAATATAGCCCTGTTCAGGGGTCTTCTCCACATTAAAACAGTCAGAAAGTTAGCTGCAGAGCCTTTAATGCGGTGGTAGTAGCTTTCTTCTTAGATATTTTAGGACTTTCCTTTGTCCTTTTTTTTTGCAATGCTTATCCGTGCCAGCAGAACTTCTTGGAACATTCCCCCGGATGGCAGACCAACTATTTGGACCTTGGCTTTGGTTAGCCAAAGAGACTTTTGCCCTTGGCCTACCCTCTCGTGCCATTGTAACCAAAACTGGCTTCTTCACATATTAACACGAACTGCCTTGATAACGTTTACTCCCCCTCAGATGACCTCTAGTCCTCAGCTCAGGCCTTAGGCCCAATATATACATAGATAATGAGTTCTTGGGCCCAATACCCCTATAATAGCCCCTCGAGATTCTTCTTTCTGGCTTCTCGGGAAGAAAGGAGGATTTCGATATCACTGTAGTTGCTCTAAACCCATCGCATCCCACTTCTGCCTGTGAAGACGCCTTTTTGACTGCCCAAGGCGTGCTCCTAGTGCTTTGGCATTCGAGACGCATCTTCATTAAATTCTTACAGCTCTTTATCCCCCATGTTCTACGACGTGATGCAAATCCAACAGTTGAGGATTCTGCTGGGACCTGGGCAGGAATTTTCCTGCCCTGTAGCTTTCTCTTTGATATAAATATCACTCAAATCAATTATTCATTTAGCTCTAGCGCACATACACTGAATCTGCGAACCTCCCCGACTCACTTGTGTCCTTATAAATATCAAAAGCCCATATGAGGATACTCTTCTTCTTTCTGTAAGTTTTCATAAATCTTTTCATTTTATCTTTCTGTATAATTTTCTTTTCTTGGTGTCTTTTCCTCTTTGGCTCCCCTTCCTTCCTATTACCCTTTCGTTACCTCCAACTCTCTTTCAAGAATGGGTAGATTCAAAAGTTTGATAGATTTTAAGGAGGGTTTAGAGAGCTTCAGAGCTCAATATAGGATCCCTCTAGAAGTAGGCATTAGATATTGTAAAGAGGGGCAGTGGTTTGAAAAAGGCGAAAGGGAGAGGTAGTAATCCCAATGATTGCCTTCATAGAAGGGGGGATGAGAATCCCTACAGGTACGGTCACTAGGGATTATCTTAGGGCTCACAGGTTAGCACCCATCCAGTGTGCCCCCAATATGTTCAGAATATTAGGCTGTGTAGATGCCCTAAATGAGAGAATGGGCTTAAACCTTACCCACCACAATATAAACTGGATTTACAACCTCCACCACCTAACCGAGCAGGGGTACTACCTAAAATCTAGGTACCTTGAGGTTAGACTCATCCAATGCCTTCCTAACTCCAATAAAGGCCTGAAAAAGGACTTTTTGATCCTATCAGGGGAGTGGCATGATGGCCTCCCTTGTCCAATGAGGGAGGGGAAACCAGGTACGGGCTTTAGGTTTAGATTCACAATTTCAAAGTTATCCCTTTTTCTTTTTCTTTAACTTTTGTTTATACCTAAGATTTCCTTTGATTTGCATTTTGCTAATGATGTCTTCCTGTCTTTCTTGATGGTTTTGCAGATCCACACGCTACTGTGCCCAACTTCAACCTCATAAACCAGGAGAGTTTGAACAGTATCCTGAGGGCCGAGGTCTTTGTCCACTCTGACGGCCAATTTAGGGTAGCCCACTTGATATTGGGCTACACTCCAATATCCAAGAGTTTCAAGGCACCTAAGTGCATTATTAAAGCGAGGGATCCTCGGCTGCACCGGATTAGCGTTGTTGCTCCAGGCTTCCTCGTTTCCGGACCAATACCAAAAGGCACTCTTGCCACCACACCTATCCCGGAGGGAATACCAAGGGTAGCCCTACCCTTACAACGCGCTGTTGAGGAGGCCACTTCATCACAGCCAATTGTCAAGGAAAAGGAAGAGGAAGAAGTGGTGGAGTTGACTGACTCTGAAGACGAGTTTGCTGTTTTCGACCAGTCATTATCTCTAGAGTCTCAGGTCGGCAATCTTAGCTGCCCTTCCTCGGTTCAAGCAGACAACCCTCAAGAAGACATCATTGTTCCTAAAGATATGAGAATCCAGCGTAAGCAAAGATCAACCCTTTAGGAGCTGCTTGAGTACTAGACTGGGGGAAAAGCATCCGGGAAGGCAGCCCAGACCCGGTTTCTTACTCCTCCACTTGCCCAACATCCTGAGCCGACCCTGTCGACCATAAAAGGAAGAGGGAAGACAAGGGCAAGGAGGTAGTGGAGACTGGAAGGACCCATTCCTCCCAAGAAGTTGAACCCCAAATGGGGGGCCAAACAACACAAGGGCATGCAAACAAGGTTGGCCCATGAGGCAGAAAGGAGGGGTGAGCACCAAATTGCAACCCCAACCTGGGCCCCACCCTTGGAGCTGGATGGGGCACCTCTATCAATTGATGCGTCCATCTGAGACTTTCAGGGGGGCACGGGTGGGTACGTAGCCAATGCTGTGGAGCAAACCCTACTGCTACCAAAGGACATGGTCGATCTCAGATCCATGAGGAAACATGAGGTCTTCCTCGACCTGAAGAAAGACTTGGCCATGGTAAATTTTCTTTTACCTCCTTTTTTTTTATTACTTTTTTTTTAACTTCTTCTCCTTGTCAGGCCATTCAAGCCGCTTTTAGGGCCGAGGAGATGGTGAGTAGCTCTCACCGTATGTAAAAGGAAAAGGAAGGGAGGTAAATTGCAATCGTGGAGGCATTCCAGGTGGCTGAGAAAAGCAATTAGGATCTGAAGGCTAAGCTGATCGAGACAGAAAAGGAAAGAAAAAGTGCTGTAGCCGCCTTGGATAACGTTGAGAGGCAAGCCGAAGGCCAGCGGGTACTTCTCCGCAATACCGAGGATCAACTGGCCGCCTCCAAGGAGCAGATAGTCACCCTAAAGAAAAAAATTGGAGAAGGTCGAAAAGGCTAAAGATCAAGCCGAGAAGGCCAGGGAGGAGGCGTAGAAAGCTTAGGACGAGGCAGAGCAACAAGGATACAATATTGGAGTGGCCGAGACCGAGGAAGCTCTCAAGGTTGAGGTCTCAGGGATGTGTAGGACTTACTGTGCCCAGGTATGGGATGAAGCCTTCAACCAAGCTGGGGTTGAGGCTTCTTCTGTGCTTAGGAAGGCAGAAAGTGCCTATTACCCCCCAGCCATTCGTGCCTCCTTTTCAAGCAGCTCTAAGACTGACGCCCCTCCCGAAGTGGCAGATCTTAAGAAGATCAGCCCTGGCAAGGTTCCCCCCCTCCTGGCAGCCCTCCAAAAGTAGCTAAGTAGAGGGCGACAGGAAAAGTGACTGAGGTGATAAAGGGGGTGGCCTCGGATGTCACCAAGCCCCCGACTGTTCCCCAGGATCCAAATAAAGACAAGGAGGCACCTAGGATGGAGCTTGTTCTCTCAACTCTTTCGCTACCTACCAAAGGTGACCCTGAAGGCATAGGCCAAGGACCCTTGGAGGCTACTGTCCCACAGTCCTAAGCCCCGCCTCATGGAAAAATTGTGATAAAAAAGAAGTTGGATTTAATACAGTTCTCTTTTTCCTTTTCTTTCTTTTGTTTTGTCTAGCAACTTCTGTTTTGGTTTTCATAATTTGACACCAAGTTGCCATTTTATATTCAATCTGCCTTGCTTCAAGGCTTTTGTTAATGAAAGTTATGCGCATTTTCCTTATTTCTATGATTCTTATACAAGTGTTGATATAATTTCTATCTTGTTTAATACTTAACTAATATGGAAATTGGATACAACAACTCCATTTATGTATACAAGTGGTAAGACACCAATTCATGACAGACTTTATCTAAACTTCTTCCCATTACTAAGTTAAAAGACCTAGATACAATAATCAGACCTAAAATAGATCATGGATATACTTTCAAATGTCCTAAGTGATGGTTACAAACATGCAATTGATCATATCACTTTAATGAAGATCCACATCATTCAGTAAGGCTGATTCCATTAGACATTTAAATAACTAAGAGGAAGTGTTAACACACTCAAATAGGATCTAGATAACTTGCAGGTTTTGTTTGACACTTAGATAGATATCAAGGAGTATTAATTTACCCAAAGCATGTGATCCGAGGAGCCAGGCATAGCTAAGATTCTATTTAATACTTAGATAGATGTCAGTAAGTATTAATTTACCCAAAAGCATGTGGTCCGAGGAGCCAGGCATAGCTAAGGTTCTGTTTAATACTTAGATAAATGTCAGTAAGTATTAATTTACCCAAAACATGTGGTCCGAGGAGCCAGACATAGCTAAGGTTCTGTTTAATACTCAACAAAAAGTAGAACGCATGACAAATAATATGATAAACCAAAAATATGGCAAAGACTGCTTTTATTAATAATAATACATTCTTAGGTTGTTTACATTCCAGGGACGGAGTATAGTATTTTCATCTGAATCTTCCAGATAATATGCGCCTATTCTTGCCACTAAAGTAATGCGATATGGTCCTTCCTAGTTAGGCCCCAGTTTTCCCCAAGCTGGGTTCTTAGCAGTACCCAAAACTTTTCTTAACACCAAATCTCCTGGTGCTAGTGGTCTCAGCTTCACATTGGCATCATACCCTTGTTTGAGCTTGTGTTAATAATAGGCCAATTGGACCATTGCATTTTCTCTTCGTTCCTCAATTAAGTCTAGGCTCTTCCTTAACAGCTCATCGTTATTGCTCGGAGTGAAAGAGCTCATCCTTAGTGTTGGGAATCCAGTCTCCAAAGGAATGATGGCCTCGGCCCCATACGTCATTGAAAATGGCGTCTTGATAACGCCTTAAAGTGTATACTTGTTATATATTTATGTGGGCGTTATCTTCTTATTACTATGTTTAATTTGTATAATTAAGCCATGATTTGCATTAGTCCCTATTATTTATCTTTACATAATTTCTTGAATAAGATGCTATTTATTGTGTGTAATTTTCTACTTTCAGGAAATCATGTGAAAAAGATGAGTTATAGGAATTTATGAGAGAATGGAGGCCAAACTAGAATTAAAGTGGAGCTAAATGACCATGCTTAAATGTCTAAGGAGGTGTAGCTGGAGTGCTTGGATCGTCTACCATGATTGGAAGGTTCAAATAAGGAAAGAAATCAAAGAGGCAGAATTTGAAAAGGAAAAATCTGATTTGAACACTAATCAGTATTTTGGGCGTATCTCTCTCCTCAAAAATCCAATTGACATAAGGCTAGATGGGTTGGAACCGGGACTTAAATATATACAACTTTCTAGTTTTGAGTTTTTGGAAATTCTCAATTTTTAAAGGCCGAAATTAACTCACAAGTTACTGCTGTAAGCTTGGGTGGAAATTAAAATAGTAAAAGTTTTATTTTCTTTGGACACTTAGACATTAGGGTTTTGGAAGAGAGGCTGGTAGAACGAATTTTGGCAGAGAAAACCTTGTATTTTTCTTTCTCTAATGGCAACCTAAACTCTTTGCTAGGGCTAGGGGTTATGTTTCTTCTATACGGTATGAATATTTAATGTGATTCTTTCTAGGATTTTATCAACGACATATTTGATTGTTCAATTAGATTTCTTTTGATGTATTAGTTCTTTCATACTTTCAATAAGTTCAATCATGTTTTTCTTATTATTTAGATGAATTTCTAATAGTTTCAAATAGAAATTAGGTTTTAAAATGAATGAGTTTTTCTGAAAACTTTTCTAACCGCATTATCAATCGAGATTATCATGCGTTCTTGAATTGTCTCAGTTCAACCGAATCATAAGTGTTTAATTGTATAAGAACAATCAATTATGAAATAGATATTTTCTTAGATCACAAAGAATTTCATATCGATATAGGGAAACACCCCGATGCCCTAGTATTTACATTATTGATTTAAATCAGTTTTTATTATTATTCTTGTTAACAATCACCAAGAAAAAGTATTTTTCATCTTTACCCAAATTGTTATTTAATTACATTGTCTTTGAATTTACCCTGCTCCTTGTGGTTCGACCTCGGTACTCCGAGAATTATATTACTACGATCTCCTGCACTTGGGAGTAAGCAAGCACGTCTCTCTTGTTGACCTACGAGGCGTAGTCCGATATGTCCAAAGGACGTGTGACAGCTCTTCCACCTATTTTCCCTTCGCATTATCCAACTTCTTCTTAAGTCCATTCACTATGACTTTATTGACAGCCTCGGCCTGTCTATTTCCTTGGGGGGGTAAGCTGAGATGGAATATCTATTCGTAATCCCCAAATCACAACAATATCTCTAGAAGACCTTACTATCAAACTGCAGGCCGTTGTCCAAGATAAGGGTATGAGGGACCCCAAACCGAGTTACAATATTCTTCCAAACAAATCTCTTAGCATCCACGTCCCTGATGTTAGCCAATAGTTCAGCTTCAACCCACTTGGTGAAGTAATCTTTGCCGACTAGCAAGTACCTCTTATTCTCTGCGGCCTTAGGAAAAGGACCTACAATATCCAAGCCCCATTGAGCAAATGGCCAAGGGCTGGATAGAGGATTAAGGACTCCTTCCAGTTGATGGATGTTTGGTACAAATCTTTGGCATTGGTCACACTTCTTCACATATTCTTGTGTTTCTTTTTGCATGTCCGGCCACCAGTATCCCTAAGTGAGGGCTCAGTGAGACAAAGATTTTCCTCTTATATGGCTTCCACAAATCCCTTCATGTAGCTCTTCAAGGAGTAGCTCTGATGCTTCATAATGTATACACAGCAAGTACGGCCCAGAAAAGGAGCGCTTATACAATTTTTGGTCCTCGGAAAGCCAAAACCGAGGAGCCTTTCTTCGCACCTTTTCAGCTTCTGACCTTTCCTCGGGTAGGATATCCTCTTTGAGGAACAACACTATAAGATCCATCCAGTTGGGCCCTACTCTGACTTGATGGATTTGGAATATGTTCCCCTTTACTCCAGTAGGCTTGCACAGTCTTCAATAAGTATGACTCGAGGTAAATCGTGTGTTGAAGAGGTTGTAAGAGTGGCCAGGGAGTCTGCATGTGTGTTTCCACTCCTAGGGATATGTAATAAGTTAAAAGATTTAAATTCTGATTACAAGTGCCTGACCTGATTCAAATATTCCTGCATTCTCACATCTCTGGCTTCTAACTCCCCCTTCACCTGGCCTACGACCAATCTTGAATCTGAGAATATCTCTATTGCCTTTCTGCCCATTTTTTGTACCATGGCCATTCTCACCAACAAAGCCTCATATTCAACCTCATTGTTTGTGGCCGAGAAGTCCAGTCTCAATGATTTCTCAATAGTAATCTTCTCGGGCGATACTAGAACTAGCCCTACTTCGGATCCCTTCTGATTTGCTGCACCATCAACGTATACTCTCCAAGATAAAGGATCTTGTAGGAAGATCGTGTCAATTAATTTTCCATCCATGCCTTACTTCTCTATTTCTACTTCTAATGGGGATTCAGCAAACTCGGCTACTAAATCTGCGAGGTCTAGACCCTTGACAGAGGTACGAGGCATGTATTTGATATCAAAAGCTCCTAGGATTGTCCCCCATTTAGCAATCCTCCCTATGTAATCAGCACTTCGAAATAGAGACCTGAGCGGCAGCTGAGTCAGGACGACAACTGTGTGTGCCTGGAAGTAGTGGGGGAGTTTGCGTGTAGCATGTACCATTGCCAAAATAGCCTTCTCCAGTGGTAGATAACGGACTTCGGCCTCATGTAGTGACTTGCTCACATAATAAACTGGCTTTTATATGCCGCTATCAACTCGCACCAACACTAAGCTTACAGCATAAAGGGCCACGGCAACATAAGCAAACATGACCTCATCCACCTCAAGATTGGACATGATAGGTGGTCAAGAGAGATATTCCTTAAGCTGTTGAAATGCTAAAGCAAACTCCTCGGTCCACTCAAATTCCTTCCACTTATTCATCAACAGGAAAAAGGGTCTACATCTATCCGTTGACGGAGAGATAAACCGGTTCAAGGCAGTAGTCATTTCGGTTAGCTTCTGGACTTCCTTGGGATTCCGAGGTGGTTGTAAACTGTTAATTGCCTTAATCTGATTGGGGTTAACCTCAATTCCCTGGTGAGTTACCATGTAGCTTAGAAACTTGCCTGATCCTACACCAAAAGAGCATTTGGAAGCATTAAGGCGCAACTTGTGTTTCCTTAGAATTTCAAAAATGTTCCCGAGGTCTCCCACATGCTCGAACACCACTTTACTCTTCACCACCATATCGTCTATACAGACCTCAATACTCTTGTCCAACTGTGGTTCGAATATCCTAGTCATCATCCTTTGATAGGTAGACCTTGCATTTTTCAAATCAAATGGCTTCACTTTATAGTGGTAGTTTCCGGTGGGAGTGACAAAAGCTGTCTTCTCCTGATCGTCCAAGGCCAGTGGTATCTGATGGTATCCCTGGAAAGCATCTAAGAAACTCATCCGAGGATGATCTACAGTTGCATCTACCAATTGGTCTATCCGAGGCATGGGGAAGGGATCCTTTGGACAGGCTTTGTTTAAGTCTGTGAAATCTACGCACACTTGCCACTTCCCATTTTTCTTCCTTACCACCACAGTGTTGGCTAGCCACTCAGGGTAGAACACCTCCTTAATGGCTCCAGATTGTTTAAGCTTTGTCACCTTATCTTTGACAGCATCAAAATGCTCCTTGAATGAGCGCCGAGGTGGTTGCTTTTTGGGGGTAACAAATGGATTAACATTCAGATGATGATAGATGAAGCTCAGAGCCACCCCCGAAGCCTTGTAAACGTTCCATGCAAACACATCCGCATTTTCCCTGAGAAATTCTATCAACTCCTCCTTTTCTTGAGGAGGCAGCTGAGCCTCGACCTGAAAAAACTTCTTCGGATCGTCGCCTACAACAACTTTTCTAAGTCTTCAAATCTCACCTCCTCGACTGGTCCATTGACAGGCAACATCGAAGTTTTTGATTGCTATAAGCCTCTTTCAGCAGAGGCTGAGGACATAGCTTCGAGCTGATGTAAGATGGCAGCCACCAGGCACTGCCTAGCCGTGGACTGACTCCCAACAATCTCTTTAATCTAGCCCCTTAACGGATATTTCACCTTCTGGTGCAGAGTTAAAGAGACGGCTCCTAGGGTATGAAGCCAGGGTTTGGCCACAATGGTCGTGTAGGAGGAATGAACGTCCACCACGATGAAGTCCACTTCCACCACTTTTGAACCAGCCTGTATAGGTAATCTAATTTGACCATTCGGGATGACAACTTTCCCATCAAAACTCACCAAAGGAGAATCGTAGGCTGTTAAGTCTTTGGGTCTAAAGTTCAGCCCCTTGTACAAATCAGGGTACATGATCTCAGCGCCATTGCCATGGTCCACCATCACCCTCTTCACGTCATACCCCCCAATCCTGAGTGTGACCACCAAAGCATCGTCGTATGGCTAAATGGTTCCAATCTTGTCCTTGTCTGAGAAACTTAGTGCCAATTGGATGTCCACTCTAGCCCTCTTGGGCTCCAAATTAGAGTCCTCGGCGGACAGCCGAGCCACAAACATCACTTTGGAGGGGTAAGAACTAGTCCTCCCTGGAGTAGCAAAGATAACATTTATCGTGCCAAAGGGAGGTCTTGACGAAGTATCTCTCCGGGGTTCTAAATCTGCTTGGCCCTGCTGACCATTGGAATGATGCAAAAACTGTTTTAATTTTCCTTCTCGGACCAGCTAGTCCAGATGTTCCCACAAATTTCTACAGTCCTCCGTGGTGTGTCCCTGGTCATGGTGGTATTGGAAATAAAGGCTCTGATTGCGCCTCAAGGGTTTCCTGCCATCTTATTTGGCCATTTGAAGAACGGCTCATTCCTAATCTTCTCCAATACCTGGTGCACCGGTTCTCAGAACACCGCATTAACCACCTGAGTACTGGCAGGCCTTGACTGCCCAGCAAAGTTTCTCCTAGGTCGGTTGCTGTTGTACCGGTCAGACCTGAAATTCTTCCTCTTCTGAGGGATAACCTTAGCCGTTCCTTTCCCCTGCTACTGGTCTTCCTCAACCCTTTTATACTTATCAATCTGGTCTATGAGTTGGCGCACACTGGTGATAGGTTTTCCAATCAAAGACTTCCTTAAACCGTGCTCGGCTGGGAGGCCGACCCTGAAAGTACTGATGGCCACGTCATCAAAGTCACCATCTATCTCATTAAACATTTCCCAATATCTATCCGAGTAGGTTTTCAGGGTCTCCCTCTCTCGCATGGATAAGGACAGTAGGGAATCCAAAGGCCGAGGAACCCTGATACAAGTAATAAAACGAGAGCCAAATGCTTGGGTGAGCCCTTTAAAGGAATTTATGGAACCTGCCCCCAGGCCATCAAACCATTTCATCGCCACGGGTCCCAAACTGGATGGGAACACCTTACACATCAAGGCCTCGTTTTTAGAATGAACAACCATTCTCTGGTTGAAATGGCTCATATGCTCCGCAGGATCTGTTCGACCATTGTAGATGGTGAACATTGGCTGATTGAATCGCTGAGGAAGTCTTGTCCCTTCAATTTTGCATGTGAAGGGTGACTTGGAAATCTGGTTCAACACCTTGCTTAAGCATCATTTCTCAGGCCTTTATGAGGCGGGTTCTTATACCTACGTTTGTGATGGTGCTCCTTATCGTAGGAGAAAGAATCGTTGGGTGGAGTTCTTGACCTTCGTCTATAACTAGCATCCTCTCCATCATCAGAGGACATGTCAGAGTTGGAGGGGGTTTGCTTTTGCCGTGCATGGCGCAACTCCTTTTTTAAATGGTCAATCTTCAGTTGCATACTCTATTATTCTGCACTTGAGAGACATGACTTCCAACTCGAGAGTGGCTTCTACTTGTATGTGTAGTGTGCACACTACCCTCTCAATCTCTCCTGTATTCTAGATTAAGGAAATCGTCTTGTCGTTGGGACCCCGTGGACTCTTGCTGATGGGGACCTGATCTTACCATTGTTGAAAGTTAGACTCAATATAACACCAGTAATTCCCACAGACGGTGCCAATTGTAAGGACCGGTTTTGGATCTTAGCCTAAATGATAGATGGACTTAAGTCCAAAAAGCCCAAAACAATGAATTTGTAGAGAATGAGTTGGAAAACTGGGTTTAAACGAGTTGGATGACCAATAGAGTGGGTTACAATGACAAGAACAAAAAGACAAATTGATTTTGTTAAAGAAAATCGTCTTTAATGCAGTCCGAGAATATCAGTTCTTATATATTTCTCTTAAGTTTGATTACAAATTTGTCTTCTGATTGCTACAGTATTTCTTTATTGATTTCCCGATCCCCTTTCCATGGTGGGTCTCTTCCATTATATAGTTTTCTTTAAACGATCTTGGCCTTCCACTTGTTGATCATCTATGCCTCTACTTGAGTGCCTGTCCCATCGGACACCCCTTCAGGCCCTTTGTGCGTTAGGGCGGCCAATAGCCCTGTTTAGGGGTCTTCTCCACATTAATGTAGCCAGAAAGTTAGCTGCAGAACCTTTAATGCGGTGGTAATAGTTTCTCCTTAGATATTTTAGGACTCTCTTCTGTCCTTTGTTTTTGCAATACTTATCCGTGCCAGCAGAACTTCCTGGAACATTCCCCCGGACGACAGACCAACTATTCGGACCTCGGCTTTAGTTAGCCGAGGAGACTTTTTCCCTCGGCCTACCCTCTTGTGCCATTGTAACCAAAACTGACTTCTTCACATATTAACACGGACTGCCTTGATAACATTTACTCCCCCTCGGATGACCTCTAGTCCTCGGCTCGAGCCTTAGGCCCAATATATACATAGATAATGAGCTTCTAGGCCCAATACCCTTACAATATTTTTTTTAAATAAATTATCTTCATCAAGGTGGCATTCATCCCACCGTTCAATCTCCTCATACCAAAAAAAAAAAAAAAACTTATGTTTCTTAAAATTTGTTTGGATCCAATTACAAAGTACAAACATGTGCACTACAAGATTTGAGTTGGATCTGGATCCTCTCTATTTCACTATGGATTTCAACTGTTACGAGATAGCTGAGTGTATACACTTGAAAGTGTGGGTCTCACCTGTTGTGAGAGAGTTGAGTGAATACACTCGGAACATGATTTACCACGACTCCTCTGTTTCAAGGCTAGGATGTTCATAAAAAAAATCCATGGCTTGGATTGTGACACCTCATTAGCTCATTTTAGTGTCCCTATGGGAATAATTTATTTAACTTTTTTTTTGAATTTTTTTGGTCAAAAGTGTGTTAAAGACTACTTATACTTTGAAAAAATTTGAAAGAGCAAGAAAAATTGAGACTTTAAAAAACTGTATATAAAAATTAAAAGCTAAAAGCTAAAACTGATTATTACTCTTAGGGTCTGTTTGAGATTCGCATATTTTGCTGAAACTGAAACTTTTTGCTGAAAGTACTGTAGATAAAGGTAAAAATTAATTGAAATAGTACAGTGAAACTCATGAATAGTATCAAAAAGTACAGTAGGACCCATGAATAGTAGTAAAAATAAGTTGAATATTAAAATAAGTTGGCAAAAATTATTTTTGCCAAACTCACACTTAAGCTTCGTTTGGATAGCGTTTCTCACGTCCACGTTTTTTGTTTTTGTTTTGACTAGAGCTTAATGCACTATTCATGGGACATGAACAATGTATTTAGGCCAATGAACAGTGCTGAACAGTAGTGAACAGTAATAAACAATAACTATAAATTATTATTTTTATTATTTTTAGTTTTCAGTTTTTAGCAAAATAAGCGGTATTCAAATGAACACTTAAGGTCTATTTGAAATTTGCTTATTTTGCTGAAACTGAAAATTTTTTACTGAAAGTACTATAAATAAAAGTAAAAGTTAGTTGAAAGTGCAATAAGACTTATAAATAGTAACAAAAATAAATTAAATAGTAAAATAAGTTGACAAAATTAATTTTTGCCAAACGTGTACTTAGAGAGCGTTTGGATTCGGCTGAAAAAAACTGCGTTTGCGTTTTGTCTGCTTTTTTTTTTTTCACGCGTTTTGGGTGTTGCGGCTACTGTTCATGCACTGTTCAATGAACAGTAGCCGCAAACTTTAACTTTTCAAATTTTTTTGGACCAATCATAGCACATCGTGTACTGTTCACGGACCCACAAATTTTACTTTTCAGTAACTTTTTCATTAAAAATGGGTCCCACGATACTATTCACATATTTAAAAATTATTTCGCTACAGTGATTTTTAGTTTTCAGTTTCAATTTTCAGTTTTCAGCTGTATCCAAACGGAGCCTTAATATACCGAAACTTAACCACAAACCTCACGGTGTAAAGAAGAACCATAGTTAACTATCGAAAAAAACAAAAGCAAAAAAGAAAACAAAATAGGACAGGTGCTGAGAAGATGAAACGTCGTAGACTTGTAGTTGACCACGGTGAATAGGTTCTTACATCTTACATCCTTCACCACTTGACAGATTCTGCACCCAATAGGGCCAATACCACGCGTCCTCTTTCTTTCTTTTGATTTTTCTTTTTTTTTTTTGGTTGTACAATCGAGTTTTTCTTCATTAACCCAAGTCTCCTGGTTTGGTTAAGTTAATATCTTTTCCAAATGAGGTGGCACAATCTAAGCCATATATTCATTTCCGGAATTACTCACTCTTCACACACTCCTCTCACACACGCACCAACCTCAGAAAAAAAAAATACAGAAGATTTTTCACAACAATGAACAACATGGCTTCCTCTACCATTGCTCCAAATCCCGCATCTTTCGTCTCCAACAAGGTCAGTACATTTTCCCAGTTCCCATTTCCCCATTTTGTCAAATTTCAGTAAACCCATTTCTGAAATTTTGTGTTTGTGTTTGTGTTTTTTTTTTTTTTTTTTGCAGAAAGATTTGGGGTTCACTGCATTTTCGACATCGTCACAATTTTCTATTCCCAAATGCAACAGAAGGATTTCCAAGAAAATTTGTTCAGTCATGGCTCCGCAACAATCGGAACGCAGGCCTTCTACCACTGGCTCAGTTGGGTTTCTTTCAATTTTCTCATTGGTTTTGTGTTTTTGGTTAATGGGTTTCATAGTTTTGTGGATTTTAAAGGTGGGATTTTTGTTGATTTTAGGTCAAGACAGCAATGACGATGACTGAGAAGATATTGGCTAGGGCTTCTGAGAAAACCCAGTTGAGCCCTGGTGAGAATACTTGGGTTAACATTGACGTTTTGATGACCCATGATGTTTGTGGCCCTGGTTCGATCGGCATCTTCAAGAAAGAGTTTGGCCAGAACGCCAAGGTATTGAATCCTCTTCACCCATTACCCACGATGTTTGTGAAGCTCATATGCTAAATTGACTGTGGTAGTAGCTTTAATCTAGTTTTGTGATGTTTCATGCAAAAGCAATTAGGGTCTTGTCTGTGCTCGTTAAAGGTGTAACTGTACCATTTCTGTCTAAAAGTTCATTTATATGTGAGATATTTTTGGTTTTTACTCCAGTACTAGTTATTATATCCTGGTTGCTGAGTTTTGAGCTTAAATGCTGTTGTGGTTCTATTTTTGGTGATCACTGTGTTGTTGAACTGTGTATTTGCTGCGTCTGAGATACTATGGTTTTGGAATTAAGGTTTGGGACCGGGAAAAGATTGTAATAATTCCTGACCATTACATCTTCACAAGTGATGAACGGGCAAACCGTAATGTGGATATATTGAGGGATTTCTGCATGGAGCAGAACATCAAGTACTTTTATGATATTAAGGATCTTAGTGATTTTAAGGTATGGCTCTACAGTCTCTTTTTACCTACTCTCCATTTCCTAATCTGTTATCCTCAAGAGCTTATAGTTTATTCATTCCCTGATTATTGACACTAATAGTAAAGTTTACTTAATTACTTTTCAGGCGAACCCAGATTACAAAGGAGTATGCCATATTGCTCTTGCACAAGAAGGTCATTGCAGGCCTGGAGAGGTATGGTTATATTATCAAGTTCATGCAAATGTTTATAAGATATGAAAATTTTATGCCTTCATGTTCCACAACTGTTGTTAAACCTTTTTCACTGCCTTCAGGTCCTGCTGGGTACAGATTCTCACACTTGTACAGCTGGAGCATTTGGCCAATTTGCCACTGGAATTGGCAACACGGATGCAGGCTTTGTGTTGGGTGCTGGGAAGCTCCTGCTCAAGGTCTGTAGATGCTTTATTTTGGTGTCCTAAAGTTTATTATTTTGTCCCTCCCCTTCCCGCCCCCTCTATGCGGGGCCCTTTTGGTTCTAGCTATTATTCTATGTTTCCTTCAGTGCTCTCATCAGGAACTATGTTGTTGTTCTGTTGGCTAACAACTTACTTGATGATTTTAATTGTAACATTTAAGGTCTTCCAGAAAAGCTTGATTTCTCAAATAAGAGGTCTTCCTGCAACTATAAGAATTTGGACATTCCTTAGTGCGCATGCATGCATACACACAAACACACAATTCCAATTATCTTTGTCCAAGACAATTGTTGAATTTTTTTAACGGATTTGAGGTGGTTAAGAATTAAGATATCTCTTTGTCTATTGTGTATATTTTGGTGTGTTCATTATACATATTTGCATAGATATATCCTGCTAATTTCAGCCAATTATTGAAATACCAATAAAGTTGCAAAATATTATTCTCTTTTTTAACATATTTGCCCGTCGTCAGTTTTGACCATGTCTGACTGCTACTTGTGGACATTCAATCGATTGAGCAGCCATTTCTCTTTGGTAGGCAGCACATTTCCTCCTCCCCCACCTGATGTGGTTGTTGGGTTGAACCTCAACCTGAATTGACTTGACCCATGGATACCCCTAGTTTGTTTGGTATTTCATGGGTAGTGCCCAATTCTGTAATTTTGTGATGCCATGATGGACTTATTATCCTGGGAAAGGACAGTTTTACAAGATAAGTAGTGGGGAACATGGAAAGCTATTCCATTTTGCTTAATGTGGTGTATTTGAAGAGAGGAACTGCTTTGAGCACATTAAGTTACATTTATGGAAGGTGAAGTTCTTATTTTTGAAGAGGTTATATGAATGGACTTCGGCCTCTTCTACATTAATACCTCAAACTTTATAGGAGGAAAAAATATATTACTATCGAGTGAGACCAATCAAAATACCTCAAAATTCATAGAGATCCTGGATACTTTTTTATTGTATGTTTTATTTCTCTTTTGGCCTTTCCATTGTATACTACCCATGTACTAGCTTTGGGCCCCTTTGCGTTTTCTTAATATAATTATACTTAATGAAAAAATAAAAAAAGAAAGGGGAAAGAAAACATTTCCACAAAAAGCATTACTATGATTGCACATTTTCCTTCTTTTTTCCCCTTAAATTCTAGAAAGCTACTAGATCATCAAGTCTCAAAACTTGCTATTGTTAAAACATAAAACTAGGAAGCACAAACTCTTCATTTAGGGTGCCGTACCCATGTTGTATCCGTGTTAGATTGGTGTCGTATTGGCCGTTTCATGTTATAATTTTTTAGAAATTACTCTTGTTGCTGTGTTGTACCAGTACTTGTGTCTGTGCTTCCTAGACATAAAGAGAACTAGAAACTAAAGAAGGAGAGAAAAATTATGCCTTCTAATTTTCTTCGGCTATGTGTTGTCCATATTTCTGCATCCTGTATGGGGTTCCATCTAATAAATTGAAAAAGTTCTTGTCTTACGTAGAATTATAATTTTGGTATCCTAATATCTAATTTTCTTGCTTTAATTTGCAGGTGCCTCCAACTTTGAGATTTGTAATGGATGGTGAAATGCCAAATTATTTGCTTGCAAAAGATTTGATTTTACAAGTAAGCTAAACTGGTTCTGCAACCTTTTATTTCCTCTGAATGTTTGTACTGTAGCCTAATACAGTATATCACTTTTGTAGTGTGAGCCAAAAGTTTTTAATTGGTTTATATAAATGAATATGTTTTTCCTGAACAATCTTCGCTTTGCAGATAATTGGTGAAATATCTGTGTCTGGTGCGACATATAAATCTATGGAGTTTGTTGGTACAACTGTTGAAAGTCTAACTGTAAGTAAACCTAAAAAGATATTTTCTGGAAGTCTATGATATCATTCCAAATTTATGACTCCAAATGTTAATTACACTTTTCTTTTAGCAATTTTTTTCCTGGTGCATCATAAATTTAAGTTCTCTAATCCTCTGTATTTGATAGATGGAAGAAAGGATGACATTATGCAACATGGTTGTTGAAGCTGGGGGGAAAAATGGTGTTGTCCCTGCTGATAGCACTACATTTAAGTACCTTGAGGTTAGTGATATAGATAATCAGATGCATTTGGTCTTGGTGGTACTCTTTGCGCGCGCGTGTGTGTACCTGCTCACATATGTATGTGTTGGCTATGCATGTATATGCAAACACAAGATTAATAAACCATCGGTCTATGTTTGAAAACCAATCCTTGTGTTTGTGGGGTTGGGTTGTTACGTAGTGAAAAGTTAATTGCTTTGAGACGTGCTGTTTTAGAACATAATTTTTTTTTTCTTTTATGTATTCTACACGCGAACATTTTCTTATTGTTAAATTACTGATTGTCCCAAAAGCTTAAGCTGTTAGAAAATGATGAATTTAATCACTTAACCATAAGTCTAACACTCCCCCTCACTTGTGGGCCTAAATTTCCTCTTAATAAGTGGGGGCCCAACAATTGGTAATTTAACAGGGTATCAGAGCGACAAGAATTGGACTTAGGATCTCATGCTCTGATACCATGTTAAAAACCGATTGTCCCAAAAGCTTAAGCTGTTAGGAAATGATGAATTTATTCACTTAACCATAAGTCTAACACTTATATTTTTATCTTTTGTTCTGAACATATGCTTATAATCTTATCCTTTGTTCTGCACAGGATAAGACTTCTGTGGCCTATGAACCAGTTTATAGTGATGAACAAGCAAGGTAGTACATATGTAAAATAATTGCTCAAGAGTTCCATACTTTTTTTTATTTTTATTTTTTCGTAAAAAGAATTCCATGCCTAAATCCTAGTTATAATGTTACTGCTTCTGTGTATTAAATTTATGATCTAGAGTAAATAAATTGAACTTTATTTGGATATATACTCAATTTATATGGAGAATACATTGAACTACTATTATTATTTTTGTTGGAGGGCGGGGGTTATCATATCATCAAGTACCTAATAGTTAAAAAAAAAAAAAAAAGATTTTCAACACATAGTTGATGCTAAATTTGAATTGGATTTTGAGGACCTTCCAACCTGCATTCAAATTATTAGCTATGGAATAATTGGCATCTTATTACTTACAGATGCACTTTCTTGCCAGAACTGTAAGAGTTCATAGAAAACAGTCAATTCCCCATCATAAAACCAGACTTCCTGACTTATTAAGTTATGGTTGATCTAATTGCTAAAAAATAATTATTCTGAGGCAATATGTGAGAAATTGAATCATCAAAGAAAGGTTTTGTGTAGGTTTCCTAATTGGAAAGCCTTATTTTGATCATTATATTGTTAATTAGTGAATAGTTTCTTTGTATCAAAGATACATTCCCAGTGATTGGGAGAATTTTTGTGGTAGATGGTGGAGGAGTTGGTTTGAGTTTAGCAATGCCATCATTTTTAATTTGGAAATTTAGTAATGTATACTTCTCATTATAGGTTTCTATTTTAATGAATTTTTACAGTTTATAAATGAGATGTGAAAAACCAATTCTTGCTTTTCCATAGATAGCAAAATTATATACAGGCCAAATGTTTCTTTTGCTTAACGAATGAAATACAAGGCTTTCATTTTCATTTTCTATTTCTCTCATTTGATTCCTATGCGTGTTTTGGAAGTACTTTCTGAAGCATTGGAAATATCTCAGATCTACTTTGCTCTCATAATTCTGTCATGCAACAGAAACTAAATTGGTACAAATTTGATTCATGCCCTGACTTAAAGATTTGCTGCTGTCATATCATTGAACATGTATTGACTGAAAGCTGGCAGCATTAAGAAAATATTTGTTTGTCACAGAGTTATTAACTTTCTCATCTTGAAATTTTTATCAGATTTTTTTTTTTGATAAATTTTATTATCATCAGCTATTGAATATTGACTTTAGTAATTCAATGAATTATTCATATCTTCTGGCAGACTGTGATCAAGAGAACATGTTACTTAATGGCATACTGAATTAATTTCTTTACTTAGCAAAAAAGAAACAAAACCTTTTGTGGTGACTTTTCCAATAATCCCCCCCCCCCCCCCCCCCCCCCCCCTTCTTTTGGATTTCATTTTTATTGATGAGTTTAATTTTCTTGGCTTTTAGATTTCTTTCTGAGTACAGATTTGATGTCTCAAAACTGGAGCCACTAGTAGCAAAGGTGGGTGATTTTGACAGGTGTTGAAGAGAAGATTTCCCTTTATCTTTTACGAATGTAATTTAAAATGGGATAACCTATATGCTGCTGATCACATATGTTTTATCTCCCAAAAGCAGTTCGCCTCTGTTGTAGTTCATGACAATTTTGCTGGATCTGCCTTTTTTCTTGAATGAGTAATGATGTCAATATATCTTTGCAGCCACATTCTCCGGATAATCGGGCTTTAGCAAGAGAATGCAAAGATGTGAAAATTGACAGGGTATACATTGGATCTTGTACTGGAGGAAAAACAGAGGATTTTATGGCTGCAGCCAAAGTTTTCCTAGCTTCGGTAAGAAGCCGTATTATCTCTGTTATATAGCCATTGGAGAATTTTTTGTTACTTATATGCTTACATGGGTTTAAATCTAAATGTAATATTCTTTTTAAAATATTCATGGCTTGAGTTTTTGGAAATTTTGATTGCTGGTGGCTTATCTTGTTGATCTTTATTTATTTGTTAAAATCCATGAATATAATGATCAATCCTCTGCCTTATATGAGAGTATAGCATACGTAATGAGCATTGGAGTTGTGTTTTTCTGACCAAACATGTATCTCAATTACTTTTCTATAGTAGTATGCCTTATTTGCATATTTTGTTCTTATACATTCTAATGTGCATTTGAACATAATTTAATTATTGAAAAATTTAATTGAGATTTAGGTATTTGCATTTTGCACATTTTTAGGAGTTATTGAGACTTCATTCTGGTGGTGTTTATATAGTAACCATGCTCCTTTTTAGAGCTTCTTATTTTATTTTAGTTCATTTGTTTTTCGTGAGCCATGGTTGTAGCTTGCTGGTATTATTTTCTCTCATATATTTTGGGGATTAAGCTGAAAAGATGTAATTGCTTTTTCTCAGGGCAAAAAGGTCAAAGTCCCCACATTCCTCGTTCCTGCAACCCAAAAGGTTTGGAATTCTAAATCACAGTTTTGATAAATAGAAATTAATCATAGGTAGATTAATGATAAATAAAACTATAAGCATCTATACAATAAAATTTGCAGGTTTGGATGGACGTATATGGTCTCCCAGTACCAGGATCTGGTGGCAAGACTTGCTCCCAGATTTTTGAAGAAGCTGGTTGTGATACACCTGCAAGTCCTAATTGTGGTGCTTGTCTGGGTGGCCCTAAAGACACTTATGCACGCATGAATGAGCCTACGGCAAGTTATTCTTTTTTTTTTTTTTTCTTCTTTTTTTAAACCTTTTCAATAAGTTTTATCAATTGTTCAACATAACATAGCTCTCTATTTTCTGAAAGGAGATCCTTATTTCCAGCTATAATCTATAGAAAAAATTAATAGAATTATTAAATTGGATAAAAAAAACTTGCTTGTGGCAATGTGGCCTACCCCTATCGGCCATTGCTTCTGCAATTGTAAAAAAAATTCTAGACTTATTCGAAACGAGCAACTTGGTAAGATTAGCACTACAAGTGCATTTGTTCCTCTTGATGCGGGAGACACAAGGAGGTTTTTATTTTAACTTTGTATTATTTACTTTTGCAAGTCAGTTGTATATTTATTTTTTAGGTCCTAGTGTTTATTAGGCTATTAGTATTTTAACATTTCGAAGCAAGGTTATTTTTGTAATAAGACAACTAGGGTTTCCTACGACAATTATAATTTGGGTTTAGTTTTCCTATATAAGCAAACTATTGTACTCCTTTTTGGGGAGGATTTTTGAAATGGTTTAAATGAATGAAAGTCCCGTTTGGTTTCTTTGGTCTAGTGTTGACTCCAACCAAGCCTAGTTGCTGACTCTTAGAAGTTTTTTTTTCTTCGCTTGGTGCTGACCCCAAGCAAGCCTAGGTGCTGATTCCTAGGTCCTATCCTTTATTTCCCTGTTGTTTAATTTTATTGGCAAAGTTCTGGTTTGTCTTGCGTCACTGCTGGTCTGTTATCCTTAATGCCTTCCATCAGTATCAGTGAGTGTCTTTGATTCCTTTAGATTTCAGCCTCTCATCAGCAGCAGGTCTGCCATGAGCAACAAGATTCTGAATGCATTACATGTTCTGTGAGCACTGTAATAACTTTGTTGCTCATTTCAGGTACTCCAGGTCATAACGTTAAGTCCAATAATTTTTCCTGAGAATTTTTACATATTGCTTGTCATTATTCCAATACGATAATAATCACGATTAAATGATTAGATCTGTTACAGTGACTACCTTAACATTATTATGCTATCTAGCAATATTGTGATACAATTAGGCATAATCTCTAATGTGTTGGAGCTCATAGATTTCTCATCAGGATATCAAATGGATGGGATTGATGCCTGACCTTTGGTGGGTCTCAATAGAAGATTAATCTGCACTGAAAATTAAGAGTAATTTTTTGGTTGACACTTATATTGTGTCAATTTAGGCAAACCTTCGTAAGAGTAACTGTTGGTAGTTTACACTTAAATACTGTCAACAAAGCAACCTCTCATGTATTTCTTATTTAGCACATCATATTTAATTTAGGAGCCTTATGCATCATGTAAAATGGCTTGTAGAGCCACGCATGTTGAAGCAAAATTCAAATGGGCATTCTTGTGGAGTGTGGATCCTTGATACCTTGCTATCCACTAATATCCCATAACTCTTTTTTTGATAAGTACGAATACTTTTATTAAAGAGAGACTACTTCATGTACAATAACATAAAGCAACCTAAAAAATTACTTCAAGTAAAAGTTATATACAATAACATGGCAACGACTCTATAAACTATACAATAGAATGGCTAGTTGTGAAGCCCCAAGTGCGAGACGCCGAGACCACTCATATAAAGAACTAGCAAAAGTTGCTAACAACTGATTGACTGAGTCCTCATACTTTTCATATCCTCAAAGTTCATCGATTCCGTTCCCTCTATCCTATAACAAGTTGCATTCTCCATGACTGCATTAAGAAATAATTGTGCATTAATATATCAACAAAAAGATCAAATTGGTACGACTTTCTGACCATAGTTCAGTTCTTTGGAAGGTGGATACTAATTGGCGATGTTCTAGAAAAAGGTTTACAAAGTTATAATGTTTAAACTTTTTTACTTTGCTGATGCTTAATGTACATGGTCTACCTAGTTGATCTTGATGTAGGGTTTGTACTCCTGTGCAGTGATCCCTTTACCATTTTAGGGTGATTTAGGAACTCACAGGACAAAATATTGTTTTACAAGGCTAGTAACACAGTCACTAATCTATCCTCAAATTATTAGAGGTTTTCTGACTTTTTTTTGTTTTTTCCCAATATGTTATGTTCCTATGGCAGCAATTTCTGTGATTCTGGTCAGTTCCTTGGTGCAAATTAACCGAAGTGACACCTTCTAAAATTTTCAGGGTCTAAAAATTGGCACACAAAAATTTGTTGGAGGAAAGTACTTTTTTAGGGACCAAAAGCAAGCTTTAACTTTATTTTAATAATTTGTCGGTGTGTTTCAAGCTGTTATGGTTGGTTAGCAGTGGAATCATTGTATAATGAACTATTTTCTTTACTGATATGGTAATTTGTGAATGCTGCACTGGTTCGTCCGGGGCCAGAGTTGTTGGGGTTTCAAACACTGATTTCTACTGGCATTGGGGTGAGATGGCCGTCGGGGGTTGTCTACACCCATCTAATGAGGACTGAAGATGAAGAAACTATAAATGCATATTTATCTATTATAGAGTATCAGAACATAGAAATCTAATTGTTTTATTTCAAGCATAGAGTTTTTTGTTACCCCATTAGGCTTTATTCCTAAGGCCAATGACTATTTCTGTGATGGTCTTTGCAGGTCTGTGTGTCAACAACAAACAGGAACTTCCCAGGGCGAATGGGACACAAAGAGGGCCAGATATATCTTGCATCCCCATATACTGCAGCAGCATCTGCTTTGACTGGTTATGTGACCGATCCAAGAGAATTCTTGCAGTAGGCTATAAATACCGTAAATCTGCTCATGTTGTATGTCATGGTTGCTTTGTATCCTACCATTGTAGCTTAAAATGCCTGAGCCGAAATACATAATGGGTTTTTCTGTATGGATATTAGTTTATATATTTTGTGATTTCTAAGAGGTTTGTACTAAAGAAGATTGGTCAGATGCCACCATGCAATAATAAACTTTATTGCAAGAAATGAAGCAAGTGACAAGGGAAGATGAATGAAAACTGGTGATGACTAGACTCATCTTTGTATATGATTTTTCCTTGCGAATTTGGTTTTTTCAGTTTTGTTTTCTGTCCCAATGATAGGAAAACCTTAAACTCGGCATCCCAAGCTGCAAAATAGTGGTTCTGTGAATCTGATTTTGATGTTAGCATCTTTTCTCAGGGTTGTGATGTTACACAAACAAAGGGGAAAAGGAGGAGCTTGTTTCCGTTTTTGTTCTTCCCCAAAGGGAACGGATCACAATTTAGAAAGTGCAAGACAATTGGGATCTGTTAATTTTGTTCCTCCTACAAAGTAATCATTTGGGGTGGTGGGGCAGTCGTTCATAAAAAGTTTTGGCTCTCAGAAGAAATTACTATGTCTAGGCTGGTGGAGTCTCGATTGTCATCAGTAGCCTACCTTCTGTTTTCGAATCATTTCGTATTATAGGGATGCAGCCCTTATGAGAAATTATTCACCTACATGGGATTGTTGGGCTTTTCAAGGTAATAATTTCTTGGTTTACAACAGGAAAAAAATATATGTAAGCACATTTCACTAGTGGCCATAATATCTGCACAAAATTGCAGAAACACAATTATAGAAAGTGACAAAATCCTGAGCCAGGCCTCATGGGGCCTCACCAATCAACGAGCTGAACCTCATCATTTATTTTTGGGAGCATATGATCATTTCCTTGAACTAAGTGGTCCTGTCTAGTTCCACGTTGCTGCCTGATTGTCCACCATGGAATGGTGAACTCAGCGGCACCAATGGTAAGATTGATTTAGTCACTTTTGAACTCATTGCAACTTCTCTCTCTCTCTCCTGGCGGGCCTACTATATTATTTTTGGCATGAATATATATTTCCAATCTCAAGTTAAGGAGTTATTAGGATTGATGTGGAACCATGTAAAAACAACATTAAAAAAAAGGCTTTCCAGCTGTTGGGGTTTCTATGTCCATCATTAGTGTTCCAGTTGAGGGTACATTTATAATGGCTGGATTAAAGTTATAATTGTGCTTTAACATGTGGGCCAGTTGGCACTTCCATAGCCAAATTGAGAAAAATGTTAAAACATAGAAAGGCACACATTAAGCCAGTTTAAGGTGAAACTTTTATGCTACAAAAAATGTTTTCCTTTGTTTTGCAAGAAGTGAAATGGAAACCAGCAAGAAAGTATAAGAAACTAGTAAGAGAAAAAAGCTGAACATTCTGGGGGGAATTCGCATTTGGTCCCTAGTAGTTGAATACAGTTGTCCCCTAATCAATTAAAAAGAAGGTAATTATTCTAAGAAAAAGCACTTCTCTTAAGTCATCAATGGGTGGTCTTCTGCAGTCAAAATTGACATGATTGCACAATCTTACCACCGTCCTTCCCCACGCCCCCCGTTTTGTTTGTTTGTTTGATTTTTTATTTTTATTTTTTTTGTCAAGTGATATTGTGCCAACTTTTTTACAAAAGAGACGGTGGTCAAAGTAAGAAGAAATATAAATGAAGATTTAATACAAAAGTATAAATTACAAAAAGCTTGGTATTTTTGCACACCATGGAGAGAGAGAGAGATTGTTAGTTGGTTTAAAACATAATAATTGGAACAACTTTTCTCTTTCAACATACTGATATAAGCAGCCAAAAAAAAAAAAAAAAATAATTGATTTTTAAGAACTAATTAAATCTTAAAATAATTTTGCAAAACATAAACCATGTGATAGAATATCGATTCATTTTAAGGTTTTAAAATGAAAATTTTCTCAAAGCTTCCCCTATTTGCACAATGAGTTCAGAGGGGATGAGGGTAAGAAAGAAAGAAAGCAGTTTTTGTTGGTTGGTCGGCTATTAGAGCAGAGGGGATTAACTTTGAAGAGAGAGAGAGAGAGAGAGAGAGGGAATCCTAGGCAGTGGACGAAAACAAAAGTGAAAAATGTTATGAATCGGGTGAAGCAAAAGTTTCGGATAACTTATTGATTCTTTAATCTTATTTATCTATACTTCAATGCCAACCATTCCTGAGTAAGTTTTGAATAAATATATTAGACCAAGGCCATTAACCAACTCACTCCTCTTCCACCATTCCATAACAATCTTTTTGAGCTAGTAACCACGAAAGGCTAATAAATTTAAGAAAGTTTTAACTAAAATAGTTCTTTCAAGACCATAATTTTTATGCCATAACTTTGAAGTGACAAATAGTAAGCAGTTATCTATTACTTTCACATAAATTCAACATTTTTTCTCTATCACTCACACTCTCATATCAGGGTTATAGCAAAAATTGTGATTCTAAATTTTTTCAAGTTAGAAATCCTTTCAACTTAAAATGAAGAGAACAAATCCTGAGTGAAATGAACAGCCAAATTTTATTTTATTTTTATTTAATGATATGTATTATGTCACATTTTGTTTTAAGGTGAAAAGATTTAAACCCAAATTTTCCGCTATAAAATAATCATATAATCCCGAGTTATAATGCTCTTAACATAATCTCATAATCCTGAGTTAATAATGCTCTTAGCATAATCTCATGTCATTTAATTGGCATCGTATAAATCTTTGCAATTTAATATAGAACATAAAATAAACTCTATGTCTTTGAAATGAGGATGGTCTTAGAGGGAATACAGAACTTAGCATCACCATGTGGCAATGTAAACAATGGACCTCTTGTGGAGTTGTAACTAGTCAACATTTATGATGTAATACCCTTTCACCTTTTGATAATATGTCAATTTCTGTACACGATTCAATTTTTTATATTAAAGAATCTGATAATATGGAAATTTCGTAGTGGATTGATTTGCTTATATAATGCAACACACTTTCCCTGCCTGCTACATGGAAGGTTATCATAATTTGAGATTCAGCCAAAAAGACCCAAAAATAATCAAATTATGCCAAGCCACAAACAAAAGGACACTTGAAAAAAAAAAAAAAAAAAATTCTAGGTTGTAGTAAACACAAAGAAAACATGGCCAACCAACACAACCATAAAACTTTTTGAAATCAACACCACACAAGTTTTTCTTTCATCACCAAGTAAAAACTGAGTCCACTAGATTGCAGCAAACTCAACACTCTAGATATCAAGTACTCCCATATTTACAATACGGTGAAGCAGCAATCAGCCAAGTAGGCAGGCCTGTATGGTAGCATTATATAAAGGGCTGTAAAAGATCTAAAATCAAATGGCCTAAAAGAACAAAAAGGCAGCAACAACCAGAGACTGGTTGAGTATACAAAAAAAGCAGGGTAAAACCAGTGGAAGAACAATCTTTAACAAAACACTCTGTCTCATCAACTTTTTTTTTTTTTCTACTTTCCTTTAACTTCTGTAGTCAAACTGTGCGCTTTCTTCATCTTACCAAATTTAAAATTATCAGACAGCCCTGATATTATATGGGCTTGCTTCTTTGTCTCTCATTCCTTTCTTGAAATCTTGTTCCTGGAAATACATATAGATAAACTTAGAAAGAAGGGGAAAACAAATAAAACTGAAAATTTGAAAGCGGGATACACGAATGATAACTGTAAGTTTACATACCAAGTCCATTAGCCTCAGAGGTTCTCATGATTCGAAGCCGTTTCACAGAGGTGAGGAACATCCTAAATACAACAGAATATAGCAAACATACTGTAAGCATTACAAAATAAATAAATAAACAATAAAAAGAATTGAACCAAGCAATTTCTTTCTTTCTATCCCCCCTCTTTTGGTCATCCAAGCCTCAAATAGACCACCTAGTAATACAGTCCATCAGTGGCTAGGACCTTCAAGAGTGGCTACGCTCACTTCCACTTCATATGTGTGCCCATTTTTCCCTTTCCCTTACTCCCCTTTTATTTTTTTTATTTATATTTGAAAATAAGAGTTAACTGGTTGTTGCGTACCCCCATGGAACATCTCCCACAAGCATCCAGTCCCCCTCTTTATCTTCATAGGTAAGCACAAATTCAGATGAACTATCCAAAAGCTTAGAGGGCTGAGTTGCTTGTTCCTTCTCTCCACCTGAGCCCAATTACACAAGAACCATGTCAATGACATACAAGAACAAAGAACACATAAATTACTCATCCATGATTAATCCCATAATGATCATAACATTTTCCATGCATATATAAAAAAATTGAGAAAACACTCGCTCGTCACTGGTTAAATACAATCAATCATCATGGCATGCATTGGTGAAGTCAACTTGGGCATAATTAACTGGCATGACTACATACAACTCATACTAGATTTTCTACCCCAAGCGACGCTTCGAAAATTAGTTTACGAAAACCATGAATAAAATTCTTTATTTGACCAATTTCAACATTCTGAAGACCAACACACAAGAGAAAGAGAAAGAAGTCACTAACCCCTTGAATTGACAGTTGTGGTGGATCTAAAAAACATGTCTTCCAGCATTTGGGCTAAAGTATCATAGCAAGAATGAGCATTCAAATCAACCTTCCTTCCTATCGGAACTCCATCCATATTCACCTTCACAAATCCAAGTTGGCCTTTTTCTTTAGCCGCAGTATCAGTCTTGGTATAAATTTTCTTCTTTGAAGGATCCTTGGACTTACCTGTTTCATCAATCTCCTTCTCTTCTTCAGCCCTTTGACTCTTTGCTTGATTAACTAAGCTGTTCATTCTATAAGCCCTTATGGGTGGCCATCCCACAACCTGACTGCTTTCATGAAGAAAATCACAACAAATGAATATCAGAGAATTGATTGAAGAACATAAATAAAGATCAGTCAGAAGCTGTTTCTCATAATAACCTGGCAATTACTTCAACAATGTAAAATACCAGAAATTTGCATGAAAGGTGTCACTCGCAAGGAAATCTTTTCTTTTCTTTTTCTTTTTTTTTTTTTTAAATTTTTTTTAAAAGAGCCTATTATTCGAATATAAACCAAAAAAATAATGATAATAATAAGAAAAAAAAGATAATTATAAAAAGGGTATATAAAACAAGGAAAACCAAAAATAGGAAATTTATTCTAAATAAGAAATATGAGACCTCTGTTCCTAAAGAACACATATATAGCCGATTACAAGATCATTGATGAAAAATATAAAACTGAAGACATAGAACTATTCACGAACTAAGACATAATGACTAAATATTTTCTTAAAAAAAAAAAAAGAATAAGAAGTAAAACACTAAAACGATCAGTCATTGTACGGTGTACCCAAAGGAGGAAATACTCCACGTGAGAATCCAAAACCACAGTTCTATCAATATGATAGGAATAATAATAATACCAGCAACACTTATAAACATAAAAGATTAAAATCATAACAAATTTATACAACAATCTTTTTAGAATAGGCCATAATACACATATGGCTAAACAAAAAGATGAAATTACAAAAAAAGGGCGGTATATTACTTAATTTAGTTGCTGAAGGTTAAAAAAAAAAAAAAGGTGAAAACTTTGATTTTGTTGCAGTGTTTGCACATTATCAGGAATACTAGACAAACTAGCCTTACGCATATTAGGAAAAAAAAAAGATTGGAAGAAAGATTCCAATTCCTTCCCTAGCTTTTTCTTAGCAACCAAACACAAGAAGATTAAAAGGAAAACAAAAAAGTGATTACGTAATATCTAACCTGGCACCAGGAGGAGATCCAGTGCCCTCTTGAGAAACAGAGTCAGCTGCTCTCTTAGTCCCAGAAACAGCACCAACAGAAGCAACAGGATTAGCTCTATCAGAGAAACGAGAGGAAGCATGAGAGACAACAGAAGGGAAGTCTTTGGCAGTCAAGATTCGACCACGCTCACCCCATGCACAACCCTTATTAGCCTTCATAGCACCACCACTACCAAGGCTGAGACCAAGACCCAACTCAAGCTCAGCCTCAGGTGGGTATGAAGATGCCTCAGAAGACATGGCAACAAAGTCTTGCTCCACTTTTGACACAGTGGACTCATTTGTAGAAGCCCCAGAAGAACCACCAACACTGCCACCACCACCACCAAGTAAACCAAGTGTAGCATCCATGAGATGAGAGCAAAAGAGAGAGAGAGAGAGTGTGTGAGTAAAGAGAAGTAGTTGAAAGAAGGTGTATAATAAAGAGAGGAATGGAATGTGAGAAATGAAAGCAGAGGAGAGTATAGTATAGGAGATTAGGGGGGCAGCAAAAGGCAAGGAAGGAGAAAATGCAGGTTGCTGGGAGGAGATGGTGGAGAGAGTGATGATGGTGGGCCCCATGTGTCTCCTAGTGCGCCTTGCACTTCCACTCTCACCCCAGCCTCTAGCTTCTTTTTTTTTTTTTCTTCTTCAAATGCTTTCCTATCTCTTTTCTAATCTCATATCGTGAAAAGAAAGTTTTTGAGAGAGAGAGAGAGAGAGAGAGAGAGAGGAACAGTAATAAAATATTAATTAATAAAGAAGATTATCTTAACTGGATTCGGATATCTTTATAGATTGGTATTTGTCTATATTGTCAAAAAATTTATATCTTTTATTCTATAATATTGTTTTTTTTTAAAAAAAAACACCTATATTAAGTTATTTATTTTACACTATATGTTATTAAAATATTTTTTTTATCATTTTTTAATACTCTTTCAAATCATTTTTATCTCTTTATATATACGAGTTAAAGAGTATTAAAATAGATTTACATGTAAATAATAGTAATGATGCATATTATTTACATGGTTACCGTAGTAATAATATGAATATACTCACTTTTAAATTAACTAATACAAGTGATTTTTTAGTTTAAATGTGCAAAATTAACTCGTTATGTTATTTTACATAGATGTGAGTGCTTTAGATAGCTTAATTCTCTATGAGAATGAAAGAAGAAAATTAAACCACTGTAAGATTTGGCATTGAATCTTGATTTGATATGATAAATATTGGAACTTGGAAGTGATACAAAAGACTTTCTATAGATGAGATAAAAAAAATTATACAAAAAGTCTTTCAATTATGATGGTTTTTGTTTTTTAACATATTCTTTTGGTTTTTTAAGTTATGCCTTAGTATGATGGTTAATGATGTCAGTTGTTTGGACTTGTTGGGTCTTTTAACTTGCTCATTGGGGGATTTTATTTTATATTTTTTTCTTTTGCTACCATCTAATAGGTATATAGTATAAAATCAGTTCTTGACAGGTGACATTGACTGCTTATGTAAAATTTGGTTAAATTACATTGAAAGCTAATGGAAATGATACGACTGAAATGAATAAATTAGAAATTATAGTATTGAATTAAATTTTAGATAAAATTAGAGAGTTTAATTTATAATTTGTCTCAAAATTTAAGAAATTACTATAAACAAAAAGGAAAAAAAGGTACAAGAATAAGGTGCTCTGTCCACATGTACTGTTTCTTTATAGATTTATATATATATATATATATATTTAAAATTTGAGCAAATTTTTTAAAAAGATGTACTTAACTAAGTAAAGTTTAATTTAAAACTAAGGTGGAGACAACAAGCCCTAGAAGTAGTTTTTGATATGCTTAACAACAAATCTGTTTCACAGCCTAACACCAATTAGGTGAGATTTTATTTATTTATTTATATCTTACTTAGCAAGATACAGATTTATACTTAAATACCTACTCATCTCTTTACCATCGATCTAAACCTATGTTTATAGCTCTGCTAATAGATAAAAGTAATAAGAGCCAAAAGGGCTAGCTAGGTAGGACTAGGAGCATTGAGGAGTTAATTAAGATTTGCTACCACTATCCCAACCTAGATGAAAATTATATTGGTCGAATAAAGAGTACCAATGGCAATACCTTTAATATATATATATATATATATATATATATATATATATGAGGGTTAGGTTTCTCTTAACTTTAGTATAAAAGCATAGGTTAAAGTCTAAAGGTTTAGTCTTTTTACAAGGAAAAAGCATTATTCTAATCTTTACTTCTCTATGCTCCCTATCTTTCTTCTTATGTGGTCTACTATTTAGAAGACAAACAGCACCAAAACTTGTTTAAGAAAGTTGAGACCTAAAGAGATGCATTGCCAGTGGACGGTGGTCCTGCCCAAAAAAGATGAAAATATTTTCAAGAGCAAGAAAACATATTCATTATTAATTATTCATAAATTTATACTTATCATTACAAATCCTCTTCATAGGGACCACATCTAAACATTTTGTTTGGTAGAGATGGTCTAATCAATTGAATGTTTAGGAAAGAAAGGAAGAATAATAAAGAGAGAAAAAAAGAAAAAGAGAAATAGTCAATGCCTGCTCGCTAGGCTTTGTTTTCACTTTGGTTTACAAAATACAAAATAAAAAATAAAAAGTTAAAAACTTTGCTCTCATAAATACTTGAAATTTTTAGAGTTTGACTTCATAATTCCTTGCACAGGTTCTTTTTTAAGAGAGTTTAACTTATGGCGTTCACTTTTAATGATAACTTTTTATTATCAGATTAAGATACCAGTCAGTTTTTGGTATATATGAAAATTGAAACTCAGATTTCTTATTTAACTATCAAAGATTTTACCGGTTGAATTAACTGAAATTCACTCCTTACACTACTTGTTCAATGAAAGGATCGATTTTTTTTTTTAAAGGTGTGTTTGTTTGGAGGTGATACAGGGTGGATAGAAATTTTGGAGAGAAAATGGAAATGAAAATTTTTTTGGAGTGTGTTTGGTTGGGTAGGGAGGAAGGAAAATAAATGATGGGACCTAGATGTTTTCTCCCTGCATCCACCAAAATGTTTTCTTCCTAAAATAGAGAGAAAACTGAGTGGAGATTAATTTTTTCTTAATTGACAAAAATGCCCATATACACATGGTCTTCTTCAAATTGCTTTATTTTTTTTTCTTCTCCCCTGGGCAGTAATGTTGCCTTTTTTTTTTTCTTTTTTTCTTTTTTTTTTTGTTGATTTTCTAGGGCCTAGGCGTGATAGTTGTTGATGTTTTTTTTTTTAACTAGACGTAATTTTTTTTTTTTTGGACATGATTTTTTTTTTTTTAATAATAAATTTGGGTAATTGCTCTTTTTTTGTGGTTATTTGTCACCTTTTGTTTTAATTATGCACTATTCTTTAATAAGGGTATATGAGTAAATTTATTTAAACTCATTTTTTCCTTACTTCCACTTTTCCACTCTAAACCAAACAAAAAGGAGAGAAAATAAAATCTTTTCTATTCTCCTATTTTTCCACCCTCTCACAATTTTCTATCCTCCCACTTTTTCACCCCTCCAACCAAACGGATCCTAAGAGAGAAAGAAAGCCATTTCATTATAAAAAAAAGAAAAGAAAAAAAGAAGCTATTTCAAGATTAAATCTTAGTAGCTGAAAAAAGAACTGGTGAGTGGTGACTAATATTCCTTGCACTGTTTGAATGCCACATTGAAGTAAAAATGAACACTTTATCTTTATATAGATGCTTTCATACGTATGTCAAAACATTCGTATTTTTTTTTTTTCTTATCAAAAAAAAAAATAAAAATTCGTGGTCCAAATTTGTATTATTGTACATTTTCGTTACATCATGTAACCTGTGGATTCTATACATTTTTATTTTACTCTTGGATATAAAATCATTCGTGGTCCAATTCTTTAAACCGACCACCAGCTACATGCATTGAATTGGAATATGTTACCCATTGAGAATAAAAAAAAGTGCACAAGATTGGAGGATGTCGCAGTACTAAGTTAGCTACATGACTCTTCTATGTTCTCCCTGAAATGCCATTGTTTCCCTATTAATATTGCTTAGACAACAAAACTCGCAGAGCAATATTGCTTACTTTTGTAATTGGTAGACAACAAAACTCTACTGTTAATCACTTAATTAAAAAACTTTTGAACCCCAGCTATTCTTTAAAGAAAAAAAAGAATATATATATATATATATATATCTTGTAGTTTTTTATACCATAGAAGCAAAGGGGATTGATTAAATTGTTACTAACAGAAACATTAATAATACAACCTCGAGATAATAGGGCGTGGATTAAAGAATCAGTTGTGCTCTCAGTGATATTAGATAATGGTAATACTGCAAATTGATACAAAGATTAATTAATTTGGCACATCTGATCATGTAATAAGAAATGTATATAGATTTTGGGTGAAGCTTGTGTTCGATGTTTTTTTGTACTGAGCACGATACAATTTGAATATATGTCAAGTTTTAAACACGTGTTTGCATCTTAGCGTGTCTAGTGTAAAAAAACACTGAACACATGTCTAAATTGTATTGAAGACAGTGAACACAAGCCGTATCCATAGATTTTTATTGTAGCTATGCCTACTTAAAATTTGACATATTTCAAATTCAATCCCATATGTTATGATGACGTAGCCTTAGTAAGGACAATATTAGGAAGGACTAACATAAGGTTCAATGTTCTTTTTTAGAGTAATTGTGCATTACAATAGCAACATTAATATAAGAACAACCGGATGAGAAATTATATTTTGTTAATTGTATTGCTATAAAGTTAAAAAACCATTTTCTCCACACAAAAAAAAAAAAAAAAAAAAGTTTAAACAACTCGAATATATTTTCCATGATGCAACACTTTTATACTCAGGCCAGTACATGAAATTTTGTTGCAAGATACAGGCAATGTGATAATGCTGCCCTTATATATAAGTGTAAGGACTGAAATTGTATTGATCCCAAAACTGGATTGGGCTCAAACGCTAACGGTCCAAACAATAAATTTGTAGAGTGTGGGTAGAAGAACTAGATTTATTCCAGAAGAAAAACGATTGGACTTAGCGATTCAAGATGGTTTGACATAAATCAGATTATCCAACTTATCCTCTGAGCAAACTCAATTGTTTGTTTTATATGGTTCTCTTCAAGACAGAATTGTACAATCCTTCCTTTTTTCCCCCCTTTATCCTCTCGTCCTTCTTCCAAGTTATATACTTGCAATCTTGGTGTCATCCTTACCACACACGTGTAGGTTAGATTCAGGGGACTCCTTCCTGTCCCATCCAGCACTTCCTAGAACTGTCAACCAGTAGCTATAAGGCTGCTTGATCACTGTTCAGGCATCACTTCCATATTAATGCGGTCAGAGGGTTGGTTGGAAGGTATTTAATGCGGAAGTAGCAGCCTTTGAAGATATTTATTTACCTTTCTTATCTTACCCCCGGCCCAACGTCTCATCCTTTGTTGTGGTATTACTTTGTATTAAGTCTATGATGATATGACACTCAGATTTACCTTGGACGGGAGTTTCCGAGAAGACTTTTGTCCTCAGACGCTTATTGGACCCATCTCACATTGACTCTACTTCTCTCTCAACTTTATTCTCTTCATAGCCGAATTTGGACCTCCTCGGATGGTCAAATGTCCTCGGATAGGGCCAAAGGCCCAGCTAATACAGCTTTTAACAATACTTCCTAATTAACTGGCCCTCACAATAAGTTTATAGAAAATTTTGTATCGGAATTTATTTAAACATATTATAATTATTAGCGTATAAAACAAGTGGAATTTTTCAATATAAATAATAAGATTTGTCATCTTTTTGGGGGCATATCGACTGAGAAAGCATAAAACAAGTAGATCTACAAACCTTTTCCATTTTAAAAACGAAAAAAAATCTACAAACCAGTTTTCTTGTTTGATTTCTTCTCAATTCTTTGCCTCTTAAATCATGGACAAAAGAATACCAACATTGAAAAGGGGTTAAAGGTAAAAGATATCATAAAATCTTACCATTAATATAGCTTTAATGCACAAGATCTCATTGACACTTTGTCGTAAAACAGACAACAAAAATGAGATTTCAAGTCTTGATTGGCTTAAAATTTAATCTTTAATTCACATAATATACACTAACATGTCATAAAAGTATAAAACAAAACAAAAAGTGAGTAGACGCCATAAAGAGTTACTTGCTTTTTGCAATTGTGACTTTCATTAATTTATAGTATATTTTTTCTTTTTCTTTTTCTCTTTATAATTATTAAAAAATGTGAAGACTAGAACTTCGAGTAAAAATGGAATTAGACTATCTATTTAATTTATCTTTTTAAGTTCTCCCTCATGTGCTAAAGAACGGCATAAAGGTTTTCCCTTTTCTTTTTCTTCTTTTTTTATTTTTTATTTTTTAAGTTTAAAAAGATTGCAATAAGTCTTATTAATTTGGAGAAATTTCCCTTCCACGTATGGGTTGGGTTTAGTTTGAATTGCTAACTTATAAGTTAAAATTTTGAACTTTATTTACATGAGGATCTAATTTTATTTGCTTTAATATTAAGTCTACTGCACTTAGATTGTAATTAAATTATTTTTTTGAAAAAAAATTTCTTTTCATAAGGTGAGTACAACTCTTTAAAACTATAGATTCACAAATTAAAGTCAACGTAAAAATGTAATTAAGTTTTAAATTTTTTTATTAATTTAAAAAAATTGATGAATAAAATGAAGTTTTAATTATTTTTATAATAAATGGAGTTTTAACAAAAAACTTAATTGAAATATATTATAAGTTTCTTTAAACATCTATTTTAATTTATCAAACAAGTTTACTTGATATATGTGGGGCCCAAATAATTTATGGGCCAGGCCCATTTACCCGTGGGGAGTCCAAGGGCCCATGCCGAGGACGATATGTGCTGAGGACAAATGGGAAAAAGGGCCGGTGTGTCTAGTAGGACAGCTGAGGATGACCCTGTTCTTGGCACCACTAGACTTCAAGAAGATTAGCAACGTCTCAATGATAACTATCCCCAAAAGGCCCCTAGAAGAGGATACGAATAGAATGGGACCCATGTTGGAGGTATGGCGCGGAACTGGTTCAAGATAAATACAACCTCTCCGCATTTAATGATTTCACTGGTGTCCTGACCGAGTTAAATGAGAGAAGACACCTGGTCAGGGTGATTTCGATCGTCGCAACTAATAGAAAACAAGATGGGACCGTCGATGGGACGGGTACAGAAGTTAGCACCTGCCTGACCAACAAGTGGAGGGCTAAGATCAACCGAAAAGGGTTATATAATGTAAGGGCTGACACACCTCTAGAGGGGCTGGGAAAAATGGCCAAAACCAGAGCCTCCCAGCCCACCTTTAGGAGGAAGACTCCCAAAGCGTGCATGACCTGTCTATATATGTTCACGTCTTATTTATGCATGAACACCCCGGAAACCCGCCGTCTCGTGATCAAGGCCTAGTCTTTCAAACCCACGCTCTATAAATGATATTGTGAGGCCTATTTACGTGCGAACCCAGTATCATTCTTAGGTCGTTCCAAATCGTGCCACTTACAATTGGCGCCGTCTGTGGGGAGGGCTTGTGCGTTGGCTCAGGCGTTGGGTCGAAACAACCCCCTTTGTCGCTTCTAAACAGCCGTTTACATTGTATGGTGTTAGCTTAAAGTTCCACCAGGGGCTATGTTTCTTTAGTAGGGGCTGCGCTGGGTAGCATCAATAGCACGGATGGTTCCAGGGGCTTGGCTGAGGAGCTGATTCCCCGTGATCCAAGGACTCACGCCATAACCGAGAAGTTAATGCCTCTACTTCTAAAAAATTGGGTTTTTGACAGAACCAAGGTATTGCATGGTCCTCGGACTCAAACCTATGGGGAAACCAACTACTTCTAAAAAATTGGGTTTTGGACAGAACCAAGGTATTGTATGGTCCTCGGACTCAAACCTATGGGGAAACCAACTACTTCTAAAAAATTGGGTTTTGGACAGAACCAAGGTATTGCATGGTCCTCGGACTCAAACCTATGGGGAAACCAACTACTTCTAAAAAATTGGGTTTTGGACAGAACCAAGGTATTGCATGGTCCTCGGACTCAAACCTATGGGGAAACCAACTACTTGGATGAGAAAACTGAGTTTTGGACAGAACCAAGGTATTGCATGGTCCTCGGACTCAAACCTATGGGGAAACCAACTACTTGGATGAGAAAACTGAGTTTTGGACAGAACCAGGGTATTGTATGGTCCTCGGACTCAAACCTATGGGGAAACCAACTACTTGGATGAGAAAACTGAGTTTTGGACAGAACCAAGGTATTGCATGGTCCTCGGACTCAAACCTATGGGGAAACCAACTACTTGGATGAGAAAACTGAGTTTTGGACAGAACTAAGGTATTGCATGGTCCTCGGACTCAAACCTATAGGGAAACCAACTACTTGGATGAGAAAACTGAGTTTTGGACAGAACCAAGGTATTGCATGGTCCTCGGACTCAAACCTATGGGGAAACCAACTACTTGGATGAGAAAACTGAGTTTTGGACAGAACCAGGGTATTGCATGGTCCTCGGACTCAAACCTATGGGGAAACCAACTACTTGGATGAGAAAACTGAGTTTTGGACAGAACCAGGGTATTGCATGGTCCTCGGACTCAAACCTATAGGGAAACCAACTACTTGGATGAGAAAACTGAGTTTTGGACAGAACCAGGGTATTGCATGGTCCTCGGACTCAAACCTATGGGAAACCAACTACTTGGATGAGAAAATTGAGTTTTGGACAGAACCAGGGTATTGTATGGTCCTTGGACTCAAACCTATGGAGAAACCAACTACTTGGATGAGAAAACTGAGTTTCGTAAGGTTGGCTACCTAATAAAAATTCTAAGTTACTTAATCCTCGGCTCAAATACTGTAAAAGGTTAATGCTTAAGAGTGTTAAGAAGATGGTGAAACGCCTCACTATTCAGCAGCCTGGGGAGGCTGTTCATTTTGCGGGTGATATGTCTTCGGATGGTTACTTCCTGCACCGCATCGAGTATTCAGTTATCATCTCGGCTAGTTTTGAGGTAACTCTCGTTTTTCATAGATCGGCATTGTTGTGCTAAAAAAGTTATGGTGATATCTTTTTTCTTAGCAAGTATTTTGACCCTAGGGGTCATTGATTCAAATGTTATATTATTGTGCCGAACAGCACTCGCAAATTCGTATATAGCGCCTTTCTCTTTAATAAGGGATTATGGCCCCAAGTATTGTACTCTAAGGTCGGCGGTATCGTTTCAGGCCGACTCAGTAAGCTCATCATAATGTCCTTTCTTTTCCTGCCTAATGGGAGTTTCGGCCCTAATTATCGCTTGTTCGATTCAATATTATTAAGCCAGATTGTTTTTATAAATACAGAGCTAGACCTTTTTGTTAACTAGGACTTTAGTCCTAGACGTCGGTCACGGTTTAAAAATTAAAAGAGTTCACAAGATTGTATGTCTGTTCATTGCGTTATCATTTCGGAAGTATAGAGATAGAACATGTGATGTAAAGTGATAAGAATTTTTATTAATATAAAGAGGTATTACAACGTACAAAGAGGGGCTTAAACAAGCCTATATAAAAGGTGGATTGCCAAAAAAAAAAAAAAAAAAAAAAAAAAATACAGATAAATAAGCAATCGGATATCTTTTTAAACTCGTCTCCAAAGTCCTGCCAAATTCTGCCTCAGTAGCGCCCATATTGAGAGAAGGACCTTCTTCAGAAGAAGATGGAGGAGATGAATGAAAAGAAGGAGGAGAAGAAGAGGGAAGAGATGAAAAGAAAGAAAAAGGAACAAAAGAGGGAGAAGGAAAACCACCAGGATCGATTTGGTGGTGGAGAGAAGAAGAAAGAGAGGCAAAAGGAGGCACCAGTGAAGGAAGAGAGGAAGAAGCAGAGATACTATGGCCCTGCGTCAGTCCTGACTCCTAACACGCTGGTGCCATATTAGCTATGCTCATGAGAGAGCGGCTGGTACTGATGATGGGTGACCCCAGCTCAGCCGCGCCGAAAGTTTGGCGTGACGAACCCCTGCTTCGGATTTTGGTTGAAAGGAAAGTGAGACAGATCTTGAGTCTCCGTCATCCTTGCCCTGACTGAGCCATTTCGAGCTTCATTAGAACATAGTGTTTTTGGGAGGGGTATGGTTCCTTCATTGCTTATTACTATGTTGAACATATCACAATTTAAGGTATAACCAGAGGGTAAAAGTAAAACTCTGGGAGGGGTCTAAGGATTTCAGGTTTTTGGGGGGGGGGGGGTTAAAGGGGTTCATGTATGGGAGAAGCAACTCTCGCCCTTTTTCTTTTTATATGAGGGGCGAAGTGGAAGGTACTTAATATGTCCAGATCTCCAAGGAAATCTGCAAACAAGAATATGCCCGTTCCGTTTCCCCACACCACCAATAACCATTAAGTCTGAAAGGTCTCGTAAAGGGAAACTATTAAAGACACGCTTTGGATAGCCAAACGGTATGAGTGCGTCATGAATAAATTAAGAGGAACATCTTGTAGACCGGTACATTTCCTGGGCAGATGAAGAACCGCCAACATCAATGAAAGGCTGAATTAAATGAACCATAATAAAGGCTCGGTATTATCAAAACCCCCATTTCCAACCAAAAGGTCGGACAGCAGGGTTTTGAGGGGCTATTGTGGGGCCCAAATAATTTATGGGCCAGGCCCATTTACCCGTGGGGAGTCCAAGGGCCCATGCCGAGGACGATATGTGCCGAGGACAAATGGGAAAAAGGGCCGGTGTGTCTAGTAGGACAGCCGAGGATGACCCTGTCCTCGGCACCACTAGACTTCAAGAAAATTAGCAACGTCTCAATGATAACTATCCCCAAAAGGCCCCTAGAAGAGGATACGAATAGAATGGGACCCATGTTGGAGGTATGGCGCGGAACTGGTTCAATATAAATACAACCTCTCCGCATTTAATGATTTCACTGGTGTCCTGACCGAGTTAAATGAGAGAAGACACCTGGTCAGGGTGATTTCGATCGTCGCAACTAATAGAAAGCAAGATGGGACCGTTGATGGGACAGGTACAGAAGTTAACACCTGCCTGACCAACAAGTGGAGGGCTAAGATCAACCGAAAAAGGTTATATAATGTAAGGGCTGACACACCTCTAGAGGGGCTGGGAAAAATGGCCAAAACCAGAGCCTCCCAGCCCACCTTTAGGAGAAAGACTCCCAAAGCGTGCATGACCTGTCTATGTATGTTCACGTCTTATTTATGCATGAACACCCCAGAAACCCGCCGTCTCGTGATCAAGGCCTAACCTTTCAAACCCACGCTCTATAAATGATATTGTGAGGGCCTATTTATGTGCGAACCCAGTATCATTCTTGAGTCGTTCCAAATCGTGCCACTTACAAAATATATATATATATATATATATATATATTTTTTTCAAATAAGTGAATAGTATAAAAAGAAACCAAAAGGAAAAACCCGCCATTTATGAGAGATGCTACCTGTTGTCGTAAAATTTTGCCAAAAATAGAGATATATATATATATATATATTTTTCCCAAAATAGTGTAATTGGCTTTTCCAAAATATCGCGAGAAGTGAAAGGAGATGAATTAAAATAGTAAAAATCTGAAAGGTAGGATCCGAAAGCTAAGGTAGGATGAAAAGTTTGTCGCTGCATAGGACAGACCGACAAGAAGGGAAGTAAGTCACGTGGTTTGAGCCTTTGATATAACGACACCTAGCCCGACAAGGTACGCGGCTGACCGGGGAACCTTTATCTCCCACCATTTCCATCTTTTGTTTAGTTTTGTTTTATGATTATCACTGCGATTTTAGTCCGAGACAGCTCGCTACTTTTCATCACAACCCTATTCTTTCTCTTTCCTCCACGCCCCCTCCTGTCCTTCTTTCTTCCATCTACTCATTTTACTCCTATTTCACAATAATAATGCAAAATTTTCCTTCCGTCGGCGAGTTCTTAGTGAAGAAAAAAAAAAAAAAAAGGGGTTTATGTAAGTCTATAATTTTACCATTTACAATTTATTATATGAGCAAATTGTAATAAAAAATGTGTCATTTTATTTGTTATAATCCTGGCATTGTTGTTTTCATAACAGTTACTTTTAACAAGTTTTTATTGGATCTCATATCTTTTATTATTGACATAATTTGTTTGAATGATATTATTTTCATAGTATAGTTTCATGACAATTAACATAATAGTTTTACCCAATAATAACAACTTGTTATTTTGAATTTATTGTAAAAATTTTATAAATGTAGTATTACTCAATTTCTTTTTACCTAGTGGCGGACCATCACAAGGACTTAAGGGGGCCTTGGCCCCCCCAAAATTTTTGAAAAAAATTAATGAATTTTTTTTTATAGAATTATCCTAAATAATTTGAAATTTTTTAAAAGAACCTTATTATTTTGGCCCCCATACATATATATTTTAGAAAGTCTAAAAATAAACATGACTTTCATTTAAATAGAAGAATAATGCTAGAGGTACAAACTATTTTACAAAAAATATTACAAACTGCTGATGTGATGAGTGGTTCTTGATAAATGAAAATGTGATATTAATGATGGACCTAAATGAAAATCAATAAAAAGTTGGTCATATCAACATTTTGTAAAAATATTATAAAATAGAATATAATCCAAAATCTTTTTTTTTTTTTTTTTTCTTTTCAGTTCTTTCCTTTTCCCCTTTTGTAGTTTTGTGTTTACAATATAAAAGTAAAAATTCTGTGTGACTAAACTAGACAAGAAAGAGTGAAAGACAAGTTTAAAGTTTCCGTAGGCTCCTCACCCATGTACAGTGTTCCTGTTCGTGTTACTTTACTTTTCATTTGCTTTCTTTTGATTTCTTTACTTTACTTTTAATTTACTTTCTTTCTTATAATACATTATTTTTTATTATAATAATCGATATATTATATATTGTATAGTATTATAATTTATAAATGTACTTGATTAGTTTGATTAAAATATACAGTATATACTACTATATTAACATGTATTTAGCACTTCAAAAAAGAAATTGACATGTATTTAGTTGTTGTTTATAACACATATTGAGTTATGAAGTATTGTATATTACTATTTTAGATTTTATACACACAAAATTTTTTATAGATGGCTCCTCCAAAGATAAATTCTTAGCTCTGCCACTGTTTTTACCTATCAATAACAACTTGTCATCTCGATAATGTGAAATTTTTTGTGTTTTCACTTATTGTCTTGATCATTCTAAATAAACAACTAAATAATTTCACCCTTCTTAATGTTTTGTGATTGATGCACAATCAAAATTATATGAGAGACAATTCCATGTGAAAATAATATTTGCATTAATCCCAAATTTTCAGATTAATACATTGTGAAAAGAAGTATAATATTTGGTGTCTCTAATATTAATATTTTTCTTGTCGGTAAAAATTGTTAGAGATGGTTTATATACAAACTTTCAAACTTTAAACTATTTTTTGGCTAAAAAAAAACCTAATTGAAATACACACAGAGATGCAAAGAATTGGAATCAAAGACTAATTTATTTTCATTGCATTATTTTTTTAAAAAAATTCTATAAAAGTACGGTTATATGCCCAAAAAATAAGGCTTAAAAGTGAAAGAAAAATGAAATTTTAAAATAAAAAAAATACCCTAAAGTACAAACCATCTGATTTGTAGTTTTAAGACAATCAATCCCCTTCTCCCAAAACAAAAAACCAAAAAAGTAGGGTAATAGGGTTAATTAATTTTCAAAATATGTTGTGTAGTGTAGGTGTGCTATACTACTATTGATATGATTATAGTTTCGTAAAACTGGTCTATTTTTTGTGAGCAAGTAGTTGGGGATAAGAGAACTTGTTTAGGCAATGAAAAATAACATGAAATGAAAGTGATATTTGGTAAACAAAAGCATGTGTCTTGCTTGAAGTAATAAATTAAAGCAAGAGTGAAACCAAATATCCTTTTGTTTGATACTTATTATTACATCATGACGAATTTCATTACATCTAGATTTATATATATACTCTCTTTACCTCCAAATTTCGTCTCATGCGAATTAGTGGTCCAATTAAAACCTAATTAAAAAAAAAAAAAAATTAACAGAAAAAAGATTTACAATATATATATATATATATATATATATATATATATATATATAATTGCAATTCACAGAAAAAGATTTGGTGGTGGGAGATCTTGGTTTGTGGGGATTGGGATCCGAAAGTAAAACAAGACTTATTGGTAGCAAATATGGGGTCCATCATGCATTGCTTGCTGCCTAGTGCGTAGCTACTGTCTCTATTCTAATGAGATGGTACGGAAGTGCCTGCAATTAATGGAGCCCACAAAAGGTAGGGGACTAAGGGTGGGAGGAGGATATATTCATTCATTTATATATATATATTCACTCACATTCTTCTATAATTAGATTACATTTTCGAACAAAAGGTCGATATGTTTTTGCTACGTACGGTTGTTATGATTTTGTGTCTCCCCACGCCTCTCTCTTTAGCTGCCGCGCGGCGCCTTCCTCGCTATTTCTCTTCTTTACTTTTTTTCCCACCGCTCTTTTATACGAGCGTTTAGATTTAGGGTTTCTAGTTTTTCGTTGCAAGTTTTTTTGAGAGAGAGTTTTAATGATTGCACTTTATAATAATTATTTATTATTAATAAATTTTTAGTGTAAGACGGAAACAAATTTTTTATATTATTTGACAATTAAAAAATATTTGATTCTCCTAATAAATAAAAAAATTATATATAATTTTAGTTATATGACCTATTTAAATAGAGAAATGATATGTCTACAACATTTCTACAACATTTTTACAACAAATCCTAAGTGGCAAGTTGTTACTAGTTATTATTGTTGGGGCAAAAAAGTAATCTTAACATTAGTTTGAAATTTGAACCAATAACAACTAACCACCTGTGATTTATTGTAAAAATGTTGTAGATGTAGCATCTCTCATTTAAATAATATAGGTGGATAGTCTTATAATACGTCACGTAATAAGTTTCAAAACTTTTTTCGTTTTTGGAGAGAAAAAGCTTTAAATCCTATTACCTCAAAAAAAAAAAAAAAAAACTTTAAACTTAAAAGTTCAAAATAAACTAAAAAATTATAATAAAAAAAAACCTAATCCAAGCTCACACAATACGACCTTTCAACAAGTTAAGCTCAGCCCATTTTTGTCTGTTACAATGAATGGTGTTCTTCGCATGAAAGTTGTGTAAAGGAAATTTTTTATGTTGTGTAAAAGGAAAACTATTAGTTCACACTAGCTAATAACACGTACACACTCTCTATACATTATGTGTAAAACCTGGATAATGTGTATGGAGTTTGAGAATTTTTTATATGAATCAATATAATGGTCCTTTGTAAAAAAGAATTGAATTGGATAACATAAAATATCCGTGGAAATGGAATTAATTTATGCTTAATATTTGTGCAGACATATATCATGATTAGTTATATATTATTATGTAGTACGTGATATGGATGATGGGCAAGCTGTACTAATAAATAATTGACAAAGGGGAAATGTGTCCATAATCCGCATCCTATTACACTCGTCGGTAGTGTTTTGCTCATCTTCCCATGGACCCCTCCTGCCTTAGTTAGATGCTGTAGTTAATTTTAAAACTTTACTTATATTAGAGATTGTAGTTGCATGGGTCAAGCCTTATATGGACTTCTTTAGCTAAACCCAATCAAATAATTAGATCATATTCCTGCTCTATCCACCAATGGTATATGATGGAAGTTCATCCAAAAATGGTATATGATGGAAGTGCTAAGGGTTACTATCCCTTGATTTGTTACATTAAATATTTTAAGGGATATGCATTAGGTATTAGGTAGATGGATACTAGGATTTTTGAGTTGTTAAATATTAGCATTGATACACCATGTTGAATATGCTAAAATAGATGCGGAAGCAGAAGTATAGAGTATAGAGCACAAGAACACTACGCGGTTCAGTCTAATAGCCTATGTTCATAGAGGAAACCCTTAAGGGCTACATATATTAATATATGAGAGTAGTACAAATCCTGTATTACAGTTAATCATAACATGAGTATATATAGTAGACTAAACCCTAGACGAACCAGGGATAGAGCTAAGCTTGGACTATGGGGGCAATGGCCCCTAATTTTTTTTTAAAATATTAGTATATATATGGGTATTAATTTTAGCAATTTTTTTTTATAAAATTATACTTTGCCCCCTAACAATATCATTATTTCTTTTAAGAGTAATACTATAGTCACACAATTTTTTTACAATATTTGTACAAAGTGTTGAGATTGCAAATTCTTATTGATTCGTATCTGGGTCCATCACTTATATCATTTTTTTACTTACTAATACCACTCATCGCACGATTAATTTATAAAAAAAGTTTGTATCTTTAACATTTTTCTCCTTTTAAAGGCCATAAAAAATGTATAGATCTAAAATCTAAAACAAAATAGCTCAAAAAAATTAGCGCAACAACAAAAATTACAAATAGTAAAACTAAAAAAAAATTAAGCCTAACCAATAAATTTTATCCAAAACAAACAACCCGGCTCTTTAAAATTTTTTTAGCAAAATAATTTTGTCCTTACTTAGCAGCAAATTAACACACACATCAAAGACCCCCCCCCCCCCCCCCAAAAAAAAACCCTCAATGTCTAAGTAACAAAGCTGGAGGCTAGAGTTACCGTACGTAGCTAGCAGCAGAGCCGCCCCCCGTAACTTCAAATTAATCCTAGCTCCATCCTTGAGACTAACCATACATTAATTATGATTAATAGACTTCTAGTACAAGTAGGAAGCCTGTCTTGCACTGATAGAAGGGTTAAGCTTGGGGCTATTACATTGGACTAATATATATCTAACACAAACTCATCTTTAACTACTACTAGCATACAATAAAAATTCTGGGAAATTTAAGCTGGTCTCCAACTATTATGGCAAAGAGGATTTTGCTCTGTTTTTCTTCAAACTGATTCTCTCCTAGTAGTAAATTGGCTTAGTTACGAAAATCTAGATTCTAGATTCCTAACTACTTTAACTAACCTGATTTTGGATTACAGATCCCTATTGGAACGGCCATGGAAGGAATGCATTAAGCATTTTTGGAGGGAAGTTAGTTTTTGTGCAAACCGCCTTCTCAACAGGAATGAAATGTTCTTTATGATGCTTACTCTTTTCTACTGCCCATGTTAAGTTTTCATTCTTTGTGTTTAGATGTTGATCTAGACTGCTTACTTAATTTGGACAAGAAGGTATATCTTGTGTCGATTATATGTAGCGGGTCTCTCACAACATGTGAGCCCCACTAATGTAAAGGCTAAATTACACAATAAATACATAATATTTATATATATATATATATATATATTTTTTTTTTTTTAAATTTATAATTTGGACTTCTTGTACTTTGTTAATCTCCTTTAATATCCATGCCCAAAAAAAAAAAAAAAAAAAAAAAAACAAAACCCAAAACTGAAAGCGGACGGTGGAAAAAGTCATAAAAAACTTTAGTCTTTTAATCAAGAGAACATAACCAACTTTATATTTAATTAACTGCAAATAGCAATTTTGATTTGAAGGTATAATGATAAAATTTCTATCTATAGCATTTGTTTCATGATGATTGCTTTTTATTATAAGCCAAGATATTAATTAGTTTTTGCGGTGTAGACTAGTTTGAACATTAGATCTTTTGTTTGAGAGATAAGAGACTTTACCAATTAAACTAAGTGAAACAGGCGATGAAGATAGTCCTTCGGCATGAGCTATATGTGGTAACAAGGTTAGCTCGGTTTGAAATTTATGATTAACACAGTTCAATTTTAACTAAAGAGAAGGGGGGAAAAAGATTAACACAATTCAAGAGACTAATAAAATATTAGTAGAAAAATTGTTATTGTTGTAGTTTTACATTTTCTGTACTTAATTTTTGTTTATCAAGGTGGATATCATGATGTGGTAGAATAGTAACAAGAAGTAGAACACGTCCATCTCATAAAATGCACTTGAATATTAGAGAAAATCATGAATCCACAAAGCAAAGAGAAGAGAAGAAGCTTTCTAAAAAGTTAATTAATGAATCAACTTGATTTCCAGTGGGCTTTAGTTCGTAGTATATCACAATATCACTTCTTAATTAGATTCCAATTAATGGAGAACGGAAAGTGTATTAGGTTAGATATCATTCTAACTAAATACTGGAAGGAGATGTTCTATTCACAGGAGGAGCTAGTAGTGGAAGGAAACCTCAATTAGCCAAAACAAAAGCAAGAACTTCTAAGTTGAAAAATCTATGTGGAAAGGAAAGCCAAATTAAAAGCATTATCACCCAAAGGATTCTTCTATATCATGGCTATTGTGGTGAATTATATATCCAAGGTTGTGCTTTATTTTCACATTTGTGTAACCAAAAAGTCAACAAAGTCTCTATTGCAGGAATATAATCTATTAAAGCACACTTTTGTAGATGCAGCAAATTTTTGGATAAAAGAGAATCAAAAGGAACCCATTTTAGGCGACTACTTATAAACAAATCTTTAGACTTTGATGACTGAATTTAAAGAAAGATTTGTCAAGCAAATTTTGCATATTTCTGATTGTTGATTGTTGATTGTTGACTTGAATTAAGTTGGTGGACAAGGATTTCCTGTCCCATTGAAGCCAAATTTGTGTTGCCAGACTTTGATGAGTATCTCTCTTTTCGTGTACAGCATGGACCTCGCCTAACTCACCTTGTACACATATATATACTCTTTAAAGCTTTAGTTTTTAAACACACAACTTTGGTCTTTTGTAGTTAGAGCATCTCCAACAGGAGAGCTAAACACAAAATCCTCTCTACTATAGAGAGTAAACCCACAAAATAGGTCTCCAATGGACTCTCTATACCCATAATTTTTTTTGGCTCATGAACAGTAGCTCATCAAGTCTGATGGGCTACTGTTCATTCTTCAAATGTTTTTTTTGCCTATTATAATAATCAGGTATTGAATAAAAAAATGTTGGAAGATGTGTAGTTATTAAAAAAAGAATAAATAATGAATGAAGAAATAATATTTAAATGAGATAGAGAATGGGATAGAGAATCTGTTGGAAAATGTATTTGAAAAAGTGGGTAGTTAAAATATAAAAATCACTGTTCATTTTCCAAACAGTACAAAAATTTGCCTAATCTGCTGGAGATGCTCTTAGTAAACTAAAAAAAAAAAAAAAAAAATTGCGTTGTGCTACTTGTGGTGAGAGAGAGCTCTTTTGGATATTTGGAGCAGGGCCGGCTCAATAGGTGATGCAATTGATGCAATCGCCTAAGGCCCCCAAATAAAAGAAGGCCCCCACTTGTAAAAAAAAATTATATATATAATATATTTATCTATATATTTTATTTAAAAAATTTTAAGTACTTTTATTGGTCAATAAAATGCATTAAAAAGACCCCATTGTATCCTAAAATGTAGAAAATTAAAAAGGGAAAAAACAAAAATAGTCCAACTTCAGCTAACAAAATTAAATTTAGGCTGGACAACATGTTTTTTGCACAGTTACGCATTGCACAGTAGCACAGGCTGCACAGTTGCGCACTGCACACTGCATAGGCTTCACAGCCCAGTGGCCCATAGGACAACACATTTTCTTACTTTATCAATTATTATAAATTATCATACCAATTAATAATTTGATGTGTATTATATCAACTCATTTGTATTATAGTGACAGTAATTTATTGAACCATGTAATAAATTAATTTTTATTTGAAAAAGAATGATTAAGTGAATTAACTATATTAAAATTAAAATTAACAAAATCTTATTTAAGGTCTTATGTCACAAGAAAGATTAAGTGGATTAGCTATATTATCAATTGAAAAAGAAATGTTAGAGAAACTTAAATACAAAAACTTAATTAGTAATTTTGCATCTCAAAAAGCAAGAAAAATAGATTTTAAATAAAAAAATTCACTATATATTATTTGATTAATATTTAAATATAAAAAAGACCAAACTTAAAATTTTCGCCTAAGGCCTCTAAAGTTGTTGAGCCAGCCTTGATTTGGGATTGGGTTTTGTGAGATATTGTCTTTTTTCCATGCTTGAATTCTTCTATATTTCTTATTGTGAAACTTTCTCTTTAATGCCGCTCATAAACTTAGGTTTAAGGTCAAAACACATAATCTTAGTATTCCATATGTGAATGTTTATTCTATTTTTCACATAAACTTGCTAATAAATAACTGTACTTGCAAAAAATTGATATCAAAGTTTCTTCTATTTTTCTAAGCCACCCTTAACCTGTACCTTAGAGAATAGAGATTCCAAGGCTGAGACTGAGCAGTAATCCAAGGGTTAAAGTTCCATAGTCTACCTTATCATTTGTGCGTGAAAAGATGAGCTTGAAAGCGGTAGAAATCTTCTTCCCTTTTCAACTTATTAAAAAGATGGCAGTGCCACCTTCGGGTTGCGATGATGAGCTATTAAAAATCAGAACTCAAGTCCCTTCTTTACATATCACGATATCTTCAATGGTGGTTCCACATTATACTCAGACTGACTTAGAAAAAACAAAATTTTACTTGCAATTTTTTATTTTTATTTATTTATATATATATACACTAAGCTAACATGTTTTGCCTACCCTAAAAAAATAATAAATCGGCTGACTTGAGAATCATAAGAATTTGGGTTCACTAAAAAAAATGAAATGCTACATTTACAATATTTTCACAACAAATACTAGGTAGTAAGTTGTTATTGATTGTAATCTAAACCCACTATTAACATTACATTTTTTTTCCTACCAATAATAGCTTGTTACTTATGATTTATTGTGAAATTGTAATTAAAATAACGTAACATTACTCCAAAAAAATCTTGGTCCTCAAATGTAATTCTTAACCCCCTAAACAAAAAAATAAAAATAAAAAAAAAGTCCAAACAACAACAATAAAAATTAGCTCAAATAATAACAACAAATAGTCCAAACAACAACAAATGAAAAAAATTATTCATCAAAAAAGTCCATTAAAAAAAAATTATTCATTTAAATTCTCAATTCATTCAACTCATTCCATAAAATATCTTTAATTTCATTTTTCCTAAACGAAACCAAGAGATATTGTGGCATTCGACTCATAATCGTGGTAGGTATCATTTGTTGCTCTCTCTCTCTCTCCCTCTTTCTCCACTTTTCTCTTTTCTATTATCATTTTAGACTTTCTTTCACTTTATTACTCTTATCTTAATATTCTCAGTCTTCATTTTATCTCTTATCATTCTTGTTTTGCCTTTTCATTTTTTAGTAAAAGAAAATTGTAAAATTTCATGTATTTGCATTTTTATTTTTGGTGATGTTAATATATTTAAGTTTTATTTTTATTAAATTTTGTATAATTTAAATTTCTTATATCTTGGCATTCGTCAATCCGGTACCTATAGATCTTCATTGACATACTCATATTCTCTTGAGGGAAAGAGTGCTTAGCTAGGCTCTTAATGGCATGATGAGGATACTTAATTGAGATGTCTAACTCACGTAGTACTTAATTGAGATATCTAACTCACTTAGTACTAAGACGCATTCATCCTATCTAGTATTATCGCCATCTTCTTCTGCAAGAACTTAATAGGGTTAGTTTTGATTACAAGAATAAAAGAATTGAGCATATATATACCAGAAAGTAATGCCATAGCCTTTGTTTGATGTAGACTAGCACCAAACAATGTTTTTTTCCGAAGAGGCTTTTGGTTCCCTGATAACCTGCTCAAGTATACGAGTCTTTCAACACCCCCTATATCATGTGCCAAAAGTTTGCCTAGCTATTGAGTGCTCTATATATAGATGTTTAGATACAGCAGCATATAGGTATGTTTGCAAGGAGGGGCGTAAGTCACTTCAAGTACCCCTGAGTTTTTAACGAAAGGTGTAGCCATCTTTAATTGATGGTGACTACTGACTACTGACTAGGGTTGTTTCTCATTTGGATATATAGGGAACTCTCAATAATGGTCAGTATAAAATAATGTGTCGACAGTGACATTGTTACTATCTGTCTAAAGTGAACATAAAATTTTGAAATTAAAAAAAGTAAAAAAGAAATAGGTTAATCTTTTGCATGTGATCCTATCCCATACATAAAATAATATATACATACACACATAACTGTAAAATTGTCGCTCAATGAGACGAGTTACCATTGACGAAGTTAACATCATTTGTGACCTTATTACTGTTTTCCGAAAGTTACAACAAAATTCAAATTGAAAAAAGAAAAAAAATAGTGATTAGAAGACGACATGGTGGACTTCACCGTCCTGTTTAATACAAACATTATAAGACTCTGTCACGGACTAACATAAAAAAAAAAATTAAAAAAAAAAAAAGATGACTTATTACTCATGTGACGTTTTGTATGTCTTTGTTACTACTATTTAATGTGACTAAAAAGGGGAAAAAAAAACATTACAATAAAAAGGGTATGTAACTTATAAAGTTAACTATTGGATATTCCCCTTAAAAATAAAAAATAAAAAATCTATTGGATATATGTCAAGTGTCTTGTAGCATAAATAAAATAACACATTCTAGTGTTTTATTCAAAAATGTCCTGGATTCAAATAATTTCTTTTCTCCCTTGTATATATTCACTCTAAAAAAAAAAACAAAAAAAAAACTATTGGATGTATAGTAGTTCCAAAAAAAAAAAAAAAAGAGTATCTAATATAATTTTTTAAAGCAAAATATAGAGCTTGTGTGAAAGTAGAAAATAATGCTTTGTAAAAGATCAGCAAACCTCCAAAAAAAAGGTTTATACTTTCACAATATTTTCACAACAAATCTTAAGTTGTAGATTGTTACTAGTTTTAATTTGAACCTTCTACTAAAGTTACTTTTTTGCCCACTAGTAACAGCAAGTAACAACCTATCGGCTAAAATTTGTTGTGAAAATGTTGTGAATATAACATTTTTCATTATACATGGTCAACATAGCTGGTTAGAGGGAAGAAATAATAATGTATAATTTTTAGATTTCAGAGAAAATCCAATTAGATTTCAATTAGATTTTCAATTTTGCGTCACATATTCCATCTAATTTTTAATTTTTGTGTCAAGTGAATTATTGAGAGTAAAAATTGAAGAGTCTAAATTCAATTAGATTCTAAATTGAATTTTAATTGGAGTTCAATTTTGCACCATGTATCTATCTAATTTTTAAATTATGTGGCAGGTGAATTATTGGGTGCAAAAATTAAAGAGTCTAAATCTAATTAAATTATAAATAATATATATATATATATATATATATATATATATATAAAATCAAAAACTATTACATATTTTGAAAATGTATGGTTTTAAAAATGTGTAAATTAATACATGTATAATTTAAACCGTATAATTATGATTATTTTTAATTATACTCGTGCATATAACTAGTATTAATCAAAAGCAAATGAAGTTGAGGAGAGAGTTAATCCACAACTAAAAGTCATTTGGTTAAACAATTAAGAGATGTGATAAAAAGAAAGCTTCACTCACGCATTAGAGGTTCTTGGGCCAGGAAAAAGAAATTATTGGAAGCTAGATATTTTTCCTTAAAGAGTAGGGAGATAAGATTCCCTTTCGGTCACAACTCACAAGTGCGGTTGCATATCAGATAATCTCAACTTTAAATTATTCTCCTTTATGTACTTAATTATAGGAAAAATAAGTTTTCAATTATCCTCTCTGTCCTGATATGGAAAATTTATTGTGGCATGCAATGAGGAAAAAAACAAAAAAACAATTAATGGTACTTGTGGGGGTGCAGGCCCAAATATATATTGGGTCTTGGGTCTTGTCCGAGGAGGCTTAGTGGCCCGAGAATAGATTAATAGTAAAGAAGACATAAGACTTTGAACTTCACGAGTAAAGGCTAGGAGAGGTGGGCCGAGGAGGAATATTCCCTCGACTAGGCGAAATGAAGATCAAAATGTGTGTCCTATCATCCAGGGTGACGTTTTAGGAGGTTCTATTGATAAGGACATGCATTATGAACGTACAGAAGGAGTGGGAGCTAGGAAATATTTAAGGGAAAACTGCTGCCACCGCATTGAATGCTTTGCAGCTAACTCTCTGGCCACATTAATGAGGAAGTGATGCTTGAACAATAGTTTTCAGCCTTACAGCTACTCTCCAGAGATTTCAGGAAGGTGTTGATGTAACAGGGATCAATACCAACAATTTAACCTACACATGGAGGGCAGAGATGAAGGCAAAAAGATAGTATAAAATAGGAAGAAGGCAATGAGAGAGGGGGATCAAGAAATTAAGAGAAAACACTGTAGCAATCAAGAATTGAACTTGTAATTAAACTTGAAAGAAATATATAAGAACTGATCTCCTCGGACTGTGCTGAGGACGATTTTATTTAGAATAAACCAGTCTATCTTCATTTTCTTGCCATCTGAATCCACTTGTTGTCTGATTTATTAAAGCCTAGTTTTCCAACCCTATCTCTACAAATTTATTGTATTGGGCTTTTTGGACCTAAGTTCATTTATCCTTTGGGTTAGGGACCCAAATTGCGTCCTTACAATTGGCGCTATCTGTGGGAAATTCTGGTATTGTAGTGAGTCTAACATCCAACTATGGTAGGTTTAGGTCCGAATTTGGAGGAATCTATTGGGTCCCAACGACAAGATCATTTCATTAATCTTGAATGTAGAAGGGACCGGGAGGTTAGTGTGCATACCACCCATACTAGCAGGAGTCAATCTCGAAGCGAGAGCCACCTCTCTCATAAGGAAAATGCTAAGAACATGCAGTGGGAGATTGATCATTTAAAGAGGAAGTTGTGCCACAAGCGGTGAAGGCGAATTCCCTCCAATTCTGACTTCTCTTCTGATGATGAAGAGGATGGTAGTTATAGACGTAGATCAAGGACTCCTCCTAGTGAGTCTTTCTCATATGATGAGGACTACCATCATGAGCGTAGAAACAGAAATTCATCTTCCAAGGGCTTGGGAAATGATGCGATGATCAGAACGCTCAACCAAATTTTCAGATCACCTTTCACGGGTAAAATTGAGGGAGGGAGACTTCCTCAGCGGTTCACTCAGCCCACGTTCATCATGTATAACGGTCAAATAGACCCTGTGGAGCATGTAAGCCACTTCAATCAGAGAATGACTGTGCACTCCAAAAATGAGACCTTAATGTGTAAGGTATTCTCATCCAGCTTGGGACCTGTGGCGATGAGGTAGTTTGATGGCCTAGGGGCAGGTTCCATTGATTCCTTTAAGGAGCTCACCTAGGCATTTGGATCTTGTTTTATCACATGCAGTAGGGTTCCTTGGCCCTTAGATTCCCTGTTGTCCATGTTCATGCGAGAAGGGGAGACACTGAAAACGTACTCGGACAGATACTAGGAGATGTTCAATGAGATCGATGGGGACTTTGACGATGTGGCTATAAGGACTTTTAAGGTTGGCTTGCCTGCCAAGCATGATTTGAGAAAGTCCTTAACCAAGAAGCCGGTAAGGAGTGTGCGTCAGCTTATGCATCGTGTTGACGAATACAAGCGGGTTGAAGAAGACCAGCAACAAGGGAAGGGAAAGGCTAAAGTTATCCTTCAAGACATGAGGGATTTCAGGTTGGATAGATACAATAATAGCAGGCCTCGAAGGGATTTTGCTGGGCAATCTGGGTCTACGGCTCCTCAGGTGGTTGACACTGTATTCCGAGAGCCAGTGCATCAAGTTTTGGAGAAGATCAAGAACGTTCCATACTTCAAATGGCCAAACAAGATGGGAGGAGACCCCATGAGGTGCAACCAAAGTCTTCATTGCCAATACCACTAGGAGTAAGGGCATACCACCGAGGACTGTAGAACTCTGTGGAACCATCTGGAGCAACTGGTCAGAGATGGAAGGTTATAACAGTTTTTGAATCGGCCTAATGGGCACGAAGACAAAGCAGGGTCAAGGGTCTAGGGGAAAGCTTCTTCAAGGCCCCCTTTGGGTACAATTAATGTCATCTTTGCTGCTTCTATGAGAATTGGCTCGCAGCCCTCCAGGATGATGTCTATAACTTGGCCACCCGCCGAGGACTCTAATCCTGAGCTAAAGAAGGTTAGAGTGGAGGTCCGACTGGCGTTGAACTTTTCGAATGAGGACAAGGTTGGAACCATACAGCCACACGATGATACTTTAGTGGTCACGCTCAGGATAAGAGGGTATGATGTGAAGAGAGTGTTGGTAGACCAAGGCAGTGGTGCAGAGATTATGTACCCTGACCTATACAAAGGGCTGAACCTGAAGCCTGAGAATTTGACAGCCTATGATTCACCTTTGGTAAGTTTTGATGGAAAAGTTGTCGTTCCAAAGGATCAAATTAGACTACCCATACAAGTAGGTTCAGAGGTAGTTGAGGTAGACTTTATTGTAGTGGATGCTTATTCTCCCTACACGGCCATTGTGGCAAGACCCTAGCTCCATGCCCTGGGCTGTTTCTTCCGCCTTGCATTTGAAGGTAAAATATATGTCCGAGGACCAATGAAGAGCTTGTTGGGAGTCAATCCATGGCTAGGCAGTGCCTGGTGGCTGTAATTATGCACCAGCCTAAAGTTGAGTCCTTGGCCTCTACTAAGGGGAACTCATAGCAATCAAGGATTTTGGTCCTATCAACGGATGCGGTGTCGGAAGGGGCAAAGTGTGAGAAGCTGGAAGAAATTATTATAAATGATGATCCGGAGAAGTTCTTTCAGGTCAGAGCTCAGCTGCCTCCTCGGGAGAAGGAAAAGTTGATAGCATTTCTTAGAGAGAACGTTGATGTGTTTGCATGGAATGCTTATGAAGCTCCTGGGGTGGATCCAGACTTCATTTGACATAATTTGAATGTCAACCTAGCTATCCTCCCTAAGAAGCAACCATTTCGGCGTTCATCTAAAGAACATTCTGATGCTGTCAAGGAGGAGGTAAACAAACTTAAGCAGGCTGGGGCTATTAAAGAAGCGTTCTACCTTGAATGGTTGGCCAATATAGTGGTAGTAAAGAAGAAAAGTGGAAAGTGGCGAGTATGTGTGGATTTCACAGACTTGAACAAGGCCTGTCCAAAGGACCCCTTCCCCATGCCTCAGATTGATCAGCTAGTGGACGCAACTGTAGGCCATCCTCGGGTGAGCTTTTTGGATGTCTTCCAGGGGTACAACCAAATACCACTGGCCTTGAGTGATTAAGAGAAGATAGCTTTTGTTACCCCCACTAGAAATTACCACTACAAAATGATGCCTTTTGGTTTAAAGAATGCGGGGGCTACCTACCAGAGGATGATGACCAGGATGTTCGAGTCACAGCTAGGAAAAAATATCGAGATTTATATAGACGACATGGTGGTCAAGAGTAAGTTAGAATCCGAGCATGTTAACGACCTTGAGAATATCTTTGAGATCTTGAGGAGGCACAAGTTGCAACTTAATGCTTCTAAATACTTTTTTGGTGTTGGATTAGTGAAGTTCTTGGGGTACGTGGTTACTCACCATGGAATTGAAGTCAATCCTGACCAAATTAGAGCAATTAACAATTTACAGCCACCTCGGAACCCCAAAGAGGTCCAGAAGTTGACAAGAATGACTGCTGCTTTAAACCGATTCATCTCTTGATCAGCAGACAAATGTAGGCCTTTCTTTCAGTTGTTGAATAAGTGGAAGGGATTTGAATGGACTGAAGAGTGTGTTCTGGCCTTCCAGCAATTGAAGGAATACCTTTCTCGGCCACCCATTATGTCCAGCCCCGAGGTGGATGATGTTTTGTTTGCTTATATTGTAGTGGCCTCCTATGCGGTGAGCTTGGTGCTAGTGCGGGTTGATAGTGGTGTGCAGAGGCTAGTTTACTATGTGAGCAAGTCACTATATGAGGCCGAGGTCCTTTACCTACCACTAGAGAAGGCCATTTTGGCAGTGGTGCATGCTACGTGTAAGCTCCCCCACTACTTTCAATCACACACAGTTGTTGTCCTAACCCAACTTCTGCTCAGATCTCTACTCCGAAGTGTTGATTATACAGGGAGGATTGCTAAGTGGGGTACGATCCTAAGGGCTTTTGATATCAAGTACATTCCTCGCACCTCTGTCAAGGGTCAAGTCCTTGCTGATTTGGTGGTCGAGTTTGCTGAATCCCCATTAGAAGAGAGAATGCAGAAGCAGGACATGGATGAAAAATCGGTTGGGTTAATCTCCTTACAAGAACCTTTGTCCTGGAGGGTATACGTTGATGGTGCAGCGAATCATAGAGGATCTAAGGTGGGGCTAGTTCTGATATCTCCCGAGAGGATCATAATTGAGAAATTCTTGAGATTGGGCTTCTCGACCACAAACAATAAAGCTGAGTATGAAACTCTGTTGGTAGGAATGACCATGGTTCAGAAAATGGGTGGAAAAGTAGTGGAGATATTCTCAGATTCAAGGCTGGTTGTGGGCCAAGTTCAAGTAGAGTTGGAGGCCAGGGACATAAGAATGCAAGAGTACTTAAGTTAGGTTAGGTATTTACAGTTAAGGTTTGAGTCTTTCAATTTACAGTACATTCCTAGAAGTGGAAACACCCATGCCGATTCTCTGGCCACGCTCACAACCTCCTCGGTACAGAGCCTGCCTCTAGTTATCCTTGTTAAAGATTTGTGTAAGCCTACTGAGATGAAGAATGAGGTGGTCCATATCCATTAAATTAAGGTGGGACCTAGCTAGATGGACTCCATAGTATTGTACCTTAAGGAGGATATCTTAGTCGAAGAAAAGTTAGAGGCTGACAAGGTGCGAAGAAAGGCTCCTCAATTTTGGCTGTCCGAGGACCAAAAGTTGTATAAGTGCTTTTTTCTGGGCCGTACTTGTTGTGCATACACTTTAAGGCATCAAAACTACTTTTGAAGGAGTTACATGAAGGGATTTGTGGAAGCCATACATGAGACAAATCCTTGTCTCATAGAGCCCTTACACAGGGATATTGGTGGCCGAACATGTAGAGGGAAGTGCAAGAATATGTGAAGAAATGTGACCAGTGCTAAAGATTTGCCCTAAACATTCATCAACCAGGAGGAGTCCTTAATCCTTTGTCTAGCCCTTGGTCCTTTGCTCAATGGGGTTTGGATATTGTTGGACCTTTCCCTAAGGCAGCAGGGAATAAGAGATGGTTGCTGGTCGGCACGGATTACTTCACCAAGTGGGTTGAGGCTGAACCATTAGCAAATATCAAGGACATGGACGCCAAGAGATTTGTTTGGAAAAATATTGTCACTCGGTTTGGTATCCCCCACACCCTTATCTCTGATAATGGTCTTTAGGAGATATTGTTGTGACTTGGGAATTACGAATAAGTATTCCACCTCGGCTCACCCACAAAGGAATGGATAGGCTGAGGCTATCAACAAGGTCATAGTAAACAGACTCAAGAAGAGATTGGACGATGCAAAGGGAAAATGGGTGGAAGAGTTGTCACACGTCCTTTGGACATATCGGACCACGCCTCGTAGGTCAACAAGGGAGACACCCTTTCTAATGACTTATGGTGCTGATGCTGTTATTCCTCTGGAGACTGGATTCCCAACATTGAAAACAAGTTCTTTCACTCCGAGCAACAATGATGGGCTGTTAGGGAAGAGCTTAGACTTAATTGAAGAACGAAGAGAAAATGCTATGGTCCAATTGGCTTATTATCAACACAAGCTCAAGTAAGGGTATGATGCGAACGTGAAACTAAGGCCAATAGCACCTGGAGACTTGGAATTAAGAAAATTTTTGATACTACCAAGAACCCAGCCCGGGGAAAGTTAGGGTCTAACTGGGGAGGGCCATATCGCATCACTTCAGTGGCTAGAATAGGTGCATATTATCTTGAAGATCTAGATGAAAACGTTGTACCACGCCCCTGGAATTTAAGCAATCTAAGAAGGTATTATTATTAATGAAAGTTTCTTTACCATATTTTGGCTTATTATATTATGCGTTATACGTTCTACTACTTGTTCGAATATCAAACAGAACCTTAATCATGCCTGGCTCCTCGAACCACATACCTTGGGTAAATTGACATCTTTTAATCATTTCAGTAAATGTTAAACAGAACCTTAGTTATGCCTGGTCTTTCAGACCACATGTTTTGGGTAAATTAATACTTTAGTTCATTTCACTAAGTGTTAAACAAAACCTTAGTTATGCCTGGTCTCTCGGACCACATGCTTTGGGTAAATTAATACTTCAGTTTATTTCACTAAATGTTAAACAAAACCTTAGTTATGCCTGGTCTCTCAGACCACATGCTTTTGGTAAATTAATACTTCAGTTTATTTCACTAAGTGTTAAACAGAACCTTAGTTATGCCTGGTCTTTCGGACCACATGCTTTGGGTAAATTAATACTTCAGTTCATTTCACTAAGTGTTAAACATAATCTTAGTTATGCCTGGTCTTTCGGACCACATGTTTTGGGTAAATTAATACTTCAATTCATTTCACTAAGTGTTAAACAGAACCTTAGTTATGCCTGGTCTCTCGGACCACATGCTTTGGTTAAATTAATACTTCAGTTCATTTTACTAAATGTTAAACAGAACCTTAGTTATACCTGGACTCTCGGACCACATGCTTTAGGTAAATTAATACTTCAGTTCATTTCACTAAGTGTTAAACAGAGCTTTAGTTATGCCGGGTCTTTCGGACCACATGCTTTGGATAAATTAATACTTCAGTTCATATTTCTAAGTGTTAAACAGAACTTTAATTATGCCTGGTCTCTCAGACCATATGTTTTGGGTAAATTAATACTTTAGTCCATTTTACTAAGTGTTAAACAGAATTTTAGTTATGTCCAGTTTCTCGGACCACATGCTTTGGGTAAATTAATACTTAATGACATCTTTCTAAGTGTTAAACAAATCCCAGGTTATACCCAGCTCCTCGGATCACTTGCCTTGGGTAAGTTAATGTTCTTAGTTATTTGCCTAAGTACATGGTCATTTTCCTTATTATTTATATGTGTTTAATTTGTCTGAGTTAGCAGTAATGCACTACTGTTAGCTATGGTAAAGTCAAGGTGGCAGTAATTCACTATTGTCAACAACATCATCAGTTTTAAGTCCCATCAGAGGGAAAAATGATAACTGCACCAACTATAAAATAAATATTACAGAGAAAGGAAAGATTCATAAAGTAAAAAGTGCAGCCCTTCTTATTAAATAAAGGAAAGGTACATTATATACAATGGCAAACTGCCACCATAAAAGAAAAGATACAATGGAAAACTACAAAAAGAAAAAAATGAAAGAAAGGAAATAAAATCCTAAGAGCTAGGCCTTGGCTGAAGGAGGAGGGTCATCTTTCTTGCTCAGCTGAGAGGCAGGAGCACCTTTGGCCTTGGGGTCAGCCTTTTTGGATTTGGCCTCAGCCTTCTTCGCTTTGACTGCAGCATCCTTGGCCTCGGCGACATCCTTGGCCTTGGTGACATCCTTGGCCTCTGAGAGGGGCTTAGCCTCCTTGCCCTTGCCTTTATCCTTGGCCACCTCGGTTCCTTGGCCTTGATCACCAGCTTGGCTGGATCCTTTGGAAGCCTCGGAGGGGAGAAGAATGGCCTAAACAGTCAGGGGTTGCTCAGAGGATTCTGGGGCAAGGGTAGAGGGAGATAGGAGGGCAGTTGGGACCTCACGGATGTCGGGAGGGTAGTAAACACTCCCAGCCTGCCTCCACTTCGAGGCAGCAGGGACCCCTGCAAGGTAGAGGGCCTCCATCCAGGTCTCCTTGCAGTAATCCTTGCAAATCTCGGCTAGCTCTTCAGCCAGCCGGATCTCAGTTTCTTCTACCTCGAGGTTGTAGGACGCTTGCCTCGAGGCCTCAGCAGCTTCCTCGGCCATTCGAGCGGCGACTTTGGCTTTCTCCAATTCAGCTTTAAGGTCCAGGACCAGCTGCTTCTATGTGGCCAGCTCTATCTCAGTAAGATAGAGCTTTTTACGCTGATCTTCAGCCTGGTTCTGGACATTCTTTAGGCCAGCCTCAGCGTTCCTTCGCGCCCTCTCCTTGGCAGTCAACTTGGCGACCAGTTCTTGGTTCTCATGCTTCATGGCTCCCAGGGCCTTGTTGATCTCGGCATGGAGGTTAGCCTCAACCTTGGCCTTGTTCTGGGTGTCCTTGACCCATTTCTTAGCAACGTAAACCTCCTGGATAGCCTGCACAAGAATGACAAGGGAATCCCATGTAAAAAAAAAAAAAAAAAAATGGAATGGAAAGGGCACCTTAGCATTTAGCTAAAAGATATGATGGTAAACTTACCATGGCAAGATCCTTTTTCAGGGACATGAACAGGTCTGGCTGCCTCATGCGCCTTAGAGCTTCCATGTCTTTCAGCAGGAGGAGGGGCTGCTCTAAAACTTCAGCAACATAAGAGGAATGCCCTCTCTGGAACTCCTTAATAGAGGTGTTCCATGGGATGGCAGCCCCATCCAGCTCCGGCCGAGGAGCCCAAGTACTTTGTTGTTGGCGCACCTCGGCCATACTTGGGTCCTCGCTACTATCCACAGAGGAGGCCCGCTTGTCCTTGGCCGTTTTCTATTGTTTGGCCTCCTTCTAAGGGGCTACCTTATCCTTCTCCACTTCCTGCTCCTTCATTTTCTTCTTCAGGTTGGGGTTGGTGAGCAGGCCAATTGTGGTTGTAGGAGGAGGAAGGGGAGGGGGGAGAGTAAGGGGAAGTTGTGACTTAAGGGCTTCCTTAGATGACGACCCCTTATTCCGCCCAGCCATAAGGTCCTTCTAGCCCTTCCTTGGATTCAAAGCCATTGAGTCTTCCTCCTCGGAATTGCTATCTACCTCGGCGATTATCAATTGGGGGGAACGAGCTGCTGAGGATTTGTCAAACTCACCCTCAGAATTTGGGATCTCCACGGGTTCTGCTTGCACCTCTTCTTCTTCCTCGAGTTGGAATTGATCTATTTCCACCTCGAGTGATAAGCGTGAGGAAGCAGTCTCTTCCCTTGGAACCGCTGCTTCAGGGGGGCACGTTGAGATGATAGCTCAACTGGAACAACATCCTCGTGGGCTAGGAACCCAGGAATAGAGACGTTTATTCGACGTAACCGAGGGTCGCTTGCCTTGATCGCGTGGCCCACTTCTTGGAAGTTGTCCGAGATTGGTTCAAAGTCCAAAATGAGGTGGATCGCTCTCAGCTGCCTATCCTTACTCACAAACACCTTAGATCTAAGGACTTTGTTGAGGTTTGCGACGTTGACCAAGCTAAGGCGGGGCGCTACGTGCCTTTTATCTGCAAAAACAGCCGAGGAGCAAATCATGGTCAGACCAACAAAACCCATCATCAAAGGAAAACAAAATATTAAAGGGAAGAATGGCAAAGCTAAAAGAACTAAATCCCGTGCTAAGGGACCTAACCCTAGGGTATCCCACCTGGCTCTCCCTCCCGAGTTGGGCAGTGAAGATCGTCGTGCCATTCCCTAGAGGCGATTAGGTAGTCGTCCTTCATGCCCTTGTTGGACTTAGGAAGACACGATATGAACCTAACAATGTTGGACCTGGACTTGAGGTAATACCCCGAGTCAACAAGTGAGTGGCACTCGTACATATGGACAACGTCGTGCTAGGTTAGTCTCAAACCCATCTACTCATTGAGAGCACCAATGCTAACCAAGACCCTAAAAAGGTTGGGCGCACACTGGTGAAGATACAACCTATGGTTGATTAGGTAGTCTCGGGTTACCTTACCCATAGGAAGTGTTATTCCTCCTATGAAAGCAATCATAGGAATGACAACCTCCCCTTTGTTTCTATTTGTAATTATCCGGTCTGGAGCACAATACTGTAGGGCTACTCCTTGCGAAATGTGGTACTTAGCCCTGAAGCCCTCCATACCGGCAAGAGAGTCTACAAGGTGCTTAAATCTACCCATCTAGGCGAGCTAAAAGGATGCGAAAGAAGTTTTCAAAGAGAGGAAACAAAGAATAGAAGGCTGAGGAGATTGGTCGAGGAGAAAAAAACCTAAAAAAGAAGAAACTTATAAGAATAAGCACGTATGTTGATCCCTGAACCTTTTAAAGATTTAAAATTTCTTTAAGAAAAGGACTTGGAATATTTAGAAACTTGGAAAGCCTTAAAGGTTTGGGAGTTAGGAACTTCTGGAGAGCTTAAAAATTTGTAAAATGAGGAGAAATAACTCCCCCCAGGCGCCTTATATAGGAGGCGAAATTGAGTGGGAGTTATCCCGCTCAAAATTCAAGGAGAAATGCCAGCCATAGGATCTACATCTCACCATAGGATACGGAGAACATAGTGCCGCCTGGAGTATTTAATGAGATATCGCGGGCTCCGAAGCGTTAGGAACAGTTATGGGACACGTGAAACAACATTATCACATGTAAAAATCAAAGGAAGATGTGGGATTTATTATTCAAACATCAAAACCCCATTTTTCTCCTCGAATAGGAAGGAAAAATCGGAGTTTTGAGGGGCTATTGTGGGAGCGCAGGCCCAAATATATATTAGGCCTTGGGCCTTGTCCGAGGAGGCTCAGTGGTCCGAGAATAGATCAATAGTAGGGAAGACGTAAGACTTTGAACTTCACGAGCAACCTATGACTGTAAAGGCTGAGAGAGGTGGGCCGAGGAGGAATATCCCCTCGGCTAGGCGAAATAAAGATGAAAATGTGTGTTCTATCATCCAGGGTGATGTTCCAGGAAGTTCTATTGATAAGAACATGCATTATGAACGTACAGAAGGGGTGGGAGCTAGGAAATATCTAAGGGAAAGCTGCTACTACCTCATTGAATGCACTGCAGCTAACTCTCTGGCTGCATTAATGAGAAAGTGATGCCTGAACAATAGTTTTTAGGCTTACAGCTACTCTCCAGAGACTTCAGGAAGGTGCTGATATGACAGGGATCAGTACCAACAATCTAACCTACACGTGGAAGGCAGAGATGAAGGCAAAAAGATAGTATAAAATAGGAAGAAGGCAATGAGAGAGGGAGATCAAGAAATTAAGAGAAAAATACTGTAGCAATCAAGAATTGAACTTGTAATCAAACTTGAAAGAAATATATAAGAACTGATCTCCTCGAACTGTGTTGAAGACGATTTTATTTAGAATAAACCAGTCTATCGTCATTTTTTTGCCATCTGAATCCACTTTACTTGTTGTCTGATTCATTAAAACCTAGTTTTCCAACCCACTCTCTACAAATTTATTGTATTGGGCTTTTTGGGCCTAAGTTTATTTATCCTTTGAGCTAGGAACCCAAATTGCGTCCTTACAGTACTGCTTTAAGGAATAAGAGATATATAAAGATAAATCTAGAATTTCCAAAATTTTTTTGTTTAGGAAGTGGTGTATAATCTAAATCTTATAAGATTGAGCATGGGTCAGGTTCAGACCTGACCCACAACCCAACCAGATCAAATTGGCCCAGCACATCTGGGTCGAGTAGGGTTTTGGGCTAGTAAATGAGGTCTCGGGTCGAGTCTTTTTCTTTATATATATATATATATATAATGAAAATTTGGTCCTATGAACTCAAATGAATCTTTATGTTTTATTTTTTGCTTGAATATAGTTGATGTTGGTGCAAATACAATAATAATGGAAATAACACAACGAGAAACTGAATAATACTTCTGAATATTATTAATTTAAAGAGAAAATTACACAACACCATTTGGACTGTGGCACGGCACTCGCTCTCTTTAAAGAGATTCAAGCCCTTGGTTGGCTAAACTTTGTAACTGGTGCAGACCTTCTCTGACTTGTCTCCCCCAGGATACAACAGCCTAACAAGTGTCGTATGACTAGAACAACCTCTACACAAAGTGTTCAAGCTCAAAACTCCATCAAAAAGAACACCCTTCTTTGCCAAAGAACACCCTTCTTTGTCAAGGACCTTTTTAATTTTTTAGTGTATATTGTAGTAACTTGGATTGGATTTGAATGAGTCTATTTATAGCCTCACGAAATTACTACCCAAATTAATCTGATTAATTAGGTCCATTATTCTGATGTAGTGGGTGTTACAAGATTAATAGTAATTAATGTAAAAGGCTGATTCATTTCTATTTTTGATACCTCCACCCTTCACCTCCCCCTTATGTACGTATCTAGCCTAATATCTGAGTCAATTTATATTAGTTCATTAATCACCACAATTAAAAAGAACAAAATAGTCTTTCTCTTTTTCAATGTGGGATTAAACATTTTCACTAACTCCTTATATTTCATATTCACTCCCACATCTTTACATTTATGTTGTAATATGTATTCATTTTAATTGATTAATATTAAAATGCTCCAATAGTTGACATAGTATGTTTCTTTCCTTGCACATCCATTTTGAAAATTTGAATCTTAAAAACCAATTTGGAAAATTTAGGGTTTTAATGAGTGGTTTGAAAAATGATATTTTTCCAAATAAATTTAGACTTCTTCTGTAGGGACACGATTTGCAGCCTAAGCCCAAAATGTATGAGATCTTGGCTCAGTGAGCCCAGTACAATAAATTTGTAGAGAATGAGTCAAAGAACTAGGTTTTAGTGAATTGGACAACGGCTAATATGGATGAACTCCTTGTCTGAGGAGGCAAGTGTTCACGTCCGAGGAGGCAAGTGCTCATATAAATCAAGTAAACAGAGTACAAGTGCAATTGTGATTGCTACAGTGTTCTTTCTCTATTTTCCGATCCCCTTCCTCTAGGGTCTTTATTCTCATTTATACTACATCTCTTCCTTCATCTTTACCCTACACGTGGATAGTTGATGGCTTAGACTGATACTTGTCCCATCAGCCTCCTCTAGAAGTCTTTGGAGGATGGTTATAAGGCTGGAAAAGTACTGTTTAGAAGTCACTTCCTCATTAATGCGGCCAGGGAATTAGGTACAGAGCATTCAATGCTATGGTAGCAGCTTTCCCTTAGATATTTTTGGGTTCTATCTTTCTTGTATGTTTATGGTGCACATCCCTATCACTAGAGCTTCTTAGAAGGTCACTTTGGTCATTAGGATCTATATCCGATTTGCGTTTAGCTTATCCGAGGAGATATTCCTCCTCGGATTCGAACTTCTCACGCTCTCGGCCAAAGCCCAAAACCCAATTGTATGATTTGGGCCCATGACCCCACATCTTCCATTTTTGATATTTTAATCAATAAAAAAATTGAATAATGCTAGAAATACAAACTTTTTTATAAAAAAAATTTACAATCTATTAATGTGGTGAGTAGTATTGGTAAATGAATAAGTAATGTTAATGGTGAGTTTAGTTGAAAACTACTAAGAGCTTGGCCACATCAACAAATTATAAAAATGTTGTAAAATAGTTTGTGCTGTAGTATTATACAAAAAAATATCTGATTTAATCTCTATTCAAATCAATTAAATTAAGATTGAAATCCAAATCATTCTACTTTAATTTTCTTAGCTGAACAAACCACAAATAAAAAAGAAGGTTGATCATGATTGTTGCTTGACAACTAATATTCTACTATTGTGTATTCATACTATAGAAAACTCAATCTCCAAATGTGATATTTCTATCTATGTAATGTACTACTAATATACATTCTACAATAATATTAAAAAAGTCTAAACTAATTATAGCTAAATCTCTTTCTCAAAAAACAATTATAGCTAAATCTAATATTGATCATGTGACGCCAATGCCAAATGTTGACAACTCTATTTATGTAATGTACTACCAATAATATACAACCTGCAATAATGATAAATAAGTAAAATATAAATACTTTATAATCACATTCAGGAAAAGGAGAAATAAGATGTATATATTGACTTCTCTAAATAATAAAAAAAATCCTTCCAACTTATATGGGAATCCATTACTAAAAAAACAGTCTAAAAACTTTATACCACATTCAGCAAAAGGCATAATGTTTGGGTTTTGGATTTTTTGTTCTTCCTTTAATGAAATAAATTTTATTCAAACACTAAATATAGAATTACGAGCATAAATATTTGACTTCTTTTAATAATTATTTCTTGGGAATGTTTGAACAATTGAACAACTATAAAATTATCTCAAAAAAAAAAACAACTATAAAATTATCTAATTTTTTTTATAAAAATTAAATAAGGAAATTAAGTTTCAAGATAAAAGTCTATTTTTGGTGTTTAATTTTCTTCTAAATTGCACCAACTTGCACCGAAAGTCACCCACAAGTACTTATATTTGAACTCCAACCCTTATTCCTGATAGGCCAAAAACGTATTGACTCCTTGTGATTAAATTAATTAATTAATTAGTCAAGTTTATTAATTAATCAAATTAACATGCAAAGCGCGTGGTAGCACAACCAAATCACCAATTAAACTAAGTGCAGCGAAAATTAAATTGACACGGTGATTTGTTTACGAATAGGGAAAACGAACACGGCAAAAACTCCATCGGATGATTTTAAGGTCACTACTCCCGAAACTCCACTATTATCACAACAAGTGGTTACAAGTAAAGGAATCCCAGTACCTTATACCAACCTGCAGTTGAACCCTTACCCCAATACCCAATTGAACTTGTTCTGTAGTGACAATTTCTCCTTTTGATGCACGGCTCCCAAGTACGTGACTAACCAATTGCGTGGATCCTAGTACGCGACTTCAATCACCAACTAGAGAAGGTTGTTGGCTGCAGAGTTCTTCAGTTCATCCACACGATGAAGATCAAGAAGATGCTTAGTCACAAAACCCTACGATGCACAAACATAGCAACTTCTTCAGAAGAGATGAACTAGGGCAAAACTTTGTCTCCGGTCACAATTTGCTTGAACAGACTTTTCTCAAAACTTGTGCAATTTGTGAACTTTTTTACGGCCCTTAAAATAATCATTTTATATGTTTAGGGTTAGGAGAAAAGAAGTCCTAAAGACACATTCACAGATTCCAAGAAAACAGATTAGAATTTCTGATTCTTTCTTAAACCTCGACAGATAGGAGGTGTCGAGCAGCTGTCAAGCAAGTGTCGAGCACACGGTCTAAACAGCTTCTTAAATTTTGACACATGCTAGCTGTCGAGTTTTAATGAACTTGCACTTCTTAGCTTGTTTCTTGGACAGACTTGATGACTTCAACACTTGATCTTGAAACACAGTTTCTTGAAGTATTAAAAACACTTAGATCTACTCAATTACAAGTAAAGTGCGTTTTGTCAAAGGATTAGCCAATTACATAAAATAGTGACATATGTTTCTAACAAGTGAATCACATATGTCCTAACAATTCCTTACACCTCACAAGTACTTATACTTGAGGAGTAACCACTTCTTCAAGGGTGCTTTGTGGTGTAAGTTTTAGTGTTAATGTCTTAAGGTTATGTTGTTTGACTATATATATGGAGTAAAAAAATGCACAAAAAGATAATAATAATAATAATAATAATAATAGTACTAAATAAATATAGTTACGTTACTTATATAGAAGTCAACCTATATATTATACCACTAATTAAGTCATTTACTAACTCCCTATTTAACGAAATTGTCTTTTACGCCCAAGCTTCTTAGAACCTAGTCAATGTTCAATATTGGAAAATATCACTCCTCTTGAAGGTTAAAAGTCTCGGCCATAAACAGTAAAATTTCTATATTGATGAATCTTATTAGTTTTATTTATTTTTGGTTAAAACCAAATTAGGAGGGCATTCACTCATAAGTTTAAACGTTTTTTTTTTTTTTTTTTTTTTTTCATTTATTTATCCCTTTTCTTTTTATAATTTTGGGAATTAACTAGTTTAGCCAAATTTTACCAAATTTAAAATAGAATTCTAATTTGGAATCAAGGTTTCATGGAGGGATACATGACTTAAAAAGAAATTTTAATTTTCAAAAATTTTGCTTTAGGAAATTCCAAGAAATGGTTATAGCTGGCAAATGATTGATGAAAATGAAATCTATATTAAGAATATTTTTGTTTAGAACACTATATTCGTTATGTATTATTTACTAATCATATGTCCATATGTTTATAAATGAGCAATATTACTCCTTAACTTGCTCCTTTCATTTTTACCATTCTTTGACCGATTACAATGCTTTAACATTAAAACAAATATCATATATCCTTAAATACTTTATTTTCTTTCAATTTTAACAGATTCATTTTATTTTAATTGCAAGAATAATGGTAGACCTAATAAGGAATTATCTCAAATATACCTCAAGTATACATTTTATATTTACACTTTATTTGTTTCGGCGATAATGTTTTCTAGAAAATGAGTTATTTTCTAAAAAGTATTTTCTAAATGACAAAATTTAACTACAAAATTAGTTGTAGCCTTAGGCTACAACCTTATTCAATATCTTTTTA